>OX438862.1:13337088-15737088 GCA_949315895.1 Anania crocealis
TATAATACGAGTATTAATAAGATTGTTGACCTACACCCAGAAAACCATATTAAATTTATATTTTAAACTTTGAACGTGGTTATTAATAAAGTCCACGACAAGATTAGAGACCATTTTTAATTGCAACATAATTATATGTTTTAATTCATGTCATAATCTTCAGCATACAATAATCCCTTCATTAACAGGGGTTATATGATTCATGCATAAAAAAACATTATTGACATTTTAAATCGAAGTAACATGCTTAGGTTTAAACTTTTATATAAGACAACAGACGAAATTAAAATGTAATGCAAATTATTTGACTTTACTACTTTTTCTCAACTGAAGCTCTTCTAAGCGTTAAATTGAATGTTTAAAATTTATCTATGAAATTGGTTAACTACGTATAGGTTGATGTGCTGGCCACTGTACAGTTACAAACATAGACACCAATTCCGTTAACTGCCTGCGCCGCTGATTTCTTACAGGAACTAACAAGTTTTCATTTACTTTATAGAAAAACATCGTGTTAGAACAGCGATCCCGATTCTTCTATTAATTGATCACTGTAGAGTAGAATGGGGAAAGATCGATCTAGCTAGACAATCTTACAGTACTACACCTGGTTTAATGCTCTAAGACTACACCTCACAAGTCTTAGAAAGGTACTTTAAACAAACTTTAACCTATCTTTATGAAACTGATATTTTAAACGATAGATGTGAAAAGGATCTCAGAGAAATCACCGTCTACTTTTGTGTATATCATACTTTTGCTCAATTAATTATTTTTATCTTTAAAATTGGCGTACACTTGGCGAATTTGCGAAGTTCTTAGATGCATCCCTCATTTGACGTGAAGAGCTTAAACAGATAATTACTGCTTTAAAACTCAATTTTATAGGCGATCCACGTTTTTACCCATGTAGTAGGTACTAAAAGGTTTTATAGTCTATCTTCGGCGAGATGTTTAACTGATTGATTTATGCTTAAGTAGGCTGATCGTAAGTAGTGGAAATAGCTTAATTAATGGCTGCATGAGTCCTCAACTCTATTGTGATCATTGGATAATACCATCATGTCTGATGTTATAAATGTATTCGCTTACAACTTTCATATTATATCTGTATCTTTATCTGAAACATGTATATCATTTTTGTTTCCATTGATGGAAATTACATTTGTATTATACTGTTTAAAACTTCAAGTGTCATTGACTCACTATTTTTTTAATGTATTGTAAATTTTCACTATAGATTTGAGTACTTACCTTATCTTACCGTTTTCACAGAATTATGGAACTTTGTCACAAAAAAAATAAAGATTTATGTGAGTTTTTCTGCAACAAAAAAAAACCTTACTCGAGGAAAACCGCAGGCGGACTTAAATATAAAACATCAAATAATTATATTTTGTGCTTAAACACTCTTTTCATTTTAATAAAGCAAAATCGAAAACGTAATCCGAGAAAGTGAGTGTGCGGCGGAGCTACGCCGTTGATTAAATATTAAAAAGAGAAGGCACACTCTGACGGTAAGAGCAAATAGGAAAAGGGTTTAAAAAACCGCCCCCTCTAATGTTTCGTATGCACGTATTTTTTATTTTTTCCGATAACCTACATTCTGGTTGACAGGACGCTGTAAGGTGATGGCACGCTGAAAAAGTAATGCGTGTTGCACGTAAAATTGAATTCGGTCACTGGGTAAATTCGGCTGTCCATCTGCGATCAGTATGTTTTGAAGTTTGACTCAGTCCATTGTTTGATTTTAGACCGCGGTCGGGTATTGGAAAAGTTTAATTGAACCTCGCTGTGATCGATAGTTACTTAAAAGTATGTGTAGTTCTAGCTATGTAATTTTTTTAGGTATTTAATGAATTAATCAATTTATACAACGTGTTCCTTTTGACATCCCTTAACTCTAGGGTATTAAACAGACCATGGTAAAGAATTAAATTGCATATGAATTATTTTTTTGTTTATTTTTTCATACAAAATAATTCTATAAAGTCACGACTGTTTATGTAAAACACCCTTACCTTGTTATGAATGAACTTTTAAATGATAACGATTTACTTGTACCTACCTATATTAATGAAACACCCACACTAGACGTGCGCGCCGGTCGAAAAAAATCGGGCGGCGGCGCGCCACGAAAAAATACACGGCGGCGGCGTAACGCCGGCGGCGTAAGATTTTTCAACTTTGCATATTAAGACGTATAATGAAAAACCACGCTTAAACGAAATACCTTTATCTAGTAAACTAAAAAGATGACTCAATCACTTTTCTTGACAGAAATATTTTGTTTGCAACTTTTATAGTTTCGTGCACAAAAATTATTTTATTCACCCTAAAACCCTGAGTCCAGCCGGGACCTTTTGGCTGTTAAAAGCAATCCAGCAACCGAAAACACTCTTTCGCTCGGAGTGCTGGTTGCTGGAATGCATAACAGAGCCTGAGCTAATGACAATAAACGCGGGTAGGCAGATTGTCTGGTTTGCCAGTAGGACAAGATGTCCCCGTCTTCAAGTTCCGCAATTTCAGCAGTAGCTAGGTATTTCCAAGCTTCCTGGTCAACAGCATCATGGAAGCCGGAACCATGAAAACTGTGTTGCATTCTGTATTTGCGCGAGAGTTGGGAAAGTATTGAAACTTTACTTGTACTCTCTTCTTCCTCATGTAATAATGGTTGATTATGTTCGTAGTAAGGGATTAATTCTTTGGTATATTCTGTCAAGAAACCAGCTGGAGTTAATTCGTTAGCAGTCAGATAGAGGTCAACTTCTCCAAGCTTCATAAACCTACAGTCTAATAATGCTGCAGCAACTACAGCCTTACTGGCTGGGAAGCGTGTGTCCAGTTTCATCAACATTTTCCTTTTTGAGGATGTTATTATTAGCGACTCGTCATCATCCATCGAATTAAGCACGTCTCTTATTTCGGCTTTAAATACGAGAGCAAGGTTGATTGTGCTCGATTTTGATGCTGGTAAAATTTCAACAATTTGCCGAAACTTGCTCAGAAAATTGCATAAATCCTCTAACAAAATCCATTCTGCTTGGGAAATTGTCATACCATCTTGCCCTATCCGACGTAAGGTGCTATTTATCGGGTTCCTATTACAACAGTACAAGTATGGCACTTTCGAGCATTTCTAAGACACTGTGCCATCTCGTTGGAGTAGAAGTTTTAACTGTAGGTATGTTTGCCAAACTTCCAAATAAGGCACGAGCCTCTGTCTCTTCTACCACGTCTTCACTGTCTTCAGAGATTGGATCGTTTTCATCTTCCTTTATCACTTGAGAAACAGTCTCCAAAGAGCTTGAAAACTTTTGTTCATTTTCTGCCTCTTTCTCCAATTCTGGCAAACGATACCTGACTGTTTTTACTATTTTCTTGCATTTCGTCACAAGACTTAAAACTTCGGGTATTTTCTTTATTCCATCAACCGTAACTAAGTTATGGAGACCGTGCCCAAGGCAAAGATGGTTGTCAATATCTGCCAGCTCCGTTGCCCGCTTCACATTAGCTCCTGCGTCAGTTACACTATGGAGTTTCTTGTCATGAATTCCAAATTCATTCATTCCAAAATCAAGTTTTGTCTCGGCGCGAATTTTAAACTACCGGCGGCGGCGGCGGCGCGCTGACTCCTTATGGCGGCGGCGCGCCGGGGCGGCGCGCACATCTAACCCACACACGTCAATGTTTTTTAGGGTTCCGTAGCCGAATGGCAAAAAAACGGAACCCTTATAGATTCGTCAAGTCTGTCTGTCTGTATGTCTGTCTGTTAAACACCCACACACGTCAATGTTTTTTAGGGTTCCGTAGCCGAATGGCAAAAAAACGGAACCCTTATAGATTCGTCAAGTCTGTCTGTCTGTATGTCTGTCTGTTTGTCTGTCTGTCTGTCCGTCCGTATGTCACAGCCACTTTATTCTGAAAGTATTAGCATTACATATTTGAAACTTAGTAGGTAGGTGTATCCTGTTGACCGCTCTAAGATTCTCATACAAAAAATAAAAAATAATGATATTTAAGGAGGGCTTCCCATACATAGTACTAAACCAAAATTCAACTTTTAAACTTAGCAATTGAAAATTTTTACAAGTTACGCTCTCCAGCTACTTTACTACTACACTCTAGTGTAAGTTTGCCAATGTCTCGCAAAACTAAGGATCCGGCATACTGGTTAAATTTTTTTTAATTTAACTAAAATTGATGTTATTCGAAACTATTGATTTTTGAACCACATGTTCTAGGACGTTTTATATTATTTTTACCTATAGAACATAACCTTAGAGTTATGGGATATCAAAAGGAACACGTTATATAGAAGCTGGCAAAAGTTATTCAATGCACATGCATTGACATGTGATTATGAGATCTTTTCATTTATTGATCATTTTGTGACTTTAGTATTTGAAATCAGTTGTGATTTTTTACCTATAACTATTTATGTGCAACCGAGAATATGTAACACTAATAAGAAAAAATAAGTATTATAAATATGAAAACAGAAGTTAATTGTCCATCTTAATTATAGGTTTCCATAGCAGTCATTTATGACAAAAAAATAAAAAATCAGTTATAAAAGCGTATTGTATTGTAACATCGAAATTTGTTTAACTTGGCATAGG
The DNA here is from genome assembly GCA_949315895.1 of Anania crocealis. Taxonomy (NCBI): domain Eukaryota; kingdom Metazoa; phylum Arthropoda; class Insecta; order Lepidoptera; family Crambidae; genus Anania; species Anania crocealis. The sequence goes on from OX438862.1 coordinate 13,341,711, forward strand.
TACAGAACAATAAAACAGAAAAATCTTTACATATTCTATATCTTTACATATTCAAGACCTAATTTTACATTTTTGATTAAGTTTGTTCTTATACTTATATTACTGTCTATACGGGTATATTAGTTGATTTGAGTAAAGGGATTGTTAAAATCCATTTGTTACTCTTTGTATTTTCGTTTTGCCAGTAAATCCACGAAAACGCTTTTATTTGAGGAAAATAAATCTGTCGGCACTTTACAAGTAATATATGCCGTGCACAATTTTATACGGTACAATAGGAATGTAAAATTGCAGCGAACTCACAAATTCACAATGGTCAGACATTTGTCGTACTAGCGTCACATGGACATAACTCTTGGGAGGGGGCTATTTTGTTAACCATTAAACGCTACATAAAACTTCCTTTAAAAAATACTAGCTTTCTACTTTACGCTTCTTTGAAATGTCCGAATGGTTCCAAATTTTCAAACTTGTCGCATTTCAGCGACTGTATCGCATTTATTCCTGATCCGTTTCATGCAACTTGCGCAATACACTATACGAGACGATGCAACTTAAAAGTCGTTCCGTTCTGCTATGCATGGATATTTTGCGGGTGACGCGAATGGTTGCAGAGGTCGATAAGTCCCTTGATTTACGGCAAATAAACGCCACACTTCCGCAAGCCTAAGCCTTTAGATTTACACAATAGCGGCCAAACTATCCCGCCGTTTACGAACGGGTATGCCCGTCACTCCTCATTTCGCGGTACCATTCATCCATTCGTTAATTCTATTTATGAACGTCATAAAACGTTCGCTACCACGGTTGTGGCAATCTGTCGGTAACTCTGATGTGTACCCGGACAGGTTTATATCTAATTGCACCATCGAGCGCATGTGCTCGTGTCGGTCATGTGATTTAATACATCATTTCCCAAATAACACTGCCTAATAAATAGTAACGGTAGTTGTTATAGGCAAACATGAAGCAACATTGTTTTGCTAAACTACAAATAAGAATTCGATTCTACACACAAAACAAAGTCGGAGCTCAATTTGTTTCAGTTTCAATAAAAACAATATTGTACTTCCATTTATCAAGACAGCAACAAGGGAGCGTCTACAAAACAAATTGCCAAATAACTCAGTACAATAACCACGTTCCCGTAAATAAAGGATTTATCTTCGAAACGCGTTATCTAGTATAATATTTATTTTACGACAGCGCGTAAATTTCACAAAAGCGTAAAATGTTCCGTTACGCAACAAGGCGTTTAATGAAAAGAGCTTTAAAATGCTATCATACCCGTATTTATGTTCAATAAATAAATGTTTATAGTAAATAATAGCGCTTGAACCCCTTCCTCTTCTTCGTGTCCAATGCAATATCTTGCCGCAGAAATGCGACTCGACTGAAATCCCTTAAACAAATTCCGCCACAAAAGCTTTATATGACGACAAAAGTGCATTTTCATCTGACAATGACCTTAAGTAGGAGAATGTACGAGTATCACCACGCATATTTTCGTGTATGTAACTGATTACAGAACTTACTTGCTTTGTATCTATAATTATTAAAAAAAATTGATTGATCTTTCTGTTGCTCCGTACTTTTGTTTCACAAAAACAGCAGCACATTAATAAAATATGTAAATAGAATTAGTTTGCTAAGTAAAGTAAAAGTATTAGGGGTTAAAATATGAAATTGCCGTTTTATTGTAATAGGTTCTTTGAATTGACATAGAATCTTCATGGTTTAAGGTTTTCGAATGAAACTTTTTTCACGTGGTTTCTATGATGTTCTTCTTTTAAAAAATGTGAAACATTTGAATATCGACTTTCAATTGTTTTTGTTATTTAACTTAGACAAGAAAGATGGATACTGCGAAAATTCGAGTGATTTTTGAATACTAGTTCCGACGCGGAAGTAACGCGGCAGAAACAGCCCGCAATATCAATGTTGCGTTTGGAGAGGGATCTGCTAATGAACGCACCGTGCGATTTTGGTTTAAACGCTTTCGTGATGGAAACTTCGACTTGAAGAACGAGCCACGAGGAAGACCGCCCACACAGGTGATTAACGATGAATTAAGAGAGATTGTGACATGTGATGAAAAGTGGATTCTTTATGATAACCGTAAAAGAAAAATGCAATGGCAAAACAATGCAACCCCAGGTCAAACGCCACAACAGTGTCCTAAAGCAAAACTTACCAATAAAAAGGTAATGGTAACTGTTTGGTGGTCTCAGCATGGTGTTATTCACTATAGTTTTCTCCGATCTGGTCAATCAATAACGGCAGATGTCTATTGTGCCGAACTCCGAACAATGTTGGCAAAACTAGCAGTAAAACAGCCCCGACGATCATGAATCGATCTTCACCATTATTGCTCCATGACAACGCGAGACCTCATACAGCACGAGAAACTGTTTTGACCCTTCAGGAACTGCAATTAGAAACCATTCGACATCCTCCGTATTCGCCAGACCTTGCTCCAACGGACTACCATTTTTTTCGTGATTTGGACAATTATCTATGTGACAAGAAGTTTTCTTCCCAGGAGGCAGTACAAAATGCTTTCACACAGTTTGTGCAGTCTAGATCCTCAGAGTTCTATCACAAAGGCATAAATGACCTTCCTATTAGATGGCAGCAATGTATAGATAATAATGGTAACTATTTTGATTAAATAAATTTGTTAAAAATTTAAAAATAAACAATTTTGATTTTCAGTACAAATCGGCAATTTCATACTTTAACCCTATTATAAACTTTTATGTAAGCAAGCTTATCAAGAAATCACCTTCAGTAATCAGCTAAAATATTTTACAAGAATTTTAAATATCTTGAAACTACACATAATTATTAAATCGATTGATATAAAAATATAGTTTTCAGTAACAATCTTACTTAGTAAGAATAAGATGCTGCTTTATAGCTATCATTTATTAAAAGTCTTTGTTTTTAAAATCGTATGTCTACAATGTTTGTTAACGCTAAGTTCAGGGGAATGTTAATGAATGTTGATGATTAAGCAATGGACAAAAAAAACGAGGAGACACCACATTCTCCGATTTAGATGTTTTCTGCTAGTCAAAGGAAATGGGAATGAAAATTTATAAAAAAATATTTCATCCCATAGGATTGAAAAATATCTTTAATTATCCGCTCGAACACTAATTGAATAGTACCTTCAGCGATAAAAACAGGAATAACTTACTACACTTAAATATTATGTAGATGCATCGACCAATGTTAAAATGCAGTGCTACCAGATTCATCGTTCGATAATCAATCGACCGAAAACTGATATGGATCGAGAGCTTCCACCGGTCACGTCAGCGGCCGCAACTGGTTCGGGCTCCTTCTATTTGGTTCAAGTGTATTGTGCTCGCACCATAAGACTCGGCACACACTGGTCTACATATTACAATATTGTTTCTGTTAATTATAAAACAAAACGAGCGTGATATAAGCTAGCAGTTTTGGGTCGTTGCATGATGATTGTCAGTGTTTTCTGGTTTGGCACTAACTAAAATTAATTTTTTGGGAAAAGAAACTCAGTAATGTCTGTTATTTGCACGGAAAATTCTGTTATCTGGGAAGTGCAACCTTTCGAATAAAAAAATAATTTCACTAATCGGTCTACCCACGATTGGCGGAGAAATCGACTAACCTACATAAAAAAAAGATTTAAAGTGACGAACATAGACCCTTCCCCTTTTATTGAAGTCGGTTAAAAAAAGTAACGTATTTCCCATTCTGAACTTAATTTATTTTTGTTATTGATGTGCTAAATATTTTATTAGTCGATTAACATAAATGCTACTATCTACTAATCCTCGTAAAATTCGAATTCGTTGTTTGAGAAATATAAGGTCGCGAGACTAAAAACTCCCATGCAAACAAACCTAGTTTTAAATCCAGACTTTAACGAGTGAGTACTCAGCTTAATCGCCACATCTTTATTCGCGTCGAGATCTCAGATTTGCCTGCGTTGGCGCGGGTTGGCTGACGTGCTGATTTACAAGGCAGAACCTTTTTGTCCAGCATGACAGCTGTCACACGATGGAGACGTCCATACTATGCTCCCATGGTTTCGGCATCTTTTGATACATTTACAAGTTTATGCTGTGTTTGTAAGATCGAGTTGAACATAGGTAGGTATATGATTAGGTAATTTGAGAAAATGCTAATTTCTTTATTTAAATACGTTATTTGATATTTTAGCAACTTAATTGCACTTATAATATCAGTATATAAACTTGAAAAATTTTGTCTCAGGCGGGACTCGAACCCGCATCTCCTCGCATGCCGGGCGGCGTAAGAATATGCTTGAAAAATTCGCGCCATGTCGCAGTGTCTCGGTGGTCTAATGGTATGGCGCCCGCCCGGCATGCGAGGAGATGAGGGTTCGAGTCCCGCCTGAGACAAAAAAAATTTTTTTTCAAGTTTATGTACTGATTCTTTATTTAATTTAAATACCTACATATACCTGCAAATCAAAGATAACATTGCCTTCATAAACATAAACACTTATGATTGTAGAAATGGTTGTGCTTGATAATTTTAACGACTAAGGAGCTTATATCCGTGCTGCGCGTTTATTCACTTAGGATTACAAAAAAAGTCGTCTTAAATAGTGAAATATCTCACTACATTATTTAATTTTTAGTTTTTGACTGACCGCTTTGACATTAAAAACGATATGTCCGGCTAATATAAAACTTGGAAAAAGTGGTAGTCTCTATTATCCCTTGTTTCTCTTTGGATTGCAATTTTGCATATAAATATAAACAACAAAATCATTTAAATAAATATCTGTAAAAAGTTACACAGTATAAATAATTTACATACGTTCTCCAACTTTCAAACCTATTCTTTTTTAGTCGCTTGAAAATTATAACATTGTGGGCGTACTTTGTCAGACAGCGCACGTCATGTCAGCATTTTCTAGAAAGTTGAAGTCAACAGCAGTCTCCTTCACAAAAAATACTAACATTAAACATAGATTAATTTTCTTAGCAAAAAGCGGCAACATTTTATAATAACATACCATAGAAAAACGGATTTTCAACAGATGCTATTGTTCATACTTTTTTTCTCATTTTGAATACCACCATAGCTCTGTTAACAGCGCAGTCGCTGCTATCACAACAAATATCGCCTTAGGCATTGATACATAATTTTTTTTACTAAATTTTACGATTATAACATTTTAACGTTTTTATGTCTCAACATCTTTGTATAGGAAAATAGAAAGAATATTTATCTTATCTTTTATGACTTAATTGACAACTTCCATTTAGTAATATAACAAAAACCTCCGAAGAGGTTATATATAAGTTCTAATTAAATCCAAATCACAGCTTTGTTCTGCACACGTACCTACATATTGAGTAAATAGTAACAACGCGGTTGTATCACGCGCGAACACCTCCCGGTATGTGCTATCAACTAATTAATTTATAGTCAAGTGGTGGATGAACTGATTAAGTAAACATTGTCGGCGATTCAATGTTAATTTGCGTAATAGTAGTATAATCCGATTTAGGTGAGCGCTTAATTACCCAGCGCTATTTGTTCTAATGAAAAGCTTGATATAAATGAAACAAAAAGCCAGGTGAATTTGCGAAAGCGGTGTTCTGGAATATTTGTAGTTTTTGTAGTAGCGTTTTAGGTTTTGGGTTTTGTATCAATACATGCTAGCGCTCTGCCAACGACTTTGCCAACGAATTAGGTTATATTATGGCGTTTTTGGATATACTAATTGTTTTCCTGATTAAGTCGCAGTCCTTATAGATCGCAAAAATTTTGGCTACTGCCAACGAATTAGGTTATATTATGGCGTTTTTGGATATACTAATTGTTTTCCTGATTAATTCGCAGTCCTTATAGATCGCAAAAATTTTGGCTACCGCTATCTTTATGAATACACAAATTCACACCCCTTTTTCTCATCCTTTAAAAAGAAACTTCCCTGGCCTGACTTAAACTATTTCCATACTAAATTGTATCTAAAATAGTAAAGAAATTATTGCTTACCCTGTAAAAATTCACAAGCCAAACAAAATGACTTGGTGATTTGTTAATAAAGAACTTGTGCTTAGTTCATAAATTATTCCTCATGATCTGGTAAAATAATTTACCTAGTGAAGTTAAAATATTTAATCTTGGGTTGTGAAAAATAATGAACTTCACATGTGAGAGATTAATCCACAGTTACGATTCATTATATTATAATAAACCTAAGTTTACCACATTTAGACATTCTACTGCTAACAATGTACTAAATCTATCTCGTTTGCGTTTCCATTTTAAGCAACAATCTACGTCGATGATTATATTATGTAAGAAACATAAACTTAATTGCGCCTTACCTATTTATGTTTCTAATCATAATCAAAATGCAGTAATATTAAATTTTTGAACGATTTTGACTGTACGATCTTTGTAATCATTCGTCGCAAGCGCTGGCGCGAACCGGTTGTCGCCTCGAGTTGAGCTCCGCTAGTTACTATTAACTGTGCTATTACCGGTGTACCGGTGACGTAGTGAACGAGTTGTCGCATTATTTCGCAGAGTAGCCTGTGATTCAGAGGATACGTTTTTGCTTTTTATGTTCTTCAATATGGCAGCAAATAATAGCACCTTTAGCCATGAAGATGGGATTGAAAGAGGTGGAATGAGCATAGATGAATCGCTCAGTGATAAAGAATCACCTCACGTTACATTCCGGAAGCCACAAAAGTTCGACTTACAACACGAATTAAAGGCATTTCAAGACAATATGGCGACTATGATGGAAAAGTGGTTTGCGAAGCAAGATGCAACCTTTTCTAAATTGCTTAAAGAATTCGATGAAGTGAAAACATCTATTAAATATCTCAGCGATAAATATGATCACCTCGAAAAAAACACAAAGGATGCTACAAACCGAATTTGCGCTATTGAAAAAAATTTGCATTCATATGAACCACGGATAGCAGACTTGGAGGCAAAAATTGAGTCTATGGAACAGAGAGCGCGTAATTGCAACCTCGAAATTAGTAACCTGCCCGAGAAACGAGGGGAAAACTTGATCTCAATCATTGCGAATATTGCTCAAGTCATCAAACAGCCAATATCTACACGTGACGTCATCAATATTCACCGTGTCCCGCAGAGCCACCCGAATAATACTCGCCCAAAGAACATCATTGTAAAATTTACTAGTCAAATTATTCGAGATAACTTTATCTCTGCCACACGCCTGAACAAAGGGCTCTCGTCCGACCAATTAAATATTCAAGGCCCTTCACAAAAGGTTTATATAAACGAACACTTGACACTCAACAATAAAAAACTTTTTCGTCAAGCCCGTGACCTTGCCCATAAAATTGGATTCAAATTCGTCTGGATCAAACACGGAGTTATCCTGGCCAGGGCCGACGTTACCACCCCCGCCTTTGCCATTCGAACAGAAAAAGACTTATCTAAAATTAAGCCACGTGTCTCCGCAAAATAGTTTAATACTTCTTTTAATAATTATAACAGTGTGTTCATTTCTCGCTAAATGTGAGTGTACAAGTGGCGCACGTTATCATGTAAGCTGTGAGGTGTTGTGTTTGCGTCCTCTGTACATCGCAGTGCTCTGTGCGCTGACTGGGTATGCAGGTATAAAACATTGTCTTTTTAAACTGACCGTCACTTATTTTAGTAACGAATTAATTTACAAATCAAACATTCTTGTTTTTTTAAAACCATACCATTATGTAGATATAGATTATTATAATAAAAATAAATATTTAACTTTGCAGTACAACTTGTGTCATAAACTTATCTATTCAAAAGATATTTCGTCACAATTGATGAGTTGCGTAAATTGCCTGGGGCAACGTATTCAGATTGAGGTTTTGTTAGTAATATTTGTTATTTTCTGTGTATGCAATGGCTAATAACTTATCTTTGTATTATCAGAATTGTAGGGGTCTTAGAACCAAATTAAACATGCTTTACAATAATATTATGGCGGAATGCTACGATCTTATCATTCTGTCAGAGACTTGGTTAGTCCCCGAGATAGTGGATGGCGAATTCGTCGATTCGAGGTATGTCGTTTATCGTTGCGATAGAAATCGTGTTTTGAGTGGGAAATCTGATGGCGGAGGTATACTAATCGCGGTGCGCCGCGGACTGTCTGCTACCCGCTACGAGTTAACAACTACCCTTTGTCACGACGGTTGTTATTATAATATGCCTCATAATATTGATTATGTACTCTTAAAGTTTTATTCAAAGACTAGCAATGAATATCATACAGTATGTGGCGTGTACGTTCCGCCTAACCAGACACTGGACATTTATCAGTCTATGTTTAATTTGCTTGAATATGAAATTCTGTCTCTTCCGTTAAATAACTTATACATTATTGGTGACTTTAACTTACCACATATCGAGTGGGTCGATTCGGTTAAACCTGCTCTAATGCCTCGTATACACAGTAACAATAGCTCACTCGATATTCTAGTTCTTAATTTTTTATCCACTATAAATTGTAAGCAGTATAATAGTATTAAAAATCATCAAAATCGTACCTTGGACTTATTTATATCTAGCGAAGTGTGCACATGTGAATGTGTGCCCACCCCCTTGGTACCTATTGATATCATCCATCCTCCCTTTTTTACCATGATTCCGTTTAAATTAACTCTCAAGCCTATGCCTCGAAGTTCTGAATCGAGATATCATTTCATAGAAGCTGATTTCCCCGCCATCAATAGTGAAATTGATTCAGTTGACTGGGTCTCTCTTTTGACCAATGTCTCATTGGATTCTGCTGTCGGAACCTTCTATGAAACTATTTATAAAATAATTAAGACTCATGTTCCTAAACGACCAGTTAAATCTAATGAATATCCGGTATGGTTCTCTCGCCCCTTGATCCATGTTTATAAAAGCAAGGAAAAAGCCTGGATAAAATACAAAAAATACAGAAACATAGTAGATTATGAACAATTTTCTTTATACCGCAAAAGATTTAAGTTACTTTCAGCCCAGTGTTACAATAGCTATCTTAATTACATCGAAAATTCCATGCAAAAAGACATAAAAAAATTTTGGTCATTTATAAAGAGCAATAAGAAGAATTTTGGCGTCCCTAACACAATGTCATTCTGTAGTGAGGTCGGGAACGGACCTGTGAACATATGTAAATTGTTTTCGAAATTCTTTAGCTCCGTTTACGAACCTATAGATGCTTGTGCTTCAGTTAACTTTGAGCCTCCATCTAGCAATCAAACAATAATTTCCGATTTGTTTCTTTCTAAGGAAAGCATAGCTACTTTTCTCAAATGCTTGGATGTTGCTAAAGGTCCTGGGCCGGATGGCTTACCTGCTCTCTTTCTAAAATATACCGCTGAGTCGATGAGTACGCCATTATTCTATTTATATAACCGTAGTCTTAAAGAAGGCATTGTGCCTCAAGCATGGAAGACTGCTAATGTTATTCCGGTATATAAGGGTGGTGTCAAGCAAGACGTTACCAACTATCGGCCAATATCCCAGTTGTCTACCTTGTCAAAAGTCTTGGAGAAATTAGTCCATAAGACAATTTATCCTATCTTACATAATATCATAATCCCCGAACAACATGGATTTGTTAGAAATCGTTCCACAGTAAGTAACCTAATTTTATATTCAAATTTTTTGTTTGAAAATATGGATAATAGACAACAAGTTGACTCAATTTACACAGATTTTTGTAAGGCTTTTGACAAGGTAGACCACACATTACTTTTACAAAAAATTGCGTATAACGGTATTCGAGGAAATTTACTTCGTTGGATCACGTCCTATGTTCAAAATAGAACTCAGAAGGTTGTAGTCCAAGGGTTTGGCTCGGATGTGATTAACGTAACCTCTGGGGTAGCGCAGGGGTCGATCTTAGGTCCTTTACTGTTTGTACTATTCATAAATGATATAAACAAATGTTTTAGGCACTGCAACTTTTTGTTATATGCAGACGATCTTAAGGTGTTTCGTAAAATAAGTTTTATTGATGATTGTGTGAAGTTACAGGAGGACCTGGATCGATTAACTGCTTACTGCTTAGCTAATAAACTACACCTGAACATATCAAAATGTAAAGCTATTTCCTTTACCAAAAATATTTACTCCATTCAAAATAACTACTCGCTTTGCAACACACCTTTAGAAAGAGTATCGTTGATCAAGGATTTAGGTATACTCTTCGATTCAAAACTACACTTTTCCGCTCATATTGATCACATCACTGCAAAAGGTTTTCAAATGTTTGGATTCCTAAGACGTGCCTGTAGTTCATTTAAGAAACCCTCTACTCACTTGTTGTTATACAAGTCACTCATAAGATCTCAGGTCGAATATGCCACATGTGTTTGGAACCCATTCTACAATAAATACTGTGACCAAATTGAATCCTTACAACGAAAATATCTACTTAATCTAAATTACAGATCTGTAAAGGTTCGGTCATCATATCAGTGCCTCTTAGATAAATACTCAATGTTAACTCTCAAACAACGCAGACTTTACCTGGACCAATCGATTCTCTTTAAGATTTGTCGTAACAGATTTGATTGCAATAACCTTATAAACCAAGTTTACCTGCGCATACCTAGTCGCTCCCAGCGTATTCGTGATGCTTACACTCGTAGTCTATTTGCTCCTAAACAATGTCGAACCAACGCTGGTAAAAGGGCTCCATTACGGCGGTTAATGAACACATACAATGAACACTTCACTAGTGTTGATTTATTTGATTTGTCACCCATACAATTTAAAAAGTGTATCCTTGAAATTCTAAAAAATATTACTTAACTGTTTTTTTTATTTTGTATTAATGCATTTCTCATAACTTTAATTAAATATTAGCAATGTTTGTTCGCTAAGGTTTGCTTGTACCAAATTATTATTTATTGTCTGTATTACTATGAGGATAACGGTGTTGGTTGCGTAATTATTTAAGTCGTCTTTCTATGAATGTTGTTGTATTATGTTTTATTGCGCAATTGTTTGTTATCCCAAACGAAAATAAAATAAAATAAAATAAAATAATACTTGAATAAAAAAATGTATGTAATACTTGAATAAGTAATCATTTTCATCACCATGATCAGCTAGCAAACTGCCATGTATGTTCATCAGCGACTGGACGTACGCCTCTGTCCAAATATAAGATTTTGCTATAATCTCCTCACCAGCTCTATGCCATGGGAGAAGAAAATCGCTGGTTTGGTGCTCATTTTCATATGGCAGTATTCCTTACGACACCTATAGTACGAGAAAAGGTGGTGCTCTTCTATTTAGGCTTGCAACTCAAGGGATATGTTGCACTCTATATCAAATAACGAAAATATTGATTCCCTATACACAATTACTCTTTTAACCCTTTTTAAAGAATGATTTCAGGGACTAAAAGTTATCCAATTACATTCATAGGTTTCAACTAGGTATATCCATACCAAATTTCATCTTAACCGGTTTAGAAATCTATAATTCCCCATACAAACTTTCGCTCCAATTTTCACCACCATATGAGATTTTTTCTATGATAAAAACTATCCTATGTCCTATGTATATCATACTTTCTTGGAGTTCAAAATATCTTAATAGGTACCTTTCCCCTAAATCGGTATAGCGGTTAAGCCGTTAAAAGGCACATTTTCGCATTAATAATATTTGTATTAGTATAATTATGTATAATACTTATTAGTACCTATTTACTTATAATACTTATTTATACACGGTCTACGGACGATGAATTGAAGACAGACCGTAATAAATTGAACTTCATATGTAAAATACAATACATTTCAACCACTTGTAAAACGAAGCCCACGTTATGTAACCATTATGTATAACATCTTGGCAGTGTTATTTAGAAATGTTATCAATTTTTTTTTTGTAAAAATATTAATTATTTGTTCAGCTATTAATTTTGAAAAATGCTGTGACGCTCACAGATGTAGCTGTGTACGGTCCATTCAACCGAAACCCCACCGCAGCAAAATAATACGTCTGTGCGCGTCACATCGTGTTTCAAAATTAAAAGTCTGAATCACATTTAATATTTTTCAAAATATATTTAAAATATTAAAAATATAAATTAAATAACACTGCCATGATGTTATACATAATGGTCTAATAATGTTGGCTTAGTTTTTAAGGTGGTTCAAAAAGCACGGTGTATACTAATTTAAACTTCTATGGTCACTATTACTAGAGTTCTCCCTTGATCATGGCCCTTGCAAAAGTGCCAAAATATCGGAAACTTATAAAAACTAAGGTACATGATAATATGTACTTAATTCTAGTTCATATGTAAAGTAAAGTAAATATTAAGAAATATACCCCTATTTAAAATAAAGTTTTTCTGGAACGTTCTTTTGATACCATTGTAGAGATGCTCGTTTAAATGTAAACTCCAAACACGCCGGCTAGTTAGTCAGACATCGCGACTCCTGGCTTGTTCTTTTAGTAATTTGTTTGCGGTCGCCATAAGTGGCCATTAGGCATGGATCACTCATGCGCGCTCGCCTTACACCGATGATTTCATCCGTCGTGACACTACTTAAGAGATATCAGATAATAAAGGCACCGCCTTATTTATCGCAGATACCACGTATGCGTTTTTAATTGGTCGGATTACCATGTAAAAAGTTACCACTTTTTAACTGGGTATCAACAATTTTTTCCCGTCATTTGTTTTGTGAAAAGTCATGTACAGACAACAGCACGTCAACCTACCAGAAAACGTCAAATGTTCATTTATATTGATCTCTACATTGTTGGACTTAAAGTTGAAATTCAATTTAATGACCTTTAACTTTTTGGGTAGCTTACACTCTATAATTAATTATATACAGTTTTAGAGTCGCTCGTCAGAATATCTTATATATACTTATATAATATTCTAGCAATTTAATTGCAATTATAATATCAGTATATAAACTTGAAAAATTATGTCTCAGGCGGGACTCGAACTCGCATCTCCTCGCATACCGGGGCGATTTCAAGTTTCTATACTGATATTATAACTTACTTATAAATTAGCTTACTAGCTGTCCGCCCCGACTTTCCACAGGATTACCAATGAAGATAATGCAAGCAAATGTTCTCTTTATGACCATTATACATTTTCTATAGTATAGAAGAAGTTTTAAAAATCCCGCTAAACTTTAAAGGAAAAGGGACTCAAACAAGTTTTTTTTTTCTAATAAATCACTGTGCCTTAATTTTGCTGGAAGTCGTTTTCAAGTAATTGTTTTTTCAATAGAAAGACAACACTCATCTTAAGGGTATCTGATAACGAAATTCCTGCTTAGTTAGATAACCCTATAAGGGTAGGAAAATGGGGTTTACAAAAATTAGGGTAAAAGTTGACTATCTTTTAAAATCTTTATTGTGTTTATCTAATTATTTAATATTCTAATTGGGAACATTTGTTTCCTTAAAACAAATTATTTTTTAAATTCACTGCTCTTAGTTTAAGAAAATATGTAATAATGTATAAAACTTAAGAATATTCGATTTTGCGCACATTGTGGAACGCGCGGCCATCAAAGTGGAATCCTCAAGTCAAGTTTTTGCCTGGTAGCGATTACACTACCGCGCTCCACCCGTTTAGAAGAGGGCTGGGTTACGACTAGCTTTATTGGCATTCACTCGCTTACCCGTCGAGGCGTTTTTCAAAATACCACTCGCAATTGCTCCTTCAACGCAAAAGGGAAAAGTTAATAAACCGACGACTTTATATAGACGCTCGACCCGATCCGTCAGAATCTTTTATTAATCCCAATCAGGCTTCTCTATTTTCTGTGAAAATAAAATAAGAATTAACTTAGGTAACGAACGACCAAAACCCTTCAATTAACTCTTTCATCTAAGCATCGCACGCGATCGTAATAAAACTGTCAAACGTCTTACTTGATATGACAGATGCGATATCGCCATTAGCTCGTGCGTCGCAAACGAACAGAAATAAAAAGTTAAATAAAACTCACGTCACGAATTTGAATGTTTGCCTGTTTCTGTTACGCCGGGGCTCCGAGGACTCGATCATAAATTAAAAGCCATCATATTTGTTTTTCGAACGAACAAGTAAATAAAATTCCGATCGACGGAGCGTAACTCCGAGCGGGACGTAATCAACAGTTTTATTCGGCGATTCCGCTGCCTTGATTCTGAGCTTCGTCCTCGGTGATCGAGATCGTTCTTCATTTGAATATCCTTCGGCCTTTTCGTTGACGTTGATTAAATTCAACATGTTTGAAAAATTATATTGGATGAATGTTTTGCCTTTTTTCGTTCCGCTGCGGCCAAATTCTGTAACGTTTAAGGTTATTAACGAGGGTGCCTCATCGCTGGATTGTCAAAGCTAATGTAGCCAAGCAGCTAGTTAAAATGAAGGTCAGTAATTAACAGGCGAGATCAACAAGCCGCTCGATGCTAATGGGGCCTTTCCACGTCAAAGGGCTAAAAGGCGTCAGAGCGCGTCCGTTCGAGTAATGGCCTAAGTTGTAGTGCCCTTCCCATCGCTCTACTACCGCTGTCCGAATGCCGGAATACACGACGCGACCTCATCCGACCCTCGTCAAATGCTCGATTAGCTTAACGTGTACACACTAATTATTTTTTACGATTTACTCGCAACAAGCTCATCGATTCCTCAATCGACGTCATTTATATCTTTGACATCTCGCCCACGCGCAACAATGTTTCGAAAATTCGAAATTGAATTTCCGTACGTGTGAACATATTGATTGCTGCGAGGTATACTCTTTATTTTTATATCCTAAAAACGCTATCTTAAGTCTTTGAAGGCTCGTATTCGGTCCTTGTCGCTTGATACGGATCCCAATCAAATAGTATGTGACATTGGGACACGACACGAAAGTGTTTGAAATTGTAATTAATGCGATACGAATGATATGGGCACACCGTTGCCAAACTCACTCGATCCGTTGTGATGAACCGTGTAAAGATCAAGATGACAGTTACTGAGTATTTCTATTATGTAAATGGTTTTAGTCTATTATGTAATACCAAACGTAATTCATATGTTTGGTATTTGATTCTCGAAGTCGTAGCGCAGCACAGTTAGTGCTATACAAACTTTAATGAGAGTAAAAATAAACCAAGCAAGTAATAAATTAATGAACATCGGGAAATAACATATTAGTATCTCTTAGAAACAGTAAATGTGTAAGTATTGGAAAATATGACACCATAAATATAACCGCACTATACAAAAAACTATTAAACCCCAAATTTGTACAATGTACGATGTTTACGATGCTTTTCATTGGTATTTCAATGTAATTTCATTTGATAAATTTGATAATAAAATCAAACAATAAAATTTTAGACCTAATTCGCTTTTGTAAAAAGAAAATTCATTGTTGTGTCCAACGGGCTCATAAAACTGAACGTATGGTTATAAGGTGACAAATTGTCCGACTTAGTCACAACAACACTCATAAAGTCACTATAATAGACAAATTATACCATGAAAAACATATCCACGTTGCTTTATTTTCGAACTCCAGTGAAATTATTTTTTGTTCAATTCATAGTTGTTAACTTTGCCAGACTTTGAAACTGATATGAAATATGCACACCCAATATTAATTCCCAGCGAGTAAAATAAAAATCTGACTGTTCGACAAATGAATGATTAAAATTTCAATATTTAAATAGCAAATTACTGACTGTTTGAATAATTAGCAATCGAATGGACGGCCGAATTCAATTGTTTTGTTTGTCAATTCAATTGTTAATTTCTCATTCGAGCGTCGTGTCGTCATTTGTTATTTCAGTTTATCCATTTAAAACTTCATTAAAGCGCGATCGAGTCATTTTATTTGATTTAACAACAGTTAAAATTTGTTGTCGTCTATTGTTTACTCGAACGTTTTCATTACGTGCTACGTAAATGTTTCGTTTTATTGAAATTAATCACATCAATTACTCTGCTGCATTCTTTTGTTCCATTGCTAGCAAGAGTTTGCAAAATGTAGGTAGGCATCTTTAATTACAGCCATTTGTGCTCACCACCACGTAAAATTATTCAAATTACGCTTAATTTAATGTTGTTTAAGCAACGAATTGCCGCGTATTTTTTCCCGCGTCGTGTTAATGGCCGATTCCTGAATTAAATTCGCCGATCGTAAATTCAGCCGTACAATGTAACATAAACAAAACTTATCTTAAAACGTAGCGATCTATCTTGAATTATAATTTTGCCCCGAATTCGTTTCGCTTTTCGACTTTTGATATTAAAGCGAATGTTAAAAGTACAATAATTATTTTAAAATATTGTGCAATTTATATAATTATATTTGTGACGTAGTAAATGGACACCGTATTATTTACTTGTTTAAAGTTATAACGATTTGCAAGTTATGTACTATATGACTTTACTTTTCTGTGTAAATTTAGTAAAGAATCATCATTAAAAATATTATATGTCTAAGTAGTAAATGCCTTTTTATTATCTCATAAAAGAAATTCTAGGTATGGAAAATAAATCAGTAAACAAAAAAGGATTTTATTTAAACTGTGTATAAGACACACCTTACATCTCACAAAATTGTAGTAAAACTAATAAATATGGAGTGAAAACAAAATTTAATTTACCCCATTGCTATAAACTGCAGGCGAAATTATTAATTACATTCGCCCGCTCTATAAATTGTAAACCGCAAGACCGATCCAGCGTCGAGCAAAAATTCCACGCAACGCCACTAAGCCAAATTGTTGGTTGTTGCCGCCAGTCTGGGGAAGTCCCGACGGCTAGGGCTGGAGTGGGTGCTGAGTGTTGCATAACTAGTAGGTACGTTGCAAGTTTGGAACTGAATATAATCGGTTTGAACTGGAAGAGCCTCTAGATTTATTTTTAAAATCAATTACAATTAGTATTAAGAAGTTTATAGCAGTCATATAGAAAATATAATCAAACTAGCCACATTCAGGCTGATTCCAATCTGACACAGGCAAAGAATTACAGCACAACCCAGAGCGTATAACGCAATCTGTTAACAAACTACAAGTAAACGGTTAAAAATAATTTTATTAAATACCAGCCCGCGGTATCGTACGCGTGGAATTCTGAATTAAAACTATGCGCTAAAAATATCCCATGTGTGGGAACCGTACCTTTTCCCGGGATTAAAGTACCCTCTGAGTTATTCCAGCCTATAATCTAACACCGTGTCAATTTTTATTCAGATTAGTCCAGTCGTATTGGCGTGATTAATTAGAAAACATGCAACAAAACTTACTACTACTACTAGTGAGATTTTGTGATATTTATGTGTAGGAACTTATTCCCCTCCGTATTTACAAAAATCTCTGTTTTAAATAAGAAATGTGCTGTCAATCGCAAACAAAGATAAATATGGGTACCTACATATTGCCAAATATATTTTTTTGCAGTACTTATATACTTAAGAGAGATGGCCTGAACCACTCATCCAAAACTTTTACCATTGATCTACTCGTATTACGCCAAACCTCATAAAATCAACGTTAAACAGTTAGATTTGACGGGAGTACCGAGATTTTAACAACCTATTTAATTAAGCAATACTAGAAACCTAACATCACAGTGTTTATTACGTGTGTAGTAGTTAACATTCCCTTCATCAGCAAAGGGAGTAGTTTCATTTACAATGATTTATTATCTAGTTTCTTTATAAGTACTCACATACTAAAATGAACATGTGCTAAGCTATAATTGGTTTGGTAAGTTAGATTATAATTTGTAAGCAGTTTGATAGTTGTCTTCATTAGTGAAATGAATGATCAGCCACAATTATTATAATCGATTTTAGTACTAGTCATTAAAGGTAGAATACTAGATTTAGAATGAGTTACTTATGATTTCGCACCTGGGTTACCATTGGGCACCACGATTAATTAACAACTGAGAAAATATTACCTTTGGATATAATATTTACACCTAATTGGTGAATGTTAATTCCGTAGAGATCATACTTTATATGCAGGAGGCGGCTGCTGAAATGACATTTTATCTATTCGACGACCATTTGGATCAGCGGTAGTAAACGCTGCTTCTGAGCCATGGGTCACGGGTTCGATCCCCGCACAGTACAAATATTTGTGTGCATGAACATGTCTGTCTGTACTGGTCTGGGTGTTTTTTATATATTATAAGTATATATTTACAAAAAAAAAGTATATAAGTAAGTTTATCGGTTGTCTTGTACCTCATACGACAATACTTAATAGTGTCTTAATTTGGGACTAGATGGCTCTGTGTGGCCCAGTGAGGCATGTCTTAAATATTCATTTCTTTATATATTTCTCTAAATTTTCTCTGTGTTTATTTATATTACCTGCACACAAAAGATGCAAATACTAAGATTAAAATATCTACGTAACATTACATAATGCACAATACAGTTTAATGACGATACCAAATATTAAAGGTACAGAAAAAATAAATTGACGCGCATTATGAGTAATACTTCTAAAATAGCATAAATAAACTAATTTTAACCAGTGTTACAAAGTTATGTCTAATAGTGACCATCACATCATTCAAAAAAGGAGCAAACAGCGTTAAATTTCTGCTAAAGCTTCATTCTTAAAGCGCTTACCATTTCCATCGGAACTATACGCTGGTACGGCGGCGTGTGGCCGGCGGGTAATATTCTGAATACTTGTGAATACTTCTCCTTTGCATCGCCACCGCCGTACGTAGCAATCACCAATTTTAGCTCATCTCCCCCAGCGCAAGATTCCACCGTAAAATTTAACACATAAGCAATACAAAGTGTAACTTTCGCCATTTAGACCCGCGTTCAACGTACGGTTTGATATTTGGGCGCGACTTCGCGGGTCGTTAATGAAATATAAAGTCGTTAAACTCGAAGTCAGTTTGTATTGAAGTTGTTGAACATTAACTGTATGAAATTTCATTGGCCTGCAGAATGCGGTAATGGGTTTATACATACACTATGACAGTATAGTAGACTCAAAATAATTTATATCAGCCTATTGCAGAACATTTACTATTTTATTGGACAGTTTAAAAGTGGTACAGGTATACTGATTTCAGGTTCCTAATTTGTTGCTAACAAACAAAAGGTATAGTACCTAACTCTTTATTATTATGAACTAGCGGACCCGACAGACGATGTCCTGTCTTATCTATGTATATTGATACCGAAATTGTATAATAAAAAAAAGTAAGCAATTATTTATTATTATAGTAGTATAAAAATAGTTTTGTTGGTATTCCGACACGGGAACAGGCGACATATTACTTTACCATGTGCAAAATTCAGTTTATTTCGACTGTGATTTTTACCCCCTATTTGACGATATTTTCAGCATGCATTCTATCTATCAATGCTATGTCAAACGCCATACATTAAAAAAGTTTAAATTGTCAAAAGCAATAAACAAAAAAAGAATTAGCGAAATCGGTCCAGCCGTTCACGCGTGATGCGATGACTAAGGTAAACAGGGATTCAATTTTATATATATGTATAGATGAATATTTTTAGCACTTTATGTGTCTATGTTTACATTATTATGTGATTTATTTATTACCAATGTTGTTTTGAACGGGAATCTGTTTTTATATTAAACTCTCTACTGGCTGTCCGTCCCGGTTTTGCCCTTTACACTGTTTTCATTTAGATATACTAAAACAGTTATTTTTCGCACAGATATCAAACATATTTTTTTTCGTACAAACTTTTTCCAGACCGTTACCAACATAACAAAAAATATTTTCCTAATAAGTTACGCGTTCATACATTTCAGTAATAATTTTTTATTCATAAACATTGATATTGTAATGTCTGTTTTCCTACGTTTTTATTTTCTTGCTGCCGCGAATGCCGGTATTACATTGAGCGTAGTGTACTAATAGTGAAAAAGAGACATTAGTTTTATATTTTATATATTACTGTTTTCATTCTGATTCTGAGAACAATATGAATTACTTATGATCTAAGTGAATAACATTATATGCTATAAGTTCCAACATAGGCAATATTATATGTTTTTGAAGTCTATGTTTGATCTGTACGATTTTTTTTAAATTAGTCTTTAATGTATTTTTCCTGTTGGTATGTACAACAAGCATATATGTATGTTGCTCAAATTCATACAGATCAGCAAAGTCGAATGATTTATAGCTAAAATGTTTTGCCTTGATTTAGCTTTCAAGTCCTTACTTCGCTTAACAGTTATAAATATTAACTTTTGTGATCCATGTTCTGCTAACGAGTAAAATCCTCGTTAAATTCAAATTTGTTCAGCAATTGAAAATTTCGAATTAAAAGTTTCACACTTGACATGTACGTTAACAATGTTCATATTTGTAGTAGCTTTCCCATTGAGCCAGAAAATCACATCGCTCGTGTGTTAAACCTTACTGTATACACGGAAGTAAAACTAATAGAAGTGATAGAAGTACTTAAAAATTATACTTATAATTTGCCTCTACTTTTCATTCATCCATTTGTCTGCCAGCGAGCTTTATATCATGAACCGCAATAGTTAGTTTTAAATAAAAAAATATCAAAAAATATCAAAAAATATGATAGTATTTTTTTTACGCTCGACATTAACAGTCACTGCAAATCGTCTACGATGGTTATTGATATTAAAAATATTCTTCGAGATTTGCTTTAGGTTAGATTTATTTTTTCTAAAATTATTATCGTGTATGGAAGAATAGACCGTATGCCAGAATATTCTAAACTTTCTAAATTTGAAAATTCTTATTGTAACATAAACCTAGGTAAATTGATACTTTAGTGTTCAACTTTATTAACCAACGAAGACTCTTGAACGAAGAGTCATAAAACCTTTGGCTCTTCCTTATACTCTTACTGTAATGTTGCTTCTGAAACTCGATAGTGTCGCAAACGTCGCTCGCCGCAACAAAACGACATTAAGCGACAATGTTGCTGGCATTGCTAGCACAGGTGGATAGTAAATTGGCAGGTCTTTTGGCGGCATCCTCGCATTCGGGTGGGCAATAACTCGGTGTATCAATGGATGTAGGTCAGAGTTCACAGAAAATGGACGACGTTTAACTTCTGATGTGAGCTACAAAAGCATGTTCTGGTTACTGCTCAGCTGTAAATGTGTAGGGAATTGTGTTCAACAAACATCGGCTTCAAAATTACATTTGTATATTCAAATAATGTGGTAATATTTTGGTAATTGAAAGTGCAGTTTATATTCAAATACGAGTATGTTTGCACTATTTTGAAAATGTTTGTAAATATTTTAATAGTTTTAGAATATTTTGGTTACCATCAAACACTACTCGTACATATAAACAGATCTTTATTTTTACAAAACAACAGGGAGGAAATACATTCGGTGCTAAACAAACAATTATCTATCATCGCCTTGTACTCTACTTGACTCAAAATTTCTTACTTGACTTGACCTGATTTTTGAATCAAAATGAATTTTATCCTTTTTTTACATGATTGCATTGCCCTTTAGCTTGTGATTTTTTTTTTACCCAAAGAGGTGTTTCTATTTTATTATAAATGGTACCAGCCTAAATAATAAAATTTACGGTTAGATAATCCCGTAAATAGATAATCATGCGAAAGTTTAGATGGATTTTTTTCCTTGTTACGGCTTAACGGATCTAGCTGAAAGTTGGTGCGTTGATAGATTATAGTCTGAAATATTTTATTGAACTAAAGAATATGTTCGGTTTCCCTAATATATAATAGGATCAAACCAAAACTCAACGGAAACAAAGTCGTGGGAAACAACAATAAGTAGCTATTGCTACGCATATCATACATTAAATTAGTGTGGTTTAAACTTTAAAAAACCTGTTTTTTTTGTTTTTTTCTCAATTGAGAAATTGTTCATTATGATATTTTTTGATTTAATTTGTACCGACCTTAGTACATATTTCGGTTATATCAAAGAGTACCTAACGTAACCCGCTGACTGCAGGGTCGTTTTACACCCGGCGATTCGCGGTCTTTTACAGCCGGTCCCGGTCCGAACTGCTCTTGGTATGTACAACAAACAGGGCTAATATCGTTAAATGGTACAATGTTGCATGCATGCGACGAAAGTAGCCGGCTGTCCCAGGCGCCTTCGCGGACCGTTAACGGGATTAGAATTGGTCGTTGGAGTAGGAACATTCAGTGCAAACGCTGTATTGTGTTCGCAGTTTTGTTTTTGTCTTTACTGTATTCAATTAGATCCTTTATGCAGTGCGAGTTAATGCTTTTATTGTTTTCCAAATGCCTGAAGAAATTTGTAATGAATTTGAATTGAATAAATTTATAGCCACACAAAAGAGATATTTGCTATAAAATTTTAAATATTGATTATTATTTATCAATATTAACGGCCCGTTGGTCTAAAGTAGTGTGAGTACCGGGCCAAGATCTCGTGGTCCTGGATTCGATCCCTGGGTCGTGCAACAATGGATTCGAATTTTCAAAAATTATAAAAAGACGCATTTGACAAGCATGGTGATAATGCCTTGGATGGAGACCTTTGCCCTGCAGTGGGGTAGTTAGACCGGTACCTACTTTACTTTTTTTATATCAACCTATATCAACGATATAAGCTAAGAGTAGGAGGCCATAACACAGAATTACAAAACAAAGGTTCTCAATCGATGACAGTACTCTTTATTTGGAGTTAAAATTTTAAGGGTAAAAACAAATATTAGTAACCTGAACTAAGGTAACCATCTGTCTTCTTAAGGGAGAATTACAACTTAAAAACAGTAAACACTTAAAAATGCACAAATCAGAATAATCGTGGTAATAACGATACCTGACAGGACTTGGCATTTGGCTCTTTTAATGGATTAAAGCTGCCTATTAAATGTAAACGAAAATAAAATACTACAAAGAAACCACATCAAAGACGCAGAAAGCGGTCGCTTTGCCGAAAATTGTTGCTTTTATTATATGAATCTAAGTAGATCTTAAAACTAAAGTTGAGTAAGGAATCCACTTAAAGATATTAAAACACAATAGAGGACCGTCTCGCTGTGCTATCAGCCTAATTGAAACTGCATTGTGGCTGAGCGCAGCGGGTAATGCGCGCGGGCTCAGAGGCAACGTCTAACTTTATCTATATTCGGTGTCATCAGTGACTGTTATCACAACGATTTGGGTCGCAGTTCCACCAGAACTTCGATAATTTGTAGATACGTGTAATCACAGTTTGCTTTTGCAGATTTTATCTACCCCATTAACCAAGATTCGTATGAATATAAGGTGAAGGTCCGTACCTCTTTATCACATTTGCTGAACTGTATGAATGGTCTGCTGCGATTTGTTTTGTTATTTTCTAACTCGAATAATATGTACTGATTCAAACTTTCATGGTCACTATCACTAGAGTTATTTGATTCGGGATTTATACAATGTCCCTTATTTATTATGAGTTTCCGATATTTCGGCACTGTTGCAAGCGCCATGATCACGGGAGAACTGAAATACCAAAATGCCGTGAAAAACACAAGGTTTGTTTCTATTGGGCATAACTCATAATATACCAAATATCTGATACAAATAAATATATTTTCCAATCTATCGAGTTGATTCCGAACAAAACGTGCAAAGTTGAAGAATAGCCCCCCAGGGTTTGACAAACAACGCTGCCTGTAATAAAAATCTGGTGCAAAGTGCCTGTCACAGTCACATAAAAGAGCCTGTCCAAATTTCTGCCTATCCGACACATCATATCGTTGAGTTTTTGACACCTACTGCCCCAGTTCCAACTTAGTTTAGTGATGTCAAGAATACCGTTATCGATAAGTATTTAATTGCTAATCAGGACTTTTTTTATAATATACTGATTGAAACTTTCATGTTCCCTAGCACTATAGTTTATTGATTCAGGGACCCGGAATCCCGAATCAATTAACTCTTGTTTTACTTGTGTAGGTCTTGATGTATAAAGAACGATGGCCAAATCGTACCTGAACGTGACATTAATGACTTGTATTTAAAAAAATAAGTTATTTTTAATTATATTTTATGAATTATTTATACATCAAAAGAACTTGTGGTTTTTAAGAAATAAAATAATATTCCGAATTTATTTTTTTGGTTGGGATAACATTATTGTATCTTTTGAACGTGTCCGATCGTGTTTGAAGTTTCGTTATGCGTTCTTATATAATTACTAGCACAATATAAATACACTTAAAAAGTATTACTTACGATTTTATCATTTGAATTCGGGGAATAATATTATTGTGTTTCAAATGACATTTGAAAGCGAGTAATGGAACGTCAGTTTTTAAAATGACAGACGTCTTTACCGGTGTCCGAGTTGTCTTGCAGTCGATCTTTGCGTTTGCTTTGATACGTACTGTGCAATATTTTGTTCTGTGTTTATTTCTTTTGACCCGCATTTTGTTTAATGGACTGTGATATCTGCTGTTTCTTGTCTAAGAGCCATAATTTAACTCAAACCTTAGGTATTATGTTTAAAAAATTATTGAATGTTATCCTAACCTAAAAAGATAAAAATATTTATATTTCCAATTAGTAAAGTTTTTGATGAAATATTTTGCTACTTTCATATTTACAATGATGTTTTCTAACAAAATCATACAAAATTAAAAGTGCTCATCTATAATGAGTGTCAGGTCCAGCTTCTATGAAATTTGACCGATGTTCTTTACTTATTCAATGCACTCTTTCTACAATACTAATCACATAAATAGTGTGAAAATATACAGAAATATGTACTTGCAAAAGTAGACTTAAGAATGTTTTGAAAGTTTTTAATTAAAGTCTCCATAGCTATGTATATGCCTCGTGTACATTGTTCGATTAAGTCCTATTTTCTTGTCAGTTTATATTATGTTACTAACATGTACTATGTTACTAACACTATGGATCTAGGTCTGAAATAAAGATTATAATAATAAATAAAATAATTATTTGAACCTGCGTTACAGCAAACCTACAATCAATCAAAGTTAGTAACTATTTGGAAAATCTACACTACGAGTATTAGTCCTTTTAAACGCGGCAAAGACTTATTACTTCAGTTTGTTTGTATCTAATTTATCATGCAATTTAGTCTAAACGTCAATGTAGAAAGTCTTAAGTTATTAGGTTATTAAACTTTTTTTTTTTTTGCTTATTTCAGACAAAATATAAAATGACTATCTATTGTAATTTATCGATAAACAATTGATATGACAGCAACACTACTGCGCGTTGTTAAAGTTAGAGGTTTACGGCTTCTATTAGAGCGATATTACAAGCTAGACTAACCCCCGTATTTATAAACAAGTAAAAGTAATTACTTGACTACAAGTAATTACTTGAGAGACAATTTGTATGCCTTAATCAAGAAATTACTAGAAGTTATAACTACCAAAAGTTAGCATTTTCAGCCAAATAATATGACTATTAATGGTGACCAATTTTTTTCACTTCAGCACTAGGTATGAACACTTTAAGTTATGACGTTCTTAAGCAATAAGTAATTACTTCTTTATAAATACGGGGGTAAGCCGTCAGACATCCGAACTTTCCCTTATTTCGGCTCAAAAACTTATTACACTCTTGATAAGCAAAACCTAAACTCAAATTATATCTTGTTCAAAAGGGCAGAATAAAATTATTCGAGGATTTTCGTTTGTGCTCCAATTTTGCTGTGGAATTTTAGAAGCCAGTAAAGTCTTGAAAGCCATCATCCTTAGTAAGTGTCGAAATTAATTAACATTATGACTCAATATTAATCAACCTTACCTCTCAGGGTTATTTGTTCGCCATAAGTGTTAATGTTTTGTTGAACACAAAATAAGTCATGATTTCAAAATCAGCCTTATCAATCAATTTTATTGGATTAGGTACACTGTTTTAATATCCTACATCTAACTGCGACGCTATATTTAAAAAAAAAACACTTGATCTCATTTACATTGTGATCTTGTAGACTACTTTTATAGCCGGTAAAGAGATTTATTCATCATTCAGCCAGTTTAATGTAAATACTATTTTGTTTAATAAAGTTATATCATTGAATAGTAACCATTTTTCGATTTGCCACTATATTGTTAACTTTATTTATAATAATATTTAAATCTCATGTAAGCGAACTATGTTCTTTTGAGAAATAAAGATCAAACCTAAAACCATCCATTCCTTTGTTACAGTTCGCAACGGTTACTCGTGCGTGCCGGTCGCCCTCTCCGAAGGCCTGGATATCAGGCTAGGTACAGCTGTGACAGAAATAAACTACTCCGGACCTGGTGTGAGCGTGAAGGCTGTCAACCCAAGGGCTCCGAGTCAACTTCAGACGTTTAAAGGTAGTAATTACAGTATTAGATACCTATCTATTGCCCACCTACAATATTTTTTGAAAGAGCTTTTTTTTATTTATTTCACGAGTTTTTCGGCATGTCTGATCTTAAATCTACCTATGCCAAATTACACCTTTCTTGTACTTTCATTCACTTTCAATCTCTGAGATTATCCTCAGAGGACAGACGAATTTACCATTTTTTACTTTTACCCGGTCTAGTGTTTTAAATACCGGGCCAAGATCTCAGGCTTCCGGTTTCGATCCCCGGGTCGGGAAAAAGTATCGAATTTCCGAACAATGATCGGGTTTGTGATCACCAGGCCACGTTCGGCAAGCGTAGTTATTGCTATGGTAAGTTGAATTCAATGATGGAGGCCTTTTCCCTGCAGTGGAATGATTATAGGCCGTTACTTTTACTTCACCCTTGTACAGACAACGGCAGGTCAACCTACCCAAAAAGTTAAAGGTCATTGAATTTATTTTCAACTTTAAGTCCAACAAGTAGAGATCAATATCAATTGAGAAAATTTGATATTTTGTGGTAGGTTGTCGTCTGTACTTGGAGTCCACATTATTACCGCGATATAGAATAGAACAAGTTTGGCTGACAATAGTGACCGAGTTTCTTGCGCTGCTTCTTCTCGGCACTAGCCCACATTTGTCCCGAAGCAGTGGTAGGTTAAATATTGGGACGTGTAAAAGCGCCTTCAGGGGCCTAAATGCAGAAATAAAACTGATTTTAACTGATTTTATATGTTTTTTTACTTTTAATATCCTTACAACTATTGATGCATTCAATCACAATTTTTATTGCATTTAAGTATGCTCGTAGTTAAAGAAGCTGCTATGGCCTTTCTGTCTCTGACTCTATCGTCTGTGTCACGTCACTTCATACAAAATACAACTGTTATGCCGTGTTCCCGTGGGAGCTACTCGGAGTTTTGGTATAAATTATATATTATTATTCTGATGCAAGTTACTGTTCTGTAAAGTTTTATCGAAATCCGCGGAGTAATTTTTGAGAGGATCAGACATACAGCCTCATTAATATTCGCATTTATCATTATCATATTCTGCTAATATTCGCCATATTAATAACATCATAATATTAGTGAGATATTATTAGTGCTGTCAAAATGTAGGCGCTTTTCCTTAACAAGTATGCACGTGAGTTCTTTCATATCCCTCTTCAAAATGATCCTTAACACTGGGACAACCAGTTCAAATAAAATCAGGACCTTCATTTTTTAAATTAAAACATCAAGTTTTTAACACAATGTTTATTATAACATCGATTTTGTTTCTAACAGTTAATAAAATTTGGCCTGCGGCACGTACCCGCGTTGCATTAAGGTTCGCATATTTTATCCCAAATAGAAAAATCAAATTCATGTGGCCGGTAATATTAAGAAAGAGCAGATTGAAAAAAAAAACAAAGCCTCTTTAATGGGCGTTATGAGAAAAATCCACAACGCCGTCAGCTCCTTGTCATTTCTTTGTCGCGGGATGATTTGCAATTCTAACGCGTTAATTTTACTTTGATGGGAGCGAGGCGCAAAAATACGGTACGGGCTTGTGTTGACCTAGTGTCCTCACACCGGTGGACGCCCGAGGCCTTCCGTCGCATTTGCATACGGGCGGGGTCTATTGTGGGAGAGGTTAGATGTTTGAGAGGCGGTGCCCGTCTGACTATCTCCGGGTAGTGTTACCAACTGACCGTATAATTCCGATACGGAATGGAAGTTAGCTGACGTTCCGTTGTTCCGGTTGTTAGTTCACAAACCAGTCGAATAGCGAAGTTAGTGCTCGGGCTTTTGATAGAGATCACAATTTGAATACACCAATTTGTCAGGTTATATCGTTGGCTGTTATACTAACGACAGTCATTAGTTTCAATTACTTTCTGATCCGTTAATCTGACACTGATATTCTCGTTTACAGTATTTTTAAGAAGCGATTTATTATTATATAGTTCAATATTACGGTTTAACCTATATGCAGGTTTAAACCGCTATATCAATACCACCATTATCATCATCATGATCATCATCATCATCATCTCAGCAAAACTGCTGGACATAGAATTCCCCTAAAGATCTCCTAAAAGTTTAGACCCGCACCACCCTCCTCAAGCGGCTACCCGACCTCGGTCCACCAGGTGGGAGTTGTACCGACAGATCGTCGTCCGGTGCGCAGTCGCTATTCCAGAAACTTTCCGCCCCAATAGCCATCAGTTCTTCTTACTGTGTGTCCCATCCGCTGCCACTTTAGCTCCGAAATTTATTTCTAAATCTATGTTGCAGAGAAGTATCAAGCATATTGCTCTCTCCATTGGCTGCTGTATGACCTAAAGACTTCTTTTAATCACACATTTCAGTTCCTTAATTGTTGTGTTGAATTGAATGTTCTTTCTTATAGTCTACAAATGCAAAGCAAATTACCATCCTACCTAGTTTTGCTTCTCGGTCTTCTGAATAACTTGCCGCAACGTACGTTTGTGGTTTAAGTATGTCATATCTCTCATCCTGTTCAAGTTACCTAAAATATATTCAGGTAAAATCGATTCTGAAATATAAGTTAAGATGACGCTTTTTGTATGATTAGCTAGTATTTGTTTCGAAATAATATTATATATTCTAAACAAAACCCTGACCCGTGGAAACCCTAACCGACTCGTTTGCGCGACGAAAGTACACACGTTCTCCAGATAAAGCGTGATACGATGTTAATTTCAGTCGCTGCTCTATGTAAGGTGGCTTTGAATTTTTGCAACAATGACAACAGTGGGTATACGCTCAAGGCAAGTTCTGGCTAACGTGTTGTGAAGCGGGAATTTCGGCAACTCATGGCGTTCATGAATTTTAATTACGATCCGGCTTTGCGTTGTGACCGAAATTGGCTGAACATGGAATACAAACCATGATAACGTATACAGATTAGTGCATGCTACGGTGGGTATAATGGTGCAATGATGCATGAAAGGAATATAATTTTGGAATCAAAATTATATGGCGCTTTGGGATGTACCTACAGGGTATTTCAAACTACATTCTTCTAATATTTTGAAAAGAACAAAGCCATGAAAATATATTGCCATGAAGTTCAAGTTCTCAGAAAAAAAAGATATGATGAAAAAATAATTGTCCCAATCAAACGGAGTCGAATGAAAGCACTGAATAAATCGTCTCCGATTTTTCAGAGCAAACTTAAGCTTTACACAAGAGAGTTGCTCGAAGGAACAGATTACAATGCAATCATAGCGGCCTTTGATATTTTCCGAGAAACGATTATCGTTTTCACAAGTAATTGTTGGACGAAACGGCAGCTTAATTATAACGTTTCTGTAACGGTTAAAATTGTTCTATTTTAAATTAAAACTCAACGATTAACGGCAGCCTTGTTTCTGTTCCATAATATTATCAAACTTTTTTAGAATAAGAGTAAATCTCTGTAATGACTTGCGTTTATTATATCATGGTATCAAAATGAGCTTTTGAGAGAGATTAATAGAGTTACAGGAGTTTTGCATTAAAATATATTTTTTGTACGAGCTTTGATAATCTCTGTATAGTCAAGTGGCGTACTTATCAGTTTTCAATTCGTTCGCTTACTCTGAGGTCCTGGTTTCGATCCCCATTTAGTTAAATAAGAGGAGCTGCCAACTTTATTATGTGGACAACGTATGTGGTGTTGTTCATATTTCTTTGTTATTGTTAATTGTCCGGATTAGTAAATATAGTGGTTTAAAAGTTCTTGGCTTACCGACAATTATATTTTTTATTGTGATATCTTACTAGACATATTAGAGTCCAATTTGTAAAAACAGTTTGATTTGCTAACATTTTCCTCTCGGATTTTACTGTATTCATTCAAAGAGGTTAACTGATCAATTACAAATCATTTGCTTATCTCAGCATTGCGTGAAATAAGAAAATTCTGACTTTAGTTGTGTTTTATGAATCATGCTTTTATACACCAATTTTAACCACCTGTAAAACGAAGCCCACGTTATTGGAACATTATGTATAACCTTACATAGCTACATATGTGGGCGTCACAGCGTGTTTCAAAATAAATAGCTGAACCGATATTCAATATTTTAATAAAAAAAATATTTGTTAATAAAACTAAATAACATTGCCAAGATGTTATACATAATGGTTACATAACGTGGGCTTCGTTTTAAAGGTGGTTAAAATTGCACCGTGTATATCCTTCACCCATCGCGTCGGTTAAATCTATCTCCTCCTCTTTAATTCGTAATAAATCTGCTTTTTAATACAGGCGACGTAGTACTCTGCACCTTACCGCTCGGCGTACTCAAAGTAGCTGTTGCAAACAACGGCCAGAACCAGCAGAATTTCATCAAGTTTGAACCGCCTTTGCCTGATTGGAAGGTAAGTTATTTTTATACAACTTTTTGTATTGGTGTAAAAAAAAAACTAAAGATTTAACGCCAGAAGAAGACGGGCAAAACAGTGACTTCGTTATCGCCAATGCGTCTACCAAGCGTGGCGTAGTTGCTAGTGTTAAGTCATCATCATTAAAAGGCCTATGTTCTGTAGACAAATAAGGGTTGATGATAATTCAAATTATGAGTAAGAACCTGTTTGTCCGTATATTCATATACTTTGGGAACTTAATTACCTACCTACCTGAAATCAACAAAATTAAAATCCAAACGGATTTTAAAAATCTTAACTTTTGTTGTAAAATTACGACTCAAAGTCCTTAAAAAAAAAGAATTAAAAAAAAACTTATGTAGTTCGTATAGGTTCCTATTAGCAATTATTGTACAGACTTGAACGAAGATAGTCTTATAATTACTCAGCTTTAAATTACTTTCACAGGTAGCTGCGATCAAACGGCTTGGATATGGTAACCTGAACAAGGTGATATTGTGTTTTGAACGAACATTTTGGGATCCCAGTGCAAATCTTTTCGGACATGTCGGCACGACGACTGCAAGCAGAGGTATGTTCTCATTCATTACACGCACTGTCGTTTTTGTACTAATTAATACTTAAAATTTTACTATGATAATTATATCATAATATAAATAACATCACACAACGTCACACACACTGTTCGTTTGGGCAACAAAAAAGATAATATGTATTCAAAGAGGCCAGGCCTGAAAATTAGGATCAACCTAAGGACCACGAAGCTGGCGATACCATAAAAAACCAGTATGTTGGCCACTTGCTTAAGGAGGTTATCTTTTTATAAAATGAATGATGAAATTAAGGCACGTCTATTATATTTTATCGGTGTAAGAATTTTATAACCCTTAAAATATAGCTTGATTAGAATGACACCTATCAAACTGAGTTGACTAGTGATGGGACTGACTCGACTGATCAAACGAAAACAATCAGTTATGGCGTATAAAATAAATCGAAAATCAGATATTATGATTTAACAGTAAGTCAGTATCGTGACCATTATCAGAATAATTGGGACAATCATGAAAATAAATTAGTAAATTCTTATCGCAGAATCTAATAAATTTGAAAATTTTTCGTTTACTATTAATAATTGCAATTTGATGTTCTTAGCATCAACCAATGCTCATTAAATCATTTGTAACATTTATGTTACATTACTTCGATTTTAAAATATTGTTAGTCTGTCGATTTCGATTTGTCCATTTTACGTCATCACTAGCGATTACGAAAATCGACCTTGTAAAAACGTCTTTTAAAGTTAGGTGTAATTTTTGTGACTGGATTATTTAAATGTTTTTAACTTTAAATATCTGTTTTATATAATTAAATTGATTAATATGTACAGCAATGTATAAAAAAATGTTCTTAACATGCCAGTTGCCAATATTTATTCGAGTGCAAATGTGTTTCCCTTGTGTGACGCTAGTAGAAAGTTACGCGTCTCTTTCAGTGAGAACTGTCATTCTAATCAAGCTATATTTTAAGGACTATATAATACTTGACTTCCTACAAATTGCCTACCAAATTCTCACCTCCCATGGTGCGTTCCCCAAATTACTTCCCTATGTAAATAGTGTATACGATAAAGAATTAAATGTTGAATAATTTAACGCCACCGAGATCCGCGAGGGGGCAACCTAGCAATAAATCACGCGCAAGACAACCTTTTTTCACGTTATGCTTTAGTACACCTTGCCTTTGTTGTAAACTTGGGTAACTTCATTAAGCTCTCTGGTTGTACGGAACAATGAAAGGAGGGCTCATGATTTTTTAACCTTCCATGGGTCGTTTTCCTTACAATAGGATCTGGAATGTCTGCATTCTAAAAATGTAATCCTTTTTACCGGTCGTTGTAGTTTTCGCGGATTCGGTTTGTATTTTTAGCTAGCTGTCCACTGAACCACGTTATGTCGCGCAGGTGAAAACTTGCGACCAGCAGTGAGATACAAAACCTCTTGCGAACAACGACCAAGTTAGGTGTTGATGGTTCTACTAGGTATTGTCCGCGAGAGATGCCTCTCAGGTACATGATTAAATAAATAATTATAAACTTTATTTGATATTTTAGCAACTTAATTGCACTTATAATATTAGTATATAAACTTGAAAAATTTTGCCCGCCCGGCATGCGAGGAGATGCGGGTTCGAGTCCCGCCTGAGACAAAATTTTTCAAGTTTATATACAAATAATTATAAATTTAAATTTGTATACTAATCTCCTTCTTTAAGTTTTAATTTGTACTAACCTCTTGGATCTTTGCTGTCCGAAATAAATGAATTGAAATGAATTGAATAATCATACGACAAGAATAAGAAAAAGATATACCTCAACAATACCGTCAGTACAAGCACTGGAAGGTTAATCGTGGCCAATTTAACGTTTTTGGGCTCGCTCGTGTTTAAGGCCGGCTATCTGATGCGTTCGTATCGGCTGTGTCGCTAGAGAATTATGTGAGAACGCGCCCACCGCAGTATCCACTGTATCTGCCAAGAATCAATGGCTTGATTTCCATAATTTATTGCCGCTGCTCCTTCCAGTTTGTAAGATTTTTCTATGAGCCCCTCCATGATTTAATCTCTTGATGTATTTATTTATAATGTACTGTATTCATTTCAAGGCTTCTTGTTGTTAATTAATGTATAAAAGGCAGGGTTTTGGTTGTGATAAATATGTATTTGAATAGTTTGTAATTGAATTATTACCCGTGGACGCTTCTGAAAAATGAAAATTTGGTTTTATCATGTTTTTTTTAAAATAAGGATTTCATACCGTATTAGCCTCGCTTGACAGACTGATTGGCGATCGCAGTTTAGCAAATGGTCAAGAGTAGACGCTGCTGCTTGTGTTATTCAGGCAGTAGCCCCATAATCGCCTCTTACGCGTGTTTTAATGGCAGTAGTCCCGTAGTCACCTCTTACGACACCAGAGAAGGAATTGCAATTATATTTATGTGCCGGCACCACATTACAAAACATATTGTGACAGTATTAGTACTAGTTTTGTAAGTCAATTCGGTGTCTAAATTAATTAGTTCTCCGTTAGCATCAAACTTGCGCATTATATTTCACACTAATTAATATGTTCAGAGCAAATAGCTGAAGTTCGACGCTGTTCAAATATTGCGTAACACCTAACAAATCCCGTTAACTACAACTAGATGATACAGTTCACCATTATAGAGCAACTATCGTGAACTATGCGGGGAACTCAAACAAGCCTTGGCATTAACAAGTCATGCTTTTACCACAATTAAGTCATTGTTCAGTAGGAATATGTAGTGAATGCACATTCACTTTTAATTCGTAAGCCAACATGTTTAAAAAACTTACCAGGAAGCTTGAATACATTATGAATATGACCTAAAGTCTAGAGTTATTATAAAACAAGAAGTATTGTTTAGAAATGGATAACGATATTCAAACGCGAAGATAGTACCTACCTATCTTTCGAAGTACCTACTCGATGTCTTTGGGTCTCGACAAATAAATATATATTTCTTTCTAACCTTCTTTTATTGCCCGAAGTGTAAGTTTGTGACCACGATCGTTGAAATCCGGTCTATAACCTGACGTTTCAGTCTGTGACCACGGTCGGTGTAACTTGGCCAATACCCAGACGTTGCGAAGGTATATTTGCGTTTAAATCCCGTTACAAATTTCTAAATAGCCGTACAATGCTAATATTCAAACATATGTCGAGAAAGTTTTTCTTTTTTATATACATTACATGCAAATGCGAGCAAATGAACATGATTCGCTTACGCATGTTTTTTCACCTTTCGAAAAGACCTGCTGTACCTACATTTATTGTATCACTACCGGCCGAGATTGACTTGTAACTAATAACGTAAACACAATAAGCTTAATGCACGTTGTCAGAATCTCAAGTAATTAGTTTTGGAGCAGTCATGACGTCAGACTCCAAGTATATGAGTGATCGACATCTGGGCGAGGTTTTTGACTTCCTATAATATGTTATTTTTAAATCTTATCATTATATCTACTTCGTGCTAAGAGTAAATTAATGCAAGCCCTCACATTCCAGAAACTCAGCACAGACAGAATAATAAATTCCTTAAAAATTAGACTTTAATGTACCTAATTAGTTCAAATATTTTAAGAATGCATGCGCCGTCATATTGAGGATGAATAATTTTCTGCGGTAAAGCACCCTGACAAATTTATAAATCAACTATTGGATAGTCATTCAACTACATTAACTAAAATTAATTTAGATTCAATGTGTATTTTTAATCATCATTTAAGGCAATGGTATTCAAATAAAGGTCCAACCCCAAACGCAGCCTAGGTTTACTTGCCTTTCTTTTCCATTTACAGCCAGTCTTTACCAAGTCATAACTTTGAACCAATATTATGTGTGATTTAAAGGTGAGCTGTTCCTTTTCTGGAATTTATGGAGCGCTCCAGTCCTCCTGGCGCTGGTTGCTGGCGAGGCGGCCGCTGTGATGGAGAATGTCACCGATGACGTCATCGTCGGCCGATGCATCGCCGTGCTGAAGAGCATCTTCGGCCACGCCGCCGTACCACAGCCTAAAGAATGTGTGGTCACTAGG
The DNA here is from genome assembly GCA_949315895.1 of Anania crocealis. Taxonomy (NCBI): domain Eukaryota; kingdom Metazoa; phylum Arthropoda; class Insecta; order Lepidoptera; family Crambidae; genus Anania; species Anania crocealis. The sequence goes on from OX438862.1 coordinate 13,377,052, forward strand.
TATTGTGTTTTTTCATTAATTTACTTCGCACACTGGTTAATAACAAATAATTACTTTTATTAAAGAAACAGGAAATGAAAGATGGCCAAAGCGGATATGTGTGACTTATTGTAGGTATTATGCGTTTTGACTAATGTTGCATCACTGTGAATGATGAGTGTTTTACTTTGGTTAAGTGTGAAATTTTTATTTTACCTAATATTTGTAAAATCTGGGCAATCGATGATTTTCAACTTCGCTGCCTTAACTACTACCTTATCCTTAGTCATGCAGTATTCCTATGAATAATATGTGGAAAAAGAACTTCTATTTTCTTGAGCTACTTACTCCTGAGTATTCATTAACAAGTTAAGTTGGATTTATGCTGTAATTTAATATATTGAATAAGTTTATTTATTTATTATAAAGCCGGACTGAAATATAAGTGAACCTCTCTTCCCCCCTTCTCTCTTATAGATAGGTAACGTAAAAGTCGCCTAAAAATGTGTTTTAGTTATAGACGGGCAGCAGTCAGTCCCCTCTCCACCCTCGGCCAAACTACTAACCACCAACCAACCCATCTGCCCAGCGTCTTATATTTGATGCCCATAGCAATAAGTGTGCCTTTACGGCCGGGTAATGATGTTTATGATATACTAGCTTTTGCCCGCGGCTTCGCTCGCGTTAAATTCGGGGTAATAATAAAACTTCACCCCCTCTTTTAAGGGGTTGGGGGTGGATTTCCAAAAAAAAAATGATGCACGATTTTTTTTTAGTCATACCAATTTTTAGCTTTCTACCTTAGAAATTGCGGAATGCTCCATATAAACTTTCGCCCCTTATTTTAGGGAAGTGGGGGATTAGAAAGAGACAAAAAGTAGCCTATGTCACTCTCTAATCTATATCCCTTCAACTATCTCCACCTTAAAAAATTACGTCAGTTCGTCGTTCCGTTTTGCCGTGAAAGACGGACAAACAAACAGACACACACTTTCCCATTTATAATATTAGTATGGTTTGTACAGATGGCGTGCAGATCCATTCGCGCGCGGTTCATATAGCTTCGTCGCCGTTGGCTCGTCCGGAACAGACTACGACCTGCTAGCGGCCCCCGTGCCCGGCGCGCCGGGAGAGAACAGGCTGTTTTTCGCTGGTCGGTTCTCCTTTACACTTATTTTAGTTTATATTGAAGGCTGCTTCATTCCCACATAACCCGTCGTTTCCCCTGAAGTGACGGGTATGCGTAATGCATTTCCCCAGGGAGACCAAAAAACCTAATATAAACGAACTGAAATAAATTCAAACAAATTTAAACTTTATCTAGGTACCTTCGTTAATAAAGATCATTCATTACTTAAACAGACAATGTATGCCTGTTTTGCTTCTATATCTGGATTTCCATTAGACCTTCGCTAATCTCTGTTCTTGACTATGTTTGAACTAGATGCCTATTGTGATCAAAATATGCAGATATTTACAGCTATTTATTATATTTTTCTATTGGCAAATAAATAATTTGATTTGATTTGATTTGCACAGGTGAACACACAATGCGCAACTACCCCGCCACAGTTCACGGCGCTTTCCTCTCAGGGTTGCGTGAGGCCGGTCGCCTCGCAGACCTCTTGCTGCCTCAGCCTCCCATCACGAACGCGAGCGTCGCAGCCGCAACGGCCGCTGCTAGCCAGCTCCCGTGATTTTGTAGTAACTGAAACAAACAATTATTTTAGTATTTAGTATTGTAAAACGTATTTTTAAGTTAATATTCTTTGAATTGTATTGAATTCTGACAAACGTACAATTTTACTTCGCCATTTGTAAGGAACATAAATAAATGTTTTATTGGGCTTATACGATAACGAATCTGAAGCCAAAAAAATTTTTGAATGCCAGAATTTCTCGCTACTGCCTGTAAAAGTTGAAATATTTTTTCTGTAATGTTGCTACTTTACTGGCAAATGCCTTTTAAGATTTCGTCTGAGTAGCGTTGTTTTCGTTTTCGGTATTAGTGCATAATAATAATATCATACATGGGAATAATCGGTCTTTTATATGATTGCCTCCGTCAGCAAGTTTTTTTGTAGTAAATACTATTTCACTAGCCATTACCTAATTACAATACCATAAGAAAACGTATTCCGATGTATGTGTATTATGTAACGTAAGTAGGTAAGTAAGATCTAGCTCAAGTGTGTATTTCTGTAAGTCTTTGACCAGTTACAGGTCAAGTAGTATTTTTGTAGGATATCGCCATCTTACGTTGCTATGCTACATAACTCAGTGGCCACTTTTTTTTCGATTTTTGTCCATGATTTTTATTCTAAGTCGCCGATAAAAGGGTTTTGATGTGACTGTTGATTAACCACAGACTGTTGCCCAATAACGAAGAGCACAATTCTGACTTGGAGTGGTTGCAGTCGCCGCCGCAACGATGTCCTGCATTGAAAAACAGATTCTAGGCACTTCACGTTAATGCTTTAACAATTAATAAATAAAAATTGAGTTTGTATAATTATAAAACTTTAGAAATGTATTCCGTTGTGACTTAGATTAATAGATACTTTTGTATTTTATACAGCTGCAAACTGAAAATAATTAAGTGACCTTTAGTACAACTTCACCAATTTTTATTTTATCGTAAAAATTTTCTTAGCTAAACATGTTAATGCCGCAATCTGCAGCACTGGATATTGCATAATACTGGATATTGCTCACAACTGATTTAAGGTCAAGTAATTGCTGTCATTTTACAGCTCTAGTACGATCTAATATGTATGACTAAGTAAGTTGTATTGATTAATGTATTTTCTTTCTTAGTTTCTTTCTAATGAAGTGGAGAGCTTATTTTAGTGTATGAACAAAAATTGATTTAATTTTCGCAAGATATTTGATCTCGAACAGGAGAGAATGATACTCGGGACTGTCCCAGTCATTTGTGACTCAAGGCAAGCCTCTCTAACTCCATAAACAGGTATGTGCATCAGACTATTAATTTTGGTTGGAAAAGTCACACCTAATAACGACATAAGATGAATCAGTGTTAAGCCTTTTGTACTACTATTTGTTGTACTTACTCGCAATTATTGCCCGACCAGGCTCAATCTCATTTGATTGCCGACTTTCACGAGGAGGTGAACCTTTGATGACTTACCAACCACCGCAAATCGCAATACCACAGATAATATAATACTAGTTAGTAATACAAGTCTCAACGCAAGTCCCAACCATTATATTTGTTTGTAAGTAAATGAAAGGTTATTTTTGCTTAAATGTTTATTTCCTGGGATAAATATTTTTAAAGTAATGTGTGTTGTATTTCATCGCGATATGAAGATGATAAATGGTGATTTTGAAAAATAAATTTGAATTTGGTATTTTATGTTTTATTATTATCCAAACCAAAAATGTGCGTAATATTTGCTAATATTATAAATGCGGAAATTTTTATGGATGTTTGTTGCTCAATTAAGCCAAAACGACTAAACATTTAATTTTTTTAGCTCTGTTATTTCACTCAATTGATATTCTACATTTAGCAAGACATCTTTAAAAGCAAAAAAAGGGTTTATATTTGTTTTTTTTATCACACTCTTTGGAAGATAAGTATTGTTCATTTGAAGAAATATATATATATTTTTTAATTTAATATAGTTAGTGTCATTCGAGTCATCGTTTAGTCTAGGCTTACATGATCAGGCTTAGCAAAGGTTTCTGAAGCATTGAGATGCTTCTGGTAAGTACATATTATCGTACTTACTTTATTGTTAACTTATCTGTGTCATCATAAGTCATAATGGTCACTTATCCATTTAAAACAGCGGCGTCGTTTGCTTAGTTTTGGTAACTACTAAAATACTTACTGCCGCCACTGTGCTGCGAGCTTCTCAATGAATTTAATTGCTCTTGTGATATTTAATTGTAGCTATTCGCAAAGCGGGCGAATATTTACACCGTTACGTAACAAAATATGAACTTTTGTCCTACTAAAAGTTGCTTGCGACTTTGTTCTGTGGCCCTTACACCATCTTTGAGCAAAATAACATGCCAATTCCTTTGTATATGGTAAACAAACGGTGTATTTTTCTGGGATCCAATACAGCATATTATATGCTATATCCAAACTATTTATCTTTATCTCAATCATTGTAACCTCTGTAGCAGTTCTGGCGTGATTGAGTTACAAACACACATCTAAACTTTTACATTTTTATTACAGCAGTATTATCAAATACCATAAAAACAGTACCGTCAATTCGGGTAACTTTGAACATTTTTTACAGCATTTGTGATCTTACAAACTGATTTATATTTATAACCTTTATTTTATCGAATGAATAGTGTCCTTTTAAATTGAATTAATTTTCTAACAACATGAATTTGCGGAAAAACCTATAGAATTAGCCAAAGTTTTACCCAAAAGTCAAATTCAAAGTTATCTTAAGTTTTGGGTAACTTTGAATTTATTTTTGATTGGATGAAAAACCTATAATATTCGAATATTTGAAGGTTTGGGTAAAATTGTATGTTGTATTTATGAAATGAAAAACCCAATGTATAAAATGATATCTGTACACTGACGTATACATGTAACAGATTGCTTGGTCTTGCCATGTTAATCAAAGAGTACCAATTTTGTGGAAAAAATGATCGTTATATTTATTAATATTATTTATTAAATTATGATAAAATAGAAAATTTGTGTAAAACATAAAATTTTACGTTTATTTGGCTATCTAATGAGATCAAAACCGTAATTACCAAGTAACATTTAACTTAATCAGTTATTAATACACAAATCATTCACCCCATTCCATGAACAACATTTCATCGTCAATATAAATTTGACCGCCTTTTCTGGATAGCTGTTGCTCTTTTAGAGTACTTATTATATTGGCCTTATCAATCTGACATATTATGTCAACTTTGGAGGGCCAAGACCAACCTCCTAAAAAGTATTTTTGGAGCACAGAGACTTGTAAGGGCTTAACTTTTTGTATCCTTCCTGGGAACAAACTGCCCTCTTGTCGAAATACACAATATGCACCCTCTTTTAGTTCTTCGTCACCCCTGTCTGCACACTTCTCAGTCGTTGTAACCAGTAAATCCCCACTTATCTCATCTACTGTATATTCTTCTATAATTTCCTCATGCATTAAAATCATTTCGCTACCTATGTCTGAGTCGGGAGTTTCTTCATTCATAATTTCTATTTCCTGGGTCATATCATTTGCTTTGACTTGGTTTTGAAAAGTGTGACTAGCAGATATCTTAGAGAACTTAGGAGGAGGAGGTTGGTGAACTAAAGCTTCAACTACTATAACTACACATTCTTTTTTTTTAGATTCGCTATCATTGTTTTTTTCAGTCATTGTACTTTTGACAATCTCAAAGTCTTTATTTCCTTCTTTATCCTTTTCGTTAGTGACCTTCTTCTTTTTTTTGTTCTTTGAACCGAGAGGTCGTCCTCGTTTCTTAGATTGCGCGGTGTTTTCATCTCCTTGTTGCCTGTTGCTTTTGTTTGTCTTGTTTCTTTCTTCATAATATTTTTCAACCTCCTCAGCCAAAACGCAGGTAATTGAAATTTTGCTCCTTTCTTCACATCCAAATCTCCTTGCCTTATTTCTTCTATGTAGCTAATGAAACTTGTACTAACAGATTCACAAACATCTGGCTGAGACGTGTACGTTGGTAATTTGTTTAAAACAGTAGCAGGTGAAAGTGGTTACAAGCCACAGCTCCGAAATCCAGTTTTCACATTATCAGATGACGTACCTTCAATGAGATCTAGAGACTTTTTGAGCAGCTGGGCAAAGAGAGGCTTTGAAAGTACTTGTAACTTTCTTCCTCTACTAGTCTGTCAATAATCATTGAGAAATTTTCTCCAGGCAGTTTTCAAGCCAGAAAAATAACCCACATCTAGTGGTTGCAACAGGTGGGTTGAATTTGGGATCAAGCAAATGAATTTGATGTTATGTTCATTGCAAAGACGTAATGCTTTTGGCGATTTGTGAGCACTGAGATTATCGCACAGCAAAACTTTTTTGCCATCTTGTTTGTCAACATGTGGGATAAAATGCCTTTCCAACCACGTCTCAAAGATTGAAGAATCTATCCATCCAGATTCGGACACAGCCATTCTCGAACCTGAAGGACCTTGAAAGAGCCAATCTGACCACAGTTTCTTCCCTTTAAATATAAAGAAAGGAGGCAGGACTTCGCCGCCAACATTTGCACAAAAGACCACAGTGTAACAGGATTTACTCGTATTTTTTATTACTTCGGGATGTCGAGAGTCTCTTCGAAAAAGCAACTTTTTCTTTCCAGGATCGTCATGAAAACCCGACTCATCCATGTTGTATATATTTTCTGGTGAGACTCCTTCCATTTCCGTTTTAATATTTTCAAAGTATTCCTCGATCATTTCTCGAGTGATTTGAGCCCTCTTACGGGATATGTTATGGGCAATTTTTGCTTTAAGTTCTGAATGTCTTTCCAGAAAAAGCACACCCCATTCATAGCCGGGCAAGTTATGTTTAAATTGAGGTTTTGTTATGTTGTTGGTATCTAAATAATTTTTAACGACGTATCTAAAGTCTAACATGCTTAATGGTATGCCCAGATCACTAAGTAGCAGCAAATGGGCTTTGAAGCTTGTTTCTTCTTCTTGACTGAGAGTAACAGGCTTGCCCACGGGTTTAGTATGCTTGCATTTTAATTTATAAAAAAGGGTCACCGCGGGTATTTTGTAAAATTTCGACGCAGCAAGTCTCGACATCGCACCAGATCGAATTTTACTCAGAGCTTCTGCGAGCGTTTCAGGGGAATAATTGCTTTTTAATCCATACCTTCTAATGCCAGGGTTAACTTTTTGGCTTTTTCTGGGCATATTTGTATAAAAACTGTAAAAAGGAAAATTTTATAAGAACTGAGCATCATTATGTACGTATTCAAAGTTACCCGACACAAAATTTTTATAATACGGGTAACTTTGAACCATTCAATGTTACCCAAATTACTTCGATTTTGGACGTCGTCAATACTTTATCAGTCTTACGCAATATTTTTACATCAAATATGGATAACGATTTCAAAATAATAATATATTTACTACATATTAAAGATAAACACATAAACATACCTGTTTAGAGTAAGTTTTATATTTTTAATCGCGATTTCAAATCCGAGCAACAAACACTTCCATTAACTTCACTACGATAAGGTGGGCTTTTTTCAAAATTATGACATTGACAGTTTATTTTTTTTATTTTTCGTTTGCTACAAAACATTTTGGCAATTTGTTTAACGCAGTCTCCATAGTGAGAAATCAAAAAGTTTACATATAAAAAAATAATGAATCTTTTTTACAATTTTGTTCAAAGTTAAGCCACAATTCAAAGTTACCCAAAACGACTGTAATTAAAATAATATAATAATTAGTAAGTACCAAACGTTTCATTTCGAATTTACGATGGCATACTTTTGAATAATACTTAAAAATAATAATTAAATATTATAGTCAATAAAATAACTAATTACTTTATTTATTAATCTGTTAACACTACATCGCTCTTCCCGCTATATCGAGTTACCTGAAGTATCACTTGTAATTTTCGCATTTGTTATGTCCATAGAAATAACCTTTGAATTTCAAGAGGTAATTCAACTTCTTATACCTTTTTTTTTGTCAAACTTTCTCTATACTACAGCCTATCTCACACAGACAGCTGGGTAGTTATTTCTATTGAAAATTATTAGTTAGGTGATATTATGATGCGAGAAAAGGCAATGTATTTTATCGGTATATTCAATACTCATTAGTTTATAAGTAGATAATAAAATAATATTCTTAAAATGTATGAAAATAAATCGAACACTGGCGATGAGATTACCAATAAATCTAAAGTCAGCCAATTTCTGAAAGGCTGATCAAACTTAACTTGAGCAAAGGAAATTACCCAATCAAATGTCTGAATAATTTTGATTACGCGCGCAGTCGTTTGTTAAATTGAACTCAGTTTGATCACAAACTGTCGAAGTTAGTGGTTAGAGGAAGTTGTTTACATGAATCTGAATTCCAACCACAGTAAAGTATTTGTTTGTCACAAGCTAATTAAATAGTAGACATAAAGGTTTTTTAATCAATCATGGAAATTTCGTAAGACTTGGTTATTTATATTCAGTAGTACCTACTTTGTTTCATGGTGATTATTTCCCTAATTTCAACACAATTGCAATTTTAAAAACAAAATTTTAAGAGTAATCTTTTCTTCAATCTGTGCAAAGCGAGAAAGTTTTACTACAGTGGCCTACCTATAAGGTTAGTTTTTAATTATTAGGATTTAAGGATTCGTCTCGGTTTAGCCTGTAACTAGGTTAGAATCTAATTCTAAGAGTAATGTGTTTCTTTATAAACATCGTTTTGTAACGTTGATTGGTTAATTAAAGATTGCTTAGCACATTGGTTTCTTGAATTAACAAAAACACCACACATATTGAAATGATAAATCTTATGTTGGTACGGTAAACGAAAAAAAAAACATACAAAAATATTTTTTTCGTTAAATCCTAACTCTGTCAACTGTTCGCAACGTCGGAATAAAACAATATAATATATATATTCTAATCAACGCGTGTACTTATATATTTAGTTTAGCAGTTTGTATCACAAGGTCAGTTGGACTTTAAAGGCCGAGGGTGTAATATTTTTAATATTTTACAATAATCCGTACAATTCTATTACTGTACGGTGTAAATGGGTGACGCCGTAACAAAACCATTAAACCAGGAGCGTCAATAAACGATTACACTAAAACAACATAACGACGCATTTATTTATAGTTCGTTTTTAATTCGGGTTTGTTTACCTACGCTAGGCGGGGCGGCTGAAGGATTTACGGCGTAAAATAATTGCGTTTTTAATTATTTTTCAACAACGCCGACGGCAAATTGAATACGCTCCACGTGAAATGCTCTGATCTTATCTGCTGGATAGTTACGGGGAGCTATTGTTACGAGTATGTAAACTTTTGGTGAGCTAGGTTAGATACATAGATTTCAACAATGCCATTTAAAATTTATATATATATTTATTAATAAATAAGTGGATTACTATTTAAATATTTAGCAGACGGTATGATGTAGTATATTATATACAATGAATTTTTGGTGTTTCATAGAAATTCCTAGTGCAAGTTGAAGAAGAATTGCGTCTTCAAAATGTGTTACAAAATTAGTAAGTGGGTTAGGTACTTACATATTACAAGGCCGATAAAAAGGTCTAATTGTATTATTGGTAATATTTTAAGTACCTATAATCATTACGATAAGTAACTACATAAGAAAGCTCAAGCTCGCACAGTGGGCAATGATTATGGATAGACTAATAGTTTATAATAATATCTCTGCATAATAGAATTAGAAATGAGAAAATCCATCACAGTTTCCTCTTTTTCTTCTATCAAATTTCTTCTACGGTACAAGAACTAAGATAACTGACACCGCTCGAAGAATTTCGGAGCTGAAATGGCAGTGGGTGGGACACATAGAAGAACCGATAGCCATTGCAACGGAAAGGTTCTGGATTGGTGACCGCGCACCGGGCTATCTGGATTAGTTCGCGGGCAACCGCTGGATGCGGGTGACAGGCACGGGACCGATCATCGTGGAGATCCTTTGCCTAACAGTGGTCATCATTTGGCTGAATGATCATGATGAGAAACGTCGTACAAGACGACATATAGCGAAGATTTTTCAATTCACTTCATTATTTCATAAATTCATATATGTATTATGAACTATTTATGCGCATTAGGTAATTGAAAATTCTTTTACACATAGTACGAGCAATAAAACAGTACTGCATTGGACTTTTTTCACAGAATACTGAAATCTAAGCGGAAACTAGTGACTAAACTGAAAGAATATACCGACACCCTATTTTAATTATGTAGTATAAAACAGAGAAATAAGAAAAAGAAAAGGAATATAGGTGTGTTATTACAAAAAACACTAAAAGTTTGTAAAATTGTAAAAGATATCAGTCGCAGCCACAGAACTAGGAAAACCTTTATTCCTTGTTCTGTGGTCCCAGCACCAACGTTTTGTGGTGCCTTAAAACACTGGCATCATTACCTCTCTGGAATCTGTATGGCGATGTTTTATCCGTTCCCTATGCCTAAGGTCGGTTGATCACCAGTTTTGTTAGTGAGCCTTCTAGACAGCTCTTTAAAAGGAGAACACCCAAAATTCCGAAAAATTTAATTCCGAAATTGAATACTTATTCCAATTTTCAAACCTCCGAATATCAAAGTTCCGAAGAATCAAAATTCCGACTACTTATTCAAAACCATGATTAACATTTTACAGAATATCAAAAGTACGAATCTTTTATATTCCGAATATCATTAATACCAAGGATGAAAAATCCGTTGGGTTATTAACCCGAAAAACTTTATTAAGTTTTAGTTGAATCCTGATTTGCCGTGGTACTTGTCTGCCCAGTACTAGAGTGCAATTTAAAAGCCAGAGGCGCGGAGGGAGAGCAGTCCTAGCTCGCAGTAACGAACCTCGGGCGCCCGGGCGAGCTGTAGCGGCTGAGCATGCCGAAGCTGCGAAAGCGAGTGTGGGTGCCCGAGATTTGTTACGCAAGGGCGAAAGGACTGCACTTCCCGTAGCGCTGGAGAAGAGCAAAACTAAATGCATGCGTGCTTGCCTGCTTGCCTGAATCTATGCATGCTTGCCTGCTTGCCTGAATCCATGCATGCTTACCTGCTTGCTTGCCTGTATGCATGATTGTATGTTTGCTGGCCTGTATCCATTCTTGGTAGCCTGCATACATGCTGCTTGCCTGCTTGCATGCTGCTTGCCTGCATGCATGCTGCTTGCTTGCATGCATGATTGCATGCTTGCTTGCATCTATGCATGTTATCTGCATGCTTGCATTTGCACTTGGCAGCACAGTTAGAGTAGCATTTAATATGCATTAGTATTGTGTAATAATTTAATAATATTGGTAGATTCTTAGGTTCGGGAAAATAATTAATAATTTAAAAAATGATTTTCGGCGATTCGGCGACTTTGGCCGTGTTCGTATATTTCCCTTTCTTTCTAAAATTTAGCCAAATTTATTTTCTGGGTGTTTGAACACAGCGGAAAATCTGGCGAATTTTTTCGATTTTTCTGGGCTCATATCTTTTTTATTAATTAATTTATGAAAAAACAGAAAACATAGAAACATGCTAAATAGTGACCATAGATTTTTGTAATAAAAATTATTGCTCTACTGGCTTTATCCAGGGAGGAAACTGGAGACTACGTTTGTATGGAAAAACGGCCCTTGTATTTCCTCTTAAGAGTGCGAAACTCCTAACATTAATTGAAACAACGCTGACTTACAGCGATAAGAATGAATATGCTTGAAAAATTGACGCCTTTGACGTAGTTTCTCGGTCGGTCGCTAAATGGTAAAGCACCGCGCCAGGTATGCGAGGAGATGCTGGTTCGAGTCCCGCCTGAGACATAATTTTTAAAGTTTATATACTGAACCCATTGTTTCATCAACAACCCAGATCTTAATTTCAAATTAATAATTGGGGTGCACCAATAAATCGACTGCCGTTATAGAAGACTTAACCTAGAGTCTTATAAACACAACAAGCAAACTTGCTTAGACCTCTTATTACTTTAGCGACAAACGACTAATCGATATGAACTTAGTGTGAAATGTAAATCTTATTCCCTTAGTATAAGGAATATTTTCCGTCTCATGGAAAAATGGGATATGTTATTTAGATTAAGCTACAATCAAATTTTACTAGCCCACGCCCATTGATTAACACGGAAGATAAAACATAGTTTAATGAAGTATTTTTATACTTAGCATTTCTTTACATTGTTAGTTGACCGTGAGCCATGGAACAGAGTCCAATGGAGTGCATACTAGTACTTAAATATTTTTAATGAAATCTTTTTTGACAAAAATTTGATAGGTAATTTATAATAACTATGTCCTTTTTATTAAAGGGAAATCTGATAAACCATTTTATAATAGACATTTATTTATGTATTTTTGTTTTATTTCTGCCATTATCTGATATTATCTTTACGAATATTGAGGGTTATTTGACCTTTATAAATTAGTCCTTAAACAATAACAATACTGACTATTCTCTCTCAAGTTAAACAATGTGTAGGTTGTAGGTACAAGCCGACCATGGACTTCCTGAGTGGACTGTATGCGGACGAAAACACTTGTTGATTTCTTAAGAGTTTATTTCTTTTCTTGATAGGTGACCGTGAGAGCAGGGACAATTTTCGCCTGATCACGTCCTATTCTTATTTACATTTCTTAAATCAGCCTAGTGACTATACAAAATTCGTGATTTTCCTTAGATAGACAAAGATAGAACACACATAGTCTCTTGTACTCTTTGGACACTTTCTCGATCCACCCACATAATAACTTCGGAGAAAAGAGAGGTCCGATATGTGTATTGCTATCTCTGTCTTACATATTCTAAACCTACCTACAGGCTTCTTAACATTTTTTCCACTTACAATCCTACCTACATGGGTTTTTTCTACCGACCTTCAGAATCTGTTAGGGGGACAGGGACAGCCTATAGGATACCTCCGCCGCGCGTGAGCGGGACGGCCTACAGTTATTTTCCTTCACCCCAGTACCTTTAAACAACCATACCAGATCCTACCTAATACTTTAGATATTGTAAGTGGAAATAAGAAACCGGTTTGCTATTTTATTGAAATAAAACAAGCCCTGCGCTAATACATTTCCTTATAAACTAAGGCCCTAACAGAAATTACGTTTATTGTGATAAAATATAAAATCTTTACATACATACATATTAAATTAAACGAGATTGACGTGTGTCCGTAACAGTCTCCCCCCGGTGCAGCGCTGCGCAGTGCGGAACCTCTTCATTCTCCTACCGGCAGGACAGCCAATCTCGACGTCGGTCGACGAAACACGCCACCCTTGGTCCTTACTTCAACATTTCTTACTCCTCCGTCTGGTCCGGGATGAACACGTGTGACGACCCCTCGGGGCCACACGTTGCGTGGAAGCGTGTGGTCCACCACGATGACTAGATCGCCTGGTTTGATAGCGACCTCGTTGACGTCACGAGCCCCTCTTCTTGGTATGAGCTCGGGTAGGTACTCCTTCAGCCATCTGCGCCAGTACTCGTCGGCTAGACCTTGCGCGGCCCGCCATGTCTTCCTCGACGATTGCTCACACGGCCCGGTGATGGGTAAGCCGTGCGAACCACCCAGCAGGAAGTGATTAGGGGTTAGCGCCTCGGGATCGTTAGCGCTAACCGGTACATGTGTGAGTGGTCGAGCGTTCATGGTGTGCTCGACTTCCATCAACAGCGTCAGTAGAACTTCTTCTTTCGGCGCCTTCTCGTTAAGCGTGACACGTAGAGCGTTCTTGACAGAGCGTATCATCCGCTCCCACGCCCCGCCCTGATGTGGTGCTCCCGGTGATATGTAGCGCCAGTCTATGCGCTGGGTGAGCGCGAAGTCGCGCAGAGCCGGTTCCCACTCCGCCATTGCCATACGTAGCTCGTTGTCTGCGCCCCTGAAGTTCGTCGCGTTGTCTGAGTACATAACTTGTGGCCACCCTCGCCGTGCTCCCATGCGCCGTAGAGCCATTATAGCCGAGTCGGTGGACAGGCTAGCTACTAATTCTATGTGCACGGCCCTTGTGGTGAGGCAAGTGAAGAGCGCTCCCCACCTCTTTTCATGTCGGCGGCCTATAGTCACTGTCATTGGCCCGAAAAAGTCTAGGCCACAGTTTGAAAATGGTCTAGTGAAAGCTTCTAGTCGAGCTCGTGGTAGATCTCCGAAGACTGGTCTCCTTGGCTTCGTCTTCCTCATGCGACAGAAAGCGCACTTGTAGGCTACAGCGCGTACAGTCGGTCGTAGTCGTAGTATCCAATATCTTTGTCGTAGGTCGTTGACGACGCGTTCGTTGTGCGAGTGGTGGGCGCGACGGTGTTCCCTATTGCACAACAACCGCGCATACGGGTGGCTGCCGTCCAATATTACGGGCGTAGTATCGGGGGCAGACACACCCGCTGCCCTCGTACGTCCTCTAGCCCGCAACACACCATCCCCGTCGATGAATGGATCTACCATCTTAATACGACTGCTCGCCTTTATGTTGTAGCCTTTTCTTAGGCGTTCTAAATCTTCGCGGAATGAATCTTCCTGTGCTTGTTTCACTAGCCACGTCTCTGCCTTTTCTATATGTCGTATAGTCAATTCTCTAGTACGTTTACGACATTTCTCTATGAAAAGTAATACATATGCCATTGCTCTCACTAGACGTTCATAATTCGAGAAACGTCTCGCATCTGGCACGCTCCATAAGTCATTTGTAGTTACGTTACATATGACTTCGTTGTTTTCTTCATTATCGTCGTCTGCTGTCACATTCGGTGATGGCCATAGCTCTTCGTTTGAGTATAGAAACGACGGTCCGGTGAACCATCGGTCTTCTCGAGACTTTATATCGTAGTCGACTCTCGTTGCGTCGTCGGCTACATTTTCTTGCGTCGGCACCCATCTCCATTGGCTAGGATCGGTCAACTCCGTAATTTCACTCAGTCGGTGCGATACGTACGGGGTGTAACGCACTCTCTCGTTCTCTATCCAATGTAGAACCGTTCTAGAGTCCGTCCAGTATGTAACTCTATCGGGTTGCCATCTGTGCTCTCTCGTTATAATTGACGCAAGTCGTGCGCCGATCAGACACGCCTGTAGTTCCAGCCGTGGTATCGTCTGAGCCTTTATCGGCGCTACCTTCGCTTTAGCGGCGGCTAACATCACTCGTTTCGACCCATCTTCGTATTCCACGACCCAGTATGCGGCCGTAGCGTAAGCAGACTCGCTGGCGTCGCAGAATACGTGCAGCTGCTTTCTAGTCACTCCCCCCGTCTGAGAGTATAGACGGGGTAGACGCAAACTGCTTAGAGCGTCCACACCACTCAACCATGTCTGGAATTCATTGGCTATTTCCTCGGGTAGCGCTTCGTCCCAGCTTGTGTCTAGGCGCCACACCTTCTGTATTAGTATCTTCGCTCGGATGGTGTAATAACTCAGTAGTCCAAGTGGATCGAATATTGACATGACTGCGCTCAGTGCTTCTCGCTTCGTAGGCGTTCGTTTCAATGTCTTCACTTCTTGCGGCACTTTGACTAGCACCGTGTTAAAACTTAGTTCGTCGTTGTTAGCGTCCCACATAAGTCCCAGCGTTCGTCCATATTAAGTCATAGCGGCACCGAGCTGTTTCGGTGTCGTGGCACGGCTATCAATTGGCAGCTCACGCAACACGTCCGGCCCGTTTGTATTAAAGGCTGTAAGCGTGAATCCCGCCTGCGCGTGTACATGACGAACTTCTTCGATGACGTCACTTGCTTCTTGTTGTGTATCGAAACAGTCGACCCAGTCGTCCATGTAATGGTTCTTCGTTATCGCTTCGTGTGTTCTTGGGTACGTACTGGCGTGTTTCTGAGCGTTGTAATCACGTACGCTATGTGCTAAAAACGGTGAACTCTTCGCTCCGAAGATCATTGAAGTCATTTTATAACGCTTTGGTGGTGACGTTCTGTCGTCGCCTCTCCATAAAAACATTTGCGCCGGCTGATCTCTTTCTAAGATTTTTATCTGTAGAAACATCTCACTGATATCCGCGGTCACTGCTATGGCTCTTTCTCGGAATCTAAAAAGCATTCCCGCCAAATCTCTCAGTAAATCGGGACCTTCTAGTAGTGCGTCGTTCAGGCACACTCCATTGCTTCTAGCGGCAGCGTCGAACACTAATCTCAGTTTACCGGGTTTGTTCACATTGGTTACTGCGAAGTGTGGTAGATACCAAAGCCGTGGGCTATCTATCTCGTTGTCTTGGCTCTCTTTGGCGTAACCTTTTTCAAACATATTATTCATCTGTTTCGTGTATGCTTCTTTGAACTCTTTCGATTTGTCCATCTTTTTCTCGATTGCCATGAGTCTGCGCCGTGCTAGATCGTAGCTCGGTGGCATAACATTCACATTTTCCTTCCATGGTAATCCGACTTCATACTGTCGTTTGACATATCTTACTGAAGTTTCAAAGGCTTCTTTGGCACGAATCTCATCTGGATTTTCACGTTCTTTCTTTAAGATACCCAATGAATCTATTTCAAAGTGTTCTTTCACCATATTGTGTAACTCGTCATCCATGGCACGCGTCGTGCACTGAGTTAAACTTTGCTTGCCGTTGACATATAGCACAGTATTTTTCTCCTTTATCACATGAGACGGCGCTATTCCATGAATCACCCACCCCAGAGTGGTAAGTGATGCTACTGGTTCATGACGTTTGCCTATTAGCAGCCTTCTGCTGACTATCAGGTGCCAATTATCCGCGCCGAT
The DNA here is from genome assembly GCA_949315895.1 of Anania crocealis. Taxonomy (NCBI): domain Eukaryota; kingdom Metazoa; phylum Arthropoda; class Insecta; order Lepidoptera; family Crambidae; genus Anania; species Anania crocealis. The sequence goes on from OX438862.1 coordinate 13,393,465, forward strand.
CAGGATACGCGGCTTGGCGCTTACATAACATACGTCATCATTGTTCAGTACACGCATGTGTTTATATCTCAAACAACTTTCATTTATCGTCTGTCTATGAAGTTGAAGATTCTCCATTGTTCTCGCTCTCACCGCGTGCTTCTTATTGCCTTTAGCGATGATTTGAATCTCCACTTCCGTACTTTTATGTGGCACGCTCTGTGCATTCACACTGCAAATGTGTAAGTCTCGAACTGGCCCTTCTGCGCCGACGTAATCTGCTAACTCTTTATCGATCAGTGTAATTGTTGACCCCTCGTCAAGTAAAGCGTACGTACGTACTCTACCCATAGGTCCTTCTACAGTGATCGGACATACTTTTAACAATACCTTGGACGCGTCTATCGAATGATTGACAGATGCGACCACCTCTTGGTTTTGTTCTGGACTCTTGCTGTCCCTTTCTAATGTATGTTGTGGACTCTTGCTGTCCCTCTCTGACATATGTAGCATTCTGTGATGACGTCGACCACAACCATTCTCATTACATACTTGCGCTTTGCATTTGAGACGCCGATGTCTATCTGATAAACATAGAAAACATAATCTTTCTTCCTTTAACCAGTTCCATCTTTGGTTAACTGTCATAGCTATAAACTTTTTACACAGTGACATCTCATGGTCTCCACCGCAACACAAACAGGGTTTCTTTTGTGCCGTCCTCCTTTCTTCGGCTGTGACGTACACTCCCGTATTTTTCTTTCTTATGTTTGTGTTCGGTTTGACTGACACGACTTCTCTTTTTGTAGCGGAATAATTCGACTGCGGCGTATATGCGTAGCGTAGCGCTTTGTTAGCCTCTTCCATTAGGAAATGTGACAAAGTGATTATCTCTGGCTCCGAATAGCTTGAGTATTGTACTGCATAGTCGCACCATCGAGATTTCAAATGCGGGCTAAGTTTATCAATTATCTCCCGTGTTAGCATTGGATTTCTCAGGTATCCTCTGTTGTCTATGGAGTCCAGCGTGCAAACAATATTCTGTACTTTGATTGCAAATGTATTCAAGTCACTGGCAGTCGGTCCTAGGCGCGGCAGACTCTTCAATTCATTTAGCGTTCGATCAATTATTATCTCCGGCCTTCCGTAGCACTGTTCTAGAGTTTTCATAATTATGTCCGGATCGGATGCGTATGATAATAAAGCCGCTACTGCTTCTTTGGCTTCTCCTCTTAGACAGCTTCTTAATCTAGCCAGGTTCTCAGCTTTAGTGTATGCGCCTGTCATGGTTGATTCTTGCATTGCTGCCTTAAAAGAAAGCCAGTCTGTCGGTGCCCCGCTAAATATCGGCAATTCTATTGCTTGTCGTGGTGTCGGTCGTCTTGACATGATTTTCTCTAATGTCGCTGCGAGTACCTCCGCCCCGTCCATCTTCATTCGAGGCTCTTCCTCCTTTTTATTCTCTTCCGGAGGTTGTGATGGATTCAAATGACGGTTTCTAACCATCTCTGTCATTTGAACATCTTTCTGTCTTTGTCGCTCTTGAGTAAGAATGTCGCAAGGCTCCTCTGTGGTGGGTAGCTGCGTTTCTTCGCGACGCCGGGACTGCGACTTGTCCAGCCAGTCGTCCACTCTGGCTTGACTGTCACCGGCGGGTATGCTCTCACGGTCATCGTCGTCGGTTTCCATAATTGTAGCTATTTCATATTCTAATCGTTTTTGAATTAAGCTTTTCTCAAGTGCGGCGAGCTTCTCTGCGGCCAATAACTCCGCTTGTCTAATTCGTGCGGCAACGCTTGACCCCCTCGATGACGGTGCCTTTGTCCGTGGCACGTCTGTGTCGGCGTTGGCATCTTGACGCTTTGCTATCGGTGCTGGGTCCGTCTCCATAATATATCCGCCTTCTGCGGGTACTTGACTCTTTGATGTTTGCACCGATGGCGATGCAGGTGGCTCTTCAAAATCACATCGTCTTGAGTTTTCCATTGCTTGACTCCCGGCGGCCTCAGCTTGTCTTCGCGTTGTTGGCATCTTCTTACTTGCAGCCCCTACTCCTAACAATCCCGGACAGGTACGCTACCGTGGGGAGCCTGTCTGGGGATGGATGGTCGTGCAGGAGTGGAAAGGGAGGAACCACCCAGCAGAGAATGTACGCAGCCGTAGGGTGCTCTGTCCTGGCTGGAATCACCAGAACCCTCAGCAGTGCCTACAGTCCGGCCCCTACGCTTGCGCACACCGTACTGGCGTGGTCGGACTAGTTCGTAATCGTTTGCACGATATACGGCAGCTCGTCCGTTGACTGCACCGCCTGGGAACGGCGTTAACTCGGAACAAACACCGTTTGACACCGTTAGGTGGTGAATGCCCGAGCCGCGGTACACCCGCGTCTGGTTACACTTTCTTCTCTTCGTTACACGATGAACGGTTACGACGATGTTGCTTCACTGTTGCACTGATCTTCAGACTGATCTTGATATCTTGCTGGCTTCACTTATCCGGATCGCATGGACCAGACCTTGTAGGTTGTAGGTACAAGCCGACCATGGACTTCCTGAGTGGACTGTATGCGGACGAAAACACTTGTTGATTTCTTCAGAGTTTATTTCTTTTCTTGATAGGTGACCGTGAGAGCAGGGACAATTTTCGCCTGATCACGTCCTATTCTTATTTACATTTCTTAAATCAGCCTAGTGACTATACAAAATTCGTGATTTTCCTTAGATAGACAAAGATAGAACACACATAGTCTCTTGTACTCTTTGGACACTTTCTCGATCCACCCACATAATAACTTCGGAGAAAAGAGAGGTCCGATATGTGTATTGCTATCTCTGACTTACATATTCTAAACCTACCTACAGGCTTCTTAACATTTTTTCCACTTACAATCCTACCTACATGGGTTTTTTCTACCGACCTTCAGAATCTGTTAGGGGGACAGGGACAGCCTATAGGATACCTCCGCCGCGCGTGAGCGGGACGGCCTACAGTTATTTTCCTTCACCCCAGTACCTTTAAACAACCATACCAGATCCTACCTAATACTTTAGATATTGTAAGTGGAAATAAGAAACCGGTTTGCTATTTTATTGAAATAAAACCAGCCCTGCGCTCATACATTTCCTTATAAACTAAGGCCCTAACAGAAATTACGTTTATTGTGATAAAATATAAAATCTTTACATACATACATATTAAATTAAACGAGATTGACGTGTGTCCGTAACACAATGCTTCAAAAGTTATAAGCTTAAGTAATCTGTGCATAGCCAAAAAATATACCTAATAACCATTACTGGAAATAAAGATCGTTTAATCTACCAAAAATTGTTGTTTACCTAGTAAGATCAAATGAAAATTGATGATGTCTTTATCAAAATATTCAAAGTAGGTACTTGTTTTAAGTATGCAAATTTAGCTTTGTAATGCTAATTGTACACAAATTTATAACAAACAACTTATCAAGCGCAACAGGAAACTATTATAATTCTAATAATTACCTACTTACTTTGTTTCAGCAATATCACATACCTTTTTTTTACCAACGTATGCCCAGGAGAAATATAGTACAACACCACTTTGTATAAAAAATTTAAAGCCTTCAAACTTTGATCATGTATAACTTTTTAAGTTTTGGCCTACATTTAAATATTTTTATAGGTTTATATTATTATTATTATAAGATTGGTACATTCCTTTTATTCTGTTAGTCTTCTTCTGGCAGTACTTCTTTAGTCGTTTCTTACGATACCCCTAGGTCGATAAGGGGTAGTAGGTAACTATTGTTTACTGTACAGACAACCCTTAGAATTGTACAATAAATATTGAATCTAAATATATATTTTTATAAACATTATTAAACTAAATTAATAGCCCTATAGATTTTATCTGTGCGAGGACAGGCTCCGAAATGGTCCATAAACTTTTAATGAACATATTTAGAACCAGGAAAATAAATTTACGTAAAATTGTAATGTGGATATTAAAACAGAAATAAAAAAAAAATATAATAACTAAAGTATAATAGTAAAAGGAGTTCCTTTTTTATAAAACAAATAAATAAACTTAGGTAACCTTCGACTCTATTACACGCGCTGTCCAAGGGTCGCTTCGTTACAATTACCCTACGGTGCTGCCTTTAGAAAAATAGCCGCGCGGTGAGTCAGACAAACGAGGAATTAATATTGGGATCCACCGCCATTTGTACGACGAGCGCAACCAAACGATAGCAGCCAGGCTAAACACAAGTGTAACGTTCGCGTTGTTATAACTTATAGGCACAAATCACTAATTTATTTTATTGATAGGTGTAGTCTTTATTTTAATATTGTTTCTTTTTTCAACTGTCCGTAGAATAGATTTTTATTATATTTTATTAAAACAGTTGCGTAAATGTGTGTCGCAACATCATACGTTCTGAAAATACCATAATTTAATTTTAAAACATCGATCCTCCTGCCTGGGCAACCCTTCGCGCGAAGAAGATTGATAACTCAAGTGTTGTATCTCTTTTCACCCGTCTACGACAAAGCCAACAGGAAATAATGAATTCAGCAGTCTATGTATAATGAATGTGGGTATTTATGTCGGTTTCACATTTGCGGCTAAACTACTGAACCGTTTTTGGTGAATGAGTTATCAGTTGATTTCTTATTATAGTCCGGGTAACTTAGGCTACCCTTTGTTACAAAAAAAGGCTACATGTTGAATGCAACGACAGTTTATATGTTGAAGAAGTAAGTTTGCCGTCATAAAGATGGTACCTATCAAATGAAAGGAGACAAAATTCTGAGTAGGTACTTACAAAAATGTTTAAACAATGAAATTATTGCATTTTCGTTGTATGGTTACAGTTTATTTAACTATTTATTTATAACATGTGATGGCTCATATGTTATGCCTGTTGTTTGGGAGTTCTCACTTTCCACTTTGTACAACACCGGCCCTTCTTATCTCGGTAATTAAGGGAATATTGTACTGTTTGCTTATTATTTGTACCTGCCACGTAATGAGTTAAAAACTTGCCAAGTCTGCTACTGTGTGGTAGCATTGTTTCTTTATCTCTGTCATGGGAAATTATTATGACTAATAGCCTTTTTTCAAGAAATATGTAAATATTTGGCATAATTTTGTAAACTGATTTTTGGTTAACGCATTGATATTGTTGATTTATTAATTTTGCACAACTTTCCAAATTATAAAATAAGTAGTTAACTAGGTAATTGAATAAAGTGGTTTTAGATTTGCCTAAACGCGATCAACGTACCTATTTGAAAAACATTACAAAATTTACCGACGAAGAGCATGCAATAAACCACACATTTGAAGACTGCGCGTTTCAATGTTTTTATTATTGTATTTTCATACCATACGGTATAATGACATCAGACATAATTCTCATTTATTTCATTTTCTTATTGTACATTATCAAAGTAAGATTTAACGCCATCTAAGAATACTAGCATGCATCGAGTGCAACAAACGTGCTTGTAAAAGCGTGCTTTGCATTTGCATTGATTCAGCATGCGCGTGAGTCTGCCTTTCAGCGCCATCTCTCGAAATCTTGTGTTACTATGTCATCGCTGCTAAAAAAGTTTGCTAGATGAGGTTGCATGTAAAATCTGTAGATGGCGTAGTTAGGGGTTTGTTTGTTTTTTTTCCCTATAAACTAGCCAAAGAATAGAAACCAACAAGCAAAATAGAACATTCGATAACTTTTTTTTTATACTACTTAGCAATAAAATTGTCGAAACGTAAATTCGAATGACAAGGCTGTGCACAATGTTTTGTAAAAAAATACTCAACCCATTTTCATGGAACTAACTTACTAACGCCCCGTTGGTCTAGTGGTTTAAATACCGGGCCAAGATCTCGTGGTCCCAGGTTCGAATCCCGGGTCGGGCAACAAAAAGTTTCGAATTTTCGAACGTTGCTCGGGTTTATGATCACCAACCTGCATTTGGCAATTATGCCAGTACACCCATCATTGCTGTGGTAACTTGAATTCAATGATGGAGGCCTTTTCCCTGCAGTGGGATGATTATAGGCTGTTACTTTACTTTTTACTTTACTTTCATGGAAAGCTCCAACCTTTACCCACAGGCAACGTTTTAAAAACATCTCCTTTATTATTAGGTAGGTAGGTACTTAGTAGCAACACGCGATATAACGACGTGAGTACAGTCACATAGCCTAATTAATAAAATCCGGGAAAGTGCGAGTCGAAAGTATGCCAAGATGGAAATGTAACAGCTATGTTTGCCATAAGATATTGGAAAACTTGCAAAATTTCATAATTCAAGGCGAACGGGAAGTTCCGTATAGGTTTTAATTTCTTTTACGGAGCTATGGGAAATGCGACACGATTACATGAAGGGAATCTCTCCATAAGTTTAGTCATAAATTATATAAAAGTGCATTGAAAATCCCGGTTTAGTGTTAAGTTTTTAGTTTAAACAGTTGTAGAATACTACTATATCTACATATAACTGATTAAACTTAGAGGTTTGGTTTTTACAGCTCCAAGGGACCACATACTGCTGTAAGTATTTTTTTTGTGGTCGTCTTTTCGTGTAGTCAGAGTCTGTGTGAGGTACGAAATTGTAAAAATTAAAATTAGGTACAACAAAAATACTTAGCGAAATTATCTATGTTGTTGCTCAATCATTTTATTTGCTTCTTCACCTAGACCTCATAGGAAACTTAAAAACATAATTTAGAAAACACACTTTGTAAGTCAAACCTACTAGATTTGATTAGAAAATTACCGTAATTTCACCAATATGAAATGGTTTGTGATCAGCTAGGTCAAATGTCAAGGTAAAAGGTGACTTCTGAATGATGTGATGCGCCATTAACAAGGGCAACGAACCTCAACTGTTTTTTACAATATAAACGAACAGCAATGAGATCCAGATTCATTACTTTTCCGATTCAACTAGAGTCCATGTCTGTAAAAAATATAAATATTACATCAGCGACTCTCACAATGTCTCTGATATCTTTCGCAGTATTTATTGTATTGTTTTTATTATCGACGGCTAAATCGATATCAGGGAAAGAAGAAACAACAATACCAACACCAAACGTCCAACATTTTAAAGAATTCGTAACCAGTATGATTAAAGATCAAAGTTCCAGAATCCAGTCACTTCTAAAGAAGATACAAATAAACGCCCAATTAGTTTTGAGGAAAATAGAAAACATGAAGCAAGATTCAAAGAAAAATGATTTGGGTGTTGCTGCATTTCGTCCTTTAAAGTTTATTAATAACAACGCTCAGTACGAGGAACGACAAGTGGAATCTCCAATAAAGAAAAACATTGATGGCATTGAGGTTTCGACAGAAACAGTGGCAGAAGCAAGAAGTTTTAATACTCATTACGGCACATCAAGCTATGGAGTTAGTGCCAACGGAAACTATGGACACTTGCCGACGTACCACCACCATTCTATTGGTTTTGATCCAATCAATATAGTCGTCTCGGTATCTCTCCTATCATTCATACTGCAAGCGCTCCAGGGTCTTCTAAGTAGGACAAGACTTCCTACAGCAGTTGTTGAAGCAAGAAATCTTAATCCAGTGCAGGAATGGATAAAAAAATTTGAAGAGAAAAATGTTAATACGGAATATCTGAAACGAAGATACCCAAAGAAGTATTACCATTAACCGTTCGAAAGCTCGCTATATTTGTAAGTTCACTATTTATTCCGCACATAATTTTAACTTGAATTGCTGCGAATGACACAAGTGTAATTGTTGATGTATTGTTACACATTAATAATAATACGAGTACATCTGGTTATGAAATCACTGTTGGTTGTTAGCTTAAATTATTTTATTAACAATGTGATTCATTTAATACTTGCAGCATACACATTAATTGAGGAGTGTTTAAATAGTGCGTTAACCATGCGGTGTTATAACGCAGAACAGTATTAAAAGATAGCAAAACTTTAAAAGAGTAATTATTAAATCAATTAGTCCCGAATTTGAATGCACTGGCTGACAATAAGCGGTTTTTGTTGTTCTAATAAAATAGAACAAAACTTTAGGAGTGAAGTGACTGGGCCCAGTCACGAGCTAGCCATCGAGGCTGCCGTGAATGGCAATACAAAAGGGGCCAATTGGCACAATTAAAATATGCCCCGGTGCTCAAGCAATCAATGTCCTTCGAGAAGCCTAAACAAAGATATCCCTCGTATCGTCGTTGTTGTCCTTAATTATCCTCTGGCAAGCAAACTGTTTGGGAACCTATAGATACTTGTTCAAATTAGCTATCTCTTTCTCATCTTCGTTCGTTTTGCATCTGGTTCTTTACGGAGTTTTAAAATTAGGTATCGATTTTAAGGTAAGGTAAGGCAGGTAAATTTTTTTGGAACACTGCAAGATTTTGGTATTTAAAGGATTAAAGAAAGCATTTATAATAACATGTAAATGGGCATACATACCTATCTATGTAAAATTTGTGTGCAGCTGGACAGACTTTAATGTGAATAATTTTTATAAAAGTATGTTCAGCCGTTTTAGAGCCTCATCATTACCATCATTCATCATATCAGCCGAACGACGCCCACTGTTGGGCATAGGCCTCCCCCAAGGATCTCCACAACGATCAGTCCTGACCGCATCCAGCGGCTTCACGCGACCTTGACCAGATCATCGGTCAACCTTGTACCATCATTAATCATAAGAAATATATTTCTGGAAGTGCTTTTGGAGACCGTGCGTGTTACTTTATTTATAAACAAAAAACATATAAAACAAGCCTGGTTATTATAATGAGACACAAAACATGTTCAGTGTTACTGTTATAAAATATACTTAACTTATCACTAAATAAAAATATAGTTTAAGTTACACTAAAAACCAAGTCAGTGTTTCTACAAACAATAAAAGCTTTAGTAGCAGAAATATCGCAAAGTTACAACTGTCTATATCCACTTGTGTGTGGCCCTAGACTCTCCTACCCTTTGAGAGGTTTAGCGATTTCAATGTTTTTTTAGGGTTCTGTGCCCAGAGGCTATAAACGGGACCCTATTACTATGACTCCAATGTCCGTCCGTCTGCCAGTCTGTCACCATGCTGTAACTCATAAACATTGCTAGACAGTGGACATTTTCACAGATTATGTATTTCTGTTGTCGCTGTAACAATAAAAAGGTATTAAAATTTTAATAAAATAATATTTAAGTGGCTCCCTTAAACATTGATGTTTTTTTGCCCTTTTTGTGCGATATTAATAACGGCAAAAGGTGCGCTTGGAGTATTCCCAGAATGTTTAATTTTTATTCACTTTATAAATAAGTTATTTGATTACATTAAGTACGAGACCCTTCGCGTACGAGACCGACTCCCGTTTGACTGGTTAATTTTAATAGTATAATATGGCTCAAAGAATACATAATAATATAAAAAATACTACAATTTATCTCGTATTTCAAATGAGTCGTTACTTTCTAAATCTAAATATGATTCAGCCCACATAAAATGACTAAACCATAAACGAGGATTTCTTTTGATGCTTAATCTTTTCAGATGGAATAAATAAATACAATTTGTACCTGCTTGTCATTTGCAATGAAAATATGTTTTTCTCGAAAATATTTTTATCTGCGTGGGTTTTGGGCGTGTTATCCACTTTATGATGCGTGTGTTACGGAGTGATTTGTGCGAGCATAAGACATTGTTGGAAAATGTACGCTTATTTATGATTTATTTTTGAGGTTATGAATATTTCACCGAAATAAGAGATCAGTAATAAATTCTTACTGTTATGCTAATATAAGCTAGGATACTTATATAAAAGAACTTAATGTTACTGTAACATCGAAAGCTAAATAAGTAGGTACTTAGGAAGACTACAAGAGCTAAGTGCTGCCTCCAATTGATTTAATTTCATTACTTCTAAACAAAATCAATTCTCCAAGAACTAGAACTACTGTTCTATTTTTTTTGAGAATTGATGTTGAGAATGGAATTGAATTGAGTTCTGTATCATTTTAGCAAATAACACAGCAAAAATACAGTAAACTTTTCATTTATATTGTATAAAAAGTATTTTTTGAATTTCGCTATAGAGTCGCTTCTAGCAATAATGTAAAATACGAAAGAATGCCAGAATGAAAAGCAGTTTACAATGATTCAATAAATATAAGAGGAAATTTGATAAAATTATACTGTTCTAGTTTTTTGATAATTGATTTTGTTTAGAAGTAATAAAATTAAATCAATTGGGGGCAGCACACAGGACTAGTAGTCCCCTTTTTATAAATACGAAAATTAGTCATAAAACTGATTCAGCGATAGTATTGACGAAATTAATATAAAAACAACACAACACGACACATTATATTTATATTATTAAAGCTACTCAACTTTTTGTATGCAAGGTAGTCCTAGTCTATTACCAAAGTATCTCTACAATTTGTCTATACTCCATGAAGTGACAAAATTACCAGGCCTTAATTTAAAGGCTAGCACAAGTGTTCGAGTCAATTTGCCATCAATTACTTAACTAAACGCCCCGTTGGTCTAGTGGTTTAAATACCGGGCCAAGATCTCGGGGTCCCAGGTTCGATCCCCGGGTCGGGCAACAAAAAGTTTCGAATTTTCGAACGTTGTTCGGGTTTGTGATCACCAACCCGCATTTGGCAAGCGTGGTGATTACGCCAGTTCCCATCATTGCAGTGGTAAGTTGAATTCAATGATGGAGGCCTTTTCTCTGCAGTGGGATGATTATAGGCTGTTACTTTACTTTTTTTACTTTACTTAATTTAAAAAAATTCAATCCCCGTCTCTCATCTCACCCTTGCTCACGTCATGTCATGACTAGCGTGCAAACTATAGTCAATATTTGGATTTCACTCTTCAGATTTAGTGCCTAACGCAAATCCCTCTTCAAAACATGACACCTCTTATCATGTGAAACAAACCGCTAAGTAAGATTCGTAGTGTTGTAACTCGGAACATATTGAAAGATTCCCACGATATATCACATTGCGGTGCTGAGAGGGTATCGTTTACATACTAAGTGGTGCTTAGCTCGTGCTCGAACACAGGTCTCGAGAGTTTATGAATCTGAATGAAAACATGCCTGAATGGAATGCGAATGAAATACATAACCTTTGACATTCGGTAAAGTATTAAACATTTCATAGATAAAATATTAATAAACAGTTTTAGCAAGATGTAGGCGTCTCTATGATACGTAGAGGCAGAGTTGCAACATTGAACGTTATTTTATTCACTATGTGTTTATTATGTAACTAAATCCTGAAGCAATTTTCTAAGAAGCCCTCAAGAAATTTTGTTTTAGGTCTATTATTTTTAAAACTCAGGCTGCATTATAGTTTTAACTGGGCATAACGCCAATTTTCTCAAAGATGGTAAATAGGCTTGAAAAATAATATGTCTTTAATCTTTCAAGTCTATTTCAATCTTAGCCAATTGGGCAAAACCTGGATAAAACAGTTTGACTTTTTGCTATCATGATTGACACTGTTTATTTTATGTTCTGCGGTAGCTAATGTTTCGCGACAAAGGAATAAATTTGATGAAATTTCCCTGTAGTTTTACACATTATACATAGTATTTCGTAAGATTGTTTGATATTTTAGATAGCATTTAATTAATAAAAGATGTGTGTTGTGTAACCCGATCTTATTCTCAAATCAATACAGGCGCTCACGTTATAATTTAATACATAAGGTCATGCTTTTTAATGTCATTGTATTAGCCTCTGGTTCAATATAAATATTCATTATTTTACTCTTATTAGTATGCCTTGGTTTATTGTTTGCATGATATAAAATATTCAGTGAGATGTCCGCAACGGAATAGTACAGCTTTTCGTAGCAAATGAAAAAGTGTTGGTTCTCTAAAGATCGACGATCGAGCGGACATAATGGAATAATTGTAAGACACCTTCATCCACTAACACTATTGTAAGTTTATACTGGTATGTAATAATAATGTGGCTACAGCCTTACATTACTTTTCATAAGTCCCTAGAATAGCTAATGTAAGTCAACCTTAATTTTTACAGTCCCGTACATGTACCTGAATTGAGTACTCTTGTGTTTTTCATCTAATATTGTTTACTATTCAAATTAAAGTTAGGTATGTTATAAAAACAAAAAGGTAAGAAGCTTCACCGTCTATTCAAACTCATTTTATGCAGATAAAAATATTTAAAAGCGAATTAAAATCGGTTTAAGGAATATAAGTGGATTTGCAGATATGAATTATAAGATTAGCCGTCGTCGTTCAAAGGCATTCGAAATGCAATAATATTTTCTAAAACGCTTTGAGGCAAAATCTCGCTTCGTTAACATGTAAATGATAATTGCAGACACCGTCTGCGGTCCACTAAAAATGTCAAAACCCCGATAAAAATACAGCGTAACCCTGTCCTTTTTTTAATTTTAATTTAAATTTTAAGCATTTTAGTGTTGGCTTAGAGGGGTTTCAGTAAAAATCCCAGCATTATCCCAGCGGATAGCAGAGGAGCTCGACCCGCCGTAAAGTGACCACGAAGCTGTAAACCCGGGACAGTCCTAGCGTAAGTACTGTGGCATTAGCCTTGTTTTGAGATCTTACTCTCCCGTTTTATGTCAAATTTGAGTAGGTACTATCCTTTCTCACTGACTATTTACGTCTTAATATCTTTAAGATGTTACGCTGGTATTTTAGAACATCTTATAAATTATTCAGCAAAATATAAGCTGTAACGATTACGTACCTACTGTTGATTAATGGTTGCTGGTAAGATTTTCAAACAACGATCAAATAACATAATCCATGATCATTTAATCAATATTACGTACTCAAATATGATGTCCTACTATAACAGTTTTTGGATAAATGCTATCGCTTGTCCATTTAAATTTCATATAAAATTTTAAAAGGACAAACACGATATTGTGGCTTCATTCATAACGCACCCCGACCTTTAAAGTTTTTTGGGCTGCTGGCAGCTATCATTATTAAAAGTGGTAACAAGAACATATGTTATCTGTGATTAGTAATCGGAACCCCGTTCTGGTCACAAGTCAGTCTTTACTACAAACTCTTTCTGTTTTGGCACTGGTCACTTCAGCAAGTTTATATTAGAATGTATAAAACTCCTCGATAGCTACGTTAAAAAAAACGGAAACATAAAAGATTAAATATAATTGGCATCGTTGTCACCCTAGTTGCTCACAGTAAGCTCTGTGACGTAGGTTAATGCATCACGCTCGCGCGGCGCGGATTTTAGATCCTGCATAAACTATTCACAGATGAGAGCAAGCCACTGTTTGTACACGGCAATTTGTTTTTATCTGCGGCTCACTGCAACTGTAAGTAGGTTTGATATTGGTGGCACTTGTATAATTTGAATAGATGAAATATTTTTTGTGGGAACTTAACTTCAGGAACGAACGGTCTTTCCGTTACTTAACTTCCTAACATAAAATAAGGCTCAAATTGTCAAACAGTATAAGAAAAATTTTAATATTTATTGTAGGTATTTCCTTCGAGTCAGCAAGCATTACAGCTTTTGGGCTACGACTACTTTTAAGTAAATTTAAAAGCTTAAAATATTTAGAATTACCTAGTTACATGTTATTAATCTGGTAGTACCATAGATCAGTTCTTAATATTATACCTAAATCAGTAATAGTCCGTATTATTCTTGTCTAAAAGTAAATAACTTTTTCATTACCATTTGCCACACGAAAAAATTAAGAAGCCAATGCTCAGAAGTAGTAAATTGTCGTGGAAAATAGATAATAAGCAAGCTGAATAGCTACTAATTAACATAAAACTACCTTGACTTATAGAAAACACTTAGCTATTTCAAAACTTTTAGGAGATAAAATGAAAGAGCTAACTAACTTTTAGCTCTCGAAAGTTTAGCTCACTCTAAGCGCCTACACATTTTGCATAGCAAGTTTTTAAAAGTGTGCATTTATGCTGCTTATGAGTTCTCAGGCACTTTTCTTACACTACGCCTATTTGAATCGAAGCTTTAGAATATTTTGTTTAGAAACTGTCATAGTTTTGTGGTAACTTTTAAAGTAAAGATATAATTTTTTTCAAGTCACACCTTAAAGGTTAACTTCATTTCTGCATTGCTGTAATTTTAATGAAATAAAAAGTGGCTTGTTACTTAGTACCTACTATTTATGAAAAACTTATCTAATAAAATCTCAGTGACATTTTATGGATGACAAGTGTTATAATCATCATCATCATTCATTGCTGTCTTCAAATGCGTCTAGATCAAACGCTCCTGGTCCTGGTTATAACAAAAAAACTATTCACCCTATAATAAATACATTAAAATGTTACAGTTGCTGACATCTATTGTGGTCATTTACACAAAAAAATCTTTTCATTTACGATTTTTCAATCCCTATTTCTGACAACGGACAAATACTGTTGTCAAAAAAATCAACACGATTGCTAAATAGAACCCTTTGAATGTCTTGTTTAATTCTCAGCTGCCTCAAAGGGGAAATCGGTTTGTATTAATTTGACGTTTGGATGACAGACGCACAAAAATGTATCACTGACGTTATCTTTATCCCTCTGTCGTGAATGTCGTCTGAATTGGATTAACGGGTTATGAGCAGGTAGAAAGGACTCCCCAGGACGAGAAATCGCCGACTGATAGAACATTTTGATAGGGTTAGAATATAATTTTATGCACACTCAACAAAGGTAAAACTGAAAAAGTATTAACTGATATCAATCAGAACCAGGTGTGTTTTTTTTAACTACTTTACATATATTTTTACAATAGAAATCACGTTATTTGTCAAAGCATGAACATAGTCTTATTTTTCTTGAGAAAAAAGAAAACAAAAGTTGAAAATTTCAACTCAATCAAGATAAAAATATACAAATACATCAGTAACTATTCACGACCATTTGACGACCACTTGGATAGTAAACACTGCTTCATAGCCATAGGTCGCGGGTTCAATCCCCGCACATTATAATTATTTGTGTGCATGAACATGTCTTTTTGTACTGGTCTGGGTGTTTTCCATGTATTTAAGTAAGTGTATAAGTAAGTTTATCGGTTGTCTATAGTACCCAAAATCCAAGCTGCTAAGTAATAGCTTAATTTGGGACTAGATGGCTCTGTGTGGCCCAGTGTGGCATGTGTGAAAATTGATATATAGATACACTCATAGATTGAGAGTTTTGGGTTTTAAGTAATATTTCAGGTGATGTGCTGAATCGCTAGATCCAGATAAGTTCAGAGTAACATTAAGACAAAAGCAGTATTGCAAATAAATTCAGTAAAAACTAGTAAAAAGTGTTAAAGAAATGGTACCGTCGCGTCGGTAACCAACCAAAGTGTTAAAGAATAATCTTACCCATAATTAATGTGTTTCAAAATAAGAAGATTACTAACAATATTTACAACTTATTTTTCTTTTTGCTCATTGCATACTTTGATAGATATCTTCTATCTTCAAGCGGTTTCTTTTGTAGATAAATTAAGTTTCAACCCACATCATTTATGAATAAAAGCAATCATTCGTAATCTTTACCCCACATCTAAACCAAACTTTAAATATTTACTTGAAAAGGACATTACACAAAGCAATCGGTCTATTATTTGTACACATGTCACTGGTTCTGTATCAAAGGCAAGAACAACCCTATCCGATCTAAATTCAAATTCACGACGATGAATTTTGTGTGCCCAATCTAAACATTCATTAGTGAAATTCGAAAAATTCTATTCATACAGAATATACCCCTCGTTAAACCGCTTAAGCTAATTATATAAAACAGTGCTGAACAAAGTTTGCTCTATTTTCATCCCCTACATAATAAAAGCTCATTTTGAGAATACTCCCCCCGCGTGTAATATTTGTTTGATCTTGGGCTGAACAAGTAAAGGGCAGGTTCCCTACATTTATAGTGCATGCAAAATATAACAGTAGTGTGAGTACAAAACGCAAAAATTCCTCATAAGATTTTAAACTTAAAATTCACAGAATAGAGTTTACTTTCAAATTAGAAAGTTGGTCGTTTAGCTGTATGTTGATAAGCTATAGACTGTAACTATTTGTGTTAAAACAAAGTTAAGGGAACGCTGCAGCATTTAACAGTACAGGCAAATTTTGAATAATTTAGTTTTAGTGAGAGCTTTCAACAGCTGTTTAGATATTACTACTATATACTTTGAAATAACCCTCAATAAACCCTTTGACGATCGGATATTCCAGACACAATTAAAATCAATTGTTATCAAGAGAAGCTGGTGTACCGCAGGGTGGCGTCTTGTCTCCTCTCCTTTTTGCTATTTTCATAAATTCTATTACTCTTGATCTAACTTCTTCCTACCATCTCTATGCAGACGATCTCCAACTGTATTGTCAGGGTAACCTTGATGATCTACCAAAAGTTATCTCCACAGTAAACTCTGACATACGTCGCATTTCGGAGTGGAGTAAATCATTTGGGCTTAAAGTTAATCCTACAAAAACGCAAGTGATGATTGTTGGTAGCCCCCGGCTGATCTCAAAGATTAATTGGGATTCACTACCCTCAATTGTATTAGACGATGTCCAAATTCCATATAGTAAACATGTAAGGAACTTGGGAGTTCTGTTGGATAGTTCAATGTCATGGGACAAACATATCAGTGAAGTGAGCAGGAGGATGTTTGCATCAGCTAGTTGTCTGAATAGATTACGTAACTTTCTACCTATACCCACCAAAATTGCTCTGGTTCAGGCTTTACTTCTGCCAATTCTAGATTATGCTGATTGCTGCTATCTCGATTTCAATGAAAAATCCCTCGATAAGCTTGAGCGCCTTCAAAATTTCTGTATACGTATTATCTTTGGCTTACGGAAGTATGATCACGTTTCCATGTTTCGAGCTCAGCTTAACTGGCTCCCTATTCGTCTCCGTCGTGATCTGCATGTTCTTTCATTACTATACTCTGTATTATTTAACCCGCGGACTCCTTGCTATCTTAAAGAACGTTTTAAATTCTTGCAGCCGACCAGTGGTCCAGATAATTTGCGCTCGGGTCGTAAACTATTATTATCTTTCCCTTCCCATTCTTCACAGTTCTACTCACAATCCTTCACTGTTCAGTCTGTCCGCTTATGGAATTCTTTACCATTAACTATTAGACAATCCGAGTCACTTCCTATTTTCAAGACCAGGGTCAAAACACTTTTACTGTCGCGATCGCAGCATTAGGTTAGCTATGTCGGTTCGTGTATGTGTGGATGGTTATTTTTATTTATCATTATTTAAAATATTATACTGTTCTTTAGGTAGGTGTATGTATTTTAAGTAGGTATATTATTTTGTATTATGTGTATTGTATATTAGGTATTGGTATGTAGGTATATGTGTATTGTATTTTAGTAACATGTATGTTATTGTATCTGTTATACATCGCTTGTCTTGCACAGTGCTACCCCTACTCTACTAAAACTAAATTTCCTCTACCCAAAGGTTGTCTGGTAGAGATCGCTTAAAGCGATAAGGCCGCCTATTTGTACATTTTCTCTTCTTTGTAATTTATTTGTTTTCTTTTATTTTGTGCAATAAAGTGTTATCTATCTATCTATCTATCTATCAGGTTGTCTCTTGCGGCTTGAAGCGCTACTAAAAAATATTCAATAATGAAAAAGCCTTTAAATTGTCTTGTGTTCTTACAGTTTTTAAAATTTGTGAAAAACGGAAAAACCCAAGAACTAACGCTTTGCTATCGAATACTGAGACTGCCTTGTGGCGAGTAAAATGAAATACTGACTTTGCAAACAGTATTACAAGGAAACGAAGTGATCAACTAATCACTTTGTTCAGTGGTACAAGGTGCCAAGTGTAATAAATGAATGAGACGGATCTTTTATCCACTCGTAATACCAGGTGGGTGGATTGATGTTTTTTTCTATTAAGATGTGGGTTTAAAAAGAGGCTATTTTTCTCTATTTTGCATTGGGCGCACTCTTAAGTTCTTCTGCAGATCATGAGTTCGTGACTGTTGACTCTTGACTGTAACTTTTCATCATCCACACCAGTTACCAATCCCCAAAGGCTTAGTCAGATTTCAAAGAAACGATTTTTGGGCGAATGGTGCAGAGAGTGAGTACGCTGTTGCCTATCTTCTTCTGGCAGTACTCCTTTAATTGCCTCCAATTACACCGAAATAGCATTAGCTGACGCTGTTCTATTTTATTTCAACATGATTTGAATAACAACCTTAGAGTATTAAATAACAACACATTTATTTCTTTATTTTCTAGTAAGATGCACCGAATCTTTGAAAACTGTTAGGCCTGTTACTGTCAAATGGGTCGGTTTCCCCTTAAGCAGGTAAGTTTTATAGTGAACGGGGCTGTATGCAACACCCTTGGTAGCAGGTTTTAATGAGAAACAAACACGTTTCTGTGTAACTGACAAATATTTAAAGAGCTTTTATTTATAAATTAAACGGTAGTATTTCTTCTAATAAAGTTAGCAATTATTTTGGAAAATTGGAGACACTTACCCCCGTATTTATAAAGAAGTAATTACTTATTGCTTAAGAAAGTCATAACTTAAGATGTTACTACCTAGTGCTTACGTGAAGGAAATGAGTCAACATTAATAGACATATTCTTTGGCTGAGAATGCTAACTTTTCATAGTTCTAACTTCCATTAATTACTAGATTAAGGACTACAAATTGTCACCTAAGTAATTACTTTTAGTCAAGTAATTACTTTTACTTGTTTATAAATACGGGTGTTAGTATTTAATTTGACTGTCTATCGATACGTCTGTACTTTTTTCATTTTCTGAAATAAATCATGTGGTAGCTGTTGCCCGCGACTTCGTTCGCGTGGATTTCATTAAGACTATCGTAGAATAGTTTTTGACAGTGATGATAGTTTAGATAGTTTATTTGATATTTTAGCAATTAAATTGCTATTATAATATCAGTATATAAACTTGAAAAATTATGTCTCAGGTGGGACTCGAACACGCATCTCCTCCAGTGATCTAAAGAAGCTTAATCTAGTCTAAAAAACTATTTCAGTATAAAATTTTACCTTATGTAGTAATAATACGAACCTTTATTTATAATGTTGGTAAGATATTATTACTGCTTGGCTCTGTCCGATATTTAACCTAATTTCGACATTCACTTAATAAGAAGAAAATAACTCTACTAAAAAGTTCTTGTAACCAAGGTTCTTTAGCTAATAATTATTCGGAAATATACTTTAGACCAAATAATACATAATTATTTCTATTATTCATTGCCAGAACAAATAAAATTTAACGCGATAGCATCAATTGAACAAACATTTTTGGGCGGGGAAACGTGGCATGCTTTTAAATTGAATTCTACCAGCTTAAGCTTTAGAAAATCAAGAACCTAAAAACGCATTTGAATCGTACTAGCGAAGAGGCAATTAGACGGCTCAACAACGTAATTAGATTTGAGCGGCATCAATCAAAGAGACGATCACCAGCTCAAGATCTTTCAAAAGAGGGCGCTGCAAATAGTAAAACATGCTAGAGATGTCCCACTAATCGTCGATGTAAAAATGGATCAGACAGTTCATCGAATCTGCTGCTGTGCCCTACAGGCCCAGGTATTTGAGCTACATACAAAGCTAAACAGATCCTAAGACACAGACACTAGAGTACATTATTCACGAAAAATTACAGACCGTGGATCTCTGATTTTATTATAAAAGAAATAAATATTTATTTTTTCTATATTATTTCTATAGTGATTTTTGGCAGTGCTCACGGAGGCCTGCTACTCGTATTAGTTGTCGTTAGCCAATATCCATACTTGCTCGTTACATTGTCTTATATTTAATTAGCAGATCGGTTGTACGTTGTACCTAATATCTTAAATATGACTCTAAATATTAACCTACTATGTTGACAGCTGGGTTAACTCTAGTCTACCACAAAGTTTGAAAAATAAAGTTTTTAATGAATGCGTCCTACCTGTCATGGCTTACGGCGCCGAGACGTGTACAATGTACACTGTACATTTACAGTACCAACTCTTGATAAAGCAGCTTTAAGTTGCTCAGAGGCTATGAAGTAAGTCATGTTTGGAGTTTCTGTGATGGATTGAATTTGTATAGAAATTATCCGATTGAAAACTAAAGAAATCGGTATAGCTAACAGTATTATCAAGTTGAAGGGACTGTGAGATTTGTCGAAGACCTGATGACCTACGGGGAATATAAGTTCTTGAGTAGAGACCGCGACTCGGCTAGCGTAGAGTAGAAGGAGCTGGAGGGCCAGGTGTAGACGGAAGATTTGCAAAAGAAATAAACAGAAGCTGTAAGCAATAAGCTGAAGACAGTGTAAAATAATGAAGGTGAATATTCAACAGTGGGATTTTTATTCGAGTGTGATTATTATGATAAACAGTTGTATGTTTGTCTGTAATTTCAAAATTATCTGTCAATTACATTATTTTTATACATCAGTAAATAAATGAAAGCAGTGACTTAGGTATACTCAACGACTTTCAAAATTGCCGGCACATCCCTATGAACACGGGATCAGTATTCGTCCCCTCGCGGAAGGGGCCTAATATCCCTTAAACCGTGAAGACGTCAAAGGCAAAGCTCGAGACGCACTTGTCTATTTGTAATTGAATATGAAAATCTTTCGCCGTGCGAAGGCTTTAAGTGGCGCGATGTTAAACTCAGATTGCTGGAAGCGGCGCGTTTTTCAAAGTTTTATTTTAAGACTACTGGCTCATCTCATTTTTTAATGACTAACACAATTATCCACAAAACCTGCTCATAAATCTCACAGTATTATGACTACCGTAACTAGCAAGATTTTAAAGAAAAAAGCAATACAAACAATATAAATAAATAAATGTAAATAAATAAATGTGGACAACATCACATACATTGTTCTGATCCCAATTTGAATAACTATTTAAAGATTTCGTTTTTTGGAAACCAGATACAACGGACGTACCACACACACCCAGACCCGAGAAAATGTAGAAAAACATTTTTTTTCTACATTGACCCGTCCGGGAATCGAACCCGGGACCTCGGAGCAGGCGACACCTTGAAAACCGTTGTGTACGCCACTCCGCCACGGAGGTCGTCAAACTATAATATAAAAATATGTAGCTTGGTAGAACAGTTATCCGATGAGCAGAGGGTTATGGATGGTAATTGTGTTAATAAGGTTGTTGGGTCGAAGAAGCCTTAAAAATGTAGAGCACTATTATTATATTCATTGAAAATAAATGTATGGTATATCCATTACTTTGGATTTTGCTAGTGATGTGATAGAAATCGTCACAAATACCTATTGCAAAATATACAAAGTTTTGTTAAGAGAATGACAACGACGTCTTTCGAAACTCCTCACCATATTAACCAAGCGTATCAAAAACTATTATATACTCGTACGTTGCAGTACGCTATCAGTTATCATCGTGTCGAAATTAACATTTCTAGATCACCTTATTAGAAAATACATCTTTGTTCTCCTTACTATGAAAGGAAAAACTTGCAGTGAGCAGCTCTCGTTCCGTCTGAAGAACCCAGAAATGGCTGATGTTTCGGTATCCTCTTTACCAAATACTTTCACTTAAACATTATTTTCGTTGAATTTCATATCGGAAGTATACGAATAGTTCATTAAAAGTGGCAAAAAGGTTTCTAGCCACAAAGCTTTGAACATTTTACTTACTCTCACAGGGAAAAGTTTGTTTATCAAGAAACTTGTAATCGCGTACTTGTAGTTTGCCGGAACGAACATAGTTTGTATGTAGTTTGTTATGTGTTTATGTAGGAAACTTTCATAACGGAGCAACATTTTTATGATTCTTTGATAATCAAAAACACCGACACTTCACGATCTACTTTCTAATATACTTAATAATACTGAAACATTTCAAATGTCTTTGTAGTTCAATTGTTTGGAGTAGGTAGTCACCCGGTAAGTAGTCGGTTGTGGGTTTAAGTCTAAGGCAATCGACATTTTTATTCAAGCAATTGTATTTTCATATAACACTAGCATGTTAGTTGCTTTACATTTTTAAGAGACTATAGTAACAAATATTGTAGGTAAAAATACTTGTAGGCCAAGTTATTAGGATAAGTAACATCGTTCATCTTAATTCATCTGCAAGGGGCATGAGCATCATCTCTGCGAGTTCTTTTCATACTAAAAATTAACGTGATTAAATTACACTTACCTTTTGAAACGATGCCTCTTCGAGGAACTTATGTTGCACCTTTGATGTTCCCTTAACTTTACACAATTTTCGAGTCGGCTTGCTCAGTCCGTGTTTTCATTAGGGGAGGAAAAAAGTAAATTTGATTTAAACATCGAAAGGTCTTTGCAGATAGCCTACTTCGGGTAATTTAATTAGATGAAAAGTTTAGATTAGATGTACAGAATTTTCGTTACTTTACACTTAGAATGCAAGATTAAGTTGCTTTTAAATTAACGGTTTGATGGAGAAGTAAATTAGATTTTTGACGTTATCTAACGAGGCGAAATTAAGTTAGACAAGGTTTTGTTAAAGTTACTTGTTATAGTATAAATGATCGTTCAAAATTTTGGACTAAAAATAAACAGACACAAGCTCTTACTACGGCTTAAGAAGCATATTCGGTTTTGTCTATCTCAGTCATACTTTGGTGGTCCGCTTATTACGTAAGGGACCCGTGTTTAATTCCTGGTCGGGTCTGTTTAGAAAAAGATAATTTCTAAATTATCTTGAATCTGAAAGTTGTCCCCCTGACGGCTTTCAGATTCATATATAGTCGTACTTTGGAAGGCACACTAACACACGTATTTATAAACAAGTAAAAGTAATTACTTGACTAAAAGTAATTACTTAGGTGACAATATGTATTCCTTAATATAGTAATTACTAGAAGTTAGAATTATGAAAAGTTAGCATTTTCAGCCAAATACTATGACTATTAATGGTGACCCATTTCCTTCACTTAAGCACTAGGTAGTAACATCTTAAGTTATGAAGCAATATGTAATTACTTTTTTATAAATACGGGTGTAATACTTTGGTCCCGGCTCTTGTCGCTAAATGAAAGCTGTAAAAAGGCACAGCAAAGGCCTGTAATAGACTACTTACACTTGAAGGATAGCCATAGTCCAGAAGAAGACGGCGAACGTATTGCAAAATAGAATTTTACCTTTGTCAGCCGTCATTTCAATGTAGGCTAATAACGAAAATCTAAATAAATCCTACATTCTGCGCTAAGTATTTGTTATTTTACAAGACTGACATTCGATTTCGCATAGATTCTGTTTTTATTTCTCCTTGCCTCTTTTATTGGCGATCGGTAAGCGTGCTATAAAGTCCCAATAATTGTTATCTCAGCGATCCACCCAACAAAGCCCATCCCGCTATGTGACTTTATTTACTCTCAACCGATTTCCAGGTTTATATCTCTTTTCGTTGAGCCTCGAATAAATGCGGTACAATAACAATAAAGTAGGATTTCACCACAGATTGCTGACATTTTCCTTGAGACGAAGGCACGGTATAAGTCCCACGGAAACTCTTATTAAAAAAGCTTTACATACGCGACTCGACTGTATATAGGGTACCCTTTTTATCAGTTTCTAAATTGATATATAGTTTATTGTTTAAGCAACTTTTACTATGACGCCAATTGGTGAAATTGATAAAAAAACAATCAGTTGGTTATGTGTACCTATTTTTTTTAATAATTAACACTTTAAAACTTAATACATTACACATGGATCCGAATTGAAAAATATATTTTAGATAAACACATCTTACACCATGGGATAGATGTGAAAAAGATTTTTTTTCCAGTTTTTAGCAACCAATAATCCTGGTCAATACAGCTTTCTAGTAACTAGTCTCTGAGAATATTTGCAGACGGAATGTCAGAAGAACGATTATAAGTAGCTGTACCTTATTGACTACGGAACCCTAAAAACAAAACCTAGCTTAAGTATAATCTAAATGGTAATTGTCTACTTAAATTCACCCTATACTCCGTAAGATAACTCAATGCGTTTTGGAAACAGAAATGATACGAATATAACAGTGGAACATGTAATAAAACAAGAAAGTTATTCCGAAATATTGCCGTACTAAATATGTATTGTTTTAACGTGCTCACATAAAGGAGCCGGCGTTTACGAAAATACCTTTCGAGGCCTATTTAGGTTCGCGTAGATTGTTTTTGTTTGTATTTTTGTTAGGTTGGTTGTTTGTACTACCTTTAGATATCAAAACAGAATGATTATCCCTTTTGTTTATTTTCATACCAAATTGAAATATACTAAGCTACAAAATAGACATTTTAGCAAAATTCTGAATGTATAAAACGATAAAACTATTCATACCTACCTGAATACTTTTGTGAGATAGAGGTAGCTTCAGTGAGACCCTGCGTAGGGGTGTTGCCATGCTAATAGCCTCAACTGGGCCAGATTATATCCAGTTTTTTTTTAATTTTTATGACGGATACCTTATATGACGATTCACTGAAACCTTATAAGGAAGGCTTTATTCAGTTAAACCGGGCAGAATTTGGCGAGCGCTGAAGGCGCACCGGGGCCCATACTAGCGGGCATGATCGGGCCAGTATTATATCCAGTTTGTTCTCAATCTGCTACTTATTTGTTACTGCATTTAATCGGCTTGTGCCGATCGGTTAGTTCGTTCGGGTTGACATATCATTCGGTTCGGCATTCGTTGTGGAACGAAAAAACCGTAGGCCACTTCGCACCCAAAATCTTCGGGGTTTTCGTAATAAAGATCCAGCAATAACAACAAAACTTGCAGAAACTAACAACCGTTCACGCTCAGAATGCCAACTTCGCAAAATGCCAACCGCTCGCAAATAGCCAACTTCTCAAAATGCCAACTTCTCGAAATGCCAACTTCGCAAAATGCCAACCTCTCGAAATGCCAACTTCGCGAAATGCCAACTTCTCGAAATGACAATTTCTCATAATGACAACTTCGCGAAATGCCAACTTCTCGAAATGCCATTTGGCATTTCGCGAACAACCGGGCGGTTTGTGATTCCCGAATATTCATCTAAGTACATATATTCGATTTTACCGCCCGGCTTTGCCGATTAATGCCGGCCCGCTTAAGTGTATAGCTACCCTAACTCCTGCTATCTACCTATGTTATCCAGTTTGTTATTGCCGTGCGTGGAGACCCGTAGCTCCTGCTATGGCCAACCCGACCTATGTTACTAGCAGGTTACAACTACTAGAAGGTTTATTGAAGTGTGCATTAATGGCCCCCCTGAAATCATTTACTAGCAGATTGGTATCGTAGCGACAAGAGGATAACAAAGCTTGAATTGTTAGTTGTGGCGTGAAGAGGATAGGTATCATGGCTACTAAGATAATCTGATTAATCAAGATCTAGACATACATCTTAGTAAAACTCTTACTTCCTCTGATCATTTCTTCTCTAGCGAATCTCCACTCAAGCCGGCCAATGAATGGTCAATCAAGTTAAGCCCGAGATGAGGAGCTCGCTTTTCTCGGTCCGTAAACCAAAAATTGACAATAAGAGGATAACAGTGGATTCATCTTAGGTTTCGTTTATCCCATTAATATAATAAAATACATACTAATTTCTTTTGAATTCTGCAAGTAACAATATTTGCGAAAATTAAACATTTTGGACTAATTTCTGTATACTGTGGCAACACCAATGCAGGTTTTTCATGTTTCTGGTCAGCATTTAACAAAATAGCTACCCTTTTAATCTGTAAAGGTTTTTATAAATAATTCTAAAATTCAAGACATTATTTCTGACAAAAGGATAACCATTTTGATACCTATATCTTATAATAAATTCATGAAAAAGAAACAAGGCAAGGATTTAGATTATAGGCATCTACTACTTTTTATACCTGAAAAATGTCCGGTTACCATACATAGGTAACTTACTAATGTTCCACGCATACGAAGTCGTGGAAACGAGTAGTTTAGTATGTTACATACCTAAAAATAAACACAGACCCGATCATAGGACCCAATAAATGCTAATAATATGCACACGTTCATCAAAGCCAAACTTATTGTTCCATAGGCTTCACATATTGGCTATGATAGACTTATTTTATCTGAAAACATACGGTTTTATATACCGCTTGCACACGTAACAGTTTTTGATTTCATTTATTTTATGATTAATTTTCAAAAAAGTTTACATTGAATAAGCTTATTGGGTTAAGGTACAAAATTGTTTAGCGATGCAAAGTTATGTTTTCAATGTAAGTACTTCTTTCTCGTATGGCTTATATCGCACCAGCTTGGACTTCTTCTCCCACGCCCATATATCGATAATACCAGTTGTAATAAATATTTTTTACCAGTTTTGAAACAAATTTGCGATGTAACCGATAAAAAAGAGGAGGTTTGCTATTCGACGCATGCAGATTTTTTAAAAGGGTGCAGCTCAAAATTATACTAACATTTATATTTAAAAATAAATCGTTTGGGGTAACAAGGTAAATATCAATAAACTATGACAGTCTTTAAGTTTTTTTTATGCCACATTCAATTAATTCCACGAATAGCTTGAAACAAGCCACCAATTTTGAAACAGTACCAAACAAGATAGATTTGCCGGTTTACTTTTTGTAAAAAGATATTTTAATTCATACTAATGTAATTTTGCCTAAAATGTGTCTGTATTTATCTCTTGAAGAACAAAAAGCTTATACTTTAAAAGTTTTTTAAGACTTTTAAGTTTTTGTCAACAATAAAATGAGAGTTTATATGTTAAGGTGCTATTAAAATAGTATCCCAAAACTTATTGATCTTTTTAATAAAAAAATATATATTTAACTATTCTAACGTATCAGGCGCGTGTCAGTAATCAACTCGTGTCAACCCACCTTTAAGTTGAGACTGAGCAACTTTCCAGACGATTCTCGAATAGATGCAACCATAAATAAAATCCCGTGTGATTCGTCAGAAACAATAACTATTTACATATGAACGGAGTTGTGAACTTGTGACCATCTGCTTCATTAATTAATAGGCAAGATGATTTTCGAAATTTCACTTAACTTTAACATCATAAGGTCTGCTTTGGCATTTATTTATTGTGGGGAGGAGGGTGTAGTGAGCTAGTAGTATTATATTATCTGAAGCTAAAATAAATACGTTGACCTTATAAGGAAGGCTTTATTCAGTTAAACCAGGCAGAATTTGGCGAGCGCTGAAGGCGCACCGGGGCCCATACTAGCGGGCATGATCGGGCCAGTATTATATCCAGTTTGTTCTCAATCTGCTACTTATTTGTTACTGCATTTAATCGGCTTATGTCGATCGGTTAGTTCGTTCGGGTTGACATATCATTCGGTTCGGCATTCGTTGTGGAACGAAAAAACCGTAGGCCACTTCGCACCCAAAATCTTCGGGGTTTTCGTAATAAAGATCCAGCAATAACAACAAAACTTGCAGAAACTAACAACCGTTCACGCTCAGAATGCCAACTTCGCAAAATGCCAACCGCTCGCAAATAGCCAACTTCTCGAAATGCCAACTTCGCAAAATGCCAACCTCTCGAAATGCCAACTTCGCGAAATGCCAACTTCTCGAAATGACAACTTCTCATAATGACAACTTCGCGAAATGCCAACTTCTCGAAATGCCATTTGGCATTTCGCGAACAACCGGGCGGTTTGTGATTCCCGAATATTCATCTAAGTACATATATTCGATTTTACCGCCCGGCTTTGCCGATTAATGCCGGCCCGCTTAAGTGTATAGCTACCCTAACTCCTGCTATCTACCTATGTTATCCAGTTTGTTATTGCCGTGCGTGGAGACCCGTAGCTCCTGCTATGGCCAACCCGACCTATGTTACTAGCAGGTTACTACTACTAGAAGGTTTATTGGAGTGTGCATTAATGACCCCCTGAAATCATTTACTAGCAGATTGGTATCGTAGCGACAAGAGGATAACAAAGCTTGAAGCGTTAATTGTGGCGTGAAGAGGTATAGGTATCTTGGCTACTAAGATAATCTGATTAATCGAGATCTAGACATACATCTTAGTAAAACTCTTACTTCCTCTGATCATTTCTTCTCTAGCGAATCTCCACTCAAGCCGGCCAATGAATCAAATTAAGCCCGAGATGAGGAGCTCGCTTTTCTCAGTCCGTAAACCACAAATTGACAATAAGAGGATAACAGTGGATTCATCTTAGGTTTCGTTTATCACATTAATATAATAAAATACATACACTTATTTATTTTGAACTCTGCAAGTAACAATATTTGCGAAAATTTAACATTTTGGACTATTTTCTGTATACTGTGGCAACACCAATGCAGGTTTTTCATGTTTCTGGTCAGCATTTAACAAAATAGCAACTCTTTTAATCTGTAAAAGTTTTTATAAATAACAAACCATTTCGGAGCCTATTCAAGACATTATTTCTGACAAAAGGATTTTTGATACATATCTTATAATAAATTCATGAAAAAGAAACAAGGCAAGGATTTAGATTATAGGCATCTACTACTTTTTATACCTGAAAAATGTCCGGTTACCATACATAGGTAACTTACTAATGTTCCACGCATACGAAGTCGTGGAAACGAGTAGTTTAGTATGTTACATACCTAAAAATAAACACAGACCCGATCATAGGACCCAATAAATGCTAATAATATGCACACGTTCATCAAAGCCAAACTTATTGTTCCATAGGCTTCACATATTGGCTATGATAGACTTATTTTATCTGAAAACATACGGTTTTATATACCGCTTGCACACGTAACAGTTTTTGATTTCATTTATTTTATGATTAATTTTCAAAAAAAGTTTACATTGAATAAGCTCATTGGGTTAAGGTACAAAATTGTTTAGCGATGCAAAGTTATGTTTTCGATGTAAGTACTTCTTTCTCGTATGGCTTATATCGCACCAGCTTGGACTTCTTCTCCCACGCCCATATATGGATAAAATCAGTTGTAATAAATATTTTTTACCAGTTGTGAAACAAATTGCGATGTAACCGATAAAAAAGAGGAGGTTTGCTATTCGACGCATACATATTTTTTAAAAGGTGCAGCTCAAAATTATACTAACATTTATATTTAAAAATAAATCGTTTGGGGTAACAAGGTAAATATCAATAAAATATGACAGTCTTTAAGTTTTTTTTATGCCACATTCAACTAATTCCATGAATATCTTGAAACAAGCCACCAATTTTGGAACAGTACCAAACAAGATAGATTACACGATATTTGTCGGTTTACTTTTTGTAAAAAGATATTTTAATTCATACTAATGTAATTTTGCCTAAAATGTGTCTGTATTTATCTCTTAAAGTACAAAAAGCTTATACTTTTAAAGTTTTTTAAGACTTTTAAGTTTTTGTCAACAATAAAATGAGAGTTTATATGTTAAGGTGCTATTAAAATAGTATCCTAAAATCTATTGATCTTTTTAATAAAAAATATATATTTGACTATTCTAACGTATCAGGCGCGTGTCAGTAATCAACTCGTGTCAACCCACCTTTAAGTTGAGACTGAGCAACTTTCCAGACGATTCTCGAATAGATGCAACCATAAATGAAATCCCGTGTGATCCATGAGAAACAATAACTATTTACATATGAACGGAGTTGTGAACTTGTGACCATCTGCTTCATTAATTAATAGGCAAGATGATTTTCGAAATTTCACTTAACGTTAACATCATAAGGTCTGCTATGGCATTTATTTATTGTTGTTTTTAGAGGGTTGGGTGATCGTACTTCTTGTAGGTGCGTAAAACTGTATCCTCTCATATCGGTATTTAAAGCATTTTCAAGCCAGCGTGTTAAGAGTGCAAAAACTCCTAACATTTGATAAAACTACGCTGGTTTACAGCCATAAGAATATGCTTGAAAGATTCGCGCTGTGTCGTAGTGTGTCGGTGGCTACATTGGTAAAGCGCCACGGTATGCATGGAGATGCGAGTTCGAGACCTATTGCAATTAAGTTGCTTAAATATCGTATAAAGTATGTCTCTCATTATCAATTGGGCAACTTCAGGTATAATTTTCGTACAGCTAGTCAAAGTAACACTATGGTCAAGTGTCAACAATCCTCGGCCTTCGCTAATGTAGATACAAACAAACTAGAGGTTTTTTTTTTTTTTTTGAAAGGACCTATGCTGTGGCAGAAGGCCGTTACAGCTTCACCGGGCGGGTTTGCGGAAGGCACTCAGCCCAAAAGCGGCCTGCTAGCGGGTACCTCGAGCGCGAGGCTCGCCCGTGCAGGGGCCCCGTACTAGCGGCGCGATCGGACCGTGTCGGGTGCTGAAGGCACCCGGCCAAGAGGTCAACCCGACTAGTGGTTGCATCGCGTAGCTCGGCGCTGCAACACAGACTGGTCTGTGCATACAGACCGATCTACGCGAGCCCCGTTCTAGTGGGCCCGATCGAGGGGGGCAGACTAGGCCTCAAGGGCGCCTCTGTAGGCTCAGACCTCGGCTTGGGCCGTCGTCCGAAGGGCGGACTGGTGAGAAGCGGCCAGGTACATGTCTGTACCTGCCAAAATGATGCAAGGGTCCTCGCACTCGCCGGCGAGTGCGCTGATTCGATCTAGTGCTTGTCGGGTGTGTACTGTTGTGAGTGGTGAATTGTTTTACGAACGATGTGATTTCGTCGTCGGGATCTTCGAGAACGTTCCTCGGTCGACGGAAACGGGCTTCGACATCTTTTTGGCACAAGTAGGTGGCGGCTTTGACTATGAGAGGATTCGTATGATTGACGGCTTTATCAAAGAAGTGTTGAGACGCTTCTTTCATAAAGCTGGCAATCGACGGAATGTTAAGGTCGCGATGCAAATTATCGTTACGCACATACCACGGGGCGTCCGAGGCAGAGCGTAAGAATTTGTTTTGGAGGATTTGGAGTCTTTCTAGTTCTGAGGGGCTGGCATGAGCGAACACTGGACTAGCGTAAGTCATCACGGGTCGAATACAGGCTTTGTAAATTGTCAACTTATTTCTAAGTGACATTTTACTCTTCCTGCCGATATAGTAGTAGAGCCTTGAAAAGTAAAAGGCTGCAGTCTGACGGACGCGTTTTATGTGAGGTTTAAAGCTCATTCTACTAGTCTACTAGTCTAAAGTGACACCTAGGTATTTGACTGTCTTCTCCCAAGGGATCGGACGGTCGTATAGGGTGATAGGTGTGAGACATCGTTTAGGATGTTTTGAAGCGAAGAAACCTCGAGTAAAGTACACTGCTGCACTTTTCTCGGGGTTTACCTCTATTCGCCACATCCTAAACCAGTCACCTAGGGATTGGGCTGCACGTTGTAGTGCCTTAATGATGTAACCGGCATGGTAGCCAGAGTGATAGAGGGCTGTGTCGTCCGCAAATAGAGCTAGCTCTACTTGCGGTGACCTGGGAATGTCGTTAATGAAGATTGAAAAGAGAAGAGGGGATAGCACGGAGCCCTGAGGGACTCCAGCCCTGATGGGGCGGGGAGATGAATGAGGACAGTCGGCGGTACCGTGGTCACCCAGGCATTTCACGCAGCGCGGGCGTGCGTGACAATTACGGGCAGAGTGCCCGTACAACTGGCAGCGATGACACTGGCCAGGGGTGAGTTTTTTATGGGGGGTCTCTATGCGTAGGCCGGAGATATGGCATATAGATTTTATATTAAAAATCTTTTTGCCTTCAGGGGTATTTTCTAGTACGATCTGTACTAAATCGTAAGGGGCTTTGCCACGCGCTTTGAATAAGCGGTGGACTTCTAGAGCTGGGAGTTGTTTCGACTGAAGGTCGGTAAGTATGAAGTCTGTGTCGACTTCTTTCGGAATTCCGCGTACAACCACGCGGAGCTTCTTCTCCTCTACTGGAGTATACGTATGGAAGTAGATCTTCCTTACGTTGAGGTAATGTTGGAGTTGCCTGTAGGAGGCGATGTCCGGCGTTTGCACGCGGATTCCGTCGGAAGCCGACTTTGCGTGTGAAAACGCAATGTGGCGCTCATTGAGAGCAGCCGAAATATTTGTCTAGGCAGACTTGTCCTGGACTACGATGGGCGGGGGAAGGGGGGCCTTTTTTGTCTGTGAAGCAGACTGCGAGGTTGGGGCTGGGGCAGGGGCGGAGCTGGCGGCGGATGTCTTGGCCGGTCTGGGTTGTCCGTGGGAGACTTTGGCGGTTTTCGCCGGGGGTTCGGAACGCGCGGGTTTACGCGCTCGCTTTCCGTGGGTCACTGGAGTGAACCCTTCGGAATCTGACTCCTCGGTTTGAGACGTTTCCTCCGAAGAGGAGGAGCCGTCACTAACGGGGGACTCATTACTATCCTCTGATGAGGAGCTGGAGGGTGTGGGGGGAGAGGAGGAGCCCGAAAGGCTTTCCTCTTCCTCCATGGGAACGGGCTCTGGGTCTGGGGAAGCGGGCGAGTTTTCAGAGGCTTTGCGAGCGCGACGAAAGGCATTAAAGCCTTTCAACGCGTCGCCTCCTAACGATCGGAGGTACTCTAATAATAGTGCCTCCATCGTGGAGGGAGGACCTTAGGTAGTAATTTTTATTTACCACCGATTCGGAACGCGCCTTCACCGAGAAGAATCGGCAAGAAACTCGATGACGGTGAGTGATGGGTGTATGTGTGGTCCAACCTGCCACAGGAAGGTTGGTTGAGTCGGGTGTGCCTAAAAAGGATGTGAGGTCCCTAACACTGGGTGGTCCCACGACGATGTGATGTCGCCGCGGGACCGAGCCACCGAAATGGCCCGGGATACGCTCCCTAAGGGATGGAATATAAGGATGGGTAGGGTGGGTCACGCCCGGCAGGGAAAGGACTGCAGTTTCTAGTGTCTCTAGGGCGAGGAGGAACGCCTCACCCTCTCAAACGTGCCTTCCAGGAGGCCTAGACTTACAGCCCGATATACCGGCGGCGGAGGGAAATTTCAGCGCCTTGAAAAAGGCACTGTCTGTCGCTCCCTATCGAACAGAACCGCTTTGAAAAAAGCGTTTAACTCAACAAAGGTCAGTTGACACCGTTAGGTTAACCTTTGGAGAGCCGCGGGCGAAACCACGTATAAAGAAATAAGATAGAAATGCTGCGAACAGCGAGACGGATCGACAGCGGAGCGAGCGTCCGACCTGTGCGAGCGCTGAGAGCGGAATGACAAACTAGAGGAAAATGGGTAAGTCAGTATATTTGGACTAGAAGATGAAACATAAGAAAGTTATTACAAATTCTGTTAACAAGAAAAATTTACTACACTAATATTTGAATTACCCATCGGGACTATGGAGTCTATTTTAAGAGACCTTTGGCCAAAGCCAACCCAGCGAGGCTCGTTAGACTACCAACGGACAATTATCCTTGTACACCCTATAATATGCATCCAAAAATAACCTTAAAGAAATATAACAAGGTCCTCTTGTTACAATTTTTTTTTAAGGTTATTTTATAGCAGCATATCCCGATATGCTTGAGGAGGGGAGAGGTATTGCACGGCTCAGGATAATCCCAGTAATCTGTTCAAGATCCCTACGAGCATCTTTGCTTATAGGGATCTTGAACGGATAACCTCATTTCTGCTTTTGCGTATCTCCACTCCAGCCGGCCAATAAAGGCAAGCTATAATAGTGATGAAAGATCTGTTACTAGTCAGTGTTCACTCCTACCAACAAATTAAGGCAAGCCAGAGGTGAGGAACAGGGCTCGTTACTGCCTAACAACTGGCCACAAGCTGCCTTTTATTATATGCACAATTAATGCTTAAATTCATTTTCACAGGTATCAGAAAAAGTGGGCATCTCGCAAATCATCTAAAAGCTTTGTCGAAATATTCCCGGTGTTGAAGAAGTTTTTACACGGGTCGACTTTAGTCGTTTGACGAGGACAGTGTCACTTAGCAATATTTGAGCAAATTTTTGGAACACGGCTTCGGAATGTTCAAAGATAATGTAGGTAATATGTAATCAATTCGATAAAACTCTAATGGTAAATTTATGATTTTTTAGCAAATTTCTATATGCGTTCAATAAAATAACTAATTAGAAATTATAAAAAAAGATAGCCCACAGGAAACAAAAACATATTGGGGATAAAAGCCTATGTGCTATTCCAGCCTGTAATCTATCTCTGCACCACATTTTATCCAGATCTGTTCAGACGTTCATGTGTGATTGAGTAACAAACATCTATCCGAACATTCGCTTTCTTAATACCAGTAATATTTAATACTACAGACTTATTTACTGTTTAACTTTGCTAACTGGTTTACGAACTGGAGTTTACAGACACACGCGTATGTAGTTAAATAAATAAAATAAATAAATAAATAAATGTGGACAACATCACATACATTGTTCTGATCCCAGTTTGAATAACTATTTAAAGCATTCGTATTTTGGAAACCAGAAACAACGAAGGTACCACAAACACCCAGACCCGAGAAAAAGTATAAAAACACTTTTCTTTCTACATTGACCCGTCCGGGAATCGAACCCGGGACCTCGGAGCAGGCGACACCTTGAAAACCGGTGTGTACGCCACTCCGCCACGGAGGTCGTCGGAGGTTAAGTAGTTGAAATATCGCCTATGGTACAAATGTCCTCTATCCCCAGTCTACCTTATTTGATAATATTTTATAAAATATAATTTGTTTTTTTTTTAATATTGTAAAACTGTCAACTGATAACAGTTCAATACTATCATATTCCTAGTTCTATAATATGTATTTCTCAGATGTCGATTTGTTTAAGTTTGCACTAACGGCATTTAAAAAACAAGGACAACTTGAACTAGACGGAATGAATTATATTATTACCTAATGTTTTGTTAACTAAGACTCCTTTGAGTAACTGTAGGTGTAGGTATCATCTTAGTAGTTAGTTACCAACAGTTGCTCTAGATAATTTGAAAAAGATTTATAAATAAGGAATCCGTCCTTATCTTGTAATTTTTTAAATCCTTTCGTAGCCTGTTTATTTAAATAACTTAATTGAAACCTACATAATTCTATACACGTAACTCAATAAGTTAGTATTAATATCTATAATATTTTTACGAGTAAGAAGGGGAATGGTGCTGGTTGTACAAATAAGTAATATTTATGTAACATAGTTTGTAATATTAAATGTAAAATTGTTTACTCTTCTGAATAAATAATAAAAAAAAACTACTTAAATTAACGTGTAAAGAACAGATACATACTAAAAATCTCGTAGATAGGATTTTTAGCATGTACCTACCTTGTTCTGTAAGAATTTCTTTCACTATTTGTGTTTAAATCTCGATTACAAAAGTATAGTTAACAAAAGTATAAGATAAATATGTTGCCAATTTGACTGCATGCTCAATGTAAACTTAATTATAGGTGGCAACGGCTTGCTCTAAAGATATATTATAACAGCAATACTAAGAAAAAAATAATCAAAAATTATATAATAACAAAAGTGACAAAATCAAGTGATTACTTAAAAACTAAACGAAATTAAAATTAAAAAGAGACAAAAAATCAAAAACTTCCGTTAACCTATTTATGCTAAGTAAGTTTGACAATACATTTAGACCTGAATATATTAATAGAGTTAAAATAGATATCGACAGTACGATTGGTGGATTCAGACAATGAATTGTACTGACGAAACATTCTATTTATAGATCCGAACGGATACTTTAAACAAAGTGAAATATTTTTCTAAGAGTACGAAAATCGATATGTGTAAACGATCCTACGATGGCAGATCGGCGAGCGGCGTTTGATGGACTCGATACTAATTACAGCTTTTTGCTTTGTGTTAAAATGTAGGCGAAAGATATTTCGGGATCATCGCTCCCCAATTTTCGCTAAATTTACCTTGTAGGCTTTATCGAAGATATTGGAATCTTCATTTTTACTGATCGACAGTGTTAAAAGTTAAGTAACATTGACTAGTGTGGAATTGACGTGTCAAATCATTTGTTTCAGCTGAGATAGTTGAGTCAACAACATTTCATCTCATCAACATCTTGTCAGCCCAATGGGTACAGGGTTCAAATTCAGGAATCTTTCTAGAAGCATTTACACATACGACAATTTAGATATAGATAGGCTATGTCGCGATAAATAAATATCTGTAAAGAATAAATAGCTCTCGTAGTGACGATACAAAATATAGTGCCCGTGCTGATTGACGCGGGCATTTTAAATAACAGTAATTAAACGCCGCTAACGATCGGTCATCGCGCTTTCACGGGTTGACGTTTTAAGTGATGCCTTTTACTCGCAAAGCGTTTTCGTAGCTCAATAAACACAGCCACTTCGTTTCTTCCAAACGTTATAAACTTACCTGATAAACTTCGTGGTGGGGTGGCGTATGTGTGGTTTTCAAGGCGTCGCCAGCTTCGAGGTTCCGGGCTCGATTCCCGGACGAGTCAATGTTGATAAAATAGAATTTTTCTATATTTTATCATTTCTGTCGAAGATACTTCATCTTCGTTGTTTCTGTTTCGAGGGAATCAGACAAAACCTTCGACGTCTAATGTGAGACTCAAATTCGAAACCTTCCGCTTATCGGGAGACTACTCTAATCATTAACCTGCCGAGACATGATGAAATGATTGAAAGTTTTATTTAATAAGATGATGGAGTTTTATTAATGCTTTTGGCTATGTACCTCCAACATCAACCAAAATTTTTTGGTTGCTCAATTATTGGAGCAGTCGCCTGGTAAACAGAACGAACGAACCGAACAACTAAGTGAAGCGAAATAGTTATTATTGGAATTGTATTTTATTTATACTGACGTAAATTTTTGATTTCTATGATTTCAGAAAGTGAAAAAATAACTACTGGCTCCTCACGAGGAGAATTATTATTCTTAAGATCATTTACCGTCTTTATCTCAGGCTTCCCGTACTATGAGAAAAAACAACAGAAGAATTCAAAGTTAGTAATTTAAAGGAAATAAGAAAATTATAAAACTGTCAAACCATGCATTGCAGCAGTTTGTTACGAGAATACATACCTATATAACGTGTGAAATGCGTCGGCTGTATTCTTTGGGACATGGCAATATAAACCTAAATAGTTCGTAAATCAAACATTTACTTTATACGTCAACCTGAACACTGTGTGCTAGTTTTGGCAGCATAATTGCCTAAATGCGGAGTGTTTACGGACGACAATCAATCGTGAAATGTTTATGATAAATTCAACATTTTATTTCAGACAATGATACATGTAATTAATTTAATTAGCTTAAAAGCATCACGGCTCATAAGATTTGATTGTTGTAGGCAACGAATGAAAAATGAATTTTGTGTTCAGTCCCGACTCTTATAGATTCAACATCGTCATCATTATTATCAAAATCAGTCTATATAAGTCCACCTGTATACGTGCCGCAGTTTTGCCAAAGATATTAGGGGTTAAAGTATGAAATTGCCGTTTTGTATGGACGAAATCGAGAAAAGTCATTTTTCCATACTAACAATTTTTTAGTTTTTTTAAAAACGCCTCAACCGTTTTCGATGCAATTAAAGGTGAAAGTTAAATGGTTATAAAGCTACGCATTATAGTATTTAAATTTCTGAAAATCAAACTATATAATACAAATATACTTAATTGAAGCAAGAAGGTCAGCTGACACATTGTAAGGGTCTTTTCAACGACTTCCTTTGAAGTAATAGGCACTAGTATAGCATTTTTTTTTTTAGCCAAAAGTTACTTTATTTAGTTTTTATGACTATACTTAAGAGCTATAAACAAAATAAAAAGTGGGAAAATAATCGGCAATTTCATACTTTAACCCGTATTATGTAGGTATGTCTTCTTTTGGCGTTTCTACTATTATGCCATCACCAAACAGGACCGTTAAAATTTGTTGTATTATTGCAAGGTACTATGACATATCCCAACAATTTAACTTACTGACTCATTAATAATACTATAATAAACAATTTATAAGAAATATACAAAACCTGAAAGATTGAGGATTTATCTGCCCGTCAAAGTGAACGCAAAATGGGTTGAGATGAAAGTCGTGTCTCACATTATCCGCAAACGACTTCAGACTTGAATAGAAATTATTTCTTTTCATATCAGGACTCAAGTAAAATCATTTTATGTGACTGCTTCATTTACGCTTTAATTTAATTTGTGGTAGTTCCCTTCGCAACTGAACAGGTAGACAGTATCTATAAAGAGATACAGAGTTTTGTTTCGTTACTAGATAAGCTGTTGAAAATAAAATACAGGATAACGAACAGTTTAAAAATATAATAACTACACTGATATTATTTATGCGAAATTGTGTCTCTCCGTCTTTCAGTCCATACATATGTCTTGATTGATAGCTCTTCAATCTTAAACCACTGAACAGCTTCAGATTTATTATAATTGAAATAAACTTTGCCTTAAAGTTACCCTTTCTATCCCTGTTTTTTCCCTATTTTTTTTTATAAAAAGGACCTTTCCTTTTTATAAAAAAATA
This sequence comes from Anania crocealis, assembly GCA_949315895.1. Taxonomy (NCBI): domain Eukaryota; kingdom Metazoa; phylum Arthropoda; class Insecta; order Lepidoptera; family Crambidae; genus Anania; species Anania crocealis. The sequence continues at coordinate 13,431,909 of OX438862.1, forward strand.
TATTTTAGAACTGGTAAAAAGGCAAGGTACTTAAGGAATAGATTTTCTGTAAAATCAATAGTTGCTTAATTGATTTAGATAAAATTTGATATGGCGACCAAAGAGTAGTTTTCATGCCGGAAATCATACCCCGGAGGGATGAAAAGGAGCTGCGATATTGTATGGAAAATTAATAATGTCTCAATTTAACGATTGCATATAAACAGAAACACGATACCTATAACAGATAATAGCGCGATATAAAACACGGAACGCAAATGTGTATATGTCACCGTAAAATTGTAAACTTCGTCAGTTCATAATTTAACGTCGATGGAACAATCTAACCTAACCTAACCCACCGTTATTAGTTTATAATCCCTCGCGTTGTTTTGTAAACTGACAGATCTCACAATTTAACGGTGACATATAGGTACATGCTAACGTGAGTACCAAAACTATTTAAAACCCAACTCACTATATCGAATCAAGTGAAATACCTAGGTGTAACACTTGACAGCACGTTGAACTGGGCAAGTCACATTGATTCTAAAACAAAGAGGGCCTGTATAGCTTTTAATCAATGCAGGAGAATGATCGGTAAAAGATGGGGTCTGAACCCAAAGATCACGCTATGGCTATACACCTCAGTCATCAGACCCTCTATGACCTACGGCTCAGTTGTATGGTGGCCGCGCACACAACTGTCAACCGTGAAAATGAAACTCCAAAGCCTACAACGTCTAGCCAGTCTGGCTGTTACAGGGTGTATGAGAACTACCCCATCAGCTGCACTGGAACACATTCTAAACTTAAGGCCACTAGATCTGGTCATACAAGAGGAGGCAAGAGCAGCCGCTCTAAGACTCAGACTAAATGGACTATGGAAACAGGGCACAGAGCCAACACACTCAAGCGTTCTGCAGGGGATCCTCAAGGATATTCCACTCCTCGAGGCACCCACGGACAAGACCAGGTGTCAACACGTGTTCGATCGCGAATACAATATCCAACTTCATGCAAAACATGAAGATTGCTCCGGCATTAACGAAGTAAGGATATACACAGACGGCTCGAAAACCGAAAGTGGTACCGGTGCCGGTGTATTCTCAAATGACCTAAACATAAAAATATCAACTACCCTATCCAAACTGAACACAATCTTTCAAGCGGAATGTGTTGGAATAACTAAAGCGGCACAGGCGGTAGCAGCCAGAGACATTAAAGATCTTAGCATTAAGATCGTCTCTGATAGCGCATCCGTACTACAAGCCCTAAAAAACAACAATATAACATCTGCCCTTATACTGGAGTGTCACAACGCACTTCAATCCATCGCAAATAAAAATACCTTAACCTTGCAATGGACAAAGGGACACAGCAACTCACTAGGCAACGACGCAGCGGATGAATTAGCCAAAAGGGGAGCATCAGCCACAGTATATGGACCGAAACCATTACTACCAATGCCCCAGGCTCAAATAAAAACATGGCTCCGTAATAAAACAGAACAATCGCACACAACAGTATGGAACAACACTGACGGCTGCAGGCAAACCAAGAATGCTGTTCCGGTGGCTTCAAAACGGCTTGCCCGCAAACTGCTCAGGCTAAAAAGGGAACATCTCTCCAAAATAATAGGTACCCGCACCGGTCACTGTCCCCTAAACAAGCACCTATTTACCCTAGGTGTCACAAACAGCCCCCTATGCAGAGGATGCATGGAGGCAGACGAAACGCCACAACATGTACTCACTGAGTGTAACAGTGTGGCCGCGGAACGGGCATCCTTCCTCCAATCATCAACATCGGTTTCGGAAATCAGTGGAAACCCGGGAAAGATTCTGGCTTTCTGGAATCACCTGGGATGGTTGGAGTAGAAGGCGGGGAACACGTACAATGGCCCAACAAAGAGGCTAAGTGCGGACAAAGCCCAGACTAAACAAACAAACAAACAAACAATGCTAACGTGAGTCTCGTGGCTGGCAGGTATTATTCACAAAGTTCTACTGATATATATTTCGTATTTGTGCAAAATCTTTTTTTATTATGGTAATAAAATAAAAAAAGAAAATAAAAAATATGGGCTACACGTTTTTGTTTCAATATCCTTCCTATTTAAACTACATAAGATGACGCTGCTGTCGTGTCGTCGGTATGTACTCGTATTATCATATTATAATTAATATTTTACAGAATGCCAACATGATTCCCGATTTCGATCTTGGCGAAAGTTATGACAGTTTGTCATATCGATGAAATACGTTCGCTACTAACATTTTTCCATAATAATTGTCATGCTTTATAGGCCAGTTGACGATATCAGGTAGGCCAATGGTGGGGGAAAAAGCTACTACTCATCTTCTTTTTAGAACACCTCACCTCCTTCTCTTAAGCAAATAGGACACGAAGACGTGGTGCATTACTGTTTTAAGCCGGCACCACACGCACGGCAGGACCAAACATCTCTGACCCTGTTATTGGGAGTAAATGAAACCAGTACAGGCACACTTTATCACCTGCGAAACGTACTGCATAAATCATACTGTTAATACCGATTATTAGTATATCACCACATTGTAATATGACCCTTAAGTCTACCCTGTTTAAGATCACGCAAAACCCGCTGCGTCGTGGCTTGTACTTTGCAATTATAAGGGGCGAATCGTTGTACGCAATAAGTTCCGTAGTACAGAATAATAACATTTTATCTCGGATCTCGGGACATTTATAATAATTACATCATACTATTGACAAGCCCATTAATATCTGATCGATACACCGAGTCTGGACAGGGCGTCCGTAGAGACGCCTAGATCTGAAACGTAATGGATGACCTAATATGATTCTTGGAGATTGGGATAATAAATCAAACACGCTTACTTAGTTTCAGAGTAAAAATTTATTATTCATGTTCTAATATTATTTGGGAATAATAAATGCCACATGGGGAATCGTGTCTTTGTTTGCTGACATTTTATTAGGGCTAGACTAGAAGTAGAAGATAGGCAATTTTCTTTAAGTTTAATGTCAGATTCATTCATCAATATTTTTAAATCCAGCTGATCTGGTTCGGTTTAGACCTTGCGTCGATATAGCTGATGTTGTTTGATCGACAAACTTAACAAATACTGCATCTTTTATAATAAATAGATGACTTGCTTCATAAGTCATAACTTACATTTCGCGACAGAAGACGGAATCAATGGCTTAGCGTGATTTCCATAGCAATTCTAGAACCCATTAATTATAATAATAATAAATAATAAATAATATTTATTTGTAATAAGAGTTTTTTACATAAACTTGACATTTACGTTAACAACTACATTAGTCAAAGACTGTATAGCAGTTATTAGCGCCCACCTCGAGCATACATCAACATTACAATAAAGACGAACAATTCGAACCAGGGACATCGCAACACTGCACAAATTAGAAAACAAATTCGCCAAAAGAATAGTGTCAAATCTAGAACCGCGGTATCGAAGATTTCGTTTGCGAGGCCAAATGGCAATTTGCAGGTTATATTTTGAGGTCCAACAAAAACCGACTCCACGCGGACTTTGTTCTCTTATTGTAACTAATATAGTAGTTAGTTGGAACGTTTTTTTAATAAAAACCAAGCCATTGCGGCTTTTCTCTCAGGTAATAATACTTTATTTTACATTATAGACATATGCTTATATTATGTATATATAAGCATATTATGTATTAATATGGGTTTAAATACAAAACTTACAATAATTTAGTTAAAAATGATTTATTTATTGCGCTAAAGACGATAACAAACAGCAATTAGAAGATTCCTTCAATCTTAGTATAGCATAAAAGAATACTAAATATCTGACTTACTAGAGAGGTATCTCTCCACTCACACCAGAGTATTGTCGGTTATTCCTATATTTTACCCATCGTCCGAACCTCGGCACAGATTTGCGTAACCTTACACTGCGTCCCAATAAAAACTAAAAGCGAGCCTTACCGAGCGTTGTTTATTGCACACATAAAATACGGCGAACACTATGCACGAACAATTTCAGTTTGTTAACATTGCCTGGACATTATAAAACTACGATAATAAGTTGTTAATTATCGACTGTCACACATTCGCGTTCGACGCGTCCGCTCCGCTTCAAATGGGCTTGCAAACATTTTTTTGTTGGACAATAATACAAGAACAACAATAGCAGATTGTTTTTTTAATTTTTTTAATGAATCTTACTGAAAGCTTACTGGCCAGTTATTTTTAAAAAGTATTTAAGAGTTTAAAAAGTATTTGAGTAGGTATAATTTGGGATGCAGAAATTCTTTTTAGATTTTATTATTTCAATCAGTAACAAGGTTTGGATTTCCAGATGACAAGTGCAAAACCTAAGTCATCATTTATTTTACATGGTCTCCTGGTATGCTAAGCTTAATTGGCAATGGAACTCTACTTTGGCTTTGAGTCTATAGTATGTTAATATGTATGTAGCTATCAGATATAATTACTAACTAAATTGATTAGAACTTATAAGGAATAGACATTTTTTTTGGTATATGGTACATCATTTCTTTAAATCATTTAGTCGTAAGGATTGTAACGTAATAACACTGTTACTAAATCTGATGTAATTATCTAACCATCTTTCAGTATAATCATACTAGCTGTTGCCCGCGACTTCGTCCGCGTCAATTTCTGTTATTATGAACGCGGTCATTTTTGCAACATATTTCACTGATGCTTCCCTCTATTGGTCGCAGCGTAATGTTATACATACATATAGCTTAGAGCCTTCCTCGATAAATAAGGTACTTGCGGCAAATAAGAGCCACTATTATTTAAAGTTTAATATTTCAAAACGTGAGGGAACTACGAATTAAACTAGTAAGTATATATTATGATCATTCGTTTAATAAACTTTGTGAGAAAATATAACATTTAGTGAAAATAACAGAGTTAAAAAATCTATAAAAACAACACAACTATAAAAATTAAAGAGATAAATCGAAAAAAAATTGAGTCACTTATCAAATAAGCATTAAATAAAAATTGTAAGTCAACGACGTTGAAGAATAGTCACTAATGTGAACAAAAAAATGTCCTGGCCCTTATTAAAATCAAGCATAACGTTTTTTTTTAAAAAAACTAGTCAATTTCGACTAAAAATATCAAAAACTTTTTTTACTAAATAAAGACTGCTTAGCCAAAGTTAACAATAAAAAGAAAACAACAAATAGAAATGATAATTTTAGAGCAAAAGATTGCTTGGCCCTTATGAAAATAACAGATTTAATATTTTAATGTTGAAGGTGATTATTATTTTTTCTGAATGATAATAAATGACGAGCTGATCATTGACACACAAGAAAATCACCTTTAACCGTAATAACATAACTATCCTTAGTACTTAGGTAGGTATACAGGTGGATATTTTGGAATCATACCTGGAGTAAGTGGACTCACTTATTATAGATATATAAAAGATTTCAAAGATGCTTGAAAGTCTTGAAACACTTTTCTTTTAGTTATGCTTCGAAAATTCCACTCTGTATATATGAGGATAACCATGAGTAAAAAAATTAATAAGTAATTCTTCAGGGATCAAACTCGATGTCTGCTTGGCAGATAAAACAGAAAATATTATTAATATAATATTTTAAATTAGTAGATAGTCATTCAATTTATGTTGTTCCAGTAAGATTCATTCATTGAATAGTATTCTTATGTCCTAATTTCGATTATTATTCTCCTCCCTCCCCCTCTGTTACGTTTAACAACAATAAAAGTAGTACATATTAAAATAATAAAGTTGTCTTTGCCTAACATAAAATAATCAGACTTTGGCTTTTTAGGAACTATCAATTATTTTGCTTATACGATAATTACAAAGAATCACATTAAAAAGTACTGAATAACTCAGAATGAGATCACCTTGTATACATGTATAAAAATAGTGTTTTTTTAAATCTATCAATCAATTGCAATCTGGGCAAACAAAACCTGCATCCTCTTTAGTCAGGCCAACGCATTCTTCGTGATACCAAGTTTGGCATAATTGGCAACTTCTCATGTCCTGGAAACGTTCCATATTACATGTTTTGCAATACCATTTATCTGTAGAATTTAGTTTTTCCTCGCTTGCCCTATTTTTTTATTGGCTATCTTCTTATTCTTATCTTTGTTTTTTTTTTTTGGTTACCTTCTTTCTTTTCATGTTCGGCACATTCTGCTGTTTATTGCTTGTTGTATTAATTTTTCCAGAAAATAAATCTTTAGTCACTCTTTGACCTTTATAATTTAAGGCTTTACGTCTTGGTTTGTTTGACTTTGCCACAGCATAATTCGGAGTTGGTATAATCTTTTTAAAAGAAGCCTCGAGCATTTCTTTAGTTTGCGAAAAGGTTTTGATCAAATTCTCTAGAGGAATGTTATCATCGGAATCATCTGTCGTAGCGGTGTCAGATCGCCGCCTTCTCATTTCATACACATGACTAGTAGCACTACAAATCCGTTTATCAGGTGTACATTCTTGGCTTTGTATTTGTTTGTCCATGTTTTCCTGATCTGATGGAGATGTACTGTATACTTGACGAGACATCTGCGATCTTTGATTAAGTGGCAAACATGGATTTCTCTTGTAGATAAATTCATCAAGAGAATTGTCTGAATCTGTACTATAAATAACTGGTCGCGATGCACAAATATTACCAGTGTCAAGTCTTTGTAGTTGAGGTATATCTTGGTTGGTAGAGGATCTAGTGGATGAACTCGAGGAGCTATAATCCACCAATAGAGTATTGGTTCGTGTAGAGCATGGCTCATCTACTATACTCTTATCTTCTGTCAGTAGTGAAGGTGAAGATTGACGTGTTAGAACTACATCCTCAGCATCAGTCTCGTCAGAATCACAGCTTGCAGGTTGGCGCATTAATAAACGTTCCGTGTTTGAACCAGATGGACCAGGAGTGGGAGAATATTGCGCCTCTCTTGTCTTGTCTGCTACCTGAGCTGCTTCTCTTGGACTTTCTGTGATTTCAGTCAACACTGAGGGTGCATATGCCTCTTCTGGTACAGCATTTGGATTAAAAGGATACAGCCCCGTGGCTCTAAAGCCGTTGACAATATTTTCATGGGTCATGCACTTTGACCACACTCGGTTGAAAATCACGTTAAAACGGGCTTTTGTAAGTTTTTTGCTAGGATTTTGATACAGAAAAAGTAAAGCTTCTTGATCCCAATGATGCTCAAAAGATTTGTTTACACTATTATCTAAGGGCTGCAGTTCGTGTGTAGTATTTGAAGGCAAACAGTACAACACAATACCTTCTTCATCAGCAGCTTCAACTATTTGAAAGTCCAAATGACAGGAAGCTCCGTCGAATATCAAAAGAGATTTGCCGGAAGATTTATACTTGCCAAGATGACGAGTAAATTCGATAAACAGTTGCGTCGTCATACTTCCTTTGGGTGCCATTTTTACTAAGGACCCCGAAGGTAAGTTGTCGGTAAACTCAGATTTTAATTTTTTGCCCTTGAATATAATCATAGGAGGAATAGAACACCCTAAAGCATTGACACAAGCAGCTACCGTAACGTTTTCTGCGTGTTCTGGTGCAATCATGTGTACCCTTTTAGTCCCTTTTTCTGCCAATACTACGGGCTGCTTGTGGATAGTGATTCTACAACCCTTCTCTCTCTCCTTATAAAGTTTTTTGACTTCTTGAAAATGCTGACTAACAATGGGTTTGTTCAGCTTCTGAGCTCTTGCTGGGTTTAAGATCTGAGCTTTTCGTTTGCTTACATCCGGGTGCCGTTTTAAAAAAAGTTTCAACCAATCCTTTCCAGCTTGATGTTTTCTGTCACTGAAACAATGTGAAATCTTGTATTTTTCACAAAAGGTATACGCCTGAAGACGTATGACCTTTGGTGTCATAAGCACACCCACTGCTGCCAGTCTTTTAATCCTTGACACAAGATCGGCTTCTTGACTTTCAGACAATATTGTCCTCCTCCCTAATTTCTTCTCAACCTTTCCAGATATCAGATGATTTTTTAAAGTTCGTCTTGGAATTCCGTACTGTCTAGATGCTGCCCGCTCTGATAACAATATATTTTGCACGCTTGCCATAGCATCTGCTAACTGATCTACGGACCATTGTGCTCGTTTCTTGGTAGGTCGGGGTTCCATTTTCAAGGCTGAAAAGATGAGACATAAATCTGTAGATGCGTAAACTATGAACCTGCCTGTTGTGAATCCTGACTACTTATGATGATAAATTGTATCCACCCTCATCATTTTATAATCAACAGGGATTAAAACCAAAATATGTGTATACCTATAATTGGCATATACAGGGTGAAATTTTAACTACTTTCCAAAACATTCATAGGCATTCAGTATCGTATTCAAAGCCTATTTATGAAGTAGAAAATGTAAATATCAAGTTATCACCCGAAAATATTTTTCGCGATATAGTTTTAAATTTTTACGGTCCTAGACCTGTTAAGGTATAAAAAGAAAATCAAAAACTTATGAAGTATCGTAATTAATGATTGAGATGCGCAACGCGTAAAAAAAGGGTTGCTAGGCGGCCGTATCAAAAAGTTTAGATTTTTGGCTGACATTTTCTAAGTGTTTATCTTGACATTTTTGTACTGGGCTATACTAAAAGAAAAAATACGTCATTTGTTTTTTGTCTCGTAGATTGATATATTAAAATTTGGAAGGTGGTTAAAATTTCATGCTGTATATAAGAACATAACTATGATAATATTTATACTTAAACATAAATTAGTATATATATTTTGCTGTTGGTGTACCGTATATAAATAAATAACCTAAACAGTACTGTATACGTTAGTCATATATTTATATTTAAGTTGGGTACTTTTTTTATATTAATAATATAAAATATTTTTTAAAAACCCAAGAAAGTATGGTAACTTTTCGATGATAGTGACATTTTGAAAGTTTAATAAGGGCCGGCCCTTAATCACCGCAATACAAGTAGCTCTTATTGCACATCTAAATCACTTTTTGCAAAAAGTATCATAAATATGGGAAAATGGCAACTATTTAATAGGACTTACCTTGAGTTGTAGTTTCTGCTGTCTAATAAACATTACTTGATAGTTCTTTGATTAAAACGCACTAAAAATTCCGCGTAATTATCGTATTTATACGGAATATTTTTTCAAAACGGGCGTCGCTTACATACTTAACCGACAGACTGGAGCATACTAACAAGATGGCGGCGCATCTGATCCTGCGGCGGCGGGTAGTTGCTTTCCTATTGGTCTATTTCATGTATGTGTGAAAGGTCTAACAAATTAAACCGTTGAAGTGCGATTTTTATCTAGTGGTTCTTAATACACGCCGGCCCTTATTTGCTGCAGGTACCTTAAACTATCCAACACAAAAATATTTTTTTAATTCGAACCAGTAGGTACTCGTACTTCCTGAGATTAGCACGTTCAAACAAATAAACAAACTTTATTTGATATTTTAGCAATTAAATTGCAATTATAATATCATTATATAAACTTTAAAAATTATGTCTGAGGCGGGACTCGAACCCGCATCTCCTCGCATGCCGGGCATGTCAGTTTATATACTGAAATAAACAAACTCTTCAGCTTTATAATATTAGTACAGATAGGTAACTGTTATTAGGTTTAAAGCAATTTATTTAGGTCACTAGATGGTTAAAGCTTCCCAAGGGGCTACCCAAGCTGTATTGTTAAGAGTCTTGAGGTTGCAGATCTCCAGGGCATTTTAGCTGTATTATATCATATGGGTTTCTTACCATATCCAGCCAGTTTGGAAAGATTAAAAAAAAATAATAATATTACTTCTAATTTCAGTTCTTCTTTCAAAAACAATATTCAAATTGCTGATGCGAGTAATAAAATAAGACTGTTATGATTCTAAACGTATCATATATTTCTGAAATAGTTATTAACCTAAATTGTTACTTTATTAGGTAATGACATGTTGGTACCTATATTTTGTTTTTTTGAGAAAAATAAACGTTATTCATATTTAAATTTAAAGTTATCGGGAAAATGTTTGCGACCGCTGTTAAGATTTGTGCGTAAGTATGAACGTACACTTGTGTGTAATATACGGGCGCGCGGCCGAGCTCTAACTCCGCCTGATTGGAATCTACCGCGGCCCGCGATAAATGTACACGCTGTTCTGTCCTTCAGTCTATCGTTCACTGGATACGGCAGCATTCTTCTTCTTCGTGTCGATGACGAACTCTGTCATTTTTTACAGGCCCAGTAGTCTGCCACTTTGATGGCAACGTCCGTGGCCTCCATTAGCTCCTCCTGAGTGCAGATAGTCAGGCACGCGGAGCAAGATGGTAAATGGGCCATGGTCTGCGGATTATAACCGCACTGGCACCGCAGGTCCCGGTCGTGCGAAAATCCCCACCTGAAGCGATTTTCTTTGCTCCGGCCGACCTGAGTTCGGAGCCTGTTAAGGGACTTTCATGTCAGCCTCGGCAGCTTGTGTCCAGGCGGAAGTCCCAATATCGGAACAAAGGGTGTCGGCAGTGAGCAGGAGTTTTGCCATAGACTTCGTCTTTCTTGAGAGGCGTCACCAGAGACCGGCTCGACACACTTCATAAAACTTTTACGACTTTAGAGTAGCTGTGGCTCGGAGTGGTACTCGTGCACTAGGTGTCGAGCATCAGTCTCGAGCTTGGCCCTCTCGATAGAACTGGACACGGTTCTGCGAACATCTGGAGGTGCTATTCCGGTCAGTGGATACAGCATTTGTACCGGGGTCGGCTTGAGACAGACAGTAATTATCCGGCACGTTTCATTTAACGCTGTATCCACCTGTTTCGCATGAGCGGAGCGTACAACGGCAGCATGTCCCGCACATATTTATCCTCACTTTGCTATACAGTTCAGTCCATAGAAGTAGAAAGTTATAGTAGTAGTATAAGTACTGCACTGTCTAGTCTGTTCAGATAACTATCTACAGTTCTAAACAGACTGGTTCGGTTCCGGAGGAAAGTTCCTTCCTAATTTCAAAACTGTAGTCATAACTGGTGCCAGTATGAAAATAAAATACGAGTAGTACTTATTTTCCTATGCGTGTCGTAATGAGCAACTGAAAAACACATGCAGTAGTAGTCATCTCTCCTCTACCAATTTGCCAAACTGCGATAATAAACCTGTCTGCCAAGCGGAGCGAATTTAGCAAAACTCTCTTGATACCTTTACCCAATAGTGGGCTGACAATAATGATGATAATAAACGATGAATCAAAATCTTTAGTGTGTCCCACTTCTAGATAAGGTAGATAAGACGTTTCTTATCTACCTTATCTAGAAGTAGGACACGCTAAAGGATTTGATGATTAATAACCGTTCTCTATAATCATCCCACTGCAGGGCAAAGGCCTCCATCATGGAATTCAAGTAACCATAGTAACGACGGAGATGCCAATTGCCAAATGCGGGTTGGTGATCACAAATTGCAAATTTAAAAATTGTTTGTTTCCCAACCCGGGGATCGAACCCGGGACCCTCACTTCTTAGCGCAGTATTAAAACCATTTGACCAACGGGGCGTTAGCTAACAATTTTTTTAACTATAATGTTGAATAAAAAGCCGAAAATTTTACACCAGCGTGTTAGCAGTTTGACCAAATCCGCACCACTCTTGAGTCCACTGTAAACAACGTCATTCACACCGCTGAAGACAGAAACAGGTGGAGAAAAACTACAAGGGAAAAATTGATCCAGAAGGGCGGTCACGACCCTCTGCACTGAGGAATAAGACGCAAGGAGGAGACGTCAGCAGTTTAATAAAATTCAGAAGTCAGTTTGTTGCAATTGGAGGTCTGAAGAGACCAGAAGTGTTATAAATTAACGTCAGAATCTGAAAATAATAAAACATTGCTTCTCTGTCGGATGTTGGTTTGATCAAAACATTTAATTTTGTACCCCTTAACACTGTCACAAAATTAGGCTTGAATTTTTTTCTCTTCTAGTGATATTGACATCTGTGTACCGAACAGCTACAAGGCCTAGATGTCGCTGCGGAGGCTCGAACCTTCCCCTCGGTACACGATAACTCCCGCGTGTAAATTATTGCGTCCAACGCCGCCTATCTTATAATCTTCTTCATTAAGTATTGGTAATTTGATTGGGCATTGTAAGGAAAATTGAAATTCAGAAAGCATTTTAGGATTCGATTTTTAAAAATATTTTCTTCTGTACAAAGTTTGTCATTTTCGTTTGAAAATATTTTTGGAATTCAAAAACTGTGACTTCGATCAACAGATGAGTGTAATAGCAAGGTAGGTCAAAATTAATACTAAAAACAATAAATTTTACTAACAAAAAAATTTCATCGCGAAAAATAACATAAAAGCAAAACAAAATAAACTTTTTTAATAGAACCTTAACAATTAGGATTCTTAAACTAATGTTACCTAAGTAATTGTGAGTCAGCGCCGAACAGGCAAATTAATTGATTACGTAAAAGTAGTGCGCGGCACCTTATTATTTCTTTAAGTAAATTTAGTGATTTTTGTTCATTGATTATTTCCTTTCCATTATATAAAGTAATTAACAAAATCGGACTACTTGGTAAAATTTATGAGAACCTCCTCCGGTTTTTCGTCTGTTAAAAAACAACACTATTAACTAACTTTTCAGTTCGAAATATACACCATTATAGTTCCTTTTTTTATTACTGGCAACTATTAAGAGTAAGTCGATTATTTCAGGATCTACCTTGTGTAACCTACTTAATTATTGGATAATCAAAATAACACGGTTACGTGGTAGACACCCTGATACAGTAAGCTCTTGTTATGAATGATGCCTAAAATAACCCTCGAAATGTGTTTTCATTTTGTTTTGCTATTGCGTCTCAAATCGCCTTTGTCAGGAAAAATTTACAAGTAATACTTTTTACTCGCGGCATAATCCCGCGGGACTTATCAATTTATTATTCAATCATAATGAAGCCCAGATTATTTAAAAGCTAACTGCTTTTTCAGAAAGCACTTAGTACATAACGAATAGATGCGGATTGGCCATGTAACCAAACTTTATGTAAACAATTGATATACTTCTCTATACGTAGTTTTAGCTTTTAATGCTGTGGTAACTTGAATTCAATGATGGAGGCCTTTTCCCTGCAGTTGGATGATTATCGGTTGTTACTTTACTTTAAGTATTTTAGTATATATCGATTCAACTCAATTAAGCCGTCACCAAGATGTTTAGATCAGGGTGACTGTGAGGGACTGTGAGGGACTGTGAGTCTGAGATAGGTACGACATAATTATCTCTTATGGGGATAAAAGTGATCGCTATTTATGAGTGACGAGAGTTTTATATTAAAGTTCCCACTGTGTATTGTACCTCTACTGTACAGATATTAACTACATGTGAGAAATATTTTGTCAGTATATAAACTTGAAAAATTTTGTCACAGGCGGGACAAAAATTTTTCAAGTTTATATACTGATATTATAAGTGCAATTAAGTTGCTAAAATATCAAATAAAGTATAGAAATATTTTAGTTTATTGAGTGTATAAAAAATATAAATTAAACTTTATAGGAAAATGCTATTGTAAATTTTAGTTGATAACTTAAAAATTAACACATTTATGATAATTAACTTAGTTACTTTCATCCAAAGCCTTGGATCTCTTGCAAACTTATTTATATACGACTACAAACACTGCGCTGCTTATCAAATTACTCACAAAATCCAAATTGCTTCGGCCTTTGAAGTTTCTTAATTTCTGAAGATATAACGAGGATCCCTTAGCTCAGGGACTTGTGTGAAGGGAAAATCCTGTTGTACATTCGTCACTGAAGTTCTAACACCACGTAAGTAATTTTTTGTCGTTTTCGACATTTTGATGCCATTCGCTAGTGAATCGAAAGACGCGTCGTTTCGCCTAGTCAGATTCAAGATACGACCAATAAAAACCTTTGGAATTACGGAAAAGGAACAGCACGGAAGTCTGGAAACTGTCCTGTGGAAACAGTACGTAAGTCCAGCTCAGTTCCATACATTGAGCCGTCCTGATAGCTGCGGTTGGGAATTATTCAAAAAGGTTTTTCATCTCTCCTGAGAAGTTCTTAAAAATAACTTACGTGGTGTTAGAAATTCAGTGACGTATTAAGTAATTGTATGTTTGGAAATCATTTACGTGGCGATCCTTGAATTTTTATGGAAATACGTCTAGTTCATTTCTAAAGACGTTTGCACGCTAGGCAACGCTTGTTTAAACTGTCATCTCATCCAATCTATATTTGCAACAAGACGATATTGATAAGAGCACGTGAGGTACGTGACCTCAAAATGTAATGATATCTTCAGTGCTAACCTTAAGTGAAGTAGCATAACCCATTCTCGTCTTGTGGATCTCGTAAGAGACGATTTAAAAAAGAAAAGACGCCTCTGCCCATTTTTTTCATGAACTCTAGATGTGGAAGAAGGAGACAGAAGTTGCCCGAACACTACTAATTAATAATTTTCGTTCGGATATCCGGAATTGTCTTGCTTAGCAAGATCTCAGTTTAGGATGTTTTTGGCTGAAATAATGATGATGATGAGTCTATAATTGAAGACGTGTTTTACACAAAAGAGAAAAATTCTGTTCAGTGGTGTTGTATATTAAAAGGAAGTATTTTAGGTTATTTACATGGAAATAAAATTATCCTGTAGACAAACCATAGCAAGATAGTTATTCTGTGAATTAGTCGACATATTTTCTTTATCCTTAAATTATCCTGTAGACAAACCATAGCAAGATAGTTATTCTGTGAATTAGCCCACATATTTTCTTTATCCTTTTAGTATATGTTTATTTCGCTATATCGTGACCGCTATAAATCTTAACATCGTTAATTAAGTTAACGAAGATATTTCTTCCTAATCAGTCCAGAAAGTTCCTTTGTTGAAATAGACTACACGCGTCACAGAATGTTCTCAGCGTAATAAATTTAGTGGAACTTTGTCTCAAGACGACAAAGTAAGAGATCTCTATCAGTGGAACGCGCTTCTCTACTAGGTGGATCTAATAGGGTTGGCACACTACGTTAAAATTACAAGTTTTATTTAACATATTGATAACTCAAATTATATTTCATTAAAAATATTAATGGTGTTGCTGTATTCGAGAAAACTATGCAATGTGTGTAACTATCATAGATAGATGGTCTTGTCATTCTCGTTCAAAAAAACTGTACTACGCTGTGCGATTTAACAGATCAAGTGATCTGTGACTAATTTTGCAGTAAACATTATTTGTTTTTCACATAATTTGTTTCAGATAATTAAATAACTACATGCACCAATGAATACCTATTAAGCTTTTGGGTGATAAATGTTCATGTTGGATCTTTTCGGTTCACCTATATTGCTTGTTTAAAAGATGTTAGTATAGCCGACGATCGAAATACTTAGTCTTGGCTATACTTATATTAGTCACTTCCACAAGAGTTAGTTTTTTTGTTATTTCTATCATTTCTTAAAATCTTGTTTGTTTTTTTTTTGTAATCATGGTGCAAGCACTATGTTACAAGTAACATAGCCAAAATATTGGAGACTTCAAATCCATTGCTGGTCGAAGATGATTTTGTGAAAGTCGCCACGCTTTTCTGGTTGGCTGATTGAAGCCTGTACTTCTTAAGTTACCCATAGGACGGGAAAGGATGCGATTCTATTATATTCTGGCGCCACATGAATATACAATACAAACAAAAGATACACAATTTTAATTTCAAAACAGTGTTTGTTAAATATTTTGCTTTCTGTCAGTGTAGCCGTTGGTCTAGTGGTTTAAAAACCGGGCCAAGATCGCGGGGTCCCGGGTTCGATCCCCGGGTCGGGCAACCAAATGTTTCGAATTTTCGAAAACTGCTCGGGTTTGTGATCACCAACCCGCATTTGGCAAGCGTGGTGATTATGCCACCCATCATTGCTGTGGTAACTTGATTTAATAATGTAGGCCTTTTCCCTGCAGTGGGATGATTAAAGGCTGTTACGTTACTTTTTAACTTTACAGTGTTCATTAAATGAACACTTTCAAATTACAATAGGAATATTTTGACAGCCCTACCTTCGTGTGGGGAGTGTCGATAGAAGGCGCGAGCCGTAAATCTCGACGGTACACTTCCGCAATTATCAATTCGTTAGATACCGGTTACTGGTCTTACTCATACCTAATCTTGCTAACAAGATTTGAGACCTGTGAATGAATGTGAAATTCATTTCTATATAGGTGCATCTCATTCAACAAGTAAAGGCCCAGTAGTTCGTGATTTATGGATCGATATCCATCGACCGCCTATACCTAACGGAGCGCCTATGCGCATCGTAAGCGCTAGCGCGCAACAGTACGGGCCTGACGAGCAGCCGCGCTCACGTATTTTTAACATAGTAACAATAGTAATTAAGTATATACATACATTAATTTAATGAATTCAAACTTAGCAAATATGTCTATAAATATTAAGTAGATTTAAACAAGCATACAATTTTTGTTTAAAATGTCCGTAGTTTAGTCGTCAACTTGAAAAAAACATTCGAGATTCTTTTCGAGAAGTTTGTGATTTTACTCTATCGTTAATCTAAGTAAATCAAATCGTGTAACCGATAGCGACTGTGACTAGACTAGATTTTTAACAATTACATATATTTTTTTCAGACTTTAAAACGCTGTTGTCTAGTTCTCAGATGGGTTTTAAAAACTCAGAAACGCTGCCTCTTGGAACTACACCACCTTAAGGAATGAGCTGAGTTATTTTAGAATCAAATGGTAAACGATGATTTCAAAAACTATCGACGGACTATAAGAGGTGACGACGACTACTAGTGACGACGTTAACGGTCTACTACGGTTTCCAAACGCTTCCCAACTAAGCCGAATACATACACACCCAGTGCTGGATGAATCAACCTATACGCAAATTAAACAACTAGGCGACACGTCCTATAGAGATCACCAGAAAAAGCACTAGTAACAACCCATTTTCGCTCACTGTTGAGCACGGGTCTCTGTCCTTTTTAAGAAAGGAAATTAAGGCCTTAGGACCACTACGCTGGCCTAGTGCGGGTTGGTGGTCGGCGAGGGCGACGCTGTGGCAATTTCACCCCGCGCGCCGTTGGACATTTCTTAGGCCGCCCGAAGGCCTCCAACAGGGCTTAACGACTGTTATCTCATGATAACAGCCGGGACCGACGACTTTACGTGCCATCCGAAGCACGGAAGCGTTCAAGGTATGATGCCACAAACGGTCACCCATCCAATTAGTGACCGCTCCCTCGTTGCTTAACGTTCGTGACAGAAACTGATCACGAAGAAGCATTGGCTTATGAGCGCTCCGCTCCGAAAAAGCACAAAATATTAAATTGCTATATGACGATGCTGCGGAAAAGGCTGGATGCCTTATAAATAGTAAAGATTGCAAAGTTCATTTCAAAAATTCCTTAAAAAATCAAGTGTGTTTTATTGTATCTTCATTCTTTTTAATGATACGGGATCTCGGGAATCAAGGGGGTAGGTTATTTCTTTGGCCATCAATTAGTCTTAAACCAGCACTGGCCACATAGGTCTTCGAAATTCGAACTACTTAGACGGATGATCATACCTAAAACATTATGATAAATAGATAGCGTGAGTTGAACCGAGGTCGCTATCAATTGAACAATCACTGTAACGGGTCCGAAATAGGAAACGAGTAATTTTGTAAGATAAACGACTGATAACCAGCTTCTTCGGACATTACGAGTTAGAATTAAGCAATTGTTGATGCGTGATACATGTACTGTAATTGGTTTTTAACAATAGTTTTAAGTATTTAAAGCGGTTTGCTCTGTCGAGATGCCACACACATTGTTATGTCGGTAATTTAGGAAACTTTTGTTCTTGTTGATGTGAAACGATAAATTAACTTATTATAATATGTTTATAGTAATGCCAGTGTAGGTTGTAGGAACAAGCCGACCATGGACTTCTTGAGTGGACTGTATGCGGACGAAAACACTTGTTGATTTCTTCAGAGTTTATTTTCTTTCTTGATATGTGACCGTGAGAGCAGGGACAATTTTCGCCTGATCACGTCCTATTCTTATTTACATTTCTTAAATCAGCCTAGTGACTATACAAAATTCGTGATTTTCCTTAGATAGACAAAGATAGAACACACATAGTCTCTTTTACTCTTTGGACACTTTCTCAATCCACCCACATAATAACTTCGGAGAAAAGAGAGGTCCGATATGTGTATTGCTATCTCTGTCTTACATATTCTAAACCTACCTACAGGCTTCTTAACATTTTTTCCACTCACAATCCTACCTACATGGGTTTTTGCTACCGACCTTCAGAATCTGTTAGGGGGACAGGGACAGCCTATAGGATACCTCCGCCGCGCGTGAGCGGGACGGCCTACAGTTATTTTCCTTCACCCCAGTACCTTTAAACAACCATACCAGATCCTACCTAATACTTTAGATATTGTAAGTGGAAATAAGAAACCGGTTTGCTATTTTATTGAAATAAAACAAGCCCTGCGCTAATACATTTCCTTATAAACTAAGGCCCTAACAGAAATTACGTTTATTTGTGATAAAATATAAAGTCTTTACATACATACATATTCAAAGCTAATGATAATACAATAATAAGGTTAATTACATAAACTAAATATTAAATTAAACGAGATTGACGTGTGTCCGTAACAGCCAGGGTTTTTACTCAGACTATATTCTAACTGAGCTAAAGTAGAACAGAAAAGCTCATGTGTTTATTTATACTTGTGATTCACAAACTTGCAGTATACTATTTAGCTTATATGCCCATGGGCTCTAGTAGTAGGTCCGCACTCTATTTACTACAGAAACCAGGATTAAGGAACCAGGAATAGTATAAGCCATTGGACTACACACAAAAGGGGGACCTATTCTCAATATTTTCACTTTTAAAAACATGGATAGAAAAATAAGAACAAGATGGACGCTGTTCAATACAAAAATGACATGTAGCTAATGTCTTGGTTTTATACCTGCCTTGTAAGAAAATTAACCGAACATATATAAAGTTAAATACCATTTAATTGAAAGAGCACCCTAATATTCTAATGGACACTCATTTGGGGAGCTCGTTTATCTGTCGCTGGTTTTTTATGTTCTACTTATCCATTTTAGGGTTCCGTACCCAAAGGGAAAAAACGGGACCCTATTACTAAGAGTTCGCTGTCTGTCTGTGTTTCTGTTGCCGCAATAACAACAAATACTAAAAATAAATATTTAAGGGGCTCCAATACAAAAAAACGCTCGGTATCAATAATGGCAACAGATAGGCACTTAAAATATTCACAAAACACTCAGTGGAATTTTAAAATAATAATAAATAATAAAATTGAAATAAAAGACATTTTAAAGGGGTTCTTCCATACAAAAAACACCATTTCTTGCCTATTTTGGCTCGATATCAAAGATTGGTAACAGGTAGGCACTACAATAACTAAATTTATGTACCTACTGTTGTTTACCTAGTCAATGCTACTTAACCCTTCGTGCGCGAGTCCGACTCGCACTTGGCTGGTTTTTTAAAACTATATTACAATGGATTGAAGTGTAGATTTAAAAAAAAGAACTACAGCGTTAACAATGTTAAAATAATGTTTTCTTTTGACTGTACTACAATGTATTAAGCTACAAAAGTAAGCCTTAGAGTTGTTTAGATTAATATTTTAAATAAATTTAGGCTGCTCAAAGAAACCTCAATAATATTCTCGCTATGACAAAATCCAATTATACCCCAGACTTCGTTAAAATACCTATGTTCAGTGCTATTCTTCTGATTAAATTCTGTTTTGTTTTAGTTCTGGCTCGCATTTTCTGTAAAAATGGCGCAAAGCAGACGGTCTCCTGGGCCTGGATAACGGTCTTCATCTTGGCTGTAGTGTTACTATAGTTTAATTTAGACAATCCTATTCTTTAAAGAAGGAAACTGCAATAATACTAATAATATAATAAAGTAATAAAATAATAATGGCCTAATGTTTTGATAAACACGAATGTCAAAAACGGCCAATGATATTTAATAAAAATTTTAACTTTCAAATTGACAGAACAACTTTGGTGTTAGTACCTATATACTCGATTATCTACGGGGTTTGGGGTTAAAACTTAAAATTGTAAAAATAAATAGCTCGCAATAACAAAATATGATCGATTGCTTTAGGGTGAATATACTTAAACCTATTTAAATGCGGCGGCATACTAACGTTACATTACTACATTCTTAAGAAAAGAAAAAAAAACTTAGCATTGCACTTCAAAGTCTTTGTGAACAAAACCAAACCAAATACAAGGGTAAGGTACGCTAGGTTCCGCAACTCAAGCATAGAGAAGAAAAATACATATAAACAGCTAATCTGTGCGTGACACTGTGGAATGACGCTAGCGATAATTTGGCGTAAAAATATGCATTGTTACACTTGTCATGAACCGTCAAATGTGGCAACTTGACCTATTTTTTTTTAAATATGTGCAATAACTTAAAATTAGGTAGGCTTTTTCAACTTCATGTAATTTGTTTGTGAGAAAAATGAATTCAGCATTTGATTTCACTAGTTGTTTCTGTAAGCTACATTGAATTACACGTTCCAGAAAAATAAACATGTCCGAGGTCAAATTGACTCCGTTGTGGCATCTTGACCTGCGTACCAGTTTAGATAGTCTAGGTCTAGTTGCCACCTTTCTTCTGTAACTCGTATTTTGAAGGATGGTAACCCTATTCTAATTCGTAATATATTAACGGGCAATTAAATTTAGGTCAAGTTGCCGTAGGATTTGTAACGATTCTCTTAGTAAACATAGAAATTGAATAGGGTTGTCACCAAACTAACCCAATAGTTAAATAAATAAGGGTAATGTAGTATGAATAAAAATACATTTTGTCGTTGTTATTTTTATTTTAAAATTAAAATTATAAAACAATTTGAGATATGTCTCTCATATAAGTCATCAAAAATTAAAAATTTTGCAACAATATTATAATTACTTAAAATTCAATTATCAAAATATTTTAACAAATTGCAAATCAGTCTCAACAATGTCGGTCAGACCTTAAAACTTTATATTAAGTAAACATTGACTCATAGCCAGGTAAGTGATATTTCACTTTCAAATGAGGCATTAAAAAATAACTGCTATAAAAAATCCCACTAGTTCTACGGTAGAACAGCTTAGTAAAACAAGTGGGTAAAAATCTAAAAAACAATATTTGGATTTCACTTAAAAAATTAACAACTTCTAATCACTAGGTAATACTAGGTAAACTTTTTTAATAACACCTACATACCTGCATATTCCTGTGAGATCGTGTAACTATGACAAGAGTAATCGCAATTAAAAAGTAGCCACCAACTAAAACTGGTGCTTGTTTAAAAAAACCTCGGAAAGTATTCATAACCTCTGAAAGTAATCATTGTCTACTGTACATTATATTTACTGAGATTAATATTAAATATTATTTGACCCCTTCGAGAAAGTTGTGGCTCGGGCAGAAACAGAATGATATCATCTAAATGCTTGATAATGTCAATATCATCAATTGTTGGGTATGTGAATACTACTCCGCTCTTATATTTTGTGTTCTTCACTTTTCTCACAAATTTGACCTCCGGAATGCCGTCTTTGATAGCTATTACTTTTCCTACAAAATGTTTTACATTCTTCTTGGTAGCAAACTTTACCAAAATCCAGTCTTCTGTTTTTAATTTATTATCATGTTTTGTAAAATATTCAATTTCAGAAATACCGTAAGGGATAGATGGCGTTTCGATATTGTCTTGTTCTTCTCTAAGGTATTCCGGCGGTTCAATATTTTCTTGATCTTCCTTAAGGCATTCCGATAAGTAAGCGCCCATTGATCCATCCGAGTCGTCTGAGTCAGCTATACATATTTCATCTGAGTTGGCGCATGATGAACTCGATTCACTTTTAGATCTCTTCTTCCTTCGTTTCCTAGAGGTGTGCTTCGGCGTCCCTTTTTTTGCCGTAGTGGTTATTTTTGTATTTATTTTCCTTTTCCTAAGTTCATTTTTCGGTTTCCCGACGCAGTCTGTCATGTCTTCTAGAATTTTGTTTTGATTTGGAGTCTTTTCTTTTTCTATTTCTTTTGTCCATTCTAAAACCTTTCTTGGTTCAGCAAACTTTTCTTTCTTTACGGGCATTAATTTCATATGTAAGGCCGCTGATTGCGCGATTACTTGACCCCCTGTAGCTATTTGTTTTTTCTTCAAATTGCCATTTTTTATCTTACTCTTTTGATTTTTTGTTGAAAGACTTGTCTGGATTAAAATATCAGAGGTGATCATAATTTTTGGCGTAATTTTTGTTTTGTTAATTTGTAAGCATTTTGGTAATTCTTTAATAAATGCCATATTTGATTCCTCATTTCTTACACTTTCACTGAAAAGACAAACATTTGGAGCTTGTGATAAAGATGTATCAGCATCCTGAGTTGAGAGATCCAAATGAGAATTTATGACTCTGATACTCATCATTTTGAGACTGTCGGGAGTTTTCAGCGCCGGTGAAGACGGCGGCAGTGCTTCTACTCTTTTTCTTTGCTTACTGGTTTTAAATGTCCTTGTTGTGTTCGGATCTTCATTTACCTCTATTTGTATAATTTCTGCGTCTGTTTCCAACTTTATTTGTTCAGTGGCCATGTCCCTCTCTCTTTGTTCTTTTCCATTTTTCTTAGTTACAGATAGTTTTCCCGTTTTCTTTGTCTGTTCAGTTAGTAGTTCCATTCTGGTGAGGTCCGATTTTGTAACAGACATTCCCGACTCAACATTCAATTTTTTGTTCCTGCCTCTTTTCATTAAGTTTGGTTTTCTACTCTCCTTCAAATAGTCTAGCAGCGCTGCATCCACCGAGTATTCTGGTTCAGTGGAAGTATATTCCGGTACTTTTTTGAAAACTTTTTGAGGGTTGAACGGGTAAATACCTGTGGCCCTAAAACCACTCACAACGTTTTCTTTTTTACCCATGTTGACATCATCCATAACCTTTTTCAAAAGAGGCGGAAAGTGGCATTTATTTAATGATGCTTGACGTGGGTTTTCAACTTTGTAATGTGTCAGTATTTTACGCCACGTTTTTTTTAACGGCCCGAAGAATGCAACATCAAGTGGTTGCGTTAGCGCTGTAGAATTTGGTGGCAGTAGTACAAATTTTATATCATACTTCTCGCACAGTTCTATGACTTCCAGATTGATGTGGCTACTTAAATTGTCCCCTATTATGACTTTTGTACCTTCTAGTTTGCGCGCCCATGGTATTATTACCGAAGTGAACCACTCAAAAAATGTAGTGGCATCGAACCAACCCGATTTAGTTCAGTTGTATCGAGCTTCATCGGGCCCCCCTTCGACCCATTGAGTCCACAAGGCTTCCGACTTGTAAACAACATATGGCGGCAATACCTTGCCATCCGCCGTTCCGGCGAACATAACAGAGATACTCCCCTTGGAGCTATTCATTACCCTCTCAGGGTATTTTATTCCTCTCCGAAATATACATTTTACGGAACCTGGATTGTCGCTGAAGTTTGTCTCATCGTAATTCAGCAAATGTGTAGCAGGAACGTTTTGAATCACATTTTTAAGGTTATCAAAGAAATTTTTTAGTTCTGCCACACTTTTTTCGGCTCGTGCTCTTTTAATATTTTGCACTGATCTCATTGTTAGTTTGTCACGATGCCGTTCGATGAAAGACCGAGCGCACCATTCTCCAGGTAATTTTCCGTCAAATACGTAAGATTTATTATTCTTTAACAAATACTCATGCACAACTATCCTGAGATCCAGTAACGTTAGAGGAGCACCGTAGTCTGACGTTGTGATCAAAACTTTCACAAAGTTCAATTCTTCTTCTTCAGTAAATTTTAGTGGAGATCCTGGTTTGTTCATATGTATTTTTTTAATTTTCCTTTCTATAGTTCTTCGAGGAATGTTAAATTGTTTCTCGGCGTCATAGGTTGACATATTTTTATTTTTGACCATGTCAATTGCTAGTAATAACATTTCGTCGCTGTAGTTTCTGTATGATCTAGCCCCAAGTTTACGACGGTCTCGTCTTTTTTTAGGTGGCATTTTATTCTGTAAAAAAATAGGAAATAAGGGATTAAACCATTGCAATTATTTTACTTAAGATGACATTCACACATTAAATTAAACTTGTGTGTCAATAAAAAATATGATTACGACCACTTCAACTGTCAAAAGATTTAAAGCGCACCTACTCTACTCATAAAAATTTGATTTTCTTTGTCATTCATTATCGATTTTATCTTAAAGCGGGTTAGTTAGTACTAGTAGCTAGGGTAGTACCTAATAAGTAGCTAATAAATAGGTTGGATTTCTCATAGGTAATCTGATAAAAAAAAGTTGGCCTAATAAAAACATTTATTTTTGTGTCAACCCTAGGGATAGGTCAAGTTGTCAAGCTGTGTGTCAATGGCAACTTGACCTAACCTTAGTCAACAATGCCGAAGCAAATATTTCAACAAATTTGTCTAAAAATGGACTGATAACAACGTAAAATTAATCTCTGCAGTATTTAACACAACTTATTAAAATTGTACTTACCTGAAATAAGTAGTTAGATTTGTAGAAACACAATAAATCCACACCGGGAAAAAACGTCTTTCGTCAAATTCACTTCGAAACGCCATATTAAATGAACCGACGGTGTTGCCACTTCAAAATTAAAATATGTTGCCAGTAATCTTTAAAACCTACCACCGTTAATACAATGTGTGAACTTGTTATTTAATCTTCATATTTTAAGGTTTTGTAATTGAAAGGAAGCTAAGGTCAAGTTGACATGTAAAGGTCAAGTTGCCGAGTTTGACGGAACACATTCATGAAACATCATCATTCAAGGAATCCCTTCTCCTATTGGGCGTGACTAAATAGAAAAAACCGGCCAAGTGCGAGTCGGACTCGCGCACTAAGGGTTCCGTACCAACTTTTACTAAAATACCACAAGATTTTGCTGTCTGCAAAAATGACTTTGTTTTTAATAGTGTTTGTATGAAAGACAAAGTTATATTTGCGGTTGTTGCAAATGTGGTAGATCTCCAAAACTACTGGTTTGATCTCGTTCAAACTAATTTTCGTTGAAAGTATTTTTTAAGGTCTACATTAAGTACTTTTTTCAAAATTTTTACTTGCTTAGTTTGAAAGTTAGAGGGGGGGGGGGGTGACACTCATTTTACCACTTTGGAAGCGTCTATCTTCCAAACGTTAGACTTTTGGAAAAAATGGTTTTAGAAACCTCTATGTCATTTAAAAGACCTATCTATAGATACCCCCACACGCGTAGGTTATAGTAAAATTTTTTTTTCTTTTAGTTCAATGTATGGGAAGATATATTAAATATCATTATTTTTTATTTTTTGTATGAGAATCGTAAAGCGGTCAACAGGATACACCTATCTACTAAGTTTTAACTGTGTATTGCTAATACTTTCAGAATAAAGTGGCTGTGACATACGGACGGACAGACAGACAGACAGACAGACTTGACGAATCTATAAGGGTTCCGTTTTTTGCCATTTGGCTACGGAACCCTAAAAACATTAAAATAAAATAAAGAGAACTAATTACAACAACTTGTTGGAAGACGGCTGGTATGGTACGAGTATTTCAAGGTCTCAAACTCTATAGAAAAATGTATCTTAATTGGTTAAGAAATTATTGTTTCTCTATACAGGATGAAATTTTAACCACTTTCCAAAATTGTTATAGGCGTTCAGTATTGTATTTAGAGCCCATTTATGAAGTAAAAAATGTAAATCAAGCTTTCACCCGAAAATATTTTTCACGATATAGTTTTCAATTTTTATGGTCCTAGGCCTGATAAGGTATAAAGAGAAAATCAAAAACTTATGAATAGTATCAAAATGAATGAATAAGATGCGAATCGAGTAAAAAAAGTGTTGCTAGGCAGCCGTATTTATATTTTTTGCGGACATTTTCTAAGTGCTTTATCTTGACATTTTTGTACTGGGCTATACCAAAAGAAAAAATATGTCATTTGTTTTTTGTCTCGTAGATTGACATATTAAAATTTGGAAGGTGGTTAAAATTTCACCCTGTATTTACTATAATAGAATAGAATAGAATAGAATAGAATATTTTTATTGCCGAATCATAACTTAATCTATTACAATTTACCTGTGATTCCTACACTAGGCTAGGCCTGATTCGTAAGAATCACATTGAATTTACTCACAAAAAATGAACCTAGTAAGTTTTAATTTAGATCAAAAATTTCTAACATTGTCATTAAGAACTATGTTACTAACACTATGGATCTAAAATTATCCGAAATAAATAAATTTGAATTTTGAATTTGAATTTGAAATTAAATTCATACTATTATATATTATATGATTTACATAAAAAACTAAAATTAAATTAAATTAAAATTAAAGAAGCGCTTGTGTGTGTGTATATGTGCGTGTGAATGAGCGTGTGTGCGTGTATTTGCGATTATGAGTGTTTTATGTATGTATCAGTGCTTGTCCATGAGGGTGCGAGTGGGTGGAAATATCTAAATTGAAACTTTGAAAACATCTTCAGTCTCCTCATAACTCCAAGTCAGCAGAAGGTTTTGGACATGTCTCCTGGCTTCATATAGTTGGACGTACTTTAAATTACATAAGCCAATGAACTTATTATAAATGCGAGGGAAAAGAAATGCTTTGAATTTGTGCGAAAAATTTGTTTTTAGGATAGGAGTTTGGAGTCTAAAGACTCTTTTCCTGGACCCACCCTGCTCCAGCAAGTTGATGGCTATTTTGTGCATGTATACTACGACTCTGAACAAATATAGTCTCCGGACACTCAGCACCTGGGCTTCTTCGTACAGATCACTAGTATGGTATCGCCGTGGCCTGCCAAGAGCCACCTTTAGAACAGCTCTCTGTGCCCTCTCCAAAACCATCAATGTAGTCGACCCAACGCCACCCCAGGTCAAAATGCAGAAATTAATGACGGACTGACACAACGCTAGGTACACCAATTTTAATAAACTACCATCCGTTGTCTCTCTTAGTAATTTCATAGCATAAATCAGTTTGCGAACTCTTCCTGCAGTGATAGATATGTGCCTCTTAAAGGTAAGTTTTTCATCCAAAAAGACTCCTAAGTACCTAAGAGCTTCCACTTTTTTTATTTGGGCGCAATTACAGCTGGAAAAAATTTCGTCCAAAGATGCTTTACATGTCCGATCGTGCACTTTGATGTACAATAGAGCTGGAGGAGGTCTAGAAGCAGCAGTCTTGTGGAAACACAAGAATTGGGTCTTGGCAGCATTCAGAGTCAGGAGATTGCGATTTAACCAGTCATAAATTGCCTGCATACCTGAAGCTGTATCATGAAGAACCTCATTCCAAGTCTGGCCACTGAAGATCACAGCTGTATCATCAGCATAACAAAACATTTCAGAATTTGGGAGGAGAATGTTCATAGCGTCATTAATATATGCAATAAAGAGAGTGGGGCCCAAAACGCTACCTTGGGGAACTCCATAGCTCACAGGCTGAAGACTGCTTATTTGGTCACCAATCCTAAGACATTGGCTTCTATTGGTCAAGTAGCTAGCAAACCAATCCCGCGCCGATCCACGAACTCCAAGAGACTCCAGCTTTCTGAGTAGTATAGGAGTGGAGACTGTATCAAACGCCTTGGCTAAATCCAGAAAGACTCCGATACATCTTCGCCCTTGGTCAAGGTGATTGACAACAACC
Organism: Anania crocealis; assembly: GCA_949315895.1. Classification (NCBI taxonomy): domain Eukaryota; kingdom Metazoa; phylum Arthropoda; class Insecta; order Lepidoptera; family Crambidae; genus Anania; species Anania crocealis. The sequence continues at coordinate 13,459,701 of OX438862.1, forward strand.
TCAGTAAGGCGTGAAACAGCATCTTCAGTAGATCTGCCCCGACGGAACCCGAATTGACGATCAGATAGCAACCCATTTGCTTCCAAAAAATTAACCAACCGCTTGTTGACTACTCTTTCCAGAAGCTTAGAGAAGACACTAAGGAGCGATATGGGTCTATAGTTACTTGGGTTGTCCTGAGAACCACCTTTATGGATAGGAACCACGACGGCTGCTTTCCAGCACCTTGGAAAGAGCCCTAAGGATAGGCTAAGATTAAAAATAGATGCCAATGGTTCCGCAATGCTACCTGCAATGCACCTCAATAGTCGATTGTTAAAGCCGTCCAACCCAGAAGCACTACAGGGGTTAAGGGCTTTAATGAGATCTAGAACTTCTAATGCATCCGTAGGGAATAAGAAAAAGGAGCCCTGTAAAGGAGAACTGGTAGCCCCTACTCCTACAGCAAGTGATTCCTGGGTCTCACCGATCCCCGATAAGATAGATTCCGCTAAACTCTTGCCCACCGAGGTAAAGTAGGAGTTGCAATAATCGAGTGATTTTCTAGACGAGGACTCGACTTTTAGCAATTCAATTGGAATTGTTACAGTCCTATTTTTGTGGCTAATTTCTCTTATTGTCCTCCAGAGCTTCCTAGGATCACTTTTATTTGAAGAAATTTCCTGATTATAATATGCCGCTTTAAGTTTCCTAAGTAAACTAACGTAAAAGTTCCTATAACGCGTATAAACGAGTCTTTTGAGGGGGTCATCAGGGTTTCTGCGTGCTTGAGCATGTAATTTGTCGCGATGTCTGGAGCATCTTAACAAGCCTGGAGTCATCCATGGCTGCAAAATAACCCTGGAGCGACTGATTTTGACTTTAGAAGAATGTCTTGAAACAGCGTCAGAAATAATGGAAGTGAACAATTCAACCGACTCATCAAGAGAGCCGTTGTTTATAACTGGAGACCAATCAAACGTTTTCATCTCTGACTGTAAAGAACGATAATCAAGTTGAGTAATGGTACGGGCTGGCTTGTGATAGAATGATTTTTTCGATAATCTATTCATAATACCTACCATTGTTATATCATGGTCAGTTAAATCTGTTGAACATACGATTGATTCAGAACGATACACAGCAGGCACGAAAATATGGTCAATAGAGGATTTATCATGAGTAGGTTTGTCGATAGAAGTCACAAGACCGTATTGTGCAAGAACACCAAGGTAGTCTGAGGCAGCAGATATATCTGTGGCTGATTCCAGTATATCAATGTTAATATCACCTGCGAAAATCAAACAAGAGCTAGTAGAAGCCTTGGACTTGAGGACTGAGTCCAGAGAGGCAGTGAAAATCTCAGTATTGTGAAAACAAGGTGATCTGTATAAAGCTAAAAGGCTAAAGTAATTGGGAACCTCCACAAATACACAATTCGCTTCTTCTATGTCTAATTCAGAGAAAACTGGACACCATTTATTTTTGACATAAACTGTAACTCCACTGGCTCTATTTATAATTTTTTTGGAGTGGAAACCCGTGTATCCATGAAGTTGCCTAATAGTACTGTCCGCATTTAGCCAACATTCTGTGAACACAATTGCATCAAAATCCACACCCAACCTCTCAAATGCTACCATAAAACCGTCAAAATTTTTTTGTATGCTAACTTCCACCTTCTTCTTCTTATCATGTTATCCTTTACATTATTTAATTGTCTTATTTTCAACCGATGAAAGAAGAGGAGGTTCGAAGTTTAACGCATTTAAATATACCTAATATGATGTTTAACTGTTTACTTTTATGGTATGCGTATTCAAGGTAAAATATATACTCTATACGCGTCAAACTGGGAATCTTTAGATCGATTTGGATTATTTTTTTATGGTCGATGAGGTTAAAAAAAATCTTGTAAGTTAGCTAGCTTTGTAGCTCAAAATTGGTCAACTCAAAAACACCCCAAAAAGTAAGGAAAATAGGAATCACAGTGTGAAATAAGTCACCTATTTTGAAATTCTGATCAAATTTCGTGAAAAAAAAAGGTCCTTATTGAAAGCTTTATGTCGTCATGGAGCTTAAAGAAAAGTTGATGACTATGATCTCTGCATTACATTAAGTGCAAAATATTGCGTTTTAAATGAATATATGTGATATTTTGGTAACTGAGCCTAATTGGAAAACACTGTATGAAAAGGCGTTGTATTTATGAAACCATAAATATTCGTACTTCCGCATATCGGATAAGAATGGCGCAACATTCCATTGATTAATTTATGATACGAAAAAGAGGATGTACATTTTAAATAATTAATCCAATAGGATATGAATAAACCGTTTTAAGTGGAAATGTGTTTTCCTTTTGTATCTTTTATTTGACAAAAGCATTCAATTTTATAGTTAAAGGATTATTAATACATTCAAAAGACACATTTTTTAGTGCTAACTATCAATAATTGAAGCATTTTCAGAGGTTAAATCTCTTTTTTGAATTAAATGAATATTTAATAACTATTACTTTGTTTATAATATTATATACTACCTATCTGTATGAAAATGTAAATTTTCTTTAGATATCTGTGAGAACTAAGCCAGGATAGTAAGATCCTACTATCCTGGCTATTATTTGTATTAATTCAGCTAACCCAATCGTATCACAATAGTAATCTAATAGCGGGTTATTTACAGTTCTAGTATGGGCTAAATGTCAAAATCGCCCAATTCAATCACGATTCAATTGAAATAGCTGAGTAAAGGCCAAGGTATTATAATAATTAAATAATTAGAAGAAGATATAAATATATGCCCCAAAAACAATGAACGATCATCCAGTGACCAACAAGTATTGAAATCAGGAAAGGATCTTCTTTTTGTAGTTTTTATCAGAAATAAATCGCAAGAGATGTAGTTTTTTTACGCAATAAAATGAACTAAAACTCATTTTCGATCATATCTTACGTTTTATCTGCTATCGTTGCTAAATAAAAATAATTCTTTACAAACTGAATCACTCTAGAAAAATCTAGTTCGAAGCATAAATAAACAAGTCCAAGCACGTCGTTAACATGTATATTGGTATGGATATAACGGTTTTGAAATCGAGCCACACTTCACTGAAGTTTACTTTGCAAGTTTTGGCCACTTACCTGGCAACTCAAACTCCAAGTTCCTAGCAATGTTAATAACTGGGTTAAGAAAAACGGTAAAGTATGCTTCTTTAGGTTAACAAACGTAAATATAGTTTCCAACAGTACCTAATGGTACTATAGAAATAAAGTAAGTTCACTGTACAAAAGATAAACTAAGCTAAGCAAGGTGGTCATTGGGATATTCTTTAATGTAGGTTTAATATGTCAAATGAAAGTGTTTTCCAAAAAAATTATTTGTAACTAATTTAGAATATTTCTTATTCAATTTGCTTAGAATGCCATTTGAGACACATTTCAAAGTATTGCCGTCTATGAACATAGTTTTTAACTAAATTTTTAATTTCTAAATATTTTGTAATCGCATGCTGGATCGTTTGAATATTCTTCAAGAATAATAAATTATATACTACCTATATCTGCTAATGAGTAAATACTATTTAAATTTTAGACAATATATCTTTGAAAGAATTGATGTTGCTATCTGGTAAAATAAAAAATAAAACCCTGTAATATTTGCGGTCAGCCTAAGAATTCTGAAACGGTTTTAATTGTACCGCCTCTAGAAAAAAAAAGTCCTTAAGCCCTTTGATGCTAATTAAAAGAGTTGATTAATAAGTCGCTTAACTATTTAACAAGCGTCGACCATTGTCTCCTCATAAAGCGGGGATCGCAAAAAGACAATAAGTCAAAAAGAATCGTCGGATTAAAAGCGCCGAGTCATTCATTTCAAGCTTTAATTATCCACTGTTTAAACAAATGGGAATGAAGAGCCAATGGAATAGTCACTGCCCAGTAAGACCGGGAAAAAATGCAGGAAACCAACGGCAACGTCAAACAAATTTCTAGAATAGTCCACTCTTTTCCACTTGTGTTAGTGAAAAATCCTCTTCGAGGCTTTGGGATTGAGCGGGCTTTTCCTTCCTACTTTGTATTTTGAACTTTATAACTTTAACATAAGGTTGCAAGTGCGCAAAGGTGTAAGGTGTCGTGTCGCGTTTTTGTTGCAAAATAACGATTGTCGCGCGTACGCTATAGATGGGAAAGATAAAACAAACCATTTCATATAGTTTTTGGCTGAATTTGTTAAGCTTACTTAATACTCTTTACTTAATACTTTTTATGATAAAGTTGATTGATGGAGTCCATTAAACTGTTATTAATGATTAAACAAAATTGAATTACCTCAACTTTTAGTGCTACTGCATGTCATGGTATTAGTAAATTCGTATAGTATTACTATTAGACAACATTGTCAAATGACAATTATTATTTCTACATGACAATTATGATGATACATGATTCAACAATTGCTAACAGAATAGATATTAGATGCACCTTTCCACGTTCAAACAACTTAATTTTATTTTCGGAAGCCTTATTTGAAACATAAACACCGGCGACGAACACATGTACCATACCAAAAGCATGATTACGACGTGTTTAATAACGTGTCTGTATAAAATATATTCGGCATAAAAGATGAGCTTTAATAAATATTACATGCTGTTATTTAATGTTTTGTAAAATACACCGTGAAATTTTAGTGGTTGTTTTCCCGCAGTAAAATGATTCTATCTTAGTAGTACTCGTACAATAGATTTGTGCAGTTTTTTTTTTATTCAAATAAAAAATATCAGTTTCACGATTGTGATAAACAAAACTCGAAAGCAACCTCGAACCAATGGTACTAGCCGCGCCGCAGCCGGTCACCGGCCGGGGTCATTGCCCCTCGCACGGTGCAGTTTATGCTGTATTACTTAGAGCGTAGAGCTTCTTTTGCTTTGAACATTGATTTCGTGCGTCAAGCAGTACCCAAACACGTCACATTTTGTAAAGATAGTATCGTATCTCACGCTTTTGAGTTGATGATTATTTTTTTGATTAATTAAGAACAACGATATCTTTATTTTCAAATATTAACTTGCACGATTCGATGGTGCTACTAAAGGTACATCGTTCTGTTGCGGGAAAACAACCACTAAAATTTCACGGTGTATATTTTTTTATGACGTAAGCATTATCCCTCGATAATTATATGTGAATAGCGAATAGAGTTAAACCATTAATTTGTTAATTTCATATCAATTTACTTTGCTTCGATATCGTGAAAATAATGTAGGTTTTGTTTTAATGATAATAATATTTATACTTTTCAACTTTATTCAAATATCGTCATCACATAAGTAATAGTTAGCAATTTACGAATTTGAATTTTTCTGTAAAAAGCTGGCTGTTATTGTTCCGACTATGGCATGGTGGTTGAGTCGAGTTTTAGCGGCGTTTGCAAAAAGGCGAACGATGCGAAGATAGCCGTAGTACCGTTTCCGGATGGAAATGCGTTTTCGATGGTCTGTGCTTGTCGCTTCTAGCTCTCAAGTTGTAGTTAAGATTCTTGGCAACCGCCTTCTGTCTTTGAGTTTCAGTAGGTAATTTAAAAGTGGCAGTGAAAGGAATGCGTCCGAGTGACTTCCTATCTTATGTTGGAAGTGATCTGTGCACCAGTAAATGTCAGTGCTGCCACCGAATAGGTATTAGTGAGCAAATATGTTTATTGATTTTTGAAAACTATTTACGTAACCAAAATTACTAGAGTAAGTTTTTAATAGTTTTCAGGTAGGTATATTTATGTATCACTATCATTTGATATGAATTCAAAATAATCCTAGGAAATATCGTCATCATCAGCTCGCACTTATGCGCCACTGGACTTACGTTTTTCCGAAAGAAGAATTTTGCTATAATCGCTACGCTTGGAGACGGATTGGGATTGCTTGACTAGAAGTCGCTACTGTCCATCTTCTTCTGACATTAACTATGAGTTCTCCTTCATTCGCCACTTTCGAAACCTTTAAGATAAAAATATAAAATATTTCTATTATATTTTAGGCCGACTTGGTATTTGTACTAGCAAATACAGCGTTTAAAGTTTTAAGGCGACGATAAGGCAGAATCCGATGAGTTGCACAATCCAAGATTATTTACCCAGTTACTATAACAAAGAAGAAAATATTTCTCATTGTGGAAAATTCTTAACGTGAGGTGAACATACAATACAATACAATACACAATACAATACACTTTATTGCACATAAAACACATGACAAAAAATAAACATTAAGAATTAAAAAAAAATTACAAAAGGCGATCTTATCGCTAAGAAGCGATCTCTACCAGACAACCTTAAGAAGGAAAACTATATACTGATATTATAAGTGCAATTAAGTTGCTAAAATATCAAATAAAGTAAGGAAAACTATGTTTAAGTGGAATAGGGGTTACGTAGTTCAACATTAAGAGAGAAAAAAACCTATTGACAATATTACATAAATAACAATATAAACATATACAAAACTTATAGATAAAGATACAATAAATAATTCATAGATACACACAAACATATAAAATACTTACATACTACTAATCTACGTAAAACCAGACCGATACATAGCATTAGCGTGACAGGAATAGCGCTCTGACTCTAGCCTTAAAGATAGGGTGGGACTCTGATTCTCTGACAGACGAGGGGTAAAGAGTTCCATAGACGGACAGACTGTACAGTAAAAGATTGTGAGTAGTACTGTGAGGAGTGGGAAGGAAAAGAGAGAAGAGTTTACGAGACGACCGCAAATTATCCTGACCATCAGTGGATTGTAGAAACTGAAAACGTTCCTTGAGGTAAAGTGGAGTTTGAGGGTTAAACAATACTGAGTATAATAATGTGAGGACATGGAGATCTCGACGAAGACGAATGGGAAGCCACTTGAGCTGAGTTCGAAATTTGGAAACATGGTCATATTTCCGAAGTTTATTATGCGAATACAAAAATTTTGAAGGCGGTCGACCTTGTCAAGGAAGTTTTCATTAAGGTCGGTATAAATCTTAAAATGAATTTCATGGAGCCCCCCAGTTCAGTTGCTGCGAGAGAATGACTTTCAAAATGACGATAATAAATGGCATATCAATCTCTATTAATAAAGAGAGCGTGTTTGAATCCCATACCTATATCTTGCGATTTACGTCGATGGAAACAAATCACGCAAATTTTTTCCATGTTTTGTGGAACAAATCATGTAGAACTTCTTGTTTGGTTCTGGACATATTTACCTATAGTTTAAAAATTAACTAAAAATATTTTTATAAACATTATTTGCAATTACGAGTACCTATAACAAACGTCGAAATTGAAAAACTAAAAATAGACAGAAGTTTATAGGTCTGATGAAAATATTTTTTATAAATATAAGAATGTTATGTGGCTGAGAAAAAAAAAACAGGAAATCATCCATTGAAGTTCAATTCCCCTATATCGGGACACTATACATATACTTTATGTTAAAAAAAAATGTCACACTTCAAGCGTATTATTGTTGACAAACGGCTTTATTACTTAAGCTTTGGCGGTCATTTAATACTAAGATAGTAATTACTATAATTACCCCTCGCTAATTGTATGTCCACAAAACAAATGCCAATAACAAGCCATTCACACGTAGGCTTTGCATTCTGCACATTACGTCACGGCAATACTCAATAGCGCTTATCGGAGTGTGACCCAGTCGGTAAATACTCTTTATAGTTACCGGCTGCAAAAAACGTAACGAGTAAGCTATAAAGACGAGGCCACACTTTGGGCCTGATTCGCTTATATAGCCATGGATTATATAGTTGACTTATTACGTATGGAGCATAAAGTAAGTGTATGCTTATGGCTAGCGACCTCCCATGCTTGTTCCTGTATTCTTACTCTAATGTCCTGCGCAGGCGACGCTACGGACTTTTCACTGCGGCGAAGAAAAAAGTACACTCCGCAAATAAAAAGTCCGCCGCGGATTTACCGCGAACTCAACGCACGCGATGTGCGATCATTTGTTCGTTTATCGTCGTGCGTACGAACGTAACTCTCGAGCGCACAACGCGGGTCGCGGACTAAGGTCCGCAATATGCGTTGGTTCGCCTAGTCACACGAGTTCTATTTTTGTCGGGGACTCCCCCGTACTTTTGTCCGGTCCGCTCTGTATGTCCTCGGTCTTTTCGCTGACGATACCGCCATTTACAAAACCGGTCCAAATTCAAAATATGTGATCCTAGCGCTACAGCGCGCGGTCACCAAATTCGGTGAATGGTTTAGAAAATGGCGTATCGAAGTCAATCCCTACAAAAGTGCAGCGATGTACTTCGGGCGGAACATCCCCGTAGCGCCCTCCCCTAATCCGTCCTGCCCTAATGTTCCCACTCATTTCACCCTATTCGACCAGCGGATCCCATGGGTCAAGCAGGTCAAATATTTAGGTGTCACCTTAGACCGACGACTATCGTTCGCATCGCACATCAATCGCGTCTGTAACCGAGCGAAGTTCTACACGCACCGACTATACCACCTAGTCGGCCGCAAGAGTAAAATGTCGCTTAGAAATAAGTTGACAATTTACAAAACTTGCATCCGCCCCGTGATGACTTACGCCAGTCAGGTGTTTGCTCACGCCGCCCCGTCCCTCCTTAAGAAGTTTCAAACACTTCAAAATCTCTTTTTGCGTTGGGCCGCGGGCATCCCGTGGTTCGTACGCAACAATAATATCCACCGAGATCTCGAGATCCAATCCATTGCCCTCTATATGAAAGAAGCCTCTCAACGCTTTTTCGATAAGGCAGTGAATCACCCCAATCCGCTCATAGCGGAAGCCGCCACGTACACCCCCCAGAGGGATGTCGCCTTCCGACGCCGTCGGCCCAGGCACGTGCTGAACGACCCCGACGATCCGATCACCGCGTATGTCACAACAGCCAACACCGCCTTAAGCACTTCAATTACTGCACAACACAGTAGTTCTCCACACCGCACCCGTCGGAGGCGGCTGCGTGGTCCCGCCTTTCATTTCGGCCGACACAATAATGTGCCTGGCCGCTTCTCACCTGCCTCCCCTCGGACGGCGACCCAAGCCGAGGTCCGAGCCTACAGAGGCGCCCTTGAGGTCGCTGTCCGATCCCCCCTCCCAGATCGGGCCCGCCAGAATGGAGCCCGACCGTGATCCGGCATGCCACGGCATCTCCGGTTCCGGCGGCGTCTGCGCAGGCCATAAAATGTATTACCCAATTATTATAAATGTATGTGTTGATCAACAAAGCGCCACGGCGCCGTTGACAAGCGCATGTACTACATTCAACCTTAAAAAAAGTTACAGCTTACTTGGATGGCATTATTATAAACGCTGTTCAAAGGACTTCATTGCAACGATGGTACAGGCATATTCACCACGCTTGCCAAATGCGATTGGTGATAATCACAAAACCAAGTATCGTTTGAAAATTTGTAATTTTTGTTGCCTTTAATTTAACTCAGAACCCCGAAATCTTGATCTGGTACTTATACCATTCGACCACTGCCCGCTTCGAGCAACGCGGCCTTCCGTCCCGGAACGGTAGGCCGCGTTGCTCGAAGACTGCCGGCGTACACTTAACTTAACCTTATTGTTAGGGAAATAGTATATTTTCGTGTACTCTAAGTAAATTAATCATGAAAACATTATTAATAATTTGTCACAAAAAATTACATGCCTCACTATGAGTGCTTATTCATACGTAAATTCGTAAACTACACATCTAATATACCCGCCGATACGCGACATTCAAGTTGGAGGTTAATATTGTTAAACTATGATCAATTCACTAGCACTCTGAACTAGCAGCTAATTCTGTTTGTAGCTTCCAACCTACACCTTGAATTGAAACCCCGGCACTCGGGAGTGTGTCCTCAGCTTAACAAGTAAGCACTAATGGTGGCAGATACCGCGTCGTCCCTAGCCTAGTAATTGGCCATCGATTTTCTTAGACAAAAGACCTAGAGATCGCTGGAAATGGACTTTCAGCGTAATGCCACGTTAAGCTGTTTTGTCTTTTGTTATATAAGAGCGAAGATATTATTGTGCAGCTGCAAAAAAGGGAAATATAGAAGGTTGCGTGAAGTACGTGGCAGTGGGTAAGTAGGTCACAGATTTTGTTTTATATTATGTGTGTGAGGTAGGTTATGTACTCGCAATAGCTGTCATATGATTATATCACATAAAGACGGTTGTCAGCAAAGGTTGGAGCGCAGCAAAGATTCCGATTGCATTCTTAAGAAAGGAACATAGCAACGTAGCTGGTACGTTCTCTATACATTTGACTGACGTCGCAGTTTCCTGATATGTGCTTATTACTCACGAGCCTCGTACAGGAAAACAGCAAAGTGTTTTGGCTGCATTCACAGAGGTGAACACAAATTAGACTTTAGTAATTTTATTAGAAAATTAACAGAAGAACACGTGTCTTGTCTGTCTTGTTCTTTAAAAATAATGTAGGTATGTCTCTCTCCCAAAGCAGTTGTAAGATTCATTTAGGTAGCTGTGTTTCCTTACAATTGACACCTTGTACAGATTGGATACATTCTGATTTCAATGTTATTTAATTAAATCAGTTTCTCTTACTATAAGATTTTTTCTTTTTTCTTTTCAAACTCAGCTCATTTCTTCTGTTTTCCACCTCAACGGAGAAAACAATCAGCGCAGCTATTATTTATAGGTACGAACGTAGGTACTTATGTGTAACTTTTTTTGCGTTTATATCCTAGTAAGAGTTCCTCCCTCTTAATATTGAGAGAGTCGTGATTTATAAATAAATAAATGTGACGACATCATCACATACATTGTTCTGATCCCAGTTTGAGTAACTATATAAAGCACTCGTTGTGTGTCGTTGTTAAAAAATCAGAAACAACGAAGGTACCACAAACACCCAGACCCGAGAAAATGTAAAGAAACACTATTTTCCTACATTGACCCGTCCGGGAATTGAACCCGGGTCCTAGTAGCAGGCGACACCTTAAAAACCGGTGTGTACGCCACTCCAACACGGAGGTCGTCATGAGTTCAAGTCAGTTCAGTTGTCAGATATAACGAAAAATAAAACTTACTTATCAACTATATGACAAAGTAAACTAAAAGAAAACTGCATTTGGTGGCTGGGCGATTATTTAATAAAGTGCAAATGTGTGGCATTATCATAATGTCTCATTCATTTGTGCCTTTTGTTCCAAATAGTGAATGTATTATGAACACTATGGGAGCATTTACACAACTCCAAATTATGAAGTGTGTTTAAGAGTTAATTTTATACCAGGATACACTTGTATTTTTAATACAAAAGAAGGGGTATGAACAATTATGATTCATATTTCGGAAGTTTTTTAGCCCCTTAGAATAGTAAAATATTTTTAAATATATAAGCGTATGACAGATTGTTGAGTATAAATAAAAAAAATGTTTAACTGCTTTTATTTGAGATAAGCAAATGTTTGTTTTTCAATTAATTCATTACAAAAGTATTTATTGATCAAGTTTATAGATTTAAAAAAATAAATTAAAGACCGTTATTATATGGTAATCATTACACGTAAAGAAATAACCCTATTTTGTACAAACTTAAATACAAATACAAGTTTTGTCATAATTGTTTTATTTTCGACTATAAACTGAAATGAAACAATACTGATTTGATTAGCATGCATGACTTCGATAATAATATATTTGTAGCCATACCGTATCTATCACTATAGCTCCGTGTTCATCATTGAGGAAATGCGTTAATCGCTCAGCCTGCACGATTATTACATGTATCGGTATGTGCGCGCCGTGCAGAATCCCTTTCAGAGCGCCGCCCGCCCATTCATCCGCGCTTTTGATAATGCCATCCAATTAAAAGCTTTGTCGATATTCTCTTTGAAGTAGTAATCTATTGTAATAACGTAGGTAGTTGTTGTTATGACAAAAATATGTCGTGCAAAGGAATTCGACTTTTAACGAGAGTACGACAACGATAAACCTATTCCATCGTTGATCTTACGGGTAAAGGCATAGAACATGGAAAAAGATTAGAAAGGCGATGTAGGCGGGGCAGGTGCGCCACAATGGTTATGAGCAAATGCTTGTAAGTAAGCGCTGTAATTGGTTTCCTTTGACGTCGCGCAATCCTATTGGTTGCACGACGTCGAAAGAATTCGCTTCATTTGCGTTTTTTGACTTATTTGATGTGTATTGGGGCGCAAGCGGCGACATCGATTCTCATACAAATGGCGCATGACAGCTTTTCAAACCTTTTTGATGTTCTGTGCGTAAATGGCATTTGGTTCGGAGTCATTTTGTTTTGTGATTATCCTTCAAGGATTATCTGGTATCAGAGTGAGTTAATTTTGCGACTTCCATCTCACGGCTTAAGTAACGTGCCTTCCCAAACACGACTATAGGCATTCGTGTTTAGGTCTTTCCAGGTTCCTGAATTTTAAGTAAAGTAACGGCCTATAATTCACCCCTTCAAAGGAAAAGACTTCCATCATTGAATTCAAGTTACCATAGCAATGATGGGTACATACTACAGGCATATTTACAACGCTTGCCAAGTGCGGTTTAGTGATCAAAAACCCGAGCAATGTTCGAAAATTCAAAACTTTTGTTGCCCGACCCGGGAATCGAACTCGTGATCTTGGCCCGGATAGGTCCTGCTGGTATGAACTCCAAACAGTTGCTATGCTAACTAACTAAGCTCTTTACTATTAATAAACACAGAAAAAACAAAATACGGTTGAGGGTTTGAAGCACATTGAAGAGGTCATAGTTGCCTATCAGACTTCTGTAGCTCCCGGTCATGGAAACTGGAACATTGGTTTCATAACTACAATTTTCTCTTTATGATATAACTACCTTTGATGCTGAACATGAGAAAAGGCGCTTCCCGTTCATTAACAAAATTTCCTTCTTCAAATATGTCCAAAGATCCCATTAAAAAGAATTTCCTTTTTTAAATGTTTGCATATTTCCGCTGTAAGGAATTGACAGGACATCCGCGGTGTCCCGAGGGAAATCTGCGCGAAAAGGTCCGCACAAACAATGGGGCGACTAGGCGGTAGTCAATGTTTGAATTTGGATAGCCACACAAGTAAACGTTACTATTACCACTGTTTTAGTGGTATCAACAATGAAGTCTTGCATAGTTCAGAGTTCTAAATGCCTCCATGATTAATTTAAAAAAATACGTCTGAAGTAGTACCTAATAGTTTTTAAATCGATCAAAAGGAAAAGGTCAACATGCTTATGTTTGGATACATGTATTTATGTAAATCGAAAAGCTTTTACGCAGCTGACAGAAATCAACAATTTTCGACAAGAAATCTAAATGCTAAGGGTGAAATCCTTACACAAAAATAAAGAGTTATCAAACTTATCAGAAATAAAGTAAGAAATTTGTGTAGGTCTGGAAAGTCTGTAACATTTGAATTCTGGGGTGTTTCAGTCTGCGTTGGGTGAAAGCTAGTGACGTGACGCACGCGACGCGGAAATCGATTTAACAAAAATATTATTTAATTTTTTTTCAAACTAGCACTTTTCAGGGCGGAGGCACTGATGAAGAATCTAATGTACCAATATTTCTGAATCACGTTCCCAAAAAATAAGATGAGGAAAAATCTTATAATATTGTTATTATGATTCCAACACTAAAAAAATATTAAAATTGAATAAAGGATTTTTAGTTTAAAATACTTTATTGTAGCATCGAAACGAGCTGATTAGACTGTCGAGCACTTAAGTAGTAAAATAAAGTAACAGCCTATAATCATCCCACTGCAGGGAAAAGACCTCCATCATAGAATTCAAGTTACCACTGCAATGATGGGAACTGGCATAATCACCACGCTTGCCAAATGCGGGTTGGTGATCACAAACCCGAGCAATGTTCGAAAATTCGAAACTACTTGTCGAGCACTGGTGACAATGTAATTATTCTTGGTAGATAGTTGGTGGTATTATTATTCAATCGACAAAAAAGAGAAGGTTCACAATTGTGTATACTCGTATTTCGTTTATTTACAAAACATCATCCAGAAGGGTAGCAAAATTTTAAAAAAATATCCTAAATATTGATAAAAAGTGTCAAATTTCGACAATGCAGCACGAACTTGGTGTGCGTGGCATATGCCGTATGGTGCCAACTCGTTAAAATGATAGCACCACCCATTTTCTTCCTGTTGGTGTCGTAAGAGGCAACTAAAGAAAAACTGCCAGAATAAGACAGGCAGCAGCATCTTTCTTCAATTGCCAACCCGCCTGCCAACCGTGGCGATTATGCCAAAATACTCCTTCTGGAGAGGCCTGTATCCAGTACTGGGCTACTACACGTGATGATGATGATGACTCGTTTGCCGCTTTTTGTCTATTTTTTTGATCAAGTATTCTGTACTGTTTTTTAGTGACAAAATAAATTGCGTAATCGACTCGATAAATTGATACAATAATGGCAGTACAACTCTAATGTAGATAAGAACTCCAAATTATACCGAGCTAATACTATTTTGCATTAAGTACGAGTAAGCTTGGATAAGATTTATTTGAGAATACATTTGGTATCTTTATGTTCTGAGACAATAATGGATGGCACAGTTTTACCACCTTCAAGGTTTCGAGGGATTTCAAAGAAGCTTTGTTTATATTTTAATCGTAACGATGTGATGCAGATTCAGCTTGGATATTTTCATTAATTTTGATGGATTTAGGTAGGTCTTCTACATTTGCACAATCTAGGTTCGTATTCAAATTTGAAATATTATGTCCCGGGCGGGACATAATTATTCAAATTTAAATTGCTATTAAGTTGGTAAAATATCACATAGAGTATTTAATCTAGGTTCTTTTATGATCGTTATAATAGTTTTTTTTTGTTTCAACTTATTGGAAGTAATTAATTTAAAAAAATACTTTCTAATGTTCTTTGTCATCATCAGCCTGGATCAGATCACTGCTGGACGCAGGCCCTGTCAATAGAAAAATAAATGATGGAAAGAGTACACTTCTTCACATCTATCCTTCATTAGCCTCTTACTACACTCATAGAAAAAGATCACTTTAATGTACTAACACTAGAGATGTTAATAAACATCTTATGTTCCAACTGGTGACCGAAACAAAAAAAATCGGTGTGCTCCACTATAAAATAGTTTCTTTTTCGTCGATAATTTAAATTAGCAAAAGTATTTAGTGGCTCAAGAAGCAGAAGTAAAGTAAAGGCAAAAGATTTATACGTTTTGAAGGGAAACCAGAGTAAAGTAAAGTTAAGTAACAGCCTATAATCATCCCACTGCAGGGAAAAGGGGTCCATCATTAAAACAGAAGTGGCAAATGTATTTTTTCTTGTCTACCTAAATATTTCTGTTATATAAATATGAAAATTCAAATTCGTGTTCATTCTATGACCCGATTAGGTATAGCAAATACTTTTATATAATTTCTCGAATAATGAAATAAAAATGTCGTTATTTGTTCCTTTTGTGAAATTAGCGAGGTAATTTAGAACAGCTCTTTCTTAAAGTCTTCAATAAAGTTGAGATGGAAGACTTTAAAATGTAATCACAACAAAACATTAATGAATCAAAAGGAGAATTGTACAAGTAGACTTAAAGTTTTAACTTGAGCGAGTTGTCGCAGGTGGAAATTTGCAAGAGCTGTTAGGTTCGGATAAGAAACTCCGACTAGGCGGATTTTATGAAATTCCAAATATAAGGGATAAGTTCTTAAAACCCACGTTGAAAATTCAGCCAAAACATCTCAGGAAGGGCAACTAACCGTAAAGCAAACTCTTAAGAAGTTTTTTATGGAAATTTTAGCAAAACCTCATTTTGGTAATGTTTGAGTTTAAGTGCTAATTAACCGAGTTTTACCATCCCAAGTAACTACTGTTTTGATATTAAAATAAAATTGTTGTCATTAGCACGCTCAGGACTTTTCATTTTATGATATTAGTTGTTTTCAGCGTTTGAAGTCTGATGAAGCCTTACACGTATTACTTATTAAGTTTTCAAAAGACTTGTTGAGATAACACTTTGAATAGCTAATCATAGTTTTTAGGGTTTCACTTAAGTTAATGTTACGGAACTTTTCAAACTTTATCCATGTTTTTCAGTATTAGTGCTCAAACAATGTGGCCCAGTTAGCACTAGGTAAAAAACTTCTTAAAGCTATAGACCCCACAGCGGTGGGTCGGAATTGAAGAATAGAGACAATAAAATTAGAGTAGATAAAGTATTAGTACAGGCATAATCACTACGCTTGCCAAATGTGGGTTGATGATCAAAAGGTAGGTACAGGTAGGTAGGGGTGGTGACCGGGGCAGAAGTAACAGAGGACTAATTGTAACATTGGCAAATATTTCTACTACTGAAGCATTCGTGTGTTTGCGATGAAAGAAGAGAAGAGAAAAAACGGTGCTATTTTTTATGTGCCGACCCTACACAACACATTGTTTTCTAATACGGCATAAATTAACTATTTACTTTATTTGATATTTTAGCAACTTAATTGCCCGCCCGGCATGCGAGGAGATGCGGGTTCGAGTCCTGCCTGAGACAAAAATTTTCAAGTTTATATATTGATATTATAATAGCTGTATATAAATAGCTGTTTCATCTTAACTGACTGTCAAACATCTGCAAAGATGTTTCTTTCGGGTGTTAAGGGTGCAAACTCCTAACATTTGATGAAACAACGCTGGCTCACAGCGTAAGAATATGCTTGAAAAATTCGCGCCGTGTCGCAGTGTCTCGGTGGCCTAATGGCGGCATGCGAGGAGATGCGGGTTCGAGTCCCGCCTGAGACAAAGTTTTTCAAGTTTATATACTGAAATTAACTATTGTTTTATAGATAAACAATGTGATTATTACAGTGTACCTACGTACAGGGTTAGTAGTTATTGTACTTAAACGTGTACTTTTCATTGATTCTAATTACTAATTAAAACTATAGGTACATGATATTAATTTAATTCAGTTCAAGTAAAACAACAGATCCTATTATTCGCATATTAACTACTGATGTTTGTAAAACGACATTATTTGCTCGCTCCATGCACATACACAATTTAATATTTGTCACGAATTGGGTCACCTAAAATTCAGTTCGGTGTGTTTGATTCATATATTATATAGTTTATTTATTTGCATTTAAGTTGAACCCACCTTGGATTTTCAGTGTGAAATTCAGAGTTACAAAAAATTCAATAAAATTTAGAAAGATGAAAGAGTATTCAGGTAATAACACTGACATTATGTAGACGGTGTTATCTGGTAGCGTCTTGTCTTAACCGTACCGTCACTCTCATACTATTAGCCAAGCTTAGATAGCCAACCCTTTGCCAAACGTAACTGCAGCTTCAGAGAATAGTCTCTAGCTCACCTTATAAAATGTTTTTTTACTTCAAATTTTCTGCAGTACATACGAGTACTACACATAAGTATACTGTAACTGATACATGGCATTCTTCTGTCGTATATCCTCTTTTCTCCTTCCTCCTTTTGGAGAGGTCTATGTCCAGCATTTGAGGATTTTTATGGTGTGATAAGGTATGTGGATTGCGACGATTAATATTGACATTATTCGACGACGATTAATATAGAGTTAAAATTTTCAAACCGATTGTTTGTTAACATTTACAATCAAAGATATATGATTACATGAGTACCGGTTAAAATTGAGTTAAATAAATAACAAAGGGTCTGGCAGACCGGAAAATTCGTCTGTCTAGCTCACGTGCGGGCATGCAAACATTCTGTAAACGAACCTTCGCAGACTTAGAAACAAACACGAAAGAGGATTCTGAATAAATTACAATTAAAATTTTTGTGTTTAAGCACATAGTAAAATTAGAGAAAAACTTTAAATTGCGTTAGGGGCTAATTTATTATAAGGATTTTTAAAGGCTTTCTAACATAATAGTGACTTCGAGTCTGTAAAATAACAACTGGCAGGTTTAGCAAACAACTTGATTTGAATTTGAGCTTTAAAGTCAAAAGACGAACGAGTCAATTCTCGTAAAATAGTTAACAAAAACACTGCATTGAATATAATTTTAAGTCCACGTTATTCAATACAAACAAATCTATTTACCACACAAATCTTGAACAGCGTATACGTAGAGAGAAATAAGATAGCCTATGAGGATATAGGTACTATAATTTGCTCGCGCGGTTTTATTATTTTGCATTAAAATCCTTTCTTGACTTATTAAAAGTAATATTTATAATAATAATAATAATATTTAAGACATGCCTCACTGGGCCACACAGAGCCATCTAGTCCCAAATTAAGCTACTATTAAAGTACCCTGTCGTGTGGGGTACTAGACAACCGATAAACTTACTTATATACTTTTTTTTGTAAATACATACTTATAATACATAGAAAACACCCAGACCAGTACAAATAGACATGTTCAAGCATACAAATATTTGTGCTGTGCGGGGATCGAACCCGCGACCCATGGCTCAGAAGCAGTATTTACTACCGCTGATCCAAATGGTCGTCAAAAAATTGATCATCGGTTTAGAAGCGCATTAAGCTGTAGCTCTGCATATAGATAGATAATAATATTATTTATACAGTCTATTTGATTAAAAACGCGTTTGGTGGTCATTTCATCTAAATCAATGTAATATTTTATGAGAACAGCATCAGCTACAGGATATTCATGTATTAACAATTAATTAAACCATTAAATTGTTCCTAAACATTCCCCATTTTGTGTATCCAATAAACTTTTTTAACTGCCAAACTAAAAATTTCCCTACAAATGAAGTCATATATTTAGTTGAAGGAAGTCGTTACACGGCGAATCCAAAATTCGAGTCTGCTCCGGTTATTTCTAAAGGCTATAAAACCGTTCATGGCGGAATAAACAACGCGCGGATACGGGTGGTCGGGCGAACATCGCGCGATTCGTTGACACATGTCGCCCTTCCGACCCTCGTAGCCCTTCCAGTGTAATCAATACGCACGAATTGTGACTGCAAATTATAGCAATCTCTGTATATTCTAGATGTCCTGGACGGCCTGGTGATTATACCTATACAGGATGAAATTTTAACCACCTTCTAAATTTTAATATATCAATATACGAGACAAAAAACAAATGACGTATTTTTTCTTTTGGTATAGCCCAGTACAAAAATGTCAAGATAAAGCACTTAGAAAATGTCCGCAAAAAATCTAAAATTTTTGATACAGCCGCCTAGCAACACTTTTTTTACGCGATTCGCATCTCATTTATTCATTACGATAATATTCATACGTTTTTGATTTACCCTTTACACCTTATCAGGCCTAGGACCGTGAAATTTGAAAACTACGAGTAAATTGCGAAAAATATTTTCGGGTGACAGCTTTATTTACATTTTTTACTTCATAAATGGGCTCTAAATACGATACCGAACGCCTATAAAAATTTTGGAAAGTGGTTAAAATTTCACCCTGTATTATTGCTATCTATCTATCATTGCTATGGTAACATGAATTCAAGGATGGAGGACTTTGCCCTGCAGTAGGAGGTTAGAGGCTGTTACTTAACTTTTTACGCTGACCGTGGTCACAGGATTTCTGATCTTGTATATTCCTTGAGTAGTGTGAGTAAACCAAGTATAAGTCAGACAATCAGTTTTTGAAAGACTTTTGAGTTTGAATGTACCACGTATTACCACAGTTTTAAAACGTTAAGTTAAACCCCAAAAATGACTGTTAATTAAATCACCCAGTTTATCTTTCGCTTTAATAAAATAATAATGAATTTTAAAAGCAAACTTCAAATTTATATTTCGGCCCGTATCACGAGAATAAACTTAATATGCCGAAAATACGGTCCCAGAGCGATATCACACGTGCAAACATTGTTAATAGGTAGCTACTGGGGCAATATTTATTTTGCGCTTATAATGCGGAAATTAAAGTGTACCTATTATACTTTGTTGAGCATAATGGAGCTATTTTTTTCATGTTTACGCTCTAGGTTTCGTTGGCATAACGAATAAATCAAATTTGAATATTGCTTTTAAAATAGGAGGGTAATGTTACGCTTTATTTTTTAGAAAGGAAATTGATGCCGACAATAGCTCCTGAGATTACATTATCAATATTTAATTGAAACACATTTTGTTTTTCTTTCACTGAAGATAATTTAATTAATTTTAAAATGTGGTTGTTTACGCGTACTGAACAACGTTATGAGAATTCAAGTGTAAATTGTTCAGATTTCATAATACGAGTACCATACTGACTTGTATTTTTGCTTATTCTGTTTAACTGTAACATCGTTCTTCCACGATTCGTTTTTTTTATTAATGAAATTGTATTTTCAATAAAATTGCTTAACAAACGCCCCGTTGGTCTAATGCCCCGTTGGTCTGATGCCCCGCTGTTCTAGTGTTTTAAGAAACGGGCCCAAATCTAGGGGTCTCGGGTTTGATCCCTAGGTTGGGCAACAAGAAGTTTAAAATTTTTGAACATTGCTCAGGTTTGTGATTACTAACCCGCATTAGGTAAGCATGGTGTTTATGCCTGTACCCATCATTGCTATGGTAACTGGAATTCAGTGATGAAGGCCTTGCTCTGCAGCATTGTAGTGGGATGGAATGACTCGTAGGTAAATTATATTGCTTTTTTGTAACTAAAATATTTATGGGAAGTTTATTTTATCTGATAATAAATGCATCAGCTCTTACTACAATTAAATGAATATAAAATGAACTAACTTTTCCTACATAGTAAAGCAAATAACGAATCTACCTTATTAAGAATATTACCAACAAATGACATAAACTCCACATAAACATGACATAGAAGTGTCTCTCTCTTTGCTTGTTCTCCTAAGACTCCTCCAATTCGGCCAGTAGTGGTAAAAAGACGCTGCTAGCTCTCTCCTTCTGACAGTTTTCTTTACGCCTCTCATGACTCCTAAGACAAAGATACAGCACAGCACAGATTTTCATTTGCTTTAAAAACGCTAGTACGTAACATATTACCCATTAAATATCTTGCTTTTCATTCTTGCTTTGCTCGCTATATTGATCGGTTTCAATCCTCGATATTCGTATCGCGGTATCGAGTTAACTCGAATGATCGGCCAAAGATAATGACCACGGTCATACAGAGCGGACGCATCGGATTTCGCATCACGTCGTGTTGATTGTCGAACGACAAACCCGTTGCCCGCCGGCGTTCCAATTACTAGCGACACAGACGCCACCCTCAGTGGTCATAGATTTGTAAAGACGCAGAATGGTTAAAAATACATGTAGGTACTTGTATTTTTAACCATTCTGTATGTGTATTGCTTCGCAGTCCTGATTTTTTGCTGTTCATTGATATTTCTTGCTACGGTACTATCGTATCTAAATTTCCTATACCACTGCTTATACATATTTTACATTTTTAAAACGCATAGAAGGAATTCTTGTTGACTTTCTTGTCATTGGGCATTCGATATGTATTATTGAAATGTAACAAGTAGTAATTTAAGTAAGTGACAAACAACTTTAAGATGGTAGGTAAAAAGATAAAATAAATGCGTAAAATCGATGGGTACTACTAAACTAACATGTAGATGTTAGTTATCATCTCTGTGATCATCATTACGCTGCTGTCTTCTTACTTGTTTATTTTTTTGAATTTTTTTTACCCTCGAATATTGACGAACATATAGCGGGTACTGACTAAAGGTCGATGTTAATAATCTATTATCAGTAGTAGTAGGAGATAAGCCAACAGAAGATTATTTGCCTATATATTTTAGGTCAATTGTTTGATATTATGTCCAGGATATTCTGCCTATCTATTATGTCAATGTAAAGTTAGGCATAAAACAATATACACCATTCTGTTTTCTTGCTAATCTTTGACAGGTCTCAACAAACCCCCGGCTCTCACTTATCAGGACTTACGGGCTAATACCACCCGAAGGGCACCACCCAATCTGGTGTGGTGCTTATCTCAATTTAATGGCTTCCGTATTAATGCCGCCTTTGTCTAATTTGAGGATCGTACGGTCTTGATCAGTCGTTGTTAAATCGATCGGTAAAAATTAATGTTGTGTAAATGACGTCGGTCAAAACTATCATTTGTTTCAATTGAGATGAACTCGTTAAGTTTTTTATGGGGTGATCAGAACTGTATGATTTTGCATAGTTAGAGCTTAAAAGTTTGAACCGACGAAAAGAGAAAACTAAGCCACCAATATTGAACAGGTGCATGATGAATTTTTACGAACAAAAATTTATGTATAAGATGAGATGAGATATGAGAGAGTAATGTCAAATCTATTTTAATACCCTCCGGAGTCGTTTTAATTTTACACGAGGATAACAAAATAATCCTAATCAGTCAATCCAGTTGAAGATTACGTATGGTCATTAACTAAGTGCATCCTCATTTTTCTTCGGTCGAAGGGGAAACACAGATTAACGCCAATGAAATCACAGGTGTTATGTTGGTTCGTATTATTGTCGTGAATTTTCATCACCAATTACAAATAGGTGTCTGATATTTTTAATACTAATTTTGTTATAAAGCTTTTTTACATTCATTTTTTTCTTGCCGTAACAATCCTCAAGTTAAATATTCTCGAAAAAGTGTTTTTATCTTCTATTTGTTACGTTCTATGATGAATTGTTGATAGTAGGAGTTTTCTTTGGCACTCCTCCAATACTAATAACAAATGCCGTCCGTGTACCAAAAGAGCCATTCCATTTTCACCTTAATAACCGATGACCCTTTCAGTTTATATAAGCAGTGGAAGAATAGGATCCCTGGGAGAGCTCATCTGGAACGACATCACGTTTAGCCTCAAATCAAAGGAACGATATAATCCAACCGATTCCGAGGGGCTGCGACGAAAAAATTGTGAGTCAAAGCGATTGTTTCCAATATCAGAGTAGGGAGGAAAACTTTTATTGGGCGCAAAGTGGGTATTATTCACGAGGCCGACGTAATCAACCACGGACTAGGGGGGCCGCCGGACGTCGCGCTCCTGAATGCAAAGATATTTTTACCAAATGCGGGTCATTTTCAAAGGGTTCGACTTATGAAGGAAAAATTTGACAGACCCTTTTCTATTACCGGAGTTGTGGATCAAAACCGAGACGCAATTAAGAGAGCTTACTCGTTTCCCAATACCGTTCTTTTGTGGTCAACGCCGATCTTCTTTTGTTGGTTTTCTTAGTGCTCGATAAGATCTTCTCTAAATTTAGATTTCATTATTCAATGAACGATTCG
The DNA here is from genome assembly GCA_949315895.1 of Anania crocealis. Lineage (NCBI taxonomy): Eukaryota > Metazoa > Arthropoda > Insecta > Lepidoptera > Crambidae > Anania > Anania crocealis. The sequence goes on from OX438862.1 coordinate 13,482,937, forward strand.
CATCCTAGTGACTTCAGTGAAAGATATTGAAAAGTTATTTGATTTTTTTGTTTGACAGTTTTTATTTTGACATGAAACGGTTTATGATTTACAACCGACAAAAATAACTAGATAAGATCTCGTAATAAGGAAATTCCATCGTACTCGTTTCTTGGGCACCGCTTTAAATCTTAACTAAAAGATTGACGGACAAAAATATTTTAAAAACTATGATAAAGGCTAAGAACTTTGAGCCATTTCTGTTTTTTAGTTAAATAAATATTTCCCAATTGTTAAAAGGTAGGAATTTTTTTTCTTCAAAGATACGCAATATCTTTAGAATATCATTTTTCTTTGATCTTCTTATGGGAAGTTTCGAGAAGCGTTAACGAACAAATGAAGACACTTTAGTCGCATTCGCTTTTGATAAAAGAAGGATCAAAATTTAATTTATCAAAAAATAAGAAAACCGTTTTCTCTGTAATTTCTTAGTATCGCAAAAATATATTCAATCGTTAAAATATAACGGTTTACCGAAACCTGATGAAATACAGTTTAACGGAAACAGTAGAGCCTTAGTAAATGAGTTTCAGTGGAATCTACAGTACTAGTATCCTTTTCAGAGTATCTTAATATCCAATCTCATTTAACTCACACCAAATATGTTTGGTTCCCCATAGAAACATTCACTTTTGTGAAGAGAAAGTACAATTTCCTGGAGGAAAAACCATCCCATGTCCGTTCCAGGGTTTATTTACTATCGCCATACTTAGAATCGTCTAATTGGCTCAGTGGTTTAAACGTGAATACTTCACAAATAGACGGACAGAAAAATAGTCAGTTATTTTTTATTATTACGAGTACATTAGTGCGATAGCTTTTTGTTTTTTTTTAATTATTATTTAAATCTCAATGTGCCCAGTAACTATACATTTAGATGACTTACGCTTGATATGCCATAAATAAATTCAAACTTTAGACCATAAAGTTTATATCACCCAACACGATCAAATAGTTGACCCCTTTCAGCCATAACATTTATCGTATACTTGCAATAGTAGACCTATTAGGCCAATAATATTTCCTAGAAACTTATTTAACGATCGCATGACAACAATTGCACGCAGATCCAACAATTTAGTACATTTCCTCTACCATTACGTTTTTGAACCGTAGCAGAGTATTGGCGTCATACATTACACAAGTTAGTGCTTATTCTGGCCGATACCACCTTGCACAACAAGTACTTACGTCAAGTCCACCCAGTTTATAGGTTTCTGTTCAAACATTACACACCTAAACAAACATGGTTAGGTGCAACGAACCTACAAGAGCTTTAAATTTTCCAAAACCCACAGAATATGGCTCTATTTTCGATCTTAAGTTTATTGACTTAAGAACTGTGTAAAACAAATCAGATGCGTAGTTTGTTTTCCTCGATCTAACAGCTTTGGGATATGCCATAAAATTTGTAATGTGCTACGGATATTTTTATTATTCATCTGCTGTAAATATTTCCGTTTAAGGAATGTATACTACCGGTAATAATATGTTTTAAAACGATGAGTTTACTATGTTGCTGACTGCTTGGATTTCTCATACATTTTGTGATTGAAAAAAACAGTAATCCTATATCTTAGATTAGCACCTACTGGAAGGGGAGCACGGCAGGGAGTTTTCAGGTTATAATATTTAATATTTATTTATTTATTTATTTTATTTGGACTGCCAGGGATAATTCCATTGGTAAATTACTTATATAATCTTCATAGGTGATACTTATAAAATGTAAAAATCTTCTTAAGGCGGCCACATCATGCACAATACGGACGGAGTTATGTTTAAATTAGAAACTAATTATAATGTGAAACTAAAATTTTGAAGGACAGTATATAAACATGTATAAAATAAATGAACTCTACAATATAATAATAATAATAATATTTTAAGACATGCCTGACTGGGCCACACAGAGCCATCTAGTCCCAAATTAAGCTACTATTAAGTACCCTGTCGTATGGGGTACTAGACAACCGATAAACTTACTTATATATATCATGGCAGTAGAACTTTTTTTAAATGATATTCGTTATAATGGCATAATCCGAGTATCCTCATTATCAGTCCACGTCGTCTGCTGGGCATATACCTCTCCATTAGGGTATTTTTACTGTAGTCACGATCACGATCAGTAAATAAAAGCTATGATTTATTACAATTCCAGTTTTAAAATTGTTTTTAAGCAACTGAATTGTAGAGTATATTTTAAATACGGATTATTCAAATACCTAAACATTTTTAGGGTTCCGTACCCAAAGGGTAAAAACGGAATCGCTGTCTGTCCGTCTGTTTGTCACCAGGCTGTATCTCAAGATCCGCGATAGCTAGGCAGTTGAATTTTTTATTAATTATGTATATCTATTGCCGCAATAACAACAAATACTAAAAACAAAATAAAATAAATATTTAAGGAGGGCTCCCATGACCCATACAACAAACGCGATTTTTTTGCCCTGTTTTGCTGGGTTCAATAATGGCAACTGGTAGGAACTTGAAATTCACAAAACACTCAGTTTCATTTTTACTTTAATAATAAATCATAAAATTAAAATATAAAAAATATTTCAGGGGGGCTCCCATACAAAAAACGCCATTTTTTGGCAATTTTTGCTCGATATCAATAAATGGTAACAGATAGGCACTACGTTATCTAAATTTATGTATGTACCTACGTAATGTTGTATACCTAGTCAATGGTACGGGACCCTTCGTGCGCAAGTCCGACTCGCACTTGGCCGGTTTTTTAACAATACAAATCAGTAAAAACCTTATTTTACTGCTCTGGCTAGCTAAAATATTGATCTGACCAATATTTTTTTTATTTCTTACTAAAATTGTCTATGAAATACTGGAAAAATGTGTACGGGGCAGTAAGACCTCAAAGCGCACCAGCAGAAAGCTATGGGGTTGCCGGTTTTGTTGGCTATTATACCTAATTCCTACCTGTTATGCATAAAACTTGTTTAATATGTTGACTGACGTAAACTAAATACTTAGTAAACGAGTAATTCGAACCTTAGTGGTTTTTCTATTCTAAGTTAAATACCTTATAATTGTAATTTAAGTTTTTAAAGTGGTAATAATTGAAAAAAAAAATGTACACAATCTATCTCGCGCACATTCCGTCAGATGGTCATAAATATTTTCGTGGTAAGTGTGTTTTAGAGTTAGTGTATAAGGCACTCTGTGGACACAAATAAATGATTCATGAAAATTATGAAACTATTAAAAAACGGTACATTTGCAAATAAAATAAAACAATAAAATAATAGTCTATCTGCATCGTCAGGATGTATTGTTGTACTAATCAATATTATAGTAAGATAAAATTAATAGACTCAGGCGTTAGTTTGCGGAAATCCATAACTAATTATGGATTTAGAAAATTATTTTGCTAATGATTTCCGCTTGTTAACACCGGCCTAGGTACTTTCACCATACTACCCGCACTAACACTGATTAAGCAAGCACCTACACCATACTACCCGCACTAACACTGATCGAGCAAGCACTATTTCATGCAGGAAAACCGCCCGCCCTCCCTCAAAAATGCATGCAGTACAGTATATATCGATCGATATATCGGTGTTGGGTAGTAATAATTAACAATACAAATCAGTAAAAAGATTATTTTACTGCTCTGGCTAGCTAAAATATTGATCTGCCTAATATATTTTTTTTATTTCTTACTATAATTGTCTATGAAATACTGGAAAAATGTGTACGGGGCAGTAAGACCTCAAAGCGCACCAGCAGAAAGCTATGGGGTTGCTAAATGTACACAATCTATCTTGCGCACATTCTGTCAGATGGTCATAAATATTTTCGTGGTAAGTGTGTTTTAGAGTTGGTGTATAAGGCACTCTGTGGACACAAATAAATGATTCATGAAAATTATGAAACTATTAAAAAAACTTTACATTTGCAAATAAAATAATAGTCTATCTGTATTGTCAGGATGTATTGTTGTACTAATCAATATTATAGTAAGATAAAATTAATAAACTCAGGCGTTACTTTGCGGAAATCGATAACTAATTATGGATTCAGAAAATTATTTTGCTAATGATTTCCGCTTGTTAACACCGGCCTAGGTACATTCACCACACTACCCGCACTAACACTGATCGAGCAAGCACTATTTCATGCAGGAAAACCGCCCGCCCTCCCTCAAAAATGCATGCAGTACAGTATATATATCGATCGATATATCGGTGTTGAGTACTAATAATTGCATCATAATTATTATAGTAAGAGCCTATAATCATCCCACTGGAGGTAAAGGTCCCCATCATTGAATTAAAGTTACCATAAAAATAATAAAGTGTTTTTATTGAAATTAAAATGAATAAAAGTCAATGTTAGTGAAAACTGAAAACTCAGGAGCAATCAGTCAGAAAATCGTGATTTATTCCACCGTCCACTTAGGGTAGCTAAAAATATTCCATACTTAAAGTCCACACCCGCTTTGACTTGACTATGGCTTGAATTCAACATTTTTACTCGTACTCAAAATTTCATAGCATTTTCCACAACTTACGTTTTTCAAACTGAACTTTAAATCCGCAGCAAAAGGCGCACTTTAGTTTCCCTCTTGACTTCTCATAGTTACTTTTTGCGATACTAATTCGTGGTAGCCTTCGAATTTTTATGAAGCTGTAACATCTTCGTATAAACATTCAGTTTTGGGCTCTATCTGTTTAATTTTAGGGTGTATTTTTGTTTAAAGATCGAGTATACGTTGTTGGGTTTCTTCCTAAATATTCCCTCCCAGCCAAAGGCAGTCCCCAGGGACATGATCCCGAACTCCTCATTTATCATGCTTGTCACGTGTTGACCATCCTTCGTGTGTACTGCACATATAAACTGTAGAGTAAATATACAGGCAGCGCTAAAGACTTGTGTTTTAACTAATGAAGTGATCATCTTAAGTGATACCGTGGAAAACAAATATGTACAGTCAGCAACAAATGCCTCTGGTATACATACGAATCGAATAATGATTGCTAAAGTTAAAATGGTAGTATTGAGGGCAAGTATATTTGTTGACAGACATATTGCTATCCTCTTCTCTTACTTTTCAATTACTTGAATTTTTCATTTAATACTACCATTATAATATTTTGATCTTTCTTACGATTTTTATAAATACAGTAAGAAGCTTTGGGGTTTTCATCGAGAAGATGATCATTGATCACGGAATAACTTGGATCATGTCGTTTCAAACAGTGCTAAAATAAGTATTGAAAATTCGTTAAAATAATTGATATTAATAGTGACCATAAAATCTGTGTCTGGTTATCTGCTTTTACATTTTCAAGATGTCGTTTTATCTTTTAAAAGTGATTTAAATCCAAGTTTAAAGTATTACACTTTTATTATATTAAATAAATTTAAAGAGTTCTAGTGTACATCTGAATGCTAAGAAGATAGAAAACTATAATTAATCTGCCTACTAAGCTGTCACGCTTGTTGAAACTCATTTAACTTAATCAACAATATAATAGTTAAGTTACAAAGTAATTAGGTACATAACCGCTTCTTTTCGTGCTTTCAATTAAGATTTTTGATTATCCAAATAATCAACTTCAAAAGTCTTGTGATTGCGCAATCTGCAAAAAGGATAGTGAAATCTATTAGGACGTGCTAGAACTAAAATATTTAACTACGCGGTATTACATTATTAATTCATATGTTAAATACACTTCTTTTTAATAAATTATTTAATTTGATTCACAATATTAAGGGCATTTTAAAGGTTAGTATTATTTAACAATTAGACATCGGATCTACAACAGCAGCACTACGACGCCACTAACCGGCAACAATAAGATTTCCATCCCTTTGTCCTAAATTCATCTGAATTAGCAATCAATCGTTCCAATCCACATAAACAAACGTCTATCGCTTTTCTAATTAGCAACTCCGGGCTGCAAGTCAAACACGCATACTCTTAATAGCTCGTTTGGCGATAGAGCGGACGCAGCCAATACCATTGAGTGCTGTCTGCGAGTTGCACTTGCTTCAGAACAAACACTCGATATAATTGAACTGTCGAATGTTATGCATATCTTTGACATTGTAAGTGCCAAGCGTGTTATCTTCATTAATAGTTATCTATTCGATTTTGGTACAGCACTTTCAAAGGAATCACATCCCTAAGTGTAAAAATTTGGGTATAAAAACATTGAATAAATACAAGAAACTATACAATAAAAAATATTACTACTAAAAAGCGATGAAGCAATTTTGAGACCTTCTGCTAACCGGACGATTAGTTACAAACTACTGACTAGTTGTTCGGTTAGCGAAAGGTTGTGGATTCAAGCCCCACATAAGGCACAGATGCCTTTAGAAAAAATAAAAATAAAAATGGACGAAACGTTCTCGACTTTTGCGCCTTTTCGATTCATATTCTTCTACATGCCAGCAATAACTTCGTTTAGGACGACTACTAGAGCTAAGTGCTACCCCCAATTGATTTTATTTTATTACTTCTAAACAAAATAAATTCTCAAAAAACTAGAACAGTATCAATTTAAGAAATTACCTCTAGTATTTATTAAATCACTGTTAACTGCTTTTCATTCTGCATACTTTCGTATTGTACATTATTGCTAAAAGCGGCCTTACTTACAACTAAAGTTGTGGATAGGGTTGTCGTCTTTGCGATGATGATTTATAGCGTGACTTTGAGTATGCATTGTTACAATAGCTCAAGAAGGTGTGAATATTATAGTCATCCATAATCCGAAACGGACATAATAATAATTGAGGGGTATCAATTTATAGCTCGTTTGATGGTCGTTATTGTTCAATATGGCGTACATCTTATTGAAGCTGAAACCAATGAGTCGCTAAGTAACTTACTGTTGTTTTTTTTTTCAAATTCAGGATAGTGTTAAGAGGTTAAAACATGACAGTGTAACGAAAAATGCCTTAAATTCAAAAAACATTAGGTTAAATTTGTGAAAAGAAAAAACTTCGTAACATTTCATTCGTTAACCTAATAGGAATAACCAAATAGCTGCCTAAATTTTTCAAATAGATTTATTAAGTAAAAAATAAGTGTTTCATTAAATTTAATCTTTAATTGTAAGCTATTTATTGCATTCGTGTAAAAATAACACCACTAGCTCTTCCTATGCTGTATCACAAAAAGAAGACAAGCAACAGTTTGACGACCTGGCGGAGTGGCGCACACACTGGTTTTCAAAGTGTCGCCTGCTCTGAGGTCCCGGGTTCGATTCACATTTTCTCGGGTCTGGGTGTTTGTGGTACCTTCGTTGTTTCTGGTTTCTAAAATACGAGTGCTCCAAATAGTTATTCAAATTGGGATCAGTACAATGTATGTGACGTTGTCCACATTTATTATTTATTATTATTTATTAACAGTGTCTTCTCTCCACCAATGGTGGACCACCAATGGACAAACTGCGATAGCCAACCCGTTAACCAAACGTGGTCATTATGTCAAAATTTTCTTTTTGGAGGAACATGTGCTTAGCACCACTGCTGATCTTAGTCCACTCAGTAGGCTGATGATAACAAAAGAAATGTAAATGTTATTTATTTAAATCCTGTTTCATTTAATGTCTAAGTCATAAACGACAAATCGGTAGAAGCCGTCCTCCGTGAGAAAAGTATGTCTGCAAGACAAGGGAACAACCAAGATCCTCCATCTTAGCTTCGAATAACTAGGAGAGCTGACCCAACCTTTAGTGTGACAAGGCCAAGACTAAGAAACAAAACTTGAGAGGTGTCAAGGGACACACGGATGGAACGAAGTTCATTTTTAGTGAAGGATTTGTAATACAACTTAATTTTATTTTAAATTTATTTTTAATACTCTCTTCCTCTCCCTCTCCTCTCCCACTCTCCCTCTCCCTCTCCCTGTCCTTTTCCCTCACCATCTCCCTCTCCTTTCCCTCTCCCTTTTACCCCTCTCCTTCTCCCTCTCCCTCTCCCTATCCCTCCCCCTCTCTCTCTCTCTCTCTCTCTCTCTCTCTCTCTCTCTCTCTCGCCGCACGGCTTACAACTATAGCAAAAAAAGTCTGTCAAAAAGTGTCGTTACAATTTTTTCTATAAGGAAGGATAAGGAACTTCGTTCTTATAAAAAGAGTTGTTTTACGTCAACACTCATTACGTCATTTTGGGGTTGTGGGATCTACCTCCTAGTGGTCCACCCTGGGCAACGGCATCTTTGGTTTTCTAACCAATGATGACGGCTAACTGATCCCTCTGCGGTGGTAGGCTTCGTAAGAGACTGCCTGGGTGCTACCACCCTCCTGCCGATGTCCAGCGCCAAACAGTTTTTCTGTGTTCCGCTGGTGAGTGGGAGAACCAGTATACCTCTGGGTAAGCTCGCTCCATCTTAGGCTTCTTCTTTACCGTATAGTTAAGTCAAGAGCAAGCCCTTTATTCATATAAAAAAACAACAATGTTTCGGAGATATTTGCTTTATGCGTTTGAAATTATTTAACAAATGTATGGTTGCCAAATAACAAAAAAAAAACAAGTTAATAAAACAGTTATCAGATAAAAATAATGTTAAATGTTTTTTTCATAGTCACTTAGATGAATAGCTTACGTTATTCATAAACGAAAGATTACGGCCGTATCTGGCCATAAGTCGAGAAAAACAGCTTATGACGGTTAAGAAGATATTTCCGCCCGATTTCCCGGTAAAAATAAAATAAACGGAGAATCCGAAGTAATCCCAAGAGGATTGGTCAGGAGACTTTGTAAGCTGTAATCTAAAAAGATACCTTATTTTCAGTACGATGTTATAATAAACTGTAAAACTAGAGCAAGGCTTTTGCTCAAGTAGCATTTCCCAACCTCCTTTACCATCTCGTTTCAGAATAATAACGTGCATGCATGAACTGTACTCGCATGTTATGTGAAACAAAACAATTTTACTGTAAATAAATGACATACCTACATCTGTATGTATGCAAAAAGCTCATGAAAATCGTTTGTTTCTTAGCACATGGGTCCAAAAATAATTAAAAAAAATTCAATTTATACACATTATATCTTAAAATCGATGACGGTCTAGAGACTAGTGCTGTAAGGCTACCTTAGTCTACCAAAACATACGATAGCCTAACTGGGAGGCTACGATAAGCAACTCAACCATTAATATTTTAGGAATATCACAAATAATTTGTTACGAAGACAGTGTATTTTAATTGAAGACAGTGTCAAATATTAGAATGATTTTGGTGTAATTTTCTGAAAAGTTTTTTTGTAACATCGACGTGCAATAAAACCTACACGTATCAATTAGGACACCTTAAGTAACTAAAAAAATGCTATAGCAACTGACTTTATCGCAAAATTGATGAGGAATCAGACCTATGCCCAATATTACAAAAAAAAAAACTTACTTCTAATGCATGAAAACAGAATATAAACTTTCTGAATTTTATAACCATTTTTTATTTCAATAGGATTAATTCGTAGGTTGCCATGCTTTGGCCAGGCGCTACTTCCGTCTTTAGTAGTAAGATTAAATTAGTTGAAGTAAATCACATCACAAGCCTGAATAGGTTTAAAACTCTGATTCCAGTAGCAAAAGTTTAAACTAATCTTGAAATCGTAACACAGAAATAATTCCACCTCTAAAACCTAAACAAGCCTCTGTTACCTCACCAAAACGAAAAGATTGAAAGTATTCGATTTTCCCATTAAGTAAATTAACTTTTACTCAACCCCGGAAAAGGTTTTTAGATTTAGTACCTAAAACTTATTCGATTTATAAAGCGTCTTTACCAAAATCTCTGCTACGCAAATCTTTGATTTAACCCTTAGAGAAATCCCATTTCTTGCGAATCAATGAAGTTTTTATTTGCCACCCAATTTTCCTAACCAATACATCCCTTGTGAAGAGGGGAAGTGTAGGATAAAGGGTACAAAGCGAAAAATAACGGAAACAACCACAACAATAAAGGCAAACCAAATTAAGGATTCCGCCACGAATATCTCCTGGAAAAAGGAAGCTAAAATTACGGTGGGCTGTGATTTGAATTTATTACCCTAAGGCTAATTTTATTTCGGCGGCTCGGAATATGGTCTGGGTGAGCAGCTTGCCCATTAACTAGACAATATTGAGCCATGTCTCAGCTTTCCACTGGATCTTTGTACAATCAGGAACAGAGTAATTTGCTTGCCGTCTGAAAAGAAGGGACGATGAAATTGTGAGTTTTTCACGTTCTTTTGAAGTAAGTAAGTTTCTCTGAGTTGTTGATTTATGAACGATTTCTTTTATTATGAAATTTAGGTGGAATTCCGTTTCATGGGAAGAAAATAAGGTTGTATCGAGATGGTATTTCAAGAAATGGTTATATTGAAATTGCAATAGTTATGTGCTGCCCATTTGCGTTTTCCGTGAAACCTTTTTTTTTAGTGTAATTAAAGTATTTGTAATATAACAGACATATTAAAAACAGGGTCACACATGGTAGACGTATTTAAATCTTCAACTCCCATTATAGTGACGACCATTTGGATCAGCGGTAGTTAACGCTGCTTCTGAGCCATGGGTCGCGGGTTCGATCCCCGCACAGTACAAATATTTGTGTGCATGAACATGTCTGTTTGTACTGGTCTGGGTGTTTTCTATGTATTATAAGTATGTATTTACAAAAGAAAAAGTATATAAGTAAGTTTATCGGTTGTCTAGTACCCCATACGACAGGGTACTTAATAGTACCTTAGTTTGGGACTAGATGGCTCAGTGTGGCCCGGTGAGGCATGTCTTAAATATTTTTTTTATTTATTTATAGTGACAATGAAATTATAAATAAGCCGCGAAGTACCGAATTTAATTAGAATAGCACCACTTTTTCTCGTTTAGTGAGTGTTCCACGTAGAAAAAAGACGGAATGTCCAAGACTGAACCATCAACTATTTCATCATGTGGATAGCAACTATACATACATATTATCGTTTAATAGCGACCTTTCAAACGTTTTCTTGAATCTTTAATCTATAGCGTACACAAATAAACCAAGTTAAGCGTCCATTTTAACCCTATAAAAAGCTACAAACATATAATTCCAATAACTTTTTCCCGCTGCCTTTGTGTATGCGACTGTACGTTTAAAACTCCCATCTACAGGTGAATGCGACTCCTTAATAATAAAAAAGCAAGGAAAAGGGAAACTGGGGGGAAACGACCACTGTTTATCGGGAAACAAAGCAACTGAGCCGTACAATATGCATAGCGATTGTTCTGAATTAGACCCGCAACGGCCCGTGAGGATTGTTTACCGGTTAGTATTAAACTTTGTTTTTGTTGTGTGTTCAATTAGGTAAGTTTTCTGTAAAGAGTTTTGTTGCTGCGGCTAAAGAGGCAACACATTGAAAATTGTTTTTTTTTGTGATTTATACATTTCATCTATTAAAAGATTTTAAAAAAAACAGAAATATAAAATTGATATTATTGTCTTAAGATATAGGTACTTATCTGGCATTGAAAGTTTTGTCCCTCAACTACGATCAAATCTAGCGATCACTCATTGAGCTAAATTCATAATTATTATTATGTAGCATATCTGCCAAGGTTATTATCATCATCATTATCTCAGCCCAACGATGTAGACATCCCCTAATGATTTCCACAATGACCAGTTCGTCATCACCTGCATCCTGACTTGTCATTGTCATTCAATCTATCCTATTAGTGAACTTTTTGCCTGGTTATAAAACATAGGCTGAAACAAAATAAAACTCAATAGATGGATCGTAACTTCATGACGGCAGCAACAGTTTCTATTGAGGTACCTCTCTCACTCGATGTCCACATTGTTTTGACATTCGAATCAAAATTTACGAGCGTTCACCGACTGCGAGAAACCGCCGCGACACAGGCCGGCAACACTCTCCCGTTTTACGACCAAATAAATTTCAAACACTATTATGATTCAAATCGGACCCACAAAATACGAACAACCCTTTTCGTTTCATTTTTCGATCATTCACAAATATTTGGGTTCCGCATTTAAGTAGGTTATGATGACAGATTTTATTTAATTCGTTTTTTAATATTCCCCAATTTTTAACAGCATGAAACTATTATTATAAATTTTGTTCTGTACTTAGATTGCATCAAATTTTATAAATTTATAGAAATACTCCGCTTTCTGGCTTCACGTGATCGAAAGTACTTACATAAGTAATCATTTGTGTTTTCCAGTGATTTTAAGTATTGTAACGACAATCATAATTAATGATTGAAAAATGCTCTTAAGGTATTTGGTCTAATTATTTAATCGGTCGGACCCATTACATATTTGGTTATTTTACTGGATCAGTTTATGTAGTAACTAAATAATTATTAGAATTACATGTTTAACCACCTGATAAATACTGCAGTAACTAACGGTGATTAGGCAATAATATTACTTCAGCCTAGTTTTAACTTAACTGTATAGAGTAAGATGTAAAAAAAACATAAGCTAGACGCTGCATTATTAATTGAAGTTTATAGTTTGACCTCAAGACTATTGGGCTACTAGGTTAAATATGTTTTTTATCCCTGATTCAAATACAGCTTTCAGCATATCAAATTAAAATGTCAAATTTCTGATTTGAAATCGCATTACCAGATGGTCATAATGTTTAATCAATAAAAATTATATATGTATATGTCACCGTAAATTGTGGGCTCTGTCAGTTTACAAAACAACGCGTGAGATTATAAACTAACGGTGGGTTAGGTTTTTTTTTTTTTTTTTTTTTTTGTCGCCCTTTATAGGCTCAGCTCTGTCCCCTGATATGTTTTTTCAGGGAATTTTGCTTTCTTGGGCTTTTTATTTTTTATTCTTTATTTATTTTATTTATTTTCCATCTTTTTTATTACTAAATTAATTATAGACAGGGTATTTATTAACTATTCTACACTTTTGATTCACAAATTAACAACGAGTTCGCAGTTGCGACTATTTTGAACTTATTTCTAACACACATTTTGAGACTATATTATAATTTTTAAGTTGAGGCAAGTGGACTTCACAGAGTCCCGTTTTCATTATATTCTAATATCTTATATCTATCTTAATTTATATTTTACATCGGTTTTACACTGTTTTGGTTACAATTCCTTATTCTATTTTCATTGCTTAAGTGCTATATGCTCAACATATATTATAAACAATGCTTATATATCCTTATTCCTATTATTAACTATGCTACATATTTTTAAACAGTACATTATGAACCTATCTCTATTATTTTTATCTTGGATACAATCATATAACTTGTCTTTATCTATCTTAGTTCCTGTCAGCTGCTCAAAATCATGTCTGAGCATTGCGTGATCGGGACACTCTGCTAACAGGTGGGGGACTGTCTCTTCTACTGCTGGGTCACATACACACGCCGGGCTCTCCCTGCACTTGAAGCGGTTCAAATATTGGGAGAACCCACCGTGTCCCGTGAAGATCTGAGTCAGTTGGCCTGAAGGCCGAATGACTTTTATAAGCCGGTATGCATCAGTGACGTTGGGGAAAAACTTTTTAGTAGTCGAAGCAGTCTGTCCGTTGGTGTACCTATCGTTCCATTTGACTATAGTTTCCTCCCGCAGCATCTTTTTGACGTAGGATATCGGACAAAGATCGTAATTCGGCTTCCTTTTGGAAGCTAATGCTGCCTCCTTCGCCAGTTCGTCCGCTCGCTCGTTGCCAGGGAGTCCTGCATGGGCTTTAATCCAGAAGAAGGAAACATCTTTATTCTGTTTCAAGGCCCGCTGCAAATTATCCCTGGCTTTGTGTGCAAGAGGATGGAGAGAGTCATGGCTAGTGAGCGTCTCGAGCGCTGCTCTAGAGTCGCTGTACACACCATAACTCTTTTCCACCCTCTTAAGGATGACGACCGTTGCTTCGCATATGGCCAAGAGTTCCGCCTGGTAAACTGTGCAGTACGCGGACAGACAAAGCTTTCGGTTCTGGATCTCGGCATCACCTTTCCATATGGAAAGTGATGCTCCGACCTTTCCCTCTAGCTTGCTGCCGTCGGTGAAGATCCGCACCTCTTGCACATTGTGCCTGTCAACAAGGTTTTGGTCTACCAAGCGGTGGGTTAGGTTAGGTTAGATTGTAATCCATCGACGTTCAATTATGAACTGACGAAGTTTAAAATTTTACGGTGACATATCGATTAAAATGGCATTGAATTAGGACATAACGTAAATAAAATACTGGACTTCCTCCACCACATTCTGAATCACTCTTGACCAAACGTTTACAAATAGAACTTAGCTGTCTTTGAAACATGTTTGATTGTAAGACTTTTATACTAGTATCAAGAGTATTTTATGGCATTCATTCAGTGGAACTTTTATTAGTCCATTTATAGAAAACACTCGTGATTAATAAATTATCACCGAGTATTATGAATATTTTCATTCTTAAAGGATTATCCGGGCTACTATTTTTATGACAACCCATTAATATTACACACGTTTGGACACATCTGTTGTCATTATTCATTATGTTGATTTACAGCTTTCATATTTAGTTTTTTGATAAGAATAAAAATAATTGAATGTTAAAGAAAAGGTATACCGATCAAGTACTTAGGTATAAAGTTTTGAAATTCAATGTTACAAGGTTTTTTGGACTGAATTTAAGGTTTGCGATCAATATTGACCTAATACAAGGTCACTAATCTTTACAATGGAAGGTTTTTACCAACATTTAACCAACAAAAAATATAATATTTAATTAAATGTATGACGCTTGTTTGGCACTGTTTCAACATAAGATTGGTAATCTACTTACATATTGCAACTTTTTGATTTTTGGGTACACGGTGCTACATTTAAAATTGTTGTGGACCGCAAAACCTTACTTTTTTCTCCATAAAGGTGTTTTATTTTACAAATATTATTTGGGCCTTCTTCGAGCTATTTTCAATGATAAGGATCGAAATCTGACAACTTCATAAATATATTCACTCAAATAGGATAGTGAGTCTATTCGTTACGATAGGTACGCCCCGTTGGTCCCGGGTGCGATCCCCGGGTCGGGAATAAAAAGTTTGAATTTTCGAACATTGTTCGGGTTTGTGATCACTACTCAGTATTTCGTAAGCGTGGTATTTATGCCTGTACTCATCATTGCTATGGTAACTTGAATTCAGTGATGGAGGCCTTTGCCCTGCAGTGGGATGATTGTAGACCCTTACTTTACCTTTTTATAAATAGGACATAATATAAAAATACATAATAATATCACTTTTAATATACTAGGCGTTGCTATCTATGTATATGGATCTTATTTTTTCGTACGGAAGTAACTATGAATCATTCGGATCGCTTTCGACTAGTAGGTGACTTAACATTGAAAGCTAGAATGTGCGTCAATCGATTTTTGTTACTGGTAATAAAATATAATTTTATATCTTATTTTTGAAGCACTTATATAAATTAAAACCTCTCCAAGATGTTATAATATAACATGATCAGATGGCGCTGTTGCCACACACGGGTTGAGCTGCGTATTTATTATATTTTAAAAATACATACAGTGAATAAAAGTTTAATAAAGTACATCGGAAATGTTATATTACTTATGGATAAAGGACTGAAAGTGTTATCCCAGTGATAAACGAAGAAATAAGTGCTAATTAACTAAAAATCTTCGAGTGTAAACTTCTACAATCCCGTAACAATAATGCCAAAACAACGCTAAGTGTTTGTAAACATTTAAAAATGCCACTAATCATTGCTAAAACTCATCTCTTAAACCAAATTATGAGCAATAAACTTTAAATCCTACATTATAAAAGTGAAATAAAAGTTAAACGTTGACGGTGTTCAGTGAAAATAATTTTAAAATATTGATCACTTATAACGACCAGACGATTTAAAACCTCAGTACAAAGGTTATAACAAGTTTCACTCCAGTACCTTAACATATCATTGGCGCGGTAATGCGTGGCATGGACTGAGTGACAGTATTCCCAGAAACTCGTGGATCGAACCCAGCATGACTGTCGTATAGGCTGAACATTTTTTGTATTGAAATTAAAATTGTAAACTATTCCAACAACAAATAAATGACATGTCTGCTAAAGCGGCTCAAAAAATGCCTAAGGCAAACAAACAGGTGGCGCAACAGGTTAAATGCAATGTGTGCAACAAAAAAGTCGATCACAAGAAAGCACTGGTATGCGCACTATGCAAAAAAGCTTATGAATTTGACTGCATAGGCTATTCTCAAAAATTACATCTTCTTAAAGACATTGAAAAAAGAAATAAATGGAGATGCACATCTTGCTCAAAACAGCAAGTGTGCAATCTGGAACCGAGCCCATCCTTTATAACACAAAGGAAAAAATTACATTCACCAAAAAAAACAAATATGAAAGATTCAATTATAACCACACACTCCACACCCAAGAGCAGCGACACGACTTTAGAGAGTTTATTACAGGACTCGCACATACTCACTATGAATAATATGTCTGACCAATCACCCTCTGCTTCCGACAGATTACTACAAAGAAGTCTGGATTATACGGTAACAAACACTGTTACAATTTCAGAAATGAAGGAAGAAATTAGTCAGCTTCAATTAAAACTCGCCAGCTCGCAAAACGAAATAGATAACTATATCTATGAAAACAACAACCTTCGTCTTTCCAACTCAAAGTTGACAAATGAAAATAGTGCTTTGAAAATGTTATGCCTAACTCCATTAACCAAGAATCGTATTATACGTAAAAAAACTAATACATGTCTTTCCTTGACTGAATGCATGCTTACACCTGTAAGAAAGTTGGATCACGAAAAGAAAGTCGAATCGGAACTACAAAATCTCAAGCAGCAAATCATAGTACTAGAAGAACAGCTGTCGAACGCGGAAGATGAAATACTTGCTCTCACACATCACATTCGTAATCTAGAAACTAAACTTTCTGATCGAAATTCTCTACAGGCACCATTAGACACCTCTGAGCTACTTCCTTCAACATGCAGAAAGGAAAATAACAAACGCAAGCTGTATATTTATGGATCTCAACAGTGTGTCGGTCTATCCTCGGCTCTGATACGCCAACGACAAAATACGATGTACGAAAAATATTTTGTAACATCTCAAACAAAGCCTTACGCTCTAACATCAGAAATTTTAAGAGACTGTAATAATGGCAAAATTAATTTATCTGCAAATGACAAACTAATTCTATGTATTGGTGAAAACGACTATGACATTAAAATTATATTATCTCAATTGCGTTATTTATGTGTTAGATTTAAGAATGTTGAAATAATTGTTTTGAATTTATTTAAAAATAAGTATCTTAATGTAATTGAACTTAATAACAGTATTAATAATGTTTGTAAAAAATTTGTAAATTGCCACTTTGTTGACTGTAATAGAAATAATTTGCATAGCATGTGTAAATCAATCAATTTTGTGGTCGATTGCATAGATTACAAAAATAAATACTTAGACGCGAAGGAATTAAGTAAATTAATAGCGAGTAGTACCAAAATATTTAAACGAGACCGAATGACAACTAAGTATTGTAGAGGCACAATTCCCTACTATTTTCCACCGGTTACGAGTGATTGCTCTATTGGCTCTGATACCAAAACGAAAACTTGTGAACTTAATACAAATCGGTTTTTTCGTCGAAAATAATGCCAAAGAAAACCATACATTTACCATTATGCACCAAAATATAGCTAGTATTACTTCAAAACGGGAAATATTAGAAATAACGTTGGAAGAACTTCGGACTTCAGGTACGGATCCTGATATTATTTGTCTTTCGGAAACTTTTCTGCAAAATGACCAACACACAAAAATTGCAGGATATGAAACGGCAGCAAAATTTTGTAGAATGAAACATAGAGGTGGTACCTGTATTTTAGTAAAGCGCAGCATAATATACAAAGAACTGTGTTTTTTAGGAAAGTATGGTAGTCAAAAGTCTTTTGAAGTTTGTGGGATTGACATCCCAGTACACAAACTTTTAATCATCTGTTTATATAGGACTCCAACATCTGACCCCACATTGTTTTTGAATAAACTAGACCAAACCTTGTATGACATATCAAAACGCTATAAATCGACTACAAACCTAGTCATAGCGGGCGATTTTAACATTAATACTTTAAAAACAGGTAAAGTGATTGACCACTTGAGAGACTTATGTAACAATTATAAATTAAAAATTCATATTAATACTCCTACCCGCAGAGAATCGTGTATAGACCACATCTTGAGTAATATTACAAATGCATACGCTTTTATATTACCACTTTATCTATCAGATCACGATACTGCTCAGGTACTGACCTTTCCAGTGCGTAAAAAAAAAGCAATACCAAAATCGTATTTTATTTATAGAAGGGACTACTCTCTTGACAACATAAAAAAATTTAAGGAATGCTTAAGTAATCTACGATGGTTTGAAATATATAATGAGACTGATATGAATAAAGCTTTTGAGAAATTTCATGAAATCATATGTCTTTTTTATGAATTATGTTTCCCTACACTAAGAATTAAAATTAAAAATGATAATTTAAAAAAACAAACTTGGATAACTAAAGGTTTAAAAATATGTTGTAGTACGAAACGGTTTTTAAGGCATAGATATTATAAAAATAAATCATTAAATGATAAAAAAAACTACATAGTTTACTCAAAAATTTAAAAAAAAAGTATTCGGCTGGCGCAAAAACAATCCAATAGAAAGTTTATAAATAGATGCAAAAACAAGTGCAAAGCCACTTGGACTATAATCAACAATCATCTCACAAATATTAAAAAACATGACAGTATTTCGAAAATAAATGTAAATAACAGAATTATAACTAACCCAATTGACATAGCAACTCATTTTAATAACTATTTCATTGATTTAACAAATAATTTGACATTAGATAATATAAAGTACAAATATAAACTCAATACGATTGCTAACTCGATGTTCTTACTGCCAATGTCAGAAGAGGAAGTTAAAAAAGAAATAATGATGCTTAATAATACCCAGTCGGAGGGTTACGATGACATTAATACCAATATAATTAAGACTTGCGTTTTGGAGATCGTTTGCGTTATGTCATACCTTGTTAACCTTTCATTTTCCTCAGGAACATTTCCCGATAAACTGAAATTGTCTATTGTCAAACCTCTGTACAAAAAAGGAAGCAAAGAAGATACCGATAATTATCGACCTATCACACTCATACCAATCATTTCAAAGGTTTTTGAGAAATGTATGCTAAAACGTCTTGAGAATTTTTGCAATAAATACAAAATAATTACGAAGGAACAATATGGTTTTCAAAAACGCAAATCAACAACTTTAGCTATTTTCGATTTAATAGGTTCAGTACTTGCTAATCTTAATCAAAATCGTCTGACCACCGGACTGTTTTTGGATTTGTCCAAAGCCTTTGACTTTGTTGTTCACAAATTATTGTTACAAAAACTAGAAACTGCTGGGATCAGAGGCCCCGCATTAAATTGGATATCATCGTACTTAAGCGGTAGGCATCAATGCGTCAGTATAAATACTACAACAGGAAACGAAATCAAGTCGATATCGTCAAGTTACAAGGAAAAATTTTCGGGTATTCCTCAGGGAAGCGTGCTAGGACCAATTTTATTTCTATTATATATTAATGACATAATACACGTGACTAATCATAAATGCATTCTGTTTGCAGACGACATTTCTATAATTGTAACTTCTAATGACAAAACTAATGTACGAAATCACGAAGATGATATTAACAATACTATTGACAAAATTATCGGATGGCTAAATTCAAATTATTTAAAAATTAATCTTGAAAAATCTAAATTTGTACAATTCAATAAATCTAAGCACAAGCAATACAATTTTACATTAAGTATCACAAAAATCACTGAAATTTTTAGGAGTAACGTTAGATGAAAACTTAAACTGGAAAAAACACCTAGATAATGTTTGTGAAAGGATCAACAAATTTGTATATGCATTGAGACAAGTAAAAAATGTAACCGATAAGAAAACTGCCATCATGGCATATCGTGCACACATAGAATCCATATTACGTTACGGAATAATAATGTGGGGCAATAGCACGAACAATCACAGTGCATTTATTGCACAAAAAAGATGTGTCAGGGCTATATGTGGGATCCCACCCCGTGAGTCATGTAGGTCACTATTTAAAGCTCTTGGATTGTTACCACTGCCATCACTCTATATCCTCGAAGTGGCAGTGTTTGTTCACAAAAATCCAGAGCTATTCAAAAGAACAGCAAATAAGAAATTAAGACGCCCTAATAGACTGATTTTTAATGATATACCACATTCAAGCAAGTATGGGAAGAGTGTACTCTGCATGTGTGTACGCATTTACAATAAAATACCAGATAATATGAAGGTGCTCCCTATTAATTTATTTAAAAACAGACTATTTAGATGGTTAAGTGAGCAAAACTTTTATGATATAAAAGATTTTCTATGTGGCAAATGACTTATAATTAATTGGCCATGGTTGATTTTGTGACTTTATTTAAATTTGCATGCAATTTTATATAGCAAAACATGTGATTCTCAAAAATTGTAACATCTTATATACCATGTTTTAAGCAAATAAACAATTTCTTTCTTTCTTTCTTTCTTTCTCAATGTTCATTGTCTTCTTTATAAAATAGCCTGTCAGCGTTTCGTTTGAAACGCCCAACAAAGGTGGCCGGCGCCAAACACTCGTCTTCAGCTAGCCCAGGTTGTTGTGTTTAAACTGCTATTCGATACCCCTACTATTGGTATCCATTGTTAGTAAGGCGGCACAGCCCTGTTCCTGTCTAGAAGACTAGTCACTAGAGTGAGAAATGAAGATATCCTTAGCACCCTGCATAAGGATTGCTCTGGGATGTACTAGAAGAATCGATTTCACCGTTGCCGTTGGAGTGGAAATGTTCTGGAATTGCTATTGGGAAGCAACATGAAGGTGGCGAGAGCCTGCTGTTATGGGGACAGCATCGGACTATTCCAAGAGATCCGGTAGAGACTGCTGCGTAAACTGTTAAAAAGGTGTAAATGATATGTTTTGTCAGGCTTTAAAAAGCATAAATTATTCAACCACTTCATCATGAAACTCACGATGGTGTCTAAAATCCCATATAAGTAAATATCCTTTATTTGGACGTATGTATAGTTATGTGTACACTGTAAAATAAATATAAATTCAGTATTTAAAATGTAGTAACCATTGTTGGTGGAACTCATTCAAAATACCAAGCAATTATATAAAGTATCGTGACTAATTTCTGTTACGAACATTATCATCCTGTCTTACCTATGTTTAATAAATTATGCAAAATGAAAACATAAAAATTCTTAAATCTGTAAACTCTATGATGTAGGTGACCGAAATGATAGGCGATTGAGATGTAATTGGTTTTATGACTGTCTCTCCTTATCATAAAGAAACTCAGCTAAAATATGTGATACAATTTCTCCCTGCTAAACTCACATTGTAGTTTTGTGTACCAGTGGTAGGAGCTTCAAATGTTAACCGTGCTACCGCAAACGGGTCAATGGTGCCCTTTGATCTAAGCTCTCACCTGTCTTCTCGAGTGCCCTGGTCTTTCGCAGACTACGCGTTTGCTCTCGACCCGCTCAGGCTGTTTGCTTTAACCTGTACTTAGGCATTTGCTGCTCCTTTTTAGTATCGTGCGCATATATTATAGGTTTAAGATGTATTGTACTCACTTGTTCAGACATTCAGGCAGATATCATTTAGTTTAATTTTAGAACCTTTATTTTATCAATAATTCACTCAGTAAAGTTAAGAAAACTATAACATAATTGGACTATTAAATGAAATATTAACTGAAATTTAAGTAAAAAGCTATTGTCTTATCCATTAACATTTTATGATAATACCACATTTCATTAATTTGATTTACTCATTAAATGTGTGGGAATCGTTATTTCTGAAGAATTCTATCTTAATTATTTGAATTACAAAATGATACGGATTGATCACGGTGTCAACAGCAGATAAAAAAAACGATTATGAAACAATTGATATTGATTGTTAGCTTGCTTTTAGTAAGCCGAACATTATTTAGGTCGATTTGAATGTATGAATGATACTTATGCCATTTTAAGATTTTTTCTAAGAATTGGACTAAAGAAAATAATTGTCAGTCTACAGTAGTTTGCTGTGATGACATTCATCACAGCAAACTACACGGTTCAAGAATTTGACTACGGAATTTAGTACCAGACGTCTATGTCCGGTAACAACATACTAACATTTGGTATTCTAAAACCGGTATTTAACGAGGCTCTCGTTTGTAACTAATTATTTACGTTTTGATTTGTACTATTGTAAGTATGCCAATTAAAAAAAGAAGCATATTCCCGAAATCCAATTAAAATTTATACGGATATCGGAAATCAAGTAACTCGGATAAATCAAAGTGATTTGTTGCGGCCGTAGTGGCTACGTCGGTCCGACACAAATTCGAGAGCCTAAGGAAATATCGGTACCCGGATTTAGGTGTACTCGTGCTTTGAGATTAGTGAGATATGTAACTGTAAGATTTTAACGCTTCAAGCCCCAAGAGACAACCGGTTGTCTCGATAACAATCGTCCGATCCGATCGTCAAAGGACAATTCAAATTGTGCTTTGTTTTAGAACTGTAAATCTAAGTCGTTAAAATACTTATAGCTACGAGTACATTTGATTGAAAATTCTGCTTGCCGGGCGACTGCTATGCCATCAGAGCTACTGAGACATTCATCTACCAATACATTAATTTATGGATTAGCTTTGCTTTAACAATAACGATCTATATCTTCAATCAACGATTATTATCTCGGAAAAAGGATACTGGGGTGAGATTTGACCATACAAGTTCACGACATTTGATATCTGAGCATAAGTTTAGCTTAGTTGTACTGTAAAACAAATAAAATTATCACAACAAGCAACTAGGTACACAGTACAGTTATTAAAATTATGTATTATGCACCTACTTTATTTTAACTTTATAATCTTTGAATATTATGATAATGAAATAAGCCTTAACTTAAAAATCAAGTTATTGCATTATATTATCATTTACTTAGGTGTTCGTTACTAAGCACACTTTAACCTACGATATCATTTAGCATTACCTTATGAAGCTATACAAATAGTTTTATAAAAAAGTCATTCTAATATTTTTCTAGTAACAAAAACGGCTCTATTATACTAAATGGTAGATTAGGAAATACTTTCATTCTATAAAGTAAAGTTAATAATTTAAATTAGAATATTCTCACCCATTAGTATCTTTGATGTGACTGTTATGGAATTCTTTACGTGCACGTCGAAGAGACCTTGAAATGTATAAAGTTAATATACAGATAAACTTTTTATAAATATAATGTGTTTTAAATGAACAGTAAAATTTGTAATATAGAGTCGGAACGTGCTTTATAACATATTTGATAGATATGAATTCATACAACTAATTCCTGAATAAATTTAGTTCTAGACATTTTTTTTTATTTTTCCTCTAAATAGGCTTGTATTCATTCAGGTACATTAATTGCTATAAATTCATATTTTATATTTTTGAAATTTCAATGCTTGTGCTTATTTATTATCTCATCTTATCTAACTAATTAATTAAAACCGAAAAAAATTTTAAAGTTATTGTTTTGATACCACGAAACTATTTAAGTACTTATTTTGTTATTTCATTTTAATTTAGTTCTTAGAAGAGATGCAATTTGTCATAAAATTTGTGAGTCATTTTTTTAAGCTTTGTTTTGTAAATACATCGTAATCGTTCAAACTAAAGTAAAATGTAGCTATTGCGTAAATGTACTGAGCTATTAATTTTTTAATGTTTGATAGTCAGACCAAATGCATAAGGACTATTTAATACGCCTGTTAAATTTAATTTCCCGCTCTAGTATTGTTTTATCTGTAAGCTAAACATGTACTATGAACATGCGACATCAAATCGGACATTTTCAATAATGTTAAAATTTTATTATCTGATTTAGAAACTTTAAAGTTAAAATCGATGGGTGTATCTTGTGATTCGAGAGGTGGGCGCATTATTTACATACACAAGGCTTGTTCTGTGCGGTGATAACCGAAAAGCATAGTATAAACGATTCAAGTGGCGATTAATCGAATACTTTAGTGGACGGTTTTCAAGCGCCGAATGTATAATCATTTGTCTCTAAAGCATTTTTGAAAATTCGAAATTCTTGTTGCCTGACCCGGGAATCAAACCCAGCACCCCGAGATCTTGTCCCGGTACTTAAACCGCTTACTTTTTATCTTTTTTTTACTAGCTGTTTCCCGCGACTTCGTCCGCGTCAGTATCTGTTATTATGATCGCGATTAAGATTTTTTAAAATATTTATCCTAATATCTTCCTCGATAAATGGACTATCCAACACTAACAGAATTTTTCAATTCGAACCTGTAGTTCCAGAGATTAGCGCGTTCATACAAACAAACAAACTCTTCAGCTTTATAATAAGTATTCGTAGGTATAGATTACTGGTAAGTGATAGGTTGATAAAGTTTAACTTAATTGTAATAAAAAGCTTGATCATTAGTATAGTTGATCAAATTAGATTTTAGGTCTGTGATATTAAGGACTATACTACAAAACCTTTTACCGAAGAAAGAGATAAAATTATTTACCAATTTTTAGTTTAGGCTTGACAATTGTCAATAATTGCTTGTTTGAAAAACTATTGTTATAGTTTTAGTCCTTGTCAATTATATTTATAGTTAACTTGTTACCTTAAGTTATTAATACCTAACCTTTACTATTACATTTTAAATAATACTTACTATTTATGTTAAGGTTCAATCTTTCTTTATTTTTTGAACCTATTAAAAAAGCGTCATTATACTTAATACTTGTCCGAGATGGATTTTTACATGTAGTAACAGCGAAGCACTAGCGCAGAGCCACAATTTTTTCAAAGCTAAAAAAAAAAAAGAGAAACAGAACGTGTTCTATGGCAACCTATCAAATGTCATTACGGTTTTTGTGCGAGCGCGGTCACATCGTCGTTTTATAAAAGATGGGTAAAATATCTATTACTCTTAAGAAATATACCATAAAAGTTTATAATCAGGCTTTAGAATTAAGGTAGTCAAGGTGCAAAGTGTTTACTTAGGTCGAATTGTGATTTTTGGGAAAATGACAAGAAGAAGCCTAATCAAGTTCAAGGCTTATTATGCAAATAGAAGGGATTTATAACATTAATCACAGGTATGATTCAATTTATTCTTACTTTCACATATAGAGCAATGTTGTAGTTAGGATGGTTTCGAGTTGAATCTTCAGAAAAAATTCATAACCTATAATATCACCTTCCACCATTTTTTCTGTTTTCATTTCGTTGTACCTTTGACGTTCGGATATTCCCAGACACAATTAAATATCAATTGTTATCGCAACAACCGGTTGTCGCTTGGGGCTAAAAGCGTTACAACGAAAGCAATGATATATCTATGCATTCTGCAGATTCAATATTTATTCCTAGTGCATAAACCTTCGGTTAGGTTACGGTAAAAACAATATTGCTTTTCGTAATTTCTTTTCGGAGAGCACGTTTATCATTTCGTAACCGTTTTACTCACTTGTTTAAAAATCTCACCATTAAAATCCAAGTGTTTGAAGAAAATTAAATTCAAGAAAGAAGATCAAGAAAGGAAAAGAAACGAGGAAACAAGAGGAAGATTCGAAAAATGGAAGCTAATAAAGGAAACTTCAAGATTCTCAGAGCAATATGAGGAAACATCTTTGACCACACCCTCTTAAATGTGTTATCATAGAAGATGACACATACACCAATAGGTGAGGCTAACATATTTCAACAAATATGACTTTTCCCTATAACAACTTTAAACGTCTGGGTAGTTTCATGTATGATGAACAGAACCACAAGCTCTAATTTTGTGCGAGATATTCTGAATAATCACAAACAATGGCTAGACATGCTAAATGTGAGAGTTTTTCTATTAGGCAAGTGCTATCACTCGAAGATAGACATGCTTACATTAAGGGCAAGAGCTAGTATGCTGGAACTAGATGCCTTCATATTATATGAGCATGAGAGCTACCACATTTTTGTAGACAATTTGCTTCTTTGTACAGAACAATGAAAATTGTTCCTTTTAGATGACAATCATCTTACAGAAGAGCTTCTGCTGGCTCGGGAAAAAGAGGGTGTAGGAAAAGCAGAAATGGGAAAGCCTAGCAGGCCGGATTCTTTCCCTATACGGGGCGAATATAACGAGAGAAGGCCTATGAGACATGCTTACATTAAGGGCGCAGGCTAGTACGATGGGACTAGAACGCCTTCATGTTATCAGTACATAAACTTGTAAAATCATGTCTCAGGCGGGACTTGAACCCGCATCTCCTAGCATGCGGGGCGGGCGCTGTATCGTTAAGCCACCGAGACACTGCGACTCAGTGCAAAATTTTTCTAACATAATCTTAACGCTGTAAGCCAGTTGCTTACCCTTATAGTACATGGGCTTATGCCGGTTCTTCACATAGTGGTACCACATTGCGGGTAGGCAATTTGCTTCCTTGTACTGAACAATAATAATTGTTCCTTTGAGATGACAACCCTCTTACAAAAAAGTTTATTTTTTGGCTCTGAGAAAAGAAAAAATTGGATAGACTATCAGACCAGAAGTTTCCCTACACGGGCGAAAATTATGACATAAGGTCTTTGTAAAGAAGTACGCTCCAATATCTAGGAAAATAGAAACTCCTTCCTTTTTACAGCTTTAAATATTTTATTTATAAATGGCTTGAGATTACAAAGGATGATGAATCATGGGGAATATGAAATCCTTTTCAGCACCATTTCACCCTCCGATTTCCTAGAACCACAGCAATTGCCTTTCATAGAGAAAAATATAATTGCCTATGAGATAAAGTAACTTAAAATTCAGGGAGCATAATCTGTGTGCCCATACTGTATGTACAGAATAATTTCTCAACAACTTTGCTGTATTCTTGGTTGCAAAACCCAATGGTACTTACAGTTTTATTTCGAACTTGAAAAAACTTTTTATAAATAATTATAGGTACAGAGATTTTGATTTTGAGAATATTATAACTGCTTACAAAACTTATGTCTGTTATATGGCATCAAAAGATTTGAAAGAAACTTATTACTGAACCGGGATTTCCAATGTAATGTTAAATATAATATATTTATAGATAACATCGTATTTACCTTCTCAACGATTTGAAGGAAACAAACAATTGCAAAGACAACATTATTGTTGCATGCAAACTCTTACATATCTTAAGTTATGAACTTTGAGAAAAGTGCATTGTTCCCAATTAAAATTGCAAATACCTAGGAGTTATTTTAAAATTCCACAGACTGATTTGAAATTTATTTATTTAAACCTTCAGTCGAGAAGTTAACTTAAATCTAAAAATACAGAGTGTTCAAAAGTAACCTTTGTGTCTGAACTGGAGTACCCTGTATTTTTTTTTTGGACTTATAGTCTAAAAAGTTATACAAAAACATAAGAGCAAGACTATTCTTAAAAAGTAAATACAGTTGGATAAGAAAGAATTTGAAAAAACAACGCCCCGTTGGTCTAGTGGTTGAGGTACGGGGCCAAGATCTCGGGGTCCCAGGTTAGAATCCGGGGTCGGGCAACAAAAAATTTTGAATTTTCAAACATTTCTCGGCTTTTGATCACCAACCCACATTTGGCAAGAGTGGTGATTATGCCAGTACACCCATCATTGCTGTGGGAACTTGAATTCAATGATGGAGGCCTTTTTTCCCTGCAGTGGAATGATTATAGGCTGTTACTTTAAGAAAAAATTGAATCCAGAGAAATTGTTTGGTACCTACACTTAAGACAATTTATCCAGCTGTTGTATAGATGACTATATACAAAAGTAATGGAAAAACACAGACTTAAAGAATTACTAAAATCACATGAAAACTGGATTAAGTTATGCCTAGCATTAAGGAAATAAAGATATAATTAATTTGGGGAAAAACAATATGAAAATTAGCAATTCAAAAATTATATATTAAGTAAACAACTTAACCGTTTCATGGAAATACACACCAAGGCTTCAACCCCAGGACCTGGGGTGCTGTATGTGGGCCATAATAAGGCTTCGGGGTCTTGGTCCCGTGCAGAACAAACACATCATATTAATCATATTAACCATTGTAAATCTTAATTGTGTAATAAATTCGTATTATTATTATTCTTATTTAGAATTAAAAGCTGCACTGTTGGACCTACAATGTTTTACTTTAACTAGGAAATTTTAATGAGTATTGATAACACAACCGCAATAGCTTATTTTAATAAAA
Organism: Anania crocealis; assembly: GCA_949315895.1. NCBI lineage: Eukaryota > Metazoa > Arthropoda > Insecta > Lepidoptera > Crambidae > Anania > Anania crocealis. The sequence goes on from OX438862.1 coordinate 13,511,342, forward strand.
TAGATACACAGGTACACAGTCTCCTCACCTTGTAATTAAGTTATTTTAGTATTCTCACGAGCCCTATTTGAGAAAGCGGATGCGGGTGTGTTATTGGGCCGATATAAAAAATCTTAGGCCAGAATCCGTTTTAGTATCACTAAAAACATGTGACAATAATGTGAAAGTATATACTGAAGAAAATTTCTAGGGAAAAAGGAATCAAGAAAAGTTAAATAAGACTCAAAAATATTAGTTTTCCTCTATTGGCCATTACAACCATGGTTTCCCCTAGTCAAAAAGCCATCGACACTTATTAGTATTTTTATTAAAATAATTTATTTTTATTTATTTAAGCTTTATTGCACAAACGAACAGTTATTGTACAAAAGGTGGACTTAATGCCACGAGGCATTCTCTGCCATCGGGCTAAACAGAAATGCTATGCAAATATATTTGAGCTTAATAGAACATTATTTTAATTTCAAAGATTACTATCACTTATACCAGCAGCTTACCCTGGCTGTAGGGCTGTTGACAGACAAGAATTTATAAGGTGGTGCCCTTCAAAACTTAGCACTTGTCATAATGGTCAATTCTCTTTTCTAAAATGCCCTAAATATTGTCATAGTTTTTTCCCTGTACACAATTATGGTAGTCTGGTAAACATCATTCTTTTGCGATAAGACCCCCAAAATTGTACATCTTAATATTATAAAATAGTATGTTATTCCTTTATTTGGTGTGCAATAAAGAGTATTCCATTTGGGTATCTAAAGGCGATATGACTCACTCTTAAAATTATGGTGACTATTTTGCAGAAAAGCACAATATTGATACTCATGCAGGAGATTCCCATTCCTCTCATTGTTAGTTTTTTAAACACAGATCTATGAGAATGATCAGCTCTGTCTCTACTGATTGGTCCTACAGTTAGATCAGATGACAGAATGTGTCACTAAAAGAGTTAATTGAAAAACGGGACGCATTACTTGGCTCTGTGGGCGTTTGCAAAACGTTCTTGATGTTCAAAATATTACACATACTTCAAGAAAAGAAAATTCTCAGTCTTCTTTTCAATTAGAAACCTTTGTTCAGTAATAATAAATTAATATTGTGTCTACAATAAAATCGTATATAGAGAAGACCAACTTGTCAAGGAAAAAATGATAACCTTTTGATTTTAACCATCAAAAATCCAGTCATAAGTTGGTGGATTAAGTAGATTTTGAGAAAAGCTGGTATTAATGATACATATATTCTTGGATTATACCACAAGACATACAACAACATCTGCTGTGCAGCAGAGGTCACGTGTTAGAAATGATTTTATAATAAAAGACACTGCAGGTTGATCTCAACATTCTTCTATATTCTAGGCCAATATTTCAAATTGTAGCAGAATTCAATAATACAGTGTGTAATAGTATTTTTCAGAGTGAAAAAATTAAATGTTTTTACTTACTATTAATCTCTCTCAAATTGTTTATCGTATAAATTACAAAGTTTTAAGGTTTATTATTATACTTAATTACATTTTTTTTTTCATCCTTAAAAAATTGTACTAATGATTCACAACCCATCTTCAAACATCTACATGTAAAAATCCATCTCGGACAAGTATTAAGTATAATTATAAGATTAAACGAACTTACCTTAAGTGAAGTTCAATCTTAATTATACGAAGATACTTGTCCGAGATGGCAGTCCCAAAAACCCACCCACTAATACTAAATTCTATAGTATTATCCCATTAGTTGGGTTGTTCTCATTGCTTTAAACGTAATGACATTTGATAGGTTGCCATAGAACACGTTCTGTTTCTCTTTTTTTTTTTTTAGCTTTGAAAAAATTGTGGCTCTGCGCTAGTGCTTCGCCGTTACTACATGTAAAAATCCATCTCGGACAAGTATCTTCGTATAATTAAGATTGAACTTCACTTAAGGTAAGTTCGTTTAATCTTATAATTCTACATTAAAAGTACGCCTCGAAACGGAACCGTTGTCTTTTTCATCAATTAAAAAAACAAGTAAGTAGCAGAATATTTAATTGAAGATAACCGTTAAAAGTCGTTTTGTCTATTCGTTTACTATAAATCCCCTGCGGTGCGACAAGATGGTCGCTAAACTTATTATTTTTATCAGTTAGTCTTAAAAAATACGCAGAAGTGAAATAGAAGTAGGTATTTACGAATATTCCAGTTACGCCCTGACTCATTTCGTAAATAATATTTGAGCTAGATACTCTGCTACATTACGACATGTTTTAAATGCACAAGATGGCATCCTCCAAAAGATTTCCTAAAAACATGATTGACGGATTAATAAAATGCGATTCTAAAAGAAGGACCTCACTATAATGTTGTTACAGTTAACAATCTAATCTTTAAAGGTACATAGGTACAATGATTCTTGTGGCACATAAAAATTTAAAAGATAGCACCAACTTTCTTCTTTCTATGAGTGAATAAGAGGCGACTAAAGGTGCAGACAGGCAGCAGCGCCTTTTCTCTACCATTGCTGCATTGGTCAAACTACGATGGCCAACCCGCCTGCCGAACGTGGCGATTATGGCAAAACTCTCCTTTCGGAAAGACCCGTGTCCAGCAGTGGGCTAACATCGTCTGGTTATGATGATGATACAAAAACTATTTAATTTGCATGAGCATAACTGACATGCCTAATAGTATTAGCGTCGGCGTAGTATATATACATATATAGGATAAATATTTGTCGAAATTTGATTTTAAACTCCTTCGTATGCAGTGAAACAGACTGCTTCAGTCAGTATTTATTTTTACTGTCGCCGATCTCAAAGAACACATTATTATTAACAGCAAAACCAAACAATTTTAGGAACTCAACCGCTATGCCGGCCCCCCGAAAAAAGTATACGAACGACTCCAAGTTGCTGTCAATCTTTACACCAGATAACCTTTTTGTCGCCCGGATAAACAGCCACTAACGTCAAGATATAATTACACAATATTTCAGCTCGTTTTTCCCTCAATTATTGCATTTTGGTGTGCACCCAGCGGGTTTTGTTTTGCACATTCTCCTGTAATGAGATAGGATGCCAAAATGCATCATAATTTCACAAACATTCTAACTCTTTTTATAATGCAATAAGGGTCAGATTTGAACGAGACCACGTTTAACTGTTTTATGAAGACGGAATTATGAAATTGTTTTTGTGGCTTTATCTGCATGCTCATTTAAAATGGGGAAAGTATGTTAATTTAATCAGAGATGTAATCTTTATGTAAAAATGATGAACTTTATTGAAATAAGATATCTAAATTTGAAAAAGACTAAAAGATTAAAAAAACTGTTATTCGTATTACAACACCTATTAATCTGATGATTTGATTTCAACAACTGTGCACTCGATTTGTTGATTTTCAATACATGTCATTTTGACGGTTAAAAACCTTCCTTTTCTAATAAAATCTGGTGTTGCCTTAGAGATAATCAAAGGGTGTTGCAGAATCTTATCGTACACGAATCGAATACGTATAGTTTTCCGCCATTTTGTGTTGTCTATTATTATTTAACCCTAAGTATGATACCTACGTAGTCCAAAATAACAAAGAAGGTAAATTTTTAACTACACATTAAGGGGGCGAAATGGGACATAAACTTTTATTATAGGTATGCATGTAGTCGAAAGTATAAATAGTGTACTTATGTGCATACCTATATGTATAACAAAAAAAAGACAGTGGCACGTTAATCGCCCCAGAGCATTATTCTGCCGCTCAACAAAAACTATGGAAAATGTTTCGCACTAACACATCCCGCAATTGTCCTTAATAAAACGAAACCTAAAAACTCAATTGGAAAGGAACAAAATAATTGATTTGCAACAAAGAATCGAGGCACTGGACGGCAAGATAATTATCTGAGCGCGTCGGATTGCCAGTGGCATTAATTTTTTGGGTCCCTTGTTGTAATTCCTCAAAGAACCCTCAGCTGTCAGCATTAGATTTCATAGTTGTTTCTTTGGACTTGATGTCTTTAGAAGTTATATATTATTATATTATTATCTGATACAGAGTAGCTATCAAAGCATAGGGCCTGTTTCACAATCGCTGAGTAAAGTTCTGGGTAAGCTACTTCGACCCTATCTGCTCAGTAAACTATTGTTCACGTTTCACAATCCCTGAGTAGGGTTAATCACAACTTTATCTGCTCGTTAAGTTAATCACCGGATGCACTGCCAAGTAGCCTTTTACTTGACAAGTAAATTTAAAAAGATAACCTCAAATACGTCATATCCAAATTTTCATCAACAACAAGTTATCTTATTATTTAAATGGACAGTTTTTCAGTCATTGTAAAATAACACAATGTTCGTAATGGTAAATTCAATGCAAACAAAATCGTCACACAAAAAGTACCAAACGTCGGCAAATTTGACATTTGTCATTTACTGACTAACTGACGTTGACTCGACATAGACTTTTTATTGAAACCTCGTTGCGTTCCATTATTACAGTCACTCACTCACTTATAAACATTAATTTTAGAAAAGGTGAAATGACTCATTTACATTACAGTGTAAACATTTTTTGTACGAATTTATTGTTTTTATTACTTATAATCATAACAAAAAATATTTTTAATGATAATTCTGTGATTACTATACTTTATAGAAACACATAAATTATTCTTACCTTAAAAAGAAACGTAACTTGTAAGTAAGTATTGATTATATAATCTTCACTTTAATTTACTGATTGGATGATTGTGAAATGCAAAGAAAGTTAACGAAAGGATTTAACCTCTATGTAATTAACTCGTTGAGTAACTACTTAAGCCTTTACTTAATGATTGTGAAACAGACCCAGTCTGTTATTGTTACGCGTTTGCAAAATATGTAATTTATGTGACATAAGAGATGACAAGACAGATGTTTAGTTTTATCATTACCAAAATTTAAAACCAGTCTTCTTAACATCTGGCAATCATATTGTTCATCATAATAACAACAAACTGATCGTTTCTATAGATCAATTGACGTCGTACGTGTTTGTTGATATCAAAGTACACAATGATCACCATAAGTAATGATTAAACAGGTCTGTTAACAGAGTTTACAGACTTTTAATAACGTGTTATTAAGAATGTAATATCATGTTTCATGTAGTATCAGTCTAAATTAAAATAGCACCTTTCCTTATTTGGATTCTTATCTTGATATAGGTAAGTAGAGACTAAAAAGGACACCTAGAAGTAGATAGGCCGCAGCGTGTTCTCTCCTCCATTGACCGAACTACGATCGCCAATCGTCAACCAAGCGCATCAATTATTGCCAAATCCGTCTATTGAACAGGCTTATATCTGAGGCTGACGAAACTGACGATGATGATGACGGAATTCTTGAAGAGGAGTCGTTTAAAGAATCAAAATCACAACTATCCAATTTCACAAAGAACATACATTTTAAATAAGGTACTAATTTTAACTGAGTATTACAGAATACGGAATCTCCAATCGATTGCGATTCGTACTTCGCCTTGTTTTTTAATCCGTAGGTTTAATTTTCGCGAGCGCTCGACGTCGATGTGTCAACCCAGATGCGCCGTGACGTGAGGCCGGCGGCTTTGATGTGCCGGCGGCGCGGAACAAAGTGGATAAATTTGATTTTTTTAAATTTCACATATTTCTCCTGTTTGCACTCAGCCAAATGGAGGGATAACTTTTGCTTAGCGCAATGAATAAAAAAAAAGATTTTAATATGTATGCTGTGTTCAGGGATATAAAAGAGGTTTAAAGTCAAGTGATATAATAAAACGAGAAAGATTGTGTAAGCTTGAGTAGGGACTCAAATATGATAATATAACTCATTTATAATGCCCGGGCATTATAAATAATGCCTAGCTCTATCGGGCGAAGTGATTAATTACTATCGAAACATCATTATTTCTCACATTGCCCGGTCATTATTATATTGCTACGATAGAATAGGGCAATTTGATAAAAAGCTAAAATAATGAGTATGATTGAAATTACTAAAACTTCAGTGTCTTTCGTCTGGTATAAATATTATGTCAAAAGTTTTATACCTAATGCACGGATATGTTGTTACATTTTTTTTCAAATTTTGCATGTTTTGTGTTACCAATCTTTTAAGTATGACTTTCTTCAAGTTTTAAATGTAAATACTAATGAATTCTTAGTATTGAAATCCTTCCTAATAATAAGTTGATTATAATATAATACTAGATTTTGCCTGCGGCTTCGCTCGCGTTAAGTTCGGGGTAACACGTTTCCCCTCTCCTAATTATAACATAGAAGAGAACTCGGAACAGAATATTATTATAAATCTAAACTAAACTAAATTAATCCAATCCGAAAAGCAACAACGATACAACTGAACCCGAAACCGAGTTTGTTTTCGGAAATCGGAAAACTAAACCAAGACAACAATACCAAATCGCAAAGCTAATCGAAAGCAGTAAAATCAATGTGAATCAATAGTCAAAATAATCTAACCTATATTCTTGATAGAGTATAGGTACCGTATGCACTGTAGTATGAAGCGCTGTAGTATGAATTTGTTTTAATTAAATTATTTTATTATTCGTTTGTATCATAGAACCTGTTCTAATTTTCTCACACAAATTTCCATGATCTGTTTTAGGGGCTTAAAGAAGATTTAAAAAAAATAAGACAGTTATTTTTAATTGGTAACAAAGAGTCTGTGTACCGATTTTTAACTTTCTACCTTGAAAACTGCGAAAAATCCTATATAAAATATTGCACGATTTTTTTGTTAGACACAAATAAACTATTTGCATACCAATTTTTAGCTTTCTGCCTTGAAAATTACGGAATTCAATACATACAAAATCACGTCAATTCGTCGCTCCATTTTGCCTTGAAAGACTGACGAACAAACAGACACACGCACTTTCCCATTTATAATATTAAGTATGGATTTAAATTATCTAACATTTAGTTTATTTTAACTTAAATATTAATAATGAAAATAGCAAGTAAAGGTAATGGTTTTACTCTGCCCAAAAGCTGATGGGCATTACGTATAACGCCCGGTCAATTTGATTATTTGAATAATCACTATCAAATTGCCCTCTCATTTTAGGCATTTTTCATAATGACCGGGCATTATGTATAATGCACAATAAATTACTTGGTCCATAACTTATACATACTAAGTCCGCAATTTGACAGATGAAAAATGACAATCAAGGAGACAAATTGTTTAATTTATGAGATTTTTTTTGCATTAAGTAAGCTGAAAGAACATTGTTTATAAGTAACTATACTTATATGTACCTATATTATTTTTAGTCAGCAAATGAAAAAAATACATTTCAGTGTCAAGCCAAAATATCCTAATGTTTAAAATTACGAGTAATTTGTATTCGATTGCTAACGAATAATATAAATTCAGTGTCTCACAGGAATACTAAAAACGTCCTACTAACCGTTATAAATGTTGTAAACGTATCTTAAATGGCTGCTCTACAAACAGACTTATTTTATTAAAATAATAACACCCACGTACCCTCGTATTCGCAGCTCAATAGTCTCTGATAACGCATAACCACTTCACGTTGATCTCCTTCCCCACTATGATGTACTGGAAATGTTATGTAAATGCCGGTGTTTTGAGAAGTGGGGGATCTGATAACACTGGTTATTTGATTCAACCCACGCGTGGTCCTTTATTGGTCGGAATTGCCCTAAACGTTACCAATGAGACGTTTGTAGTTGTATATTTACGAGCAAACGTTGCATGGTAAAAGGCTCAACCAGACATAAATGTCTGTGTCTTACGAAATTGGAAGTCAAATGTCAGGTGAGATGCGTCTATGAATCACATCATAATTCTGTCACCTAATAATATAGTAAAGTAATAGCATTAATTTCACTAAAATGAAGCGCTTAGTAGCATATTTTATTGAACATATGTGCCACATGTTAAAGTTAATGAGGAACGTCCAGAAATAATATTGAGACATTTTCGTTGAATTTTCTAAAAACCCTTTGAATAATGGTAAAGATTTAGAATTAGAGTTGAATATCTATTAGATAGGCGTGACTATTTTTGCTGTTTCCGTCTTGCCGAAAAATACAAGCAATTGCAAAGCGTACCCTTCGAAGCACGGCTAACTGAACTTGGACCCTTGCGTACTATTTTTTAAACCATACCGGTACACCAACCGGGTTAATAACGAGATATTAAGGAGCACTGTTTGAAGCCGATATGTTTTCATAAAAACAAGCTGTGTAAAATTAGCTACATTTTAATTAAAATAGCATCGAATGAGAACTTACGTTTTATTATAAAAATGAAAACGAGCATTACGATGTAGCTTCAATTAAGTTATACAGGATGAAATTTTAACCACCTTCCAAATTTTAATATAACAATCTACGAGAAAAAACAAATGACGTAAGTATTTTCTCTTTTGGTATAATATCCTTTTACAAAAATGTCAAGATAAATCACTTAGAAAATGTCCGCCGAAAAACTTAAAAATTTTGATACGGCCTCCTAGCAACACTTTTGTTACGCTATACGCATCTCATGTATTCATTAAAATACTATTCATAAGTTTTTGATTTTCCCTTCATACCTTAACAGGCTCAGGACCGTAAAAATTAAAAACTATGTTGCGAAAATTTTTTCTGGTGAAAACTTGATTTACATTATTTACTTCATAAATGGGCTCTAAATACGATACTGAACGCCTATAAACAATTTTGAAGCTAATGAAAAGGTCACCTGTATATTACTTCCAGGGAGCGGTGAAACGTTTTTATAATTTGCTTTTCATCTTAGCATGAAATCAATAATTTAAAATGTTAAATTCATGAACTCAAAATATACTACCTATTTCTTAGTTTATAAGTCAGTAAGTGAATTAAGTCAGTAAGTTCACTATTTCTTCTTTAGCTCTGTGTAGGTTCATAAACCACATACGACATTTACACAAAATGGTTAATCTTACACCTATGTTATTTCTGATTTCCACAAAAAAGAGCATTAAAGCTATTTTATTTATCTACTTTGAGATCAAAGTTATATAATAATATGTTATTAAGCTATTGCATAGCTTCTATCGCGGGCCTTGAGCGTGGAGACCGAATCCAGAAATTCCGTAACGAAAATAATCTAACACCGGGGCGAGGCACGATCAAACAATTTTGAATTTCCGAAATTTAAAAGAATTTAGAAGAAAATAAGGATTTTGACAGTATGGTTGCCTATGGTAACCATATCTGCCAAAATAACAGAAAAATTTAATTACAAAAGTCAAAATTAGAAAATTTACTATGGCTATCGCGGGCCTTGAGCGTGGAGACCGAATCCAGAAATTCCGTAGGTAACGAAAATAACCTAACACCCACCACTCCGACCGGCACTGTCACAGCGGTGATACTTTTTAGTTTTATAATTGCATAAGTTGGTAAAAAATGCTATGCAATAGCTTTACCGCGGCAGTCTCCGAGTGCCACACGTCTTTTTTTGCTAATTTGGGATAATGTAATGCAAGAAAACCCTTAAGTGCTCTATAAAATATTGTTATAAGTTTAATATGATACTTAATTTATTTATAAGTACAACGTGCACATAAAACAAACGAACATGTAATAATTTATGGAAAATCAGAGATTTACAGCCTGTCCTAAGTCTGCTTGACCCATTACATATGGGCATTAAGTCCTCATTTTATACTTAGTACCTATTTGTTCATTTAATAGAGTGTAAATAAAACAACTGGGTATTTTTATAACAAATCGTTTATTTCCAAAAAAAAATGTATTTTGGCTAACTTTTTAAATTACTTACTTATGATAATTAAAAAAAAGTGGTTGGTTAGATTAAATTCTACCGACGGATAATCCTGGGTAATTATCTCTAATTCATATTTGTGATCCCGTTCTATTTTCGTCATTTCAGTAACACTTCAACATCGAAATAATTACTCGTCGGAAACACAAGCCGCGGAGATGGATTAAAATCACGAGCATGGAAATTAGACCTTTGTGAATCTGAAACTGACGTAATTAGGTGCTGCTTATTAGTTGCATTATATTTAATATGCAAGAAATCTCCATTTAAATTAGCTATGTAAAATGTAGCGTAAAAACTTTCATTCAATAATTTACTCGTCTTGTAGTCTCGCTGACAATAATGACATACTAGGCTGAATATTCAGGGTAACGTATTTGAAGAGCGCCCTCCGATCGCGCGCGATCATTGAGAATTATGTGTGACTCAGTGTTATTTTTGTTATTTCAGTAAAACCTACTTCAATATTAAAATAATTACTCGTCGGTAACACAAACCGGTAGATGGATTAAAATCATGATCTCGGAATCAGACCTTTGTGAATTTGGAAATAACGTAACTATGTGTAGCTTATTAGTTGGATTATATTTAATATTATGCAAAAAAATACTTGATTAATTGCCTTTACTAAAATAAAGCACAAAAATAAAAACGGATTATTCATCAATCTACTCGTCTTTTAGTCTCGCTGACAATAATAATATTATACTAAGGCTGATTCTAGATTCAGGTATTTGAAAAGCGCCTTCCGTACGAACGTGTTTGCGCGTTTTGCAAATACGCATGGTAGATGTACAGTTAATTTTATAATGACAATTTTGAATCGGTCTGCTAGTAAAGCGATCGATCAGCGCTATAATAGAATGCGTGATACTTAAACTCGTTTCACAGTGATCCGTCGTTAAAAGGCACACTGTTGCAGCGCCCGCTGTTCGACGGTGCGTTTAGCGGCGTGTGTGTAACCAGCCTTAGAGAGAAAGGGTTTTATTAGCGGTACTATGCGCATATTTCCCGCAAGTTTGCTATTTGTACAATACAGGTGACGTCAGAATTATTATCTTCTACGCATAGGGGCAAAAGTTTAACACCTGCAGCCTGTGGTGTGACTTTATGCGGAAGAATTATAATGCTTATGCTCATACAAAAAAAAAAACACTTACATTAGCATCTCTTCGGGTAAGGTATGTGAAAAATTAATATGCTTTAAAAAAAAGTAATACTACATAGCGATGACATAAACATTGACCATTGAGTACCTAAGCCTCTCTATACAAACACAGTACATGGTAACGTGGTCAAAATTATAAGCAAACTAATATGTATAACTTCCGAGGCATGAGGCAGATTTTCAAATGTAGGCATCAGGTACGCCTGTAATTTGGACGAAACCTCTTTACTAACATAATATATTAAAATCAAAAATTTAAATTTATACAATCATTTTATGTCAGTGCCAAACAAAGGCCTCCAATTATTATTTACCTATTTATTTATTTATAATGAACGACATAATTTTCAAATTGGATTTATATTAAGCTTCGTCGGTTTAACTATTATCAAAAAGCTATGTTATACTTCATTAATATTTTGATGATATTTTAGCAATGAAATTGCAATTCTAATATCAGTATATAAACTTGAAAAATTATGTCTCAGGCGGGACTCGAACCCGCATCTCCTCGTTCGAGTCCCGCCTGAGACATAATTTTTCAAGTTTATATACTGATATTAAAAAGTTATGTTGACAATTATTATTATGTTTACTAAATACTACTATTGCCATCCTGCAAATTCCTTAGACATTATACATGTGATGGATTCAAGATATTATTATTTTCAAAGGGTTTCGACGGGTTACGTAGTGTTAAGCAATGTTTGCAAAATTTAGTATGCTTATTATTCTGTTGGTTTGTTTGTTCTTGACACACGAATGGGATGTAAAGTATATTACGTGTGTGTCGATCAAAAGTTGAGATGCGGTTTGAAAGTAGCGTAGATGTTCTATGTAAAAGAGGTTAGAATAATATTTGTTCCATATTTAATTTTATTTGATTGTTGAGTCGTAATATTAGTTGCCATTTGGTTTTTGTCTTTGGTTTTTTGTAGCAAGATTGATTGATTTTTTATTACAAAAAAACGTTACAAAAGTTAGAGAATTATGAAAAGATTAGTATTTAAATTATTACTTTACTTACATGATGATTTTTGTAATATCTGTTTGGCACCTACTCCAAATTGGCTGTTAGTGACTTATTATGTGATTTTTGTCTGTAAATATTTTAGCAAATGGTTTTCCCGTTTTAGTACCAATCGGGATAAAATGTTGGAACACATTATGTGGTTTTATACATAAAATATAATATTTAATTAAGTACTTCAAACTGACACTCTTTTGAACACCTTATTATTTATTATACCCCAAACTAGACTTATAATTTTTTTATTTATTTATTTAGGTAAAGGTTGTCGACGATAAACTACTACTAAGTTTTTTTTTGGCACGATTAAATAACAAAATTTTATTGGAAGTAGGTACTTATTATATCTGATCTCTTCTTCATTATTTTGATTTTTGACCATACACTACACTAAAAATGAATTCAAGTGTAAATAATAATACTAAACTAAGAATAACAAAACCTCATCAAACGTGTAACTATACTTACCCTTCTAACGCAGGCAGAAGGTATGTTTTATGTTACTCAGTAAAACACGGCACATACTCGTACATGCGCAATTCGCAAATAATCTAACACTATGTGTCAAGCCCCAGCTTTATGTTGGTGTTATTAGATAAGCTGAGTGCATGAAGCTCAGCTCTCCAGATTCATCAACATGTTTGCGTTTTGCTGTTGCTATGGATATTTTGTTTGTTAATTGCCTTTTGTTACTGCTGCAGCCTAAGTTTTGAGATAGCAACACTTTCAGACTGTTAGTTGACAATGTGCCTGGATTTAATTAAAATTATCTATGGATTTAATTAAAATTGTATAAAGACAATAGGATTAGTAACAGATGATTTTGAGTGGTATAATAAACACTTTACCAATATAATTTATTGAGAAAACATTTGAAAAAATAGTGTCAAGTTTACGACGAGAATCGAGAGAAATTACATGCATGGACAGACTTTACTTGAACGATATTTATGAGTAACATAAAATTTGAAATAAATGACATTGGAAAATAAATGTAATAAATACTACTGCTAGTCGAACGGACCGTCCATTGCATCATTGCGCCATTTTCTTTTTCAATAATTAAACGCACTAGGTATGAACTCCCGAAACTGTATTTTCCGAAAAGTCAAAGATAAATTATTCAGATCTGAAAATAAAGGCGAATAAAAGATTAATGCAGAATGGTAATTGAAGTAAACAACAAATTGTGGTGGGATGAGTGATATGGATAACTGTAAATCTGTTGATCAATATTGCGTGGAGCAAGAAAAGTGTGTTTAAGCCGCGATTACAAGTAAAAGAGGTAATACCTTTACTTAAGGGTGAGATAGGTACCTATGCACGCACATTCAATTCAGCAATTTTGATAAACATGTCTTTTTTCGTATTTTTCTAATTTCCATTTTGCAGAGTCATCAAGGTTAACTTATACCCGTAGGGGTATGAGTTAAATAAATGAAACGATTACTATGACAAACCAAGTCTCACGCACGGGAAAAGGCTTATTTTAAAATTTATTGTTTTACTTTGACACGACGTTGTTAGCAAGAAAACAGACAAGTTTTGATGTAATACAGTTCGAAACAACAGTAATCGGAATATTTAACACGGTATAACCACAACAGAACATCCATCCACGCCATTAGATAGGGCATCAATCACAACAATTAGACGACGTCATAGCTCAAACAGATCAAATAACTAGCCCAATTTCACCCACGCTTTTATTGCGTGGTCAGAATACTAATGTTCATAGCATGTCGTTATAGTCGTCAGTGATAATATATATACAATTACAGTTGTATTTTAGATCCCTCAATTGCGTTGGTTTTTAATTCCGCAGTTTGAGTCACAAGATTAGCTCGTCTTTAAGTCTTTGGCTATTGATTTTCCTGAAACTTTTTTTGCACAAGTACCACAAAAACATACAAAAGTGCACTGTTTCAATAACGTTTGAAGTCTCACTTCCTTAATCAACAGGTTAAAAGCGCCATATGAATGTCAGTACATAAGTAAGGTTTAAAGCTTTCATACCAGTTTAGCAGTTAATATCTACTATTTGGTGCTGTAATCCCATTATATGTACCATATTTTCGAAACATGCTTGTCTAGTCAGTCTGATTGTTCAAATGGTTAAGTAACTTTTTTGGAATGTCTCTGCCGTTGTCGATCTTTGGCTAAACAGAGTTGACTTACCCTATTCAAAATAAATACAATTTGAGAACAAAAATAAAAACTATATAAAACGTCCAACTCATCATAGCTATCTGCACTCATCAAAGCTGAGAAGCGAATGAAAAGGAAGGGCATTACGCAATCACAGATAGCGATCTATTATAATACTCAATAGTAGACACCTTCACTGGAAGGCACAACCGACTCCCATCCAACAAATATGCTAATAGTCTGGTTGTACTTGTTAAACTGTGGCGCTAACAACGCCCACGCCCACGCGGCACGAACAACAAATCACGAAACTAAAACCAAGTGACACAGTCCACCGCAAAAAAATCACTCGCTCGTGTGATTGGAAACGGGCGTATTCAATAATCCATTAAACTGTAACGTGCAGTTTTGACAGATGACGTCCTGGCGAATGACTGATGAATTAGGATTGCAGTATCATAGAATACACTAGAACTAGAGTTCGGTGACATTACAAAGCAAACAAAAAAATGTAAAATATTCCACTTATTATGAGTCAATTCATAACTCTTGCCTTAGATCACTTGCACAAATGTAAATTTTGTGGTATTTTGAAATGATTTTTGGCAAAGTAATTTTATTGATCTTTTTCTCCATTGTGTGCGTGTATTAGTTGTAAATTACAAAATTTCAGTAAATGCCTTAAATGTAATGGGTGTTTCGTAAGTGGTAATTACGAAAATAAAGAGACACGTCACATTGACAACCTACTATAATTATATTTTGTTATTATATTTTTACTTTTATATTTTGGCGTTAAAATTAAATACTCCTTTTTAAACTGACATGAACCATCTAGTATTTAGTCTCAATATACGGACAACAGAGCCATAACAAACGTGAACTACCTATGTCATTTTGTTTTACATCATATTCCTCCGAGAAAAATAAAAAGTTAAATCACTATCTAAGTTCGTAATTAGCCTCCGAAACAAGCAGAATAGTAAATACCGTCCTATCTATTTGAATGAGATATTTTCAAAAACGAATGTCAGCAAGAACCGACTTTTAAACGTATCGAACATTTTTTACAATCAATCAATTGATAAATCGTGTTTTGATGTGCCAGTCACAATTTGTCACACTAACTTTTATCTGTTGTGATTTCATCGAATACCCATTCGAAAGGTAACGGTTAACATTTTTCATGCATCAAACAGTGATTTGAACGGAATCTGTCACTTGATATGCAAATTATGTGATTTTATGTACTGTAATGTGACGGACGTAAACGGCAACAATGTATTCTGGTATAATGTTACACACGATCCTCACCTTTGACTCGTATTCAGGAATAAACTGTGTTTGTCGCGTCACTCCTATACTAGCTATGAACCGTGTTAGATACATTCTCGATCGTAGATGCTTTTGTGACACGACAACGAATAAAAAGGAGTGTATTAAAATCTGTTGAGAGTTTTTGAAGTTCTTGTTAAAGATAATCAATCAGTACCTACCTATATCTTCGTGAAGTAACACCATATCATTTGCTAGTCAGTTTCTTAGTTATAACAACTGTATTTCCTTGCATAACATTGGTGTTATGATTCTTAAAATTTAGCCGCCGTAAAGTTTTTTTACCTTAGACGACGCAATATCACTTAACAACATTGTAAGTTTTGCTATTTTAATTTATAGTGCCATCGATTCCCGTAGAAGCAACGTCGAAGAAGATCAGAAGTTTTCCAAACGACTTAATGCACTTAAACTTTTTAACAATAACTGACAGTACTAACGATCAGGTACACTTACCAGTGAAAATGCGTAATGTGTACTAAGAAAGTCAATTTAATGCCAAAAACAACTTTGTACTTGACTGTACACCGTAAAGTTTAATACATAAAACTTATTCTTTGAAAGTGGAAAAATGCCTTTGTAAGCTTTCAAAGATAAAAATAAGGTGTGAAGTGGTAGTTCATTTTAAAATTTTAGCGCTAGGTTTGTTGCTTTAGTTAGTTGTATATTATTTAGTTGTATGTATATTAAGTAAGAACAATTACACTTTATTGCTTGTAGTTAAACTACACAACGTCAACAAAAATCATCTAGAGTCATTGTAGCAGTTATTATCAATTGAGTGACAGGATAAGAAATAGTGTGATAAGAGAACGTTGTGGTGTGAAAGAAGATATTGTCACAAGGATTGAGAAAGGGATGCTTAGATGGTTTGGGCATGTAGAGAGGATGAATGAGAGAAGAATGACTAGACAGATCTACAAGACGAGTGTGAAAGGGAACGTTGGAAGAGGAAGGCCTAGACGAACCTATCACGATCAAATCGGGGATGTTCTGAAGAAAGGTCAGGTCAAGAGTACTCTAAACCGACGAGCATGCATGAAAAGATTGATGAATGTGGAAGAAGCGAAAGATGTATGCCAGGATCGTAGTAAGTGGAAGGCCTTGGTCTCTGCCTACCCCGTTGGGAAGGAGGCGTGATAATATGTATGTATGTATGTTTTAAATTTTCTTTTGACAAGAATAACACTTCTACGAGTATGATTTATGAAGTTTTAATCGGCACAAAAATTATATTACATGCCTAAATAAATTAGATAATATACAAAAAAACTTCACTAACCACTACTTTATCTCCTAGAGAACTTTATAATATAAGCAGTACTAAAAATATGTTTTCAGGTTAACTCAAAACTTTCTAGAGCATCAACATGTACCATGTTATCGTACGAGCAAAGAAGTGCTCCATTGGCATAGATAAGGATACTTCGTACTCACTTTATGTAATCAAAGCGATGTCTTGAAAGTTTCATACCGATATCAGGATCTTTAGGGTATTGGAAAGTAGTTTTGCATCATACTTTTGAAGTTGAAACTGCTGTCTTGTGGCTTTAAATTATGTTAAGTTTAAAATTTTTTCGCAGTTAAGGATTTGGTATCGTTCTTATTTTGGTTTGAATGTATGGTTTAGACAAGTTATTTTATGGAGTTTTTCCAGTCTTTTTATTTTGAGGTCTGACGACATAGTTTTCTGTTAAACATTTTGTCAATATTCAACGAATTTGGACTAAGTATTTAATTCAGAACATCAAATTTTAGCATTGGTCGAATAAATTTAAAATTTCCTGTATTATAAAAAAAGTACAGTATATTAACGGCTATAATCACCGCAATGCAGTGCGAAGGCCTCCATCATTGACATCAAGTTACCATTGCAATGATGTGTATAGGCATAATCACCACGCTTGCCAAATTCGAAACATTTTGTTGCCCGACCCGCGGTTCGAACCCGGGACCCCAAAATCTTGGCTTGTATTATATTATAATTTATTGTTATAGTTAACAAGAGTTGTCCTATCCAAAAGTGGCCCGTCCCAGCCCATGTTAGCGAGATCGTGTTGCAGCAGTTACTGCGTGCATTTTACATACAATACGCCATGGGCGTTCCGTGCGGCACTAGTCTTAGGAAGTGGTCATATGTGGTGAAAATTAATTTAGATTACTCGCCTACTGTTTTTAATTGACGAAACTACGAGTGGAAGCTAAATAATAGTAGTGTAAATAATTATAAAATAAGAACAATTAAAACATTTTTTTCTTTTTCTGTGTAATCCCCTGCAACTATTTGCATACATTTGTTATTATCATCAAAATAATGTGTTGGGAATAAAAACAGTCATTCACATGGTTTTTCATCTCTTTCATCTGATAAAAAATTGCACATACCTACTCAATTTATTCTTCAAATTTTGGAAAGGAAATATTGACAGAATGTTTGATCTAGCTATATAGATTATTAGTACTGAGTCTAGGATTTCCTTTTCAAAACAAAACAAAAATTGATTATGACACTACATGATTAAAAAGAAAAATTAAAGTTAATTATCTATCTCTTTATATGTTTTTATATTTTGGTAGATTAATTTTCAGTCTCCCCTCGAAGATGTACTGTGTGGTACCTAGTTTTTATGAAGTGTTACAGTCAATTGACGCTTGGACTATTACCACAGTCTATAAAACCATATGGTTTCATAGACTGTGCTATTACTATTATACTATTATACTTTCTATTACATCCTTAAAAATCCCTCGATTAATCTTTTTTTTTTATATTTTACTCGTTGTATGTTCAATACATACAATGAGTAAAATATAAAAAATAAAGATTAATTGTATGAGTAAATTCAATGTACTAATAAAATATAGATTCGTTCTTGTATTATGCATAGTGTGAACCAAGCTTTACTGACTTCTTCTACACCAGCGGATGCGTTATGCTCGCGTTATAGTTTTTAGGAAGTGACCTTTTTGTAGGTTCGGAATTTTGACACATCATTAGATGCCAAAAAGAAATAGAAATGGGTCAGTCTTAAGTGTATGCAAATAAGATGTGGGTCAAATGAATGTAGTTAAAAAAATGTTTGTGTGCTAACGTAGGTATAAGGTTTGCTTATTGGTTTTTGTAAGGTATCGGTCAGTCGTAATTTTTTGCTACTACCTACTCAAAACCGGCCAAGACAGATCAAGTCACTCGCATATATATAGGGTTCCGTATTTGCTCATTGCAATATCAATTCTTTCATCAATTTATAGGCTTTACGTAGGTAACGACTTGCAAACCCTTCTTAGTCTTAATAGTTCTCATGTTAACTTAATTATTATTTGATACTGCTGCAGTATTTTTTTCCAATCTATAAAAAAAGTTTATCTGGGAGAGGAGTTGACTCTAACCAAAGTGTGCACTTTGAAACCCACAATATTGGATATAACGAGAAAAAATAAAGCAATTCTACAGTACATCTAGAGGACGAAACCTATGTTGTGTGAAAGTGAATTATTTTACCTTTGTTAATAATAAAATACGTTGGTTGGCGGTTTGAAACGGACTGTTTTTATTTTGTCAGATACAGAGATATTCAAATATAAGGCATAGACAATATATCAATCATAGATAATAGATACCCATAGATAGTGTTACATTATTTTATAATTGTATTTTGATAAATTTACAACACCCCCACTTTATCAAAATAATAAATTCCCTCATGAAATGCAGATTAAAAGGGCCAAAAAAAACTAATTGATTTTATTTATAATATCTAGAGCTTTCATAAATTTATAATGTTTAACATTCGGTAAACCTTTAGTAAGTAAGTCAGCGGGCATGTTGGCTGTTGACAAATATTTTGCTTCAATATTTTCATCATTTAAAACATCTCTAATAAAATGATACCTCACATCAATGTGTTTAGAACGTTTGTGTGATTGATAATTATTTGCCAGCTTCAATGCACTCTGACTATCACTATAAATTATAATTTTATTACATGAACCTATAATTTCAAGTTCTAAGCTCTGTAAATAAATCGCTTCACGACACGCTTCCGATAAAGCCATATACTCTGCTTCACAACTGCTTAAAGCTACAGTTCTTTGCTTTTTACTTTCCCAGCATATTGGAGCACCTGATTTCATAAAACAAAATCCTGTGTATGAGCGTCTGTCGGTAGCATCGCTAGCCCAGTCAGCATCTACAAAACCTATTAGTTCTACATTTTCTTTAGAATATTTTAAACAATAAGATTTTGTTTGTGACAAATATTTTAAAACTCTTTTGGCATAATTCCAGTGTTCATGAGAATAACAATTGTTAAATTGACTCAGATAACTAACCGAAAAGGCAATATCAGGACGAGTCAAGACAGCCAAATACATCAAACTTCCTATTAATTTTTGATATGGTAATCTTTCACCACATACATTTGACTTATCAATATTTAATTTACATTCTATAGGAGTGTTGGCAGAATTACAATCAGACATATCAAACTTCTCTAATAATTGCTCAATATAATGCTCCTGATCTACTGTAATTACATTTAAGTTTTTGTTAATATTAATTCTCATGCCCAAATATTGTTTAACTTGGCCTAAATTTTTAATTTTAAATTTTATACTCATAATTTTTATCAAGTTTTCAACTTCACTATCACAATTTGAAAAGATCAAAAAATCATCAACATAAATACCAACTATTGTTTTCTTGTTATTATTATGATTTTTGATAAAAACACAAGGTTATAACTTGCTTTTGCTAAAGCCTGAACTACACAAAGTTTCCTCTACTCTTTTATACCAAGCAAGTGAAGATTGCTTCAAGCCATAAACAGCCTTTTTTAATTTTAAAACTTTATTTACATTATTAACAGGAAAACCTTCTGGCAAATGCATAAATATGTCATCTTTTAGGTAACCATTAAGAAAAGCTGTTGTTACATCTAAGTGAGTAATATTCATATTCAATTGTACACTCAAAGCAAAAAGTAAACGCAAAGTTGAATGTCTTATAACAGGGGAAAAGGTTTCCTGATAGTCAACACCGGCTTTTTGCGTAAAGCCTTTTGCTACTAGTCGCGCACGGTACCTCACTTTATTGTCCAGGTCCAACTTCTTCTTAAAAACCCACTTACACTGCACTACACTCGCGTTGCTGGGAGTATCGACAACTTCCCACACTTCATTGTCTACAAATGACTGCAGCTCTTCTGCCATCGTCTGCAACCACTGTTGTTTCTCAGGACCACTGATAGCCTCTGCATATGTCAGTTCATCTCCTCCGGTGTTTATAGTGCTCAAGTTAGCAAAGCCATATCTTTCAGGTTTCCTTCTATCTCTTTTTTGACTTATTTCCGTAGCTACTGGTGTATTAGACCCTGCCTGTGACGTTTCTGTACGATAATCTGTGTTCTGAAAATCTAAACTGGTCTGTACAGAGCTGAAAGTTTCACTCGTTTGTGGTTGTTCACTTTCATCGTCAATGTCTAAGTATTCTGATTCACTAGAATTTTCCTCATCCAGGGGTTCTAATTTTGCTACAGATTCCTCCACTGAATCCCCCACTGAATCTGTGCTTTCTATAGAAATAGTGATAGTATCTTGACATGGAAGTTTCTCTTGTATCACTACATCTCTACTTGTGGAAACCTGGTTTCTTACTGGGTCATAAATTCTGTATCCCTTAACGTTATCACTGTAACCTACAAGTATATGTTTCTTAGATTTTCTATCCCATTTTGTTCTTTTTTCTTTTGGTATGTGTACCATAACTGGACTGCCAAATACACGTAAATGCTGTAAATTTGGTTTTCTACCAAACCACATCTCATATGGAGTCTTTTTGATTCCAGAAGCTGCTGATCTGTTTTTTAAATAGGTTGCAGTATTGGCTGCTTCTGCCCAAAATCTTTTCTCTAAACCAGCTTCAAAAAGTAAGCATCTCGCTCTCTCCACTATTGTCCTGTTTGATCTTTCACTGAGTCCATTCTGTTCTGGTGTGTATGGGTTAGTTTTTTGATGTATGACACCTTCATGCTTTAGAAAATTCTCGAAATCATTACTACAGTATTCCTTTCCATTATCTGTCCTCAAGATTTTAACTCTTTTATTCTGATAATTTTCTACCATTGATTTAAATTCTTAAAAATAATTCAATGTTTCACTCTTGGACTTCAAAAAATATATAAATGTCATTCTACTGAAATCATCAATGAATAACAGAAAATATCTGGCACCACCAATTGATGTACATTCCATTGGTCCACAGATATCTGAATGTACAATTTCAAGTAACTCTGTAGCTCGTGTGCCCGTAGAAAATGGTAATCTTGACTGTTTGCCTTCGCAGCAAATTACACAACTTGACTTGCGTGTGACAAATGTGTCTGGATAATTCATCCCATCAACTAGGCCTTGTTTCATTTTATGCATATCAGTGCTATTTAAATGACCAAGCCGCCTGTGCCATGTCTGACCATCAACTGTTGATGTTACCATCAAACAACTCTGAGTTTTTAATTTAAGTTTATAGACACCATTAACTAGTTCTGCCTGAGCCACCAAATTGCCTGATTCATTCCTTATGAGACATCGTTCCGATTCAAAATCAACACTATTTCCATTCTTTATTAATTCACTGACTGATAAGAGGTTAGTTGTGAGAGTCGGCACACACAAAACATTCTTTACTGTTACCTCATAGTCATAATCTGTCGTAACTTTTACATCGCCCGAACATGAGACTGGTACTTTTGTTTTGTTCGCGACCACAACTTCAGGAACACTTGTCGAAGTTAACCTATTTGTCAACCAACTTTCATTTGCAGTCATATGCATACTGGCGCCTGAATCAACATACCAGTCTTAAACTTTCCACTAAGAAAAACAACACTGAAAGCGTTAGTCTGCCTTTTCTTATCGGTTTTCTCGTTTAAAAGTGAACATTGATTGCGATAGTGACCAGTTTGCTTGCATTTGTAACATGTTATTGTTTTCGTATTTTTGACATTTGTGTTTGGCATTGACGTTGACGTATTTGAAGGTTGCCCTCCAGAATACTTGCTGCCAACTTTAAAACTTTTCTTCTTTTGCCAACTTCGTGCTATTAATGCTGAGTTACCTTCAATTTCAATAGAATCATTTTCCATATCTAATAACTTTGTTTTGATGTTATCTGCTGTTATATTGATCCCAGAATGCTCTATTGCCATTATCATAGGCATAAATTTTTCGGGTAAACCAGCTAGCAACAAAGATCCAACCCAATCGTCATTAATCATAAATCCGGTACTACATAACCTTTGCGACGTTTCCACTATTTGTGTCACATAACTGGTCATGTTCTCACAACTCTCTAGCCTGATAGAAATTAGATGACGAAGCAACGTAATTCTTCTAGAAAAACCTGAATCATCGAACAAGGTTTTCAACTTTGTCCACAATTCTTTTGTAGTTTTTGTCTCTTTAATGTGAACAAATAATGACGAATCTATTGTCAAAATCAACTTAGCTCGAGCCCTGGCATCTGCACTATCCTGTGCTGCCGCTGCGCCTTCTTGTTTCAGGAATTTGTCTGCACCTTCAAGCACCAGCAAATTTTCAACTGCGAACGCCCAATCGTCATAATTCTCGCGGCCCTTGAGTTTCGGCACGTTCGACAAAAAATTGGAGCTCATCTTCGCTTCCTGATAATAAACACACGCGTAGCTAGCTAAACTTAACGAAATATAACTTTTACTGCAAAAATCGGGAGAGGCCCATAACCTAATAAAATACGTTGGTTGGCGGTTTGAAACGGACTGTTTTTATTTTGTCAGATACAGAGATATTCAAATATAAGGCATAGACAATATATCAATCATAGATAATAGATACCCATAGATAGTGTTACATTATTTTATAATTGTATTTTGATAAATTTACAACAGTTAACACGATATATACATGTACTTGTATACTTTTTGGTAAGAAATAAAGATTTTTATTATTATTATTTATTTGTTCCGGATATTTAAACTCAATATTGGAGCTGGTGAAATAGAATCAGATAAGGGCTACGCCAAGTATCTGATCCATTTATTTATGAAATGTCTACTGCATTTGACGAGTCGTCCCGTCCTGTAAGAAACGCCTAACTATGCGACACGTGTTCAGAATTGCCGCTTTTTGCATAGTGATAAAACTATTTTCTGGAAGATCTAGAAGCTTTAAACTACTTTTCAAATGATTGGGTTTATTATTATTATTTTATTATGTTTCTTTTATTTTCATTACAAATGTATTATTTTAATTTTATTAAATTTATTTAAACCACTAACAGAGTAAACACCAACAATATCCTGACTACAGACGTTAACGAATTGGTTGCATGTTAAATGTAAACTCTATTATATAATAGGTGGCAACTGCATCCTCTAAAGAAAAACAATACTCAAGAAAACCAATAAAAAGTAAACAGTAATTAATTCAGTTAGGTTCCAAGAAATAATTTATATTTCAATGATGCAAGGTAACAAAGAGTTGCTAAACCAATTTCTTACTTAGGGAATTCTCTATCGTAAAGAACACGCTAGTTTAAATCTCGTAAACTCTTGCGCACATTACACACTTTACATTAAATAAATCGCGCCAGCCATTTTGCTTGCACAATCACACGTTTCTACGACAGGCCGCCGCGACATAGGATTATCGCGGGCATACCCTTACGAGAGCGTGATTTATCTTTTGATTATTTCGCTTCTGAATGCCCTGCGCGGGCGCCGCTACGGCACGCATTAAACTTGTTAAAGAGCACAGTGTGATTTTGTGATTATTTAGTCATCAAGTTAGTAAGATATATAAATGCAAAAAAGTGTCCGTCTGACTGCCTGTTATTTCATCAAGCTTAAAAAAAATACACGAAATCCGTTTTAGTCCCAGGTAAGGACAAAAGATTGTGTGCATTATCACTAACTTCTCAACCAATTAGGATGAAATTTGGTATGAACCAGTGTAAGACCTCAAAAATTACATAACATAGCTTTCGGCTCAAAATAATACTTTAACATAGTTATTCTTCATCTAGATCTTTTGTCTAGATTGCTAAACCAGTATAGACAAAAGATCAATTTCATTCGTTCTTGCTTGATTGAGCTACAAACATTTATTAAAATTTTCACATTCATTAAGATTTGTAAGATTGTACTTTCTCGATGTGATACCTACCTAAAGAATGCTGCGTCGTGCGTGTCACAAAACGTTGTTTCTTTGTATATTTTATGTTTAACGAAACCAATCTCAAAAATTTACACAATCCGTTTAAATTTCTGTTAAATGAGCATCAGTACCGCAGCAATGGGTGTCCGTATGTAAGGGTTGTTAGCATTACTTGTTGCCTAACTACACTCTCTTTAACTTCGCCTTTAAAGGAACCTATCAAGTGTGCGCTAAATTTATATACAGGCGGTGCGAATATTAAAGTCAAGAAATAAATGCACGTTGCAAGCTATAATATGTTTTTTGAATACGTTAAGTTAGTTCGATGGGACCAAACGATTCTCGTGAATGAGTTATTTCAAAAACGTTAGAATGTACACCTTTACATTAGTAAGTTACTTTTGAATGTTCAGAGTCTGTACCATAGTAGTGCCTACCAATATTTGTTTTATTCATTTACGTTTTTTCAACTATTTATAGATCACAAAGGTGTTCTGTTTTTGTATTATACCGCATCCGTATAGAAAGTGCCTACGCATCAGTTTTTTTTTTTAGTTTATTTCTAAAAACCATCATAGATATTCCTTCATGTTTTTAATGTGTGTGCTACATATTCATACGTACATTTATTTTAATCAGATGTGTTTTTAATTTTGATGATAAAGAATAATACCAATAAGTCCTCGACTGTAAACTGAGGCCATTTTTATGTTAGTAGGACAAGAATAAGTTTATATCATATCTTTATGCCTGTATTGTCTGCAATGTTATATTATAGTGAAATAAATGAATATGAATATGAATATATATTGGCTGAGCTGATGATTTTTTTTAGATAACCTCTTTTATAGGTTTTGTCACTGGTTGCGGTGTTTACATTGCTTTGCATATTTGGTGTTCATTTGCAAGACGCAGTACTCGTTATTTTTATCTCGAACAAGGCAAGGCAATACCATGTTCAAATTAAGAACTTAAATAACATAATAATTTTTATTTTTATTTTAAAAGATCTTTCCTCGTTTAAAAGGCATTTTAATTGCTATCACATGGATCCAACGCGTGGGAGGATAATTTTGCTTGCACCAAATATGTCGATATACGAATTTTTAAAACATAAATGGTTTAATTATTTGCTAATTTAATTAAGCAATAAACCTCAGAAACTATGTAAATTTATAATATTGAATCCAAAGGTTAATCCCACGCATCGATGACTCAACGTTGGATTTCACTTTTTCGTAAGTACCTACAAGCTAAGCTGATCATGTTTGACGTTTGGTATCTTGGGCCTTATTCAGCTATTTCAATTGCAATTCGATCGTGATTGAATTGGACGATTTTGACGTTTAGCCCATACTAGAACTGTCAAAAACCTGCTATTCAATTACGATTGTGATACGATTTGGTTACGTGAATTAGGGGCCTTATCTGCTTCGGAACCTGTATAGAACCTACATATCTATTATAATATTATAATTTTTCAATTATTGTGACCTATCAACGTATACTGTATTTTTTTTTGTATAATTAACTTAATAATACAGGATGAAATTTTAACCACTTTTCAAAATTTTTTTAGTCGTTCAGTATTGTATTTATAGAGCCCATTTATGAAGTAAAAAATGTAAATCAAGCTTTCACCCGGAAATATTTTTCGCAATAGAGTTTTCAATTTTCACGGTCCTAGGCCTGATAAGGTTTAAAGGGAAAATCAAAAACATATGAATAGTATGGTAATGAATGAATAAGATGCGAATCGCGTAAAAAAAGTGTTGCTAGGCAGCCGTATCAAAAATTTTAGATTTTTTGCAGACATTTTCTAAGTACTTTATCTTTTATGTACTGGCCTATACCAAAAGAAAAAAATACGTCTGTATAAAACGAATATTGTCTCATAAATATGCTTGCTGTTGCCCGCGACTTCGTACGCGTCAATTTCTGCTATTATGATCG
The DNA here is from genome assembly GCA_949315895.1 of Anania crocealis. NCBI lineage: Eukaryota > Metazoa > Arthropoda > Insecta > Lepidoptera > Crambidae > Anania > Anania crocealis. Next base: position 13,537,972 of record OX438862.1, read on the forward strand.
CGATATTTTTGCAACATTTTTCACTGATGATTCGCTCCTATTGGCCGCAGCGTGATTATTTCTATATTTTCCATCGAAATTGACTGCACTTTAAACTTTGATAACTAGAATAAAAGCTAACCAGACTGCGTCAAAAGGATATTCATATTTTTGAGCTCTATATGTATAAAAAAACAACTACAATGGCTTGAGACCCAAACTAGGTTCTTAACGTTCTTTATATTCTTTATTAGATTTAATCAAATAATTTGATAAGTGAGCATTAAATTAAAAATAATTAGAGATATATATTTTTTTAATGATAGCTATTAATTGATTTTATGATTTTTGAGGTAATACGTACGTATAAGGCAAATAAAGGCGTGTGTTGGCAGAGGGCATACTTATGTCCAGCCGCAAGAACATATCGCACACTTAGATCAAAGCATTTGTTACTCAAAAATATGCTAATTTTAGTTGAAAGTCATATTGGACTTTAGATATTTAAATTATTATAATGAAAATATGTCCGTTGTCTTGTTGTTTGTTCACTTATTTCTGTTATTCTTTTAAGAAAATAAAGTATATTTAAAGTTACATCCCTTTTATATCGACGTGTCCGATTTCTGATGATAAGAATGTCATTACTAATAACGGGTGATATCATGTTTTTATGATGGTAAATCGTTATAGTTATATAGCTGCCATTATGCCATTAAGACTATAATAATATCACAATGTTATCGATCATTTTCCACATGAATGACTGAACACATAGTTAGGTTCAACCAGTTTGTGTTTTATTCTTACTATTTTCATGTCTCTTTATTAAAGCAAAGCTAAACCCTGTTTATCCACTCGTTCAGTTACGATAAGATTACTTAGAATATAAAATGAAAATTCATTCGACCGTATTAACTTGTTCTACATTCTGTATTCTGTATAATGTTATAGAACGTACAAATGATTTTACTCACATTTGAATAAATATGATCTTAAGCTCGAAATTTATCTCTTTACTTATGATATTTGAAGCCTCTCACTTAAAAATCCTTAAGGAGTCCCTCAAACTCCCATAAAGTAAGCAACATTATTAAATGTAGGCGTATACCTCGAGAATAAAAAGCGGATTACGGTCTTATAAGGTATAATCCGAACGTATTTCAGAGATTTGCGATACCTGTCTACGTTTGGGGCCCCTGAGAACCTTAATAACTAACTTCAATTGAAATTTCAAGCCACTTAGCAAATCAAGTTTTGGTCGAAGCGAGTCCAACATCTGAACAGACGAAGTTATTATGGAAAATAAATATTCCGATGTTTAGATAATGCAAACACAGTCTTGTTCTACTAACAGAATTAACATATTCACTGTTTCATCTCAACTGGTTCCCACTTTTGAATTTCCTATTAGTGTTTACAAAGGCAAAGTCAATACGAATGCAGTAGCCAGAAAGTTTGTTTCAATTTCAATATCAGTTTTAATTTTAGCAGCAGTAGGTTCCATTTAGATTGCGATCATTGGATTATGAAATGAAGATCCACACGAATGGTCTATTGTTGAAATTTGTTTACAAAATTTTGGTGTTGTTGACTTTGGCGTGAGAATTGGTTTCCAACGTTTTCAACTCCGGTAGGTCCTTCGATTGGTTCGAATACCCGACGTTTCTAGCGTGCTACCGATAAATACCCTTATTTCTGGGTTTGTAAATGATCTTAGTATAAGATTGTTTGTTAACTTATGTAAACAAAAGAAAACCAGGTATTAATTTAAAAACCATTATTGCTTTTATCAAATTTCAACCAAGTTTTCGTTCCTTATTCAACGGATTATATTGTGATTTGCAGTTTTTTTATTATATTGCCTACCTAATCTGATGGATTTTATGTAACGATATTATCGTTAAGTAAAAACTATATTATAATAAACAATGTTTATATTGATTATCTGTGTTTATTATTTAGGATTAAAAACCCTTATCTTACTTCTACTATAGTTGTTAAATTCTTCATTAAAACTTCATTTTTTATTTAACGTATTGTCTGAATATACTACAGTATACTTCTGACCTAATACGCATATTGCCTTAGGTAACAATATCTTCACACATATTGGAATAATATCTCAAATGATTTTCCGAGCCAGTAGGTTGCATTAAAGTGCTACTGCAACTACTAACTACTGAATTAATGTGTGGGTGTAGCAGTTTGTGTGTACCTGCCATATTACCGTCTTGAAATGTGAGATAATAAGCATATCATGCAACCTTAATTAGTTGCAGAGTGGCTTATTGTGCTGTCGACAAACGTTTGAAGTTCAGGGGCCTAATTCGCGTAACCGAATCGCAGTTCGATCGTGATTGAATTGGACGATTTTTACATTTAGCCCATACTAGAACTGTCAAAAACCTGTCGTTCAATCACGATCGAACTGCAATTCGGTTACGCGAATTAGGAGCCTGCCTGTTTTGCATAACAGCATGATTAATTTTAACTACACTTCAAATTGGCACCTACTTGCTTTTTTGTATTTTAGTCGTGTTAAATAGATATAAGTTTAACTAACTTGCTGTTTCATGTATAAAGTTACTTCTATTGGACAGTGTTAATAGTTATTTGTTAAACAAGAGTGCAAAGTTCCTTTTTTAACTGCGTGCTCAACTTTGATGACCGAGCAAGCAAAGGATTCTAAAATTGAATCAAGAGCGCAGCGAGTGATTCAAAAATTAAAATCCTGAGCGTTAGCGAGGGAATTAAAAGAGCACAAGGTGAAAAATCTTTGCACTCAAGTGCAACACGTAACTTTTCATCCCCCCTTAGCGAGGAAATCACAAGATACTTCAGTATATATTTACTACAACATTATGATACTTACAGTATTACAGAAATAAACTTCTTCGTCGCTGGAATCACTCATGTTCGTTTTTTTTTTTACTTGTTTTCAAGTTTCTTATTTATAACAATACGAATTCAAAACAAAATGGCGAGCGCAAAGCAAATTGAAAACAAAAGTACACCAAGGAGGTTAAGAATCTGAGATTTTAACAAATAAAAAAAAAGTTGTATGATTAATACGGCACCATGGAGATGAAAGTAAATAGGTTTAATGATGTTTTGAAATCACAATTCATATACCTAGTGCACGCGATGTTCTAAATTCAAATTTACTTTATCCTCTAGCGAATAAAAACCGCTTTTGAACTCAGATATCGAAGAGCAAAAATACTCTTTCCGAGATGGTGGGATGAAAAAGTCTTTTCAATGACCCCTGAGGAACGCCGTATGACAAAGGCATCATAGAAAATGATAGCCTGTCTGTCTGGTGGTCCTTCACAAATATTTATCAGCTCCCTGATTAAGTTGAAGCTGCAATGTAGTATTGTAATGCCAAATAAAAAAAACCCAAATATACTACGAATTAGTCACATCCTTTTTAGGCAACTGAATAGAACATGCAGGACTGTAAAGATTGTGATTGGTTATGGGACCCCTTAATCAAGACTCGAAGGTTGTGAGAATGAATAAATAATCTACCTCTAATATATCAACCCAAGACTTCCGATGTCGGAATGGAATAACTAAAATATTCTTAGTAGAACTTTTCAATACGCTCCGTGACCATGACGCTTACGATTGAATCGCTTTGAGCAGTAGGAACTCAAGCATCATGGCATTATTAAAATAACCGGCCAAGTGCGAGTCGGACTCGCGCACGAAGGGTTCCGTACCAAAAAGGCCAAAAAAACGGGTTTGTTGTATGGGAGCCCCCCTTAAATATTTATTTTATTTTGTTTTTAGTATTTGTTGTTATTGCGACAACAGAAATACATAATTTGTGAATTTCAACAGTCTAGCTATCGCGGCTCTTGAGAGACAGCCTGGTGACAGAGCGACGGACAGACGGACAGACAGCAAAGTCTCAGAAATAGTGTCCCGTTTTTACCCTTTGGGTACGGAACCCTAAAAATATCCTCATAATGTCGTTTATTTCTGAAAATGAATACAGTTCCTAAAAGTGTCGATGCTTTCATCCAAAAATATTCAAGATAAGTCAACCGTCACTAATCTGTTCGGTCATTCATTGTATATTACACGGAAAAGGTAGTTACAAAGGTCAGAAATGTAATTAATGATAAAAAATGCGTATAATGATTATTTTTGAATCAGTCAAGTTTTGTTATTACATTTCATTAAATATTATTGAAGAAATATTTTTCATGATTTCCGCTCGTTTTCACTATAGTGTTGAAATCTCAACCAGACTACCCGGCTCTACATCGAGTAATCAAGCATAAGTATACAGGATGAAATATTAACCACCTTCCAAATTGCAATACAACAATGACGTTTTCTTTTTCTTTTGGTATAGCCCAGTACAAAAATTTCAAAATAAAACACCTAGAAAATGACCGCCAAAAATCTAAAATTTTTGGTATGTCCTCCTCGAAACACTTTTTTACGCGATGCGCATCTCATTCATTAATTACGATACTATTCATACGTTGCTGATTTTCCCTTTATACCTTAGGACCGTAAAAATTTAAAACTATGTTGCGAAAACTATTTTCGGGTGAAGACTTGACCTACGAGTACATTTTTCACTTCATAAATGGGCTCTAAATACGATAATATAAACATTTTTGATGGTGATGAAAAAGTCATTCAGTCAACCGCCCGTAAAACGCATCTGTAAGCATTTTTACGAGCATGTAAATTAGTATTATTACATTCTTTATGTATAAATATCATTAGTCGCCAATATAAGTTTGTCTTTTATTTTAAAAGTAATGCCTGGACTTAACTTAATATTAAGATGTAAAAGTTCTGCCTTACCATCCTCACCTTACTATGTTGCATAAACCGGTCCCCGTTCCGAAGCTTCTGTAATACGAAACACGAAGATCGATTCGTTCCGAACTTACACCTTGTATGGCGGTACGTCACAAAAACGGCGGTGATCCAATTAATGCCACCGAACTCTGTGTTTTCCGAGCATGACACAGAAAAAGCTGAGATAAAATGAGCTGTGTACTTTAAAAAGGTTCCGTATTATAAGTTTTATATTTGATTGTTTTTCTTTTGTTAGTCTAGTAAAGTAATCAATAAACAACATTTACTCGTCCAGCTGCAGGGCAGAGGCCTCCATCATTAAATTCAAGTTACCACAGCAATGCTGGACGTATAATCACCACGTTTGCCATAAACAGGTTAGTTACGAACCCGAGCAACGTTTTAAAATTCGAAATTCTTGTTGCCCGACCCGGGAATTGAGCCTAGCAGAACCCGGGGTATTGGCCCGGTATTTAAACCACTAGACTAGTTTAGCGGTTTTCAATGAGTAACTCAATAATTCACTTCATTCCATGACAAGAAAAAAATTATGTAATCTCAAATGTATGTTCAGACAACAGCACGCCAACCTACCACAAAACGTCAGATTTTCTTAATTGATACCTTTGAGTATTAATCAAAGATTGATACTGATCTCTACTTGTTGGACTTAAAGTTGAAAATCAATTCAGTGACCTATAACTTTTTGTGTAGGTTGACCTGCAATTTTTGCTACCACAAATTAGTTGGTTGTTGTGTACGGTTTTTGAAAACTTCAAGCGGAACTATAAAACATTTTGTATGACATCTGACACAAAATCAACTGTGTTATAGTAGGAAAACGCCTGTGCATACACACCTGGTTAGTGATGTTCAAGATTAACAAGACCTTTTTTTAACGGAATAATTTAAAAAGGAAGTCACACTAATTAAAAGCAATCTTATGCTCAGTGGTTGGTAAGACACACCTTATTAGTTTAAAATCGGGTATTTATCAATGTCACTTTTTGGTATTTTTTAGGTTTTTTCTATTTATAGATAAACGAGAGTAAGAGTATGTGAATATATTAAAGACGATACTCTTGAAATTAATCGGCCTCCTCATGTGGAGCTTAAGATAGAACTAGACTGTCTCTTGAATTGGAACACAACCAAAAAGGTCTTCTAATTTCAACTCGCTGATTGCTAGGGAATTATTAAATAATTTAAATCAAAACAAAATCTTAAAGGACCTATTTACCTCTTTACTATACGCAAAAGCTGGGATATTTATAAATAACACAAATTGTTCAATGAGTACAGCATTTCATTATTAAATCATTCGGTACAAATAAACAAGATTTAAGAAGTAGATATAAATTATACACTTTTTATAGTAATTATAATTTGTGCGTATATACAAACGTAGTAAGTGTTGATCCGCGACACTATTAAAAATATTTAGGCCAATCGGGTAAACTAAACCCAGTTTATTTTGAACAGAAAAAACTTTTTATTTGGTATTGTACAAAATTTTATGACTCAGCTAAATTTTTATACATCCTGAGTCTTTGGTTTTTAATAAAATATAAAAAAAACTAGTCAAAACCGAAGGCCTGATAGCGTTAAGCTTTTGATATTATGTTTAGCCAGTGTTACGTCATTTTTTTTAAAACTATATTCCAATACCTATACCAAAATTTCTCAAAAAAGTAATTTTGATAATGTCGCGTAGATGGGTTATGAGTACAAAAATCTTACAAGTACGTAAATTTTATTTTAAAGACAGATTAAATCTAATAGGTATTAGAAAGGATATTCTAGACGCAGATAGTGAAGTAAATACAAAAATATATTGTAATAGGTTACACACAAGTTTTAAATCACATAATGAATCGGGAAGTATTTGTTGCTAATCAGAAAATCTTCGGCAGTGAGTTATTTTTATTTATGATTTATATTATCATTTATTTCTATTGGATAGACTATTAGGTGCAGTTATTAATAATAATTGGGTTTAAATACTTCCCTAATCATGCTATGTTAAAAAACTTTATTTATACATAAAATGCTGCAGTTAAATTATATTTTATGGGTATTTTATAATAATGATCCATCGCATTAGGTCCACCGAATCGTAATTATTTACAGTCTCCATTATCTATCCTTCAATGACAAAAATACTTAAAACTAATAACAGAACAATTTTCTTAAAGCAACTTTTTATATGTAGTTCCTTACTTACCTAAGTCTATATACAAGATACTTCATAATTATTTTGTACAAGTACTGTATTTCGGGTCGTATGTCGTGAAACCTGGGACAATCTATATTATAAAAATAAATATTAAAATATACACATATTTAGGTATTAGTATGCTAGATAGGTTACATCTAGATAGCATAACAGGCTGCAAAAAATGTATACAATAAGTATTTAAGTCTAAGAAAGTAATTAGTTTTAAGATTGTATACAGTTTACAATAGAAACTCATTGAATATCTTGCATAAATAAATTGTATGTATTCATGTCAGTTAGGAAGAAAAGATATGAAAAAAAAATAGAATATTTTATCATAAGTAGTTTAATTATTATTACAAATATCCATAAAAGCTGACCAAAATAGAAAATGTTTGGATATATCTAAGCAGAACTGCTAAAGGACGGCAAGAAACATTTTAATACAAATGCCAACGTTAAATTAAAAATCACAGCAAATATCGATTGCCTACCTACTATTCAATGTAATAACTATCTAACGACATAATCAATAGTGGTGTCATATCTTACAATATTTTGTGTTAAACTTTCCTTAATTATTATTTTATTTATAAAAATTCGTATTCGACAGATATAGGAATTATGAGTAAACTTATTATGATACAAAAGTTACACTACTAGATTTATTTACGAAGATAACTATAGACATCTTATAGTCTAACCAATGTTTGTCCAATCGCAACATGTCAAAGAATATTACCGTTCAAAACATCAAATCTATGTGTTTTTATATTTATTACTTTGGTAGTTGTTCATTGTTGTATCGGAACATAACGGAATCAAAGGAGTTTCGTGATCCAGTTTCGTTCGATAAGTCGGCGGAATACATTCTAACTTTGTCCATAAATGGCGCATTACTCGTTGCCCGTCATAAATATTCATTTTCGGCAACCAAGACGAAGTTTCGTGCTTCTCGTTTCGAAGTAGATGCGAGAATATTAGCAAATTTATGGGCAAAAATGTTTCACACTTTGCCAAGATTCCCCGTTTGAACTTGAAGATTTTTGAAAGTGCAATCGATAATCATTTGTGTTCATTTATGTTATTAAATTAGCCCATATGAAAACATTACAGTACATTTGGAGAAACTTTTGTAACATTCGTTTTTTGCCACTGAATACAAAATCGATTTTAGATTTTGAAAAAGTCGCAATGTAAACTATTATTTCTAAACATAGTACATTATTGGAACAATTTAGACAATAACTTTCAAAATATTTAGATGTAATCTCAAGCTCAAGTTTTTTCAAGTGTTGATAAAACTAACTATGAGCAATTAAAAATACCGTCCTTATCGAACAAAAAGTCATTTGATTTGCAAAAATTTTTGGCGATTACGAGAAAGGTAAGGTTTATTATAAATACAATTATTTTAAACAATAAATTAACCAATAAAACAGTTCCTTCTAAGGGTATAGTTCACCAACAGACGTTTAAGTTTTAAACAGCGTTTAAAATATTATTTGACATATTTTTTATGGGAATTGTGTCAAATTAATCGTCAATCTATCTATGTTTACCGGCTGTTTAAGAATTGGTGAACTCGGGTCTTAACCATTTATCTATCAGACGCATTATTTCTTTAACACTAGTTCTTTGAGTTACATTTTTGATATTTACAAAACCAAATTGTCTTGACCTACAAGGTACGCAACAAATACTTATACATAAATATATACATGACTAGGGCGTTCCAAATCTTTTCACTTCGATGTACTGAATAACACACACGGCACTTCAAGTGTCCAAAATTAAAGTAACGCTTCTTCGAGCTGGTCGAAGCCGTCGTACCATCAGTCGCTTTCGTAAACGGTAGAATTGGAGCTCTTACGACGGCTGTATGGCGAGCTGAACTCGATTCTGGTGTCTGGCAGCCAGGTGTACGCAGTGCGCTCGGATGAAGCACTGAAACAAATAAAATGTTGTTGAATTTCACGGTCGTAACAATAAAATTGGATTATGTACTTTACACAATTCAAAACTTTTAAATAATCATCATCAGATCTAATCTGACCACTTGTGGACATAATTACGAGGGCTGATGCATAAAAATGGATTTGGACGTGGTCTTGAAGTCGTAATTTAAAACAAAAATATGATTTCTATAGCAATATTGTTAGCCCACGTTAATCTAGACATAGACCTCTACAAAAGACGTATTTTTCCATAACCACAACGCTGTGCAGGCGGGTCGGCGATCGCAATTCAGGCAATGTCAATCTTTCTCTGACAATACAACTTTAATCACCTCTTACGATATCCATAGGACAAAAGGTGGTGGTTCTACTATAGGCTATTATATATCACACATGGTTACTTATTAGTAATTTCCGGTTCGATTCGAGCTTACATAAAAATTAAAAAGCTGCAATATTCAGTTCAATGCGGTATACATCGTAAAATGTATTACTAAAAGCTATACAATTATTTAACTTTCGTGTTGCAATTTCTTTTCCAATAAAAGTATATTCTTGAAACAAAGTAAAGAATAAGCCGAAATGGTTCACATCAATCTGTTGGCAACACCAACCAAAAATGTAAAACTTCAAAATAGAATAACTTTAGAATCTAATTTTTGAATGTGACAGACATCATTATATTTTGTCTGACTGGAATCTGTGGTGCTTGCGAATAAACTGTGTGTGTATCTCCGTGTTATTAATATTAATACAACTAAAGTTGACAAAGAACTGCAGTGTTTTCATTAGCCAACCAGCCCTCTTCTGCATCCACTAAAACATCTCTTCAGTTTGTTAAAGATAAGGATTTATGTAATGTATGTATGAATGATCACCGTGGCAAATGCAGGTTCCATTTTCGGTGCAAAACATGCAAGCAAGCGCACAATACTTTGCTGCATGATGACTCAACATCGGTCAAACAAAATATAGCCTTAATTTCAAATACAGGCACCGATAAGATTTTATTACCTACTGTGAAAGTTAAGCTTTTTTCTAACAGTGGTAGGGAGGTCCATATTAAGGCGATCCTCGACTCTGCATCACAAGTATCCTTAGTGACAAGTAAGGTAATAGATATCCTAGGAATAACTCCAAACAAAGATGACACATCCATTATAGGGGTCAGCAACACAAGTAATGCAGCAAGATACTCTGTCCCCCTGGAAGTTTTCTCTCTGGCTACACCTTACAAGGTAACCATGAATTGCCATGTGCTTGATAATATCACATGCAGAATCCCGCAGTATAAGATTGAAATGGCAAACATTAATATTCCTTCAGACGTGAATTTAGCGGATTGTGATTTTCACATCCCGTCTGAAATAAATATGCTGATCGGAGCTGACATATTTTTCCAGGCGCTGCTTCCGGACCAACGAGCTACTACACTGCAATCTGCTGAGCAGCACCAGCAACCACGCTTCGTCAACACAAGGTTTGGCCATGTTATTGCGGGGGCTTTGCCAAACAACAATCATGAAACAAGTAAGGTGTCTCTCTTATGTCTTAACTGTGACTCAAATGTAGATCGTACTATGCAACAGTTTTGGAAGACGGAGAGCATTCCTGAAAAATTTATTGAAAACATTCCAGAGCAAGAATTATGTGAAAGTATTTTTCAAACCACAACTATTCACAAAAATGATAAATTCCAGGTAGATTTGCCATTGAAATTGCCTTTGGACGAAATTAATGATGCTATTGGTAACTCTTTTGATTTTGCATTATATAGATTTTTGAATCTTGAGAAAAAATTACAAAAAGATATTAATTTGCTCTCAGAATATGACAAGTTTATTAATGAATATGTTGAGTTAGGACATGGTCACTATATTGATTTGAGTTCATTAAATTTTAAAGATGAACCCCTGTATTTCATGCCGCATCATGCTGTCATTAATCAAAATAGTAAAAGCACAAAGACGCGTGTGGTTTTCGATGCATCCATGCAAACTGACAAAAAATTATCGCTTAATGATATTTTGCTTAATGGGCCACCTGTCCAACAAGACCTTTTCGACATCATGCTTTTGTTTCGCTTAGGTGAATACACGTTTTCCACTGACATCCGCCGAATGTTCCGTTGCGTTGATATTAATCCAAAGCATGCTAGCTTACAAAATATACTGTGGAGAAATAACCCAAACGAACCAATCAAATGCATGCAGTTAGATACTGTAACCTACGGTCAAAAGAGTTCAAGTTTTCTCGCCACGCGTTGCTTAAAAGAGCTTGCAGATAAATACGAAAAGGAATACCCTTTGGCTTCTTATATTTTAAAATACTGCACTTATGTTGATGACGCATGCTACTCACACCCTGATTTTAATGTTGTGATTGAGGCTAAACGGCAAATTTGTGAATTACTTAGTAAGGGAAGTTTCTACACTCATAAATGGGCATCAAACTGTCAAAAAATTTTAATTGACGTTTCACCAGATAGGCAACAGTTTGATGATTTAGATCTTCAAAAGAATAATCTTTTTATGAAGACATTGGGCCTGACACTCAATGTAACAAAAGACTGTTTTGTTTTTTCTTGTCCAGAAACTTTTGAATATGAAACACCAACTAAGAGACAGATTTTAAGTTTCATTTCTAAAATATATGACCCACTTGGTTTTATGTCGCCTGTGATTGTGAAAGCCAAGGCCTTCATGCAAAAATTATGGTCTGAGAATATAGGTTGGAATGACGTTCCCTCACAATCTTTAAAATCGGAATGGCTTTTATTTGCTAAAAAATTATCTGAAATGAAACCTGTAAACATTGAAAGAAACATTAATATTCCCAAAAATGCGGCTGCGATTCAACTCATCGGCTTTGCAGATGCTTCAAGCAGTACCGGATACGGTTGTTGTGTTTATCTTCGGGTGGTAGACGAGACAGGTAAAGCTTCAGCTTTTTTACTCTGCTCTAAATCTCGGATCAATCCCCGCAACAATAATGCACTCACCATTCCGCGATTGGAACTTAATGCGATGCTTTTATTAACAAAATTAATTAACAGAGTCTATGATACTCTTGCTTTGAAAGTAAATGTACAGGATGTTTTTCTATTTTCTGATTCGCAAATTTCCCTTGCTTGGCTGGCCACCGAGCCAATGAAACTTAGCGCGTATGTTGGAAATAGAGTGAGGTTGATTCGAGAGCAAACAGCTAGATGGCACTGGCAGTATGTATCCAGCAGCGAGAACCCCGCAGACTACGTAAGCAGAGGGACTGATCCAGACGAGCTGATTCAGTGTGAGTTGTGGTGGCAAGGACCACATTTCCTGCGCGACAGTAAGTATGATTTCAATAAAAAGCTTACCTTACCATCCACAGATGACTTACCTGAAGTGAAGAAACAAGTCGCAGTCTCCAATGCCAAGGTCTCTCTTGTCGCGCAAAGAAAGGATGAGTTTTATGACTTTCTCGACAAGTATTCAGATCTCAATAAAATGACTCGTGTCATGGGGTACGTTCTCAAATTCTGTTATAATTTAAAAAACAAAAATGCACGTAAAATAGGTACATCGCTATCTCCTCTCGAGTTACAAAATGCCTTGCATAAAATAATACAACATGAACAGAGCATCCATTTCAAAGACGAAATAAAAAGTTTAAATTCTAACGATGAAAATGTAAATGGTTCATTAAAATCGCTACATCCATTTCTTGATAATAAAAATATATTAAGAGTGGGTGGCAGAATTGAAAATTCTAACGTTTCTTTTGAGCAAAAACACCCTATAATCCTACCAAAACAATCTCGAATAACTGATCTTATTATTCACCATGAGCACATTAGGTTGTTACACGCTGCTCCTAGATTGTTACTGTCTAGCTTAAACCAAAAGTACTGGATTGTAAACGGTTACAGACATGTTAAAAAATTAATTCATAAATGTTTACTTTGTTATAAAATGAAGGCGGAATGCGCGAAACAACTGATGGGTTCCTTACCAACTGAAAGAGTGACGGCCTGTCGGCCTTTCCAAAAAATAGGCATAGATTATGCGGGACCGATTCAAGTAAAAAACTCTCGAGTTAGAAGAGCTATTCAGACAAAAGGATATATATGTGTGTTTGTCTGCTTTGTGACTAAAGCTGTCCATCTCGAACTTTCCTCAGATCTTACTACAGACTGCTTTCTTGCTTGCTTTAAGCGGTTTATCGCGCGACGAGGTTTGCCTACAGACGTGTTCTGTGATAATGGGGGCTCTTTCAGGGGGGCAAGGAATGAACTAGTTCGCTTGTATGAGTTAAAGTCTTCCCAAGATCATCAAGCACAGGTGCAAAATTATGCAGCACAACAGGGCATAGCCTTCCATTTTGTTCCAAGCTATTCACCTGTATTTGCTGGCCTTGCAGAAGCAGCTGTCAAAAGCACGAAGTTCCATCTAAAGCGTATCATACAAAATTATATCTTGACATATGAACAGCTAAGCACTATATTATGTCAGATTGAAGCTGTTCTTAATTCAAGACCATTATTGCCTGTAACAGCTGATGATATAAATGATTTTAGTTATATTACACCAGGACATTTTTTGATTGGCACTGCTTTGACTTCTTTTCCCGAAAGAAATATGGTTGATATACCGACAAACAGGTTAAAGTTTTGGGAAATTTGCAATAAAGTTAAGAGTCATTTTTGGAATGCATGGCATAGGTATTACTTAAACGTCCTGCAATCCCGTCCTAAATGGCGAGATAGTGTACCTAATGTAAAAATAGGCTCCCTAGTGATACTTAGGGAACCTAACTCTCCGCCCCTAACATGGCCTATGGCCAGAATTATTAAGGTTTATCCTGGTCAGGATACTAAAATACGTGTGGTTGATGTCATCACACCTAGTAAAAAGGTATATAAGCGCTCTTTGAGTGGCATTTCAGTATTACCTTTTGAATAGGTTATTATAATATTTTTATTTAATGTAACTAGGTAATTAAGTTATACTGTGTAACAAGTACAATGTAATAACATTGCCTTTTAAGTTAAGATTTTGCTTTTCAAATAAGTAGAAATTTCTAAGTTTAGCTAAAAATCTAGGTTACTCTAAATACTTCCTACTTGAAAACTACTCGGTATTTATTTTAAAGAGTTGTATAAGTTGTTTCTTCTCAGTTAAATATTTTAATATAATATGCTTTATGTAGAAAAAGGTTAAAGTTAAAATTGTTTCTAAGAAAATTATAAAATTGTTCTGTAAATGAATGTAGTATAAATTCTACTACTATTTAGGTTCAAAGTTGAAATTGTTTAAAGTTTATAATTTCATAAGTTAAATAAAAACATTTTCTTTAATTTAGAAAGATTTTAATTCCTTTAAAAAAAAAAAAAAAAGGTATTTCTTATATTGTAATACCAATATGCTGGTTGTAGTTAATTTCTATACAAGTTAATTTTGAGCTAGTAATACTTACCTTTTATTAGATACCTATGTGCCTCTAGCATTCTAGACTGGGCCCCCAGCATGTTGGCAACACCAACCAAAAATGTAAAACTTCAAAATAGAATAACTTTAGAATCTAATTTTTGAATGTGACAGACATCATTATATTTTGTCTGACTGGAATCTGTGGTGCTTGCGAATAAACTGTGTGTGTATCTCCGTGTTATTAATATTAATACAACTAAAGTTGACAAAGAACTGCAGTGTTTTCATTAGCCAACCAGCCCTCTTCTGCATCCACTAAAACATCTCTTCACAATCAAATTAGAAAAACAAACAAAAATATCTTAATCGCTTCGGATTAAAAAATCGTTAATATTAAACAAGCCTGTGCCATTACTCTCGACAAAATGAAAAAGTTACGTCACTTGCAAACGAAAGAGTATTTTCGATTAATTAATATTGATGATGAGAGAATTTCGATGGACAGAAATGTTGACTTATTTTCAGGTTATCTGTAAATGAATTTAGAAATAACTCCACTGGACAGAAAACTAATTTGGTCACGATTGCTGGAACTATTTTAATAATGTCAATTCTCATACAAATTAAGCTTCTGTTTCAATATTAACACTCGCTTATTTAGGTAGATGGCGTTTGGTTTTAATTAAAATTTTGAAAGCATTTAAAACAAATGACTAGTTTAGACTAGACAACAAATTAAGTTCAAAAGAACATACACCTTATAATTTAATCGTCGATATAGCTTAATGCGAGGAAGGAACATTTAAAAACAACATATTTTCAACGTCCTTTAAAAACAAACTCATATTTTGTAATACCTGCATTATTTGAGAAAACTACATATTTGTGACTGAAATACACGAACAAAATACTAAATCCATTCAATACTGTAACTATTAACCTAAATACCGGGATTATTGTGGGAGTAAACGGAATCCTTGGATTTCGGTGGCAGTAATGTTAATATTGAGCTCCAGCTAACTAAGCCCAAATCGTGCTCAACGTCATCGATATTCGATTTGCTATATAAGGTGGCACTTAATCCTTTATCTTAGGAGATACAAATACAAGACTAATCCAGGGGTGAACTAAAATAATGAATTGCCAATTTATTGGATATTAATACTGCATTCATTAGTGCATTTTAATGGTTTTTTTTTGTCTAACTTTTATCCCAATCTTAATGTTGATTTTACTTTCTACAAAAACCAAAGAAAGGAAGAAGAAAGATAATATGTTTTCTAAATTTAATGATAACGTAAGTATTTGTCACTTTATACTATCGATATGTCTTTTATTGGTGTAATGATTAGGGATGTTGTGTGATGTTGGCACATAAATAGAGTGCCACCATTCCTTCTTTTCATATGGGTGCCGTAAGAAGCAGCTATAGGTGTGTGTACCGACAGATGAAGACAGGCAGCAGAGTCTTCACCGACATAAGCTAAACTGCGTTCATCAATCAGCCTTAATCCTTTTTTTGAGACCAGCTCAGTGGATTGATGTAGGCTGATAATGGTAACAAGATTACGGGTGTGGTGTCAGTTAAGAAATCTAAACTATACTTAATTTTCAAATCTTCAAACAAACAAAAAGAGAAAGATAAAAGTTGTAGATTTCAATAGAATGTCACTCGCAAAGCCGCATGCGACTGTAACAAAACTAATTTTAAAACCTTGAAATTTATAATTAAGTACTTTCAAATACCAATCGAAAGTTTCTATGGCATTCTAATGAAAGCGAATGTACGCTTGTTTTCAACTCCAATTAACGTTAACAGCATTCAAAGGGTGAGTTTCAACATTGCAACGCTTTCAATGGTAATCGCGGGCAACATTTACATTGTGACAAGCTCAACATGACTTGGGACAAACAAAGGCGTACCTAAAATTCTAGTAACGGCATTAGTAATGTTGTTGTGTTTGGTGCTATTATGTAATGTGTTTTCGAACAAACAAACTTTCCTGTGCATTTGATTTGCAATGTTCAAAGTACCTTATAAGTATTAAGTCAAAGATTCAAAACACCAAATAAACTCGTTAAATCATTTATTAAAAATAAAAAATATATATAATGTGGAAAGTTACAAATTTGTATGCATAAACCAAATTTTACACTAAATCAACGATTACACATTTATGTCACAAATTTACTACTAATTATTAAAATATGCAATTTGACAAGAAAACAACATTGTTAACGTTTTAAAAAATAGTTTAATAGTATACTTTTGAATTCTATTTGATAATGTTAATTCTATTTAATAATTGTTTTCCGAAGTAATCTCCGTTCCTCTCTACACATCGTCGCATTCGATGGAACCACTGAGAAAAGCAGTGGGCCCATTCTTGCTTAGGGGTCTCTTCTATGGCATTTTCGTACGCTTTCACCGCATCTTCAGGGCTCGTAAAGCGAATACCTCAAATTTTATCTTTAGTTCTTGGGAATAAATGAAAGTCGCAGGGCGCCAGGTTAGGACTGTATGGCCGATGACTCATTTTATCTTGACACCTGCCATAGTCAAATATTCAACAGTCCGTTTTGCGGAGTGCGCTGAAGCATTGTCGTGGTGAAGGAGGATCCTGCTTCGAGGGCGCTGCTGTCGAATTTTTTCCAAAAAAACAGGCAAACAGCGATTGACATACCAGTCTGCAGTAACTGTCCTTCCATCTTCTAGCACAACTGTCGCGAAATTACCTTTTTGACCAAAGAATGGTCAATCATCTTTTTTTTTCTTTGACTTCTTCCTTTCTTTACCTTAGTTGGCCGATCCTCGAAAGGAAACACCCACTGAGCTGATTGTCTTTTGGTTTCGGGTTCGTAGCAATATATCCAGCTTTCATCACCTGTGACGATGTCAAATACAGCATTTGAGTCACCGCCGCGCCGTTGATCTTATCTAACATTTGGTGACACCAGTCCATGCGAAGGTGTTTCTGGTCGTCGGTTAAAGTATGGGGAATCCATCTGGTACAAAGCTTCCTGACGCCTAAATGTTCGTGTAATATTTTTTGAACTTGACTCATATCAATGCCTAGGCTTGCCCGTATCTACTGATAGGTCACTCTCTTATCTTCCTCTATCATGCGTCGCACAGCACTGATGATATCTTCAGTAGTCGCTGTTACGTCCACATTTAAACTCGTTAAACCAATTGTAAATAGTGGCACGAGATGGGGCTTCATTAAGAAATGCTAATCGCGGCCTATCATAGCTTTGTTGTTGAGTAAGCCCACAACGAAAGTCATAATAAATCAATGACCGAAAATTTTCTCGCGTTGGGTTCATTTTCACGTGTAACAAGAGTTTTAGAATTGCCGCCAATTCACAAAAACAAATGACAAATAATTGCAATATACTAGGTTACCAAAAGAGTTCTAAAATTGAAATTCAAAAAAGTTTTCATTAGCAATGTTTCTAACTGGCCAGTTCCAAACATTTTCAGTGTTACCCACGTATATGGAACATTCTAATTTTTATTTTATGAACATTTAAAATCGTTAAACCTTAAACATTTGTTAAGCGCTGACCACTTCAGGTCAGAGGACGGACTTCACATTTGAGTAGTTAATATCGCACTCCCATACTTATACAGGTACCAAAAAAAGGTTTCCATCGTGTGAGCATAATATTATTATTCCTTTCAGTTCCTCAGAGCTCAGGGCGGTGCTATTACTCATCTTTTTCCTGTGTCGAGGGCTCGTTTTTATTGCTAGACGTGAAAAATACCAGAAATTTCATCCGGTCCGTTCGAAGTGGCCGGATTAATTCTGAAGGCACTTATTTCAAATTGGATTTCGCTCGGCTCGCCCGCCGTCTGCGTCTCTCTCATTTCCTTTTAATAGTGTCCGACTTGTTATATTGGTGTCAATTGTGGCCTCATTCGTATGGCTAAATACGTGATTGGTTTTTAATAAGATATTACGATTAATGATTTTATGTTTCGAAATAACAACCATTCATTTCTTTAGCAAGGCATAGAAACTGATCATGATTATAATTCAAATATTATTAGTAAGATACAAAAATTCATTCTGAATTTTGTTCCGTCTTTAGTCTACATTGTTTGGTCATAAACATAATGCAAATTGCACTGTATCTGGGACATGGAAGTCAAACTTTCTGAATCATAGGTACACATACAGTAATACATTTATTTGAATTTGCATACCTATTTCCTTATAATGTTATCCTTCAACATAAAAATAATATGCCTTAAACTCCAACTTATATAAGGATCATCATCATTCTTGATACCTGTGATATTTAGATAAAACAAAGCATCACCTAGGCTGTGGTTAAATCTCTAAAATGTTTTGTTAAAGAAAACTGTGTTTAACCCATTGTGTGGTATAACGTTTTAATTTAAGCTGGCATTCGTTAAGCCTATTCCTTTGTTGATCTTTCAATATGTCTTGCATTCTATACATAGTTAAACAAGAACCAACAACCCTTACCCACTGTGAAAAATCAGACGACTACCGAAATTTTGTCATTTTAGGTCGTAGTTTCGTACATATAGTTACATATAGTTTAAAATATCAATGTGAAGCGGTAATTGTAATATGCTGAGTCACTTACCAGCTCAGAAATAAACAGAAAAATAGTATTTTCTCAGGAAGAGTGAGTTGGTACATGATGGCATTTATCCTATCCTTTAAAACTCGATAATTTCAAAGACGTGGCACACTTGTCGCAACATGTGAACAATTTGCGAGGTGTAACAGTCTGAGTTCAATGTTAACTTCAATATTATTTAAAAAAAAAGGTCTCTCTCGAATTATAAACTATTTTTGTTGTTAAACCTTATGTATAAAGAATATCTACTAAATTGCTTAAAATGGCTAGGCAACAACGAATCAGATTGCGACGAATGGTTGTTTGATGAACATTTAGGATATGCGCGCCATAAGCAGCTTCCTTTATTCAGAGTAATATCATTGTTTTGTTTATCAATATTTTCAAAAAATATTTTTGATTGAATATAATTATATGGTAACTAGATTTACTATGAAAGCAGTTAACAATGAGTTTGAAGATAAAGAAAAAAAAACTAACTTTACTAGTTTTTGATAGAAAATAGTAAGATGTACCATCTGTTCTGTACATCCTATGGTTTGAGTCTATTGTTCGAAGGTTCCCGCGAAGTATGTCAAGAACATTGACCTGTGTGGTTTAAGGGTTCTATAAAACAACAAGCTATAAGGTAAAGATAAATAGCGCTTCTGGTTACACAAGTGGTAGTTGGTATGATATGAAACCATTCATGCTTGTTCAGATAACCTATGCAATGTATTCACTGTTCTATAGTTTGCAATGCTAGTGGATAGGAAATCATTCAAAAGAAAAAAATTAAAAAATATACTAAAACATTATATCTACATTATGCAGGTAAACTAAGACTAACAGGTAACAAGGTTCCTTTCCGTTGCTGAAAGCCTTTAAATGTAATCTGCCTAAGGTCACTTAAAATGTTCTTATATTGGGACAAGCCTACCTGAAACCTTCTAAAGGCTGATGAAGACAATATGACAAATTTACAGATAACTAAATGATTTGCTTTCTATGAAGTTAATGGTGGAGATTATGGCAAAATCCTCCTTTTAGAGAGAGACCAATATCAAGCAGTGAAGTGTTAAGTGTTAACGATGATGACTGTGTTGGAAATCTACGCCATGACTTCCAAATCCGTTGTTATTAGATGTAACGTAAGTCTAAAAAAAAACTTTTAAAAATTCACTTTATGATGCGTTCAGAAGTAAATCCACATAATGTGTCAAAAAGCTTTCTAATCGATGTCATCACCTAAAATTAGCAATGTTCCGGACCAAAACTAGTGACATAGCATAAGTCGAAAACCTACAAGTATTTATGGTAATTAAAGACGATTAAAGGGTTCAAATAACACGACACTAATAATGACCCGGAGTTGTTAAACATTCGAAAAGTTGTTTAATTAACATTTTGACAAATGCCCTCGTCGATGTGTTACGTTGTACTTTCGTTTTGGACTTTGTAATTAAGGAAAGTGTTACTTCTAAATTAAATATCTTGCTCGGGTAAAAACTCCATTCTCTTATCTTATAATTAAAAATCATTAAGAAAAGGAAATAAGGCTTTTTCAAATAGCTAACCAAACAGACACTGACTAGTTCAATGAATCAATTTATAGTCAAGATAACTCTAAAAGTTAATCAACCTAACCATACATTTGTGCACTCCTAGTTATCTAATTAACTATTTCACCCCCATCAAAGTGAGGCTCCACTGCACTTTGATTACTTGTATCAACAAGCTTATACTTCGCACCAGCTGCTTCTGCTAAACTTGAACTAGATCAGTTAACACCTCATCTCA
Organism: Anania crocealis; assembly: GCA_949315895.1. NCBI lineage: Eukaryota > Metazoa > Arthropoda > Insecta > Lepidoptera > Crambidae > Anania > Anania crocealis. The sequence continues at coordinate 13,558,764 of OX438862.1, forward strand.
CCTCGTGAGCATTTATGGCTTTAGATTATCGAGTTATGATAACATAATCCAAGTTCACATGTTGTGATGAAAATGTGTTGATGGATTTTCTTTAGACAAAGTTAGTCACGTAAATGTACTTTTAAATTTACTCTTTAATACCAAACCGCGTATTCAAGAAGTTCATATTTGGAATCTTGACTGAATTGTGTTTACGACATAAAATATTGTAGGATTTTCCCGTTACATACACTAAAGAGGCTGTTGCTGGTTCTAGCCTTGAGTGATTACTGCATTTAAACAGTGTATATAAGAACCTTACAAAACAGTCGAAAAATACTTTTAACTTTTATTTTCACCCTGAACTTAAAACTAAAAAACCTTTGCTTATAAAAATATTCTAAAAAAAATAACTTTCTCCATAGATAACATTAAATATGCATTTTACAAAAGCTGATATCGGATCATAATACCATACCTTAATGACCTGTAGAATCAAATGATTGATAATATTACATTACCTTTGTATTCATCTGGTACCTACTTATAAATATGATTTTTGAAAAAGTAATAGTTATTTGTCTTTATATTATCGTCTTGTCAACCTACTTATCACCATTTTCAAAATCCAGGTTTTAATTCCCGGACAAGACAATGTACATGTTACAAACATGTGGTGCCTACATTTACTAATTTATTTATTCAATTATAATTATGAATCTTTTAATAATGTTTTGCCATAAATATTTAATGCATGGCAATACCAAAATTTTCTTTTCGATACGAAAGAATACTAAGTTAGAATCGCATAAAAGTACGTAGGTACTAGGTGTTTTGTTTTTTTGCTATTGATTTTGACATAAAATAGCATAGTCTAGCTTTCTTAGAATTTGTTTTAAGGTAGGCTCTTGGTATTGAAGTTATGACAAGTCACCTAAAGCGAAGGAGCTTTTATGATTGCTTTCATAGGATTTGGCATTTTGCGATAATTATGGGTAAATTGGTAAACGTGTAAAGTGTGTTTCCTGTAAAACATTATGAATCAAAAATCCCTATCTTTTATATATATCTAACAATCAGAGGATACACCTACTCGTACATAAATGATACCGCCAAAAGCATTCCGCAAGCGGCGTGTTCAGTTACAGCTAAAAGTAAATATCTAACTTAAAATTAAACAACTTATCATACAAATAAATGAACGAGCCATTAACATCAAAGCATGCATACCAGGAGTTCATAGAATAAAGGAGTTTAAACTCGCAAACATGCACCACGCACAGTGGGCCGATGCGGCGAGAATCGTCTGGGCAAACAGACGCGCGGTCAAAATGGAATCCCTATTGTGTCGACGTATTCATTTGTATGGCAAGTCTAATATTGACATTAGGAAACTTGTTCCGAGTAAACATGGCAGGAGCCGTGCCTATCCCATGATTAGTTTAGATGTAGACAACGCAATTCCATAACTTAATATTTAATTTTAGATTTTGGATTTTCAGTTTAGAACTTTTACGCGATGGTAATGTTTAACAAGTTTATCTCACACAGTCGACTGGTGCTGTAATTCGCCTTAACAAAATAAGGATGATGAGAGATCAAACCTACTTGTGTTAACACCGCTCGTGAAAAGTGCGCTATACAAAATATTTTAACCAATTCGACAACACAAAAAAGTATTCGATTTACGATATTTTATTTTATTGAATAGAAAGTTGAAATCAGAGAACAATAATTAAAGTACTCCGTTCCAATCTTAATATTTTAACCGTAACAAAAGGATAATGGGAATTGCTGTAATTTGTTTCAATTTGACAATAGAACCAATAGGAATACTTGGGTGGTATTTTAAGAGTGCTTGAATTTGTGATTATAAGTACTTTTACAGTATTATTCATAAAGCACATTTACATAACATAGTAAGTGGTTTTGACAGTTTCTATTAAAATATTTGCAACAATATTTCTATTTAGCGTTTCTTTTTAAGGACATGTAGTCTTTTTGGTTTAAAAATTATACCTATTTCAACTATTTAAGATTTGAAATGCCTTGGGATAAAATTATGAGGTGGTGATGTTACTTGATTGCTTTGCACACCAAAAAATAAATGAAGCATGATAAATACATTTAGAGCTGCACTTTGATTATAAATTATTTAATAATATAAGTAACGGCCAATCATAATCCCACTGCAGGGCAAAGGCCTCCATCATTGAATTCAATTTACCAAAGCAAGGATGGGTATAGGCATAATCACTACGCTTGCCAAATGAGGGTTGATGATCACAAACCCGAGCAATATTCGAAAATCGGTAACTCTACGCGGTTTTTAATTTTTTCTTTGACAGTAAATTTGATTCGCACTCTTTGTTTTGGAGATAAAAACTGTCAGCGTCATTCGTCGATTTTAGTGTCGTGCGACCAAAATCGTGTTGTTTTTTTTTTCAAACTGTTACTTAACTATTGTTATGTATTCTTCATTCTTAGTTTCTTCGTTTGCTTTATCACTTTTACATAAAAACAAATGAGGAATCAGAAATTATCGTTTATGTTACGAGTAAAACGTAAAGTAGATTGATAATATAATTCCATGATTAAAAAAAAAACTTTCAACTGTCATAAAATATTTGGGAGTGAAACCCACAACCTTCGCTTACCGGGCGACTGCTCTAAACATAAGACATTATTGTGCCGCGTAAAAGTAGAAGTAGTATAGAAGATTTTTATTTTCCACTTAACAAATTCAAGAAGTATTCAATTTCAATTGATCAATTTTAACTAATTTTCAATCGACTTGTTTTGTCGTAAATACATCAAACGATTTGAGATCCTGTCATAAAAAAAGGTAAATGGAATATTTAATGAAAACAAGGTAATATTGTTACTTAACAACTTCCTCTAGCTAATTTCGCACCATGTGAATCGATGTTAGCAACAGAAATACTAACATGAGAAACAACTTTGGTGGTCCCGCCTTCTAATTAGCATTCGTCGCCTAATACATTCTTAGACCGCGTTCAACACGACGTCAGATGATACGACACGATTTTGGTCGCACGACACTAAAATCGACGAACGAAGATGACAGTTTTTATCTCCAAAACAAAGTGTGCGAATAAACTTACTGTCAAAGAAAGAAGAAATTAAAAACCGGATAGAGAACTTTGAGACTTTGACCGTGGCTACGATACTATATTTTTTTGTAAATGCAAACATGATACCTATCAAAAGTAAAGTTATAAAATATTTCAAATGCAATTTCAACCACCTGTAAAACAAAGCCATTATGTATAACGTCTTGGTAGTTTTATGTTTTTATATATATATTTTTTAAAGAAACATAAAATATTGGTTCAGCTATTTATTTTGAAACACGCTGTGACTCACACGGATGTAGCTGTGTAAGGTTCATTCATCTGGGACCCCGCCGTAGCAAAATAATACGTCTGTGCGCGACACAGCGTGTTACAATGTTAAAAGTCTGAATCATAATTTAGTATTTTACAAAAAATATTGTTATTGATAATTTAAGTAACCCTGCCATGATGTTGGCTTCGTTTTCCAGGTGTTTGAAAATGCACCGTGTATATTATCGGACTTCGGATGGCACAACAGTTTGCCTGTCACGGAAAACAGACAAATCAGCAGCTATCATACTATCACCAAACGTTAACATTATTACTAGAGTTAACTTGGGAAATTTCAAATTCTGAATTGCTGTCCTGTAAACGTGTCTTAAACAATGTTTTTGCAGGAGTTACATTGAAAGTATTTTTGATAGTTGTTTCCTTTAGGTTAAAAGTCGATAAGTTGTTTGCAGTATCATTCATTTGGCTGGCTTACTTAAGTCGATGTAGTCGTTGGACGCTAACAGTGGATTTCGCTTTGCAAAATCAAAATATTTGCCTAAAAAGCAATGAATTCTAGTTGAGAGTTGCTATTGATGTACTTGAGAAAAATAATATATTATATTATTTGCTATGCTTTTTAGGCAAATATTTTGATTTTGCAAAGCGAAATCCACTGTTAGCGTCCAACGACTACATCGACTTAAGTAAGCCAGCCAATCAATCAGCTCCCTACTATTTGTTTGGGAGCCCAACTCCAAAACCAGCTCATTTAGGGTTGAGAAAAAATATTTGTTTGTTATCGCAAAAGATCGCGAGGAGGGTAACTTGTGTAGGGAACTGTACCTTGCATCTTTAGATGTTTTATTTGTCAGAATTATTATTGTGACTGTTTGCTATATCTGAAAATAACTTTGACTTCTTTTGTGTGCTCTTAATTCTAATTAAATCGTTTATCGTGGACATTAAGCTTTATTTAAAAGGATTGATTAATGTGTATTGTGATTAATTTATGCTTTTATTATTTTAATATGCTTTAGAAAAATCTTTATCATAGTGAAATCTTTGAAAAAACTACACTTTTATATGTAAATGGTTTGACAAGCCGAAACCTTTTTATTTCCATGCTAAACTCAATTCATAAAAAAACATCATGTTTTTATTTCAAAATATGCTGACAGTTAGTTAGACAGTTTTGATTAGTCAGGTAGATAGTTTTACCTTATAATACCATGTTCTCATTACCATTTATTTAGAGAAAAAGCATATTTTTTTAAAGTTCCTTATAACCTACAAACCTTCATAATAAGCATTTTAAAATTCAAGCGACAACAAAATAAATATCGGCCAGTGTAAACCCCATTTAAGCAATAAAACCTGTCTTAGCTCTTTTACGACTGCTGTCATTACCATCATAGTGATTTCTATATCTTACATCGTTTACAACAAATCCATTTATTTTATTAATTATATCACTGCCTTTGAGGTCATAAACGAGACATAATCGATTCTTATGTGCTGGTTTTAACGTTACCTATTTTTAATATCTGATTATTAATATTTTCTTGAATCGTTTAAAAATTAAATGTGATCCTATTTATTAACGCTGGTTGGTTTGGTATTTAATGAGTTTCATTTTAACTGTCATTGACTAACATAAACTCTTTGAAATGTCATCCAAAGAATTGTCTTTGAACCACCGTTTTTAGGGTTCCGTGCCCAATGGGTAAAAACGGGACCCTATTACTAAGACTTCGCTGTCTATCCGTCTGTCCGTCTGTCCGTCGCTCTGTCACCAGGCCGTATCTCAAGAGCCGCGATAGCTAGACAGTTGAAATTTTAATAACAACAAACTCGTTTTTTGGCCTTTTTGGTACGGAACCCTTTGTGCGCGAGTCCGACTCGCACTTGACCGGTTTTATTCTTTGTAATTTACACGGTGTTGTTTAGAATCTGCAATAGTAAACCCAAAAAGTATACCAAACGTGGTATATAAAGAAATATCCTGGGTCCAGTAGTGGATTGACTTAACTGAATATGATGATGATATAGAATTATTTATTTTCATGCACGCAGAGAATTTATTAAAATGTTAATGAAACCAATAAGTGGTGTGTTAATCTCAATAGTTCGCACGCAAGCCCTAAAATCGGTAAATAAATGAGGGGGATGAAATGACTTTCCAACCAGCCCCCGGCAAACGGCCTGGGAATCGGGCTTTAAACTGTTTCCGGGATCGCAGGGCTACAACTAATTAAAAGGATATACAGGGATTGTGAATTTTTTTCCCAGTGTGGTTACTGAAATTTAAAGTTCAGACTATAATGGAATCGGAAAAGTTAATATGATATGAGTTCGCATTTAAAGTCCGAGGTTAAATACCTATTTTAAATAAATTGTGTTTTCATATTTTGATATCAACATGATATGCTTGTGTCCTCTGGTTAAAGGTTTAGTTAAAACTGTAACCACAGCATTGCTCCAATAATGCCAAACAAGCAAGCTAAGCGACCGAACAAGCGCCAACTTCCTCTTTACCTGTAAAAATGATGATATACTTACTTATCTAATCAATGTTTATGAGTCTTGATAATGGTAGTTTTTGGTATCATTAAGTAGCATAAGAGTAAGTTGTTTAGAGGTTTTTACTAAGTACCTTATTGAAATGAAAGAGTTAGGTTTGAACGGTAACAGGTAGACTGACCACGAACGTTTTAAAGTGTTTGAAACGTCATCATCGGGATGAACTAAATTAAACTATTTAAATATACATGGGTTCCAATCCATAAACCTATGTTTTTGTTTTAATATAGGTAAAAGCGTAAATTCAACAGTATGTAACTTTGTTTTTAAGAGTTTTCGATATTTTGGCACTGTTCCATTTGCCGTGATCACGGAGTTCATCCATATGATAGTGACTATGAAAGTTTAAACTACAAGTAACATTTCGATATTATGAACAATCTGTGGTAATAATTATGCAGTCACGTAGCGCGTAAATCCAACGGTTCCGATTATCCAACAATCTGCGCCATAAATCTCCGGTAACCCTACCAGTGACCAATCAACCCTCGCATAATTGTTGCACGGAAGAGCGGACATAGATATGGGTGTGATAACATCATTGTTTGGTCCCGTTCCGACTATGGCAACGGTCCTTTATTTGGGCGTTATAATGGTAATGGATTCGATTTTACATTTATTATCTACCACCAAACCGAGGGTAATAACTGAAATTGTCCTCACTTCGATTGGGATTCGAGGCCAATTTTAATTCTTAGTTGTTCACTTACTAAATTACGAATAAATCTGATATTTCTTCATAGATAATAGTGATCACGAGGAAATCTAATAAATTGACCGTATTTACTTTTTATGATATTTTGGGAACTTAATTAATTTAAATTAATATATCAGTATTTAAATTTGAATTTATTTTGGCAGTATTTATTAATATAAAATAAGCAGGGATAAGAGTCACAGCATTATATCCGTCAAAATACTATAGTTTTATACAACAAGCATATACGCATATCCTTGTTCTGCTGAAGAAAAGTTTAATCTCACATCAATCCATTAAAATTTCGATTTAATTAAACCGAGTTTAACTTTGATGGTAAATAGATGTTTTAAGCCAATAACATTACCATTTTGTGGATTTGATTGAATCCGCAAATAGCTTCCCATGGTTTGCTATTAGTGATGTGACGATTCATTGAAAAGTTTAAAGTTTTATCGATGGCTTTGAATAAAATGATTCAAATTGTTTTGTGGAAAATTATTTGTTTGTTTAGTTTTTCTGGTGTTACTTTACCGTAACGATACTCGTAATTGTTAAAATAAATAGCAGCCAGATATTTTGGAAAATGCATATTTATATCACTTGTTCAGCAGTAAGGAAAAACTCCGTGAAAAAACCAGTAACTTTTAATTAATTTTATTGTTTTTACTGCTGTAATAATATTTGTGCTGTCTTTTATTTTTTCAGATTTACTTCTCAAGCAAACTAACTCTCTCTTATTATCTATTTACCTAATTGTTAAAAAATAATCTAATAAAAGGACAATATCGATAAAGAAGTACCTACGTCACTACGAGAGGAAATGACATAGTGCGTGATATGCGGAAACGTATTTAATGAAACGGTAGGGGAACAACGTACCGACGCAGGGAATATACATGCATATAAAGTGCGTGTGTGTGTGGCATTGTAATATCTGAATGATAATTTGCGCTCTGCTGCTGATTTTGTATGAGAAAATGTATAAAACTAACACGAATCACTTGTTAGGTTAAAAATATATATTATAATAAAGTTTTTGGACAAGAAAAATATTCTAAAACTTGACGAAGTCAAATGCCACAGAGTAAAAGAAAATGTAAATTGAAGACAGTGATTATAAAGTAGCAAAAATTAAGCTGCGTAGCACCTGCAAATAGACTTTATCGCGATAGTGTAAGTCTCTTTAACGCCAAATTAGAAAAACTAAATTTATGTATTTTGTATAGTATATTCACACATTATTTAAATTTTTATTAGCCTTTACCAGCATCACAAATAAATTGAATAAATCTATGTATGAATTCTGCCCTATGTACTTAATATATTTCGAGTTATTTACTTGCATGCTTGCTGTTTGAAGCTACTCTGTATACAAGATGCGAGACTTCAAACACCTTAGTGCTCGATTCTGATAGCTTTTACAAATAATGGTACACGATTTGAGACACAAGCTGAACTCCCGCTAACGGTACCGCATGTACTTACTCAGATTATCGTAAAATCTAAATGTTTAGCATTGAGACTGTACGCACTTATGAAATGGTAACCAAATGAAAGAACTATACATCACCCCAGTGCAACGTCTACCAAAATGTAATAATAACATTCATAAATATGGATGTGTTCATAACAATCAAATATACCAATAATATTGCGCAAAAGTAGCGATTGTTGCAATCTGATCGAAAGAAATAGGATCCTGCTGGGCGTCAATCTTTAACCATATGGCAAAATCGCTTTCAACTGTGAGAATTACCACCGACAATAGTTGACACGGCTTATTAGGGAAAACAGTTACATTCAGTCAAATAGCTCCCGGTCAAACCAATAATTTAGGGGTAGGACCCCTGGAGTCTTAGATTTGTTATTTTATTCAATTATGTCGAATTTATTGCTGGGAGGTTAAGTTTCTTTCAGATTTTGTGCCGTCGGTTATAAATTAATTTTTAAATATATACTTTACATTTTTAAAATTTTAGGGAGTTTGATAAATTATGTTAGTAAAGTAAAGTATGAGATATAACAGTGCAAAAGTGTTAAGTACCCAGACCACTATATACAAAGTTTAATTGTAAATGAAAAGTGCGACATACTTCGAACAGGAACAAAACTATCATAAACAATAATAAGAATACCATATCACTGTCATTTATACAGATCTTTAACTATTTCAGATACTTTTAATAAATAAAAATACTTAAAAATACTTTGCAACACTGTTACTTTGTATAACATGTACTATCAACAGTTCTAAATTTAAAGTTTGATACTTTTGATTGTCTCATACAGAAAAGTGCAGTTGTAAATATATCTAAGAGTGCGGCTGTGTGGAATCAAATGTATTAACTTTTCCATGATGACAGATCAAAGGAACTTTTTCTTTATTTTCCATAAACAACTTGATAAATTGTTTTTAAAAATGTTCTTTAAGGAATTAAACTGCTTGTGTGAATTGAAAATACAATTCCTTAAATAAAAATTCTGAACTGCCCAAAATGGCGGAACTCAAACAGTAAGTTGTGGGTTCAAGTCTTATTTTTATTGAAGTAATTGCAACTCCCACCAAAATAAAATATTAAGAGACAACAATTAAACGTTCACTATTCTCACGCAGGAAGATTTTTTCTTCTTACAATTTACAGGCTGTGCATTAAAATAGAACCAGCAATTATCGCTACATTATTAGCTCTAATATCATTAATGAGATGGTCCATAGCACCCAATTCGATAGTCAATATTCTCTGCTTTAGTACAGAGGTAATTTTAGCGTAGTTGGTAATTTACTGCGCCAGGCAGAGCACCAATTTGGTATTGAATTATCGAGGTCTATTAAGTATACAAGGTATGTGATCACTGACTCGTTACATTCATACTTAGTATGTGTATTCATAAGTTATTGTAAACTGTGTTATAGTATGTACAAAATCATTTGGTAATAGTTTACTTTTAGTCAATCAAATATTAATTAAATTAGTTTCTTTTGAAAAGAAAATAATCGCATTATAAATTTGAAAGAAGAGTATATTAATTAAATTAGTTTCTTTTGAATAGAAAATAATCGCGTTATAAGTTTGAAAGAAGAGTTTATGTCAAAAATACACTGTACAATGGAGAAAAGTGAAAAAAGCTAATCACAAATAAAGAATATGTGAACATACGTGACTATTGTAATCAAGTTTTTAGCCCCACATCTTCTCGGCACTAGCACACAATTTTTCTGAAGCAGGAGTATGTAAGTTATATTGTTGAGACGTGTAAAACCACCTCCTGGGATTGGAATTCCTAAACCATCAAAGAAGTTTTTATTCAACTGATAATCCTATTCTAATCTAAATAACCTACCATTCAATAAGTTATTACAAAAAGAAGTAAAATTGAATGATGATTGATAAATAGTGTTATTAAAGTAGTTAATGTGCTATTAGAACTAACTAACAAATCAAATGAATTTCACAAATAAAACCAAATGAATAAAACCCCATTACATATCTAAGCCCGTGAGAAACACAAACAGACTTAATGAACAACCCTATCAGCTCAATGCGATATAATGACCCGTTTGGGACGATAATAAAATAAAATTCATAAAAAGACGTGGCATAAACGGTGGACTGCAACAAAAATATTATAGAGTAATAAATAATGGTACACCCCGAATTTAGCAGTCGTGCACGCACGCTTACATCCAACCCTACGTTAAACTTGACATTCAATTCATTGACATAAAAACGTTCGCGTCCAAAGCAAAGCTTTTATTTATTACAACCCCGCATGTGTCGCTAAAACACAAAGAGATACACGAGATTATTACATCTTTCCAAGTTTAATTGTACACAATGGTTAATAACAATAGATCGCGCATTTGTTACAGATGCACTTGAATTCTTTACACCCTGTATGTTAAAAACATTTCTTTGTGGCATTGAATTTGAATGATCATGCTCGGTGAAACTTGAATAAAAAAAATCGGACTTTAGGCTTGTTGCTCGCGTAGAATAAATGAAGATGTATTAATCTAGTTGGGGTTAAATTGTTATTAAAACTATGATTAATGGTTCACGATAATGGAGCTCAGATTAAGGAGTAGACTACACGCAACCGTGTTTAAAATTAACGTCGGTTACCCCGTGACATAGAGAGTAGATTTATCTTCATCATAAGCACGTTAGTTCGATCGAAGGATTAAAACGATGACCGGTGAAGTCTGCATGTAATAATGATATGATAAATGGGAACTGTAGCAGGCAAAGCTAAGCAACTAATCTTCAGAGAAAAAAGAGACAGTCTCAGGAATTCAAGGTAGTAATTAGACAAGTAAGGTTGGAAGCCATCAAAAATAATAAAGATAGTGTTTACAAAGTTAAACTAAAATGCAAAAAAATGGTCTAAATGTTATAAAACTTATAATCTTGACAATGTCCGTCTATTTTTCTACGGTTAATTTTAGAAATTCCAAGTATTTGGAAGCTGTTACTTAATTTTTAAATATCGCCGATAATGTCATTATGTATTTAGGGACTTCTGACTTCTTACTTTTTTTTGTATATAATTTGAATGAAATTATTTCACACATAATGAAAATGTGTGACGCGAACACGCAAAAATATTGTAAGTGGGTGAATACTGTTTTTCGATTCAGGTTTAAGTCGTGCTAAGTTTGCGAAGTGTTAATTTTTGTATTTGTTTAGAGTCAAGTGTCCACCTCTATGCAACCTAAACGCTTGTTTATGGACAAGTTAACATGTTTTTGACAGTAAGTAATCATCATGTCATTTTCCAGGTCTCAAACTATTTAAATACGAACTTCAATCTATAATATTGTACTAGATTTTGAGTTAATTTGCTAAGCACTCAAATATCTTTTATTTGTTACAATCAAAAATAAAATCATCGCACAGTAAATTCTTTATTTTTTATTTTTGACGGTTGATAACAACAAAACACACCCAACTTTACGATCATCAACTTCTGACTCAGATCAAATATTCTTCAAGGCATAATATACTACCGCCCGTATTATATGGATAGCAAACAATGATGTTAGCATAGACGATCCAAAGCCGCTTGTTTTATTAACTCATTATAATATCTACTAAGAGGAATTTCATATAACATTAAACCTCGACCGCGTGACGGCAAACAAACAAAATTATTCGCTTTCATTGCCTCAGGATCTAAAACTCCCTTCGATTTTGAACGATAAACAAACTCATTCAGCATAAAGTAAACATGATCATAAATTTAAGTACATCACTCCGGAAATTTTACACCAAACATTCTTTCATGTATGTTTGCTTATCCTTTCTTAAAGTAATATTTTGTCTAATCGTCTCGCGAACAAATTTAATTTGCCTCACATTCAAATTTTACCGAAACTCCGAACACGTTTCATTGGCAAACAGGGTAACTTTGGGGGGATTGAATTGCAAAAAGGCATGACGAGTGAAATTTCTGTAATAAAATTATCATAATCAATAACGAAGCCAATGATGCACCCTGCGGTTGCGTTGCTCGGCGACTGTCGCAACGATCTCGGTCGACTTTTATTGGCAGTTCCGTATAGTTTACAAGAGTGTAATGTGTACGGAATTGATATTAAGTATTATTTCATGCAAACAACGGCACACAACGACAATTACAGCGATATAATCTATGTGTAGCGTGTACTGGTTTCAAAGTCGATTATTGAAACCGAATCGTTTGTTTGACTCTAACTTTGTGATTACATATTTCAATTTTTATGCGTAATATTAATTTCGTTTAGAGCGTGTGCTGGTAAAAAAACTTAATTTCCGTTCATTTCTCATAATTACAGTGTATGAAAATGTTAAAAAGTTACAACCATGATAGAACAACAAACCATGCATAATAAATCAGCACACATTATTCACTCAGTAGAATTACAGATTTAAATAGATGTAAAGTTATTTAATAAAAAGTATTCAGTTCTCAAATCAGCGCACTATTTCAGAGTTAATTTAGTAATTTTGTTTAAATAATTAACAGCATGAATGCAAAAGATACGTCTGTTGCAGACACTGCCTTAATTTATGATTGCGCTTAAATTTTGTTCGCTGGCGAAACTTCATAATGCAATTTTCTTAGTTAAAAGAGCTAAAAAAGGCTTATAATAAACAAATTTGTAACTGTTTTTGTCTTGTTAATTAAAACTTTTGATTTAAGTATTTGTGTTGTAATTTTTAAACCTAATTTACTTTGATAGGCGTAACTATGGTATTGGCAATTTAATGATATAAAACATAGTAGAGATATCAACAAAAATTCATTTAATTGTTTCCATTATTGATTCCGGATATTTAGTGTAAAAATTTCTATTGTCAGTAGAGTTTCACCTTTGACTCTTATGTGACACATTCCATGCTACTACAAACCAATCTAACACGTCTAAATAAGATCCAACCGAAGTCCACACTCGGACAATGGCATCATGTCTCACGTACAGCCACAAATTCAAGTTAACTGACCTAATAAATTTATTGTGCCATAACTAGCTGTATTGGTGAGTTATATCAGTACGTAAGCCGCTGTTTCCACTTACTCACTGTGACTTGTTTACCTTGTCTTGCTACAATATTAGAATCATTTGCTTTTGTTACGTTACTCCTTTAAAAAACAGAAATTTGAACTTCATAAAACTTTTTTCGCAAAAAGATGAACCAACTTAAGGTTTGGATTGTCGGTGATTTTCTTAGTTTCAAACGGTACTGAGTCGAAACTGGTGGCTTACTTTAGTTTTATCATTGGTAATATTTTTATAATTGGAGACGATATTTCTTTACTCGGCTCTTACGGCACCCACAGGACAAGAAAGGCGCTGAACGTGCTCTTGTTATTCTAATTTAAACTTCAATCGCTTGACCTTTGTTAAAACACTGGATTTATACTCCTACATATTTCATCTTGTGCCTTAGAAAATGTATTGAGGAGATATTTATGAATACCTAGTTGAAAATGTTGTTAATGTTGAATTTACGTAACAAATTATAAGGTATCTTTATGTAAAAGTACCAATGTAAACGCCCCGTTGGTTTAGAAATCGGACTAAGATCGTTCTAGGGTTTGTTCCCCGGTTCGGGGACCAGTACACGTACCTGGTACCCAAAAAAGTTTTGAAAAATTCAAAACATGATTGCATTTGGCAAGTGTGTTGAATATGTCAGTGCTCATCATTTCTGTGCTAGCTGTATGATAGAGGCCTTTTCCTTGCAGTGTGATGATTATAGGCTGATACTTTACTTTTTTTCTTTTGCTAACGTAAACTCATAGTTCATGAGCCGAATATAAATGAACACTTACTCAAATAAATCTTTCCCACAAAACCAACACATCTCATATTTTACGATTTTTATGCGAATATACGAGGCAACTACAACAAGATAATCACAAATTTATCACAATCACGTTAAACTTTCGCAATATTGTAATAAATAACAACAGCGTCGTCGGTTAAAGGATACACAACGGCCCGTCGTTCCTCAGACACCGTTTTGATAAAGATTTATGTGATGTATGCTAAATCACATACAACATTATTCAAAACACTACCGCACTATACTATTTTCGTACATAATAAATTTTAGGTCTGCCGCAGGGTGGCTTGGTTTGCGTTGTTGGTTTAGGACACCACAAGATTATTGGACGATTGAAAATAACTATTTGATGTAGAATTAAATCAGGATATGTCGTTTGTTTCATCTGTTTGTACCTCCGACTGCTAGATATTTACAATACAATACGATTTGCAAATATTTACTTCTATCCGTCTGAAGCAGAGGCTATTCACTGATGTAAATATCAAGTGTATTCTACACAATGTTTTAGCAACATAATTGTCTGACCCATAGCAAAAAGTGAAGAAGAAAGAAATGCTAAATTAAAGAAACCTTGGTTTAGATATTTACGTTTCATAAAAATAAAAATAAAACTACAATATTAATTAGATAGAAGCAGAACGACTTTTTCCATTTCACTCGGTGGTTTACTTGTAATTAAAGATAAAATATATTTAACAGAGTGATTTTCATAAATCTCCTGCCATAATGTGGCTTTAGAAAACATATTCCTTCTTCTGGAGCTGTTTGGTAAAACTTAGGAGTAAAAAAACAACTAATAACGACAATCGGGCAATGTAAAGTAGAAGTTATCCCAAAACAATATACTTAGGTATATTTAGACAGCAGCGGAAAATCTGAGAGGGATTTTAAACACTTCTGTTGACAAAGAATACGATTTCACTTTTCTTAAAATTCTATTACGAATATATCATTCAGCTACGTATCATTTAAATCCCACGTTTCCTGACAAACAAACGTTTCGTCACCCTACAGTTTGTCTCTGCAACTTTTCAGTGTAAAGTTTCCGAACGTTGTTGACAGCACGATATTTTCGGCAACTAACTAGCTGAAAGAATAACAGTAATGTCCATCAGGAATATAAAGTTTAAAGTTTCGTCAAAGAAAACAGATGCTTGACTTTTTGCTTTTAAAACTTTTTGTTGCTAAAATAAGAATCTTGCCTTTTTGCTGTAATAGTTTATTTAATAAGTCTGAAAGCCTGAACTGACATTTGATTTAATTTTTTACTCTAATCGAAATCTTCTAGCTTTTCCCTTGCGGATCTGCCCGCGTGAGTTACACGTTATAAGTATCGTGCTGGCGGAAACATGTGTTTGTGGGTTAAATGGATGATTTAACCCAGTTTGTGCCCAATAGTAAGATAAAAAAATAGATTATATCCTTCCATAAAGGTTTATTCTATATAAATTTTGAATAAAATGGGTTAGCAGTTAAGACGTAAAAGCGTAACAAACAGACAGGGTTACGTTCGCAATTATATTATTAATAAGGATATTGGGGCACAAAGCCTAATCCTTTAACATTTGCTTAATACATTTTCTTCCAGCTACTAATGCATTTAAGTGCTTTAACAGTAAAATACAATTCATTTTACTTTTAAAATAGTGAATATTTCTTTATAACTCTACTAGTAAAAAGAAATAACGAAAACACTGAGAAGTGTATGAAATATTTCATTAACATTAATTAGAAACAAAGAACAGTTATTTGGCGTTATTTAGTCACCACATAACAGAAAACAACGCTAATAACAGACCTCGGGTTGGTGCGTGTCGTTTTAATTCCACAGAATCAAAGCACCCCAATGATTAAACAAAGCTCACATAAATAAATAAATAGTCTCAAACAGAGAGAGTAAATATGCGGGGATGTACCCATAGCATAACAAATATGTTTGCACCCATACTGCGAAAGGATTTAAGTTCAAAATTGCATGACGATATATCTCTATTATTGGGATTGTCAGGGCGCTCTACGGGTAGTTGCGACCCGTAAAAACTCGCCAACGAGGATACAAAGTTCATCTAGAAACGACTAGGTGTAAGTTTTTATTTTTAATACATATATATATGCTCTTTTCCATATATCACATTGAAGGCTTAATATAATATCTGTCACCGTAAAATTTTTAACTCCTCCATAAATACAACATATCGAATTGTCGATGGATTAAAATGTTCTTGTCTTTTAACTTATTAACCAAAGCATTATCAGTCTTCAACAATAGGCATTTTTTTATGACTGAAATAAAAACCAAAGATGTCTACTATGCCTGAATGATTATTAGAATTTGTCAAATACCATATTATTAATACTTGATTATACAACAATGCAATAAAGGAGTAAATAGTAAATTTTTATTTAAAAAATACTATTGGCTAAAATAGACTTTCAAAAAAAGTTACCGCAACTTCAACAAAAATATACATACAATAGCGCCAGACAAATGCAAAATTGGTGTAGTTTTGCACACTCAGACTCGTAATGAGAATTTTTATACTGCAGTATTGATGGTGTACGCCTTGGGTGCCTTCCAGTAATATTACTGATGGCCATTGGCACCGAACAAGCATTGTACTGTCGAGTGCAACACTTCATTGCGACGTAAATCGCTAGTCGTAAAATGTGCGACGCTCCAACGGGAGAATGAAGGTTTTTAATGAGAAAATGAATTAATTACGCGCATGATAGACTGTAGTAGAAGAGCTAGGATGTATTTTGTAAGTAATATAATTACGTTTGCTGGTGTAAAGTGTCACCAATTCTGTTAAATAAAGGATAGAAAAGCCATGAAACGATCCATTAAAAATACTTTAAATGTGAATTTACTCATTTTCTAGCAATCATAAACCTTTACCATGTCCTTCTCGTTTAATCTTGTATGTACATTTGTTCTGCTATCGCATCATTAACATGCATTTACCAAGTAGGCTTTTGGAAATCTGTTTTTAACATTTTACAATTTCTGTGTTTTTTAACAAATGTGCGCGACTGTATCGAGGACTCACATCGACTGCCGCTAGTGCGGGCTGGAAACTTTTGATCCCCTGACATAAATCTCCATCAGAAAATAGGGAGGGACGTAACCGGCTTAAGCTTAACTGTGACTAGTGGCCCGACCTTACTTTAAATATATTGTAATAATGATAAAATACACTAGCTAATTTCAACCTCTATTTATTTAGTAGTAAAGAAGGTTTTGTCATAACAACCCTATATTTATACAGGGCAAACATAATTTCATATTTTGCCTCTTTGTTTCCTTATTAAAGTAAATAGATTTTGTATTATCGGATCTAATAATGTTGTTTCTTCGGCTAATCTATAAGCTGTGTATTACGAGTACAAGTACGAGTATTAGCTCCTTGAAAATCACTGTTAGGGAAAATATAATCCGGAACAATTACAATAATTTCTTATATCGCGTTATTTTTTATTAATACTCCTAGCTTTTATGAGATTAATTTGACTTATTCTGAGTACTTAGTATGCCTTTAACAAGAAATATTTATTAGTTACAAATCACAATTTTTTCTCAACTTAAACCTACGTACTTTTGTAAACTTTATAAGAAAGAAATAAAAAATTACATTAAAACAAAATATTTTGTTATAATTACAAACATATAAAAAATGATAAGATTTAAACTTAAAGCGATGCCAAAAAGTTCACCCGCTCAACATTTATCATGACAGCTTATGCGTTACAGTGTGGCATGCCACGATCCTGAGGGATGTTATTCTGTGGGAGCCAATAAAATGAAATAAAAATATTTTTAACTAACAAAGGTATAATATAGAACAGCAATGAGCATAAACGTAGTTTGAGTCTCAAGAAAGAATGTCGAATGTTGTATGGAAAGAGGGATGGAAGTTTGTATGGGGAATCAATAATTTTTAAGCCAATAGTTTTTATCCCTTGAAACTATCACTTAAATGGGTTGAATCGGGGATGAAAATGTGTAAAGTAAAGTAACAACCCATTTTCGTTCACTGCTGAGAGTACTAAGCACAGGTCTCTCTGATTTTTAAGGAGAGGGGTTAAAAGGCCTTAGTTCCACCATGATGGCCTAGTGCGGGTTGGTGGAATAAGGCCGAAGGTGATGCTGTGGCAACATCACCCCGTCGTTGGACGTTTTTCAAGCCGGCCGAAGGCCTCCAACAGTACCGATATCTTGTAACAACAGCCGGGACCGACAGCCTAACGTGCCCTCCGAAGCACGGAAGCGCTTGAGGTATGTATATGATGCCACAAACGTCCACCCATCCAATTAGTGCTCACTCCCATCGCTGCTTAATATTCGTAACAGAAACTGATCACGAAGAAGCATTGGGCTATGAGCGCTTCGAAAATGTATTTTTTTTTCTTATTTGAGTACAGAAAATAGCAGATAGCGATTGCAAACATCTAAGTAATTGGTAAGCAGAGCGATATAATTAGAGACGTTACATAACCAGGAGGCGATATAACCGATTCCCACGCCGAGAAAGTCGCAGGCGGATAGCAAGTATATGTATCTATTAGGTAACTGTTATTAACTCACAGTCTTCGATCTGTTGATCGAAGCTCACAGTTCTTAAAATATAAATTACCGTGAAATTATGCTTGCATTCTAGATTTCCTATGTATCGCAATTTTTTTCTGACATAAAGAAAGTCATACATGATGTTCCCTACTAACGCTATATTAACCGAAATACTAAATGAGCTATGAATAATCACGTTTTACATGAATACGTCAATTTCACAACACAAGTAATATTCATGGGGAATCATCGGAATGATTCAATTATGATAACCATAAATGCGGAACAGTTTTGCGTGAATTATGTCAAATTAACTGCTTGTCCACCAAATGTTGTGGTGCTTTCACTTACGTAATGTCATTTGATAGTTAGGGATACGGCTTAAAAGTTATATAGTGACTGGAGAATTTCCACGTTTTGATGTTTCATTATCTGATCCACCATCTTCCAAACTATCGAGATATAGTATAGAATTATTAATACTTTTAAATCACACGCGATCGATTACACGTAAGTTATCAATACGCACACTTCATACTTCCCTTTTTTTAAATTACCAATCATGCACCCAAAGTTGTCTAGAAGAATTCTTTTTTTAAAGTTGAATTAAATAAATAATAAGAGTGGTAAGATCAGAGATTACACTCTATCCAGAACCTAAACTAAAAGTGCACTTAAAGCACCATTGGAAATGGTCCACCCAAATCGATCGTCTATCAAACTTCTCCCTTGCGGTTATTATTGGACTTAATGGCATCATTTACCGTATTCCACATCTGAATGGGGCTGGTCTTATATTGGATAATAGAGTTTTTTGCCCTCATTGACAGATATCAACGCTACGAACATCGGTAACAACTGTTGCCCTATTAGTGATGTGCTCCGAGTGAAGTCAGCAGTAGTATTTTAGACTTATCTATACTGATATTATAAAGCTGAAGAGTTTGTTTGTTTGTTTGTTTGTTTGTTTGTTTGAACGCGCTAATCTCAGGAAGTACTGGTTCGAATTGAAAAAATATTTTTGCGTTGGATAGTCCGTTTATCGAGGAAGGCTTTAGGCTATATAACATTACGCTGCGACTAATAGGAGCGAAGCAATAGTGAAAAATGTAATGCAAAAATAATCGCGATCATAATAACCAATATTGACGCGTACGAAGTCGCGGGCAACAGCTAGTTAGAAATATTTCCATCTAATTGTTTTTTTCCTGCTTAAAAGTACTACACTTAAGCTATTTCAGAATGATAATAGTGCCACAGACTTTAAAAATAATCTAAAATTATCATAATATGATATAATATCATATGTTTAGCTGCATGACTTTTATGCTTCATAAAATTAATTTCAGCATAATTTAAATAGTATTTTTGTTATACCTAACTTCTGAGTCAATCCAAACATTAACCACAAAATTAGTTTATATCAAATGATATACGATCAGAATAAGCTATTAATACGTCTTAGTACCTTAAATTGGTGTTATGAATTAAAGTTGGCGCTCAATATCCTAAATGGTTCACTTCCCAGCTCTACTCCGTTCTTGCGTAAAATGATTTTTGTGTACCAATGGTCCTACGATTTATTTTTATTATAATAGCTTGTACGCAAAATGGCCTCTCGGTCCCGCTATTTCATATTTACGGCTTTTTAATATGATTCACTTTTCCATTCGATTAACTATGACTTTTTGTAGAGCCATACTGTCAATTTTTAGTGGTAATATTGAACAACTGTCACTTTATATAGTTATTTCATCTTTAATACAAAAATATTTTGCGCTGAAAAACAAGGATCAGGCAAATTAATCTTACATTGAGAATGATAATCGTAGCACGTCTAGTATTTTTGATATACATACATATACCTAATTATTTTTTTATCTTCAGAGTTTATAACTAAACTAAAATATAAGCCAATAAAAGTTTTATTTTGATAGTTATAATTTTTTTTTTCGACAGCCTTGAAAGTTATTTGAACGACGAACTGTCCCTATCTGCTTTTTTGACTGACTTATCTAAAAAGATTTAATTTGTAAAAACCACAGGTCAAAACGATACATTCATTTTGTAACGTTTTTGGTGGAAGCCATATGCGATTCGTTTCATCAATATTCTTGACTACTACTTTCACCATCTTTATTGATCGGGAAAGATAGTTAAAATTGATATCTACGCCTGCTTAAATAAAGTCATAAGCATTAATCAAACGATGTTTCAACTCAACGACTGAGAATGGTGGTATACCATAAAATAATATTCAAACTAGTCGCCCGTCATATGTAAATCATGCAACGCAGAATTCGACAACTGGCGGGTAATTTAAATTAATACAACATGTAAATTGGAACGTTGTATATTAGGCTATAATTACACGGGCAACAAAAGAGATACCCGACCGCATAATCGCTTACACTCGCTATATGAATATGGGCGCTGGTCAAAGATTAGGCAAGCAAAATAGGCAAAATAAGTTTAAAGTTTATCCCATTTGTCACGTATACATTGTGATTGTTTAACTGTTTATAATAAAATATATAAGTTTAAACAATCACGATCTCTTTCCATTATGTGTGTCGTATGAAGCGATTAAAGAAGAACGCCATAGAAGACGGGTAGCAGCGTCTACTCTCCATTATGGGCCAAATTAAGGCAATTATGGGAAAAATCTCCTTTTGGAGAAGTCCACTACAGGGTCGTGTAGTGGACTAATAAAGGACGATGATGATTATTCAACTTCAGGAATTCATAATTGTATAAACACTAACGAGTCCATGCAGAGACACAAATATAATGTTGTAAGACACCTGATTCAATTGTTATCACAGACAAAAATAAAGAATATGGTGTCTCCGACCTGAATAGGTTCTTTTAATAAAAATACACTTATATGTAAATATTTTTACATTATAAAACATTAAGAAGTGTGAAGTGTGAACACAGAGTTTATAAATATGACGTACCAGTAATACCAATAATATTATTTTTTATTATTCAAGACTAACAATCAAATAAGCATGTCATAGATTGCAAAGCGACATTAAATGATTGTAAATTTAAAATTTAGCATGTCCTTAAGTTTTTCATCACGTACATGTAGTAATTAGATTTAAATACCTATATATTAATTTTTCGACTCATTTCTCGCAAATTGTTCAATCTCAATCAAATTAGCAGCATAAAATCGTGCCAGTGTTGAATACAAATTAGTGTCATGTTTATTTGATGAGGTGTATACAACATTCGTAAAAACATGATATATTTTGTTCAAAATAAAGACAGTCTTAATTATGAATAATTATGTTACACGATACACATATTTTGCTACATAATTTTGACAAAATTAAATACTATTAAAAGTAGGTGGTGTGGTGCATACACTGTTTATTCAAATAAGAAAATAGTTTGAAAAACTTGTATTCATTAGTTTAATTGTCAAATAAGATCAAAACTCTGACTGTTACATCTGCACATTATTAATCTGTGGTCCCCTATACGGGTGAAAATTAAATAATGAATACAGTCGCGTATGCATTTTTCAATGGAATCATTAAATTTTATTACACAACAAACTGACGATAAAAGAGGAACCTTGATAATTTACTAATTTAATAGATTCAATAAAGGAATTGAAACTATCGTTTTTAATACTTAAAAATGACATTTTTAAATGATTCTAGCATTTATTATTACAAAAGAGTGACAGGATATACTTACAATGATACCTGTCCATTCTTTTGTTTCATACCTATAATGAACATTTTTAATAAATGTCTAATATTTTCTTTTTTACATTTCTAAGCAAAAGTAGTATACGATAGCTTGTAAAGCCTCGTTTGATGTACTTTTTCTTTCAACTTCCTCTTAAAGATACCATTTCTGTACTTTTTGTAGGTGACAGAAGGAAAAAGGTTGACTGTTCAGCTATATTTCAATATTTGTTAACTTAGGCCTTGGGCGTTATACCAATAATATGACTACTGCTAGGAGAAGTCAGGCAGCAGCATCTTCTCTCACAATTAGCTTAAGAGGAAACACAAGGGCCGTTTTTCCATACAAACGTAGTCCCATGTTTCCTCCCTGGATAATGCCAGGAAAGTAATAATTTTTATAACAAAAATCTTTGGTCACTATTGGCATGTTTCTATGTTTACCTTTTTTTCATAAATTAATTAATAAAAGAGATATGAGCTATCAAAAATATAAAAAAATCGCCAGATTTTCCGTTGTGTTCAAACATCCAGAAAACAAATTTGGCTAAATTTTACAAAAAAAGCATAATATTCGAACACGGCCAAAGCCTTTCTTTAATTTTTAACGAAAAAGTATTTAAATCGGTCTTGTTTTGTTAAAGGAATCGAGGGACTACGAAACGTTGATTTTGTGTGCTTTTAGTACGATAGGTATTTTCGGTCCAAGATGCAGTTGTTTCCATCACGCTCTGCGGGGGAGGCGTTCGGGACTGCGCGACAGCAATAGATTTTACAAATACCTATTCTTCAATTCTCTCGCCCTTAGTGTTTGCTCTTAACTATGACCACCTTGGGCCCACGAAAAACCCCGACGGCCAAGTGTGGCAATAGTTCTAAAAAAAAAAAATGGCAAAATATTTCTCTCTGGAGTCAGGTGTGCACTGATTATGATAATAATCCCACCACAAACCACGCCAAGAAGATACGAGAAAAAGATCGTGAACACGTTAATTTAATGAATAAGAGGTTTTTAATTTTTTAAATTCAACACCGTTTTTATTAAGCTACTCAAAGTCTTTGGGCTATACCGCTAAAGACAGACGGATAATTTGATATAATTTAAATCGCAAACGCTACTAACAGAACTCTAAAACGTAGTTTTAGTTTAGTTGATCTCGCTAAACTGTTTACCCGTATTGTGTATACATTTACAAAGTGCGTTGTCAAGCAAAACAAAAAAGGGAGGTGTTATAATAATTAACAATTCGAGCCGTAAAGAAATTACGGTATTTTTGCGCCAGCAGATTTAGGGTTGGTCTGGTGAAATCGTTTTTATTCCCGATTTAGAGCCAAGATAAGCAAAATCGTGAGTAAGGTATGAAGGGTGGAAGAATCCAAGGCGTGAGCGCGCATAATTTTGCTTACTATGGATATAGATTAATGAGAACAGCCTCATTATTCTGCGTAAATACTTTTCTTAAAGTTAATTTAAGGCGTTGTTCTTCAATTGATTTTTACAAAACCCTACATAGTTTCAACTACTACACTACCAGCTTAACCTACTTCCAGCCATGCACTATCGAAGTTACACAAGATAACTTTTGTATTTTGTGAAGATACATCGTGAAGTAATTAAAAGAAAATGTTAAGAGCAAAAACTATAATTTTATAAAAACAATGAAATCTTTGTAAAGTACTTATTTGGGCAATAACAGTAAAAGTAATAGTAATATATTTATTTGCCCATAACATGGTATAAAAGTTCACACAGATTTTTATAATGCGCTCATGTTTTACTATATAGCATGCAAAATAACAATTATTACAAGTAAAATGTCAAATCAGAATTATATCATGTTATCAATAATGTCAAATAGGTTTATGTAGATATTATTACAAAGTCAAAAATAAGAATAAAACAAAGTTAATAACAAATATAATTTCATAAAAAATTACAGTTAAATTAAATCTATTAAATGCAGATTTAGCCGCTTGAACAATTTAGCCTTAAACATATTTTCATTTTTCAGGTCTTTTCATTCAGGTAACATTAAAGACCTTATATTAAACAGATTTAACAGATTAAACGATGTCATTTAATACAATTCTATGTGATTTTCTGCGTAGCCTATCAATTAAAATAATTGCTTTTGTAAATAATTCCTTATGCTCGTATTAACAAAACTACCTACTTCAATAATAATAAAGTGAGGATAGCGGCAATAAACCAAGTTTTTAAAACAAGGCCTACATGATTCGTCTGGTGCAATTCCACAAATAGCTTTAATCCCTCAACCCCCAGGAGGCACTCGGGTGCCGCGATAACAATTGATTTCAATTGTGTCTGGAATAACTCACGATCGAGGGATTAATGCACTTTTTTGGGATTTAATTGGGATTTAATGACAAGGCTGTGTCCTTAACTGCTAACTGTTTATACGTAGGTAATGTTCTGAGAAGGAATGTGATTTGTTTAGGAAAACTGGCTGATCTGTTTGAACTGTCACCACAGGGTGTCCACAGATTCAGTGTTTACACAGATACTACTATCTCGAACCTCTATAAGCATCTGTTTGGATAATGCTTTACCATACTTTAAGTATGGGAACTACGGCGGATAGTGTTATATCTTTACTTACACTCACTTATTTTGCTGTTGTAAGCTTTCCAAAAGTTACCTTGTAGGTGCTAGGTTTGTCCCGCGACTTCTTTCATGTGGTGCATTTACTTCTTATAATACTTATATCATTAGAAGGTAAATCGTAAAAGGTAGGATATATCGTTGTTCCAAAACTACAGTTACCTCAAATCATATTTTTCCTTGTTCTGTAAAATCAAAGAAAATTTATGAAAAGGAAACTGCTTATTTGATATTTCCAGAGACAAAATTAGCCTACGTGCTATTTAGAACAATAGTCTTATTATCTTGAAATATTAAGCCATTCTGACGTGATTGAGTTACAAACTTTGGTAATTGTAATATTAGGATTGATTTTTAGAGATTCGTACCCAAGGGACGTCAACCTATCAATAATATAATAAGCCTATGCTGTCCATCCGTCTGTCTGTCATCAACTCATCAGGTCGTATCCCTTCAACCATAATTGGCGGACAGTTGAAATTTTCAGAGTGTACTTCCATTGTCACTATAACAACAAACTTTTTTTTTGTGTAATTTTAGCTTACTCTTTAAGATTGGTTGATTATCTTTTGAATACACAAAAGTGCAATTTGAGAAAACTTTTCATAATATCTATAGCCTTTACAGGCCTATAATTAACTTGGTGGCGTGACTATTTGCGAAAGGTTGCAAGCAGAAGCTAATAGCGACAAACCAATATCGAGATAAAATGGCGCTATTCATTTAAATAATATATTAGAATTTTTCTGCAAGAATTAAAAATAGTGCCATAAATAGAAATCTTACGTTAACCCAAATAATATCAAAGGGCAGACAGTTATTTTGTTTCGTATTACGCAGGTATGTTATAATCGGCTTCGTTTTAAATAACGATCCTCTCGTTAAAGTCAGGCAAAAATAAAACCATTATTTTAAGCAAAACGAAAAAAAGCCTAGCTTATCTGAAGTGCGTTTTGAATTTTTATTTCCGAATTTGCACCAGTAATATAAGAAACAGCAACCAAAGGGTGAACGAGGGTAAAGCAAAGGGTGATTAAAGATAAACAACCGTTCCCAGCCGGTCTTCGTACGGCGTGCATCGACGATGCAGACATCCTTATATCAAGGTACTATGGTTCATATTTGTTTGAAATTTCACGTCTGATAATTTGCAATTGTATAATTATACTTAGCGGTGAGTTAAACGGGAGTTTTATGCGTTGCCGAGATATTGACGTGGATTTATGCAGGGTATAATCGTTGGAATTATTGGTCGATCTTGCACCCTTTTCAGACTGTATAATTAAGGTTTGAGCTATCCTGTTTTGTTAACGTTTTATTTAATTACTCTTCAATATTTTATTTTATATTGTTTGAAGCCAATGTTATTTTACAAATAATATATTATATTACAAAATAATAAATACTAAATAGATCTAAACAACTAAATAAATCTAAACAACAAGAACAAACTATTCAATCACGGTGATAATTGAAATTATTCAATGATATAATTTTGTCAATAATAAAGTTACGTAACTTTCCATTTGGGGTATCTGGTATGATAAAAAGATTTTTAAACCTTATGTGTTGTAGGTATAAAGATGACAAAAGTAACTTATAGTAACAGCCTATAATCATCCCACTGCAGGGAAAAGGCCTCCATCATTGAATTCAAGTTACCACAGCAATGATGGGTACAGGCATAATCAACACGCTTGCCAAATGCGGTTTGGTGATCACAAACCCGAGCAATGTTCGAAAATTCGAAACTTTTTGTTGCCCGACCCGGGGATCGAACCCGGGACCCCGAGATCTTGGTCCGGTATTTAAACCACTAGATAAACGGGGCGTTCCTTGCTCTTAACTAACTTATTAAACTATAATGTTACTTTCACTACTATTATTATTTAAATATCTATATTATTGTTAATCATTTTTATAAGATTAACATGATGACATGGTGAACTTCGTATCAACCATCCGACAAAGAGGGAAAATTTTGATGTAGAACTTTTATATGAGAAAATGAAATTGGTGTTTTTACTAACTTACTCGCTAATTTTACTAAATTTTTTCACCGTTTAAACCATCCCTGGACAAACAATTCTAAACCAAACTCAGCTAAATCGACCCAGCCGTTTTCGAGCTTTAGCGAGAGAAACGAACATCAATTGATTTTTATAATAATTATATAGACGATAGGTAGAAAGCTATATGAAAGATAGATTTTAACCTAACGTGCCTAAGTATATTGTGGAATGACACGTCCACATAATGGTGTATCTAAGACCCGTTCGTATTGTCTCTCGGGCTCATAAAAGGTTCCCAGCAAACATTTTCCATGCAGTTTCAAAACTCATAGTTCTAGTGTATTAATTTTGTCTGTGTATTCTTAAAATGTCAACAGTAAGGAAAGCAATAACATTTATTGTTCTGGCTCCATATCAAAGTCGTTGGAAAATACTAGCGAACCGCCCAGCATTGCAGAGCCAGTTGTACAGGTTTTAAAAAACACCATATTATGTTACCTTTTGTTTTAAAAGTAATAACATACAAAGTTTTAACATACTTACGGTGTTTTATAAAATCTGTAAATACATATTATTATGTGCTTGTTATTAAGTTGCCAATTTGTAAAATAGACGACCGATGTGATTTGTCACCGTCAATCGCAAAATGTTTATCTACGACATCTCTTTTGTCGGCAAGTTTGTAGTTTTCGAAAATACGCGTCCTAAGTATTTAAACCTATCAGTTTTTTAATATAAATCACGGTACTTATAGAATTTCAAGTCGGTGAAAATCAATCAATCTCTGCACTCAAAATTAAAAGCTTATTCCGCACTTTCCGTCGGTTCAATTTTATGTGAAAAAAGTCATAATAAAGATTCACTCCAAGTTATTATGGAAATTCTTTCATTTTTGTAGTTTGCTTCGGGCTAAGAAAACATTTTCCTATCTTAAGAACTTACGAACTCGTAAATTATGCATATTCTCCCCAGCCGATCCATCCCGGCAACCTTGAGCCTTAACCTACTCCTTGCTTAGTAATAAATTAAAAGGTTTCTTTACAACAGCGTCTAGGCTATATTAATGGGCGAGAAAAGAGGCGGTTCTCAATTCGTACATGTATGATATACGCTATTAGACTACTTTTGGACATACGTCTTTTCAGAAAGAGGATTTTGAGAAAAGTTTGTTAACCAGCTCTCTGCCCGCGATTCCGTCCGTCAAAGAATATCTTTGCGTCCGTGTAGGAAGCGTCTATACAGCACTTTCGGGTAGGTATACCTAGTACGTTTCAGATTATATCGCTCTCCTTAGAGATCACAATTATTTTTTCTATCGCTCTAAACAAAATTAAGAAAACATTGGATGAACCCGGGATCTTGGAACAGGCGTTACCTTGAAAACAGGTGTGTGCCACTCTAACACTAGATCGATAAAGTAGTAATAATGTAATGTATTAGTGAAATTATAAATATATAATTCGGTAAAGACATTGGCAAAAATGTAACCTATGCGGCGAACATATAAGTCGTATCTCAAACTTTAAGTGAACTATCAGATAATCTGACAAATCGATACAAAGAATAAACAAAACAATAACATTTTTTTTTAAATAAATCGAGTCTTCCTTTCATCAAACACCCATTTCTCTAGAGAGTAAGTCCTATGAATACATTTAGGTAGGTATACGAATTTGTATTATAACGGGTGAAGAGATTTTCCCTCTCTTTTCCTTGTATCACTTATATACAACCCGTCCGAATAATGTTGTGGCTGCATTATTTTTGTAAGGACACGGATTATTTGGGTGTATTCTCTCTGAGGTTTGTCTTTTGTTCTTGTTAGAGAGGGCTTTTCAAGTATTAAGGAGATTTCCTTCCTAGGCATTTTCGCCTTTGATAGACGTTGACCCTTGTACAAATTGTGATATATATTTTTTATTATGGAAAGAGATTAGTTTGTTTTGTCATATTACCCGAAATGAGCCATTAATTTAATGCAGTGTTGTTCTGCAACAAAATAGAATAGCATCATCCTTTCTCTTCTTATGGGTGTCGTGATGAAAGAAGCACACATGAAGAAGCTGACGGAAGATGACAGGCAGCTTCGTCTTCTATTCACCATTAGCCTAACTACGATTTATCTCACTATAAAACATAATTATCAAATCTTATTAGGGGGACTACTAGAGTTAAGCAGGGCTCGGAAAATATTTTTTTTTTCGAAACGTTTTCGCCTTAAGTACCTAAAAACCTAAGTGGTTCGTTAATATCGAACGGAATCACAAAAAAAAAAGTTTTTAAGGGGAACGAAATTTTAAATCGTTCTTGCTCAATGAAACGTTTTTTAACCGTTTTCGCCCATGTTAGGCCCTGCAACACAAACGAACACGCGGCACGCGCTGTGTCGGTTTAGCTCTCTACGGAATAAACCGTTTATTACGTTAACATTACGTTCTCATTTCGTTTTTGTTCCGAACAAAATGTTGAGCAAGGAACTGTCCTAAACGTTTTAAAAATGTTAATTTCAATAACGTTTCCGTGCCCTGGAGCTAAGTGCTGCCCCCAATTAATTTAATTACTTCTAAACAAAATCAATTCTCAAAAAACTAGAACAGTATAATTTTAGCAAATTACCTGTAGTATTTATTGAATCACTGTTAACTTCTTTTCATTCTGGCATTCTTTCGTATTGTACATACTTGCTTAAAGCGGCCACTTTTGGCGTTAGCGACAAATTCGACTTTATAAACAACTAAATAAAAAAGTTTACTGTTATTCAATAAATACTAAAGGTAATTTGCTAAAATGTTACTGTTCTAGTTTTTTGAGAATTGATTTTGTTGTAGCACTTAGCTCTAGTCCCCTTAAATAGAAACATTATGTAACTGAAAACATAAAATGCATTCATATTTGTTATACCTATATACTGTGACGATACACCTTGAACGCCATGTCTCTGGCTCGATTCTCTTGCTAATTTGTTGGTACCTATATAATCTTAAAACAATATTAACTTAATTTTTATTATTAGTGTTATTAAGAATCAAATAATCCTTTGTTTTTGGGTTACTTAAGTTAATGTTTTCATAGGAATAATACATTGTGTACGTATTTAACAGATTTTGAAAACATTACAAAATATGAAGTACATTGTTCACAATCTAAATATACCAAATTCTATTACAACCTAACGTAGTTATCATTACGACAGCTTGTAACTCATTTTTGAGTCGTGTCCGGTCTAATGTATATGGTAAAAAATGGTTTTTTGATTGGACCTGCTATAATGGACGTCCAGAAGCATGCAACTTATACAGAGTTGCATTGGAAAATCAGTGAATTAATTTCAATTCTGGTCAAAAATAAAGTATTAGCTACTTATACACTGATATTAGCTACTGTTTTACATACAATAAAATGTAATGTGTTTGTTTATTTAAAACTAGCTGTTGCCCGCGACTTCGTCCGCGTCAATTTCTGTTATTATGATCGCGATTAAGAAGTACTCAATTAAATACTCTTAATCAACAACACATTTATTTGGATACTGATTAATATTATGTCGATAAAACTCTTTGGCAAATAATTGGCAGAAATGCATTAATTTCGACCAAATTTGATTACCATAAAAAAGTTTATGGTGGTTCAATCTTAAAAAAAAGGCATATACTATCGCGGACATTTTTTTAAATCATTTGTAGAGGCATAATTCTTTCGTACATATTTTTTGGGTTACTTGAACCGTTTACGCAGCGCACGTAATGGAAGCCTTCAAATATGAATATTTTCCCCCGTTTTTGCCACATTTGTCACTGATGCTTAGCTCCAAACGCTGACTAAACTAAAACCAAAGACCAATGTCTTTGGTTATGAAGCCTACAGCCTAAAGCCTTCCTCGATAAATGGACTATTCAAAACAAAAATATTTTTAAATTCGAACCAGTACTTTCTGAGATTAGCGCGTTCAAACAAACAACTCAAACTCGTCAGCTTTATAATATTTTTATAGATTTATTTAAAAAAACACTAGACGACTTTTAAACTGAAATCACGTTCTCAGTTGCTGTACACAAACACTTTCAATTTAATAGCAACATTGACATGGTGGAAAAAATGAATACTCTAATAGGTTTATCTACTTGTGTAGATAAACAAGCAAATTAAAATAATTTCGATGTGACTTTATCTAATAAAATTCTCAAACTAAATAAAAACGGATATTAAAATCTTGTGACAAGCTTTCATATTTAAACAATAACGTAAATTGTGTCAAATGTGAAATGACGTTATAAGTTAACAGTAAAAGTTTCAGTGTGAAGTTATTTTCTTTCTTTTTGGCGTATTAAAATAAAAGTTTGTTTTAAAAAAAAAGTATTTCTACTTTTTTACCTTTAGTAAAATAAGTTATATCTCTTTAAGCAATAGATTGTTTAGTTTAATAAACAAATCCTTGTGAAGCGTAATCAGTTAATGATTAATACTTTTTACAATATATGTACCATTCGTGTTCATTAGTATTTTATTAATCGCATTAGTTCCTACGCGAGCACTAGATAAGGGTATTGATTTAAGAATTTAAGACTGTTGACGTATTCCATTTAATATGTTTCCAACAATAATTGTAACGAAGCTATTTGTCAAAATAAAATACAACAAGGTAAAGTATTACGACAGATCAGCCTAATAAGCAATACTTAGTTGCTGCGACTTAACATGCTTGGTGGACCTTTCTATATATCTATCTATCTTTGGTGATACAACTTTCAATAACCATTATAACCGTGCAATTGGTTATAAAAACATTAAAAAAACATATTACTCACTTGACACACCGTAATCAGTTTATACCAGTACGAGCAGCTCTATTGATATCCGGCCGACATTGGGCCGCATGTAAGATGTCCCATTGACGAGAAGCTTACACATGTCATGTTATTGACCCTATTGTTAACGCCATCTGGCGGGCGGGTCCCGTGCCTTCCCAAATTAGCGAAATTTCTTCCAAGAAAATTGCTAGCCGTATTAGCGGTTTGATGACAGGTAAGAACATTTTCGGCTTTACAAGACAAGCTTTGATTTTTTTGTCTGTTTGTGTAAATATTACTTTTAGGAGATAATTAACTGTAACAAAACAAATTTTTACCAAATAAAATACCTATTAGATATTTATAATAAAAATTGTACTAATTGTCACTACTAAGTGATATATCTTTTGCAATATGATGCTGGCCAAAAAAAAAACAACCACCCCTGCTCGTTGTAGGTGTCGGCTAAGCGGCTTCAAGAATACTTTCAAAAGAAGTCATCTTCCCACTTTTATCAAAACTCTGATCTCCGACCTCCTTGCAAAATCCTTGCCTATATCCAACAGTGGATAACAGTTGTATTAGAACAGTAGAGTCCACCCCTTAGAAAGGTTTTGGTGTTTAACTTATAACCCTGTGTTAATGTCATCTCCTTAAGTCTTGGTGTGTTTTCTTTCTTAATTTGCCAATATCACCCGATTTCGACTGCAATGTCAATACCAAAATTTCGATTAATTCCGTTAAGAGACCCGAGAAGTTCCGCTTCCCTTGGGTCTCAGTTATCTTTTTATTTGTGGTTGAACTGTATTAAACCCGGTATTAGGAACCTGACAAAAAAACTATGTTTTAGTGAAACGATTCATTCAGTTCAGTTTTTTTCTCTCCTCTCTCAGAAATATCAGTGTGTAGTTTAAGCTATCCCGACCAACGGCACAATCACAGTTAAATAAGGTGTCATCAATTGACGAAATTGAATGAGAATTAGTGATTTACGGAAAATACATACATACATTAAAAAACTTGAACTGTATCATAAGAGCTGTCGTTTATTTTACAATATATCACAAGGTAATAATAATTACGTGCATTTTATTTGATTGTTATAAGATTTTTTTAGAGGTATGTTCGTGATTTAATTCTGTCGAGTTAAATTAGTTGTATCGTGTTTTGAGAACAGTACCATACTAAAGTATATCCTGAAGACTAACATATATTTTTTTGAACTGGTTTTTTGAAGTCTGACATATATTTATGATCATTATAAGACTTGCGTTTAGCTCTACTAATCGCCTTAATCAATGATCAATGATTAACATGATTAATAATCATGTTACTATTATTGCTGTATATTTTTTGTTGACACCTTTTAATACTTTTCCAATCTAATATGCCAAAGTAAAACAATCCATTCTTATTCTTTTACAAACGTCGTAGATATTGTAATAAATAACTTGATTTCTAAACAAAGTTTCGATAGCTCATATTGTGTTGACGAGGAGACACAAATAACCAAAATATTATTGTATCACCGTTTACTTTACTGAAAATTGTGTTGATAAAAAGTGATACAAAAATGTAGTATATTTATTATATGTTTAAAAGGTACTTTTTAATGAACTAGTACTCCTAAACACTTTAGAGGTGAAGTAACGGCTAATTTTATTCCACTGTAGGGCAAAGACCTCCATTATTGAATTCAAGGTACCATAGCAATGACAGGTACAAGAATAATCTCCACGCTAGCCAAATGTTGGTGATCACAAACCTGAGCAACGTCCGAAAATTGGAAACTTTTGTTGCCTGATCTGGGGTGCGAACCCAAGACCCCGAGATCTTGGCTAGGTATTTAAATAATTGACTAACGGGGCGTTTACCTTATAGGTAGCTGCACGTTATGCAAAAAAAGTCTAATTAACAATGTATAAAAAATTTTATACAAGTTCAATGTATACATCGACTGATACGTACTTGTATTAGTTTTATCACACCCGTTCATACCTATACTAATATTATAAAGCTGAAGAGTTTGTTTGTTTGTTTGTTTGTTGGTTTGTTTGTTTGAACGCGCTAATCTCTGGAAGTCCGATTTGAAAAGTTCTTTTTGTGTTGGATAGTCCATTTATCGAGGAAGGCTTTAGGCGTATAACATCACGCTGCGACCAATAGAAACGAAGCATCAGAGAAAAATGTTGCAAAAATAATCGCAATTATAATAACAGAAATTGACGCGTACGAAGTCGCGGGCAACAGCTAGATGAACATAAATTTAATTTTTGTTTGACGAGATACACTCGCGAACTTTATTGCGTATTGATTGAATGAAGTTCTATGTTGTGACGATTAATAAATGCTATCATCGGTTACATACGAGTACATCGAATATTCGCTTTGCAGAGTTTTAATGATCATATTCTTTACGGCTGCGTAGTTTTGAACCACCGGAATTTCTGTTGCAAATAAACAATGATGTTTTAATAAAAGTTGATGGGCTCTTTGTTAAACAGTGTTTTATGCATTGATATGATGTTAAAAACTATATAATAATCAGTGACAGAAAAAGGTACTATCAAAACGGTCCTTGAAGGTTTGGGTGCTCTTCTAGGGGACGTAAGGTTAAATTTGCAATTATATGGCATGACATTGTATGCTTACATTGAAACTTGGACAGTTCAGTGATATTTTAATATGGTGACTTTGTAATTATCTATACTAATATTATAAAGCTGAAGAGTTTGTTTGTTTGTTTGTTTGTTTGTTTGTTTGTTTGAACGCGCTAATCTCAGGAAGTACTGGTCCGATTTGAAAAATTATTTTTGTGTTGGATAGTCCATTTATCGAGGAAGGCTTTAGGCTATATAACATTACGCTGCGACCAATAGGAACGAAGCATCAGTGAAAAATGTTGCAAAAATAATCAAATTCTTATTAACAGAAATTGACGCAGACGACGTCGCGGGAAACAGCTAGTTCTTTATATTTTAGCTCCTTTTTTTATGATTTCATTATTGAATTAGGATTTGGTGAAATTTTTCGTTTAAGACGCTGACTGCAGCCGATGACCTTGAGCAATGAACACGCCCACAAATTTATTTGTCTTTGAATTTCTTTGGAACGCGCCACAGCTATCACTGTCGATTCTCGTAGGAGTGACAGAGAAAAAGCGCATGGAATAGAAGGGCCTAAGTGCCAAACAACAAAATTCGTTGTGCAATTTAAAATTGCCATTTTATTAAAAATCTATTCAGCCATTTGCTTAAGCAACATGTAATATACAATATAGCAAAATTTTATTATCATTGTTATACGGACTGCTGAGAAAAATGGTAATTTATGTATTTTCAGAGGCTACTTTGAGATTTTTTTCTATCGAGAAAAGTTTTTAGAATCGTGTTTTGGAAACAGCCACCTGGTCGAAAATATGATCAATTACAACTACATAGAATTTGGCAACAATACGAGCCATAGGCTTAAAGCAAAACAATCTTCATTGAGCTCAATTTGGCTCATGTCAGCGTCTTAAGCAATATTATTAGGATGTTATTAATAATATCAAACACTACAGTGCACAAAAACGTAGTGCAGAAAAAGTACTCAAAACAGAGTGCAGAAGTAAATGCTTAACTATTTTGTTCTTAACAATACTAGTAAGTAGGTGGGTTTTTGAGATATTCAAAAATTAAATGACTGATGT
The DNA here is from genome assembly GCA_949315895.1 of Anania crocealis. NCBI lineage: Eukaryota > Metazoa > Arthropoda > Insecta > Lepidoptera > Crambidae > Anania > Anania crocealis. The sequence goes on from OX438862.1 coordinate 13,594,094, forward strand.
AAGCCACTATTGCGATTCGTCTGTATTATATGTCTTAGCCACTCTGGAACATATGGTCAACTTTTTTCCCATACACACATCGAATTACGTTGGAAACAAGAGGTCAATTATCGTCCGATAGACAAGGGTAGACGTGATAAAAACATATCTCCTAACGCGTAATTACATAATAGCGCATCCTCAGACGCGCCTCGGGTAATAATGACGCCAGGAATATGGGTTAGCCAGAGACTAAAAAAATACAAATTACGTATCGAAAGGCTTAGTGTGGATAAGGTTAAATATAATCGAGAGATTTTTTTCAAAAATAGAACTTGAATATTATGATTACAAATCGTGCAAAGATTTTTCATTCAATATTTGTAAGCTATTAAGAATTTCATATATTAGATTTCCACAGAAAAAACGCGAAATTGAAATATACAATCTTGTTTTAGTGACGAATTCTCATAGTAACAAGGTTTTATTTAGCTAATTATTTAATCAGATAACAAGATCCATACTTATGTTTATAAAATATTCGTAACATATGTTGTTAGCAGAAAAAAAATTGTTAAAAGTATAACCAGTTATTGTTATTTTATTAATTTTGCATGCATAGGTCACGGGTCTTATAAACAAAGGTTATTTTTTTATTCCAACTAAAATAAATGTCGAAGCAACATAATTTTATCAGATCATGGTTATCCTTTGATTTTCATGATTTCTTAAGTAATTGTTTATTACTGTAATATTTATGTTGCACGAAAATAAACCCTATAATATTTTTAACAATTATAAATAACAAGAAAATGTAAAACAAACTTGATCGCGGAGTAAATTTCTAATTTATTATTGAAACTGTATTTACTTTTAGTTTAACCTGTTTGGATAATTAAATCAACTGCTATCATTTATTAATAACTAGCTTACCCCGCGAACCTTGTATCGCCTCAGAATAATATAATTGGATTTTGACGTAAGACGTCACACAATGTCATTGGCATCAAATATGGCGTTTACGTTACCATGTTACACAGAAAATTTGCAATAAAATAATATTGCGAGTATAAATTGAGATGTAAGCTATCCTATCTTTCAAGTTGGATCAAACTGCACACGGTGTGCAAATTTGATTAAAATCGGTTAAGTAATTTAGGAGTCCATCGCGGACAAACAACGTGACACGTTATTTATATATATAGAAGATATAAGAAGATAACACATTTATTGCTGTGAATTTGAGGCTGGCCGCAAATTAATACCTACTTGTGACCACTATTATTACAGAATGTCAGGTTCGTTTTTTAAAAGACATGCAAATTGTAACAGCGGCAGTTATAATAAAACTCGCTTCGAAGCACGTCGTATCCTTCCTATTTTATCACCAGCGATGCGTGAAGTTAGAACAGAAAGGGCCCAAAAACAAGTTTAATAAGAAGGTGGAAGTAAAATATTTTTGGTACCGGAATTGTTAATAACTGTACATACCCAGACATTTTGTATGTCTAATGTGTTTGAGAATAGGGTTGAAATTTGTTGAATGAAATCGTAGAGGTATCGTTGCGGTTGAAGTCCGAAGCCAGACTGCCGATTCTCTTTTAATTTAAAGCTTGAGCAGGAACGAAAAAGTTAACGAGACACCGCCTAATTACACCTTAGATAAGAACAAACAAGGTTGTGGGCTATTTTGAGTTGTTATAACACCATATGTCGATGTTTTGCACAGTCATTATGATGGGCGAGCGCACTATGATTGGCTTTCTGGATTATGATTGGTTTTAGCAGATTTATGGTGTAGCCGATGAAAGGCTATTTTGTTTTAGCTTTGATCAAAGGATTTTGGAATGTGGCGGTTTAGCACGTTAACTATACTGCGTTGAAATTCATTTTTAAAGGCGTTTAAATATGTGACGTGAAAATATGCTGGAGCCTGTCAGACGCTTTACTATTATTTTTTGAATATGAACTAGAAGTGTTACAATGGCGCAATTGTCACTAAGCAGACGAGATACTATTAATCACATATAATATTCTAGAACCATTGTAGTAGCAGAATTATGGTCCAGTAGATTACCACTACTAATTCCATGTTCATTTTAAATAGCAGTATTACAGATAACGCCTCTACCAGTGTTTTGATGTTAAGAAGCACGTGGTGTTGTATGTAGTCTGCTTAAAAGGACAAGAACCTCCCTTTCTCAGTCTACGAACACTCATATTATGACACCATAAAAAGTTAGCAAAGAAGTACTGTTAGAAGAACGGGAAGCAGCGTTTTCTCTCCACCGTGTTGGTCAGGCTGCTGTCGTAACACGCTTAGCTTAGCTCAGCTAAGCTTAGCGATTATCCTATTTTTGGGAATGGCTATCTCTAGCTGTGTTCTGGCGTAAGCTGATGATGTAATGCCATTGATCTAGAAACATTGAAGTGGCACCAAACCAACTGAAAAACTGCGATCTCTAATTATTATACCATCTTTAAAGAGATAGTAATTCTAAATTTCGATTTCATTTGGCACAAAAGCAAACAAAACTCTACTATCTTCCAGCACAACTTTACCTAGAGATAACACGCATAGGAAATGAATCGACTGAACAGCAAACTGGGAACTAGTTTTCGAACAACGGAAGTTCAAACATAGTAGAAATTAACTCTCAGCTGTACCACAACGGTCGGTGTAATAAACCATATTCGGTCTAAGATTTTGAATTAATTATGAAGTTTCAGGCTAAAATTACTCACATCCTATTGCCGATAGTGTATACCCCAGTGTTGCGCATATAAATGACTATGCATGTTATTAAGATAGGGGAAATAGTAGGTAGATAGATCAAATTATGTGATGTTGATACAAATAACAGATAATTTATTCACAGTCGCTGTAACCCTTTCGTATGCAGCCGATTGTGAGATTTGGCACGGTTTGATGATATAATATGTTCATAAAGAACATCCTATTGCTACGGTCGTGACTACTTTTTGTTTGTGAATGTTGCGAATCGTTTTTTTCTTTTCATTTATAGTACCGGTTGTAGTCAAGTGTTTACCAATACTCCTTATTTTCTAGGTATCCAAAATAAAGAAACCTCGTATTTAAAATATTAATTAAACATAATAATAAAATGTTTCTCCTAGAGCTTTGTCCCGTTTCTATTCAGAAAAATTTGACTCATAGTAGATGCTGCGTTTCTTATTATTCTATAAAGGTTGAGTGATTATTATCAAACCTTAGCCACACACAGCGGGAATAAAAACATTTTTTGAACCGTGATCTAGTGTTTTTTTTGGTTTTATCAGGATTCATTATTTTATATCTGAATAAGTAACATGAATCATCCTGAATACCTAAGAAAGGCACTAAAACTCTAATAAGATTCACTAAATTCATTATAACACTTTGGAATTTCTTATTCGAATAGAACATTTTTATAGAGCAGCAATAAATCTCAACCGGATATTATGACACATCTCAGAAATGGTGTTTTTCTTCGAAAAGAAGAACAATTATGATAATTATCACGCCTTACCCATAGCACGACCATAACAATAATTAAGACCGTTAAAAACGTTATCTTCACAAAACCAGTAATGTTCAAACAAAAAGTGTCGCCTCTCGCATGATTTCGATTTACGATGTCCGACCACGGGATTTTCATCAAATCTCACACTTGGGAAACAACAAAACAAAAATGAACCTTCAGATCAAAAGATAGAGCACTTTTTCGTAGTAAGTTTTATGTATTTTAACTGCAGCAATAATTTGGGAAAACGTCACTGGCCTCCATGAGATAAAATATCAAATTCTCAGTCTCATTTGGAATATCAAAACCAAGAAGCGGCAACAGCTTTTTCAACATTTAAATGAAATATAATTATAAACAATTACTGGCTGATTTAATGAATGAAGAATACGAGGATCGAAAGAGAAAGGGTATGTAATATGGGTATGGTGTGAAAAGGAGACAAGATAGACAACGCCTACGTTTCTCTGAATGTGTGATTCGGCGAGCGATAAAAATCGGTTGTCTTATTCGTCTGTTTTTTAATTAGTGAGGGAGCCATGTGAATCGTGGTGGTAGCAGCCATTGTGCGGGAATAAATACGGATCTTTGTAAATGATCGAATAACAACGAAGACGTTCAGACCGATGATAATACAATGTGAAAGACTGTAATCGAAAGACAAGGCAATATCCTAAGAAACATTTGGATTGTGCTGGCTTAATGTTTTGTTGGTATCAATTTATAACATCAAAATTAAGTGGTTGGTTGTATAGTCTTTGATTTAGTTGTAGTCTTAAATATTAATTCATTTTATTTTAATACAAAAACGAGGTTCTTTCTTTAAATTAAATATCCATCAAGAAATTTCTTTTAAACATGTCTGGTCGCCTTTTACACTATTTTAGTCCCCAAATTTACGAAGTCAAAGGTGCAGAATTTCTTTAGAGAGATAAAAATATCAGTTTAGTTAATAATTTCCATAAATTAGATTAACATTAACATCGTATAATCGAGCGATTCGTAGGAACAGAGCAAAGAATGATTAGAAATGCTAATAGACATGTAAGTGCTCGGCAATCAGGTGGTTTTGTTTGAAATAAAATTGCACGTTTGTAGTTCCATGGCATGGGCCTTAATGACTACTTGATAAAGTTTTAAATCGATGTGTAAACGGACGATAGTGAGTCATTTGGATATTTAAACGATTCTCACAACCCTGACTTGATGGTTTATATTATTGGTTGATAGTTAATTGAACTATCGATTCCGAAAGATATTGAAATTGATAAAGATTTTATTTTTTTGTAGTAACATGTTAAAAGGTTATTAATGTGCCTTACTCTGATGCCAGCACTTAAATAGAAACACCACCTCTTCTCTTTCTATGGTTGTTGTTAGAGGCGACTAGAGAATTCCCGCTCAGTAGTACGTCCTGCAGTGTATTCTCTCCATCATTCATTAGGAATCTGCGATCGCCAACTCATCTACCAAACGTGGCGACGATGGCAACATACCTATTCCTTTTGGAGGAGCCTATGATTACTTAGTTCTAGCTCTAGTTGTGAACTCATGCAGGCTCTATTATTACATGACGAGGGATATTTATAAGTTGTTTTCAAATCGGAATAAAATTGTAAAAATCAGAGGTCTATCCGGCAGGATTTTTACAATTAATAATCTTGATCCGAACATTATAAAAATGCAAACTGCAGATTTTTACTAAATTCTCACGAATATACATAATACAATCGAATAAAATATACAGAAGCAGGTGAAGTGAACTCTTTACTAAATAATAGTGTGAAAAAATCAATAGACAGAACACCATTGATGAAAAAAATATCACAATACAGAGGATATGTGACAGACCAGAGGACGATAGTACAAAAGTTTTTGAGAGCGTTCGACAAAAATATCTTTTTCGTTGCAATGTATTTCAGACCATCCTTAAAATAACACGATATAGAACCCAAAATGGAATGGACAAATGTTTTTCTTTGTGCAAACTTTTTGGTCTGAATTCACGTTTGAATGATATGGTTCAAAAATGTCTCCGAGATAGATTTTTTGACAATACGCAGTAATTGGTGGGTTGGGTACCTGGGTACGATGTTTTGTAGTATAACAATACTGGTGGTTAACAAAAGAACATACGGAACAAGAATATCGAAGTAATTTGCTCTTTGAATTTCCAGTATAACGAGCGGTGGTTAACGTAATTGCGTGCTTTTAGAATTTTAGGTCAAACGATGTAATTAAAAATTCTTAGTTGATTGTTAATTGATAATAATTCAAACGAATTCGTCTGGATTCAGGTGAACGTCTTATATCGTAAGTTGATTTCTACTAGTTCTGAATTGCTCTAAGTTTATATTGACAACAAAATGTTGTAACATTGTTTTCTATAGGATGATGGGTATTACAACCCAAAACCAGCGTACGTTAAACTACGAAGGGACAGGATTTAAAGTAATCTGCCTTATTATAGAAGAAATTCGTACATGTATTAGTGATTAAAGGAGTACTGTCAGAAGAAGACAGAACAGCAGCGCCTTTTCTCCACTATTGGTCAAACTGCGATCTCCTATCCACCTGCTAAGCGTAGTAATTATCGTAAAGACCTTCTATTGAAAAAGCCTGGGTCCAGCAGTAGACTGGTATAAAAAAATTACAAGTTGAGTTACTAATATCAGAAATTTTAACAAGTTCAGTTAGTCTACAAGTACTTTTTCCAAGTTTTAATTAGGTACCAGGAATTCTAATAGCTGTCACCACACCTGAAAACCTTTTTATACTTTCGGTATAAATACTGAACTCGCATGAACTAAGTTAGTAGGGGAGACTAGCAGCAGAAGTAAAACAGGAGAATTGTAACATTGGCTAATATTAAAGCACAAACGCATGTGTGTGTGATATAAACAAGCGGACTTGGACTAGGTATATTAGGGTTTTGTCTTGCCTCAATGTTACATTTGTCCTCTGGTAATTCTGCCCCAGTTTTCCCTATCATTGTAAATTAATTTGAATCCAAATTATCTATGACAATAATTGAGCAAAAATAACGTGTAATAAATGTAATTGATGCTTAAAATAGCTTACTAGTTATAACTGCTTTACCTTTTCCTATTTTTCTACGTAACTTATTTAAAAAAATACTAAACTCAACGACCCCGGGGCATTTCATAAAAGCTGAAAACCTGTGCAAAATGTATTTAAAAGAATTTTCACGAACCTGTTTTTCGTTACCCATGTGGCGAGGCCGGACAAGACATGAAAAGAGAAAAACGAAATGTTAATTAAACGTGGATCCAGCTGAAATCAGGAAGAGTATAATTAAAGCACACATTATCCGGCGAGTTAATGAGGAAACTAACGAAAATTCACATTTTAAATTTAATATTTGGGTTTCAAGCGCGGTATACTCGTACCTACAATTAAAATAATTTTATACATATTACAGTCACTGGTTTATTAACCTAACAAGAACAATGCTTCGTCAATAATAAATACACAAATCAAATATCTGACTATTTTAACCTTAATAAGCATCAGAGGTCCTCATATGTTTTCCCTCACCGCTAAACAATTAGTGGAATGGAAAAGTTTCCAAAAAATCCAGAGACAAATACTTAAAGCACAAAAACCATATGATATGAGACTCCCACTGAGCTCAGTTTCACCACTGCACTGTCATATTGCACCTCTATAACATGATAATATTCATTAATAAAGTTTCATAGACGTTTACACGATTATGAAGCCCTTCAACTCATCGCAAAGCTTTTAGTTGCGTCGAAATTCGAAAACCGCAACATCTGGTGTACCTTGTATCAAAGTACTGGGTAGATTGCATTTTGTCTACTTTTGTTGACGAAGTTAACTGCAATTGAAAATGGCTTTTATTTAAGGCCGGTAAAGTTTATTCTCTGTCAGCACAGTTTGAGGAATTCATCTGGTGTTTAGGACCTTTTGGGACAATGGCGCGTTTCAATCTGTTGTCTTGTCTGCTTCGGAGCTATCGGGCTATTTCATGCAGATGCGTACTATGGGACAGGAGTGGAAAACTCGATTTAGTCAAGAGACTTGCTTGAAATGAAAATTCAAAAACAGTGATGAAATATTTTTCTTAAATGGAAAAGTTCTAACAATGGATGTTTCTTGTTGTTATGCAAATTGAAATGTACCGTTTTCGTTGAATTCATTCATTCAATTAAATATATTTGCTTGCAACTTCTCTTAGTTCAAGTTTTACTTTTTTATAGGTTTATTGTTTATACTAAGAAAAACAAACTGTCAGTAAAAAACAAACGTTATTTACCTAAATCCAAATTCTAGTCTTTTTTGGATCATTTAGGTTTATCCATAAGCTAAGCTTCTCAATAATCCTAGCACAAAAATTTAGTTTTAACATTTGAAACAATTTTTGTTCATTTTTTTCTTAACTTTTCAGTTTAATTCAATAAGTAGTAAATCATAATTGAACTATTTGCCTAAAACCTTAAAACTATTTTCATCCAGAGAACCCTAAAAACAACAAAATCGAGTTACGTGGAGTAGTTTAGCTCCGATCAGACTTCTAGTTTTGTAAGGCGAATCAAATAACTTTCAATAGGTGAATTGCCGACGGCTTTCCTTTGACGTGAAGACGGATCGCTTTGCGAACACTTTCGATTTACCTCTTATTAAATTCATCGCAATTCCCAAGTCGGCATACAGTTCTTTGAGATACCAAAGTGTATGGAGTTGAAACGGAACTAGTGAATTTTCTAAGTTTTGTTATTTTTAGGGCTTTGCCCCCAAGGTTCTGTCAATACTTTACTGCTAACTAAGCTCACGATTTCTGTATATAAACAGCCTGTCCGTATCAAATAAAATGCTACAGATTTCAAACCTCAATCACCACCGACCTATACCAGTCAGGCCAATGCTGAATAGGTGTCCGGCCGGCACACCAAACTAACCGGGTGGTTAGTGTAGTAGGTGCGTCTTCTATTCTGCAAGGGTCTCGTGTTTGATTTCCGGTTGGGTCAATTGAAGAAGCGATCTGTAAGGGGTAGGGCCTATAGATGTGCTTTGCGAGGCACGCTAAGCCGTTGATCCAAGTTTCCGTCGCAAGATAAAAGCCATAAAACTCGTCACGTTTTGTTTTATGTCGATGTTTCGAATACTTAACAGCATTCGTTGTCACAACATAAAATTTAATCATAATAACATATAAACCCTGATTAAGTCGGAAAACGAACGACTGATATTTAAGCATGAAAGGCGAATACTGGAGCGAAGTGCTGCACCCAATTGATTTAATTTTGTTACTTCTAAACAAAATCTGGATCTTCTAAAGGAGCTGGATGCGAGAAGCCGAGGATCGACCTAAATGACGTGCAATTGGAGAGGCCTATGTCCAGCAGTGGACTGTGATAGGCTGATGATGATGATAAAACAAAATCAATTCTCAAAAAATTAGAATAGTATCATTTTAGCAAATTACGTCTAGTATTATTATTGAATCACAGTAAACTTTTCATTTAGTTCTTTATAAAGTCAAATATGACGCTAACGCTAAAAGCGGCCGCTTTTAGCAATAATGTACATTACGAAAGAATGCCAGAATGAAAAGCAGTTAACAGTGATTCAATAAATACTAGAGGTAATTTGCTAAAATGATAATGTTCTAGTTTTTTGAGAATGAATTATGTTTAGAAGTAATAAAATTAAATCAAATGGGGGCAGCACTTAGCTCCAGTAGTCCCCTTAACAGAATATAATCTATACACATGCGTTACACCTATACACTATCCTGTGTCACACTTATATAACACCAGCCTAACACTCTCCCTTTATTCTCATAACGCGAATTCTCCCAAGTAGTTATATTAAAGAAAGTTGGCGAAAAGGATTGCGCAGCGACGTCCTCGGACGGAATAAGGGAACTTTTGATATTTTTCCCCCTCTTTAGTTATCCCCCCTTTCATTTGAAGAGCTGTAACATCCACAGACCGCATTAAATGCACTTACTGTGCGCGATTTGAGCTAAATGCGTACTATTAATTGCTAACGATTTTCTTGGTGCGAATAAGTGATTACTGTGCTGTATTCATTTGCAATTTTAGTTTAATTAAAAGTTTACAATCAAGTTTATATTTAAAAAGTATTAACCAAGCTTGTTTGTGTCAAGACAAATTCGACAGGGTCCTGGGTTTGGTTCCCGTTGGAAACAATTTAGGGAAGAATCTTAGATAAAGCGCCTCGTTGGTCTAGAGGTTTAAATACCTGGCCAAGATCTCGAGGTCCCGGGTTCGATCCCCGGGTCGGGCGACCAAAAGTTTTAAATTTTCAAACATTACTCGGGTTTGTGATCACCAACCCGCATTTGGCAAGCGTGGTGATTATGCCAGTACCCATCGTTGCTGTGGTAACTCGAATGCAATGCAATGGAGGCCTTTTCCCTGCACTGGGATTATAGGCTGTTCCTTTTTGAAAGATGGAAGTAAAGATATAATCAGTCGGGATTCATTTCGTTAGACGGAGAGACAGCATGATAATAAAGTGTTATATGGTACCGGCATATAAAAAAGAATAGCAACACTCTGTCTTTTCCTGTAAGAAAGAGGCGACTAATGGAGTACTGCCAGTTGAAGACGGCAACGCTTTCTCGCCAGCATTGGCCAAATTGCGTTCGCTAACGTGCCTGATGTTGATAGGAAGCATACTTCAGCTCTTCAACAAAATAAGTATTAAGTTCGCAAATTCGACAGAGAACCAAAGTTACCTATATAGCTCCTCGGATAAGCAAGCTGAAGTGGCAGTGGGCTGGTCACATCTGTCGCAGAACTGATGAACGATGGAGTAATTGAGCTATGCAGTGGAGACCGCGCATAGGCAAACGTAGTGTTGCTAGATGGAGCGACGATCTGCGCAAGGTGGCTGGCAGCAACTGGATGCTCAAAGCTCAAGATCAAGAAAAGTGGCGTGCCTTGGGAGAGGCCTATGTCCAGCAGTGGACTGCCGTAGGCTGATGATGATGATGATGATGAAGCATTAAGTAAGTCTTTATTTTACTTCAAACAATTATACATTATTTGTTGTTAATAAAGCCTATATCTTAAGGATCCTCATGCATGTACGATATTAATTTAGAAACTCCTTCGAGGCGGTTCTTAACAAATCAAACACATGATATCGCATGATTGTTCCGATTTCTCATTGTCTCTCATCGGTTTCTATTTATACAGTCGAGCTGGAACGGTAGGCGGATAGGGCAGTGGCGAGACCGCAAGCGTTAAGAGGAAATACTAAGAGCGAGAGAATTGAAAAATAGGTATTTGTAAGATCTATTATGATCGCGCAGTCCCGAACGCCTCCCCCGCAGAGCGTGATAGAGACAACTGCATCTTGGACCGAAAATACCTACTAAAAGCACACAAAATCAACGTTTCGTAGTCCCTCGATTCCTTTCCCAAAACTAGACCGATTGAAATACTTTTTTCAATAAAAAATTAAAGAAAGGCTTTGGCCGTGTTGTGTATTTTGCTTTTTTTCTAAAATTTAGCCAAATTTGTTTTCTGGATGTTTGAACACAGCGGAACATTTCTGGAGGCTCATATCTCTTTTATTAATTAATTCATGAAAAAATGGAAGATATAGAAACATGCCAATGGTTTTTGTTATAAAAATTATTGCTCTACTGGCATTATCCAGGAAGGAAACGGGACAACGTTTGTATGGAAAAACGGCCCTTGTGTTTCCTATTAAGTTTAGGATTAATATAAATCCACAGCCAACATTAAAAAGTATATTACAAAACCAGGTTTGACAGTCTTACCTAGTTTTATTTAGTGGTTAGTGCAAATTAAACTTGGCGGCCGCTTTGTACAAAAACAATTAAGAAAACGTCAATTATGAATAAATAATTACCATTGCACGATCTTTACCTTTTATTTCTAAGCATATATAAAAGTTTTTTCAACGTTGTCCTCAATAATCAGAATCACACAAGCAGTTTAGTATAAGTAGCTAATTAATTAAAGCTGTTTTGATTTTGTAGTTCATAGCGGCATCCGATATTCGATTGGTCATAATAATAGTATGTGCTAAAAATAACCAGACACAAAGTTTAGCTAAGCCTCGTATGTGTTCATTGCCACGTGCAAGTTTCTTATAATTCAGTGTAACCTAAGAGCATTACAACACAATAAATAAACTGACACTGTCAAAATTATGGTTTTAGGGTCAAATAAACGAGAGGGGCACCCGTCAAAAGTTTTATAATGTTTTATATTTTTGCGAGAAATTGCGTTTACGATACTGACAGGTAAAAATAATAAATACTAGTGTAATAATTTATTCTGATTTGGAACTACTTTAAAAAAGCCGAATTGAGTATTCACTGTATAAATTTGATAATGTACGAGTATACTGACATGTAGAATTTTTACGATAATGTTTTTGATTTCCTTTTTACTAACTAAATTATCGCCTTGATAGTTTTATTAGCTTATTTTAAAGACTATCAAAATGGCTTTGAAAGTCATCGCTACCTCACAAAACGCAGCTTAAATCACACATACCTATACGGAGAAACCTCTAGCAAAATGTCTTGGCACGCCCGAAAACACTTCAATTCATAGTCCTAAACAAACATGTTACCATCTCAGTAATTGCTCACTGTATTGACAGAATTTTATTGTGTATCGTTGTACAAATATTGTTTTTGGATGCATCATATCCTACCTCCATGGGTGATCGTGAGAGCGTGTCATCTGAGATTTTTCAAAGTTAATTTGCGGTAAATTTGATTTTTATTGTGTTTGTACGCGAGGGATGCGCAAATATTTACTGGATTGATAAAATAAAACACCTTTTGCAACCGGATGCGGTCCTACGAATTTGTTTATTCGATCTATTTCGAATTTTAATTATTAAAACTAAAAACTGAATATAATATTGATATTCGTAAAACATAAAACATATACCTACAACACCATTACATTTTACTACGATAGTATTTGAACAGTGTGTGTTTCCAATAATGATTAATGGAACTGAAACTCATGGTCACTCAATATTGGTCACATAAGAAGGTTCAAGGCCGAAGAAAGCAATGCTATGTATTGTATGGTAAGCCATAGGGCTAAAATTGTTATTTTCGAAGCTTTATTATTTAATTTGAAATTTAAATGATGTTGACAAACTGGGACAAACATTGGGACTATTAAGTCAGCCTAATTTAAAGGCTCGTGTTTCTTCTCATACACAATGCGGAGCCTAAAAATTATATGAAATATTGCACCAAGTGACAAAAAAGGCTGTGATGTTATGACTTCCTTAATACTACCGCCCAGTTCCTCCTACAAACAAGTCATATTAGAGGAAAAAATCAAGAGGTGGCATGATGGTAAACCAATATGAATGACCGGCACCTACCGGTATCTAGAGTTACATCACTTCAAAGCTACCGTGTAACTTGAGAGTGCAAAGGAAGCTTAGCCAACAGAGTAAGTAGGAAGGCCAGTACATTTAAAAAATGGTGTAAGTACTTTGGGCAACTTACCAACTTTTAGCGACCACTAAAACGTCAGATAAAATTGAGAATGTTTGACATTGCGTGATCTTGCTAGATCTGCTATCGTGTCTAGATGTCATTCTGTACGCATTTTGAAATGATCATCATCACAACTTTAGTTTAACGCGATATACGAATGTAATGGCTGTTTTGTAAAAGTTGTGGTAAAGGCGACAGTCTGGGACATAAAAAAAAACTCACTTTCAATCGAGCGAGGAAGAAATTCAATACCGCTGTGCAACGAGGATTAAATTTTGTACAATCTCGAAACGTAATCAGCAGCTGTTGCCAGGATTTTTGCCAACCATTGATGTGACGGGATTCGCGGAAGGTTCTTGAAAAAGTTTGGCGTAAAACAATATTCTGAGACAAGTTTATTGTGACAAAACTCACATCACTACACGGCAACTTACACACGCTTCGTTAAATAAATTTCGAAAATAAATTATTTTCATAAGTATGTTACATAAATCTTAGCAAAAGTTCAAACAAGGGTAATGAAAAGATTTCACCCTTCCATTTACAGAAAAAATTATGCCTTTCTGTAGTAAAGTAGTAAAGTAACAGCTTATAATCATCCCACTGCAGGGGAAAGGCCTCCATCATTGAATTCAAGTTACCACTGCAATGATGGGAACTGGCGTAATCACCACACTTGCCAAATGCGGGTTGGTGATCACAAACCCGAGCAACGTTCGAAAATTCGAAACTTTTTGTTGCCTGACCCGGGGATCGAACCTGGGACCCCGAGATCTTGGCCCGGTATTTAAACCACTAGACCAACGGGGCGTTTTGTCTTTCTGATCACCTTCATTTGTCTATGGTTTTTTCAACTCAATATTATCTATGGTTTATTTTTGTAACAAAGAACATACAAGAGTAAGTAAATCCCACTTAAATTTCAATAAGAGTTTTTTTTTTTAATTTTTCTATTGTAATGTTTGACGATAAAGCAAATAAATTAGTTTTCAGTGTGCAGTGCATGCCATAAAATTTTTTTTTAGTACGCATTGTACTTTTTGAAACTTTTTTAATTTTATTCATAGTGTCAAATGATACAGTGTAAGTTGAAAGCAGCATCTGAATAATTTAGCGCTTGATTTTTTCACTTTACATAACAAATATTGTCAGAGAAAAATAGAGACAGCAGAACATTATTAGTTTAGAACATCGGTCGCCTTATAAGCTCAGACTGATTGTCATTGTTTAATTCTAACGTAAATTATCCTAGACATTCGCAACATCTTAGTTGTAGTGATAAAACCGATGTACGGGTACTACAAGTAAACGAATTCATTGGAAGACCCAAATACTTTTGTATCGTTCTCAAATAGCCTAAAAAAAATAATGGGAAAATTGGCCTATAAAATTTTCATTACATCGATTTTAACGTGTAATGGTAATGTTTCGTGTCTATCTGAGGCGTTTTACGATTACCAGATTTTACGAGGACTATAACATCGATGTTCAATATAATCTTTAGTGTCATACTCTTGTACAAAAAAAAAAACAATACAGGAGTTAAAAGTTATATCGTGGTCGTAATATAAAAGAAATTTATGCACACCATATATCAATTGACATTGATGTCAAATCAATAAAACCTTATTCTACGTATTATTGATAAAGTAAAGTCAGTTTATATTGGAATTTTATTTAGAAAATTCGAGAAAATTTATTTTTAAACTTGACTATTTGTTGCTTCATGTTTGTGTAGCTTCATATACGTAGGTAGAGGAAGAGATAAGCAGAGAAACTGCTGGCCAATGCCAGTAGCTGCTTTGCTTATCTCTTCGACCGTTGATATCCTAATCAGTTTTAACTATAATAGGTATTTTAATACAATTTCATGGTTTCTAATGATTTTCTATAAATTGACACTTACATTTTTCTTCTTATCTTCCAATTGTCCGCAATACTTAATAAAACGTTATATTACCTATAGCAACCATATATTTTTAAAATAACGCAACATAAGTAACATTTACAACACACCTAACAATCATTTGACATCAATAATTGGCTATGCAAACCTTATTAAAAATTGCTAGTCAAAGTTTTCCATGTTTATTACAATTTTTCATAGAGATTATCAAACTGACAATAGTGATGTTAAAAAAAGAAAAAAACAACATAAAATAATTAAAAATGTTTCATCATCGACAGCAGCATCTAAGCCAAGTGCCTAAGCCTTCGCTTATAATAAAAAAAAACTAACTTAAGCGTTTGTATACGTAATGAAGTGCGTTCAAAAACGAAAAGACCAAAAGTCGTTGTTCGATATCTTTCCCTTTTCTTCGGTCCGATCTCCATAGCAAATTACATGGAGTCACAAAATTCATCCCAAAGGTACAATAGAGGGTGGACTTGTAATAGATCGGATGCTTTCCTATTTCCGTGTTTATCTACCTAAGTGGAAAAATACAGAAAACAAAAGGCATTTGTACGGTATCTACATAAAATACATTAGTATTTCTCTAGAGACGAGGATATGAAAACTAACGTTATCTCCTTTCTGACAATTAATAAAAAGGTAAATTTGCACCGATTCTGTTACCGATTTTTACCCTTATGTTTTATAAAATAGACAATTTCACCAAGGATGTTTCCCAGCACTCCTATGAAATGGCAATTTTGAAATATATATTCTAAATGACCCCGTACTTGAAATCAAACTCTTGATGAGAGATGAGATACTCGTATTATCGGTTCGATAGTGATTATGAAATTCAGTTTGAAACCGCCTATAAATGTTTGCAACATTTTTTCCCAAGGTGATATTACTTTACTAACATAGTATTAAGTAAAGTGACATACTTTTATCTATTGTTATTCCACGATAGAAGACGATTTGGTCCTACTAACAAATGCATTCCTTTTGAAACGCATATACTTTTTGTTGACAAAGCTAACTCCTGGCATCACTCGATCAACGCAGAGATAACGAGACAATGTTGCTACTTGCTTCCTAAGTATCTACTAGGTACACTTTACAATACTTTGCATGACGTGAACGACATTGAATACGATTTACGAGTAAGTTATCGCAACAATCCATCGACAAATAGCAAATCTCAAAACGAATTCCAAGGATCACATAACAAGTTTCATGTCTTGTAGACCTAGCTCTTTGTTCTGACAATTCAGTGAGTTCGTCCGATCCTTTCAAGCAAAAGATTGTATACACCCGATTGCTAAAACATATTAGCATTTACTTTAACCCGACGCTAGATTTCTTCATGAAATCTATAAATAGCTGCTGCCGTATTCTTTAACTGTTGTACGAGATAGATATCTTTAGTATGACGCAGCAGTTTCTCCAATATTTCTGCACTACTTACTTCGAATTTATCTTCGAAAGTTGCTGAATATGCAATTTTATGGTTATTCGTGTGGATGGTTCGATTTGTGGCGTAATCTGGAATGATTGATGGCTACAGTCACAGATCGCTTCAGTGTTGTGAACCTTTGTCGGACGAGATGTCAATTTTATATACTTAACATTATATCTCGACATGTTCTTATAAATCTTGCTGATACAGACGTTTTTTGTTCAAATGTTTCTTGAAGTACTGACCTTTACAACGCGCGACCGTTAACCATGCATGAACGTTTCTCACAACGTTTTTTGTAATTTACTAAAAAGGTTACTCTTTTTGATCAATAAAAAATACAGTAGAGACTTTGGTGACATATCAGAGATCTTATCCGAACTAAACCTTCGCACAATGCGCCGTAATAATGGGCGCACAAAAAATGATCGGTATCAAAAAGCAGCATTAAAGGGGACAAAAATATTCAGTTCAAATACATATAGGCCCAAGGTGGTGACAAAAAGCCACTGGTACACTCGTGTGAGTGTGTTTATGCCAAAGGGTTTGAGACCAGTCTATAGATCTTAGTAAACTGAATGGGATCAGTAAAAAATGGGCGCAACAGAGAACGTATTTATTTAAAATGTTTAATAACAGAGCGGCTCGTAAAACTAGCTTTATTTTTTCTTTACCTTTGTCAATTTGATCTTTGGATGTGATATCGTCCACGCCTCTGGGGCACTCTCGTTAATGGGGTACCTATGACGCTGAGCCCGCATTATATGTGAGCGAGATTTCTATACGCTGTCACCGGCGACCCTACGTGACAAAACTGTCCCTCCCTACATTCAAATTTCTGAAGGAGCAATTGAAATCGGAGATCGTAAAGAGAATTAGAGCGGGGTCTTTTTCGAGCCCGTTTTGTTTCGGGCGCGTTCAAAGCCGGGCTTCTTTTGAATCTCGATCAGGCATCGAAGTGGAAGTGGGGGCAGCGCTTATTGGGATTCCCTATGGCCTACCAATCGGCCGTGCGACGTCGCGTAATCTAATAGCTTATTAATGAGGGGAAGCCATCAATCTGCCCCTATTTTCTATCCTAGCGAACTCTAAAATATTGGATTGCATCTCTTTTATTTGTCATGCCGTTGGTATCGCCGTCTTGTTCATGTGTGCGAATGGGAAGGTCTGAGCCGGGCGATGGCTCCTCCCACAAATTTATAATACAATAAATGAGTGAAGTCGCGGTGAGGTGGAACCGGACGGAGATAACGCGTAATGCAAGGTTATTGCGTAAAAAAACAAACGGCAAAACGTATACGTAAGAAAGATATACGGGTTCGTGTAGAGGACCTTTATGATCCAACTCTGGCTAATATACGAGCGGAAGATTCGCGCTCCATGGATTATATGTGCAATAAAAAGGATAATTTAAAATTACGTTTGCTAGAATGTGGCTACATTAAGGGTAATTGGTGAAACGACGGCTTTACAACTTAGATACACAGACAGATAAGGTGACAGTGCAAATGTGTTGTTTTTATTACACTCAAACTGTTTGAGTAAGACGCCCTGTTTGCATTATCATAAAACACATCTTTATGTTGTTTTATCGGAATTCAGCAAATAAACACATGTTTAATGTACCTACTCGTATCAAAAAATTTAAATACACTTTCCTTTGTTTATGTGTCATATATTGACCATCACGATGCTTAAGTTACTATTTAGATAAAAAATTAAATGTCAAACTTAACGATTGTTACCTTTTAGAAGAGTATTACATTTATTGTTTAAAATAGAGTTAAGAATACTGTGCATTGCTACATTTGTTTTAAAAAAAATTGAAAATGGAATGTTGTTTTTCAATGTTAACAACAGAGTACGATATAAGGTAGCGACGAGTTTGTAATAAGGAAATGACTCTTCAGTATCTTTAGTTAACCATGTAATTCGAAACTCATTTCTCGTTGTTCCAAACGTACAAAATGAATTAACCGTGAAAATCACGAC
The DNA here is from genome assembly GCA_949315895.1 of Anania crocealis. NCBI lineage: Eukaryota > Metazoa > Arthropoda > Insecta > Lepidoptera > Crambidae > Anania > Anania crocealis. The sequence continues at coordinate 13,612,465 of OX438862.1, forward strand.
CACCCCTTTACAAAGGTATTTTTTGTCTTATCCTTCTTACTTAAATGCTTAAAAACAATCTAAAATCCTTAACAGCATTACGTGACGTAATAGAAAAGAAATATTTCATTAGAGTTAGGTTGATATTAAATGCGTTAAAAGAGTTGTCAAATAGAAGCTTTTTTAAGGTAAGCCGATGACTTGAAATTATTCATAAACAAAACTAACCCTTCCAAAAAGTAAAGCTGTACTATTTGACACGTAAGTTAATAAGGTAGGTGTAGTTATTACGAGCTTATCTCGTGATCAAAATTCGTTGAACCACGGTAACAAATGTATAGGCGATGACTCGGCTAACCAGTAACCACCTCATAATAAGAAACGCCTAATACAGGGTGTTTAAAAATTATGTAATCTGCTGCTGAATCGCTGATATATGAATTCAAAAACAATGTACTTTGCATATTCCAAATAAAGAACGTTAACGACGCACGGAATTTCATCAACTTTCAATTTTGAAACATTTGAAACAAATATATAGCTGTAAACAACGTGTTCCTTTTGATATTCCATTACTCTACGGTTATGTTATATAGATAAAATTAATATAAAACGCCTTAAAACATGTGGTTCAAAAATCAATAGTTTCGAATATAACATCAATTTTAGTTATATTTGTTAAAAAAATGTAACCAGTATGGCGAATTCTCAGTTTTGCGAGACGTTGGCAAACTTACACTAAAGTGTAGGTAGTAGTAAAGTAGCGGGAGAGCGTAACTTGTAAAAACATTGACGTGTGTGGGTGTTTCATGTAAATCGTTTTCATTCAAAAGTTCATTCATAACAAGGTAAGGGCGTTTTACATAAACAGTCTTGATTTTTTAGAATTATTTACTATACTTTATAATATTTGAAAAATAATTTATAAGCAATTTGATTCTTTACCATGGTCTGTTTAGTACCCTAGTGTTATGGGATATCAAAAGGAACACGTTGTATAAAGAGGTATCTCTTTTAAAACTTACATACTTATAAAATATTAAAATATCTATTTTGACAAATAATAACTATTATAGAGAACGTATTCGGAATTTACCTCAAACTTTTTCGACTGATATATTTATCTTTGCCCTTATTACCTTTTTTTAAATAATTTAATTGGTTCTTAATAATTTTTTTTTACTAATTCCGGAGCATATAATCGTAAATTTAAAATAAAGAATGTATTTTGTGTTTTCCATGTATAAAAAAAGTTACTTTTTATCAAAATACTTTACTATCAAAATTAATTAATAAGAAGGTTACTAATTTTTTTTTTACAACTTGTAGTTTTTTGACATGATATTACATTATGAAGTTCATATTTCCACTAACCTTGGCCCCCACATGTGTGTAGTACCTATTTCTAATGGACTTGTCATGTTATGCTAATGATAAACCAGGTACAGTTATTTATCATTTTATACAATATCTCAAAGCCACCTAGAATACCTGATTCGAAATGCTTATCTAGAAGTTGAAATATTTGATTAATGTTATACAAGACTGGGATGGATATGTCCAAGATGACAATTAGATTAGAATGAGAAATGTCGATTGTGTTTTCGATGCAGTGTGTGATGTATTGATATTTTATGTTTTTTTATTTGTTTTTTTTTTAAGTTTAAGATAAATTGTCAAAATAAAATAACATAAATGCTTTTATAGTTAGGAGGTTGGGAAAATAATTGGGATTCAGCATTTTTAGCCAGTGGCATGACAAATTGATATTATTTTTATTTGAAAATTGCTGAAAATCTTAACTTAGTTAGTCACAAATGTAAAATATAATTCAAAATACTCTTATTACGACGATCTACCTTATTAAACTATCTATCATTTACTATGGTTTATTTAGTAAATAGCTATTAATTGTATGGGATAGTAAATATTATGAATATTTCACTTTAATTCAACCAAAATTATAAAATTTAAATGTAAATCAAAATTAACGTAAAGGCTCCTATTAACGACCCCCTAAAATTGGTGTCCTAATAACGTCATTTTTTTTCAATCATTCCTAATAGACTTTATATAGGTTCCAGTAAAGGGATTTCTTAAAAATTAGGTAGGTTTTGTAGTTAGTCGTTAAAAATATTTTAATTTGTGTGTCTAAATAGTCAGTGAATAAAATAAATTGACAGTAAGTGAGATGCGCCCGATATGAATGCACATTTCATAGTGTTGCGCCTCCAGCCTCATAAGAACCACTTAACTTTACTTAAGAAAAATAAGATACTAAAAGTGGATTTGTCTTCTTGCTATCACTTAAAAACTGTAATGTATAGATTGTTTTATTAAGCTAACCCTTAATATAACCAATTTTATTGATTTTTATGGTATAAAATCATATTTTACTTAAAGGCGGTAATAGAGTCTAAATCTCATAACTTGATGCTTATAACGACCCATGGCGTTGTAAGAAATTCAAGAACATTTATTATTTTGAAATAAATGTCTATAACTAACTAATTACTTTAATTTTATCTTGTTTTGTTCACTCAATAAGATTATTTTACTTAGTTGGATCAATTAACGACAAACTTTTTTCCTAGAGATTTTGGGTAAAATTCGTTTGAACGTTAATCATTATATCTATTAATTTATGACAATATATTTTAAACAACCTAGTTTTTCTTAATAATTGAGTAATTGATATTAAAAGAAAATGAATAGTAATGACATCAAATGGAACAGTTTTCAATAAAGTAGATATTGTAGCTGTTGATTAGGTATTTTATTGGTCGCTAATAGAATATTGTAGGTAATCTTCACAATTCATTCTATTCCCGACTAATAGCTGAGAAGACATATAAGCTAAAATTTTAGTACACAAAACTTCACTCCATGACTGTGTGTATATTATTATAAACAACTTTATTCAAGAGTGACTTTTTAGTACCAAGTATTAGAACAAGCCAGGCAAGTACGAGTTGGACTTAGATAATGAGGGCTCTACTTTGTCTTCTAGGTTAAATTAAACCCAGACTACTTTATTTGATATTTTTGCAATTAAATTGCAATTATAATATCAGTACGAAGTACGAAGATTCTGGGTTTAATATCAGTATATAAACTTGAAAAACTATGTCTCAGGCGGGACTCGAACCCGCATCTCCTCGCATGCCCGCCCGGCATGCGATAATTTTTCAAGTTTTTATACTGATATTAAACCCAGAATCTTCGTCAAATTTATTCAGCGTAAGGCCAAATTATACTTGGAGTTCAAAAATTCAAAGTACCTAGATATATAAAAAACATTTTTGAATTTTCCCTATGAAATGTCCGATAAAGATTACATTACTATTAAATTTCAAGACTCCAGAATCACTAGATACACCATATTGGTTTTGATTCCCTAACATTTATCTGTTCTTTTTTGTTTTTTCTAAATGACTTACCTAAAGCCCTTTTCTTTCCTTAATTTAAAACAAAATCTAATAAAAAATACCAGAAAAAACACAAAAACAAGAAAAACAAAAACGTGGCAAAAAACAGAAAAGAAAAATAGAAAGATAAAAGAAACATGCAAATATTAAAAAGGCAAAATAAATAAGCGAGTTGGTTAATAACTTTTTGAAAACTGTATGGCAGATACAGTTTTCAAAAAGTAAATTATTTGTGTTACTTATTTATATTTACTATCTTATTAGTATGAAGATAATTAAAACTGATTGCGGGTGGCAGAAATATTTTTTCTGAATTAATTAGAATAGTAAAAAATATAAGTGCATAACAGTTTTGAAATTATCATTGATATGTTACATATTACGATCATAATAACTTATTATTTGTAAAAATATAATCCTAATAATATTATTTCAAAACTGTTATTAACACTTAATGAATACCTCTTACTACTGTTTTTTATTTAATTTAATTGTATAGGGAAAGTGACAATTTCTTAGGGGTCGGTAATGGAAGCGGAAAAAACGGTAATAGTATTTAATAACATCCAAGGGTCGGTAATAGAAGAAACTGCTCTTTTGGATTAAAAAAATATTTACTAATATTTGTGCGATATAATACTGAATTTAAGTACTGAATTTCATAGAACATTTCATCAGGATTGAATATAAATAACATCATCATTCCTAACATACTAGCTTATATCTATTTTTTCATAGTGAGTACCAAGACTGCTTAAACTGGCGGTAATAGGAGAATTTACTTAGCTATTAAGGGTCTTTTTTAAGTTTGAAAAATTTAACGGTATAAATATTCAAAGATAACACTTAGATCACATAACTTGTCACCAAATTATGTCACCAATAATTCCATATCTTCCTTACTCAAAATAGTTCAAGTTTATCTCTCGGTGTTAATGACCCGAAAGTTTTTTGGCTTATCAGATGAGCTATGAGCAATAAATAGGTCAGTTTTATTGTTTCTACGAGTAAATTATGTGTTGAGAACGCAGTTATAAGCGCAGTGAACCTTCCGAATGTGCTTTAAATTAAATTACTTGGCTGGAATCGTTTGTGTTTTGTTCGTGTGGTTAGTGCTTTAAGTTACCATTGAATTAATGGCTTTGCGATAGTGATAAGAAAATTATTTTTGCCTTCTAACGTTGATAATGTTTTAAACCAACCTAAAAATAAGTTTTTAATTGAATACGTACCATAACAAGTATCATCTATACTAATATTATAAAGCTGAAGAGTTTGTTTGTTTGTTTGTTTGAACGCGCTAATCTCAGGAAGTACTGGTCCGATTTGAAAATTTTTTTTTTGTGTTGGATAGTCCATTTTTCGAGGAAGGCTTTAGGCTATATAACATCACGCTGCGACCAATAGGAGCGAAGCATGAGTGAAAAATGTTGCAAAAATAATCGCGATCATAATAACAGAAATTGACGGGGACGAAGTCGCGGGGAACAGCTAGTTTACTTATAAGTGTTATATTTTGTTTAATATTATAATCTTGTTCTGATCCCTAGTAGCTATTTATAGCACTTACAATGTGCAGATAAGAAACAAAGAAGGTAGCACAAACACCCAGACTCGATACAATATGGAAAAAATACTTTTTTTCCGCACTGACTTGACCGGGAGTCGAAAGTGAAATCTCAGAGCAGGTTTCAGTTTGAAAAAAGGTGTGTATGCTACTCCACCCTATAGTTTATCAAAGATGGTTCTAATTTAATCTGAAAAGCCAATGCCACTGTCATTTACGTACCCGAACATCTAATTATTTCAACGTCTCTTTCAAATTTGATTTTAATTTGATTTTCAACTTTTGATTTCTATGTGTTCAACACTGTCATTATTTCAAAATTTCCTATAATATTTTTTCATCTTACAAACAAGGAACAGAAAAAAAAATGCTTTTAGAGTATTTAATACTTACGCAATATCTTGCTAAAAAGGTATTTAGCGAATGAAATATGGTTATGGTTTTTGTTTTCTTGGATAAATTTTCTCGAAATGAGTTATTATCGGATAACATTTTGAACAAAAACAACATCATCATCATCATCATCATCAGCCCACTACTGGACACGGGCCTATACAAAAGGAGAATTTTGTATGCCGTCTGTACTCCTTTAGTCGCCTCTTACGACACCCAGTGGAAGAAACATTCATTTATAATTTCATAACTAAAAAACTAAAACGATTAAGTTAGACCATTTCAGGCTTAAATATACCTTTTTAATACTATACAACAGTTATTAAATTATTTTTTTTCATTCAGAAAAATGAACAACTTATTTTTTGCTGTAAGAGTACAAATAAGTAATTAATTGAAAAAAAAAAACAATTATACTCTTTGTTGTAATTTTTCTTAACACGGATTTGTGATTTGCGTGAAAATACGAGATATTATATTGTTTTTGAATAGTCAAAAGTTTTAAAATCTGAATACTCAAATTTGGAATTCAATATTAACTCTTGCCTGTTCTTTTTCTGCTTACTAAGTTATAGTGTTAATGGGCAAGCTACATCGCTCGCAGAAGGATCAAGCTTTGTAAAGTTTTAACCTATAAACTGGAAGGTTTGTTTGTTTTTTTTTTGTTTTTCGGTGGACCAACGACTTAGTTAAGATTATAAGAAACTGTTGCAGTCGCTCTTTGTATATAGTACTGGGGCATTAAAGGCTATTAAAAATTCATAATTAAACATAATGAAATCCTACTACAATTTTAATATTTGCTGAATCATGGTAATATTAGAGCAACTATTCAAGTCAGAATATGCGACAAACAAAGGGTGGGTGGCATAGATGTTCTTAATACGTTAGAAGCGACAATAATGGCCATAATATATTCAACATGACCGTCCAAACAGTTCAAAAACATAAATCGTCACATTTCCATAGAGCAACGGTCTAAAGCGTTCTTTATTTCGTTTTCATATTTGTGAACGCATAATTTTGAATACGAAACGGAACTTGAACTCATACAAAGGAATACTTGCTATGAACGAGTTTTAGTATTATGCATGCGGAGAAAAATTCATACAATGTACATCATTTGCATGAACGTAATAGTAATTAATATCATACTTTTTCTTATTAATTTCGAAGTAATCGTCAAAGATGATGATGCGTTTTTTGTATTTATTTTCTATTTCTATCAATAAATCGATGGTTTTATTGCCTAGAAGTGATCTCATGTAGCAGGAATAATAAAAAATTGTTTTGGTTACTTTTTGTATTAAGTTTGACGTAATATAATTCTATATAAATCTATATTTGTTGGTGTTTGCCGTTCATGGCAATTTTTTTTTTAGTAACAATGGGCTTGTTCTTGACTACATACTTAACTCTACGGTTAAGAAGAAGCCTAAGATGGAGTGAGCTTATCCAGAAAGTGTCTTTGGTTCTCCCACACACCAGTGGAACACAGAATAAACTGTTTGGCGCTGGACTCCGGCAGGATGGTGGTAGCATCCAGGCAGCCTCTCACGAAGCCTACCACCGCAGTGAGATCTGTTAGCCGTCATTATTGGTTAGAAAATTATAGATGCCGTTGCCCAGGGTGGACCACTAGGAGGTAGATCCCACCACCCCAAAAAAGAGTCTGGCTAGACTAGTATGAGCTACATAATAGATAATGATAATGGGTATACCTTTTAACTACACATTTAAACCTCTTCCTTTCTTTCAATACAGAACTGTAAAATGATGTGTTCTTCTGATTGCTCTTGTACAACTTCAAACAAAGTCTACAATAACTCTCTCGATACCTACATAACCAAATGGTTAAGTAACAACCCATTTTTCGCTCACTGCTGAACACGGGTCTCTCTCCTTTTTTTAAGGAGAGGGCTTAAGGCCTTAGTACCACTACGCTGGCCTAGTGCGGGTTGGTGGACGGCGGGGGCGACGCTGTGGCAACATCACCCCGCCGTTGGACGTTTCTCAAGCCGCCCGAAGGCGTCCAACAGGGCTTAACGACTGTTATATTAAGGCCTGTTAAACCAAATGGTAAAATGGTATAACATTTTATTGTATTGGTTAACAACACAAAAAAATAGGTATCTGCTCCAAATATATTACTTTGAAAAGGATAGCTCCTTTGCTTAAATAACACAAGCATATCGACTAAACATTGCAATCGTAGGCATATTCATTCCATTTCAATAATAAATAAAGCTCAAAAGATACAGAGCACGTCTCTGAGTACCTACACACGTTCCTATGACAAATACGTCGCCATTGTTAAATTACTGTGGAAACAAGACAGACAAAAGAGACTCGGAATATAAAAGAAGCCGTTTTAGTATAGGCTCACCGTACATGAAGACGATTTTCTCTTTGTAATTAGTCGCTTACATTAAAAGTGAAGTGAAGGTATTCTTTGTGTGCCACGTATTCGCTTAGTGTGAACAAGCTGATCTAAGTAGTATTAACGAACGCCCTGTTGGTCCAGTGGTTTAAATACCAAGCTAAGATCTCGGAACCCGGGTTAGATCCCCGGGTCGGGCAGTAAAAATCGGGTTTGTGATCCGCATTTGGCAAGAGTAGTTTTTATGCCAGTACCCATCATTGCTGTGGTAACTTGAATTCAAGGAAATAACGAAGGCCTTTCCCTGCCGTGGGATGATTATAGGCTGTTAACTTACTTCTATTTTTAATAGTTTTTGCTAATCTTTTATTTAACACGGGCAGCATGTTAAAAAAAGCACCTCCCCACCTCTTCCATGTGTGTCGTAAGAGGCAACTAAAGGAGTTCCTACTGCCAGAAGAAGACGGGCAGTAGCGTCTTTTCTCTACCATTGGAGATACTGGATTTGCCAAACCCACCTGCCAAGCGTAGCGATTATGCCAAAACCATCATTTTGGTGAGACCTGAGTCCAGCAGTGGCTGATATAGCTGGTGTCTTACGATAAGGTTTAATATGAAAGATTGGAATAATAATTTTAGGAATCATTATATTATTTTTCCAGATCTCTGCGTTGTTCATATTCCCCAACTTTTTAACATGAAATACCCAATCAGCTGTAACGATTTTAAAGGATATAATATCTTTTTTTAAATATTTTACACAACAGGCGTCAGCATTTCCAACAAGTCTGCTTTCAATATTATGGACAAAAGTAACAATGACTAATCTCAAACCCTTTCAAAGCAATAACTTTTCGGGAACTAATAACAAGATCTAGGGTTCACTCGATAAAAAATGAGCTGAAGTATTCACTACCTTCGTATTACGTATGTACGACACGACATTACTCAGGATTTCATAAGAAGGTGAGTGGAAAAAGATATGGTACGGAATAGACAATTGACGAGGGTAGGAGACGTAAAGAAACTTTGATATGCCCTCATGTACAACGAGTTTCAGTATTCGTGATCGGAATTTCACTTTTTGAATTCTGACATACATTCGTCTTCAATACTCGTCTCATTTTTTTTTACCTAATTTGAGCCCGAAATTGCTTCTGAAAACATAATGTTGTAAATATCGTCTTAACGAGTATTTGCTGAAATAAATTTGAGGTATTCTATGTACAGGGTGTTTGGAAGAACGTTGAACATACGAAAATGGGCATGTTCAGGGTAGGGCAGGGCAGCTAAAAATTGTAGAAATAAAAAAAAACTTGAAATCTTTTGGGCTAGTTAGTTAACAGACCACCTCATCTGCCCCCATTTTGTGTGCCTGCCGTTTCAACCAATCCACAAATAATTATGCGATAAGTAGTAAGTAATCAACTATTTATACTACAATCACTATTTCCAAAATCGTATAAACTTCTTAAATTATTTTGAGAGCTACATTTTAAAGGCTGCTACTTGTGTTACAGTTGTTATACAGTTCATCACATTAGTTTGACAAGAACATTAAAGTCGAAGAAATAAATTTAAGAAGTTTGCAGAATAAAAAAATTAAAGTGGCAGAATTAGACTATTATGTTTTTAATTTTCTTAATGTCCTGTGCTTTGATAATAAAACCAGCCAGATGCAAACATTACAATCAGAAATTAGTATTATGAATATGAAATACAAAACAAATATGGTCTCCTGTAGTACTCAGATATAAAGTTCCGTAATTCTAACGCCGAAGGTTAGTAAATTCCCTATCGACACCCGTTACCAGTATAAACAGGGACTACATATTGCCGAACAGTAAACCCAAGTTATCCTTAGGGAAAGCTATACCGTAAAGCTCATAATAAATTTAACTCCTAGCCGATCAAGTGTGACCTCTAGCAACGCTGGCTTACAGCGTTAAGAATATGCTTGAAAAATTCGCGCTGAGTCGCATTGTCTCAGTGGCTTAATGGTATAGCGCCCGCCCGGCATGCGAGGAAATGCGGGTTTGAGTCCCGCCTGAGACGTAATTTTTCAAGTTTATATACTGATATTCTAATACTGCAATGCTTTTATCAATTAACTAAAATAATAATATCGAAAATCTTACTTGTAAATAAAAGCTTTTCAATTGACTTAAATAAAAATTGGTCTGTTACTATTCTTCAAAAATGTTTTTTCAACAAAAATATTGTATTATTCGATTCCATATCCCTTTTATATACCTATGGGCTTTGGTTTCGACTAGGTCTCCAAATATCCAAATATCTTTACGAGGCCCAAGTTTACGGGATATTGATAGTCTGTTATCCCCGCCAGTCTATAATATGTTTACGTCCTGAACAGCGACAATTTCTTACGTTTCGATAACCATAAGCTCGCTCATTCATACGCCACTCGTATCGCAAGATAAATTGTCCCAGTACACAAATAAACGCGGTCGAGAGGGAAGAAAAGGAACAAAACCTTCATATAAGAATACGCATCTACGTCGAGAGCCATAGTAATTTATTATATTCAGTTCGCTCCAATCCATTGACTCTGTGGTCGTTCAGACCATCCTTTTGTCACCGCGTCAAGCTATCTAAGCGGCCGTGTAATATGAATTAATAAGCACAAAGAATCATTATAACGCGTTTATTTGTCGCAACGAAATCCTGGTTGGTTTTATTGTTAAATGGAAGACACCATTGTTGTATCCGGAACAAATTTCGGTATATCGCGTGCGCGAGATCACTTATAGACTAATCGATATCAAAGAATCGATATTAGCAGACTATTCGACTTAATGAAGAGATTAGTACTAACAAGCAGGTAACTTATGGTGTTCTTAATGTTTTTATACGAAATGAATACTACAGAATATGCATACAAATAACTATTAACTAAAACAAAAGATTTGTATATGCTTAAATCTAAAACTGTTAAAAAATAAATATTGTTAATAATGCTACAAAATAGATTTTTTTTAAAACTGTCAGGGGTATTCTTGAATAAGAAAATTGACTTTACCTGTTATTAAACAAGCTACTAATATTTTTAAAGCTTTTATAAAGAGGAATTTGGCACGCGTCTTAATGTATCTATCAAAACAAAAGAGTACAGTAGTATTTTAGAAAGGTACTTATTAAGTTTTCAATTATAATGCGTAAAATTTGTGTGTAGGTTACAAGGTACATCTTGAGTAGGTATAATGTTATTATTTAAGTTAGTCAGTATTGGTGTCAAGTCCAGTAGGCATAAAACTAAACGTCATCGTTAAATTCTACCTAATAGATATCTAATGACTCAGCTTAAAAAGATAAAAGGGATGCCGAATATCGACATACCCCTTCCCAGATATAGGTACTTACGGCCAACGACCTTTATTTTTTCCAATAAGTCTCGTATTTGTGTTACGCATAAAGTGGGCATTGGAAAAGAGAGAACAATCATTTAAATTGCAAAAATTTAAATGGAAATTGTAAAATAACAAAAACAATATCGAAATCGTGTAAATATTGTTGCTACAGTTACATTTGGTTTGAATATATTTCCGTGTATTAACACTTTGTAGATAGCTCAGCATATCACTTACACATAATATTAAATTTTCTAAATTAAAATCTAATACGAGTATTTATAAGTTTTGTTAAAGTTGAAAATCAATTACCTACCCAATTGAGGTAATTTGACAATTATGGGTGCAGTATATTAGCACTGACTATAGACTACTAGATTTAGGATATTAAATCTATACGCATATTTTGCGGGCAGAGAAAATTAAATCAAACCAACATCTTTATGCTGCTATTCTAGCGATTATATTTCAAACTGGCAACACGACAATGCACTAGTCTAGTTGAATGATTAACTTTTTGCAGTGTTTGCCAAACCAATCTAATCGAGCCTGTGATGTTATCTCGTACAAACAACCATCATGAATATATCGACGATGCATTGAATAGATAACAGAGAAAAAATCCAGAGAATTTCATGGGTTATTAGTGCTAACCAATGATTTTACAAATTTCATTGGAGTGGTATATGGGTCACATCTGAGGCAACTGAAATTTTTCAAGTCTTGTTAAGATAATAGGCACAATCAGCTTTGAAGTTTCTTTAAAAAAAATCATGTATTAAATACAGATATGTTTCTTGTACTTACAAAATAATATATTTGATAATTATAACCCAGCAACAAAATAATACGAATAGGTATGACAGCTGTCATCTTAATAAGAATAAGACCTTTAGGTTAACAGCGATTAAAGTGGTACATGTCGACAAGTAGTTTGATTATAAACTTGACATTAAAATTAAAAACATCGAACAAATAAGAAGTCAAGATTATAATTGTTCTTTTCAAAATATAAAAATGAAAAAGAAACATGATATTTCATCATGGAGATGGGTTGGCTTTAGTTCCTGTGGGATCCAAAACCGTTTGTTTCATTCTGTATATACCTACCTATGTGTGTAAAAACTTTCTCAAAATACATGTTCGACATCGCAACCGCGTCCCATATTAGGTATGTTGTTACCACCCAGTGTACAGGTTGCCTGAGGTATACACCATAATGTTTGACCGTGAAACATCTCGACTCACGCCACTACACCGTTACGTAACAAAACAAAATTATACGTCCCATTCGTATTCTGGATTTAGCACGGAAAAAGGAACAATCACAGTGAATTATATGTCATTATCGTCATTATGTGACACGCCAAGACTAGAAATAATAAAACAATTTTCGTAACGTATAACCAATTCTTATGACAAATTGTCGTATTATGGCAATTTGTAATAATATACACTGAAATGTTAGAAAATACGAAACTCTTATCGGGGCGGATGACCTGAAAATCGAACCCAGAACCCCGAGACATTGACTAGGTACTTAATCCACTCGATCAATTGGGCGTCAAAAATTAACTCTTTACACTTATTGTCGAAGTTGATCTGTAATAATGATCATTTTGGATGGAAAATCTAATTGCTTTTTAGTGCGAAGCGGTCCTGACAGTAAAAGTGGCTTTATAGGAACATACTCTACCATAGAGCTTTACACATTGGTGCTCGTACTCGAATAGTTTCTAAAAACATTAAAACTAAGACAACTCCTTAGAGTTGCAGCAGCTCTTAAACTGATAATAATTAGCCAGGTAGTTACTTAAGCAACTACATGATTCACCGTATATTAATATTGTATTGATGAACCTAGATACCATCTATAATATGGCACAAATGCTATTACGTTAATCTCACTTAATTATAACAATAATTTTGCAATTTTAATAATAATAATAATAATAAATAAATAAATATTTCAGGCATGCCACACTGGGCCACACAGAGCCATCTAGTCCCAAATTAAGCTACTATTAAGTACCCTGTCGTATGGGGTACTAGAAAACCGATAAACTTACTTATATATTTTTTGTAAATACATACTTATAATACATAGAAAACACTCAGACCAGTACAAACAGACATGTTCATCAACACAAATATTTGTACTGTGCGGGGATCGAACCCGCGACCCAGGCTCAGAAGCAGTGTTTACTACCGCTGATCCAAATGGTCGTCAAAAATAATGTATTATTAGTAATCTAATATAAAAGTGGTAAAGGTTAAAATAATGCTCAATATCTACGGAAAGCTGAGTTGTAGCAGATATTTCAAATATTCACAAAACCGGGCCGCCTCATTAGTATCTCGGTTCAAATTTTAATATATTCAAAAAGTTTGAGAAAACTAATTACCAACATCAAATTCAACGGGCCTAGTTTGACGTAACGACTGGTCCCCATCAACTTCAATCAAATAACTAAAGCTTAACATTTAAATGAGAGAATTAAGGAAGAGATGAATTGAAAAGTTTTAATTTTATACGCTGTGCTTCCGTAAAACAAAAAGCTAAATAAACCGTCCGAGAAATCATTAGTCTATTAGAAGCCAATCACAGAAGTATAAGGTAGTTCTCATAGAAATATTTCGATTAAATTAAATACGTATCAGAAAAACTTGAAATTAACTGACAAAAATTTACGACGCCGCTAAAACGGAGCCCTAGCGATAACTTAACTCATTTCGAATAAGAAAATTATGTAAAACGAATCGTTTATAATTAATAATTCAGGTCGGGACGAGGAATACATTAACTGTCTAAAATGAGAATTGAGCTTTATTTTTTACAATCTTCCGAGGATGAGGCGAGGTTGAATTAAGTACATTAAACATCAAATAGTTATTTAAATAAACAGTTACCTACTACAATATGGCAGCCATTTCAATACTCTTTTAATTATATTTATATATTTACAAAAAATAACAGTGTTATCACTTAAAAAAACCAATTTAAATGTTACGAGTATATAGAGTTTTTTAAACCTGTTTATATTATTTACATATTTATAAATATTTACGCACCTAATTTACAATTTAATTAAGAAATTATACCTTCAGAAGGGGAATTCTTGTCTGATTAGATTAAAAAGAAAATTTGGCTTGTAATTTATTAAGAAATCATACATTATAAAAAATATTGCTAAAAATGTTCCGTTGTTTTGTTTTTCTATTTGCATTGAAAGTTTTTAATTGTAAAGAAACTCTATATAGAACGAAACTAGGATTTCAACTTTACCAATTAATAATCAAATTAATAATTGTAGTCAAATACATAATAATTATTACCAACATAACAACGAGCATATTTAACCTCACAGCCGCCATCGTGATTCAGTAACCGTTGGCTGCGCGCGCGCTTTGTACTGCTCCAGGTGTTATGCTGACAAAACAATCGACTCTCGACTCGAGCGAAAAAGGGGCGGACGACCCGTTCATAAAGATTTTATAAAATCAACCAAAAAGCAAAAGTGAATAAAAAAAAACGAAAGGCGGCAAAGTTTCGATAGCCGGGTAATATTTCATAATATTAACTACTTAGGGATACGAAGAATGGGTGTGTTATAAAATTTTTATAATTGATACGCATTGTGTCAGTTTTTTTTTATGGAAAGCGTATTTGGACCACACGAGGCTTATGTATGCTTTTTACCTATAAATAACAACATATTATTCTGACACATCTAAACATAACTTTGATGCAAAGAAGGATGCATGCGTACTTTTTTTATTTAAAATATAGATAGAGCTAACACATAAATTAATCAGAACAATAAATAAAAAATTAGTAGGTATTTTCATGCTGATTTAAAAAGTGAGGTCACTTCACAATGTTACCAACAGTAGCTTTGTTTATCTTTAGCAACAAGAAGGTCGCACGACCCACGAAGACACTTCTAAAAAAATATCGACAGTAAGTATGCGCCTATCACAATATCGAACGCCACTGCATACTTACTTCTCACATTGTGAAATGTTTTTACAAGCCTCAAGCACCGCCTCTGTACCGGGATCGAGATCTCAACGGTCCGATACACTCGAATGCCAATAATTAGGTGTATATTCTACGGTTTGCTAAAGGTATCTATTGTACTCATTGTACTGTAAGTGGATTTCGCATCAAAGCGGCATGACACCGCTACCTTTGCAGTACGTGTGTGTATAATGTTATTATTCGGAGCCGCATCTGTCAAAGGCCGTTGCGTCCGTAATTTTACAGTTTAATTAGCGTTAAATGCTCACAGAGATGCCGGTGCGGTGGCAGCAAAAAAATTGAAAGACTCCGCAGACGCGGCCTCAAGAATGCGAGTTCATAAATCACAAGCTGTCAATGGGTACAATGAAATAAAATATCTATAGATATACGCTAACAATGTGATCGTGAGAGTCAGAATAGAAACAATGATGACTTGAACTTTCGTAATTAGTATGTTGAAATCACTAACTTCAAATAAAACAGAAAACAACGTGGTAAAATTAATCAGGACTAGTATACGCGAGCATCAACACGTACAAACAATTGTAAGAAACCCCCCTTTTTCGAACAATTTAAAACTTCAAAATAATGACCCCGTTGAATAAACAATTTGGCAGTGTGATCGTCTAGATATAGTAGGTACGTTGTGTTGATAGTAGTAAACCTGATTCCTTTAGAAGTACGTGGTTATTACCAAAAAGGATATGTTCAAATAGATATCCTTTAAAAGTTTAATCTGAATTGAATCGACTGAGCCTATAGACATTTAATATAATTATTTGATATTATTCAATTTTACAACTTAATGAATAATCCACCAAAGTAGAAAATTACTAGATTAAGCTAAAATGCTGGGGCCCACCCTTTGAAAATGTTTTAAATCTTACTACGACAGTAATACAAAACTAATCCGAAAATACCGATATATGATATCGTAGATGGTTAGTAGTATAGTAATTTTTGCAATGGACGAGAATATAAAATACAGTATGGTAGCACAATAGTTTACGGACATCATCGGAAAAGGGATTGTGTCCTTGTAATTAATTATTTTCTTTTGTGAACAATATCAGAAATATTCTTAAAATTGAATTGAAATGCAAAGCACAAGTGATACATCTTCTAAAATCAAATGACTAAGAAGTTTAGCAATTATTTTACTTCAACTACAAAGGACAGCACAATATTCTTGAAACAGGCGGTAGGATTCCATTGAACGCGACACAAAGGCACGGCGTATGTTAGGTTGGGACGACACTGTTAGGATACAATAATCAATCAATCAATCAACTCAGTGCCTCCCAAGTGCTCTACAGATCAAGTGCCACAAGCACGGTTTGGTGCGAAAGATATGGCGAATCGCAATACTAACATTTTTCTTCCCTTTTTACTTCTACCATGGAAACTGGCTGGTATTTACATGAACAAAGTGAAAAATCAAATATTAACAATGAAAAAAATCAGTTATTTCAAATCTGTCAAATTTTTCCTCAAATTACTAAAGAATTTTAGATTTTATTAAAAAAAAAATGCAATAATAATAAAAAAAATGACTAAATGACATTCCTTACCAGTCAACCAAATATAAATGTTTTGTGGGCGCTAGTTGTATTTGTTGTCTGTAATGTGTCCTCACCCTTATGCTTCATTGTGAACTGACCACTTAGCGAGGAGAGGAAATAATTTATTCAAAGCATACTAACGCTTAGTGTTATTAGATCATTCAAATGAGCAGTAGTATTGTAGACTCCATAAATGTTGAGTTACAGATTAAAATTATTATCCTTCATTTCAATATATAGTGTTCACGTAAACTCAAGAAAACAGTAAATACAGATTACTTGCAACTTCGAATTTATGAATTTTCATATTTATCATTAAACTATGAAAACTTACTACACATTGGGCGTTAATAACTGCGACACAGTCTATGACTAATTCAATGTTATAATCACAAATAAAATATTTTGTATTTTTTTTTGTATTTTTATTGTTTGAAACACAGCTATAAACCAAATTGTAATGTAAAAACCTAATAAACGCAAGTTGAATCCGTTGAATTATCTTTAATTTCAATGTGTAGTTTAACTTAAAAACAAGAAACGAATATAAAAAGATACTTATCACGGCGTAAACAAAACAAAAACATGTAGAAGGATTAATATTACTGATCTGTATAATTTCGGGTCAGCATCTTTGGTGGTATTAATTCGTTATTACAAGCAAATTAGTGTGAATAATCAATTAACGGTTTTGCTGTGGTAGCCAAACTTAATTAGTCTTTGGTACGGTTCACAAAAACAGCAGATGCGGGGTCTGTACAAGCTTTATTAGTTCGGTAATGTTTTTTTTTCTGTTTTGCCAACGGTCTGCAGTAAAACACCATCTGTGTTCGGCTATGGTTCGGTAAGGCAAATACATACGAGCGCCATGTTAGTCGAATAGTTTCGTAAAACGAAACAATAGTTCTGAATTCATGGCGTTAAGGCGAAAATTGCTAGTTTTGGAGTTACTGGCATGAAGAATGGAAAAACTGTCTTTTTTTTGTTTGATTCGTTATTATTTTTAAAACTAAAACTGGCCAAGTTTGTATCGATGCCCAGACATGATTCCGTAGTTATATAAGTCCCAAATTCCGACTTACTTGATTTGTTCGTCCATAATATTCACATCGTTTGTTATTTGTAACCTTATTTACGTAACAACGACTGTGTATATTTATTAATTTATTTTCAACTTAATGTATATTTTGGTATATTTCTCCTAAACTTAATAACTATCTTGCTTCTGATAGGTTTCTTTTGTCATAATGCTGTATTTTTTGCAGATGGTGGCACTTTAAAAATTATTATGTTCTGCACACATGAACCCCTGAATTTAAAAACGATGTTAACAAACCCACAACATTTTTACAGACCTATCTAACCATACCCAACACTAAAATTCAACCCTATATTTCACGTAGAAGAGGTATATAAAAAAAAGTGCATAAATGTGACTTAACTTTACACCGCTCGGAATCTGATGCGGATTTTTGAAATACCATAGTACCACACAATCATCTACATATACATTCTTAACCAAAAATATTTAAAAAGAGAGTTTTCTTCAAAGACGTATTAAATATTTAAATTTAAAATTTGAAGAACACTTGCTGTCTGAACAAACTGTTAATGTGTATATTCGAGTTTAACTTAATTATAACACTTGTCTATAGGGACGGTACTGATTGTACCGCTCCACTATGTGTTAGAAACCCTGATTTTGTGTCACGTCACTTTTTTTCAAAAATCTTATTAACGTTACCACCACAAACACATGAGTGAACGTCCCGCATTGATACGACTACTACTTTTTTTTTTAAAAAATGACAAAGTTTGCCTATATCCAGGTCATGAATTTCAAAAAATAATGTTTAAAAAAAAACGGAAGGTAGATAATGGAATTTTGAATTTACGTTACTATTCTACTTATGAATATATATCGCCCTACAAATTTTTGTGCTTGTCCTATGTTTGTTAATGGATATTTTTAATGTTTTCTCATTTTTTATTTGTATTTTTTTGTTCCAACATAATTGCGTATTAGCAAATGATATAAACATTAAACGACACGTAAAATTGCCCTTTATCACCAGTATTTAAATCATGTACTAATTCAGGGTTACAAAAAAGTTATAAGCAACAGAAGTTTTATCCGGTTATTTTGGGGCTAGGGTTGTCATTTTCTCAATATCCGGTATCCAAAATGCTTACAAATAATATAACTGCAAAAGTAACTCACTGTTTGTCGGTCTGTTAAGCCTTTACTCCTAAACCATTGAACCGATTATTTTGTTGTTAAAATGTCAAACTATGTTTGTAAATACTCGTATGTATGTTTGTTCGGGTTGAATCTTATAAGTGTAATTTGATCTTCTTCCCAGTGTCCGATTAATATGAAATTTTGTACAAATGTTTGGTTTGATTGAAATGAAATTATATGGTACCATGGCGCTGGTCTGATGATGCAGTCGGAAGGTGACCATAGGAACTTGTAAACTATACAAGATGAACTCATCGAGTTTGCGCTCATTTGACTTGCCTTTACAAATACTGTAATTTGTGTTCATGTTAAATGAAAATATGTCTCAAAAATTTTTGAAAAACCAAAATATGTGAGTATTTTTTTAAGTTATAATGAGATACTTAATGTGACATGGGAAGGAGTCCACCCTCGATAGGCGAAAGCTAAAACCCCATGTCCAACACATTAAGTATTGAGTAACCGGGGAAAAGTCGGAACAAATGCTGGAGAAATGACAGAGAATTCCATGCTCGTAAATACAGTCGACAAGCAGCAATGTTCGACTTATTTCACAGGGCATTGGTTAAGTCTGACTGGATATGGGCTGCAAAGCAGAAAGAATAAAATTAAAAAAAATCCCCTACCGGCAGAAGCAGTGTCCCTTTTAAAATCTGCCGATGCAGCCCCGCAATTTACAAGCGACTTTGACGATTTAGAAAATTTAATTTTATGCAACGAAACATAAATTAATGAACTTATGTTTCGTTGCATAAAATTAAATTTTACAATTACTTATACATACTCTCGAAAAACATAACTCTTCTTCCGGCGCAGTCGGGTAAAAATGAAAAGTACGAGTATCAATACAGTTATCCTTTCATTAAATTTAAGTTTTGTTTTTATTTCAGTTTAAATAATTTACAGCATCCGGATATTAAGTGACAACCCTGAACAAAAATACCAATTCGTTAATAACTTTTTTGTAACCCTGAATTAGCACATGATTTAAATACTGGTGATAAAGGGCAATTTCACGTGTCGATTAATGTTTATATCATTTGCTAATACGCGATTATGTTGGAACAAAAAAATAAAAATAAAAAATGAGAAAACATTAAAAATATCCATTAACAAACATAGGACAAGCACGAAAATTTGTAGGGCGATATCTATTCATAAGTAGAATAGTAACGTAAATTCAAAATTCCATTATCTACCTTCCTTTTTTTTTAAAACATTATTTTTTGAAATTCATGACCCGGATATTGGCAAATTTTGGCATTTTTTTAAAAAAAAAACTAGAAGTCGTATCAATGCGGGACCTTCACTCAGGTGTTTGTGATGGTAAGGTTAATAAGATTTTTGAAATAAAGTGACGTGACACAAAATCAGGGTTTCTAACACATAGTGCGCGCTCCGGAGATTTATTGCGATCTTGCCGAGTCGGTTAGCAAGGGTTGGTCTTTTTGTTTCATTCCGCCAAGCTTAATCATGTCGATCTGAGCTAATGTGCCTTTGGTATCGGGTGTAATTATTTTCTTTGATTCAATAAGTCGGTCTTGGTAAAAGGTAGTGATTGTGACGTTATATTTCAGAAGGTTCATAATATTCGATTATCGCTATATATTCTCTCGCTAAATCGATAAAATATTTATAACACATAAGTCCTTTTTAAATCTCTTATCATAAACAAACTTTTGTTAACTGCTGCAAGTGAAGGCGTCAGCAGCTCAGCAGACGGGTTGGCGATCGCAGCAAGAAATGTACATACAATTAATACTCCTTTTCTTTAATTTTTAGTAATACTCCTTTTCTTTAATCGCCTCTTACTACACCCATATAAGGAAAGGCAATAAAATGCTGTTTAACGCAAGCACCTTACCGCAGATTTTGATTTCTAACAACCAAAGTTCATAATTGGTCCATGTGTATTTGTCAATGTGCGTTTAAAAAAAAACTGACAAACGGAGTCACGCATAAAATTAGTATGTTAAAGAACATTAGGTATTCAAAATGTTCACACGATTTGTGAGTTCACAGCACGATTACATTAGATTAAACGAGGCTTTAAACGAGACCGTGTTAATTACTTATTCTATTTGTACCAAACACATGTTTATTGCTCGTATTTGACAATAGTAATAATAGCATACACATGGGCGAGACAACATAATAAAGTGTTGCTAAGCAAAATCATAAGGTCGTAATTAATAAATATATATCATTGAGATAACAAAACCAATTACACGTATATATTATCCAAACGCTAATAATTAAACGTCAGCCGGACTGGTTTCAAAACATATATTTATCATGGAAACTATAACAAGGCGATGGCCGAAATATTATTTGAGCCTTGGTCTATACGAGTATTTGGTCGTAGCTATAAATTTGTTTAATTGATTATAGAACAGGAGCCAGAAACTGTAGTTATAAAACCTTGTTTTAAGTAGGAGTGCGTCAAAAGTAGTCATCATCTTCTGCTTGATATAGTTTAGTTTTATATGATGAATTAATATTAATTTATTGTAATGACAGATTTCTTATTCTGGTTTAAACTCTTATAATCACTGTCAAAAGATATATATTTGTATGTACTATTTTTATTCACGTTATCATAGTCTCGAAAAAAACATTGAAAACAAGCAATATATGGAAATAAAATCGATACACCATAACAAAAAGTAATTTAATATAGAAATCTCGAACCTCATGTATCTACCGATGCCTGAATGTAAAATTTAGGACGACAAAAACTCATAAGGGAGAATTGTACAGTTCACAATCAACGATTACTTCCTTCACCATCCAGCAGCTTTAAAAGAAACAGACTTTTTTGTAAGTATAGCCTTCATACCTACTCAACCCTTGTATAAATTCTGTATGCGGTATTCTGTATCGGCATTTCATTATCCCTTCGAGCGTAACATAGGTTTTATTTTGAAAATATATTTTTACGGAATGCTACTGGTTTCACATTATTTTTTAAAGATAATAATGTGTGCATAACTTCGATGTTAAACAATAAAGTCACATTCCAATATATTCCAGCGTCAAGAATTTGCAGTCAGGCCCTTGAACTATTACTGTTAATTCACAAAGAAACAGACCGCCTCTAGTCTTTAATTACATTTATAATGATTACGATCCATTTTAAATCTCTATAGCTCTCTTCTTGTGTTTGAGAAAAAAAGTTACAAGGTATTATGTTTGTCGGCCTAGAAAACGTTTTGGTTAATGGTAACCGTCATTTTAGTGTAACGTTAACCAATAATCGTTAGTTAACGAAAATATCTTCGGCAACCTAACTTTTATTTTCCACATTTTATATTCTGAATGTATTTTCCCAGCAATGGACATTTAACGGCAAAGTGATCAGTTTCAAGTCATTTGTATATTATTATAATTTCAGTAACCTAAACAACATATTTTCGATTCTGGGGATTGAGAGGTGTGAATAAATAAAAGTTTAATAAATTCAAATTCAAATTCAAATTTCAAAGAAAAGAAATAAATAAGAAATACACCATCAGATTACTTTCAGAACCGTTATGCCCTTGTCTTGCCTGCCTTTTCAATAATGTGGCTATACTGGCAAAGTATCTACTGGTTAAAAAGAAAACTATGCTGATAATTAATGGTAAAGGTATCTATCAATGTGTGCTAGTTATGTTGAATGAAGCATTAAAGAGATACAGTTTCTATGCTCTTACAATTACTGACGATGACCGGTATTATATCAATATCAATGCGTAAAAACATACTAGCAAAATTATTGAAAGAGTTTCATTAGTCCCTGTCATGTCTGTAAGCCCAGATCCGATTTATTTACTGACAATTATAGCCTAAAAAAAACTCGCAATGATTTGTTTATTTTGTGACTCTGATGATCATCCATCTTAAATTTCATTATTTAAAATAGTACATACTTTAATAGATAGTAAAGCCATCTTGACTCTTCACAAAGGAAGCATAAACAATAATGCGACACATTCTTTCAAAAGAATCATAAAATCCTTACATAATTTTCGTCACGTCTCCATAAAAAATGTACTGTGACTATAAATTACGACAGTTGACAAAATACTATTTAATATCCCTCCGTTCTTTACAGCGTTACGTCATCCCAGCGTCATTTGAGGGTAATGCTCTAAGCATTCATCCCTAAATTAGGGACAAGTTTTTTCAACGCTTACCTATCATCAATCTGTTGCTTGAGAACTACTTATTTCCTTGTTATTTCTTTCGTCGTCCTCTTTAAGGTACACATTGGGGGTAACAAATACTGAATGTATTATCTATTTTGTCTTACCAGTGACAATAATTAATGACTGGATTTAAACGCTTCCTCACGCCCGTGACATTAACACAAATAGAATGATCTTCGTTCGCTCGACGTTGCTCCTTTGATTCCCTTATTTTTAGCTCAGGCTTAACTTTTGTATATTAATTTGTATGTGCAGACCTGTTTAAGTACTTTGATGTTTTGCGTTAAGAGATGTCTGGTGATTTTCAGCTTAACAACCATTAAGCCTGTTGGACAGTGTTGAATTAGTTAAGTGCCTGCTCAGTGTAATCGTTTAAATTTGGTTGTTATTAACCAATTATGCAATTTCAAGCTTCTGAATTCAAAATGGTCGTTGTTTTCTCTTGGGGAACATTGTAAATTTAGTTGGTTCTATTAATGGACTGAACATGAACGCCCTGTTCAAAGCGATAACTCTGAATAAGTGTTTTACTTTTGTTTTTGCTATAACTTACTTGAATCATAAGCCAAATGAGAATACAACAGAATCACATTGTGTCAAAGATGATCATAAACTAAGAGATAAGTGAAAATAGCAGTCAAGACGCATTGGAAAACGAACAACAATGCTTGTACGTAATAAAGAAGTACAAATGGGACGTGAGTTAGGAACACGCGTGAGATATTGCAATCAGCTGTGCAGTGAAATACAGTAAGTATCAAAGTGTTCATAATGTATAGGAGACATATGTGTAGGTAATATTTTAGGCTAATACTGAATTTTTTTAACTTTCTCAACGCAATTTTTCAGTTAAGTTTAATTATTTTTGTGCATTTAGAGATTAAAAGGTATTAAGTCAAAGTAGTTAAAATACTACTGTTGTCTGCTGTTCAGTAGTGGTACCTATATCATGACTGATGCGTGTGGTATGGGATGTCATTTAAAATCTAGGTAAATACTGTATTTATACAGAAGAAAAAATAATCATAACAGTATTAAATTGAAGGACTTAGACAGATATTTTAAATATGTACGCTCGTTGTGTGTATTTCTATTAATTTATACAAGAAAAGTGTACCTATAGTAAATGTAATCATCTACAGACTACTTGCACTACTACTAAGTAGTAGTATTCATGTACTTATTAATAAAACAAAACAATATTTTTTCCCGCTTTTACATGACACAATAGTTGTTTTTTTTATTAAATATAAGAACTTCATTAAAACAACCAACTTTAGTGCACTTCTTTCAGTTATGTCCGATTAGTAATAATAAGTATAATAATACCAATAAAAAAACGATGTGACTCAATTGATAAGTATCCATATTCCGCAGTTTTAATACTCGTACTACTAAGTATGTGTTACTAGCGACGAACCAGCACATCTCTAAACTCGATCGAACAACGCTCAAAACTTTAACGAAACATACGGTAATCATCCCTTCCTCTGCCGCGCCGCAGTCTGGCGCAAAAACAAAGCCCAAGATAAAGTTACAATTAACAAGAGCTTGAAGCTAACTTAAATGAACAATAAGTTGCGAAGCTACTGTTGTGTTGCTCGCCTTGTATCGTTCGCAGTAATAATAAATAGCGTTAACAAGAGACTCAAATAAGTTATATATAAATCGTGGGCAATTCGATCTTAAATAAGAGTTCACTTGTTTCAGATGTCTGCGTTAAATTGATTTTAGCGGATGGTTACCTAGTAGATTTACAAGTTTATAATTTTTGACATTCCAGTCTTTTTATTAAGTTTTTTTTATGACACGACGTACCTACATTAACCTCATATCTGAAGTAAAAAAAGTTCTTGATTTTAATCTTTCTTGTAAACTACAGAGTACTTATTATTAAGACTTTAACAATGTATTTGCATTTATAAGCTGAACCCTTAACAAGAAAAAAATAATGTCGATCATTTGGCTATTTCAAATCAATTGCCAACACTTTCAAAAATTGACTGACTATTACAAAATCGTATTTGTACTAAATAAGTGATAGCGTTTGCTTTCCCAGCGAAGTGAACGGCACCTCATTTGTCATAGTCACTGCAGAAATTCGGAAGCCTCAAACAAATATGTATACTAAGCTATAAATTTAAGAAATATATTAGTTGTCTTCAAGATGGTAGACCGTCAGAAAGTAAGTATTTGGGATCTTTTTAGGGTTCCGTGGCCGAATGGCAAAAAAACGAAACCCTTATAGATTCGTCAAGTCTGTCTGTCTGTCTATCTGTCTGGCTGTCCGTCCGTATGTCACAGCCACTTTATTCTGAAAGTTGAAACTTGGTAGGTAGGTATATCCTGCTGACCGCTTTACGATACTCATACAAAAAAAATATATTATATTTAAGGGGGGCTTCCCATACATAGAACTAAAACAAAAAAATCTTTATTACTCTAACCTACGCGTATGGGGTATCTATGGATAGGTCTTTTTAAATGACATAGGTAGAGGTCTCTAAAACCATTTTTATCCAAAAGTCTAACGTTTGGAAGATAGACGCTTTCAAAGTGGTAAAATGAGTGTCACCCCCCTCTAACTTTTAAACTAAGCAAGTGAAAATTTTGAAAAAAATACATGATGTAGATCTTAACAAAATCTTACAAAATAAATTGATTTGAACGAGATCAAAGCGGTAGTTTTTGAGAAATAGCACATTTTTAACAACCCCAAATATAACTTTGTCCTTCATACAAACACTATGAAAGACAAAGTTATTTGGGCAGTCAATTAAATATTGTGGTATTTTTGATAGGTGGAAGTAAGTGGACCCCTAATTCAGTTAAAGTTGGCACGGAACCCTCAGTGCACGAGCCCAACTCGCACTAGGTCGTTTTTTTTTAGATTTGGACAACATCACATACATAATTCTGATGCCAATAACTACTTAAAGCACTCGTTTTTTGGAAACCAGAAACATTAAAAGTATGACAAACACTCAGACCCGTGAAAATGTAGAAAAGCACTTTTTTTCTACATTGAACCGTCCGGGAATCGAACCCAGGTCCACAGCGCAGGCGACACCTTGAAAAACGTCGTGTATAACACTCCGCCACGGAGGTTGACAAAACTGCAAGTACGGAATAGCATTTCTGACTTTCTGTGTACGCAAAACCTACTTCGCTTACGTGAGCTATAAGATTAAATACGTCGTTTCAAATAAGGGAATACAAAGATAGTCACCTTAAAGAAATAATAAATGGGAAATAAATCTTAAAAACATTTTACAACATTTACTGATACAAAATATGCAAACATTAATGCAGCATTACTGCAAACCACTACAGATAACTTACTCCACAAAATATCTATGATGTAACATAGACTGCAGAGCTAAACTTTGGAAAAAGAACTAAATAGGAATTAATATCGAAACAGGCTACCGTAACATAATATACAGAGAATGAATCTCCTTAATGTAAGAAATGACACGTTAGAAGATTCAAACATTATTATCTGTCTATCATACAATTAATTTAAACCTACACGACGCGTGAGTTGATAAACGACTACATTATTTAGACAAACTCGACACACATGACATAAGATCTAAATCTTAGTCATAACAGGACTAACAAGTATCATATACTTCACGGCAGTTATGTACGAGTATGTATGTTTATCTGGGACCGTTATTTTAGCATCTTTGTAAGTAACAAGCCAGGAGATTTATTGGCTGAAGTGAGGACAACGTGCAGACATGATCTAGGTAGAGATTGTTTGTTGATTATGAAGTGTGTTTTTAATTAAACTTTTATATACGTTTATTTGCACATAATTGTTTTGGAAATCTTTATAATTATTAGTGCAAACTAATTTATCATTAGGCAGATATAGTCCAAACTTGATGTTTATTTGTGTTGGTACACGGACTCTGAAGTAGCAAAATAATACTGTAAACTTTGAAACATTTAGTTTGCGAAATATAACACACTTGTTTAAAAACCACTTTTTATCACAGATATAATCTCTTTTGCATTTATTACTGTTGTCATCATGGCGATTGCCAGGAAAAACATTAAAACTGGTTAAGAACATGTTAAATTTTTGTGTTCCGTATAAAAATCGAAGCTTTAAGACCTTTGATTCTGTACGCAAAAACTACCAACGGAAACCACCAAAAAGCTACACATTATAAGTCGGTGTTTGGCTATTTTAAATTAACTGGTATGTTGAATTCATTTCTTCAGTTAAATGTTAACTTAATTAAGCTGGAACCATTCTTAGGGTATTGTTATAGATTTTGCCAAATAATTCATATGGTGCATTGCCATCTGCAAAGGCACGATTGTGTTTTTCAACGTTACGTTCACCAATTTCAGAGCGGTACACTAAAATGTTATTTCGCACAACCATACATAACCAGTTCATTGTAAGCTGTCGTTCTCGAAACAGAATATTACATTGTTACGTTCATTATGTTGTGTTTATGTTGAACGCAGAACATCCTTGTTAGCCAAGTTTGATACAGTTATCTCGTCTCCTCAACCGTTTTAGATAACCGTAACTTTTTAACGGGGAGATTTTGTTTGCGTCTTTTGTTCTGTAACAGTGTTAACGTAAGAACATTAGGAACTTTCCAGCTCTTTATGTGCTTAATACACACGGTAAATACATTTAACGAGTATCCATGAAAGCAAACAATACTGGAAACATTAATGAAATTGTTAAAATCGTTTGAGATATTTTTTGTAATTACCTATTTCTCTTAAGGCACTCTTAAAAACATAAAAAATACGTTTGTATACCGTAAGTCAAATATTTGCTCTTTAATGATTATTATTGTAAGTAACTTTATTTTTTAGTATCCATACTTTTATATCAGTTTTTTTTAACTAACAGATCATCCATCAATCCATCCTTTGATTCATTAACTGCAAATGCTTTAATTATTATGGGTTAGTGGCAGAATTCCAGAAAATAATAACAAAAAAACATGTGAGTCAATCATACTGCTAAACCGAATAAATGCATAAGAACATTGACCATAAGTCCCTGGATGCAGGTGGCGCAAGACCGTTCTGTGTGTAAATCCATAGAGGAGTCGAAGATCATGGAATAGACACCATTTCACTGGGATGATAAATTGAGCATCTATGAAATATGATTTTCATCCGCGGCAAGAACGGTCTTAATTCAGATTTTTTATAAATATAATAAAGTACTCATCACCTAATAACTAATCTTAGGACAAAAACTTGCGTGTTATAGAAAATTAAATATCAATACAAAGATGAAAAGAATAAAAAAAAATGGTTGCCTGTAAAGTCGGTTTTACGGGCGAAGATTTTACGTGACAACGTCTTTTTCTCGGTAGAATATTTATTGATATGAATATAATTAAATTGCACAATAGGAACAAGGAATTGAATGAAAATAAGAATTGCACAAATTTTAACTATAGAAATATATTTTGTTTACTAAAACATTGTACATGTAAACTTAAACTTAACTAATTCCTATTTGAGTGATTTTGTTGAGGATAGGACGATGATAGGAGAAATATGAAATGAAAGGAAGTGTTTCTGCTGTAATGTGTCTTGCGAAAGTCAAGTCTTTTTCCAACGCCAAGAACGTTCGAGAAAGACAAAGACAGAGACACAAGCATGCGCCGATTCAATGCGCCTAATTCTCTAGTGCTGCGCGCGCGGCAGACCGATCATAGTTGAGTGGGAGAGAGACGCAAGGCATTCGGCGGGCCTCTCTCTCGTTCGGTGACTCATCGTAACGTTACCGAGCGTTACACTTTTTCATAAGTGACTCCCAGCCGCAACCTAATTTAAGACGTTGTCACGTCAAAAAAAACTTTTAAAAAGCTTAGTTTTTAGGATTATAAAGCAAATTCTTGAATTTTGTTTTATAATATAGGCTGTATTCATGGTAGTTCAGGTACAAATAGGTTCGATATCGATAATCTGCGATCAGTACCTCATATGAGGTCAAATACGTTTCCCCTCTCGTCGTAACTTTCCCAAGTACCCAACAGTGCTAGAAATCAGTAAATGGCTTGAACAGTACGTGAGGCAGATTATATCTAGAATGTTGCGACTAGTTACAGTCACGGCGATGCTTGGAAAGCCATTTTAGTCTTTATATAAAACGAAGTCGACGTGTTAGTAACAACACCAGTAAGTCAAGATTTTTGTTCTTTGTTTTATATTCCACCAGAATAGCAGAATATCTAATTATTTATCATCGGAATAAGTTACAAATACAAACAAACGATTTCTTAGATAAGACAAATCTCACACTTTAGATTTTAGTAGCTACATTTAATTTTGAATAGCCAAACCAAAAATGACTACTTAACTCGGACAAAGTCGCGGAAAAAAGTTAATTAAAAATAAAAATGAATTTCTACAGTAATGTGTTTCCATCCTTAATCAAATATAGGAAAATTATTTCCCACCTGACAACGTTATACATATCGGTATTTTATTCCTAAACAATAACCAATACAATCGATTATTTTAACGCAATGAAAACTACAAAATATATTTTTTTATAAAATGGCAACACTTTTTTCCGAAGGGCATTTAACGTCTTACGTCAATGTCAGTTCAAATGCAAAGGTCGGTATTTTTTGTCGGTTTTGGCGCAAAATTTGGGTACGTTTAAAATGTTTTACGTCTGACGAGCAGAAAAAATCCTGTAAGTAGATAATTGTCTTTTTTTCTATTAGTATACTATCTTCCTCGTACATTCACATAATAAACATCGAATGAAACTTAATCGTATAGTAATTCTGTAAGTTCAAATTAGGTGGGAAGTATTTTCCCTATATCCATTTTAGTTTTTTCTATGTGGGAAAATAATTCCCTATATCTGTTTGTGTTCATTGTTGAATCAATATATATTAAAAAAATCATACTGTCCTTTTAAAATTAAAATTTGTTGGTATTGTTTAAGGTACACGAGAGTTTTAAAAATGTCGCTAAGAAAAAGGGAAAAGCGTTTAATGCAACAGAAACGGAAAAATTGCAAAAAAATGTTGATAGCTTATTTTTATTAATTTTTTTTGATAATTTATTACCTACTTCCTGAGTAAAGTACCTAATATGTAGCATTTTTTTTTGTTTGTGATTTTATGATTGTTAATATTTCAAAGTGAAATAAATGTCTGAACTCTAATCTTTTTTGGTAATTTTTATTTCGTGAAATTCAAGTAATGTCGGGGAAAACAACTAGTCATGTAGAGATTTTACCATTGGATATAGGGGCATAATTTCCCACCATAATAAAAAAGCAAAACGTAAACAAATATAGGGAAATAAATTCCCACCAAAAAAAAACACATTTGAAATAAATGCCTTTTAGAGTATACAATAAAATATTATATAAAAAATCATGTATTAGATAAGAAAATTCTAAACGCACGTACAGACAAGGTCCTATTTTAGCCATTTTTCTTGATTTTGTCGCAGTCATGAGATAATTTGCTAAAGAGAGCGGAGAGGAGTCTCAACTGCGCCAAACCACATGCCTAGCGTGGCAATAATAGCAAAATGCATTTTATGGACAGGCTTATATCCAACAGTGGTATGATATGGGCTGATGATAATAAATCTGCAATCGAAGTTCATATAATACTCACTAATACATTCACCGTCAGCGTTCGTCATAGCTTTATTTTTTGGGTGGCGCTTTACGTCGCTGTTCCACGTTGCGGTTTTAACTCAAGAACACATCTATCCTTGTCGATTTAAACATGTGAGTTATAGGATCATCTTCGAAAAGTCTACGTCAATAAGAGTTTCAGAAATTTCGTAAATCACTTTAGCTTTAGCGCTATTCCGTGTGAATTGTATGTGTTTGTATTTCCGTCAGCTGTGAGCCGAACTATTCTAGTCTCGTATTTAAAGTCCAGCAATGATATTTAAAAAGTAATAGATATGTTACATGCGCTCTCAATATGCGTCCCTAAAACGTCACAATTGTGACGTCTTTTCAAATCCATGAAAGAGAAAGTAATTGTTCTTTTCACGAGTATGACAAGGACAAAATAAGAATTACGCATGTGTGCAGTTGTTCGCAAGCGGCACATATATTTCGATGGTTTTGTAAGGGCATAACCTATCTATACTTTTTAAATATCATTGAAGTTCAGCTATAATATTTCTAGCACCATCAAACTAAAAGTCAAGTAACTTACAATTTACTTGAGGTTAAAATATAAATTTTACTAGGTACATTTAGAGAGCCTCCTTTTTAGTCGTGAAGTTATTTTTGGTAAGTATAATGTCATAACAATATTATGATCTGTTATATTTTTTAGATATCTAGATCATGATTACGCTACGGATTCATGTTCATCTTACCAAAGTATTAGGCATTCAAACTTATTCAGCGCTAACATCTGCATGACATAAAGACAAACGTTCCAGATCTACACCCGTATGAATATTTCATTCGATCTCAACATAATATATTATACGTACGTCCTCAGATAGTCATGTATCGGGCGAAACTGGGTTAAATTTGTACGTGACAAAATGTTGGCGTAGTACCGATTCTACGTTAGCGTTAAATACAGGGTGAAATTTACTACGGAAGTTTTATTTATTACGAGTATCATCTAAAGTCTTTGTGTGAGTGTTTTATCTACGAGTCTTTAAGCGTGAGTAGAGACTGAAAAGTAATTCTTTTATTTTTCTCGAAAATTATTGAAAACTAAGTGGACGTAGTTCCGATTTAATATTAGCACCATATACTAAATAAAATAGCCCTTGGTACACAAATAGAAAAGGAAAGTTATTTTTTTTTATAACGTAATACCAATTTTTTTATTAGGTGTATTTTGAGGGTATCAAAAAGAAGTTAAATCCGAGAATAACTAAATATAATAAAAAAAATGAATAATGTGACTGTCTTAAGGTTAAACAAATGTTGCGTCAACGTGGTACAAAATGCCGGTTTACCCCACCAACGTTCTGTTTTGTTGATGAGGCCTTACAATGACTATTTTTATACTGCCGGCAATTTTAACAAAAATATGTAGATTAAAAGTCTTGATGTCGTTTTTCAAGAAATGAAAAAATGATTTTCTGATTAATTCTTAAGACATTTCAATATCAACTAAATAAATTTTAATTCGATAAACAAATGGTCTTATTAAAACTATTCAATTTCCCATGAAATTTAATCAGCTATTCAATAGTACCTTAATACATTTTAGTAGTATTCACCCTGTATAAAGTGGGTATGTTGTACAAAATTGTACGCATTAATTCTCCCTTGTGATCAAAGGCTCAATTCACTCTGATATCGCGTCCTAAAATTACACAGAAACTTGATGTTTGTATCTACTTTGTATCAGTAAAATTATGTAGACAGTATAAAATAAAAACATATCAAGTAACAGAAACAGTGCCATCATAGATATTAATCCTTAATTTAATGCTTTGAACCCCACAAGGCACCCGGGTGCCACAATAACAATTGATTTCAATTGTGTCTGGAATAACTCACGATCGAGGGATTAAAAAGAAAAATTTAGAGTATTAGGTGTTATTCGTATTCAAGACCTACAATTATAAGCTGTCTGGGCAAAGATAACTTTTTGACAAAGACAAGATTTTATTTAGGAAAATTAATATTTAAAAGTACAACAATATTGCAGTTTCTGAAATTACTTAAATGAAAATGACTTCATATTTGTAAATTCTTATCAAAGGGTTGTTGATTTGCAATTCAATATTACTGAAACTCAATAAAAACGAGTTCTTTGAAAATATTGACGAAAGAATTTGAGAATGGTAAGACTTACAAGATCATCCTCAAATTATTATCCCGACCGATATTAAATCCATGCCAGAGGGGACTTGATTCCACAAAAGAATACCAATTTGTTTTTCTAACAACCACAGTACAAAATGCTCCAATTATTAAATTCCTCATATACCATGCAACCGACTGGAATTTCAAATCAAACAATAGCAATATAAGAAAATATGAATTATAAGAATTGAGTTGTATTATAATTTTTTCTTACCCGTCCAATACCGAAGAGGCCACTTCATTATTAATTAATAAAAACATATTTATGAATTATTTATTACCCAAGATCAACTCCAACCAAATGCCGAACATTGTTATTGTTTAATTTATTGGTTTCTTTAGACGTCGTAAATATTACGGAGGCTGTATACGCGCGCTTTAAAAAACGCATAAAGTGCAGGCTAATCTTAAGTTATTAGTGATAAACATGAACTCTGCCACGGAAATATCCATTAATTTCTTCATTTACTCATTTCTGGGATTTTAAACTGGTTTTATTATTGATAAAAAAAACGCATTTCTAAACATATTGGAACTCCTTGGTATCGCTTGATATTTGAAATATGCATGTCCTTATTATACAGTTAGCAATTTAAAATATGCTAATCGCAAAACAATTGACAGCAAAATTAGTTTCATTGATGAATCGAAATAAACTGAAATGTAGAATCATTTGAAACGATTTGCATAATGAGAGCCAAACATTTGAATCATTTAATTAAGAATTCGCGTTATTAAATTCCAATTTGAATATTTTAAAATACAGGTAGAGATATCGTTGAATATCTTAACTTTTTGGTCCTCATGTGATTTGTCTTAGTCATCAGTGTCTGGATAAATGTAATCGTATTGTTGTAATGAATAGTTATTAGTGATAAGATTGGCCATAAATTTTGGCCTTACAGAAGTGATTAGCCAATTCTGTTATGTAAATTAAATCAAATAGGTGAGAATGCTAAATGAGGATATTGGACTCGGAGTTTATGATTTGTTACGAGGGAATATACCTTTCCTTTTGGTGATTCATTGCTGATATTCATTTGATTATCTTTTTTTTATGTTAACTTATCAATGAAATGTCTAAAATTCTCATCTCTGGATAGCTTTATATAACCTTTCCGAATATTTTAAATAATGGAGCATACTATGATATCATAAAATATCTTTCCATTTTTTGTGGAGATTTCCAAGTAGGAACGACAAAAGGTTTTATATGCCATTTTTTTTTTAAAGTATGGACAACACAAACGTAGAAGTAAGAAACAACTTACATTGTGATCGTAGGTACTCAGTCGATTAAAAGTGAGGGAAACGCACCGAAATAGATATTTCCCTAACATTTTTTTCTGGCACATGAAGAGTGATAAATTACCGCGCAACCGCGCCTGAATGCAAATCTCTGGAAGTGGGTCAGCCTTTACGCCATAATAGTTACACTTTATAGTAGGGTCGCTACCACATACTGACAATGTGTTAGTGATGCGTCTTGAACCGGTAAGCGGTTTATAGAAATCTATCAATATCTCATTTAAGGTGAATATGTCCACGATATTAATGATAACCACTTGACATAAACTAGTATATTAAATCAGTAAAATCAGTTTTATTTATGCAAATAGGCCCCCGGAGATGCTTTTACACTTCTCAATATTCAAACCTACCGCTGCTTTGGGACAAATTTGGGCTAGTGCCCATTAGTAGTGTAAATTATATAAAAATGAGTTAACTATAAAAACTGAGTTAGATTCATTAGGTTTAGTTTTATAAGTTAAAAAAAATAGTCAATATACGAAATAAAACATCTTCACGTAGAACTGAAACAGCACTGTCAAAAGCACCGCAGTAAAAAAAAACGATATAAAACATTTGGCGATT
Source organism: Anania crocealis (assembly GCA_949315895.1). NCBI lineage: Eukaryota > Metazoa > Arthropoda > Insecta > Lepidoptera > Crambidae > Anania > Anania crocealis. The sequence goes on from OX438862.1 coordinate 13,647,296, forward strand.
TGCAAATAATACTGCATAATAGATCCATATCAAGACACAGCAAGCCTACCAGAACAACCTCTCTTATACGTAGATGTTATTTTTCCACGTTGAATCACTACTGAGAGAGCTCCACTCCTGAATGATTGATCTCTTATTGTCTCATGACATTTTTACGATTCGGGGTTGTAATAGAAATTTTTACAACTCGAACCGTTCGGTTGAAAGTCTTTGTGTGTGGTTGCGTGCAAGTATTGTGTCCATTGAACGGCTTTTTGCAATTCCTGTCGTCTGATAGATCTGTCAGTTCAATAGGTGATTGAGTACGCAACCGATGCAATAATGTAAATCTAAAGAAAAACTTTAATAAAAATTTATACTTTTGTTGGCTACAAGTATGTTTAGATTTGTAGCTTCCTTCCGAATCGTCAAGAATGTCACAATATTTTTTTTTGAAACGAACACATTCTGTATAGGTATGAAGTGAATGCTTCGCGTAGTAATTAGGTAATACCTTGTTCGTATCTTTTATGACTTTGATATTAAATACAACAAATGTGCCACGTATTTATATTTAAATAAATATTTTTATTTAGTTTTTAATAAAAATAAGAATCTCACGCAAATATAAAAGTCAAAGAGAAAGTACATTGCGCAATAAAAATATTTCATGTTGTATTAAAACATAGTATTAACGTTGAAAAATAACATCTCGAACATTTTCCAAAACTGTAAACTGTTATTAAATTGGAATCTAGAACGCAAGCATAAAGATTTATAGAATCCTAAAAACGATGCGTGTCGGATCGCGAGATGTAAAAAAGAAGTTAATATACCAGTGGATGCAATTATTATCCACACTCAAACCTCCCGAGATCGCTCACCGTGTACCAATCATGCTATTAAGATGCTAAATTGTAAGCTATAAAATGCAAAAAAGTTGGAATCTGCACCTTAAGAAAGTAAAGTTGCATGTAATCATCACACTGCGGTGTTGGGTGAAACGCAAACGCGCCCCGCAGGGTGCATTATCAACACTTATGTCATTTGCTTATGAAGAATAAGAAGATGTCTTAAGTCATAGCAATTTGCTTCATGGCACCGATTTCATACCGTGATAATTGCCACTTAAAATTACCAAATAAGAAATTGAATGTCATAAACTTCATAAGATATTTGTTGAGAAAAAATATGTCAAAGAAGATAAATACGTAACTAAGTAGATAACGTAGAAGTATATATAGTTTTTCCTGATTGCCAAAAGTTTTCCTGTGTTTTACGCTATCTTGCTTGCTTGTGTTTTATATTGTATTCGTGGTAGTAGAATCTAAATGAACTTTTCTCGACATAAAATTTTTATCAGTATTTAAACTTGAAAAATTATGTCTCAGGCGGGACTCGAACCCACATCTCCTCGGGTTCGAGTCCCGCCTAAGATATAGTTTTTCAAGTTTAATTACTGATATTATAATTGCAATTAAATTGCTTAAATATCATATAAATAAAGTATAGGAATTTTATGTTAAAACGAGACGTGTTTCAACGACAGTAAATTTTCTATTTAAATGACATTCCAAGTTTAAGTATGACATAAAGGCACTCATATTTAGTACATATAAGATTTAAAAATCATGTTTTAAATTCTACTCTTACCAATCATTATAGATGTTTCTAATAAGCCCCCAGTTATAAGTTAATATAGGCCCGCAGCAACTGTACTGTATAATATTTCACACTTGCACAAAATAAACGTTTGTTACTTTCAAAAACTCATTGAAAAATGCACATACATTATTCGGTGATCAATTTATTAAAGGATTGATAATGCCCGGAGTCATTAAAAGCATCATGCAAGGAAATCACGATATTAAAATTATGTAGAATAAAGCGCTCGAGTGCTGTGTTGCGCCGGCACAAAAAAAAGTAGTAAAATTTGTAACAGTAAATTATTGTGATAGACCTTAAAATAAATATTATGTAGTTTTTGTCACATTAGTAAAATTATTGGAACGAAGTTTTGGAACGAAGTTCCTTATCGCGCGTTGCGAAAGGGGGCTAGACGGAAAAAATTGTAACGACACTTTTTGCTATATTATTAGTTGTACTAATATAAACACCCTACAGAGAATGCAAAACGCAATCCTAAAAACAATTTCAAATGCGCCATGGTTCATTAAAAACACAGAGGTCCATGACATACTTAAAGTAAACACAGTTGACGAGGAAATATCCTCATTTGCTAAGCGCTACAGACAAAGACTGGAAAGACACCCAAATTCTCTGGCCACCAGCCTAACCAAGCCTGCCCATAAAAAGCGCCTAAAAAGACCTGCTATAATGGACCTAGCAGCAGAAGACCAGGACAGCTAAGGCGTCCCATGTCTTTAAAGAAAAGAGGAGAGGCTTCCAATGGGAAACTCGCTCGAAAAGCCATACCCGCCTTTAACCCATCTGCTTATAGTCCAAGGACTGATCGCAAGATACTGGATCGCAAAAAAAAAAAAAATATTATTAGTTGTAAGCCGTGCGGCGTGCGCGTGAGGAGGAGAGGGAGAGGGAGAGGGAGAGGAGAGAAAGAGGGTGGAGAGGGAGAGGGAGAGGGTGAGATAGAGGGGGGAGCGGGAGAGGGGGAGAGAGAGAGTGAGGTATAGGGAGAGGGAGAGGGAGAGAAAATTAAAAATAAAATAAAAATAAAATAAAAATGTATTACAATTCCTTCACTAAAAATGAACTTCGTTCCATCCGGGTGTCCCTTGACACCTCTTAAGTTAATATGCTTCTTGTCTTGTCTTAAAATTATTAGTTTTACTGGCTTATAGATTGTGCAAAAATACAAAGTAATTATTGAATTTTATATAACAAATTGCTGTTTGTTTGTTACGTATGAATTTTGAATCTTTGTGTTATTTTTATACATTTTGCTCGGATTCAAATTCAAATGTGTCGAGGTAAAATAATATCAGGTCTCCATAATTTTACAAATAAATATTCTCATTAAAATTAGTTTAATTTTAATTACTTGAAGTGAGTTCTCTTGAAAGTTTACTAAACATATTATTATCTTGTTCTGCAGAAAACTGTGTTGAAAGCTTAACAGATGTTCCAAGCATTCTGAATCTCGCCTTAACCTGGCTTTTACATTAACAATATTACCCAAGCCCCATTTTCAACGGTTCCTAGATATCCTGAGCCATTAATGAGAACCGTAACGAAGCGTGGTTCTAATCATAGCATTAGCCAGTCGACGCTCGCGCATCAATCATAACTTAGTTTGACTTACACAATGAACCATGAGCTAATTCACTGCTTTGTTCCGTAGAAGGTAATATGATCATAGTTTGAGAATAATTGCATTTTCTGTTGCAAGAAAAAATTAAGTGTCTGGTACAATTTACAATAATATAGGTAATATACATATATATATATGCTATATATGCTAGTCATAAATGTGAATGACAAAAATATCTCGATTGTCAAGCAAATATCGAATCATAGATTTAATACTCGTATTATTAAATCTATGTATCGAATATCGAAATAAAATTTTCTGCTTCAAAAACATTGACATCCAAATCCAAGTTAACTATGTGACAGTACGTCAACTTTCATTTAAAGGTAAAGTTTCTCAAATCAATGTTTTATTTAAAACTAGCAACTGCCCGTTACTTCGTACCTATGAAATTCAGTATCTGATAGGAACCGTAATTTTGTTCCGGAATAAAAAGTTGCACATTATTATGTATGTGCTATCCGTTAAAATGTTTTGGCGTTAATAAACAACAAACATCCATCGGAACTTTCATAATATAATATAATATTTTTTTATGAATCCACTTTTTCTAATTTATTACATTAACTAGCAGTTGCCCGCGACTTCGTCCGCGTCAATTTCTGTTATGATCGCGATTATTTTTGCAACACCTTTCACTGATGCCTCGCTCCTATTTGTCGCACCGTGATGTTATATAGCCTAAAGCCTTCCTCGATAAATGGACTATTTAAAACAAAAATATTTTTTCAATTCGAACCAGTACTTCCTGAGGTTAGCGCGTTCAAACAAACAAACAAACTCTTCAGCTTTATAATATAAGTATAGATAAGCGTATTAAGATTTCAATCTAGTCTTACGTTGTTAAACGGCTGGCTCAATATTATTAAATTTTTCTTTAGACTTGTCTTAAAAATAGCTCTGTTAAAAGTTATCTTTTAGGGGATTTTTTTTATTTTGTAAACTATATGGTCTTGCGAGATTTTCATCTTACAATATTAGCAAATGAGTGTATTACAAAAGGTAAAGTTTTTGATGGTGTTCCAAATTATAGTAGGTAATACGGAATCCTAAAATAACGGTCCGAGGTCCTCTCGTCGCGACGGATCCACAAAATAATAATATGTTGATGATGATGACTTATGTAATGCAATCATCTGTAACATTTGACGCGGACACTGGGTAAGGCCAGCAACTCAAGTGGAAAAAGGAAAAAAATAGATTTATTGAAACTGAGTCTCTGTTAGCACTTAAAGTAATTTTTTTTTGTTAAAGGTTCGAACATTTAAAGATTACATTTATTTTCTACCTAGTACAGCCGTTGATATACTTGTGTGGTTTGACCAAACGACTTAAAAGTGTAATGTAGATTATGTCTTAGGATATTTATGTTTTTTCAATTTGATTTGAGTATGTAAGAAAAAGCTCGCCAATCAAAAATTAAGTTGATTCTAAAACCACAAAATTACAATTGAGTAAAATTAAACATCGGAGAAAGGTAAAAATTTTTTTTTGAACTTTCAAATGATTTTGTCGACGCTACAGTTGTTGATGACGATTAAAGTAATACGGCGTAACATCCGAGCCGCCATTACTGGGCTCTAATCTGCGCGGGCGCAGGTAGCGACCAATGTTCATTCAACTCGCGCAATATTTTATACGTCGAATGGGAAGCCAAGGTTACGATTACTACGCTAAACGTGATCACGACGTGATTGCATCGATTCTGTGGCGAAAAGTTCTTTTTGTGAAACATCAAAGTTGTCAACATATTTGTAACTTATTAGTGAAATAGACTTTTTTGTTACAAAACTTTAAAAAAAATAGCTATATACTGAATAAGATAACAAAAACTTTAAGTAGAGTCTTCCCCCCCTTCCCCCTATTCAAAACATTTAAAATACAGCATAACATTGGTACCTATTTATTATACTATAATATGAAGCACAGACTTAGATGGAAAGGAATTTATTGTGAGAAGAATGTTTGTAAATTTTTCAGTCACTCGAAAATTGTTTGATATGGTTCAATAAAAATGTATAATTTTCATCCATACAAACATACGTAACACGATTATAGACGTGCAAACCTAAATGCCGCTAATACAACGACGATTTTACATATTCCAGCAAATGCAATCTAAAATCTGTGCCTGCATTTCCTTTTATAACCTCACACGCCAGAGGTGAGTTCGTAAAAGGAAAAAGATTGTCTTCTCGTAACAATGTTACCCGAAGGCCTAGTACCGTACCGTCCGAGAACTAGGGTGGTGTCACGAACGTTAGGAGGCGTTGACATGAAAACTTGGATGCTTGTAACAAATTTAAAAATAAATAATCTGTACTGATAATAAAAACTTTTTGAAAGCAGTATTGTTTTTTTTTTCAAGATGAGGTAATATTTACGATATATTTTGCGTTCATAGATCTTTGGTTCTCTATATTAGGAACTAGGTGTAATTCAATTTAAATAATATAATATAATATAATGAATGTGTTAATTTAGTTTGTTGAATTTATTCATATATTTTTGTGTCAAAAATACCAGTCCATTACAAAAAAAAAATGAATACTCATTTTTGGGATGAATTCGTTGCCTGAAGTATACTTGTATTTGGATTTACGAGTATTTCTCCAGATTCCGTTATTTTCCAGTTTCTTTTAAATTCGTGTCATTAATCTAGAATATAATAAATTATTCAGGTTTTCTGTATTTACTTGTTCAGGAATCGAAACTGAGATTTAAATCTTGGGAACCTTTAAAAATTGGTACCTATCCAAGCTACTCGATCAAGTGAGTCAGCTTGTTACGCGATCAGCAAATTGCTTTATTATGTCTTTTGAATTAGTAACTGTTTACAACATATTGTAGTAATATTATCAGCAGGTAAAATCCTTTCTGTCAAATTTGTTTACTTTCATTTTATCTAAATCTCCAACGAAAACAACTCATATTTTATTGTAATCTCCCATTCTGCCACAGTTTCATGCACTCGTTTTGAGCAAGGCTTAGGTTTAAGGATTGGAGATTTCCGACTGCTCGTTCGCTAATCCGTATTTGGCCATCCAAGTTTAATGTATTCGTATGTAGGCTTTGTACGGTCGTGGGCAGGGTTGAAGTCTCAAAATAACACTGGTAATGTGTAATTTGTTGTAAAAAAACATACAACACAAACACAATTCGTGAAGCTTACGTTAATTTTGCTAAGCAAACTTTGTTAAATGTATGGAAGTAGGTATGAAAGTGAATTGAACAGAAACAACTAATTTTAGTCTGAAATTATATAACTAATAATATCAACAACTAATTTTGAATCCTTTTCACAATGGTTGTCACCATTTAGTACCATTTTTTGGTAAAATCAATAAAATTATTTGTTTAAAAAATTAAAATTAATCTGAACGAAACATGTTTTGTGCATTCTTTTAACTTCATAAAACTCAAAATAATAGTGTATTTTAACTTTTACCAATTAATTTTTGCAAATTGAAAGCACAGTTACTTAGGTGGAACGTGAGCCACAATCTTCTTTCTACCGGTCAGATTTAATAAGCTTAAGGATGTGGTTTCTGAGTGTGAGTTAAGGCAGTGGAAACTTTGCGACTTTCCAAAAAAACCGTAATAATCGAAACGATTAAATTTATCTGAAATTTTGTCCAAGATCTACTAACTCTAAAATTATTGTCATTCAAGTTCAAGCTAACTGATCTTAGCCCACAATTTGCTTTGCGATATTCAACCTTAAGCTTTTTGTGTACCACAAACCAGGTACTTACCAAATTACAGACGCATCTGACCAGAAGCGGTCGGATCAACAACCGTAAGCAATAATCATTCTCCCGACTCATCAGCCTTGAAAGATGCTTTATTGTCTCGATCCGACTCGTTGTCGACTTGTTACGACTACAGAATAAAAATAAAAAGATATCATCAAACTTGTATTATAAAGCCTCACGCAATAGGCCGGCGCGTGGGGAAAAAAGGCGAGCGAGAATGCTTCTTGCGTATAGTGTTCCGTACTAAATTGACTTAAATTAAACGTAGTCTTTTAGTTTGGTATCGTTTCTTTTGATAGCAAGTTGTTAATTGGAAGACATTTGGGGAGGTTATTTATTAAATACTAGCTGTTGCCCGCGACTTCGTCCGCGTCTTTTTCTGTTATGATGGTGATTATTTTTGCAACATTTTTCACTGCTGCTTCGCTCTTATTGGTCGCAGCGTGATGTTATATAGTCTAAAGCCTTCCTCGATAAATGGACTATCCAACACAAAAATATTTTTTCAATTCGGACCAGTACTTTCAGAGATTAGCGCGTTCAAACAAACAAACAAACTCTTCAGCTTTATAATATTAGTATAGAAAACTTAAGCAATTCCTCAATTCAAATGGATAAATGTAGTACCATTTGAATTTAGGAGTTGCTGAAGGTCTATTTAATAAATAATTAATTATGGAGAGTATCTAACATTCTATATTGTTATGAATATATATTTTTCATGACGTGGCCAAATTACGAGGTAATTTTTTACATGATTTGCTCAATGTATGTCCATTTAAATTTGATCCCTTGTTCCCTTTGATTGATTAGACAAGGTAGTTTTTGGGGCTATATTTTAAAAATATATTTTTCCTATTAGATATTTCTTAATCAACCTGTTATATTTCAGAGATTACTTTAGTATGACATTTAGATAAGGCTTGTAACATGCACGTATAGATTTATAAACAGTTTATAACAATAAAGTATGCGTATGAAAATTATAGTTTTTATTTTTTATTTTTAGCATATTTTGTCAGACATCTTTTACATGTTGGCAGACCAACGAATATTAATTCCGTATTTTGAGTTCGGAGCATGGATCTCTAAAAAGTTAAAATAATTTCTCGACTCGAATTGGAATGGGCGTTGTTGATAGAAGAGTTTTGTGCGGTTCAAATTGTATTTGCGAGGTTTGTGTGTTATTTTGGTTCCGATTTTCTGTTAGCCCATATTTTTTTTGCGTTAAATAAATATATTTCACGTAGAGAACAATATCTATACTAATAAAAACTTGAACGAAGACCGTTATAATATTTTTTTCGACGCGTAACATAGTTAATATATTAACATTACTACTTTTTAAAAAAAGCTCTTTAGAACGTTTGAAATTATTCCTCAATGAAATTGATCTTCGTGAATTCAATCGCGCTAAGTATTTTGAATTTTCAAATATTGAACAATTGAGGTTTTTTTTATATTCAAGCAACAACAATTCATAATGGGGAATCAGTGTTTTATGTAAGACTACTACCACCCGTTCTTACCCCCGTATTTATAAAGAAGTAATTACTTATTGCTTAAGAAAGTCATAATTTAAAGTGTTCATACCTAGTCCTTAAGTCAGGTTAATAGTCATATTATTTGGCTGAAAATGCTAACTTTTGGTAGTTATAACTTCTAGTAATTTCTTGATTAAGGCATACAAAATGTCTCTCAAGTAATTACTTTTAGTCAAGTAATTACTTTTACTTGCTTATAAATACGGGGGTTAGTCTATGGCATGTAGTTGCCTGCTAGAAAAATAAAGGCAGTACTGTCTTATCTCAACCGGTGGCCAAACTGCGATTGGCGACTCACCTGCCAAGCATATCAATTAATCGCACTATACAGTTATTTTACACAGCTTATTACACATTAGATTAGGATACTAAACGTTCCCTTAAATTCTTAGAACGTCTTTAGTAGTGTCACGCATTCTGCCTATTAAACCCCTAATAAAACACGAACTACAGCCAGGAAAACTGTTATTTCTTTATTGTTATAGCGATCCGAATTCTGGTAGACAAAGCGAATAGCAGATAAAGTCCATAGAAAGTATATTTTCCTGTAGAAGCGGCAATAACTTTTTAGGAGCACCATGAAAGGAACTTTTACGATTGTTAGGAATTAATATCTGAAAAACGATTGCGGACCGCCATATCTCAATTGTTAAATGTTATGGGCTAGATCTGTGTTATGAATTTCACTCATTTGCGGTAGGTATTGTTGTTTTCAGATGTGAAAACTTTATTCGAAAGTTTTTAAGGTAACTATACCTCAACACCATTGGACGAGTAATTTGAGTCGGTATTCAAATTGGTCGGTACCCAGGACCAGGTTTGGTACGGTGACCAAAATCTCAGGGTCCCGGGTTCTTAAAATTAGAATACAGATTTCACAGCTTTGAAGTTAAAATCATTTGAACACCAAAATGATGTATGTCTTTGATTTCCAGATCTTTGTTCAAAAACATATTATTTTGTCTTACTATACATAGTTTTAAGTTAATATAAAATAAAATCGATGGGCTTAAGTAATTAAAACAGTCTCTAACACGACCTAAAAACTTTGTTTAATTAAATAACGTTACTTTTTGTATATTTTATTGACCGTGACGAAATCGTTTAGTCGCCCACAAGTATTTCGGAGCCGGAACAGCGTCCGAGAAAGTTCTTTCTGTTATTTTAAACACCCTTCCTAAAAAGGTCGTCTAATTTGTCGGCCGGAATTCGACGTTACTTCTCTCCTTCATTGTTTGTGTTACGATTACCGCGAGGGTTAAATAGCGCGTTTAAGCGTCGAGTTTTTCGTTCAAACTTCTGCGTTGTTTTAAAAACAGCGAACTTAAAAGGGTTAAGCCTTCCCCCTAATCGTAAACTGCTTGCGTTTTTCTTTTGTTCGCGATTTTGAAGCGTTCGAAATTTAAAAACGGCCCCGTAATACGAAGTAATTTCCGGGATCGCAACTGCTGTGTTCCAAAGTTAAATTTTCCTGTGTGGCACAGTTCAAAGTTCAAAATTGGGTTTCAAATTGTCAGGTAGCACATGTGACTATTAATGAATGGTTTCCAAATTGGGTATTTTCGTATTCGGATGAAAATCTATATATGTTGTGCTTTTTTATGTTTCTTAACGTTTGTTTATTCATAAGACCAAAAACACACATAAACCTTCATAAAACAAATAAAGTTAAATATAATATATTGTTTACCATTCAAAACAAATGTAGCATAGGATATCATTTACAACCCATTCAGGTGGCCTTTGGCCTATAAAGGTGTCACCTAAAATTCAGTCAAATTAAATTTAAAAAAAAATAAGAAGAATTTTTATTGGTCCCTATAATCAATCTTTATCCAAAACTAACTAACTCAAACCAATTACGATATTACACCAGGTATTTACCTTGCAAAGCACCTCTCAACGGTAGATCATAAGTACGAATAGATTAGCTTAATATCCGATTGTGTTGTTAGCCTATAAGCCACACTCAGTGGTTATACCTACGCATGACGTCACAAATACCTAGTCCGACTGTGTAAGTACTTCAAAGTACTCGTATATAACTGGGGCGACTACGATAGCAAATGATATAACAAAAAAATTAAATAAATAAATAAAATATAACGATAAAGGGTGGTACTTTTTAATGTTGTCACAACACGGCGCACTACAGAATAATTGATGTCTATACAGAATAAAACACACTGTATGCTTAGATGTTTTGAAAGCACGCATCCAATTTTAATGCGGTTTCCATAAGTAGAAGTGCTTTTACTGTAACTTATTAATTAATTTATTATTTAATTTATTCTGATTATTGATCTACTTACCTTCTTAAAGGATGTGGGAGCAATGTTGGCACATTTTCCTGATATACTTATATTTGTTATAGTTATAGTTGTCTATCCGTCGTATTATTACTATTATTACTGCTGATCTTCTGCTCAGGCTACCAAAGGGAAATATTATTCGGAAAAAATTGGTTGTTTGTAAAGTAGGTTTACGATTGAGATGTTTACGTGATAACGAGAAAATCTCCATTCGTTTGTATGCCGCTAGAGTGAGAGAGACGGAAGATCGGTCCACTCACTCGAACGCTATGCCAGCCTCCGCTCGTGAGGATTCCGCGTGACAAGTTTCACGGAATGACTGGCAGCGCTCGAGATGAGACGGGAGATCGGTCCGTCTCTCTCTCGTTATACCTGCGATCGCGCTCGTGAGGTTTTGGTGTGACACAAGTTTCTGAACATGTCACCCGACTAAAACGATTTTAAAGACGTTATCACGTCAAAAAACAAAGAGCACATTGGAGCCTAATTGAATTACAGAGGTATTTTAGGCTACAAATAAATAAATAAATCTTAATCATGTCAATAGTGAAATAATATTTGGTGTAAAGCATTTTAAACATTTTCATTTTAATACTAAACTCAATTACTCGGGATCTTTATTAAGATAAGTACCAGTATTTATTTTAAAACAAAATTCTTTTTTTTACTTTTCAATATTTTGTACACACGGCGGCACATCAGACTATACATTTTGACCTTGAGACCGCCTTTATGCCCTACGTAATAAAAGCTGTTATCGCAGTTCAACTGTTTAACTTGATGTGCTGTCGAGTGTACATTGATAACGTTTTCGGCTTGTAATAGCATAACCACGATCAACTTTTATATTAATTACATTACATCCACGCGAAGCCGAGCTAGGTCTTTTCAACCGACTTCAAAGAAGGAGGTGGTTCTCAATCCGGGTGTATGATGTTTTTTTTATTTGTTACGCGATCACTCTGATTACCCACTTCAAACACAACAGTGATGACTAGAACGATTTGTTATTATTCTACTGCTAGGCACAGGCTTTTGCCCATGTGACATAACGTGTGTTTGACGCGGATACAGCAGGCGAAAAGCTAGTATTGCATAAAACGCTAGTACATATTACTATTTTGCAACAATTACAAGCTTGTAATTGTTTTATACGCATAAGATTTGTCATTTATTTAATTTTAATCCTTTTAAAAATAATAGTTCCAAGTCCCGAGTTTTCCCATCCGCACTGACACGTTTGCGGTACATCAACGGCGTTCAGGAGCTCTTATTACGAGCTCTGGGATTTAATTGAGCACTGTCTATATTCAGGCGAACGATAAAACAATTAAGGCTCTAGACTTGTTAAAAGCAATACCCTGATTATCGTCGGTAACAGTAGAATAACGAAGTGATCTCGTCCGGATTTATTAACTTTAAAACTTGTTTTCGTATTCGGGTAAGTAAAACAAAATATAATATTGCAACATAGTAATATGTACTAGCGTTTTATGCAATACTAGCTTTTCGCCTGCTGTATTCGCGTCAAACACACGTTATATCACCATGGGCGAAAACCTGTGCCTAGCAGTAGAATAAAAACTATCCGATATCCTTTCTCAAGATCTATTCTATCTTTGTACCAAATTTCATCATGATCGGTTCGGTCTTTTAGACTTAAAATACAGAGTTGCTTTCGCATTTATGGTCATTTTCTTAGTAAGAACCAAATAATAAATAATTTACTGCAAACGATTGAAATAAAATAGATCTTATCAGAAGCTGCAGCCCAAACTATTATCTACATTAATATCAACTAACAAAACAGTGTTGGCTTCTGATTTCATCTATTTTATTTGACATGTTATATAACTATCACCTAACTGTCTTAAAAACAAAGTAACTTTATCAAAAAATCTGCTGAATACTGCAGATGTCAATAATGATTAGTTACAAAGATTACGCAGCAATCCAAGGCGCCTTGAATGCGATTATCACAAAGACCGACCCAAGTGCCAGCGAAATTCTTGAACGAACCTTATTAAGGTGTGAAGCTTCTACAGCTTAAAGCTCTATCGTTGCTTGAAGACTGACTATCAACGTGATCGCGCTTATCGGAGATCGGTCCTCTTAATTGTAGCCCTGTGCATGTTGGGCCTTAATTAGTGAAAATACCCACGCCATATCAGCGCGGACATCTTTGATTTTGAATGCAATTATTGTTCTGTTGATAGCGGATGGGTTTATGTGAGAAATGAAAAATGAATTGTGAATATAATAACAATCAAATGATTTTGAACGATATATGACGTGGTGTAACATGATGTTTAAAATTTATAATATTAATAAGTTTCGAAAACCTTTAACATACTTATCTGCATGATGTTATAAAACATGTCATTTAAAAATTTACATTAAAGTGAAGTTTAAGATAACTTCAAGGATGATTAAGAGTCAAATATGGAATAACCGTGGTGAGAATAACGTCATGTTTTAATGCAGAGAATATTTTTAGAGCAGTATTTTTTCATCATCATCATCATCATCATCAATGCAATTATAGCAAAATCCGAGTTGGTGATCACAGTTTGGCCAATGGTGCAGGAAAGACGTTGCTGCCTGTCTTTTGGCACTACTGTGTTGGTCGCCTCTTACGTCACTTATAGGAAGAAAACTATTATTTAGAAGTGCCGACACCAAACGACAAATAGGTGCATTCTTATTAATTGATGTATTGTTTGAAGGTGATATAAAGTGTCACAGGTAAAAATTTTCCTAAAGTTTTTTATACTATCGTATTTGAATGCAGTTATTACATTTATAACAGTTTTTAAACAGTGATTGTATTATCCAAACTATTTTGTGTGTTTAATTTTTGTAGTGTCATCTCGCTCCTAATTATGGCAACATCAGTAAATTGTATCAATATCAAAATATTACTCGTTCGTGCATTTGAACAAAAATTAAATTTTAATCCTCTGATCCGCATACTGCATAAGCCCGTCCAAATTATCTAACATGGCTGATCTTTAGATGCTCACTGAAATGTGTGCTGGCTCCCTTTTATTTTGTGACTGCCGCGTAGGGAGCGCTGAAAGGCTTAAATTTTAATTAATTTTTCACTCCACAGACTTCTTTAATAAAACCGGAGGCTTAATTGCCAAAATATTTCACAATCCCTTTAGGTGGAAGGGCGAACCATAAGACGTGTTTAATTAGTGACATTAGATTTATTCTAATTGTATTATTCGTGCCCATTACTTTTATTTAGCGCCCTTGTTCCGTGTTTCCTTATTTTTTGGAAAACAAGACAACTCATGTTGGTGTAGGCGAAAAGAAAATCTCCTTTGTATCAGCATGGTTTTTCTTTAACATTTCTTATTAAACGACGGAAATTAGTAACATAAAATTGACAGGCCAAAGTTTTATATTGACTTAAAGATTGTAAATTATTTCATTAATTTTAACTCTGTATGTACAGACAACAGCACGTCATGCTATCACAAAACGTCAAATTTTCTCAATTGATATTAATCTTTACTTCTTGGACTTAAAGTTGAAAATCAATTCAATGACCTTTAACTTTTTGAGTAGGTTGACCTGCCGGTCTGTACTTTAATTAAAAGCCCAGCTTTAGATATCAAAAGGTGTGTGTTGATGAAGACTGTTTAAAGTGTGACTGTATGACTGTTCCCATTGCCATTGTAATGAAAAAACGTGTAAAGTAAATATCATACAAATAAAAAAAAGACAAACGCCATAGCGGCTATTAATAGTCACTTAATCCCACATGAGGTACTCAAATTAATCGCTTTGAAAACATTTTTACCCTTTGCACACAAAATATGTAAATACGTCGCAACACAAAAGCCTTCCAATTCATTTGCTTATCTATTTAAAAGAGCGGGTTGGTTCAGGATACGACATATTCAAAACCAATGGAGCCTAATGTCACAAAATGCCTGTGTAGCTCATCCGTCAGAGCGTATTTTGCTGTGGTAGTGATGTGTTTTTTTATCGGGATAAATATTCTGATACACAGAAATTACGTATATCTTCTACCTACCTATTTTTTTTTATAAAATGTGCTATTCCGTGTGATTATTCGCTAATAAACCTGTGAGACAGGTTTTTAAACATAAAATTTAAGTTTTACAAAAGATTAGACAAAGAGTAAGGAAAAGCTTCCTGTTTAAAAAAGTAAAACATTAAATCAGAGGAAAATTTTGAAATTAACATATTTTATCAAACCGGTGGGGGTCAAAATGTAATTAATTTATGACATAATTTGTTAAATTTAGGAAACTTCAAATTCCATTTCTTAATCTGACCGATAACTTCAGCGTTAGATATTTATATTTTCATTTCATTCCAATACAGGCTAAATACATAAGGATAATAGCTTTAATATACAGCTACCAAACAAATGATCTAAGTTGAGAATTAACGAGCTAAATGTAAGTCTAATTCAGTACCAGTTGAAAATATAAATTACTTTATCAAGACGAAATCAATTTTATGATTACGATTTGCTTAAATTCTAGGCCGATATTTAAGTTTGCAGTACATCACTAGTGGCAATGAATTGAGGAAAAATGTAAATACGCCTCTCAGGATTGCCATCCATGCGTGAGTTTTGTAGAGGTATACTCTTTTGCTCATGCTAGTACGGCAATCTTTTATGCTCTCGTAAAGTTGAGGTGCTAATCCTACGGATTTTGGACGGTAAAGTATATGGAAGTTTTAAAAGGAATATCAAATTTAAAGAATGGAAATAAAAAATATATCACAAACGTGCTCTAAAGATGCAAGATAATATTTTCCATTTTCTCATCACAATTATAGTTTTTAAAAACACGAGTAAGCTTCTAAAACTAATTTCATAATCGGCCTTAATCAACATCTGCGACGAATAAATCATCACTTTAGTCGTATGTCGCTGGATGTCTCATCCAGTCATGTTTTGTCATCAAGAACGATAAATATAGCTCATAACATAATATCTGTATTCGCCTCGCACCTCCATTTCATTGTATTCTTTTAGAGTTTTCTATTCAAACAGTTGGGCTAACTTTTATATGCCCAAACAAAAAGTAGTAAAGCAATGTTTCCTGTAACGGAAAACTTATTTCCTCGTAAAGGAAGGCTCACTCTTTAAATTCAATTCGGTTCTGAACCCTTTTTCAGCATGCAAAATATGATACAAAATGCAAAATCTTATTCCCTTGCCAATTTCTGCTCGATAGTTTTGCTGTTGACAAAAATAACTTAGTATTCAGATACATGTTTGCTATATTTTTGAGGGGCGCCTATGCCAGTTGCCAAATGTTCTTTAATATCGGTTGCCGAGTAGATATTGGCAAGAACGCTGAGAAGTACGCCTATAACGGAAACATAATGGCAAGCTCCCATACTCAGGGTTAGAGGTTTTTACGTGAACCTTTCCAAACGTGTAAGTAATATTCGATATGTATTTGCTGCAATGACTGTTTTTTTATCTAAACGATCTGTTTTTGCTCAGCACCATGAAATGTGATGAAGTAGTGCTTAGACTACCATTATAGCAATAAAAAAGAAAAATATCCTTGTGAAAAGGTGTTGGTCGAGAAATTCTTTGATGTGATAATAACATTGTATTATGAGGCATAACCCGACGGATTTCTGTCTTTCTGACTTTTGGAATCATAAGTAGTCGCTTCCTGCTTTGACAGTAGGAATTCATAAACATACCAAAAGTACAATACAAATAGTTTTCACATTCAAATTTATTTTATACGATAATCGAATGTGCGTGTGAACAAAGAATCGACATTCGGTAGCCAGCGTAGGTGTCAAACGGACAGCAGCACATCTTATCAGTGAAACGTCAAGCATCCCAACTGGAGATGTGTATAAACCGGTTGAGATAGACCCCGGATGTTGCTTGCTCATGTTGTCGAGTGCGTCTACTTTTGTTGGCTGCGAGAGGGGTGGAGGAGGTCAAATACGAATGGCAGCATCACTCACGTGTAGGGACGTGGGAGGTACATTAGGGAAGAAATCAAGATCGTTGCTGCAACGGAAGCCAGGTGATGCATTGCTTTCGAGTACGTTCTCTCAATCGCTGATTTGAGATTAGATCGCGTTCGTTTTCTAGCGTAAACTACTTTAAGCGCACTCTCAGATTGTTTACTCTTACGATACGATGATTGATCAGCTCCTAATAACATTTTGAGAACTTAAGAAATGTCAGTATGAAATCCAATCAGCATCATGCGTGTTAGTATGACATTTCTAATTGTTATTCGCCGTATGTGTCTTGGAGCTATTCATGGGGCAATCATGGAAATGATTAAGTTTATTTACTTGTCCGCCAACGCAAATCTTCATTAACGAGTTAGATGTTTTGTGTAGGCATAAAATAAGTAGATAGGAGCAGTGGGCTTGAAGTGTATGTTATAATCGCTGTGCAAAAGAGGTTTTTGGTAAACGCTGCTTATTTTTTCCCCAAATTGGATCATTGCTTGACACACCCAAATACCACGATGTATTTGTTGTTTAATCTAATGGTCTAACCATAAAATTAAATGTGTGCAGTGAAGAAGTGTTTTGTTTTGTGTCAAACTCCATGAAAATCCCAGACAATTTCTGTAATTTTAAAAATAATAATGTAAAATTATGACAGAAACATATTTAAAAACTTTTTAAATCTGTGTAGGTACTTTGAATTGACTTCCTTTAAGAGCTATAGCAAAAAGTTTGCGCATGCCTGCTCTTCGATAACTCACAGGAAGACTTTAATGATTTACGTCTCACTTTACGGCTAAAGGAGCAGTATAACATTATTTTTCTGTGTCATTTCTTCCTGAATTGTATCGTGCCTACTTCAAATAATCTCTACCTATTTGACGAAATGGTGATATACCTATACCTTATCCGACAAGTCTATCCACTATAATATTTCCGGAATATTTCAACATTTTAAATAAATAATCTTAACCTCCGAAACGGCTTCAACGATATTCATAAAATTTATGCAAATGAATATATGCAGGGGGTTTTGAGGGCGTAGTTTTATTCATATTTTCAGGCAATGAAGACCTACAATTCCTATGTTTAGCATACGAGAGTAAATTTTGCCACCATCTACAAGGTTATAATAGCTCAGGTGGGATATCAGGTGGCAAAAAGTACAAAAGACCCCAGTTTGAGTCCAGATAATTTTGTTATCCGCGAAAATCCGAGAAAAGCTTGAACATCCAGATACTTACTTCATATTAATTTATATACCCTACAGCCAAACGGTTGCCCTGACAACGAATACCAAATTAAAACCCCACTGCTGTTGAACTCTATTGTGGTGTGGATATTGTTAGTGTGGCTGTGGGTGTCCATCTTTCATTAAACAAGTTAGCTCATCACGATCGAAGGAACAGAATCAGATCGTAATTGAAAACGCTTTACGACACCGGCTGGCGTTGATTGATTATGACTTTTTTAATATTGCAGATGCCATGGTTAATTAATATTTTGGTCTTTCTCAATAGGGTATCCATTGGAGATACAACAATCTTTGGTATTGTACTTAGTTCTTACTAAAACTGTGATGCGTATTCTTTGTTTACTCAACTTTTTGTTTCTGTGTAAGATATCTAAAAATCTTTGCTATAGCCTTAATTCGTATCGTGATTTAGCAGATTTAGGTATTTTTATTAGAAGTCGTATTGAAAAGCGCTGTTGCGCCGAGAAATTATTATCAATCATGAATATGAAAAATAATAATTTCATTCGCAATCATTTAAGAAATCATAATTGATTACTAAACCATATTACTATTATTTTCCATTTTCAATTGTTTTATTTTAATTATTTTAATTTGTTATAATTAATGACAGCCTGCCGATACAAATGAAATTTGTTAAACCTTAAGTAAATTTAACACAATTCTGTTATTGTCACATATTCAGGACCCATTTTCGAGTATTGTTAAAGCTATTTTATCCATTCCATGGCCTTTAACAGCTTTAAGCTAGTATCTATTGAAGTCATGGCAGATAAATCTTCGGGTTTAAACTTCGTATAGAGGGAATATAAATGGTGGATCCTAAGCGCTCTTCCTAGGTGCGTAAAAAGGCCGACTGAGATTTAGCTACGCGTCTTCTAGAGATAAGACAGTAATGTCCCTTACAAAGAGCGTACGCTACGTCTTCTTTCTTATAAGCTGTATCCGCACTCATTATCTTTTAACACGCCGCAAAACTTATGCCGTCCCTACATAACGCAAGTTCCTATCTCGCCTCTTAAACACCACTTTCCAACCTTTTGCAACATCCTTAGCTTTTGGATCAGATAGGAGCTCGCACGGACCAAGGCTATACACTTATTTATTTACCCTTCTAAGACGATTATTTACGATGTAAACCATGTAATAGCTTGCAGTATCTTGTTTTTCTGTACAAGATCCAGCTTCCACAACATGCATCATTTGAGGCAGGCAATTCGAGGATCTCAAACGCTTACGGGCCAACATTTCTTTTTGTTAGGAATATATTCGCAACACGAGGCAGATTAGCATAGGAAAGTAATTTAAACAAATTGCCCGAACGATTTTTTTTAGAAGAGCAATTCGTTTAGATGAAGTATGCTAATATCTGTGATGGTTTTTCTAATTCACATCTGACCGAGTTTCGAGGTTCGCGACATCTCACCGGTCGTAATGTTTACTCGGCTCGGCGAAAATTTTTAGAGCGAAACTTTTGTCATTCCAGCAACATAACAAATTCCTCTTTGCAAAGATTACACAGCCCTCAACTTTTGTCAAAATTATGTTGCAATAAATCTGGGAATATGTACAAAATGTCTTATTATCAAAGTTTTTTCGTGATACAGTGCAAAACCTGTGACTGTTTTCGCAATTCTTTGTGATAGCTTTATGGGTTCTGGTGATAAAGGGAAAATGACCGTCGTATTAAAAGGCACGCTTAACTGCTGCCCGATAACATTTTGTCGAAATATACATAAAAATGTACATAAAGATAAGTCCCTGTGCTATCCTAAAATTTTCACTGTAAATTTTATTCGCGCAACGCTTTTCGGATAATGTCTTCCCATTAGAGGTTCGGGAAAATACGATCTTTTGTACGTTTTTTGCTTTATTAATAGCTTTTTACTTTAATAACGCATCATTTTAGAATACAATTTTATGGACGAACAATTTTGCGTTTTGTTGATGCACATGGCTATGGGCTATTTCATTATTAACGAAACAATTTTTGTAATGTGCGTCGTAATTTCAATGTTAGCGAGGCCAAGCTGATTGTAATTAATTTAGGGCTTTATTCTATGGCAGTAAAACAACGTTTTGTAGAAGCAGCGTAAAATTCTTCTTTTTTTCTTATGATTATTATTAAAGGGAGTTTTCAATGTAACTTAATAGTCCTCTGACATGATTTGTTTTTTCGACATCTAATCTGCGACAGAACGTTGTCGTCGGCTTAAAGTTACCTCAATTGGCCCGACCGGGAATCAAACCCGGGACACTTGTGTAGTAGGCGAACCAGTTGGGTTGCCGAATGATTTAGTAGCAATTACCAATGTCTATTAAAAAATTAATGGCCGATAGTCATCCTACTGCAGGGCAAAGGCCTTTATCAATCCAAGTTACCACAGAAAATATTAGTACAGGTATAATCACCACGCTTTCTAAATGCGGGTTGGTTGAAATTCGAAATTCTTGTTGCCTGATCCATGCTTCGAACCCAGCACCTCGAGATTTTGGCCCGGTACTTATTCCACTAGACCGACGGGATATTACGGGCCTTTGTCTATGATCTTCTAAAAATATTTCTAGCTACACAATGTTTAGAAGCCAGCCAGTTATAGTGTAAGTGTCATAAAATTGAAAAATAAACTATTAATAGATTATTGAACTCACCTTTGTAATATTCTTTAGGTAGTTAATTATAATATATACCAAACTTTCGTTTACGATCGGCTTTGGTTTGAAGTTTAACAATAGAGTAGGAGTCCTTCTAAACTAAATATAAACACCCAAGGTTAAAATCTAAAGCGGGAATTTTGCTCATATTCCATTGTTTCATTCTCTTCGTCTCTTAAATAATTATCTAACTATTTTTATGATAAAATTTATTTTAAAGAACTACTAAAACTATAATATTAAAATGTTTAATTTTTGCTAAAGGATTCCAAACTTCGTTCGATATGAAGTAAAGGAACTTGTATTATTTTGGAATAATATTCCATTTTAATAGTGGTTAGATAATATTAGAGCTGTGTTTATGTTTCTACTAGTATTTTCTTTTAGTTTTAAATAAAATTGGTTTAACAATATTTGTACACATTTATCTTTTAAACCCTGAGCTATTTTGGATTCTAAACAAATAATTAGTCTATAGTTTCTATATCTGTATTGTGTTATAATTGTATTTTTCCCTTATATTATTAAACGAATCTATAAAATCTCATATCTTTGTGACTTTAATATTACTGTATGAATGTTTTAAGGTTTTTTGCAGCTCTTATCGTTTAATATTTTTTATAAATTTTTCTGTGCAAGATAAGTTTCACTTAAACTTTCAGAAAAACCCGATTATAAATGTTTCCACTTCCCTTTACTACCACAAACGAATACAAAACAAACGTTTAAAAAGCCGAAAAAAGGCATTCCGCTCTATACTGCAGTCTGCAAATAAGACCCATTAGTCTGGTAATGGTCGAATAATAAAACAAAGCTAATTAAGTACGGTGAGATGTTCCGGCTGTAATACGGTTAGATACAATGGTCGTAAAGAATGAGATCTGTCCCAATTGCCGTGGAGGTAATCACGCGGTTGATTAGTAAGATAGTTTTTACGATTCTTAGTAACTGTGATAATAGATTTGACTGAAGTATTTTTTCAAGCTACCAAAATGATACTTGTTTGACTGCCAAGAAACTAGACATAATAGGAAAATTATTGTTTGGGGCTCACCTTTGGTGTAAAAGATAAAGCAGCATCATCAACGACATCTTAAGCCACAGTGGTCAAGCAGCCAGCTCTGATGTCCCGAAAACCCAGAGTTAAAAATATTCTTCTTTAAATTGCCCAAGGTCTAGGTGTTTGTGGTACTCTAGTATTACACTTTGAAATTATAGCAATATCTAAACATATTATAATCTTCTTTCCACTATTAGCAAAGGCTCATCTTTCTACTCATAAACATTACATTCTCCAACATTCTCAAACTACGTAACATCGGTACTTAACGGGTTAGTTTTTTTTCGTTCTATGTACCAAAATATAGTTATTGAATATATGAGTCACCTCTTCGAAATTATTAAATGGAATAGGACCTTTTACAAATAGGATAGGACAATACAAATACATACTACAAAAATACTATAATTCGCTACAATCTAATAAAACTCAAGTGGCTTTAAACACTTAGTATGTATTTAAATCGAAAATGTAAAGTTTTAATTAAATAAATACTTTCACATCTTACCAAATAACGCAGTTAAAAGAAATACAGAAAATATAATATTAGGGGTTAAAGTATGAAATTGCCGTTTTGTATGGACGAAATCGAGAAAAGTCATTTTTCCATACTAACAATTTTTTAGGTTTTTTTAAAAACGCCTGAACCGTTTTCGATGCAATTAAAGGTGAAAGTTAGATGGTTATAAAGCTACGCATTATAGTATTAAAATATCTGAAAATCAAAGTATATAATACAAATATACTTAATTGAAGCAAGAAGGTCAGCTGACACATTGTAAGGGGTCTTTTCAACGACTTCCTTTGAAGTAATAGGCACTAGTATTGCATTTTTTTTAGTCCAAAGTTACTTAATTTAGTTTTTGATACAATACAAAAAATATTACGCAATAATATGACTATACTTAAGAGCTATAAACAAAATAAAAAGTGGGGAAAAAATCGGCAATTTCATATTTTAACCCCTATTACTTAACAGCAAATTAAGAAATAAAACAATTTCGAAACGTTGCAATTTTGAGTCCTTTGAGTGACAAACGCTACTGCAAAGCCATGATTGACAGGGAAGACATATCCCATGCTTAGTCAAGCTGAATAACATGTGAAACTGTTGTATGAATTCAAGTACCTTCCTACAGTTTAGGCTGGGAACAGATAAATTTGAAAAAGCTAGTGAACAGCACAAACCACTTGGTATAATTTTATGACCTGGGTAAACATAATACAATATTTTATTTTATTTTATTTATTGAAAAGGTTAACCAACAGCATACATATAAAAACAACAATAAAAACAATACATAAAGGCATTAATCTTACATATATGCCTATTACCTACAGGTTAACACGGCACTCACAGTATTAAAAATTTACGTATAATTTAACAATCAGTAAGTTTACCTAAATGAGACAACAATAAAATAAAAGAAAAAATAAGATAAATTAACCGCTAAACAAATGACTGAACAATTTTAAATTTAAATTTATTCTGGGAATCAAAAAATACATCCATATCAGGAACGATAGCATTTAACTCGTTATATAAAGCAGAGATGCGAGGCAAAGGTGAATGAGCGATGATGTTTGTGCGGGAGGAGGGAACCGAAAAAGTCTTTGTGATAGGCTTCCTGGGGACATTGTATGGAACAGATAGTGAGAGCCGACTGACAATTTTTTCAGATATATTGTATAGGTAGTAATAGAACACCACAACGCGCAACGCTACGCCTAGCTATTAATGCTGGCTAGAAAATAATAATTTTGCAAACTAATTAATAAGTATGACAAATACCATTGTGTTACCAAAAATACCAAATACCGATAAGAAATGAGTCTTTTTAGGGTTCCGTACCCAAAGGGTAAAAACGGGACCCTATTACTAAGACTTCGCTGTCTGTCCGTCTGTCCGTCGCTCTGTCACCAGGCTGTATCTCAAGAGCCGCGATAGCTAGATATTTGAAATGTTCACAAATTATGTATATCTGTTACCGCAATAACAACAAATACTAAAAACATAATAAAATAAATATTTAAGGAGGGCTTCCATACAACAAACCTGTTTTTTTGGCCTTTTTGGTACGGAACCCTTCGTGCGCGAGTCCGACTCGCACTTGGTCGGTTTTATTACTATTACATAATATTAACATCGTTAATTTGTAAATGTAAAAACTTTTGTCATCTTACGGCACTAAATTAAAGATAGCCGTCTGTCATTAATCATTGTAGTCGTTGCCGCATCGTCCGCCATCATCGTTTCTGTACTCAACGTTACACAGACCTGTAGTGCCCTAATAAAATGTTTATTATTGCTGCCGTCGTCGTTTTAATCACATTAGGAGTCCGAAAACAATGAAAACTGGCGCAGTAAATACGGATAACCTGTTTTTAATTAAGAATAAAATGTGACACTGTAGAAGTGCAGAGAAAGTTCGCGAAACGATTTTAATTAGACATAACTAGTTACTTATTTGAACCATTTTTTTCCATGGTTGGTCGATCAATATTTTTTTCTTTAATATGGTTTAGCTTAATACGCTTTAGAAATCTGTTCCTTTGATTGTTTGGCTGGCTTCAGAAAATGAAATAAATGAAACTTTATTTGTGCTGCAACATACTCCATCAATATAGCGACAGTTGTCTGTTTATTTTTTAAAATTTTTGCAATTAAAGAGCACTAGCATTAAGTCCTCGTTTTTGTCTGCAAATAATCGGTTGTATCACGCACCAAGTTATACTGTGCTTATTAATAACAAATAATTGCGTAATCACTATTTTTACAACTTTAGAAGTAATCGATATTCCATATAAATTATGCCTACCGTTTTTCAACCTGTTTTTGTTTTTTTAAATAAAAAATTACGCTAGGTACCATATTATGTCCTTTTCAGTATTTTACACTTTATCTTCACTTAATTTCATTTACACTTGTTGAAGTATACATAGGTAACAGACAGACCAAGTATATTACCTCATTTATAACATAGTTAAACACAGTTTAGTGATAAAGAAACAAGTAATTTAACAAAGAAAACAGAGAGTAACTATAACACTAAACTTACGGCACGCATTGATACCTTCACAAACATTTCGCCTCATAAGAGAGTTACCAGCCTTGTGGCTAAGGAAACAATTCTCAATTTCCCCATTTCACCCTTTAAGCAAATCCGACGAATTCTAAGGCTAAGTGCAGACGTAGATATTTAAACGATCGCCAAACTGGAATATCGCAACTTTAGCTATTATTTCCTAATATATTTCTCCTTTAAATACAAGTGACACAAAGACGTATGAAAATTTAAGACATTTTTTAAGACATGCCTCACTGGGCCACACAGAGCCATCTAGTCCCAAATTAAGCTACTATTAAGTACCCTGTCGTATGGGGTACTAGACAACCGATAAACTTACATATATTCTTTTTTTTTTGTAAATATATACTTATAATATATAGAAAACACCCAGACCAGTACAAACAGACATGTTCATGCACACAAATATTTGTACTGTGCGGGGATCGAACCCGCAACCCATTGCTCAGAAGCAGCGTTTACTACCGCTGATCCAAACGGTCGTCAAATTCACGCAAACATTATTTTTAAACGCTTTAGAACTATTTAATTACAAAAAACGATGGTCTTAATGTTTTACATTAGTAATCACAATTGTTGTTAATGCGGTGTTGCTTGTCTATCATTGTTGCCAAAGACCCCTCTGACTATTAAATTTTTAACTCTATATTTGAAATGATATTAAAATAAAATGAGCCACAATAAACCTAGAGTTCTCAATATTCGCCACCTACACGTAGGCCGCTCTGAAATTGGTCTGACTATCGCAGCTTGGCTACTTCTGTAGAGAAGTTGCTGTTACCTGTATTTATTTAGTAGTATTTTAGGCGGCTCTTACGACATCCAGTACAAGAAAGGGTGGAGCTATGGAGCTATTCTATTATAGACCAACACCACAAGGCACACTAAGGATGTATATTTACTGTTAATTGCCAGTAAGTAGCTTTGTTCTAAGTCGGTTAGTAAAATTATCAAACGTTTGCGCTGAGCCTTAAGCATATCCGACGAATTCTAATCCTTATATGGTTGAATCCCGAGAGATCACTGTGTAGATATAATGTTACTGTATGTAACAATAAATCCACTTTGGTAAAGCTAACGTAGTTCCGTGGAGCTACTTCTCAGAAACAGTGAAGTGTTTATTGAAACTACAAATGGTGCTTCGTTAAAGAAAATAATTATCGTACAAAGGATATATTTACAGTTTGTTCCTCGCAGGGAAAATAAGCAAATTTAATAAATGAAATATATTTTCCTTATGGAGCTTCACGGGGAAATTCCACGAGTAAAAATATTGATAATGATTTTTATGTAACTTACGAGTATTTGTGGTGTCTAATCAAAGCGCTATTTTTGTACTTTTTTTATAGCTCGTTTGGGTTTTGTGTGATACTTACAAAATTAACTCAATGAACCGACAAAAACTCTTCTCTAGATTCTTATAAAAGGTCTTTATAAAAGGATCATTTTTGTTATTTGACATTTCGAATGATATCGATCTACGTCTCCCAATAGCATTACTTCTAGTTAAATTTAAAGTTGCTTCTATTCCGAGTCTCATTCCCTCTGTCTTTACGCCGGTTGGGCTGCGTTTAGAAGCCACCGCTATGGGGCTAACAGCCCCGTTCGCTTAATTACCATGCCTTACTGGGGAAAATAAAAAAGTTAAAGTACACTCGCTGCCTCTTTTTGTGGGTCTTTGAAACAAAAGTTTTTTTTATTCCCAATGGCCACTAGCTCGATGAATTGGAGTCGTTAAACGTTTTGACTGAAGCCAATTTAAATTTAAACGAGGATGGAGTATAACATTATCGAATTATGTATGTACATTGATCGTGTTAAGAATCATTTGCAAACTTAATGAGAACACTTAGGTATATAGATTTTCATGGTGATTGCCTCAGAGATTTTTTTGCACTGCGGTTCTTTAAAAAGTTTCCGATATTTCTTTTCTTTAAGTAATTAGTACTGTACTATTATTTTAGTTTTAATAAAAAACCTTCGGTAAACAGACAATACATTTGCCAATACCTATAATATACTGCAAAATTACAAAACAAGTAAACGTAATAACCTTATCTTCGTAAATATCGGAAACTTTTCTAATAACCGCTGTGCAGAAAATGTGTTAAGCAATCACCATGAAAATCTATATGTTTAAAAAATGCAATAACTCGGATAGTAAATCAAATCAAATAATACCTAATTTGTTTTTTCAAAGAAATGCCTTGAGTCCGACCAAAATATCCGGCCTCAAACACAATTTGTCTCTAACAAATGAGTTGCCATCTAAATCAAACCTAATAGCAGTCTCTAATTTATGCATTGATTTATTTAAAACGATCTTAAATAATTATTCTTGAGCATCGACACCATTATTTAAACTATTGTTTAAGTTACCCGCTGAAATATAGCCTGACATAGTCATGTCTGATTTATACATGTCTGTAGGCGTTACGTACTTTAGGTACCGTTTCATCGGTACATGATAATTAAATATTACCTGAGGCATCGAATGCTATAACTATTTCATTATATGTATTTATGGATACAAGAGATTCTACTTGACACGTTTGAATACCAGGTGCTAACTTGTTTCTGGCTGAGGCAGTAAATATTCTTAACACTGCATAAACGGGAAAAAGATTAAAAAATCGTTATAGTGTAGCATTAATAGTGTCTCCGGGCAATAATGAGCAGGCATTAATATAGGAGTTAATAAGATTTTTATACGATGGATAACATTAAGTTTGTGTGTTAGAATGGTATAGTCTGGACGGCAATACTGTATAACTTTTCATGTTTCGTTTGGAATAAATTGAAAAGTTATAACGTTTAATTATTTTGTAATTTTGTAGTATATTTATAGACCACTGTATTTGTCTGTTTACCGAAATTTTATGAAACTAAAAGACTAGAAAAGGACGGAAACTACTTAAATGATAACTTAAGGATATGATATGCCATAGTAGTGCCTTCTGTTATTATAGGTACAGTCATTATCATAATGCAGTAATATATTTAATGATAATGTTAGAAAATTTTGATCTAAATTAAAAATTACTAGGTACATTATTTGTGAGTAAATTCAATGTGATTCTTACGAATCAGGCCTAGCCTAGTGTAGGAGTCACAGGTAAATTGTAATAGATTAAGTTATGATTCGGCAATAAAAATATTCTATTCTATTCCATTCTATTTCTTAGGGAAATCAATGTATTGTTACTATAACGTGGTACTAAATTATTTAAGTTAAGCATGAATAGATATAATTTAAGATCAATTGTTTTAGTATCGTAATGTGATATATTTATTAGAATTAAGCGTGATGCACCACAACAAGTCCAGTCAAGTCTAGCCAGTAGCCAGCTAGTATCAAGGCGCATGATTGTGGCCTGACATGTCATGAAGTGTGGTTCATTTTTTTAATATGTTTTGTGTAAGAGTTTAAAAAAAAAACATTTTACTCACGTATCTATGAATTGAGAAACCCACGTATTTTGATTTTTTTGCCAATCACAGTTACTAAAATTCAAAACTGAAAATAAAGAAAAAGTGTACTAATCAAACAAAATAATTAGGTACATGACAGGAATGCGGTTTCAGCGCCTGCATCGTGTCTCTTATCCTGATCTCACTATAATAGTGACGCTACATTAGTGTACAAGCTATCGGCAGAAAAAAAGTATAAACATTTTTTTTTCTGTTTTTAATTAGTATTTTTCGATAATTTAATAGGTACCTAACAAGACATACAGGATTATTTTTAGTATAACGGATATATAAATTTTTTTTGTCAATCAGTAGAATCAAAATGCGTCAAAATAACTAAGTAATATATCACCTTTCCTTACAATTTTCGATAATCGCTGCCTATTTTTAATGACTTTTTAGCTGATATTCAAATAAATTTCCGTTTTACACAATCAAAAGTATTAAATTAATAGTTTAGACCACACTGATTGGAATTCGTAGCGATGACGACATTTATTAACGCCATTTTGACGAACACCCCCTCGGTGCCGGTGTTAACTGGCCCATAAATACTTTCGCGGTTACCAAACCAAATAAAAAATGCTCAAAGGATCCTATATCCAGTGATATGTTGCCGGATACAGCACCATTAGTAGGGCGCAGTAAATTTAACAAATTAGTAGTGTATGACAAACCAAAATTAATGTGCTTTTGTCAGCCGGAGGCATTTTTTAATTTTGTAGGTGCCCTAATGATCCCGCACATGTCAGCGTCTGAAAATGAGTTTGTTTTCTATTTCGGTCTATTCGAATACGGTCGTTGCACTGTGGTGCCTTGTTGTTATGAATTTTAATCATCTTATCACTACTTTTTTGCGTTAAAATGAGCATGATTACAGATATTCTGTTGTTGATTTCAGCCGCTTCATTGGTACTAATCAAGATGTTCATATCTGGTATAATGAGTATATCTGATCTAACAACATTACTAGTTACGCTATTGTTGTATGAATCAGGTACATAATTTTTATCAAAAACTAAGGAGTTCTATTGACCCACGTAATGCTTTAGGTTTGTGCAAGCAACTTTTGATTCTATACAAGTACAACCGAAAAATTGCAATTCAAGCTTGAATACTCGTACTTACAATAATAATTCTAATATACCTACAAAAGGTTGTCACAAACTTCACAGATCTGAAAACTAAAATGTCTAGAGTTCTTTACTCAAAAAATGATATTACAGTTCATTTAACGAAAGAAACCTTCAAAGAAATGTCTGACGCTGGCATAAACGAAAATGCCGTAGCATTTCCACGTCACCGACTTTAGTAAACACTCGGAACTCCTGTTATCAAAACAAAACAAGTTTTCCAATGCAAATAACTAGCTAGAATTACGGCCTGGATCCTATTTAACTGTATCCGTACCAATACGCTTGGGCCACGAACTTTGATTAAAATTTCACAACCCCGAGCTTAAGGAGTACCGGCTCATTGTAAATTATGACGGTATCCTCAATATTTAATGAGCGAAACCTTTGTTAACACATAACGCGCAATAGCAAATAAAAGGGTAGTTTATTACAAACAATATCGGTTACAAAGTTTGATTACTATAGCCCAAATGAAAATAGTTATACGGAAGTTTCATTTCTAATTTAAAATCTCATCAACAGTCAAATTGAGAACGAAATATAAAATATAGAGTTGGAATCGAGATCTATAGAGATAAGCAATAGTAGCGATAATGTTATTCTCTTTCATCTGTTAGAGTTACCGTTTCAGATATTGGATATTTGCTAAAAGTAATAAATCTCACTTTAGACCCAGAAGCTGGATTGTCCAATGATATTCGGAAAATCAGAGCTCATATTACTCGATTTAACAATTCGCTCGCTTTCCCTTGAGATGATATAACTCATGGAACTATCACCGTCAAACCGGCACAGAGTCCTATATATCAAGTTTGATAGTCAATTATTGGCACTTGGCACTGGGAACCGCTGTCTCTGGGTTATGCGAACAGTACTCGCGTTTGGAGGTAGGCCTAATATGCTATTCATGGGCCGAAGCAGCATACAAATAAAGGACTGTACTATACATACTTCCTTTGGGAGCGTTTTGGTTCATACCCTAATTTGATAATACGCATGTGGTTGAAATTGAATATTAGGTAGGCAAGAGACGTCCGTGAACTATGAATTGTTTAGGCAGTGATCTGTTATGTAATGCTACTTTTTGCAAATGTATTTATTCAAAATCGAATCAATCAAAAAATGTTTCGAAAGAATCTTATTATTACAGTTATTATGATTAAACTTCCCTAGAGATGAAATTCAGAAAGAAATATTTAATGAAACAAAAGTTTAAGACAAACGATGTTACGTTAATGATATACAGAAAAGTCCTTAAAAAGAATTAGTGTTGACTTTTTATTTAATTACCGTATACTGCGAAGCCCAAATGATTTATCATAAGGAGAACAGTAAAGTGACATCGCTCTAATGTTCAGAGTTTACTCGAAATGACCCCAACGTAATGACGGTCTCTCTACGGATCTATTTAGTGTCTCGAAAGTTCTCACGAACTCTTCAAATTCTTCCAGATTGAATTAACGACACTAAAAATTGTAACGTTGAATTAACAGCACTAACCTTTCGGGCTGAGCGTGCTTCGAACAACATTCTCCGAAATGTTTCAAATTTAGAATGCAACTTTCAAACGTTAACCAAGTTTTTGACATTTTAACAACAAACAAGATACAAAAATGTTGTTGAAGGTCTACATTTTGGGGATTCATGTGTTACGATGCTTTTGAACACATAATCAAATTCACAACCTTGTATAAGATGAAGATTATTTTATTTTATTGTGCAGATATTTTAAAATATTATTATTTAAGTACTAAACAAACACAAAAAATGCCGTTTATTCACATTAAAACTGGTTACTAACATAAAAGTAGTCTGCATAAAGTCCGTATTCGACATGTTCACGGCAAGCCTATAAGTTGCAAATTTCAGAGTAATTTTTGTCTTACTAATAAAATATAATACTTGTATTAAATTTAATATTAATTTAAAAATAAATTACATAAATAGGCTAAAGGTATCTTTATTTAGATAATTCAAATTTAATCTCAATTGAAATAGGTTACATTTCAAGTGTAACTATTCTATATCGATCTATATTCCTCAAAATCGAACTGTGTTCAAAAGATCGAACTATATTTAGTTGACACAATGTTCACGTTCCTCAAGCGAGTTGTTAACACTAATAGAATGTTTACCCGAAATAGAAAATCGAACAAACAAATGGGTTCGAATACAGCTCTATTAGATTTCCAAATATTTTTTCGAGAGCATCCGCGCATGTGATTAGGGGATGGGACATTATCTGTGCTGCTTTTGTCCCCAGTTGTCCTTCTTTGTGGTCTGTGGTCGACATTCCGTGATCCCACGATCTATAATAACTCTTATTCCGTGGCTAGTTAAATAGAAATTACTCAGAATGAGGCTATTAAAGAATTGTATAGAGTTACGCAAACTCAATACCGTTGGCTTGGCGTAAGCTGATCTCTGCCGATGACATCTCGAGAACGTAAAGGATTATCGAATGACAATATGCACTTTTTCCTAGTTGACAATATTCAAAGGGATCAGCTTTTAACTAGATGCTATTAAATTGCGCATGCGTCTTTTGTGGAGCCATATGGCATTTTCTAGCAGATGGCTCTATTGTGTCACCCGCTTTATTCGATCAAGTAAACTTATCTTTGAGTATTTAAATAAATTACGGAGAAACAGAAAGGGCCAGCTTGTACAAAATCATTGACATGATCATTTTGAAAAAGATATATTAATATGATACCAAAGTAATTTGTGAAACTTGTGATAACTTTTCTTTTTTGAAAATATGATGTACTTAAATTGTGGCAAATTCTTCACTTATGATCGGAGATCAGATAATCGGATTCTTACATATTAGGGGTTAAAGTATGAAATTGCCGTTTTGTATGGACGAAATCGAGAAAAGTCATTTTTCCATACTAACAATTTTTTAGTTTTTTTAAAAACGCCTGAACCGTTTTCGATGCAATTAAAGGTGAAAGTTAGATGGTTATAAAGCTACGCATTATAGTATTTAAATTTCTGAAAATCAAAGTATATAATACAAATATACTTAATTGAAGCAAGAAGGTCAACTGACACATTGTAAGGGGTCTTTTCGACGACTTCCTTTGAAGTAATAGGCACTAGTATTGCATTCTTTTTAATCAAAAGTGACTTTATTTAGTTCTTGATACAATACAAAAAGAATTACGCAAAAATATGACTATACTTAAGAGCTATAAACAAAATAAAAAGTGGGAAAATAATCGGCAATTTCATACTTTAACCCCTATTATTTACCTAAATTTAGTTTTTGGCTGGGACATTGTGGAAGCGGCTTTATAAAACATATGTTGATCCTGAATTCTTGGGATGTTTTCGATACAAAAACGTATTTTATATATAAGTCAACATTACAACTTTAGTCAAATATGCATCCGAGTATCCGATCTCTACGTATGATATCTGATGAAATGTTATCATTGTTTTGGTAATTATAGTTGCTTAATCACGATGATGTGCAATGTTGCAGTCCTTCGTATTTTAATCTAATTCTCTGATGACTTTCTATAGGAGTTCTTTTTTATGTCTTGTAAGTATTATGAAACACAAACATTTTTTTCTGAGAGCCTAACCTTTTACAGGAACAGGACTAAAAGATTGCTGATGCCTTCCGCATTACAATCGGTACGACATTAATTGACAATGAGGTAGGTGAGAGTATAAGAACATTGCATCGCATCAGATCCGCAATTTCAATATATTGCGAAAAATGGTTAAAACAATTAAACGTTGATTTTGGACTAATATTTTGTAAGTTTAGTTATGGATAGATGTAGTATGTAAACCCTCTAATGTTAAATGGTAAAGGCAAAAGTAACAGACGTTGATTTCATTTTGATTTGTCCACAAAGAGATAATAGCTGTTTCATGAGTGCCGCACCTACACTGAATATCGTGGAGCGGAACGCAAAAATATGAGAGTTTCTCCGTAAGCAAGTGTCCGTAATGGGAAGAGAATAGTATGATGAATCGGGAGGGATTCGGTAACTTTTATTTAGTTGGGAAAGTGTTACGGAAATGTTTGAGAATAGTGCTAAATTCTCATTTTAGTTGGATCGTAAGAGTAAGAAACATGATAATAACTGTTTTTCGAATGAATTCAAATTTTTTGTGACTGATTACACCACTGTTTGTACGAAATGTACAGCTTCACTTGTTAGCTGTTACTCATAGATAGATAACCTTTTGTGGTTTTATTATTAAATCTATTCATCTTCAAGCGAATCGTCGTTTAATCTTACTATTTGTTCCTAAACAGTTGTACGAATCTGAATGAACTTTGGAACAATATTGGTTACGGTTACTTTAAACCCTTTGAAATGATTTTTAGGATAAAAATATCGTATGACTAAATTTTTTTCTAAATCAGTAAGTATTGTGTAAAAATGTAGTTTTTGAGTTTATTTGTGTCTGTTCTATGAATATTTGCTGCTATATTAATGCTAATGCTAGCATCGCCCCTTCTTTTCATGTGAGTGTTATAAGTGATGAATAGGAATACTGCCAGAAGAAGACATGCAGCAGATTTTTTTCTACCATGGCCATACTGCAATCTCCAACTCCAGGCGTGGCGATTATAGCAAAATCTTTCTTTAAGAGAGGCGCGTGTGCAGCAGTAGACTAACATAAGCTGGTATGTTGCTTCAAATGTTTAAAATGCAAATCTTTGCTCTGTATAATACAAGAATAGACCTGATACAATATATTTATCTATACACCGTGTATTTTGAACATCATGGAAAACGAAGCCCACGTTATGTAACTACTATGTCCACTATGTTTAACATCTTAACAGAGTTTTTAATACTTTATTTGATATTTTAGCAACTTAATTGCACTGATAATATCAGTATATAAACTTGAAAATTTTTGTCTCAGGCGGGACTCGAACCCGCATCTTCTCGCATGCCGGGCGGGCGCCATACCATTAGGCCACCGAGACACTACGACACGGCGCGAATTTTTCAAGCATACTCTTACGCTGTAAGCCAGCGTTGTTTCATCAAATGTTAGGAGTTTGCACCCTTAACACCTGAAAGAAACATCTTTGCAGATGTTTGACAGTCGGTTAAGATGAAACAGCTATTTATATACTTTATTTGATATTTTAGCAACTTAATTGCACTTATAATATCAGTATATAAATTTAAAAAGTGCATGCGAGAGCCCGCCATGCGAGGAGATGCGGGTTCGAGTCCCGCCTGAGATAAAATTTTTCAAGTTTATATACTGATATTAGAGTATTTAATTTTATTTTTTTATCAAAACATATCTTAGAACAATATAAAATATTGATTTAGCTATTCTTTTTGGAACACGCTGTGACACATGTGGGACGTATTTGTGTAAGATTCATTCATCCAGGACCTGACCGAAGCAAAATAATACGTTTGTGCGTGTCACAGCATGATTATAATGTATAGTCTCATTTTGAAATTTTTCTATGACTATTTAAAAAAAATAACAATAACACTGCAAAGATGTTACACAGTCATGGAGGTTACTTAACGTGGGTTTCGTTTTCCAGGAAATTCATAATGTACAGTGTGTAATAAACGGTAGAATTCTTAGACTAGGATATAAGAAAGAAGATCCTTTTTAATACCAGTGCATATAGCTGATCTAAATCTACTGATAAGTTACAAATAATGACAACTATAAACAAGTGTGACTTTTGATATGTTATCTGTTACTCGGATACATTTATTCGGATCTTCGTTGTTTCTTGTTTCCAAGATACGAGTGCTTTAAATAGTTGTTCAGACATTTATGATGGGATTTGTTTGTAATAGCTATACTTATTAAATAAGATTCTAAAGTCGAGAACTACTGCCGACAAACTGCTACGCAGTTTGGCAGATGTGGGAATGATGTAATAAATGTGAGTGATTTGGTAATAAAAAAATGAAAAAATACTTTAACTATAGGTCCTTAGTTACACAGATTCTCACAAATAATATGATATGCCGCCCAATTGGTCTAGTTGTTTAAGCACCAAGCCAAGATATCGGATGTCTCGATCTCCGGGTTTTGGAACGGGAACAAGCATTTTGCAAACGTGGTTATTATGCCTGTACCCATCATTGCTGTGGTTACTTGGTTTCAATCTATGAGGCCTTTGCCCTGCAGTGGGATGATGGCTCTTACTTTACTGTTTACCAACCTAATACTGAATGCCTTCTCGGCTTTGATCAGTTGAACGGAGCAGATATAACGAGCGCTGAAGTGTCTCATCAACGAGACTGTAGCTGCTTATTACAATTATAGTATTTGCAGCAAATATTGATAACGTATAATCCGGTTACAAGCCTTGAAAACGTAGAACAGTATCGATTAACATAATTATTTTAGTTGAGAATGAGGTCGTATAGACTTGAGTGCGTAACTAATAACATTAACTGGTGTAATTGCCACTCAGGCGACGATGTGGCGAAGGAAACTTACTCTGCTTTAACTTAGAATTAGAACACTATCGTTTCTTACACATAATACATGTTTGATGGGTATATGTTGATTTATGTTTGTACAACGTAAAGTAGCATATCACTAAAAAACAAGTTTAGGTGTAAGTGAACTCGCACAGACATAATACGGTTGTAACATATCTTTAGAGCAATAATATTGGAATGATAATAATTTCACCCTAAAATTGTTAATTTCATTTGAAAAACAGTAGTTTTGTTTTCAAGAAATGCTTGCATTCAAATAACTGATACTAACTTATTTAAATAAGCAAAATAAAGATTAACTGCATTTCGAAAATTCGATAAATAAACTTAGGATGGGACTTAAAGCAATGATTATTAGTCATTTATAAGTAGGCAAACTCGAATAGGACCTTTCAATGTTTGATAAAAGTTTGATATAAAATACGCTAAAATATCAAGTAAAGTAACAGCCTATAATCATCCCACTGCAGGGCAAGCTTCATCATTAACTTCAAGTTATTACAGCAATGATATCCCTTACAGTGTTAAGTTTATTTTTAATCCAAATAGTCACCAAGTTTAAATAACCTGACTTTTGTTACTAGTGGTGTGTTGGTAGAGTTCTATTATTATCCAATGAAACTTTGATTCATGAGTGATTGAAAAAACCTTGTCACTTTGCTTTGTTGACTCAGCGACCCGAAGCAGAACTTGACCCCCGACATCGCAGCTCGCCACTTATCCCTGTTCTATATCAGTTTTGTCTTGTTAGGCATTCTTCATTATATCGGTGGAGCGGAAATTCGCCTACTATGACTGTATGAGTCCAAGGTTAGATCCTAGTTCAGGAAAAATCGAAAGTTGCTTGAAACCAAAAGCGGCTGCGGGTGGGTTTTCATTAGAGGCCTTGGAAATGTTTGGAAAATTAAAAGATATTTACACAACAAGAAGAATAAAAATTTGCAAAAAATTACAAAGATTTAGATTCCGTTACTTGAATCTCAATAAAATAGTTGGCAATACCAATATATTCAAAATTATAGTTGAGTATATAATGTTATTTCTGAATAATACAGTTTATAGCAATTTTAAGAAAGGCATTATTGGGGCTTGAAGACCGTTTTTTGTAAATGGAACTTAGGTCAGTAAACAATAATTGGCAGTTATCGATAAAAAATATTAAATTTGCGGAAATTCAAAAAGCTGTCTTCTGATTCACAATACATGAAACAAATAAATTTTAAAGTAAGAACTAATACCGTCCCTACTTTTCTTTTATGAACCAATGTAGCAGGAAGACACAGTTACCAAAGTGCAATTTTCAACTTGTTTTATTGTTTGGCATGATGTTTTGACGTAGTTTATTTTTATTTATAAAATGACCTAGTTTCTTCTAGTTCCTATAAATAGAACAACAGTTACAGTGGAAGCCAAAAAACTTGAGGGAGATAAAGGTATATTACCCGGTGATTTATGTAGACGTAAGTTCGGTCGGCCTTGTTATAAATTAAAGATGTTTGTTTTGTCTACCCTATATTGTTTTCAGATATTGCCATTATGTTTTGCTTATTTTTAGACCTTGGATGTATTGTTTTATTGGTTGCTCAGATATAAACCGTTTTTCGCAAATAACAAGCTGTTTTCTTATAATTAAATAGTCCTTTTTAAATTTGATAAAAAAGGTTACATACTAGGTACATCAAAGAAGATTTATGGGATGGTTAAGTTATTAAATGGGTCTAAATGTAGCTAAAACCTAGTATTATATTATCTGTGCTAAAATATATATTTTGTGATATAATTGCAAGTTTATATTTTGTTAATAATAATTATTATATCAGTAAAATGTTTTTAAAAATAACCATTAATAAGTATGAATTCAACCATAATGTGCTCGATTTATAAATCCTAATAAAAGTGTAGGTGTGTAATTTTAATATTTACTAGTATCTAAAGAATATTGAAAGATTATATTAAAGGAACAATTTTATGTAACCTATATATCTTTCAAGAATATTTAAAAGATCAGTTAGGATCATACAACAATTTTTGAAATAAGTACATGGAACCATGAAATGAACCATTTGCATCTAAATAAATTCACACTGTTTTTGTTCATTCAGTGGTCTAGTTTTTATTTCATTCTCCCTCTAAGACAAAAGGCTACAAGTAACGATGTTAGTTAGTTACTTAGTGTTTGGCAACATAAATTATTCCATGTACTCCAAGAAGCTGTTTTCATGCTAAACTTTTTAAGTAAAACAAAAGCTCTTTGCGTATAATTTCTCAAATAAAACAGTTCAAGCAAAAAATTAAGCTGAATATTTTATGACCTGAATAATGAACTTCGTTGTTATTTCTTGGCTGTCTACGTCATTTATCTTAGTAAAACTTAGTAACAAAAATATAAATTGCAATAAAAGGAAAAAAATGAAACAAAACCAAATAAAATTTTGTAAATTTTTGTATTTCATGTTCTTTTTCTTCAATAATAATTTTGTTTAGTATTTACAAAGTATGTACACAATTATAATTATTTACAGTCTCTTTTTATGACAATAATATCCTTGATAACAAATGATTCTTAATATAAGTGTTTCTGTACTAACATTATTTTTAACTTTGGCATTATAATAAATTAAGCAGAACAAAAATATTTGTCGTGGTACTGATCTATGTATGTATGTACATTTAATTTTCACATTATATACAATTGTATCTTTTCATTCCTATAAATTATTATCGCAGAAACTAGGAAATCATTAATAACTAAAACAAAAACTAGCTTTCTAAAAATATACAGATAAATGCAGTTTTTGATTAGGCAACATATCCTACGTACAATAAATATAAAACAACTTAAAGATAATTATCACTTTGTTGGACTAATACGCTTAAGCGTTGCAAGTATGGACTGTGTCGGTTACCTGCGTTGGAGCATACGCTACGCCCAGAGCTGCGCGTGCGGCGGCATGCGGTGGGGGTGAGCGTCTCGTGCGTGGACGCCGGCCGGCAACGCCAGGCCGTCGCCGAGCAGAGGGGGGAGCTTGCCTGGCGGCGGCGGAGGGGGCGGCGCCGGCGCCCGCCCGGCCCCTACCGGAGATACCGACGCGTAAATATTCACTGTCGAACGGTGATATTGACACTTCCTCAAGTCCGGCATCGCGAACCTCAGTTTTTGCCAGAACTGCCTATCCCCCCACTCTATACACGTGTTTGCCTTTAAACACAAACGCAGCTCCGGATCGATGTCCCTATTCGGTAATTCACCAAGTAATATTATTATCAGTCTTCTTCGTCTCTCTTTTAATACCTCGTGCAATGCCGTCTTGAATTCGAAACGACACCATTCGTTGTTGATGAAATTTTTAGATAGGACTATTATGGTCCTCTTTGATGACTCCACCGCCTCGATTATGGTATCCGCAACGTACGCCGAGGCGTTAAAATCGCGGTAATGTAGGCAGAGACGAAAACTCGGGTCGGTCGATTCTAGGCCCGGCGCTAACATCTGAGCAACAAACGCCTCGTCTTTCACACTGTAGCTAATGTAAGCATCGAATAGACGATCTTTATCGGCCTCATCATCGAAGGCTGTGCTTTTATAACACATTCTGAAGCCACAGTGGTAGTAAATCCATACTCGGAGCTCGCGGCGCCAATAAAATACACCGCATATTAATGCCGAGCTTACAACGAACACGCATAACGATATCAATAACAGTGGAAGGTAATCATTTATGACTTGATTCTCGATTATCGACGAACTTCCACCGACATGGCTCGTGCAAATTGTTGAGTTGAAATCGGCCATATGAGGCCCTACTGCGTTCGTTACATTGTCGAATATGCATGTTATTTTATCAGAATCTTCCACTTTACCCAGGTTGTTTTTAAACCAATTTCGAAATTTATGCATATACTGACAGTCGCACGACCAAGGATTGCGGGACAGACTTATCTCAACCAAATATGGATTCATCGTGAATTGCCACACCGCAAAGCCGTAAATGTTATTCCCTTCCAAGCGCAGCACCTCTAAATGCCTCAACTCCATGAAGGTTCGATTATCGATATAGTGTATTTTATTGTCTTGTAGATGTAACTCGCGTAAATTCTCCAGAGGCGACAACTCGAAACCTAGCAACTCTTTTATATTATTTTTTTCTAAATGCAAAATTGTTAAGCGTTTTAGTCCACTAAATGTATTGTTATAGAGAGCGTCTATGTTAGAGTTATTTGCATACAATATTTTTAGATTTTTACGTCCAATAAAAGCGTGACTGGTTAAGCCACCAAAATTGTTACCGTCTAAATATAGTTCAGTAGCGTCCATAGGTATGTTGTTGGGTATTTCGGAATACCCAGCCGCGGAACAGTCCACAATATTAGCCGACCATGGTTGGTCGTGATAACACGTACAGTTTGACGGACACGTCATTTCACAATCACAAGCGTCGAAATCACAACAATGACACAAAGTAAAACAATGCGTTTTATATGTACACAAAAACTGCGACGATTCCGCCTCAATCAGCGGAATATAAGTCCTTTCTCTATTATACAACAGCTTGCAGTATATACTCTCTAAGTCCATTACTCGAGGGTGTTGTCTAAGATGGTCGAGCTTGTTGATTCGCTGTAACCACTCCATAGTACAATCACACTGAAACGGATTCCCTCCAATATAAAATTCGGGTAAGGGCCGCCCCGGATTGACTGGAGTTAGACGAAGCGCATTGAGATCCATACTAGTTATCTGATTTGCATACAAATCGACTCTCGTTAAATTGGTTTTTCCAACAAAAGTTTGCGCTTCAACTTGCGTAATTTGATTATCATTCAGGAACAGTAACTCTACGCTGCTCGGGATTGAATAAGTATTTATTCTTGTCATCTTATTAAAGCTCGCGTCTAACGTTTGAAGACGTAGTTCTTTGTCCATGCGGTAGTTATTTCGTAGCTCTTTGATGTTGTTACTATGAAGGTCTAACCATTGAAGTCCCTGAGGAATAACAGCATAATCAAACCATTCTATTTGGTTATCTGACACGTTCAACCACAACAATGACGGTATATTTACAAATAAGCCTTGGATGTCTGTGAGTTGGTTCGCGTCCAGCCTAATGGCTTGTAAATTGTTTAACGTTTCGAAAGCGCTCATATCAATATGCCTCAATCTATTCCGTGCCAAATTCAATATTTGTAATGATGGTAAATCGGATAACACATCCTTGCTAATATTTTCAATTCTATTTCCAATGAGACGTAGGCCATAAACGTTATGCAAACCAACAAAACCTGGCTCGTCTAGTGATGTTATCTGATTTTCTCCAAGATCAAGAGTTCTTAGCATTCGCATATTTCGTAGCGCTATGGGCACTTTCTTTAAACGGTTTCCATTCAAGTTTAAATCTTGTAGAGACGATGTATTTCTGAAGGCTTCGGGATGAAGTTCTTCAAGATGATTGTTGTCAATTGATAATAATGATAAAACAAACAATCCGTTTAAAGCATATGCGTCAATATGAGATATCTTATTGTATGACAAAATAAGTGTGTGCAAGTTATTCATAGGTGCAAATGTATCGGCTGCAATGCTCTCCAGCATGTTATGTTGAACATTCAATATTTGTAACGTGTACAAATCTTTGAAAATCTTTGGATCAAGCTTTGTTAATCTATTATTAGATAAGTTCAACAGCACCATTCTAATAAGACCAGTGAAAGTATTCGCATTAATCCATGTACTCGTTAAATGATTATTAGAGAGATCCAACGCTAATAACTGATCTAAGTTAGCAAAGAGACTAGATGAAAGTACACTGATTGAGTTGTTCTGTAAGTATATCTCCTTGATTACTGGTCGACAATCTTTAAAAAGATCTTGTGGTAAGGCGACGATTTTGTTGTTGGAAAGATCTATTATTTGCAGTTGCTTAAGACCGGAAAGAGCTTTATCGGCAACCATAGAAATTTCATTGTCGTGGATGTGTAATTCCTTTAGTCTTCTGAGTGCCATAAATCCGTTATCCGGCATTAGTACAAAGTGGTTGTTGGAGGCATCTAACACTTCTATATCTAGAGAGCACGTAGCGTGGGGTAGCGATGCTGCTGTGGGAGCGGATCCGTCTTGTTCACTAATTAGTGCTTGATGCATTACCCTTTCTCTGAATCCCAAATCACTCACGTCTTGAAGTCGGTTCGAAGATACGTTCAAGTACACTAAATTAGTTAGAGGGCAAAACAAGTTCTCCGGAAACGACCAAATGTTATTAAAACTGAGGTCTAACTTCTCTAACTGGCGTACGGCCGTAAAGCTCTCAGATGCTATCTCTAGGCTCATAGCAGCCCATTCCGTGTTTTTCGTTCGGATCGTTAAATTTCGGAGATCTCTCAGCCCAGAGAGTACGCCGGGCGGCCATCGTCCAATTTTACAGTTATCCAAAACAAGTTCACGCAGTTTCACTAAATGCGCGAAACTTCGGTCGTCTAATGAGCTCTTGTACATCATTTCTTCATTGCATTCTATTCTGAGTGAAGTGGTGTGTTCTGAAGGAATGACACTAAAGTTTGTTGTGTCAAACTCACTATTTATTGTTCGAAGTTTACATTTGAGGGAAACTTCGTGGGAGTCGTTCGGACCCCTTAGCCACCACTGACAATCATCTGGAGCCTCATATTTCAGTGGTAATGAGCTCTGGTTTGCGATGTCAAGTCCAATAACAAACAATAACAGGATCTGGCTGAAGGGTCGTTTCTTCAAACAAGTGTTGTGATAAGCCATTATGGGGGAAATCAAATATCAAGGAAGAAAGAAAACAAGACACAGTAGGCTCAGTGTCATGTTTTTTCCGTCGGCGTTCGTACGTTGCGTCCCCTTGCCGGATGTGAAGTATCCATCAATTTATAAAGTCTATTTCGGCTTCAATTTAACAGATAGTCCTTGTAATAATAATGCACATGCTGAGATAATTCCAGTTTCACAGTCCGTAATTTAGTCTTAGTTCACGTAAACAATGTTTACACACGATTAGTTCACAAATTTTGCAGCATTCAGGAACCACTTGGTTTGGTTTATAATAAGTTTATTTCAACTACACTTATTGTATGAAGTACGTAATTTGTTATGTTTCGTGTTCGTGTTCAGCGTGTTTTCACCGTAACGTAAGCCCGTTCGGAGCGTCGAGTGGCGCGACCGTGCCTCGACGCTGCTACGAGTCGACTAAATGCGAGTAGAGGCATTGCAGTTGAGTAGGGTCTACGATCAGTGACGGAGGGGGCAGGGGAGATGAGCCGAGCGGTGGCGAATGTTCACGACGACTTATTACAATAAATTATTTTTTTACGGAGCTTTAAGCGATCGGCTGTATGTATCGTGCGCCGCAAACTTTGAATAAGCGCAACAATCAGCTGCTTCCTAAAGTCGTATTGAGGTCTTTGTTTATTAGGTATAGGAAAGTCGTTAGTGAAGTAATTGCAAGTTTTATGATTACGTTTGTTTTATGTTTGAGCTAGACGGTTGAAAAATAAAGAAATGAGTGCTGAAATAGTGATAGGTGATCAATTAAACTGTAGACAGGCTTTGAAAAATGTAGTAGTTGATAATAAGCTCTTTTTTTAGTAAACACACATTTTATTTTTTAATATTATTATAGTATATATTTCAGTGTAGTTTTTTTAACCTGTACTCATTGGTGATGAAATTAAATTGAGTCATTAAGAAATTCTTCTTTACATGGATATTTTTTAACTTTTTCTTTGTGGATCACTTGATTATTACATTTCAGGCATAGGAACCGAAAAAGTTTAGTAAAAAAGTTATCAGTGTTATTTGATTTGTATGTGCAAGTTGTCGTGCGATTATTAACCTTACATCAAAAAGGCAATCGGTTAAATTGTTTATTATTATAAATATGTGAACACAACATAGTGACTCTATGTTTAACTATGTGATTTTTCTTGGTGAGCGCGCAATATTTTTTGTGTCACATTTCTGTGGAAAATGCCGTAGCGCGAAGCCGTGCAAGTGGTTGCATATTTTGCATGCCGTGTTATAGATCTTAAGCCATATCAACTCTTTTCGCAGAAGGGTGTATTTATAGAAATCTTACTTATAGGAAGTTTGAAATCCAAAAGTTTTCAGTAACATCATATTTGTATTCCATTGACTGGTTTGCAAATGGAATACATTAGACCTGATATTGAGAAGTAAATCCATCACAGTTTTCTTTTCAAGAGACTACCTAAAAGTAACTTTCAACAATTTAGATGAAATGCTATTATTATTTTTATAAAAAAAATGAACCCCGACTCATGTCATATGGGTTCTTCTCGCTACCATGCCAAATTGTGATCGCCAGTTATAGCTGAAACTTCCTTTAAGAAAGAACTGTGTCCTTTAAAAAATATGTATATGAATAGCTATTTATACATACATACATACATACATATTATCACGCCTCCTTCCCAACGGGGTAGGCAGAGACCAAGGCCTTCCACTTACTACGATCCTGGCATACATCTTTCGCTTCTTCC
The DNA here is from genome assembly GCA_949315895.1 of Anania crocealis. Classification (NCBI taxonomy): domain Eukaryota; kingdom Metazoa; phylum Arthropoda; class Insecta; order Lepidoptera; family Crambidae; genus Anania; species Anania crocealis. The sequence continues at coordinate 13,691,816 of OX438862.1, forward strand.
ACATTCATCAATCTTTTCATGCATGCTCGTCGGTTTAGAGTACTCTTGACCTGACCTTTCTTCAGAACATCCCCGATTTGATCGTGATAGGTTCGTCTAGGCCTTCCTCTTCCAACGTTCCCTTTCACACTCGTCTTGTAGATCTGTCTAGTCATTCTTCTCTCATTCATCCTCTCTACATGTCCAAACCATCTAATCATCCCTTTCTCAATCCTTGTGACAATATCTCTATTTATAATTTTATTTAATAAGGTTAACGCTTACTTATTAAATAAATTTCTATTTTTTAGTCAGATTACGTGTATCGTTTGTGAAAATAGATATACCTACATAGAATATTCTGTTTATAGAGCATCTTTATTTACACGTACAGATTTAATATAGGTATGACGATAATAGTTATAACAGATTTCAGTTGGGCTTAAGAATATACTGTTATTACTAATGATTTACAAATATATTCGTTTAGTTCATTCCAAATCGAAAACAAATCATAATAGGATTTTCTGTAAAATCCGAGCTAAGTCGATAAAGACTTTTATAAATATTAAGAAATCGAAATGAATTTACCACAAGATGAAAAGAACCTACCAACAACAAAAGACATAACACTCTTACGCACAGGAAGGTTGGATTAAAAGTAACCCTTCCATTCGAATGCTAAAATTAAAAATCAACTATAGTATAAAAGCATTAAGAGATTAAGGTAACAAAATTCTTAAATGCTTTAACAAAAGAGTTTTGTTAACGCATGGCGGACCACACTGGCTGTCAGACGACGGAAGATATCATTTTAATCCTTTTAGTTAAGTTGACTATGAAAAGACAGATGCCTTAGCGTCCCTGGTTTTCTTTTGTCACTTTGACGCGTCACTGCTTACCGAGATAAATTAATAGAGACTTTTGTCTGCTAGTAAACGAGATTTTTGGTGAAACATTTACAAGATTCTTGACTTCTCGAACTCAACAAAGTAATATTTGTTCAAAAGATAATATCAATTTGAAATAAAAAATTAAATGAAGATTTGTAAAAGGAACAATGAGGTCATGGTTGGGTCGAAGAACTATGTCTTGACAAAGACTGCAAGCCGTAATTAATTACTGTCTAACAAAAGTCATAAATGTGATATGTGCCCTCAATGACGCAATTACTGGTACATCGTCACGAGGCGCGTGTTAACGTTTTGTTATTTCACGAAACATCTATCAAGGAGACGCCGAAGCGTGTTAAAGTTATTACATCGAAGTGTTCCACATCACAATCTGTCAGTTCACAAAATGAATAATGATCAATCGTTTTCGCCCATACCCGCCGTAGGGGCATATTCGTACCCACGCATCGATTTTGATGACTTCGAGGAGTCCGATGAAATATTTCCGATAATCGGGTCTAAATCGATCCAGGTAATCGATTTGGAGAACAGCTATAAGTCACTTCCAATCTGCGTTAAAGGAAACTGGTCTGAGTGCTAACCTGACACTTGTTATACTAATAAAATCAACTCATTTTGGATTTAAACATTGTGTTGTATAAAAAGAACGTGTAAAGAGTTACATTATGACCATTTTAAACTACTAATTTGTTTGGTGAGGCGACGGATACATTATAAACTATTCTAATATCACGTTTGATGAATTGTTATTAGTTTTGCACCAAAAATGGTAAATTTATAGCATAAAACTAAATCACGATGGTCTTTGCTATATGACAGATTTAGTTTCGTGTTGTTTATGTTATTATACTTACATCTTCTTATCTCTATCAAGAAGATCTAGTAGAGCCACGGGCGTAAAGCTAGTACCTATGGTAGAAAACTGCAACTCTTTAGTATTTGTAAAAGTAACTACTACGCCCTAACATTATTTGTAGCAGAAATTGAATTGTAGTGAACTTTTGTTTCAACAAGTAATTCGTTTGTTTACTGCTAAAATAGTATCGATACATTTTTGAATAAAAATATCACATTAGAATAACATTAAAATTGCTAAAAACATTAACCAAGATCTATTGATGTTAAGATTTACTGATGTTTTAAAAACGGTTTTTATAATTCAAAACGCAGTTGCCGACGTTTCATCACATAAATCTTGATGACAAATGGTTTTGTTTTATCTATTATTTAATATTGAAACAAAAAAAAACAATACAAAAAAAAACGAAAGGACATTTATACCTGATGTCTATAAGATGTCCTTTTATGTCGGCTGTCGGCTTTTGCGTTTGTAAGATTTATTAACGTTAACTGTAACAAGTGCCTAAGTAAGATTTCAGCAAAGGTCTCTTGAAATACTTATGTCATACAGCATAAATAAATTCATTACCATATCTACAAGCATCATTATCATCATTAGTCCACTGCTGGATACAGGCCTCTTCAAAAAAAGGACGTTGCCATAATCGGCGTACTAAGCAGGCGAGTTGGCGATCACTGTTTGAATTATCTTATCTTCTTCTATCTTCTATAAAATAGATGATGAATGATATAAAAGAAAGTCGTGCTAGTAACACCACTTATAACTGGAGAACGGTGGCCATTCTTATGATTTTTGTGTTTTTGGATTTATCTTGGTCGGAAATAGGATGATAAGTATTAAAAACATTGGAAAGTTAACGTAAAATTAACTAATTAAGAAACTGTATTTCTTTACACAAATTTTCAACCCCACCATATTTGATGACAATGACATTTAGTTGTCAAAATCATATCTATTCTGACTAACGGCCGGTCCTAATAACCTATAGATCTATCTTCAGTTTTGGCATATCGGAGATAGAAAACAACTTCTGTGTTTGTTTCTCTGGACGGCAAATCAGAGATAGAAACGGTTTCCTATCTCCGAAATGTCAAAACTGTCGATAGATAGATTATTGGGACCGGCCGTGAGGCGACCAAGTTTGCGAGGTCCGCTAGTTATGGATAAAAGACGCTGCTGCCCATCTTCTACCGGCAATTTATTGTCTTTTAGTCTCCTTTTGTGACCCCTTTGGGAAGACAGGAAGTGGTGGGAATGATTCAAACATGGTCAGAAGTGAAGTGGCTTTAGTAATCACTATCAAAACGTTTGATGACTCGGTGTGGTGGTGCGGTAGTTTGCTTACTAGGCAAGGATTCCGGGTACGATTCCAAGTAGGGTAAGTCACTCTTAATCGTGGGTCTTGTCTTAGATGCATAAGAAGAAGTCTTTTTAGAGGCTTGTAACTAGAGAATTGGAAAACTTGAACAATAGTCTCCTAAATGATAACCATACGGAAGAAGACTATGCACTAAATTGTTGCTTTTAGGTACAAACACCTTGTGAAAGGAGCATTTGGTATTAACATTTAGAATATAAAAATAAACTTGTCAAATTATCTCTAACATTCTATCGACTAACGTAATTTATCCTCTGCCTTGACTCAAGTGGCTTGTTAGACGCTTAAGATTCCTTTAAAGTCCCGTCAAGTCGCCAAAAAAAATTACACGTACTGTAAAGCATTGCGAGATTCATGAGTTTACGGTGTAGATATAAAATGTTACTGGTAAAATATTCACCCCGTGTGTTTCCGCTACGATAGCGAAACAAACACGATAACACGCGGATCCTTGTTAGCATAGAAATTACATTTGAGGTGTTATATAGTATGTAATATTTATAGCCTAGACTGGATAGTGAGGCATTTTTGACAGCAATATTTCGTAGCTGACCAAAAAAGACAAATGGGCCAATAAATAAATAAAAAATCAGTTGTTTTTACGATAAATATTTTGAAGTTTAATTGGAAACTACTGAATAGCAATATTATATTATGTAGGTATTAACACTTGGTACTCTCGTTTTTTTTTATAATTTCAAGCAGCATTTTACCATATTCGAATTGCATGATTGTTTAAAATGTATAATGGCAGTTAAACCTGCTTGCACTGCTGAGTTTCAACTGACTTACAATAAGTTAAAGGCTGACTGTAACAGCTTTGGATGACACCGTGTGGAAGGAGGATTCGTCTAAAGATACCCACAAGTCATCGCTGCTTGAGTTAGAATAAATGAATACCAGGCTCCTCGAAGAAACAGTCTCGACTGGGGAACGCATGTGACCGATGCAAAGCAACTAGCATATGCATAGCATATGTGGTAGACATACGATTCGTGGACTGATGAGATACAAGAAAAGAACGTGACTGTGTAAAGGTATGTTCTTCTTAAGATTGATGATCTTTGTCTTATTGTGTGGTTATGTTTCAAGGATAATGTAGTTATAAGGTTTTTCTTGACGCCATTACAGCCCTCTGACCTACCTGTTTTTATGATTTAGACTAACGGCTAAATGTACTTTCACAACTACAGACCCAAGTGTATTCAGAAAATATCGTTTGCTACATTGACCCGACTGGAAATCAAATCTTGCGATTCAGGTGGACCATCGCACTAACGAGTCGTTAAGGACCATGATGAGAATCTGCAATGGCTTAATGAATAACAGGAATACTTTTCACTATTACAACAGAATCTTATTCTTGTATATCATATTTCAAAGTTTTGTAGCCTTTGGACATTTACCGATACAAACCATATGCTGTCTCAAGCGGAACCGTGTGAAAATGCAGTACTATAATTTTATTTTTATCATAGTTTCATTGAATTTTAAAAACGTACGGGTTCCGCCCGATTATAAATTCGTTTAATTTATCTAAAAAACGGCAAATAACTTCCATAAATCCTCATAAATGTAAAACCGTGTCGGAATCTTAATCGTAAAAAAAGTTTCCTTACGGAAGTCTGAATAAACAAAACTTAAATATTTCCTTCTTAACCTTTTTTCACAGTTTCTATGTTGACAGTCATGGTCACCAATAATGTTATGTCAAATAATACACAATGACAAAAACCCGCGAAGGATAAACACGCTATTCATATAAAATTCCATATTTTATAAAGCTTGCACCGTATAAAATCAAAAAATATGAACCTTGACAGAAAGCGTGAATCACTAAATTAATATCCTTGAAATCTAATCGAGGCAATTAAGAACGGTCTTTTCTATTCCGCCAATAGTTCCCTCTCTTTCCTTTTTATCGGCGTGTCAACAGGTTGTCCTTTTCCAAGAGACTTTTTAAGAATTTTATAAGGTGCATATGTGACAGGGGTTGGCTCGCAATATTTCACTGGCGGTGTTTGGAAGGCACCCACGCTCAGGTAGCAAACATTATCACTATAAGCGTTGTTCATAACTTTAAAAAAAGTCCCCTTTATAACAAAAAATCACAGGGACATCGTGGAGTTGCTTTGTCATAAGAATGTTTTACTAAAATTTTTACATACGTACAATTTTCCGTGTTTAACAATAGTGAAAATAATCATTATCATGGTTAAGTTTAAGTGAATATAAATTGGTAAACAGTACTTATGAATTTAAACAAATTAAATTCATGATTTTGTTCTTTAAGCCTTCTTAGGTGAAATACGATTTTCTGATATCTATAGGTAATGTGTCGACTAAACTCTACTTTCTTCGTCATATCAAGTTTTTTTCATTAAACATGCGACTCCACAGTGGTCCTTGTCTGAATTCCTGTCGAAACTATGAAACAGATAAAAAATAAGCGACCCCGAGCCGAGCCGCGAATAAAAAACGAAGCATAAAAATATTAATCTCCAAAAAGATAAAGAGCTCTCTGTCCGAACGCTCTTTTCTGCGATACGCAATCTTTTGTGCCAATTATAAGGCTGTTTCTGGATTTTTTGGATTCTATTAGGGAACGATTGTCAATGGTGGGTGGGAATTTGTGAACGAGACTAGATATATTCTTCTTTGTTTCAAGCAAGGTTTTTTTTATTATTGACAGTTATGGTGTCTGGTTCATTCTTAAGTTTTATTTATTATGTCTAAGACTGAACAATGCACTACAAAAAATCGATTATATTTTTTTGGAATGGAAAAAATCTTTAAATACTTAGCTAGGATGTAAATGCCTCAAGAACAACATAAAAAAACTGCGTTAGCAGTTTTATCCTAACTTTCTACTTAATAGCAAAAAATTCAACAATATTTCGATAAGGTATTTTTATCCGACTGCGTCAGAAGGAAGGTTTTTTATTAAACTCAATCATTGATCGATCATAACCGTAATATCACACAACTGTGCACTTAAATTAAGATTTTAATATTGTAGTCGTTTTTGTGTCGGTGTAACAATCGTTGGTAAAACGGTCTTTTATAAATTGACTGCGAAAGGGGTGGCAAGTGAATAATAGTCATGTTTTAGATGGCACCTTAACCTGTTAGGTAAGTCTTGTATTCTATCGCGAGATGAAAGTAGTAAAAACAAGTCATATCAGATACATAAGGGGACTACTTGAGCTATGTGCTGCCCCAATTGATTTAATTTTATTACTTCTAAACAAAATCAATTATCAAAATAACTAACTACCTAAAACAGTATCATTTTAGCAAATTACCTCTAGTATTTATAAAATCACAGTAAACTTTTCATTTAGTTGTTTATAAAGTCGAATTTGTCGCTAACGCCAAATGCGGCCGCTTTTAGCAATAATAATAACAATACGAAAAAATGCCAGTATGAAAATCAGTTAACAGTGATTCAATAAATACTAGAGGTAATTTGCTAAAATGATACTGTTCTAGTTTTTTGAGAGTTGATTGTGTTTAGAAGTAATAAAATTAAATCAATTAAGGCAGCACTCTGGTAGTCCCTTTAATTATCCTCGAAGAATAGTCATACGGCAACAGGTAGGAGAAAGTATTAATCTGTACTTTGGCAGTATATACGCCGTAATACAAAGTAGAAAATGCTAACTACTCAGTAGAAATGCCGTGAGAAGTCCGACTGCCAACCAAAAGTAATTTGTAAATAAATAGCTTTAAGAATAAGGCTTTTACATAAAGAGCCCTAGCATGGCGAAGCAATTATTTAGCTTTCGATCTAACTCGTTACTAATAGGCGCACGTTGCTTTTCAACGCGCCGCCGCCGTACTGTTAAGGCTAGGATGCACTATTTGATCTTACATGTGATATTAATTTTTAGACTATCTTATTCTTAAAATTACATCAATTATATTTGTGACGTGTGGTGCCGGCATTTAAAACAATAGTAGTATCCCTTCTCTTCCTTTATATTGTACTGTAAGAGGCGACTAAAGAAGTGTTTCCAGAAGTCGGGTAGCAGCGTCTTCCACCTGCCAAGGGTGGCGATTATGGCAAAATCCTATTTTTGAAGGTGTTTTGCCGTGGACTGACTTAGGCTGGTAATGAAGATGATATTTGTATGATACCTTCAATAAATAATCAAAAATTGTTTTAAATTACCTACTGATAATTAGAAAGCAGAATATTTCGTTAACACAATTTATTTACTTAAATATTTGTCGAGTAATGCGTATTTTATAGCTGCCTTGAATATTGTAAGATAGAGTCTAGAATATAAATTGTAATTTTCAAGCGATTCATGTTTTTTAGAAACTAGATCAATTAAAAAAAAAACTTTGAAAATGTAATAACAAATTACCTAACCATAAATATCAAAACAAAATATTTCTATACCCCATACAGTAGATACCAGACGTTTTCCTAATCTCATTCCGTTAGCTATCTTCCGAAGTTCCGATTAACCAAGGTATTCGCCAATTGGTAATACCTCAGTTTCCTTAGGGTGACGCAGATTGGAATTTCATTTAGTGCAGGCCAGCCCTAACTCAGGTCTGGTCGCCTCCGTTCAGGCAAATTATGAGAGGTGTAAAAGTAACGAAATATTGCGTACCCGTATAAAATCGTTACTTCGACAAAGAGTACTCGTTACTTTCGTATCGTTACGTTACTCGTTGCTTTTGATACCTCATTAATAACACAGTGCGGAACAACAAATCGAGTCGTATTCCGTACGTGATAACATACATAAATTATGTTATCACGGAGTCGCATCAATCGTAATATGTAGAAAAAATACTTCTAAATTACAAAATTAAGGTACATTTTTGTCTTTATTTTCACGTATTCATAAAACATACGATCAGCAAACGTTACAACACACGCATCAACGATACTTTTGCGACCTAATACGGAAAATGCAAGTAACGAAATGCTTTCGTGAGTAACGATTCGTTACTCGGTACTACATGGAGTACCCGTTACTTAGTACCGAATACATACGGTTTGTTACAGCTCTACAAATTATACTACACACAGCGGGACGCGCGAGTTGTTTAACACGATATATCGAATTTCTCTTGCCGATGTAATGAAATAGAAAACAAAAACTAAACCTCTTTAACAGTGGCAAAGGTGGCATCGCAAAGTGCACTCGACAGCTCATCAATTTACTTTAAAAATTATTTTCCTGAAATTGAGTTTTAAATTTTACCTCCAATAGTTAGAATTCAAAATAGATTGAGGGAATTAGACGTGAAGTAGGTAATAGTATTGAGTTTTAACTGGTTTTAAGTATTATACATTGTTGGTTAGTGGGGCTTTATTCGGAGTAGAGTTTGTAAACTTTTCCTCTGTAGTAACGCTTTCATTAAAAGGTTTTATGGTTAAGAAATGATAAAAATCAAATCATGTACTATTTGCTTAAAATATTACTAATCTTTTATTCGTTTAAGTACTGATATAAAATTATGACTGTACTTAACTTTATCTTGCATTTTTAATCTACATTGATCTTTCAGATAAGAAAGATTTGAATGTTTGGATACCGGAATAAACTCAAAAACTAGTTAATTGAAGAGGATATAATTAGGTATAAAAATAGTTTTAGTCCCGGGATATAGCGTGTCATTTTCTATTAAAGAGTTTTACTTTTACGGCATATTATCTTTTTATTCAAAAAAATAATGTTTTAGACATGATCTTTAAAAACAAAGTCAATCAAACCTTGCTTTTAGAGATTTGTATTAAATAAGCCACCTTCGTTGTTTCACAATTAATTTTGATTTTAATATGAAGAACACATTGTTCAGTTATTATTGAATGTTTAGAAAACCAAGCCTTAAGTCATGTCCTTTTAAGAATCAATTTGATAAAATCTCAAATAGTGAATTCTTATTTTCCATTTCTACGAACCACAAAAGGCAATTATGCAAACTTGAAATGATTGAGTTTGTCTCTCGCCCGATGTTCGTTTGGGGTACGCAAGCAAAATTTCGGTTCCCATTACATCCTTAAAGTTAATTTGTACGCACTTTTGTTCGAACAAACTCGTTAAAATTACAAAAGGCGCAAGGTAAAGTGGACAAGCCAATCTTCCGAAATGGAGATTATCCTTGCTCAGATAAGAACAATACTGAAAAGACCGACAAAGATTGAATTAGCATTACAAGATTAGACATTCCGAACTGAAGATCTTTTAAAGCTTTTAATGAAGTTAATTTTTATTTTGCAACAATTTGCTTTCGCTTTTGTCCTACGTTTAAGTTTTGTAATACCATTTACTTTACGTAAAACCGAAATCAGAGAACCAAGCGATATTATACTCTATTTAACCTTTTATTGTCTACTTTATATGATATTTAAGCAATTTAATTGCAATTATAGTATCAGTCATAGACATTGATAGGCTGGATGCCCCAAGTGTACGTACTGCGCGTGTCAAAAAAAGGTTGAACATGTTCAACTTTTGACCGCGCTTGTTATTGAAATGTGCGTATTTTATTTAAAAAAACAATTTTTTTATCTTATTTGTGTCTTATTACTATGTAAATACATATACCTGTGTGCATACTACATGTTTAAATTACATTGTTGCATTTAGTTAGGTGTTGTACTGTTCATTGAAGCAAGCAGTGAACGCAAATTTCGGCACGCGCGGGTTTTATAGAAATAAGTGCATTTGTGGCATCTAGGCCTATCAATGTCTGTGGTATCAGTATTTAAACTTGAAAAATTATATATTATATTAATATATATTACTTGAAAATATATCATGTGGGATTCAAAGAAGATGCGGGTTCTAGTCCCGCCTGAGGTTTACATTTTTCAAGTGTAAATACTTTTATTGTTTTTTTTTTTACTTCAAAGCCAGATAATAAAACAAGTTGTGTAAATATTTACTTTTTTTTTCTAATTTGTCCCATCCGGGAATCGAACCCGGGAGGTCGGAGCAGGCGACACCTTAAAAATAGGTGTGTTCGCCACTCCGCCATGGAGGTCGTTATGATATATATGATACTTGTACTAAATACAATAAGGACCGATGTCTGTAAGTAAGTAAAGTAAGTTGGTAACAGCCTATAATCATCCCACTGCAGGGAAAAGGCCTCTATCATTGAATTCAAGTTACCACAGCAATGATGGGTACAGGCATAGGCACGCTTGCCAAATGCCACAAACCCGAGCAATGTTCGAAAATTCGAAACTTTTGGTTGCCCGACCCGGGGATCGAACCCAGGACCCCGAGATCTTGGTCCGGTATTTAAACCACTAGACCAACGGGGCCATAACAGACTGATGTCTGTGCATCTCTAAATATAAAAATTAATATAGTACATTTTGTTCTTATACAACTAAACCATAAAACGAATAGGTGTTTTTTTTTGTATAAAATATGTTATTTGTTATCCTTAATAATAAATAAAATGTGATAATGTGTATTGTGAAAAAACAATATTTTTGCTTCTAAAATGGGCTAGTGCCGAGAAGAAGCAGCGCATGTCACTTTTGTCAGCCTTTTTTAAATTAAGTTTCTCTTTTAAACGATTTTTTTAAACAACAACTAAGACAATTAAATGCCATAATATTTTTTTAAATAATTGCAAAAAGTACATTTTAGACCCAGATGCTTAATCTGATGCCAGCCTATGCATGAGTGTAAACTAAATATCGATTTATTATGGGACTGTAAAATGATTTTAGTGTTCTTAGTTTGAGGATGAATCAAGAGATACCTATCTCATTACAAAAGAAGTAAGTTATTCGATTAATTAAACATAACATGGTCCATTACTATTTTATCGCACTATTAATTACATACAAAGTTGTTAAAAAGTAATTTGTAGCAAATGCAACTCATCTAAAAGTGCTATATCTCAGGGTATTTTCGATTTATAAAGTCAAGAACTTTCTAGACGCTTAAAGTTATTAGTAATCATACACGTTTAATGTGGCGTTATTAGATAAATTTATTTAATTAAAACTTTTCAGAGAATTCATATTTCGAGATGAAAAGGTTTAACTGAAAATTTGAACTTAACGTTAATGAGCTGAGTTTCATTATCATCTGATATATCTACTTTAAGAATTCATCAGTAGATTAAGAATCATGTTTTCAAATACAACGAAAAATAATTCGTTTGAAGTTTGAATAATAAGTGATAAAATTTATTTATGCTTAAACTCACCTCGTCAATGATCTTAACAACTTGATTGTAAAACCAAAATATATTTTTAACAAAATTTATAAATACACTTAAATATGTTTAATATTAACATGAATATATATTTATATTAAACATATTAAAGTGATTTTTCCGGTTGGTTACCCTTCCCTGAACAGTTTTTATTTATGACGGACTAACCTGTCTTTTCCAGGTGGATTTTGGAACATTGAAAACGCCATAAACTTGTAGGTATTACTGCAGATTTCTCAGCCAAGTTATGCAAACCATAATACCCTGCTATTAATTTAGCCGCACATGAAACATTTTAATCATAGCGAACTTCTAACCAGCGACATGACTTCGCAAGTGCCCAGAGCTAGCGCCCGATAATACAACTCGAGGTGTAGAAGCTAGCGAGTTGCGTAGTTTAACGAGAGAAGCCAGTACAATTTGCACAACGTTTGAACATCAATTTACTATGGGCTTTAATTGACATTCAAAATTGTACATAAAATAAAATTCCTTGGACAAAACTTTGACTGTGTGGGACTTGAACCTACAACTTTCTTCAATTGGGCTGCCAATATATTGTTTGTGTTGACGATTTTTTTTAAGGCTTAACGCTTTAAGCCAGCGGATTTTTTATCAATGTTTTTTGGTTACGCTCCTCCAACAACATTTTACAATCAGTTGAGATGAAACAACTTTCAGCAATAAAATCACTGGTATAAAAGTTAGTCAAATACCAATTTAAATTCAAATTCGTTTATTTTCAACGTTATTTTTGCATAGCTGTAAATGTGATTGGAGCCTCCTTTTAGACATCATGTTAATGTCTGTACCAGGAAACTCCGCTCTTCCATATCGTCAGTAATTTATTTGATTTAAAAATAACTTAAAAACACATATACCTACCCATATTATGTGCATTTAAATAATTTATTATAAATGTCGTGAAAGCTTGTAATTGTACTTATCACTTATCACGTAGTAAGATTATTTATTTATGTAAGTGATCATCGCCAGTTTCACCAATGATTTTTTTTTCTCTTTGAGCTATGACAGCAGGATCAGAAGCTGAGAACAAGTTGTGGTGAGGTCCTGGGGCGCGCTCATGACTGGATTGTAGCGTGTTAACTCGTCTTTGTCGTTACATACTGTTACAATGATATTATAAAAGGGTATTGTTAAATGATCTTTGAATTTCTTGCGACTTAAGTGACGAGATTATTATTTTAAACTGAGAGAAACTAAACCAGCCTATCCCGGTAAAAAACTGGCGGCACTGGGTTCATTATACTGTTTATACTTATTCTGTAAATATTGTGTGGATTATACTTATTCTATAAATGTAAAAGCAACTTTGTCTGTTGGTCTTCCTGACTTTCTGACGTTCTGTGACGCTTTTACATCTAAATTACTGAATCAATTTTAATGTTATTCGGTACTATGATAGATTAAACCTTGAGAAAGAACATAGGTTATTTTGTATCTAATGTCGTTTAAGTGCATGTGTAGATCAAAATTGTGCAAAATGTCGATGAAATAGGTGCGTGCGAAGATAAAAAATCTGTAATGAAATATGTCGTACAGAGTTCTGTACAATAGATGCAATAACAAAGTAAATAGCTTATTAACATGCTTAATTTGATTTTTATTACATTTTAATAAGAAGTCAGTCACATAAACATAATCATTTGTTGGTTCACAATCTATACTAATATTATAAAGCTGAAGAGTTTGTTTGTTTGTTTGTTTGAACGCGCTAATCTCCGGAAGTACTGGTTCGATTTGAAAAGTTCTTTTTGTGTTGGATAGTCCATTTATTGAGGAAGGCTTTAGGCTATATAACATCACGCTGTGACCAATAGGAGCGAAGCATCAGTGAAAAATGTTGCAAAAATAATCGCGTTCATAATATCAGAAATTGACGTGGACGAAGTCGCGGGGAACAGCTATTATTTATAAACTCGATACTTATTTTATTTGCTATCAATATTAGACCACACAGAAAAGTGAAAATTTTGAGACCACTTTCTCTTACCTATTGGAACCGGTAGGCGCAGAAACCATATTTGTTTGAATGCGTTTACACAACCATTGGATAATTATAGATATCTGTTGGTAGTCAGGAAGTAGTTATTTGAACAATATCTTTCAAGTAGCTGGTAATTTTGTCACCACACAATGGACCACACGCCAACTATGTAGAGATACATCAATGAGCATTAGGATTACAATTCGTAAAATAAAATAATTGTTTGTTATTTTCCAAAAAAAATTTTTTTTTTGTGACCAACTCTAAATGAGACACTTTTTTACAGTTTTTGTCTTTCCAATCAAACATCAATCAATTTGTGATTATTTTAGCATTTTTTAACCAGCCTACCACCTACTGAACTTTAAACTGTAATGTTAACTCAGTATTTGCTGTTTTTATCTCGTAATTCTGTCCTCATTTGGACAGAGGTTTCTCTAAATAGGAAGATTTTTTCATAATCGCCACGCTTTTGGCAGGCAGACTGGCAATCACAGTTTGGCCAATGATGGAGAGATTATGCTACTATTAAACTAATTATCAAAATATCTTAACTACTTTCTAACTTCGGAATCTGTTCTCTCACAGATTGAGTATAATAGTTTCCAATTTTAATATGTACCCACTCTTGTTTTAAACTGAATCGCAACCTACGCATGTTCGCAAACCAAAAGTTTACTAATCAGTTTTTAATTTAGCGTAATAAACACAAACAAATTCCCAGCTTAACGTCTTTTATATTATATTGCCAATTAGAATACTGTCATGAATTAAAATTATTTAAAATTGATGAACTAAGTAGACGTGTAATTAGATTACTATAAATAATTATAATTATGACTGCAAACTTATTCATTTCAAATTACCCCCAATATATTGTTGCAGCATTTGCCATATTTTTTTTTAATTCACCTAAATTGGCTCAGTACTTTAACCGCAAATGTGGAACCCCCATAAATACCTATTTTACTATGCATAGGCTTCTATAATGGTAACCCTTCCTGCTGGCTTTACCATAGTTGCATAAAAATTGTGTGGGAATTTAGGTATTTTGATTATTTAAGCAATGATTTTTTGCCACTAATTTTAATCAGTTTCTTAATTAATTTTTCATTTCAAGCCAATTAAAAGGGACTGATACCTTTTTTTTGGAAATGATTGAAAGTCAAGATATAAAAACTTAACTAGTGCAACTGTCAAATTATTTCCACGATTTTTACTTCCTCTTTTTAAAAAACGCGCATTTTTTAAAATTTAAATGTAATCGTGCAGAGGTCATTCGATACCCTAACGGTTTTAACCCAGCAAACGCAACAACAGAATCTAATGGAATGCTATGAAAGAATCCGAATACAAATAGTGAGTCGATATGTCGGCACAATGGCCGACAGTTTGATTCGATCCGTCCTTTTGTCCATCAGAATCAGCCGTGACTTGGTTCAGAGGCCTTACTCTGCAGCACAATGTCCGTATATTCGAATCCACCTGTCCCTATCACTCATACCGATGTCTTAAAGTATCTGAAAGAGACAGATATATCCGTTAATACGAGCTTCGTGTTGCAGAGTAAGGCCTCAGGGTCCGACTGGGTAGAAAACGATTAGTTTCTATTCTATCTACAATCAATACGCATGAATGGAAAGGCATTTGGACGTCTGTTAAACCCTACTATGATGTTAGGTATGCAAAATGACAACTTTTTTTTAACTTTATAATTTTAAAACTATTATAATGGACAATGTAAGTTGCCGCATTTCAATTATGTGTAAAATATTTGTTACGTTTGAGATACCAGTCGCTACAAATTGGATATCAAAATTGTGACAGGTACAAAATAGTTTTACCAATGGCATTGTTTTAGGCTTGCGATTACTTACTGTTTATGCTTTCATCAACTGAACATTACACACAGTCATGTCCTTAATTGACGTTGACCACTGGTGTGTAAACAAATAAATAAGTGAATATTGATCTTAACATAGAGCAGTTACCAAAAAAATGCTTCGGCGTATTAAAAACCCTTAATCTTTACAGGAGCATACAGTAACTGTTTTTTTATTCCCTGACCTTAACTACCTGTCTAACCTACTCTGGCTTTGCGTTTCTACTATCGATATCGAAAGAAGAAAATGATAAGGGATAAGGGCTAAATAGGATCGACTAGATCTGTCGTTCGGTTTGAATTGTAAGAAGTTCAATTCAATGCCTATTAGGAAAAGTAGAGGTAACAAAATATTTACAGAAAATAAATTGTACTTTAAAACGTATTTTGAGAGTAGCAGTATTTTAAACGTAACATGACAAACTTGGACTCTCTAGGTAAGTACTCAGTAGCGAAACTCCATTAATGTTACTAAAAGTTTGATTTTACGAATTGTAAAGACGACAGATAAGTTATTTTTAAACAAATTAATTTTATCTTTGCCTGTCACAAAACATGTTTATTACGCAAAGATATTTAAAGTTTAATGCCCCATAATTAATTCACTTACAGATAAGATCTTCGATTAGAATACTTCAAAAGTCATACGATTTGCGAACAATGATAACAATCTTTAAGTTATTGTAGTAAAAAATTAATAGAACGACATTCTTAACTATAGGCGCGATCTTAAAACCTGACTTGGCAGATACGACCGATAGCATCTTTGAGTACAAGTGTGATTTGTACATAATAAATTTCTAGAAATAAATCTGTAATAGTATGTACCTTTAAATCTATATGGCCTGCACATCAGACTGCCTTTGTCTGACTGTATTTAAGATGCCTGTTTGGACAAATGTGTGGTCATCTGTTCGTTTACTTTGTATTTTGACGTAAAAAAAGCAATTGTTACCGAGTAAAATGTTTACCAAATTCTATCTAATTACTGTTATTTTAATTGAAAATCAAATCGATACCTTCAGGTTCAATTGTCGTATAGACCAAAACTGTACTTTTCAGGAGAGGCAAAAAACGCTATTTTTTTTATTAAAAAATTATAACTTTTTTATTTCTCAAGTTATTAAAAAATGACCAAGAGAAAACATTCTTAAAATATTGCGATAAAAAAATCTAAATATTCAAAACATGCCCATCTTCGTTAGTTTTAAGGTGAGCTTGGAATTAATTCTTTAAAAAATACACTCGGTGGTATATACGACGTCCTATAATGGATCTAAAAATATCTCTTTACGTCGTATTTGAATTTTTAGTAAACATGAGATTGCAATTGCTGACGTAAAGAGCGATAGATGTAGATTTTTTGGTTTTTACAACCATTGATTATAGTGATTTATTTAAATGAATTAATAAAACATTTTATAAAAATAATGTAATGTTGACTGTAAGTACACTTTTATTGTTTCGAGAATGTAAAGAAATATATTTTTAGTATTATAACTATATTTGGTTGATGTAGATAAAATAAAATTGCCAGAGTACGAAAATAACTTTCTTTTATTGTTTTTATTTTACAATTTTGTAGCAAAATTACGGCACAACATTAAGATTTTTTAATAACTCTTAGTAGAAAAAATCAACGTATTGGAACTTAGAAGACGAAACTAATATTAACTTCTTTTATGCAATTATGGCAAAAAATTAAGCCTTTTTACCCGGTTCAGTGGTGCCGCCAATAAAATTGATTTCGATTGGTTGTGATAAATTTGAGACTCTTGAACAGGGAGTAGAGCCATGGTGTGCTCGGGAGAGGAATTTGTAGTTTTTTGAGAAGTTGAATGGTGAATTCATCTTTTTACAACTTTCATTATTGCTAAAAGTGACCATTTATGGCAATAATTAAAAGTTTGGGCACTTTTAAAGAAAGAAATTCATTAGAGAACATCTCAAAAAGTTATAAATTGCTTTCTTGAGTACACTGTGGCTCGTTTTCTTTGTTTAAAAGTATTTAATTTATCACATTTAGTCGAAGTCGATAGGCAGCGGCACTGGACCTGAAAAACAGCCTTATAGTTATGAAAATAATTCCAAGTAGAAATAATCAACTTTGTTAAACTCAAAAAATAAAAGTTCTTAGACCACCAAACAAGATACGTTTTTAGTGGCTAATAAAATAACATATTAATAACAAAATAAGCCTAGGCCTATGGAGAATAGGTGAAACAAAATACTAGTCAATCCGCTCTTCCTCATCTTCTTCATCAGTTAGCGTTATAGTATCAGGTACATTACTTCCGTATGATAATTGTAAAAAGTCAGTATGAAATCTCTTTGGTATTACTCCATTATCGCAGAGACGTTTTAAGTCCCTATATTTTGCTCCAGAACCGTGGACTTACGACATTAAAATCTTTGAATGCGTCTTAACACTCTTAACGTAAAAACCATGTGCAATTATCATAGAGTTTTACGCCCGGTTTTAAAAAAATGTATGGTCATTACATCTTAACAGAAATACCAAAAACAACTACTCGCTTTTACACTGTTTTTATGGAATTTGTTTAACTTTTCGGCAATACTTTTTTAGCGTGTTTTATACACATTTATTTAGCGAATTTAAACATTTCGGATATACAGATCGATAGAGAAAAAAAATCTGATCAAAATGGTATATTTGACTCGATTTGGCCAAAATGGTTTATACGCCAATTGAACCTGAAGGTATCGAAATGTTTTCAAAGAGTCGAGATATTAGCAGGTATAGCATGCTAGCTGTTGCACGCGACTTCAAAAGCATTGAAAAACTATCCTGCAGGAATTATTACTATTTTCAGGATAAAAAGTAGCCCATCCGCTTGCAGCCTTAAATCTATCTTCGTTTTAAAATTTATTTAGATCAATTAACTTTTCGGGCGTGTTCAGTGCATCATACATCCAAACTGAACATCAAGCAGCATCACAAAAGGCAAAAAGAAGTAAGCGTTAATCCATGACAAATAAATTTTATGCAATCTTAACAATGAATTCTTGATTATAACCGAAATCATTCTTTGCGGACTCTTACAGACAAAAGATAATAAAGTAATTTGTTAAACTAACGATGCCTGTAGACATAGTGGAAAAGAACTCTACGTATGCAGAAGTCTCAATTAAGTACAAAGAAGACAAGCTATCTGGCTACCGAGGAAAATACACTATCAATCATTGAATGGTTGATTGATAATACAATGTGAATTACTGATAGATCGTGCTGCCTGCTACGGGAATACTCATCTCAATTTATTTACATGTGTTTGTACTACTTGTTGATGTTGCCAACGGTAAAATATAGTTTCATTGTCAAGGATCAATAATGTAATATTGGAGAAGACATCAAAAATTTCAATTTGTCTTATGGTTTTTTGGAATACATTTAATGGGATTTACCATTGCTAAGCTTTACATTACCATTGAGTTTACCTGTAAAATCACTATGTTGAAATTGTAGTGTGTACGTCACTAATAGAATAACGCGGGGTGCCGGGAGAGTGTTGGTGTCCGAAGAGGCTGCTGCTGGGAGGTCAGCGTTGACAAACGCGACCTCAACAAGTAAAAAAGTGCATCTGAGTGTTATGTAGGTCAAGTGAAGTGGTGTCCCTTGGTAGGAGTGGTGGAAGTACTTTTTTTGTAGTTTTAGAAAAATGTAATCGTTTTAGATTTAAATCATTTAATACCATCACTGTTAGCAATTCAGCACATGTATTTTTAAAATCAGAAATATAATTACTTAAATCTTCAAGAATGACGTACATAATTCGTCTCTCTATTTTTAACGCTATAACTAAAATTTTTGAGTGTCAGCTTCTTTAATTTTTTTTTAAAAGATAGGTACTTATAAATATTTTTTTTTAATGTGTATGAATAGGTTTACAGATTTTTACAACCTTTTGACGACGACGAATTATAGACTGGTATGTATTTTTATTTTATTTTATTCCGTATTGTTTTTGTATGTGTTTATTTTTAAAATGGGAAATATTTCTCAAAGTAAATTGTAACAATATTGTTTGAAATTAATCGTGAAAGTAAAAGAGTAACAATTTTAATGAAATCAATTTAAGAAATTAAATGCTTACGTTAATTAGACCTAAATAATTGTAAATGTACATTTCCAAATTGCTGACGCGCCTAACTATTCTGAAATTTATGAGACGCTATATAAATACTGTAAGTAAGTTGTGTTACTTTCATCATTCATCAGGTGAAATATTATAAAACTTGACTAAACTGTGTCTTTCATCAAAAATCGTATAACAATTAATGTTTGAATTATCTAAAGCACGTATTGTAATGGTTAGAGTTTTTTTACTGTTCTACCGATAGAGCAATAGTAAAAGCAGGTCTTGCGAATGTTTAAAATTTAGAATGTTACAATTTTGTATCCTTGTTCAATACTTCCTTCGATAGCCTAAACCCAGGCACAACATACAATGCAATATCGGAGTAGCAACAAGAGACGGTTAGGTACCTGGGAATCCCGTGAGTGTTCCACCAAGGCTGACGAGACTTCAAGATTGGGGCGACGCAATCCAACGATGAAGATGTCCGCTTCACAAGTTCACACCGTTTCAACACAAACCACAAAACCTTCAGCTTGCTAATTATCCGGATAATTAGCACATATACACCAAAGTTTATTTAAGTAAAAACGCCGGCCGGCCGATTCCCGAGAGAGACTGATGGTTTCCCCTTGCGCCCGCTCCTGACGAGGCGCTGTCGTCGCAGGCGTCCTTGATTCGCGCGTGTTGATGATGTTCGCGCGCGTAATTTTAAATCTTGGCGGGTACCAACTTTGCCGCAGGCTTTGACCGCCCCGCTCCGCTGTACAACCGACAAAACAAAAGTATGTGTGCCTGAACATACACTCCCCCCCCGAACCAAGGTCGCCTTGGTTAGCCCTGATTATTATTACTAAGAGGAAGTCGACCAAGTTTAGAGACCGGCCTTATAAGCCTACCGTTTTTGGTCCGAAGTTCTACCACTCGTACAATTTTATCTTTACCGGGTAACAGCTTAACTACACGACCGCGTTTCCATTCTAATGGTGGGTAGTTATCTTCCTTAATAAGGACTAAGTCATCGAGCCTAATAGGGTCTGTCGTGTCAGTCCATTTATGTCTCAACTGAAGTGTATGAAGGTATTCATCGCGCCATCGACACCAGAAGTGTTGTGAAAGACGTTGAAGCAATTGGAAACGGTTTAACCGACTGATATGAACATGTTCAAAATCGTACTCCGGCAGAGCCACCAAAGGTTGGCCAATCAAGAAGTGGCCTGGCGTTAAAATCTCCAAGTCATTTGGGTCTGAGCTAAGTGGAGTCAATGGTCGGGAATTCATAACGGCTTCAACCCGAGTAAAGAATGTGGTAAGTTGTTCAAAAGATAACTTTTGCTCTCCGAGAACTCTGCGCATGAGCGATTTTGCAGATTTGATGGCAGATTCAAAAATCCCTCCCATGTTAGGGGCGCTAGGCGGATTAAACAACCACGTGACGTTGGATTTTGCCAAGTCCCGACTAATCTCATAGTTATGATCTCGCAAATACACGTATAAGTCCTTTAAGTATTTATCCGTTCCAGTATAGTTTGTGCCACAATCGGATCGCACAAGGGCAGGCAAGCCACGTCTCGAGACAAATCTAGTGAACGCATCAACAAAGGCTTGAACTGTAAGTCCTGTTACTACTTCTAGATGTACCGCTTTTACAGTTAGGCAAACGAAAATGCAAAGGTAACATTTTTCGACACGAGCATTTCTCAAGGAACTTGTTTTTATGTAAAAGGGTCCTGCGAAATCGGTACCTACGCCTTGAAACGGTCGCATTGATCTAACGCGGTCTGGCGGAAGGTCGGCCATCAAAGGTTGTGCGAGCCGAGGTCGCGCACGGTAACACTGTATACATTTGAATGAAACACTTCTAGTTACCCGTCTTACTGACAAGATCCAGTAGCTGCGTGATAATATTGCTGCCAGAGTATTCGCACCAACGTGACAATGTCTGTAATGGTAGTATTCAACTAGTCTTTGAGTAAATACACCCTTCCCCGGGAGCAATATAGGGTGTTTCGCGTCATAGGGTAAATTGGAATGGCAAAGTCTTCCACCGACTCTAACCAATCCACTACTATCGAGAAACAAATTTAATTTCTTTAGATGTGACGTAACTTTGGAATTTGATTTGAGAGAATGTATCTCGTCTTTGAAAGCATCATTTTGAACCAATTTAATAAGCTTTGTAAGTGCATTCCTACGTTCAATAACTGACAAATAGTTACTAGTATTTTTAGAATGTTTATTGCGAATATTTTTAATAAACCGCAGCATAAAGCCAGTGACATTAATTATTTTGTCGAAAGAGCTATATCGCTCAAAAAGATCCAAATTATTCTCGTGTGTTGTTATGGTATGCGTACATAATTTTAATTTCACACCCGGCAAATTGTCAGGTAAGTTGAGTATTTTATTCGGCCAAGTATCAGGCGAGTGGTATAGCCACTCTGGTCTCCACCACAGTGAGTTGTGCAGCAGTTCTGTAGCTGAAGAGCCACGCGAAGCGGCGTCTGCACAGTTTTGATCCGTTTGTATATGACGCCATGTTATGGGGACATCCGATGATATTATTTTTGTAACGCGATTTCCTTCATAAACCTGTAATTTATGTGGCTGTGTTCGAATCCACGCCAATACTATGGTACTGTCGCACCACCCGAAAACATTATCAACTTGAATACCTATTTCGTTAATGAGAGTCTCATAAACATGTTTTATAATAGATACCAATAAAACTGCTCCGTTAAGTTCCGATTGAGGAATTGTTACCTTCTTTTTAAGTGGAGATACGCGTGATTTTGCTAATAAAAGACTAACCGATATATTTTGATTCTCGCTCACTGTACGCAAATATACCATCGCGCCATGTCCCGACGATGACCCGTCACAAAACCCGTGTAGTGAGTAGCTATGATTACGGCTTTCCACCGACCGCAGGCGACGTGGGATTTTGAGCTGAGTTAAATTAGGTAAATCCGAGAGAAGATCAAACCACTTTCGCACGAGATCTTCAGGTGCGGGGGCATCCCATTCGACCGTATTCCCGCTATCCCCGGTACTAAGTAACTCCTGTAATATAAGTTTGGCACGAAATATAACCGGGCTTATCCATCCGAGTGGATCAAACAATTTAGCCGTTGAAGACAATATGGTACGCCGCGTAACCTGCTTTTCAGTAGGAACATTGACTTTATAAGTAAAACAATCAGATTTCGGGTCCCACTGAATACCTAATACTTTTATACATCCAAAGTCATCCTCCTTGTCAAAGTTACTTGGTGTCTCACAATGATCCAAGGGTAAGTCCTTTAATAAATTTGGGTCATTAGCCGACCATTTCCGAAGCTCGTAATTCGCAGTAGACATTAATGCAATAAGCTCATCACGGAAGCTTATCGCCTCTTCAATTGTGTCTCCACCGCCATTAAGGTCATCAACGAAACTATTATGTCTTAAAATTTTAGCCGCCCTAGGATAAACCGAGCCCTCCTCATCCGCCAACTGCAACAAACATCGGATTGCAACGAATGGACTCGACTTAAGCCCGTAAGTATTCGTGGTGAGACAATATACCCCCACAGGATCTGTACTACGTTCACGCCACAGTATCAACTGATATTTTCTATCATCAGGGTGGATCCATGTCTGTCTGAACATCATTCTAATATCCGAGGTAAAAACAAATTTAGGGTATCTAAAATTTAGAATTATTTTGTTATGTCGTTTTGCAATTTTTCTCCCGCATACAAGCAATCATTGAGGGCTATACCGTTTGATGTTTTCCCACTACCGTCGAATACAACCCGTATTTTAGCGACATCACCCGAAACCTTGAATACGCCGTGGTGCGCTAGAAAATAATGCTCATCCGAATAATTGCGAAAATTCGACTTCTCCATATGCCCGAGTTGTAAATACTCATTCATAAACCTAACGTATTTGTCTTGAAAATCTTGATCAATTCCAAACCGACGTTCTAAAGCCTGAAACCGCCGATAGGCCATCTGCCTAGAATCACCCAACCGAGAATGAGTAGGTATAAGCGGTAATCGTACTGTGTACTTTCCGTCCAAACCACGTGTCGTTGTTTCATTAAACAGCTGTTCACATTCTACATTTAATGGATCCATAATTTTTACCGTAGGTGGCTCTTCCGTGGCCCAAAACCGTTCTACCGCTTCCACCAGAGTAATACCCGAAGACACTGACAATGATTTAGGTATACCCGCAACCGCCGAATTATTATGCGAAACCGAAACCGAAGAAATAACATCAAGGACCGAAACCGCCGAATTTCTACCGAAACCCGAAACCGCCGAATTATTTTCCGAAACTGAAACCGCCGAATTAATATCAAAAACCGAAACTGACGATCTTTTATCTAAAACCGTAACCGACGAGTTATTATCAAACACCGAAATAATATTTTTGGCCGGACCGAACACAGCATAATCAAAAATAGTTTCCAAAGCATACGGACCCCCCGGTTGCAATGTCAATTTTCCGCCGTTTACAACTTCACCCAAAATATCGCACCCAAATATAATATCTATTTTGTTTAAATGAGAAAACTCTGAATCCGTCAATTTTCCTTTACAGTTATTTCCAATCATATAAGTTGTAGGTATTTTCATCACAACCGCCGAACAAGACAACTCCTCAATATTTTCCTTAGGCTTAAAATTTAAAACCACTATCTGATCGCTAAGTTTATTATTTCCGCCGACACCGGAAATAGAAATAGAACAACCATGTCGCTTCAAAGACAATGCACTAGCAAATTCACTACGGATTATTGTTATTTGAGATCCAAAATCTAATAAAACACGAGCTGGTACATAATTTCCGCAAGCTGACTTTACATAAACAATAACCGTAGGTAATAATACATTATCAGCCAATTTAGGTTCCGATAAAACGCCATGATTACTTGCTAATTGCTATTGTTGAGAAGAATTTTGCTCACAGTGCGTTGCACAGCGTTGTACATCACACGAATCGGATCGGCCCACGTCCCGAATGCATGGCTCGACCATCTCGCACACAGGCGATGAAGGGATGTTATTCTGAAAACGTTCGATCGGGCACGACCTATTAAAGTCATCCGAGTGTTCATGAATAGAAAAGTTGTTCTCATAAGTACCTACTGACACATGACGCAAATTCCTGTCTAGTTCCTTATTTTTATTAAATGTATTACCGTTATTATTCGAAGCACAAATTAATTTGTGGTGACCCGAGTTACCGCAGTAGGAACACGCCACATTACGAGTACACGAAGCCGCTGTATGATCACCGAAACATCGGAAGCAATATCCCCTTGATCTAATCCAGGCACGTCTTTCATCACGAGCTATGTTAGAGAATTTGTAACAATCAAATATTTTATGATTCGAGTTAGTGCAAAATAGACACCCACCGATTTGTTTACGTTGTCCTAAGTTAAAACTTGTCTTACGAAGTCGGTCATTATTATTAGAATAGTTAGTATTTTTTACGGATTCCGTATATGTGGCTGTATCGATAAAATGACACTCATTTTCAATAAATGAAATAAAAGTTTTAAATTCGGGCAACGTATTTCGTAAGCCGCCATGCAATTGTTCGAAACGAGTCTTTATATCCGATGGCAACTTTGATAGGACAATGAAAAGGAGCACATAGTCCTCAACCGATAAACCTAGATTTTTCAGAGATCTAGTACATTCGAGTACAGGATTTAATATATCTATGCGAAGGCTTCGTGTATTTGACAAGACAGGCAAATTTATCAGTCGTCCAAGATATCGATCGATCAACATTCTTTTGTTGTCATACCTACTTTTTAAGATTTCTAAAGCAGTGTCCAAAGACTCATCCGTCATAGTTAAATGTTGCAAAAGAGTACGTGGTTCTTTATGCACATGAGTAAACAAATAATTATATTTTTCAGTTTTCGAAAGATCTTTTCTAGTTAATACCAAAGAGTTATACATGCTGATAAAACTATACCACTCGAAAGTATCGCCATCAAAGTTATGTAAATCTAGTGTTGGCAATTTAGAATAAACGGCGCTTTCTGTAGTTTCATGGGAACCATCACTTTTAGGAAATTTTAAAGAGATTGCCTCAAGCTCATTGTAATAGATATTAGCCATTTCGAAATGTTCGTCGTACCGCCCAATGCTTATCTCGTCAGTCAGTAAATTTAACAGTTTCTCATAAGAATCCGATAAGACTTGAAAATGTTCATCTAACTTGCGAATACGAGCCGAAAGTACCCCTGACGAGTATTCATTTGATTTGATCATATCAGCCGTATGTGAAAACCACTCAAATTGAATTTTAAATTTTACTTCTAAACTTTTTGCCGCCATCTTGACTATGTTACAACAACGCTTCGCAAAAGTACCTACAACTGCGAAAAATAATAACCAAACCGAAATCCGCGTTCGATGGACCAGAAGTTTATGTTCAATACTTCCTTCGATAGCCTAAACCCAGGCACAACATACAATGCAATATCGGAGTAGCAACAAGAGACGGTTAGGTACCTGGGAATCCCGTGAGTGTTCCACCAAGGCTGACGAGACTTCAAGATTGGGGCGACGCAATCCAACGATGAAGATGTCCGCTTCACAAGTTCACACCGTTTCAACACAAACCACAAAACCTTCAGCTTGCTAATTATCCGGATAATTAGCACATATACACCAAAGTTTATTTAAGTAAAAACGCCGGCCGGCCGATTCCCGAGAGAGACTGATGGTTTCCCCTTGCGCCCGCTCCTGACGAGGCGCTGTCGTCGCAGGCGTCCTTGATTCGCGCGTGTTGATGATGTTCGCGCGCGTAATTTTAAATCTTGGCGGGTACCAACTTTGCCGCAGGCTTTGACCGCCCCGCTCCGCTGTACAACCGACAAAACAAAAGTATGTGTGCCTGAACAATCCTTATTCATTGTTACAATAAATTTGTTACACTTTTCAGATTTTACTTGAACATAAATTAAACTGTACAATTTTCGTACATAAATATGCCACCTCCATTCTTCAATAACTCTCACAGATCTCAGATACGCGCTAACGAAGCGTCGGATATGATTGAAAATCATCGTAGAGAAATGATGTCCTAGACGGAAGCCACTATAAATCAAAGCCGTACAGAAGCCCATACATCAATAATGTCGATTATTTGATAACCAAGAAACACGGTCATTGCTTGTTTTAATTCGAAACCGGTGTGCGAGCGAGAAGCAATTAAAATAAAAGTTTCTAATAAATATTTCTATTACGCATCATGAGGAACGAAAGTTGTGAAGGTATTTTGATTGGCAGTATGGATGACCTTTGATGGGTTTATAGAACTCCGGATTTTTGAGATTGCCCAAAATATATTAAAACTGTTTTGTGTTGCAGCATTCCGCAACTTGTTATGTCGATTTCAATCCAAACTGTTATTAGAATCTACTCATTTTATTCTTAACTATCTTTTAACTAACGCCGAGTCATTTCTAGTGTTCTTTTATTATACTTTTGTCTTTGATTTGACTGTGTAGACCATTCTAAATATAAGGTCAAGAGTCTCACTGTTTTTGTGCCAAATACAAATGAATGAAAATAATAGTCATCAAAATGAGTAAGTCCATACCCGATGACTATTCAAAATATTGTACTCCATTTGCTACAACAATGAGAACTTCCATACAATGAGTTGGATTAATATTAACAAGGTTTGACGATGACCTTGGTTCTCATGAACTCACGAAGTAAAAACTGGATAATAAAAAGCAACAATTACTTAATTAGAGATTTCAACGATAACCAGGGCAGGTGTAACCGTCAAATATCACGATTAACTAACGGACGGACATCAATTCGATACAAATTCGACCATTTAGTTACACCTCGTTGAGTCAAGGACTCACAAACTCATTCCGTGGACAATAAATGTGAAAAAATGAAACAAATTAACCGATTGAACCTGTTTGGTGGACCCCTAAAGAGCGGTCTGGTTAAAGCGAACTAATTTATACTCACCTGTATCATAAAGAATATTGAGTGGAGGCAATACGGGATGCTTTAAAGGCATTTAATATTTATAAAAGTAGTCGCGTCGCGACTTGCGGTTCGTCTTATGTAACCTTTTTAGTTTAAACAATAACTGACCAAGCCAATAACATAGTCACAAAATTTTTTTAGAGAAAAGATTTACGTTTGGGATATAGTTTAAAAACAAAGGTGGAGCAAACTAAACTCATATGCAGTTTGAGATTTGATTAGGAATAACATGTTTTCTGGAGCTTAAATATTATTGACGATGACCAAATTTGTATTTGAATAAATTAAAGAAACACACAACTGTCCAACTTAGTGCATAACAATCAATAAAAGTGTCATTCGGTAATTTCAGCATCAATGACATAGTTCTAATGAAATCTGATTTAACTTGATATTTTTTACCTATGACCGTTTTTTGATTTTTTACCTTTGTGTCTAAATTGATATAGATCATCCTAACAGATTTCAAGGTATTTACTGTGATAACTGAAGTTTCAAGACAATAAAAAAGGCTGTACCATACTTTTGGTTATATTTTGGACTTAAAGTTTTTGTCACGAGGTTTGATATTAAGAACTAAAACTACAGTAAAAGTTATTTTAATTTACAAACTAGATATTCAGTGTGTGTTTAGTTCAAATTTGTACCCTGCACATACTTAGGCATCTTGCTTGGCTCTTGTGTCGATAAAATATTAAAACAATCTAGACTGTACTTAATAGTAGTAAATAATGATCACCCATGTGAAGGTCGAAGTAAAATTGCTGGTGGCGTGGTATACTGAATTACTCCATACGATACCGCAGGCGTGAACTGACATTTACTTATTTTCGCCAGCGTCTACCGTCGACTTAGCTTCATAGGAGTTTAATAAAATATGCACATTGATAGCGGTGGCAAAACGGACTCACTCTAGGCTGGTGATTCGAAATATTTTTAATTTTAAAATTATAAGCATCCAACAGTTTCCCGTAATCTTGACCATCACTGGTACATCAAGAGTAAGGCCACACTCCTTTTTAAAATTCACGATCCTTCTTGTGGAACTTTCCGAACGCCTGTCTGATGTACAAACGATGTGTCCAGCTCGTTGCCACTTGGTAATTCAAAGATATTTATCGATTTAGTGCTTCTTCATATCATTATATCATCAGTAAAGATCTTATCCTGCCCAAATCTTGAAGTCTATTGCACTAACAAGTGACTTTGAGTTTATATAAGGTAAATCAGTGGTATTCTACGTATCTTGCAATCTTAGTCATGGAATATTATAAGCTAATCAGGTTACAGTTTATTAAAATCTCGAGATTTATGTTAAATCAGTTTATTTCGCCAAAAACATAAATGTCACTCTTGAAAAAAAGTGTTGCCACCTCCCTTACAATTATTCAACAGATTATAAATGTTATATAGACTGTTTAAAACCGATCATTCACTGAATTAATGCAATGGCTATTGTAACAGTTTAGTAATAATAGTTTAGTAAATTATATAGCGAGTACCCTTAGTATTCATTAATTCTAACATTCGGCCATTCTGACCACAAACCTTGTCCTCAAGGCTTTCAACATCATAAACAATTAATACAATAGATTCTACAACATATTTTAATCTTACAAATAAATCTCATATTACATCAAGTATTGCTTCTAGACATATCACTTGAGTCACTTGATAGGTTACCCTTACATTTATGTTAGTCTACCTACAATATCTGCAGTCGACTCCTCACCGCAAGGTCAAGTACTCAACTGGACGCAGGACCTCACGATCGTGTCAACCTTCCAGATTATTCTTATTTCAAACTGCATCGTGAACCTTCACTCTACTATAAGAGCCAGTCACGACTTCCAGCCAATATCTCATCAAATCACATAGACTGCAACGTGAACCTTCACTCTACCTTAAGAGCCAGTCACGCCTTCCAGCCTATTTTATCAAATTACACTTACTGCATCGTGATCCTTCACCCTTCCATGAGAGTCAGTCACGCCTTCCAGTCTCCATCTCATCAACAAATTTTTTTTTTAATTCTTATTAATACAATACTTGCATTATGTACTTTGTTTTGTATTATTACTTACCTAATATCACATTCTTAAGTATGTGCAATTATCACATTTTTTTTTTAAATAATATTTATATATTAAAAGAACAGCAAATTCAAACTACTTAGCATCTAATACTTACAATCAAAATCGGTTTTTTTTTTAACTGTTTTTCTACAATATATAAACACATTACATACATAGTACAAATATATGTTATTTTTTAATCTTTATTTTGTTTACACAATTAAGTTCCTATTTTATTCACCTATTATTTAGTATCATCTTTAGTTAAGCCCCCTTCATCCTCAGATGTACACGAGTCGCTATCTTTATTTTTTAATGTAATCCACGGCTGAATTCGATCCACCGACCAAACGTTCGTATATTTACCTTTGGAAATGTGAGACCCTGGAATGCTAGATACCTCATATCTATCGTTTGGTAGCACTTTGGTGATTTTAAATGGACCAGTAAATTTGGGCAGTAGTTTGCGACTCTTACCGTCGTTCGAAGGAGTAGGTTTTAGTATTTTTACTAAGTCTCCTTCTGAATACAATTTTGCTCTTTTTCTCGTCTCATTAAATCTAGTCTGTTGTTTAATCTGATCGCTTTCAATATGTTTACTTATTTCTGACCTAACAACTT
This sequence comes from Anania crocealis, assembly GCA_949315895.1. Taxonomy (NCBI): domain Eukaryota; kingdom Metazoa; phylum Arthropoda; class Insecta; order Lepidoptera; family Crambidae; genus Anania; species Anania crocealis. Next base: position 13,721,870 of record OX438862.1, read on the forward strand.
CAGTTTCCTTATCATTTTGCCTGGTTTCGACAATAGTTTCACCTAACATCCCTTCTCCACGATTAAGAGGGCGCCTACAAAACAAAGCCTCGGTTGGGACTTTACCTATTCCCTTGTTATAAGTATTATTAAGCCCCCACTGAATTTTACCTAGATCTTGGTCCCATTTATTCTCCCCCGATTGATCAGTGTAAGCTCTAAGGCCGTCTAAAATGGTCCTGTTATAACGCTCCACTTGCCCATTGGCTCGTGGAGCAGAAACTGCATTTAAAGTGTGTCGAATCTCAGATTCAACACAAAACTGCTTAAATTCCCTTGAAGTGAAACAAGATCCCCTATCAGTGATTAATCTCATAGGGTGACCGAAAGTATAATATATGTCTTTAAGAGCTCTAATTGTCGGCTGTGACCTAGTGTTACGTAATGCTTTAATGATACAAAATTTTGTAAATCCATCTACTACCACCAAAAGGTACTGATTTCCATGTGAGCTTTTGACAAAAGGACCTAAATGGTCCACATGGACAGTATGAAATGGGATGTTAGTCTTAGGTATGCTATGCAAGAAACCCTCCTTAGGGCCAGCAGGTTCTTTACTAAATGCACAGTGGAGACAGGACTTAACATATTTGGTGACAAACTTCTTCATTTTTGGAAACCAAAAGTCCCTTTTTATCTTTTCTAACGTTTTATCTGTTGAAAAATGACCTATCTCGTCGTGATTACGCTGGCAAATCTGCCACCTCGCACTTTTGGGCACTACCCACCTTAAATCATTTCCAACTTTGCGATAGAGTCTGTTATTTTTCAATATAAAATTTTGCTTAATGTCTACTATGTCTTTATACTGCGGATCCTCTAATGCCGATCGTATGTGTTGAATTTTGGGGTCAGTTAGCTGTAGTGTAAGCAGCCAATCCTCTTGGGTAATACTCATTACGCGTGAAATATGTTCAAGCTTGTCATTATCATCATCACACGGTAGCGGGTTCCTACTTAGGGCATCTACATGTTGCATAGAATGACCCGGTCTGTACTCAATAGTACAATCATACTCTTGCAGTGCTATCCACCAACGCGCTACCCTTGGGATTATGTCCCTTTTTGCAAAAGTCGATCGAAGAGCACTACAATCACTTACGATAGTAAAACGTCTACCTAGCAAATATACTCTGAATCGGCTTAATGAGGCGACAACAGCAAGAGTTTCCAACTCATAAGCGTGTAGCTTTTCCTCATCTATTGTGGTCTTACGGCTAAAGTATGCTATAGGTTTTAATTTTGATGAGTTGGGTTCCTTTTGAAAAAGAATGCCTCCCAATCCAATTTTTGACGCGTCGCAATGCAATTCTATGGTGTGTTCAGGATTGTATAATGTCAAAATCGGGCGTTGTATTAACTTTTCTTTTAAACATTGGAATGCTTCTTGCTGTTGCTGTCCCCAACACCACGGTACATTTTGACGAGTTAAGTCTGTTAATGGCCTAGCAATAACAGCAAAACTTTGAATAAATTTTCGGAAATAGCTCGCTAAGCCGACGAATTGGCGAACTTCGTGCACATTTTTTGGTTCAGGAAAAGACTTTACTGCTGCAATTTTAGAATTACCAGGTCTTACTCCTTCAGCAGATATCTCGAACCCCAGATAATTTATTTGGGTATCAAAGAAGCTACATTTTTTGATATTTAGCGTGAGACCAGCTTCCCTCAATAATATAAAGGTCTGTTCGAGCTTTTTAAGGCAGTCAACGTAAGTAGGTCCGGAAATCAATAAATCGTCCATATATGCGATAGCACTTGTCCCTTTTAATTTACCAAGCATTTTGTTAACCGTTCTTTGAAAAATAGCCGGACAATTTACTAGACCAAACGGAGCCCTTTTAAACTGGTAAAGTCCATCGGGAGTAATGAACGCTGTTAAGTGTTTACAACTCTCTTTAATGGGGATTTGATAATACCCACTACACATATCAAGGCTTACGAAGAAGTTATTTCCACTCAAAAGGTCAAGCTGGTCATCGATTCTAGGTAGGGGGTACAAATCCTTTACCGTTTTACGGTTGAGTGCTCTGTAATCAACACAGAGTCGATAACCGCCTGTCTTTTTACAAATTAACAGCACAGGACTTGCATACGCAGAATCAGATTCTTCTATGATATCATTCTCTTGTAATTCTCTAACCATGTCACGCACTATTTCTTTTTCAGCAATACTTAAGCGGTAAGGACGATACACGACTGGAGTGTCATCCGTTAATTTTATATCTAATTCAGTTATGTTGGTACGACCCAGTTCAGATAGGTTAAGTGCAAAACAATCTCTATATTTATTGATCAATTCGTAAACTTCATTTTTTTGTTCAGTACTTAAATTTGGGTTAATATTAATTTCTTTTTTGTCAATAGGATCTAGTAAATGAGTCTTAAAACAATTTATTGTATTATTATTTGTAACGTTGAGAGGTGTGGTATCAATGCGAGCTGAAACTGCACGAGATATTAAAGTATCTTTCAGAAAATAAAGTGGGTGACTGACGGTATTAATTTTTACTACCAATATTTTACATTTCCCATTTGTAAGCTTGTATATTCCCTCTTGTATACAGTAGTCTTTGCCTTCATTAAATCGATAGCTTCCCTTAACATATATATCACAGTTATTCAATGTTTTACAATAGCAGTCTAATAAATCAATATTTTTAATCTCATAGTCCCTTAAGACATATAAGTCAATTTTACTTACCTCTAAATTTTCAGGTTCTATATTAGGTAGTTCGTTCTGAATAACTTTGGACAAAATATTAAAAGAATTTGAATTTTTGGTAATGACTACTTCTGGTAACTCCGTGAAATTTTGCCCTACTAACAGTGGGGAATGCAAATGATCATTTTCAACAACATAGGCGACAATTTCGGCTTCAACTGAATCGATACGCATTTTAAAGATTGTTTTTCCTAGTAGCGGTATAATAATATTGGCAACACCACGTACAGACGGCAAGCAGCTAGTGTCTGTAGTGAGCCCTAATTTTTCAACAGCCGCTTGAGTTATAAGAGTGCAATCACTTCCTAAATCAATAAAACATTCTATCTCATGATTATTATCTATTATAGCTAATTTATGGTATTTTGAATTGCTTTGACTAATGCTGTCAATAAGTAGCACATGTTTATCATTATTTTTGTTTGTACCTTTTTTGAAGAAACAGTCTGTGCTGTTGTGTCCAAATCGTTTGCATTCTTCACACTTGATGACTGGTTTTGGACACTGCTGTAACTTATGACCCTTCTCTTTACAGTTAAAACAAATAAACGAGTTCGTACTTTGGTTTAATTGTGTATTGGCTGAACGACACTGTGCCGCCTTATGACCACTTTCATTACACCTATTACAAATTATAACATTTGAATTTCTATTCCTGTTAGAATTAAAAGTCCTAGATATGTCTTTTTGTTCTTTGCAAACATCTTTTAAAAACTTATACAGGTCCTCTGGGGACGTAAAACGCGCAGATGATGCCCCTGCACGAACCGTGCGATCGTCAATACCCTGAACTATACAATCTACAGCACGTTTTCCAGCAATATCACAAGCATTTAATAACACAACCTTGTCATAGTAATATTCATCTAAATTATCTCCGAATTTGAGTCGCCTATCAAGCATTTCAGTCAAAAGGACACCATAATTTGTTTCAGTTGGAAAAGCCTTATATAAAAGTGTTTTCCATTCATACCAACTGTGTAAAATAGACGTTTGACTTTGATACCATTTTTTAGCATTACCCACAAGTTTAGGAAGTGCATAATGCATGATTTGCGTTTCATCCCAGTGATAAATCTTAGAACATTCATCTACTTTTGCTATCCACAAATCGATTCGATGATTTTTTACCGATGGATCGAACTCGGGTATCATATTAATTGTGGTATTAACAAATGACGGGACATTATTAGACTTAACTAGAGATTGTAACAGTTGAGAAAATTCACTAAGGTTCACTAATACATTTCTATTATTGTACTCATTACCTGTCTTCAACTGTGATTGTTGTGACTGTTCGGCACCTGTCGAGATTGGGGTCATCGAGTTTTCGGGTGAAAGATGCCTATTTTCTGTTGGATGCGCTGCTCCAGACTGAACATCCGCCTCTGCTACTGTTGCTGCCGTGACGGTATTTTCATCAGGTCCGGTCGCAGAGTCATTCTTCACCAGATTTGGGGTTCTTCGCTCGTACATACTGGCATTAACTCGTCCGGTCGCAGAATCTTTCTTCGCCAAGTCTAGTTTTCTTCGCTCGTACATAATGGCTGTATCTCGTCCGGTCGCAGAATCTTTCTTCGCCAAGTCTAGTTTTCTTCGCTCGTACATAATGGCTGTATCTCGTCCGGTCGCAATAACGTTCTTGTCCCGCTGCGGAGTGCTACATCTTCGCTCGCTCGTACTCCGTGATCGGTGTCGTCTTGATGGTCTGGACCGAGGCGTGCGAGTTCTCTTCCTTCGAGGGTTGCAATCCATTTCTGAGCTGTCAGAGGTTGTATCCGAAGAATAGTCGTTCCATGTATGTTTTCGCCTGTTCGAGTGGCGTGAGCGTTTAGATCGTTTTCGCACCATCTTGAGTTAGTATTTAAACGAAATGCCACTTCTGATATAAGCTAATCAGGTTACAGTTTATTAAAATCTCGAGATTTATGTTAAATCAGTTTATTTCGCCAAAAACATAAATGTCACTCTTGAAAAAAAGTGTTGCCACCTCCCTTACAATTATTCAACAGATTATAAATGTTATATAGACTGTTTAAAACCGATCATTCACTGAATTAATGCAATGGCTATTGTAACAGTTTAGTAATAATAGTTTAGTAAATTATATAGCGAGTACCCTTAGTATTCATTAATTCTAACAATATAGGAGATAAGAAAGTGTCTCTTAGTGTCCCAAACTCTGCTCAACCTAGAAAGATAATTGGATTCCAAGTAACCAATGTTGTCAGCTTTAAAGCTGGCTTAAACACTATATTGTTATAGTTAATAGCTCTAAATGTACTTCATAAGTGTAATAACTCTGTATAGTGTGCATATAATAGTATCTAATGTTAAGTTAGGGTCCTTCCCTGAGACATAAGCTTGAATTCGCACAAAAAAACAACCGATTGAAAATAAATCATTTTTTTGATCAGTAGGCAACATAAAAAAACATAGCAAGAACTTGTTTAACAAAATACAGACATGCTATTAAATATATGTTAACTCGTAAAGAAGTCTGTTCTTTTCGTCGTCTTGTTTATATGACTGCCCGCTGCGCCCGCGCCGATTCGCATAAATGTCACTTCGCATTTGAAATTATCGCCTTTATGACTTTTTTTATTATTTGCTCTTTTGACATAAAGGCCTTAAATTCGCACGGTTTTATTAAAATTCGTCTTTTAATTAAATTTATTGTATTGCTTATTTAAAATGATATTAAGTAGGTAATTTATAAAAGTGATCTGAATGCCTTAATGTCATCAAATGTATTGCATTTTTTTATACTGGCGGTTAATTTAACAATATATATTTAAAAAGGGGGGTTTTATGTATCTTATCGTTATGTTGCCGTTGGCAAAGTAAAAATATTAAAGATAGCGTTTCTCGAGCCCATTCACAAAAAATAGTGGTTAGGCAACACCGATCAACGGTTCTTATTTTAAATGATGCAAGATTAAAATTGGAACAAGGAACCAATGCCAGCGCCACTTCTACCAGATATTGTGTTCGGGATGGAGTACCTATAAGTCTCACAATATTCCATTTCGTTTGCCAGTGGGGGGCTCAGCGGTTTCAATCGTTGCGACAATTAATCACAGTATAGCTATGTCATCCGGCACCGGTCAGGCCGACAGATGAATTACTCGTATTTGTAACACTTTCAAAGCTTTTTAGATATATATAAACTAACTGTATAGACGACGGAAGTTTTCAAGTATGCAATATAAGAAGTATCTAATTGTATATGAGCATTCTTGAGCTGACATGATTTTTGTTAATTATAAATACATCATATAATTTTTTCAAGTTTCTGAAGCTCTAAAAATTTAACTTTAAAAGAAGTTGAGTTTTTTTAAAGTTAATGATAACCATGAAAGTCCAAATCATTATCATTATGACAGCCCTGGCATGCACAATTTACTTCCATTTCTGTGAAAGAAAACCGAAGCAAACATGCGATAAATTCTATGTATGAATGACTTGGATTAATCACAATTACTAAAACCGCACTGAATACCTAGTTGTTATAAGGTTAAAATAGTTATATGTACTATCTCGCTGTTAACTGCAACTTTGAAGGCATAGAATTTTGAATTTGGAATGCCATAGGAACTTTAAAATTTACACTTTAATGAGATTAAAAGCAGTCTACGACCTATTTTCAGATTATGTGTATTAAATATACACAAACAAATTTTGGTCAATCCGTGTAAGAGGAGTACAATTACAAACACTGTGGTTGATATTTTTACACTTTAGATAATATTATAACGTTTTTGTTGAAAAAAAGGACTATTGGCTGTAAAAACGTATAGATAAAAAGCAATCACGCTGACATTTATTTCATTAAGCCACTCGGTCAGTTAAAACCGAATGAAAATCAGGTCGCTCCTTTTATGGAATTGATTGAAATAATGATCGGATTAAACCTTGCCAAATCGATAATAGGGTTATTACGAGAGGCGGCATCGGGATATTATGTATCTGAATATTACACATCATTTGTCATAGTGACGGCCACCGTGGTGAAACGAATGCATACATTCAATATTTTTTGTTCAGCGTATCAGTGATTAAGAATAACATCACCGCTATTTTCAAATTAGATCATCCATCAATTAATGCAAAAAGGCACCTGTATATTATTGTTATAATAATGGAGTTATTTGTTTTTAAAAATTTCTAGGTAGGATTTGACAAAAAAACATTTTTACTAAACACTCATAGCCTCAGCCAGATTATTATAATGTGCTGAATAAACGCTGTTAGCCAGCGATTTTCATAAGTGTTTTTGGTTATGTACCTCCAACACCCAATAATTGTGGGATTGACTTCAGCGGTTGGTTATAATGTTAATCAATTAATCATATTTTAGTACTACTTTATTAATACTGATACTGACAGTTGTCAACACAATACGGTAAAACAAGATTTAGAAATAATTATTTGGTATTTACTGCTAGTCTAAAATATACTATTATCAGCCTATCTTGTCCTATAGGCATCGTAAGAGTCGACTAAAAGTAACTGAAGAAAAAAGGAGTCAGCGTCTTCTATACGCCATTTGACCATACTGTTTTATGACTAGCGATTACGGAAAAATCTTCGGATGGATTTAAATAATCAAATAATATGTCGAGTAGGTAGTCGACTTTACTTGCTGATGATAATAATTTAATAAATCAAGTATCTTCAATAAAATATTATAGCAATTATTATAACGAAGCAAAGCATATGGAGAAGGACCCTACAGACAAAGCTATTTCAAACTATATGAGTCTGAAACAAGAGCGACACATTAAGTACAAACCGCTTTATGCAACTCATTTTTATACGTCCGTTATTTTTGTTTAAAGTTAATAAAGAATAATTTGAAACGAGCAATAAATACAAACGATACTTCGCCACAGAGCCAGTGAACATTATGTACGTTACCGCCATTTTTTAGGCCTTTTGCGTCTGTTGGCTTGGCTCCAAATTTGAACTTCAAATAATTTAAAAGCCACACTATACATCCGTTAGCATTATTTTTTATCTGTTTTAATCCTGTCTGGAATTTTTGTGGTTTGTTTACAGATGTTAACAAATTAACTAAGATCTTTATATTTACGAATATATTGTAGGATTTCATAAAAGGCGCCATTGACGTAAATAGTCAACCCAAAATTTAAATCCATTATTACCGGAATGTTTTTGAAATGGATCTCCATTTTGATTTGATGAGTTATTAAAAGCTTTACTCTTACTTGTATTGCCATTAGCTGGATTTGCATCAGCAACCACTTTGTAGCCTTCACCGCACTGGCGAGACGGTTTTCATATACCTATCTGTTTAATCGTTAATCGTAGCAGTGTCTAAGTTTATTTTTTTCCATCCCACTCTAAGTACATAGCCCCACAAAAAGTAATGGTTACTCAATAAATCGCACATTACACTGCACACTTATAAGGGTGGTCCAAACATTGTGTAAAACACACGACGCATGGCAACGAACATAAAAGCTCTCTTGCGTATGAATGCCATGACCAGAGAGTAACCTGAGCTCTGGCTAATCAAAGACGTAAAACAGGAATTTATTGTGTGCACTGTACCTTGCAAGTTTATTGTGCTGTGTTATGACGGTAGCAATTACTCAACTCTCGTATAAACTCAGTTTTACCACTAAGATTTGTTCTGCAGTTACAGTAAACGCTGCGATTGTTGTAGTCGCAGAGTTATGAACACATTGTATTTTAAGTTGCACAGACAATGTTTCGCTCAATGATCGCTTTATATGTATATTGAAATAAAAACTATTTGAAAAAAATTAAAAACCAAAATTTCAAAAATAAAAATAAACAGTTATTTGGTAATAAGTTGATATATTTATTTTTTTCTCTTAAATATTGAATATCCTTTTTTCCCCTAATTAAGTGAAGTCAATTTGAACTAAACTTTGAAAATAAGTCATGAAAAATAACTGGTGATAGGAATACTGGACAAATCAAAACAAGATACGTCGAATTATGACGCAATTTTATCTGTCGTCGGTTGAAAAATTTGATTACTTCAACTCAAGAGTTGACATTCGCTTTCATCTCGAATTTAATTAGAACGAAACAAAAGTTAATGTTAAGATTAAATGTTTGAAACTCATAATAATGACGGAAGTGAGGCGCGAACCGTAAGAAGTTTAGGCGAAAATTAGCCGACGAGGGTTGCGACCATCGTTTGCGATTACGAGATAATAGCGACACAAAGAATTTCGTCAGAAAGTAAAGGGATAGAAGTTAACAGTTTTAATTTTAAAGTTTCCTGTTTCGCCCGAGCCCGCAACGTTTAATTTCCGGAGGAGAAATTATCAGGAAGAACTAAGCCTGCAAAGCGTTTAAAAAGTGGAGGAAACTAGCCGCCGACTTTAACTGCCTGTCAACTATTTAGTGTTTAACTTCAGTTTTATGAAACTGAAAGCATGATGAAACCATGGACGGAAACTTGAGAAACACAAGTTTCATTTTTATGGGTTGATTAATAAAGCACGGTAAATACTTGAGATAAAAATGCTGATTGGTAACTTAAGAGCAATGCTTTTAGAAAAATAAACTTTGCAAAATCATGATTGTGTTTTGTTTCGAGCTTAGCACTTATTGTATATAAAAATATTATTTCACGTCACTTGTTTACCAATGTGATATTTAATTGATACGTTTCGTAAAAAAGAGATGAGAGATAACACTTGTAACTTGTAGGATCACGTTAGTAAAAATGATTTATATCCAAAAGAAAATTACAAATGTTAGGGTTTTTCCATTTACTCTGGCTACTTTCAGTATTTTGATAATTACTGTTATAGATGAGACTATGAGAGAATACTACTTTTTGTTCTGAAAATAAAACTTAAAAGAGGCAAAATAAGGCTTCAGTGCGTGAAACCAATCATTTCATCAGTTCCTTCTACAACGAGTCTTCAAATAGGTACTTCGGAGGAATAAGCAACTATAAAATTATATTACACCAAGTTGCTATCTTCATCCACAAAAATCAAAACTCTTATTCCAATCGTAAACTTGCTCTTGCGAAGTGCTAAGCCGTAGAGTGCATAAGAAGCATCCAAATGAATCCAAATAAGCAATTTTCCCGTTCACTATCTGGAATGAGCCTTGCGCTTGCGAGCTGTAAACTGCGGTCGGATCTCAAAGTTTGTGCGAGCTTATTCCGGGCGCTAATGTCGATATCGTTATGATGTAATAGGTAACCACTGGTTGGATTGTAAATACGGGGATTACCCCATCTCATTAAATTTAGTTCCGTGAGGTACATACGCCAATTCTTACGTTTGCAAAATCAGGTAATTCTCACTAATCATTTTAAATAATCAATATGAACGAAAGGCTTTGACCAGGTGTGCGTTGCCAGTGATGACTTATGGAACTTATGTCCAGCCGTGGGTATCTATCCTTTAGATGAATCAATAAATTATTGTTACTAATAATTGTTATCCAAAATACGAGTATTAACATGTTCCAAAAAAGTAGTCCGATAAAATTAATTTAAAGTGGTATACCTATTGGTTTACCTCTTAGCGGAAATGGTTTAATTAAGATTTTTTTTAGCATTATTTCAAATACGCCGTGGAGTACGTGGTTAGTTATTTATTATAAGGAGACTTAATAGCCGTAAAACAAGAGGGATATTGTAACACTTTGTACGTTTTTGATTATTCTGAGTACGTGTTGAGTTGCGAAATTATACCTACTTTATACTTTATGTCATTCATTACTAGAATAAAGAAAAAAAAACTCTTAAATGTTTTAGCGGGCTCTGGTAAACCCTATTTATGAACGCTAATACTGAATGAAGATAACATATAAGAGAGCAAAAAAAAAGGAAATAAAAAAGATGCATTAAAAAATCTTTGATCAGTTTCGTTCTAAGAATTAAAGTCTTACAAATATGTCTTTAAATACTACCTTACTGAATTCTTTTTTTTTAATTCTTTTGGTAATAAGATCGTAATTCGAATCCTCCATCCAAACAAAATTTCTATTTAAAGAAGCTAGGATATCTCTAACCAAAGTCAATTGCATTCGGCTAAAACCGACCAGATTTGTGCTCGTGAGAATAAAAAACAAAATTACAGTCAATTTGTTGCGATATCCTTATGGGAAGGCAATCCTCTTACGTGTAGAGTTATGTAGAGGCGGCGGGCAGCGTTACCAACAAACGGGTTATATGGGCAGGGGCGGATTACGAGTAATAGGATCAGATGTTCAAAATACTGAAGTTTAAGCATAATAAATATCTAACTGACCTAAAAACCCCCCAGAAATGAGGTTTAATTGTATTATATCTAATAGCAATATATATTGGATCGAACTAACGTCATAGTTTTCAGCCCGGATATTTTTTACTGTGTTTCTTCAAAAAAGAAGATGTTAATAATCATTTAATACACCAACTCACTTATATTTAATAAGTTTTCTTAACCTTTTCTTAATAAAATTTCATGTGTAAATATAGTTTACGAATAAAGCGGTCTAGAGCAGAGTCTGTAGTCATTTGAACCTTAAAGTCATCAAGGTTAACTAAATTTTGAACTGCAGATTTATTCAATAAAAGGCCTGATAATTATTCTAAGTAGATATTATGTTTAAACGTGGAAAGTAGTCTTGGAAGACATAGTTTTGAAAAAATAAAATTTTGAATTTGTAATAATAATATAGGTAAGTACCTATATTTAGTTTAGGTATACAAGATGCAAGAAATACATTTCAAAATACACGCTTGGTATGCGTAAAGTTTGTCACATTAGATATTGTTTTAAAGCTTGAATAAAATAGGAGTAAATGATACGTCAAATTAAACTGAAGTTTTCTTAAAGATCCTAGATCCGGTCCTGCACTCGACGGAACCTAATGACTATCTCGGAGAGAGCAAAACTTTTTCGCTTTGCTCGCGTCCGTTCTATCTAAATAGGGTGGTTATTACAGGTGATAGAGATTTGGATTTTGACTTTAAGGGGCATATACTTTTTCAAAACATTTAATGTCTTGAAGCATTATGTGACTCAAATTTTGGTGAAATAAAGCAATTTGTATTCTTGTGGTAACGCTTAAAAAAAAAGAAAATCTTATTACTCGAAGCTAAAACAAACGCATACATAAAAATACCAAGAAGTATTTCCTTCATGCCAGTATTTGGACGATAAAAAGACACTAAACAAAAGGCCTGTGATATGAGCTGTGATGACAAACACTTTTTTACTGCCGAAGTAAAAGAGCTCAAAGAATGTTTGGAAAAATAAGTCAGTAACACCCCTATAACTGAGCTGTACAAATTGAGTAGAAACGATATGACTAGTTCAAAGTTAATATAAAGCGTAGTACATGAATGCGGGTAACTTGAGACCTGGCAGACAATGCTGGCTCCCTTATTGCATAGGTCTTAAATTGTGCTGTGGTTTCAATGCATGTGCCAGTGACGTTAAGTTATTGTCGCCAGGCGTCGGTACACCGCCTATGCTGGCTGGCGACACGTGTGTACCAGGCTTTACATACAGTGTAAACCAACCTATATGGGTCTATTAAGAATCACTGTCTTAGTTGTTTGGTATTAATATTAATCAACTATGACTAGACCCTTATAATGTTGTGGTTTTTGTCAAACAAAATAAGTAAGAGGCTTATTTTGCAGCTTGCTAATTATAATATTTACTAAGTAGATAGGCTTTTTACTAACCTGCTCAAATTTTTGCTAAAGGAGACTTATCATATCATTATCAGTGTAGCTTAAAGTCTCCTTTAGCAAAAATCATTATCATTATTGATTATCATCAACGTCTCAGCCAGACGACGTCCACTGCTGGACATAGGCCTCCTCTGAGGATCTCCACAATGATCAGTCCCGCGTCAAAGATACCTAGCAGTTTCCCGAGACCTTCACCAGATCGTTGCCACGTTGGTCCACTGGGTGGATTTGGTTTTTCTTACTATATTCCCCTATTACCGCTTCAGCTGAGCAATTCTTCGAGCGATGTCAGTTGCCCTAGTTTTCCTACTGATTTTCTCATTTATGATTTTATCGCGTAGGGAAATACCAATCAACGATACACAAATAAGTATGAGGAAGAAATGAGGCACTCTTATGTGCTTATTTGTTTTTTATAAAAAACAAAGTGTAAATGACAAATAAAATGAGTGCGTATTTAGTCAAGAGTTACAACAATTGCTAAGGTTGCCAGTTGTTTTAGGAATTGCAGTTTGCCTATGGCGAAAGAAGACGCGGCTGCCTATAGGTAATCTTCTGGCAGTACTTTCTTTACTAGCCTCTTATAAAATCCATTGGGTGAAAAGGGTTGTGGCTTTTATAGTTTGTACTGTGTGTGGCACCAGTTTAAAATCGCAATAAAATGAATGTGTATGTGCATTGGTTTTGTTAGGTTACTAAAAAGTAAAGTTTTAAATTACAAAAGATGGACGTGCATACAATCAAGATATTAAAGTAAGAAAAGAAGCTTTTTAATTTAATTTTGATACATATTTCAATTAAATTAAATATTGCGACTAAAATTTACTTCTGTGTTGACTTTTAACTTAAAAGTTTAAAGTTTTATTACTTTGTTTTGTGAAGATTGAAGCAGTAAATAAATTAACTGCAATTACAAGATCACATAGAATATCACATCAGCAGTAAAAAGATATATCTGACTACTAATAAAATTATGATTTGTATATTTATCCAATGTAAAACGTTAATTTGAATTACAAACATTTTTCTATTAGGCGTGGTCATTCTTAAAACTCATATATTCATCAGTTTGAATATCTTAGCACTTAGTTGCGACCTTTGTTTGGTGCGATATGTAAATTTTGTCGTAAAAATAAAAGGCTTTTAGCGTTTATTTCGTAAATAAAAACCGAATAGCAACCAAACTCGAGATCAAGGTTCACGCAATTACCAGCAGTTTTATATCAAATTCGTTTGTAGTACAGTTACTTCGGCATATGATTTGTGATTATTATGGGTATCATTTTAGCCGACGCGAGAGCAAGTGCATACATAGTTATTACGCGTTTGAACAAAGATTTATTGCTTGAGGCTAACCCAAATTTACGACCGGTAGAACCATTTGTAAAAGCAATAAGAACTATTTTCCTGTACTACCAAAAACGGACAGTGCTACACAATGAGTGGTCCAAACAAAATCGTGGATCGTATAGACATTTGCATGTTATTTCGGCTGTCATTATAGGAATTGTGAAAATCGACGCTAATAACACTTTCTAATTTTATTTCATATGCTATTTTGGTATCAACGAAAATAATTACATACATAATAACCTTTAGATGTGCACTGGATAATCCAGTTGGTATAGGCAATCGCAGTACAATAAATACTAGTGTAAGTGACAAGCAAAAGTAAACCATAATGACATGTTATTATAACTCAGTTTAGAAACATCATAGGATGCAAATATAATTGTTAAAGTATAGATAGGCATTTCGCACAAAACTGTCTCATTAAAAATAAATTGGACATCTGAAAGATGAATGTCGAGTAGTAATCAGAATTCCACAACGCGTTTCCACAAACGAATTAAACAATCGATTTAATCGTGCACTTAATTACGATATTAATGTTGAGTACCAGTGTACCGTAGTAGCAGCAAATTTCAAAACATCTCAGAGAATTTAATGCTAATGTCCTGGGAATAAGGTTCATAAAAAGTTGATCGAAAACTTTGCAGTTGATGTTGGACACACAATGGTACGATGTCCGCACTTGCCGCAAAACTACATAATAAACCAAAAACATATGTACTACCCATTTGTATTGTGTGTTTTTGGCAATGTGTAAATAATTTTAAGTCTTCTTTCTGGGAGAAGCGCTTCACTATTATTTATAGTTTACAACAGTACACATCAACACGTTTTCATAATTACATTTTCCAAAACGCTCAATCATAGAATCCAGCGTTTACTTCATTCGCGCAAATTCAAAAAACTGTTAATTGTACTTCAACGTTGCATCCTCCGAGATTTATATATTCACTATGTAGTCCACTCTTCAATGTACTTGGCATCGAAACACTTTTAGAGCTTTATCTAAAATATTTTTGTTATTATAATAAACATCAAAACTTTTTCATTACTCATATTCGGCCTCTTTACTGAACTCTACTTTGACTGTTGCGTTGACCGATGTCATTCGCTTTTCGTGTTTCGGCATCGACGCTAGTTGAAAACATAATTCAGATTAAAAGTTGTTTATATCGCTTAAAACTATGGGAAAACGTAAACACCACAAGCATAAGGACTCAGACTATCATATACGTAAGAAGATTCGGAAATTCGAATAAAAATTGGAACGTAATCGAAGTTCATCAAGTGGATCGATCAGGTATTAAAGAAACAATTGTTTTTGTGTTTTAACAGTATAAATAAATCTAAAACCTATTTATATTTTGTAAAATATAGTCGTTTGGCATCTGCTAGTACGACTTAACGTAGAAATCTTTCAAACAAAGAAGGTGCCGGATAGGTACACACAAATGGTTGTTCAAATTTATACCAACATTTATGAAGACTGTTCCGTAACAAAGATAAGATTGAATATTACAGCAAATTTACAAAACTATTGTAGTACCGTGACGTGATTACGGTCAATTATTACCAAAAAATCTAGTATCGTGACGAGATTACGATCGATTTAATACGGTGTTCCACCGAGTGCTGTGACGCGATTACAGCCTAAAGTAATATGGTCGTTCTTCTAGATGATGATTGTTCGGCACGTTCGGCAAGATCCTCACCAGTGCCTCTCCTAGTCTGTGGTTCTAACAAAGAACCAGAGACAATTAAATTATATGAATCAGATGACTTGCATTCTAGAAATGTGCCATCTGCAACAGAGCCAATTCAGGCAATTCAAGATATCGGGGACATAGCCAAAATTGAAACCACACCTACTGATCAACCGGGCACCTCGGTTCTTGCCTCTGATTTTCTTAGAATCCTTGGAGAATCAAAGATGAAAGAAATACCCGCAGGTACAAAAGTTCCTGAAGAGATCTCTAAACGTTGGGGTAGAATCCTGACAGATGTTCTGAATTAAGATAATAAAAAGGACCTCTTGACAACAACCCTAATTCCCAAAAATTTTCAATTATTGAAAGCTCCCTTGCTGAATCAGGAAATCGCACCTGCGATGACCGAATCCTCCAGAAATAGGGATAAACGCCTTGAACGTTCTCAGAATCATTTAGGAGTCGGTATTGCAGGGCTGACTAGTTTAATGTCCTCTTTAATGGAAGGCAAAGATATTGACACATTAGAAATGGTCAAGAAATTATCAGAGGCTGGCCAAATTCTTTTAGATTTACATTACGAAAATACCGTTAATCGAAGAATGCTTATCTTGCCTACTTTAGACAAGAAATTCCTGTCTATGATGACCCAAGATGTCAAAAGAGATTTATACCTTTTCGGAGAAAACTTAGGCGAAAAGATAAGAGCTACCAAGGCAGCCGAGAGATCTGGCTTACAAATTTGTAACCCCACTAACATAGGACAGCAAGCCTTTACGCCTAAGAAATACACTACTCAGGGAAGCTGGCGAGGCCCACCGCGACAGCAAGGTCAACGAGCTGTCCGACAGGGTGGAAACAAACAACGGATTTTGAATCCACATCCTAAACGACCAACACAAGCACTATCATCGAACCGTTATTACGGCCAATCACAGACGAGACCGTCATACAAGCAAATAGCTCACGAGGTAATGGCTCACGCCGGTCGCTGAAAACATTTTATAAGTGCATGGCATTCTATTACGGATGATCCTATAATTTTACAGTATGTAACTGGTTACAAAATTCCTCTTAATGGCCCTGTAAGACAACAAACAGGATTTAAGAATTCAAATTTCTCTCACGAAGAAGTTCAAATGTTAGTTTTAGCTATGTCAAAACTGTGCCAATCAGGTGCAAATTGTAAAATATGATGACGTTGAAGATTAGTTCATCTTACCTATATTTCTTATACCTAAAAGTGATGGCTTGTCTAGGTTCATTCTTAACCTTAAAAAATTTAACAAATCTGTTAATACTCATCATTTTAAAATGGAATATATCCGAACGGCAGCCAAATTATTATCTCAAGATGGTTTCATGGCTGACATCGATCTTAAGGACGCATACTTTTTCGTCCCTATTCACGATATTTATAAAAAGCTTTTAAGATTTAATTTCTTACACGAAACATATGAATTTCAATGCTTTTAATCGTTTGGATTAAGTTCTGCGCCATATGTCATTACAAAACTATTAAAACCAGTCGGTACACACCTAAGAGAAAAGGGACACCTTATTGTAATATATCTCGATGACAATTTGTGTATCGTCAATAGCTACAAAGAATGTATAGATTGTGTCCAGGAAACCGTTAGATTACTACAATACCTAGGTTTTATTATAAACTATAAAAAATCTTATTTGGAACCTAAAAATTCAAAAGTTTTTTGGGGTTTGATTTAAACTCAAAAAACATGTGTCTACAATTGCCTATAGAAAAGCGCAAAAAATTCTTGAGAAAATTAAATAAATAGAAAAGTAAAAAAAAAACTATTAAAATCAGAGAATTTGCCCAGTTTTTAGGTACATTGACTTCCATTTGTCCTTCTGTATGTTATGGGTGGTTTTATACAAAAAAAATTGGAAAGAACAAAATTTTTGGCACTTAAGGACAGTAAAGATGATTATGATGTTAATATGAACTTACCGAATTTTCTCAGGGATGATTTCGCGTGGTGGAGAACACATATTATGGTGACCAATAACCCGATACGCCAGGGACACTACTATTTAAAAAAAAATACGGATGCCTCGCTCTCGTGTTGGGGCGCCTATTATAAAGGGGAACGTGCTAACAGTTTGTGGGACGCAATTGATACAAAAATGCATATTAATTATTTAGAGCTCAAAGCAGCTTGGACGGGCCTAAAATGCTTATGTAATTGGTTTCATAATAAGGAAGTCTTAATTAGAATTGACAATATGACTGCCCTATCATACATAAATATAATGGGTGGGGTACAATACGCTCATTTAAACGAAATCACCCGTAAGGTATGGCAATGGCTTGAGAAACGCAACCTCTTTGTATTTGCGTCATATATCAAATCCAAAGACAACGTGGAGGCAGATGAATAGTCTAGACTAGAATGGGAATTATCGTCAACAATTTTTGATAATATAGTAGAAACCTTTGGTATATTTGATATTGACCTATTTGCCACCCACTTGAATGCAAAAGATACGATTCTTGGAGAAGAGATCCTCATGCTTATGATATTGATGCATTTACTTTGAATTGGAATAAATTTGATTTCTACTCTATTCTCTCCTATTCTTTTATTTTGAAGTGCTCGAGGAAAATTGCTAATGATAAAGCGACGGGTATGCTGGTGGTTCCACACTGGCCAAGCCAACCTTGGTACCGTCTTCTTAGCGACCTGTCAATCTTGCCTCCAATTCGTTTTTGCCCTAGTGATGATCTGGTTCTGTCTCCTTTCAGGACTCAACATCCCCTCTGCAAGAATCTTTCCCTGGTTGCATACAAGTTATCAGGAAAACATTTCAGAAACAATCGATAAATAGTGATACGATTGACATTATGATCGCATCATTATCGTCATCAGAAATAAAACAATATAGCGTGGCCTTTAAAAAATGGTGAAGTTATTGTATTAGAAATAACGTCAATTTCTATACAGCTCCACTACCAGTTTTTTTGCAGTTTCTTACAGAACAGTTTTCGGTAAACTCTGCTAGTTATTCAACTATGAATACTTACCGATCAGCCTTAGCAATTATTTACGGTAAACAATTTAGTGAAAATTATCTAGTATCCCGATTTTTTAGAGGAGTTTATAGGATGAAACCCTGTCTCCCAAAATACGCGGCAACATGGGACCCTAACATAGTTCTTGATCATTTAAGTTTGTACCCAAATGAAGACCTGGCCCTGGAGCTGCTTACTTAAAAACTAGTAACTCTGCTCGCATTGTCTACAGCACAACGAGTGTACAGACGTTATCTCTAATCCGTTTATGTAACATTAAACATAACACGACAAGTGTCGAGATTCATATCGATGATTTGATTAAAACATCAGCTCCAGGACGAAGACCACCTCGTTTGACTTTGCCTTTCTTTTCAAATAAAGCTCAAATGCCCTGCAAAAACTTTATTTTCATATTTGTAATTGACAAATTTTTTTAGAAATGAACCTAAAACTGAAAGATTATTGTTAACTTATAAAAAACCGGTTCATAATGCAAGCAGTTCTACCATTAGTCAATGGATAAAAGATACATTATTCAACAGCGGTGTTGACACATCTATTTTTTCGGCGCACAGTGTAAGACATGCGTCTACCTCCGCAGCCAACAGGAACGGCATCTCGATAGAAGTCATAAAGAAAACCGCGAGGTGGAGTGGTAACTCATTAGTATTCAGCAAGTTTTATAACAGACCGCTAGTGGTCGATGACAGTAATGCTCTTGCAGAGGCTATTTACAATACTTAAATATAATTATTTTAAGTTGATGTTAAACTACTGTCACTCAGGCGGCACATATATAATAAATCTGATTGAATTTTTC
Source organism: Anania crocealis (assembly GCA_949315895.1). Classification (NCBI taxonomy): domain Eukaryota; kingdom Metazoa; phylum Arthropoda; class Insecta; order Lepidoptera; family Crambidae; genus Anania; species Anania crocealis. The sequence continues at coordinate 13,741,262 of OX438862.1, forward strand.
ATTTCGTAATTAATTGTTCTTTCTTGCTTTTTTTGTTCTAAACATCTACATAGTGAATATATAAATCTCGGAGGATGCAACGTTGAAGTACAATTGATGGTTAAACAAACTTACCTGAAGTGAAGTTTGACCGTAATTGTACGAAACGTTGCATCCGAGGAGATTTATATTAAATTCCCACCCTTCCCTACTAATTCAAATAAATTACCCTTGTAGTTAACTGATAATGTGTATAAGTAAAAAAAAAAGTTGCGAAAGAACTAACTCTAAAGATGAATGACATCGGTCAACGCAACAGTCAAAGTAGAGTTCAGTAAAGAGGCCGAATATGAGTAATGAAAAGAGTTTTGATGTTTATTATAATAACAAAAATATTTTAGATAAAGCTCTAAAAGTGTTTCGATGCCAAGTACATTGAAGAGTGGACTACATAGTGAATATATAAATCTCCTCGGATGCAACGTTTCGTACAATTACGGTCAAACTTCACTTCAGGTAAGTTTGTTTAACCATCAATTAACCAATATTGAAAATACAATTCCATGAATAAACATTTTTCAACTGCCTAAGGTAGGACTCGAACCCACAAAATGTTAACACAGCAAATGTCAGGTGAACTCACTCAGATCAATCACCTATTAAGCGTATTTATAATGTACACTAGCAATTTATTTGCATAAAGAAAATTTATATTTAAAACTTATTTTTTTGCTTAATTTTTTTTGTAGAAGAATAATATAGTGTTATTAAGCCATTACGTTCTTTTTAAATTTTATTTGTTTATAAAACCTTATCACATAAGCAGAGTTATTGCCTTAATGCCCTTACTACGTGTGATGCCGGCTCGTTAAAAGAGTTGCACCACCCTTCCTTTTTTAATGGGTATCGTAAGAAGTGACTCAAGGTGAACGGCCGAAATAAGACGCAGAAGCAGCCTCTTCCCTTTACTATTGGCCAAACTGCGCCAACCCGCCAACTGTGGCGATTATGGCAAAATGTTTCTTCTAGAGAGCCCAGTGTCCAGCAGGTTTAGGCTGGTAATGATGAAGGTGATAAGATACATACAGCCATAATCTACAAATACTACTGAACGGGCTGCTAAAGGAACCAGCATATCAAACTGACTTAATCTGTCTACCAGTAACTTACAAAGGGACCGCGTATTGCAATATTAATTAAAAAAAACCGAACAATATCAGAATTATTGCGAACGCTTATCAATATTAATGCTACTAATTACTCGCCTTAATCAACGAATGAAAAGGGTAGGCTCATTGCCGATTCTCGCCAAATAACAGTTTCTGTAATTAATTTTTAATTTGGATGAATTTTAAATTTATGCAGTCCACAATATTTATTTCTGGGCACACGATTGTAGCACATTGCTTGTAATTAGTACTCTGTCGTACTCATCTCATGTCGATATTTATAATAAATGTGGGAATACATGTGACACAAAATGATAGCAAGTTTTAGCCAAATTCAAACTGCAGTATTTCGACAGTAGTAATATTATTTGCCGTGTGGTGCCAGTACTTAAACAGAATGGCACCAACTCTTCCCTCCTACTAGTGGGTGTCGCACATTTATTTTTGTTTGATCTGTTGTGTCGTAAAAGGTGATAAAAAGAATACCGCCAAAAGGACACGTGCAGCAGGGTCTTCTCTCCATATGATAGTTGCCAAGAGGGATAATTATGGCAAAATCCCCCTATATAAATAGTGGACTATAACGGATGATGAGAAAAAAATATGTTTTTTTTTCGTAAAACAAAATAAATTAACAACATTGAGGCGTCTGGTAATTCAATATAGATAACTAGATAAAATATCTTAACTTAACACATGAAAGATATAATCACGTTATGTTTTATTTATTTATTTTATTTTATAACAAAACGAATATGAAAACTAATCTTTAAAACAACTAAAACTTTGCCCGTATTAATTATTATCACTCCATCAAATTTCAAAAAAAAATATAAAATTATAGGCACTGTGCAGCAGTTTCTAGCCATTTTAAATATTGTTTTTATTTACATGAAGCACTTGCGGAAATCCAGCTACATATAAACGTGGCTTAATGGTCATTCATTCGCTTTCAACTCATAATTGCATGGCCCTAAAAGTGTGAGAGGCGGGCCAATAATTAAGATTTGAAAGCTAATTGCTGATAAGTAGATCACACATGTTAACGCACCGTTAACTCCAAGTCACGTTTATTTTAAGTTGAACACCCTAATACTTATACCATTTATTATAAGTTAGGACTATCGTTAAAATCAATCAATCGACGGATAAATGTTGTTATCATAGGCACATCAGTTTCAAGACGTATTCCACTTAGAGCACCCGCCCGAATAGCACCTGGCCTAGTCCACGAAGAGCACTTATAATATTTGGTGCTCTTCGTTGATTAATTTTTTTTTACATTTTTGTCCATGAACAGCACCTACAACACAACAGCCTAGTGCTGGCTGCTAATATGTATTTGATAAACAAGACGTTATTAAATTAAAAAATATCGATAAAAATCACTTGAATACTTTCGTACATACTAATCTTTCATTTAATAACGTCCAGCCAGCACTAGGCTGCTGTGTTGTAGGTGCTGTTTACAAAATTAAAAAAAAAATTGAATTCACGAAGAGCACCAAATATCGATATGTGCTCTTCGTGGACTAGGCCTGGTGCTATTCGAGCAGGTGCTTTCGGGCTGGTGCTCTTAGTGGATTACGTCAGTTTTAAGAGAGCATAGATTCATACTTTTGCTTAAGTCTCTCAGCCATACGACGCCTTTGCATCCAAAGATTTTCCATAATAAGGGGTACCTACTGACTGAGCTACATGCATAAAGCATCACCTTCACCAGATACATGTATAATTAATAAATAATAGATAAAAAATTTAACTGTTGTTTAAGTTATAACATCAAATGGTAAATAAAACAAGTGTTAATACTTATTGTAAAAATAAACAAAAGCGAGTCATTACAGTATTCGTACTTTGTTGTTTCAAGTCGCGACAAATTACGCCATCCGAATAATTTTAATTAGTGTAAGCGCATTCTTGACTCCGCGAGCGCGAACTAAAACCAAGTCGCAAATTAAAGGAGACGTTTCAATTACATTCTTGCTCAACTATTGTCTTTGCCGAACAAACAGCATAGAGGTCGCTACCAGCAATATATTTTCAGTAATTAAGATCGAACTCGCCTTTCGTTCCAATAAAGGTTTCGAGCGTAAAACGTCTCGACCTTAGTCGTAACTCTCGCAATTAAGACGAATTTAAAAATAAACTCGAAAGAAACTCGGTACAGCTGTTGATTAAACGCCATCTCGCGGGGACCCCATCAATAACAACAGTTTAATTAAAACACTTTTATTCGCGCTTGAATGGCTAGGTCGCTAGTCTCGGCTTTTAATTTGCTTTTTTATTTCATTTTATATTCTTTAATTTTTGCTTAATAGAGTTGACGGTCGCCCCGTTGGACCCTCAACGGTAAATGGGGTTTCGGACAAAGGAATTGAAGCTTGGAATGTTTGAGTTGCGGTCCGATTTTTTCAAGCCCATAATATACATAAGCAACTTGTGGAAGTGGTGAAACTTTTCTATTTACGTAATTTTAGTAAGCGAGTTTGTGTTAAGGACCGCGATAAGTCCTTCCAAGTTAGGAAAGATAAACTTTAACAAACTATTTCCGAGGATCTTACTTTACGGTAACTTAACAAGATTAAGTCATTAACACTGATGGTGTGATCACGGCTTTCAGATATAAAAAATAGGTAAAAAAACTTTTTAAGTTAAACGGTTTTATGTTAAACATACATTGCAATGTTTAAGATAAATGTACCTAAAAACATAAAATAATAAAATAGATACAGTCGTGGGAATTATAAACATATGCATAGACTAGACTAAAATAAAACCGTGGGGCACGTCAATTGATTACAAATTATCGACTTAATGTGCGATAGAAGAATCGTTTAATTCGTCGTTAAAATAGGCAGTTGGCCCGCAGACGGTGAGGAAATTACTTACTATTTTCTTGCTCATGGAAATTCCAATAGTTATACACTCCATGTAAATAAAAGAGACGGTTTCACTAGACTAGTCTATGCATATGTTTATAATTCCCACGACTGTATCTATTTTATTATTTTTTGGTTTTTAGTACATTTATCTTAAACATTGCAATGTATGTTTAACATAAATAAAACCGTTTAACTTAAAAAGTTTTTTTACCTATTTTTATTTTCTAGTTTTTAGTTTTTATTTCGCATTCTGTTTAATTCATTTAGTGCTTCATTATTGCAAGGTTTCTTGCCCGTTAGTTTATTTTCATTTGATACCCATATTGATGGGATCGATAAAACCTACGTTATCCGCCATTTTGTAGCGGCCGCCATCTTGTATTTCAATTTTTTATAGTATATTGTATTCTGCTTGTTGAGCCCTTTCATTTGATACCCATATTGATGGGATTGATAAAACCTACGTTATCCGCCATTTTGTAGCGGCCGCCATCTTGGATTTCAATTTTTTATAGTATATTGTATTCTGCTTGTTGAGCCCTTTCATTTGATACCCATATTGATGGGATTAATAAAACATAAATTATCCGCCATTTTGTAGCGGCAGCCATCTTGAATTTATAATGATAATGAATAAACATAATTGTATTGTCACCAAAATCCAAAGTGTATACAAAATTTCAGATTAATCGGTTGACAGGAAGAGGGTAAATTTGAATTACTAAATTTGACCCAAGAATAATAAATAAAACAAACGGGGTGAGCTAAATAAAACCGTTTAATAAAAAATAAAACCGTTTAAAAAATAACTGTAAGAACTAAAATATATTTCATTCTTTCTTGATAGCCAAAATTAAACTGTTATAGGAAATAACAATATATTCGTTATTTTTTTATAGCAAAAATGATTGGTTTATATAACATAGAAAAAAACTAAGTATCATTAAGAGGAAATACAAGGGCCGTTTTTCCATACAAACGTAGTTCCCTGTTTCCTCCCTGGATAAAGCCAGTAGAGCAATAATTTTTATTACAAATATCTATGGCCACCATTAGCATGTTTTTATGTTTTCTGTTTTTTCATAAATTAATTAATAAAAAAGATATGAGCCCTCAAAAATCGAAAAAAATCGCCAGATTTTTTCGCTGTGTTCAAACATCCAGAAAACAAATTTGGCTTAATTTTAGAAAAAAAGGAGAACATACAAACACGGCCAAAACCTTTCTTAAAATTTAAATGAAAAAAGTATTTAAATCGGTCTAATTTTGGAAAAGTAATCGGGGGACTACGAAACGTTGATTTGGTGTGCTTTTAGTAGGTATTTTCGGTCCAAGAAGCAGCTGTCTCTATCAAACTCTGCGGTAAAGGCGTTTGGCACTGCGCGACAGCAATAGATTTTACAAATACCTATTTCTCAATTCTCTCGCCCGTAGTGTTTCCTCCTAAAGAATATCATTTTCACGTTGGTTATGTGGCTTCTACGGAAAGCCCGTTAAAAGCTTAATGAAACAACAAGTTGAAAATATTTTACGGGTACGCTGTTTCTAGTTCTAAATTTAATACCTAGGAGCCTCGTTTGCTGAACTTTTAAAGGTTTATGCAAAAAAAAACCTTAATGATGTCAAGCAAAAAACTAACATATCCAGTAGCTGGATTTTGAAAAATCCGCATGGTTAATTAACTCAGTATGTCTGAATGTTTTACTAAAGAAAGTTTTAATAGAATATGATTTGCTAATTAAATACAACATGTAGTTTAATACCCTGTACTTAGTACAGACTATCATCACCTCATTATAGTTAGCGGTGATAGGTATAAAGCATATTTCTTTATAAAGATGTAAGTTTATTTTTATAATTTAATGAAAACGATGTTGTCTGGAACTTAGCTAATCAAGTGGTATACTATAACTACTATGAAAATTTTTAACCACTTTCCAAATTTTAATATAACAATCTACCAGACAAAAACATATGACGTATTTTTTCTTTTGGTATAGCCCAGTACAAAAATGTCAAGTGTGTTAATGCACTTAGAAAATGTCCGCCAAAAATCTAAAATTTTTGATACGGCCTCCTAGCAACACTTTTTTTTACGCGATGCGCATCTCATTAATTCATTACGCATTATTCATAAGTTTTAGATTTTCCCTTCATGCCTTATCAGGCTTAGGACTGTAAAAATTGAAAACTATGTTGCGAAAAATATTTTGATTTACATTTTTTACTTCATAAATGGGCTCTAAATACGATACTGAATGCCTAAAAAAAATGAAGATGATGAAAAAGTCAATGTCATGTGTCACTTTTATATGTCTCTAATTTATTACTAACAACTCTAAATGTTATTCTAACACAATCCGGTGGTCACACACTTAGACACAGTTAACTGGTGTATGCTATAACTCATTCCCGTAATTAGAACTTACGTTAATTAAGTGCTAATCTTTGTTATTTATCTCTAATTATCATAAAATACTCATTAATACAAAGTCTAATTTGGCATGAGAACATTAAGGCCGCGGACTGATACTCGTAACAATAAAATTTGAATGGCATATAAAAATTTTACATACATCACGGAATTCACGGACTTTGAGAGTTTAAAATTGATCAATTTAATGATTAGCGGAAGTTTTTATAAAACTATAAAAAAAAAAGTCCCACCGCAGATAGGGTGTGCTTTTAGATTTATTGAAAAAAAAAATAATGCATTAATAGAAGAATATGTATTTGTATTTGACACTTGTAGTTTAACATGAAGAGAACAGTGTAGGTAATAGCAGCATTTACTCTTGACCAATTACCGAAGTTTTGGCTAAAATGAAGGAGCTTTTCAACTCAAATCTGTACTAAACTATTTTAAAAAAGCTGAAGAGTTTGTTTGTTTGTTTTTTTTTTATTTAAATGCGCTAATCTCTGGAAGGACTGGTTCGAATTGAAAAAATATTTTTGTGTTGGACAGTCCATTTATCGAGGAAGGCTTTAGGCTATATAATATAACGCTGCGACCAATAGGAGCGAAGCATTGGTGAAAAATGTTACAAAAACAATCTCGATCATAAGGACAGAAATTGACGGGTACGAAGTCGAAGGCTACAGCTAGTAATATTATAAAGCTGAAGAGTTTGTTTGTTTGTTTGTTCGTTTGAACGCGCTAATCTCCGGAAGTACTAGTTCGAATATAAAAAATATTTTTGTGTTGGATAGTCCATTTATCGAGGAAGGCTTTAGGCTATATAAGCATCAGTGAAAATTTTGCAAAAACTGAAAAAAAATCGATATTAATCGCGATCATTGTAACAGAAATTGACGCGGACGAAGTCGCGGGTAACAGCTAGTGTATATGTATTCACAAAAAAAAGTATTTATGTAAGTTTGTCGGTTGTCTAGTACCCCATACGACAGGGTACTTAAAAGTAGCTTAATTTGGGACTAGATGGCTCTGTGTGGCCCAGTGAGGCATGTCTTAAATATTTATTTATTTATTTACTGTTTTGAATTGAAAAATTATTTTCGTGCTGGATAGTCCATTTATCGAGGAAGGCTTGAGGCTATATAACATCACGCTGCGACCAATAGGAGCGAAGCATCAGTGAAAAATGTAGCAAAAATAATCGCAATCATAATAACAGAAATTGAAGCGTACGAAGTCGCCGGCAACAGCTAGTATGAATAATAGAATTAATATTACATTTCGTACAAGGTAGCTCATTATAGTAATAATTTGATTCTAATTATAAAAGCGAATGTTTTTAGTCTGACATTATTCCGCAAAATTATTACACTTGGTCTTTAATTAGGGCGTTGAAATGATATTCATGTAACTGTAAATATTTTTATCTAAATAACTGTCGTCACGCAATTGAGTTTATACAGTTCGCATACAACAGATGTTAATTAGTTAATTAGAGATATTGCAAAAAAAAATATATTGTACTTAACATATTACCTAATAATAGTAAGAATAATTAAATAAAATTTACAAAATCCATAAAAAAGATCTGTCTCTTGCTGCTAGACTCAGACAGCTAGGTCTTAAGCTTAAATTAATAAACTTTATAACCTACAAATTCAACTAGTGGAATTTAGAACCCAAAACTTATTTTGACCAAGAATCTATCAATGTAGCATTAAAGTAGTTTTAAATTTAAGCACAGTTAATAAGACATTTGCAAGTAAAAATATAATTTTATTTTTAATATAATCCTTAAGCAATATATCAGTGCAAACTGATTTTCAGTAAGTGCAATTCTTAAAACTCAATTAAAAAATTAACTGAAATTTATCTTTAAAAATCATTTCGAATCTTAAAATTTGTAAGTATTAGCATCTATCAAATCAAACCTCATAAGCTAACTGGTTAACTTTAACTGCTATCTATTTTAATTCGTTTATAAAAGGAAATAGCCCTTACTCGGTGATTTTACGAGATTAAAAACACACGATTACTTTAATTAAAGAAAGCGTCCATAAATTTAGTCGAAAACAATTCCGAAAGTATAATTTGACATACATTTATTGTAGGATGTGAGATAACGTCCTCGGCTATGTCGTGCCGCTATTTTATTGTTATTGACGCCAAAACAGATAAAATTTTCGTATACGACGACCCTTACAATGTTAGCAACAAATGAAATTGATAAGGAAATTTTATAGCAGGATGTATTCAAATAAAAATGGTGGACAAGTGAGAGTTTTGGAATGACCTTTCGAGCAACATGGGAACGGGTATTAAAAAAATATGTAACTCTTCATTTGATTGATTTTGAATTACTTTATTGCTATTAATGTTTGATTAAAATTGAACTTTTTTGATTTTATCGGTAATTGTTTTAAAAGTTTTATTTACAGGCTATAACACAAACTACTGGACACAAACAAACTTATGCCTCTTTGATAATAAAGTTTTGCTGAAATCGCCACTTCTACCAGTTTAACCAATAGTAGAGAGTAAAGGATGCTGACAATATTCTTCTGACGTTACTATTTTAGTCGCCTCTTACCTCACCCATTGGAAAAATCATGATATAATTTTACATATTTGGCTACACGACACGTTCTTACTTAGTACTATTACAAATTTACATATTGACTAATTTATCCCTAGACTAGTTCACGGAATTTTTATTCAAAACAAATAGATAAGTACCTAAATAACTCCAAATTTAAGAGCTAAGCCTAACTTTTGAACTACTGTTATTCGCATAGCTTTAATCCGAAAACTGCAAGTACCATGAATAGAGTTAGCTCTTCACACGTCGGTAATCATTTTATGAATGTTATGAGTTTCATGTGCGTGACGTAGAACTACTGCTTGTTATTTATGCGTTCTGGAAAAAAGGACGACATTAATGTGGATGCGACTTTTGGTAATGACATTGTACAGACGAAAGCATATCAAGATCAACAATTATGTAGCTGCAACAATAAATGTATATTCTGACGCGCAGCTTAGCTTAGTCTAAGCCCATCACATCCTACCCATTACTCTTACTCCTAATGTCTTAATGTATGCGATAGAGACAGGTAGATTAGCATTTACAGGCACAGCGTTACATTTGATCTTAGATGCATAAAGATATAAGATTTTTATGGAAATATGTAGTAACTTCGTCTATTATCAAAAATCAATCCAGGATTAAGAATTGAAAATATAATCGCCGTGATCAAGTTTTCTGTTAGCACTTTGAAATTCAGTTTAACAGTGAGTACTTCCACACTAAGCCTTTCGTACATTATAACTCGTCCTCGAAACTTAGGAACTCAATTTTATGGTAGTTTTAAAAGTGGCTCTCCTGGTTGCAAACATTTGTCGAACTGAGTTTCCAACACGATTTCGCGATTGAAGATGACTGCAAAAGTTAGCTTAAGTTGCTACAAATGTACTATCTTAGATTAAAATTATCTAAATAATTTTAATTTAGTACATGTTGGGTTTCGTACTTATTGATTTCAAGTTTCAAGTACACAGTAACTTGGGTCGTATTGTTTCATTTTAATGTACAGTCTGTAAACTAAATTCTAGTAATTCAGATTAAAAAGATTGAGAGCTGTGGTATTTCGTATTGTCTGCGTGCCCTGTACCTATCTAGTTCAGTTCCTATTAATTTAAAGAGAAGTAATTTGTGATTGTGAACCTTTAATATCTATAACCGTGTTTATTAGCATCGTCCCATTTTATTCTATTATATGAAGTTGCTAAAGAAGTACTGACAGAAAAATACGGGAAACAGCGTTTTCTCTCCACCTTTATTATCTTTGACATGCATTGCGCTCCTGAACAAAACTTCTTTTAAATAACCCGTGAGGACCAAAGGGGTTGAGTAGTTGAGTGTATTTTATTTTCAGGTAAAGTATTATTTTACAGGTTTAGTATATACGCTCCTATCAATAAGTGATAAATTAGTAAGGTTTACTCTTTTTGTTTTAGATAATCGTTCGCAGTAGTTGCGGAAGTCTTATCCTTCGTGTGCTAGACTAGAACGTTTTTTTTTTCTTTTTTTTTTCTTTGGTTTCATCAACTTTGATATGATAGTTCACCTCCAAAGTGAGACCTGTCCCAGATAAATTTCAGGACAACCGTCTGCGATGGTACGGTCACGTTATGAGGCGACCATCTGGCCACATGACCAAAAAGGTACTGGATATTGAAACTAAGCCCCGAGGACGAGGAAGACCCCGAATCACATGGATGTCCGTAGTAAATAAGAACCTCGAAGAAGCCCAAATTGATAAAGAGACGATCCAGGATAGTTCACCTTCAAAAGTGAGACCTGTCCCAGATAAATTACAGGACAGCCATCTGCGATGGTACGATCACGTTATGAGGCGACCATCTGGCCACATGACCAAAAAGGTACTGGATATTGAAACTAAGCCCCGAGGACGAGGAAGACCCCGAATCACATGGATGTCCGTAGTAAATAAGAACCTCGAAGAAGCCCAAATTGATAAAAAGACGATCCAGGACCGTGTTGCCTAGAGACGCATGATACGGAGGGCTGACCCCAACTAAAATGGGAAAGGGCCAGGCAAAGAAGAAGAACTTTAATATGATAGTACTTCGTGTCATATTTCCATACCCGTCGACTTGCTTGGAGCGGGATTGAAAATTCCACACTGAACCTTTGGAATCAATGTGGAGGGATAGCGCTTTAATTCTATCGCTAGTATACTAAGGTGTGCTATCTAAAAATACATTCAGAGTTTTAAAATTAAATTATTACCTCATAAACTTCAGACCATGACCACGTGAAATTATAGATTTGCGTTCCAAGTCATATTGTGGTTCTTTTAGGACAAGTCTAGGGCCGAGAAGAAACAGAGCAAGGAACTCGGTTACTATTGTCAGCCTCTTTTTAAATAAATGCTTTCTATCGGTTTATGCAAATACGAACTAGAACAATAACTATTTAAATCCATAATAATATATGTTCCCATCATTAAAAAAATGTGTTAGATTTAAGTTCCTGGTACAGAGAGTTCAGCAGTTTCATGCGATTTAACGAGATTGTGCACACGATGCAGTGATGACTCCAACGCGTTTTAGTCATTTTATTTGTCTTCAAATCATATTATGCTGTAGTATAAACCAACATTTAAATACTGCCTTTTCAAAAATTTTTACTATTATCATACTAATGTTACCTAATATTAGAAATGTGAAAATTTCCTTTATTCCCACTAGTTCTGTTGGACAGTTCTGTTGACCGAACTAATGGGATTTTTTTTCCCACTAGTTCTGTTAATAATTAGCTTTGCTTTTTAACAGAACTAATGGGAACATTTCTTCCGACTTGTTTTAATAGTATACTTTATTTGATATTTTAGCAACTTAATTGCACTTATAATATCAGAATATAAACTTGAAAAATTTTGTCTCAGGCGGGACTCGAACCCGCATCTCCTCGCATGCCGGGCGGGCGCCATACCATTGGGCCACCGAGACACTGCGACACGGCGCGAATTTTTCAGGCATATTCTTACGCTGTAAGCCAGCGTTGTTTCATCAAATGTTAGGAGTTTGCACCCTTAACACCCGAAAGAAACATCTTTGCAGATGTTTGACAGTCAGTTAAGATGAAACAGCTATTTATATACTTTATTTGATATTTTAGCAACTTAATTGCACTTATAATATCAGTATATAAACTTGAAAAATTTTGTCTCAGGCGGGACTCGAACCCGCATCTCCTCGCATGCCGGGCGGGCGCCATACCATTAGGCCACCGAGACACTGCGACACGGCGCGAATTTTTCAAGCATATTCTTACGCTGTAAGCCAGCGGGTTCGAGTCCCGCCTGAGACAACATTTTTCAAGTTTATATATTGTTTTAATAGTGTTCGTGTATTTTGAACAGAATATAGGACAAAGAAGAAATAGTCTGCTTTATGTCCCGAAAAAAAGTTCGATTGTTATTAGATAGTTTTGAAATTAGAATTCCACACCTATGAAGTCATGGACTACAAATAAGTAAGCACCTTCTGCATTCAACTCGTATGTATAGGTGCAAAAACTTGTATAAGTAATATTATAAATTCATTGATAGAGGCTTTCCACCCACGCGTTTATTTGAAACTGGCTTTATTTTACAATATGCTATTTAAATGTTCTGATAAAAGACGGAATAAAGATATGTATTTGCCAATGTTGTAAGCGGCGGAGAAATCAGCAGTAGTAAATTCTAGATTATGATAAAATATTATCTATATATATAAAAATGAAAACTGATTTAATGACTGACTGACTGACATATCAACGCACAGCCCAAACTACTGGGATATAAAAATGAAAACTGATTTAATGACTGACTGACTGACATATCAACGCACAGCCCAAACTACTGGGATTTAAAATCTGAAAATTTTCACCGTGCTTCCTTTTATAGTGTAGGTGAGCACTAAGAAAGGAATTTTGGAAATTCCGCCTCTAAGGGGGTTAAAAGGGCCCCATAAGTTTGTATGAAACTCCCTCAGTTTTGAAGCTATGTCGATGAAAATTGGTATCCAGCTACATGATTAGAAATTAAGAATGACGTCTTTCAGGATTTTTGAAAATTTAATCTTTAAGGGGATAAAAAATGGGGGCAAAGGTTGTTCGGTTCCGCGTCATATCCATACTCTTTACATATTTGTACTCTCAGACTTTACTTAGTTTGTTATGACATTCAATGTGTCAATCAGAAAATAAATAGGTAATTTCTTACAAACAGAATGGTATTATTTTAGAATTTAATAATTGGCGCCGAAATGGATGAATTAACTAAATTAAAACGTGTGGAACTTTAATAAAAGGCTGCATTACAAAATTCTGCATCCAGATACAAACCCAACGAGAAATTTCTGATTATGAATTGAAATAAGTGAGTGACCAGTTGGTGACCAGTGACAAATGAACAAAATTACCAAGAATAATTTGGAAGAGATACGACTACAAATAATATTACTGATGACCCACAGTTGGAATCTGAGATTGAAGAAAAAAATAACCTTCAGGATATTACAACACAGCTTAAACTAAAACTGCAGAGTTTCAATTCGATAGCACGCAACAATTCCATGTATGCAGAAGGTACTGAGGAGCAAAGGTCGGTCACAAACAAATCTAAGGACATCTAAATTTAACTCAGTACCATTAGACAAGGACGAAACATTCAAAAACATCATTAAACGGTTGTATACTTACTTAAAACTGAACAGATGTGATGATATTATCGATACAAGGAAATACACGTTTCTGACATCTTTGAGCCCAGAATTACATCATAAAACGTATTATATTATATTTATGTACTCCACGGGATCCTTGTGAGTTAGAATTTGAAGAGTTAGTTAAAATTCAGTTAGTAAATTATCAACAACTCAAAATTGGACAGATTATGAAGATTTAACAATGGTGTTTGACGGAACTCTTGTTTGCATATCAAACTATAAAGCTCAATTAGTGCTTCAAGAAAATGTGACACCAATTTTCATTTAGCCGCGACGTATTCCATACACTTTTAAAACATGAAAATAAAACGCTGAGAAAAAAAATCACCTCACTTCAGAATTCCGTGTTGTTTAACTTAGGATTAGCTACCACCACCCACCCACTAATGACCAAGCAGCAGTAATGATGTTTTGCTGACAACATTTGAAGTTGAAGAAATATAACAATGTATAGACACAGTGGTCAGTACAGACGAATCAGTTCTCTATCCTGTCAAGTTTCTGAACACTATTTATCCTACTGATCATCCTTTACCATTCATGCCTCGAACCCACATCCCACATGAAAGTTTTGTGAAACTACGTCAGGTTTTTGGTATAAATTTTGTGAAGTTATAAGGATTTTTTTATAATTTAATATTTGAGGGGGTGAAAGCGGTGGAAAATTGTGTGGTTAATTATTTGTGTTTAACATCATATTGAGGTACTTGAAACTTCGTCTATCGATCATGAAGGGAGAATGACATAGGACTGCCTTTTCCAGAGCTCTACATCGATGCTGGTACTACACCGTCTAGCGGCCGGTCCTAATAACCTATCTATCTTCAGTTTTGGTATATCGGAGATAGAAAACAACTTCTGTCTTTATTTCTCTGGACGGAAAAATCAGAGATAGAAACTGTTTCCTATCTCCGAAATGTCAAAACTGGCGATAGATGGATTATTGGGACCGGCCGTAAGTCGTCGTCCACCTAGATGTCCGATCTAGGTCTTTTATCCAAACGTAGTATGCAAGCAAATTGTCTTTGTAAAATCGCCTTTTTAACGCTTATGGATCGAGAAAAATGGATTTACCTACTTGTTTATATTATAATTAAGCTGCTGAAATATCTTAAAAAGCCATCTGGTTAGGTTAGTTTAGGTAAGTGGAAGGAAGAACCAGACGTATGCAGGGAGAAGGAATACAATCAACAATGAAATTGATGAATTTTTATCGATCTATATGTAAGTAGTTTTATAGAGAACTAGCGGCCCGTACCGGCTTCGCACGGGTGGACACAAGATTTTTTTGTATGGATCCCTAATCTTTTATCCCTAATCTTAAAATATAACCTATATCACTAAGGGTGAATGTAGCTTTCCAATGGTGAAATATTTTTTGAAATCGGCGTTTAAAAAGTTTTTAAGTTTATTCATGAATGAATGAATGAATACTCTTTATTGTACACAAATAAAAAACAGTTATTAACAGATGATTTTACACAGAAATATGTACAATATAGGCGGTCTTATCGCTTATGAGCGCTTACGTAACTTTCTACCTATACCCACCAAAATTGCTCTGGTTCAGGCTTTACTTCTGCCAATTCTAGATTATGCTGATTGCTGCTATCTCGATCTCAATGAAAAATCCCTCGATAAGCTTGAGCGCCTTCAAAATTTCTGTATACGTATTATCTTTGGCTTACGGAAGTATGATCACGTTTCCATGTTTCGAGCTCAGCTTAACTGGCTCCCTATTCGTCTCCGTCGTGATCTGCATGTTCTTTCATTACTATACTCTGTATTATTTAACCCGCGGACTCCTTGCTATCTCAAAGAACGTTTTAAATTCTTGCAGCCGACCAGTGGTCCAGATAATTTGCGCTCGGGTCGTAAACTATTACTATCTTTCCCTTCCCATTCTTCACAATTCTACTCACAATCCTTCACTGTTCAGTCTGTCCGCTTATGGAATTCTTTGCCATTAACTATTAGACAATCCGAGTCACTTCCTATTTTCAAGACCAGGGTCAAAACACTTTTCCTGTCGCGATCGCAGCATTAGGTTAACTATGTCGGTTCGTGTATGTGTGGATGGTTATTTTTATTTATCATTATTTAAAATATTATACTGTTCTTTAGGTAGGTGTATGTATTTTAAGTAGGTATATTATTTTGTATTATGTGTATTGTATATTAGGTATTGGTATGTAGGTATATGTGTATTGTATTTTAGTAACATGTATGTTATTGTATCTGTTATACATCGCTTGTCTTGCACAGTGCTACCCCTACTCTACTAAAACTAAATTTCCTCTACCCAAAGGTTGTCTGGTAGAGATCGCTTAAAGCGATAAGGCCGCCTATTTGTACATTTTCTCTTCTTTGTAATTTATTTGTTTTCTTTTATTTTGTGCAATAAAGTGTTATCTATCTATCTATCTATCTATCTCTTCCAGACAACCTTTGGGTGAAAGTAATTTTTATAGAAAGATAAGTGAAAGTAATTTTTAAAGAAAGGTATATACGATGATACAGTAAGAGAAAAAATAATAATTATTATACTATATGTATATACACCTATTATTTATTACATAAACCTAATCAAAAATATATTTATATATATAATTCTTCTGTGAGTGTGTATGTCACTGAACTTCTCTCAAACGACTGGACCGATTTTGATGAAATTTTTTGTGTGTGTTCAAGGGGATCTGGGAATGGTTTAGATTCACAATTTTGTCGGGGATAATGTTAGGTGTAGTCCAATCCTAAATTATTGTTTTTTAACGTTTAGACAAAATTTTTAATTTCTATTTTTTTATGATACAACATACAAAAATACATACAATACATACAATCCTAAATTTTTACCCTTTTATCACCAACCCCTATTTTTTAATAGCCATTTTAGTAATTTAATCATTTTTCATCCCGCTCGATAACTGATCAATTATCGTCTTTTTTGTAAGGGTAGGGTAGGGGTAGGGAAGGGTTTAGGGTAGGGGTGGGGGTAGGGTAGGAGTAGGGTATGTGTAGGGTAGGGTAGGGTAGGTTAGGGGTAGGGTAGGGGTAGGGTAGGGGTAGGGTAGGTTAGGGGTAGGGTAGGGTAGGGTAGGGTAGGGGTAGGGTAGGGGTAGGGTAGGGGTAGGGTAGGGGTAGGGTAGGGTAGTAAAATATTAAAATTTTATAAAATATATACAACCCTAAATGTTTACCCTTTTACCACCAACCCTATTTTTTGTTAGCCATTTTAGTAATTTAATCATTTTTATGGCAAAAACAACGTTTGCCGGGTCAGCTAGTTATATAATATTTTAATAATAATCCACTATAGCGGAGACTTTAGAAAGAAGTAACAAAGGACAAAATTAGGCTAACGGATACACCCCTGATCCTCTGTTACTTCTGCTCCCAGCCTTCCCTTCGAGTAGATACAACATTATATTATAGATAAATTATCTAATTAGTTGCAACGTCAACAAAAAAATCTAATATTTCGTACTAGGTAAGTAAATAATAGCTTTATGAATATGTATTTCCTATCCAAAGATAAATTTCATCCACCGATTTTCATATTTAAATTTAGTAGGTACATAGAGTTGACAATGATGGTCTATTATCACTTCACTGCAGGGCAAAGGCACCCTATTATTAAATTAAAGTTATCACAGCAATGATGGGTACAGGCATAATCATCACTTGCCAAATGCTCTTATTGTGGTCATCATCACAAACCTGAGCAATGTTCGACTTGTTGGCTGACCCGGGAATCGAACCCAGGACCCTTAGAACTGGGCCTGGTACTAAGCCACTAGGCCAATGGGGCGTTGAAGTTGAAAATCACAAGAGAAAATCGTTTGTTTACCGCTACAAATAGTTCTAGTATACCATGATAATAGTATACCGGCCTGTGCTCAATTGGAAACCCGCCAATGACATTAGGTCAAACACTGTGTAATATTTCATTAGCCTAATATTTTGATTTGCATATTATATTAGCAAAATGAAACATAGTTCGAACACAATTCTAAATGAAACCACTCGAATAATAACTACGACTCAAACGCATATTCAGTTCAAAATACTGCAAATTTCATGTAATAAATTGCTGGAATCATATCAAATAGGCAATAACGTTTAGCGTTTACTGCAAGAAACTCGCGCCGCAACTAAATTAAACATACTCGAGTGTAGGTACGTAATTCATAATATCAACGCGTTATGGGCACAAATACGAGCAAACTTGAAAAAGGCCCTACTAACGTTTTCTCGAAATCTCTTCAATGGATAGAAAAAAAATTTCACCATTTGTTTTTCAACTATTGCTGTTGTAAAAATAGAACTCTTAGATAGGGCTCAAACCTACGAGCTTCTGCTTACCAGGGACTGCTCTCACCAATTTCGTGTATATACAGAATTGACGACCTTCTTGGCGGAGTGGCGTACACCGGTTTTCAAGGTGGCGCCTGCTCCGAGGTTCCGGGTTGGATTCCCGGACGGGTCAATGTAAATAAAAAGTTTTATCCTACATTTTCTTGGGTCTGGGTGTTTGTGGTACCTTCGTTGTTTCTAATTTCTAAAATATGAGTGCTTTAAGTTGTTACCCAAATTGGGATCAAAACAATGAATGTGATATTGTCCACATTTTTTTTAAATGAAGATCGCTACTAATAAAATCAAATTTTTATTATCTTGTTTTAAAAATCTATTAATTTACAATATTTAAAATACAAACAGAACACTATGCAAATGATCGATACAATAGATGATATTTCTATTTTGCAGGAAAATCAAACAATAATCGTGTACAATTCTAGTCAATTTTCGATCGAGAATTCACAGTAGGGCTCTAGTATAAGATTACGTTCTCCTTAATAATTCTAACAAGTTACAGTACATTCTCCTAATAGCACTCGCGTATACACCTCCGTTATGGAAAAGTTAAGATTTTGCCAAGTAGGTACCGAGTAAAGGTTACGAATTAGAGAGTACCCCACTTACAAATTTGCTGTTTATATGTTCGAAACTTTGTTATAATTTCACTGATTCAACGTTACTGAAATCATATATTTAATTTTCATATTTACAAAGGCTGAACGCAATTTAATCTTTTTTTTACATATTTAATAGAACAATTTTATTGACAGTATACTCCATCCAATAACCTTTCGCTTACCGAGTGGTAGTGAAATTGCTAGAATTTGATTGATATTGTTAGTTATTTTAGTGACCTAAATTATTTTAGATTTTTTGCTTTTATAGTTCTTTACGTATTGCCCCCACCTATCGCATTAAATACTTTCTGAAATCAGAGATGTAAGAAATGTTCTTAGAGAAATTAAAGTGAAAAAGTTTTTAAAAAGCTTGACTTTATAAGCGTAGAAAAGTGATTTGAACATAAAAATACGTCATGTTACAATATTTGTAGACCGTATTGAAACGATACACTGATTTAGTAAAACTGAGTTTTATGCACTGTCCTTTGTTGGGTGCACATATCAAACGCTTACAATAATAATTAATTCATCACACAATCCTATTTCCAAAACTGAATAATCTTGCAAATTGTAGTCACTGATGACTTAGAAATAACAAACGTAGCAAATAATCTCTACGACGACCATTTGGATCAGCGGTAGTAAACGCTGCTTCTGAGCCATGGGTCGCGGGTTCGATCCCCGCACAGTACAAATATTTGTGTGCATGAACATGTCTGTTTGTACTGGTCTGGGTGTTTTCTATGTATTATAAGTATATATTTACAAAAAAAAAAGTATAAAAGTAAGTTTATCGGTTGTCTAGTACCCCATACGACAGGGTACTTAATAGTAGCTTAATTTGGGACTAGATGGCTCTGCGTGCCCCAGTGAGGCATGTCTAAAAATATTTAATCTCAGATTCAAGATTCACTCCCCCTAAAATGAGATGTATACAGGGTGAAATTTTAACCACACTCCAAATTTTAATATATCAATCTACGAGACAAAAAACAAATGACGTATTTCTTTTGGTATAGTACAAAAATGTCAAGCTAGAGCACTTAGAAAATGTCCGCAAAAAATCTAAAATTTTTGATACTTACGTCTGCCTAGCAATACTTTTTTTACGCGATTCGCATCTCATTCATTCACTACGATACTATTCATATGTTTTTAATTTTCCCTTTATACCTTATCAGGCCTAGGACCGTAAAAATTTAAAAATATTTTCGGGTAAAAGCTTAATTTACATTTTTTACTTCATAAATGGGCTCCAAATACGATTCTGAACGCCTATAAAAAATTTTGGAAAGTGGTTAAAATTTCATCCTATATATAAAATAAAGTCGTGTTAGTTGCACCACGTCTTATCAGTCGAGAACGGCTAGACCGATTTTTATGATTTCGGTGTTTTTGGATTTGTCTTCGTCGGGAATAGGATAAAAAGTATTACAAACATTGAAAAGTTAACATCACAAATAAAATGTATTTCTTTATAATTTTTCCACCCACGCCATATTTGATGACAATGACATTCAACACATCAACATCAAATACTATTCGGAGGCGAAACGAAGTTCGCGGGGTCCACTAGTTAGCAATAAATGCTTCTTATTCATACTTTCACGGTCACTTTCGTAAGAGTAGGTTTTTCGAGATTTCTACTATGGAACGTGCTTTTATGAGTTTCCGATATGACCTCATGATCACGGAAGAACTGATGTCAATGCTAAAAAAGACTTAGACGGCTTTTCTACTCTTTACAACCACCTTGCTACAGAACACTGTTAGAACCTTAGAACTAACAAGTTATTACGTGATTAAAGCGTTTGGAAAGTAAGTTGCCGGAATATCGGAAACTCATAAAAACCAAAGTACATTTATAGGAATATCTAAACAAGTAACTCTTATAAATGCTTCTTAGTGTTTTGTACAGCGGAGTACCGGTGTGTACGCCACAAACCGGTTTTCACGGTGTCGCTTGCTCCGAGGTCCCAGGTTCGGTTCGAATTCCCGTACGGGTCAATGTAGAAAAAAAAGGGTTTTTCTATATTTTCTCGGGTCCGAGTGTATGTGGTACCTTCGTTGTTTCTGATTAAATTGAGATCAGAACAATATATGTAATGTTGTCCACATTTTTTACATATTGTTTTTATTTTAATATCAATACCTATAATATAAAACAAAAATGACAAGATGGCCACGGATTAAAAAGCTAACATACCACACCCATAAGAATTTATAGACGTTAACAACTGTCACTGTTGCAAGAATCGTGTTCAAAGATAATTAAACTAAAAAAAAAACGCTTGAACATTAGTAACAAAAACGTGACTTTAGTTATGAGATAATCCACGCATCCATTTTTAAATTGAAACGATGTGTATACTCATTTTATATACCATTTTTTATCAGTTCAAAGTTGGATGCAGCAGCCTTTCCAAAAGGTCCTTTAGTCGCCAGTCGCCACTCTTGGCAAGTAGGTTGGCGATCGCAGTTTGGCCAATATTGAAAAGAAGACGTGCCCGTCTACCTTTGGCATTTGGCAATAAATAGTATGGTGCTATTCTTTTTATGTATCGTCACCACACCGATCCTAATTCATTGATGATTTTACTACCGAGGAGTTTATTTTTATGCAAGCAAGCAATATGATCGTTTGATCAGAAATATTTTTCGAGATTTTAAATGCCAGTGTTGTGACGATTAAATCAAAGTATTTTTTCTACATGATCCGAATTCGATAGAAATACTTCGCCACAGATACTCCAATCGCCTTACTAATTGAAGTAATGACATAATACCTTTAAGCTTCGTAAACTCCAATAACGTCTCACGTAAATTATTGAGCTTGCACCTAAACCCGATTACTCAGCCCGCCAGTAATGATCTAACTAGTTCCACAGCCGGTGGTACTTACAACAAAAACATCGAGATCTCACGAGCATCTAACGGATAACAGATCTCCCAAATTAACAGTTGGGGCTATTAACTTAGCGTCTCTCGGTACAACAATTCCGTGTAACATCTTAACACAAATGATGTATACGTGAACGCCCAACAACGTAGACGGTAATTATCGGCCAGCAACTAATGTGATAATCTCTAAATGTTCAACTTTGATGAGTTCATCGGAACGAAGGAACTGGCCTTTTTCCATTTCATTAATTACTTGTTTCGTTATAAGTCACTTGAAACATTACCGGTGTGGCAGTGTAAAAGCACAGATGCATATCACTGAAAGTTTTAGATGATATTACTCTCTGTTAATAAATTCTATATATTAAGCAAAGGACATCTGAGCTAATTCAGAGCCACCCAAATAAATTATCATATTGTTACAAATTTAAGTGAAATCCCAATGCACTGTTAAAATATTTTCTCACTATAACTTAAAAACAAATATTATTTTCTACTTAGAACAGTCGCAGTTATCCTTCGGAAAGAATTTGGAATCTAATTTCAGAATTGGGGGTACAGTTGCCGTTTTGATGTAACCGTCTTATTTATTTATGCTTTGAAATTAGGTTTTACTGTAAACGCTTATATAACGAATTAGGAGCTTAGGTGAGAGATACTTAAATTAGCTTCAATTAATACTGATTCCCGTTTCATTTCTGTTTCTATGGCTTTATCGTTCGCTGTGGTGTGGGTAGTTAAGAATTGGTTGTAGTTTAGAATTGGTATTTAAATACGGCTTCGACAAGAATCCATCTCAATTTCTAAGACCTGTAATTACCATTGAGTAAGTAACTCAACCGCAATACTTCGACAGCTTTCTTTTCAATGGAATACTACCTACTTAATAAAGTAACTAAATCAAAGATTCGTTTCCTCTGTCCTAGATCTTCTAAATATCCTATAAACCATTCATTTCCCATAAAATAAAACTTTATTTTAAATTTATTTAAAAAAATGCGCTATACCATTTGGATCAGCGGTAGTTAACGCTGCTTCTGAGCCATGGGTCGCGGGTTCGATCCCCGCACAGTACAAATATTTGTGTGCATGAACATGTATGTTTGTACTGGTCTGGATGTTTCCTATGTATTATAAGTATGTATTTTATCGGTTGTCTAGTACCCCATACGACAGGGTACTTAATAGTACCTTAATTTGGAACTAGATGGCTCAGTGTGGCCCAGTGAGGCATGTCTTAAATATTTATTTATTTATTTACCAAATTACTTATGCGTAAAAAAAAGCCATAATTTTTTGAATTTCCCTTTTTTCATCGATTGAAAGGCGGTATTGTTCCTAAGGGCATATGAACTTTTTTGTTCATAGTATTTTTTTTTTTTACTATCTACCTAGTTTTTCTGATAACAGCAAAAGTAAATACTTAAGTGAAAATCAAAAATCTGCTAATGTGTGTTCTAGCACACGATCAAAAATAAAGATTATTAAAAGTAATAAATCCATTTTTTTTTTTATAGGTAAAAAAATACACAGCTCGATTTGGCTTCCATAGATTTATTACTATTCTGTCAATTTTACGTAACAATTATCTTAACAATACTGTCTTTATTATCGTCCAGTAAGTAATGCGTTATTTCGTAGCGATATAGGTACCTACATGAAATTCATTTAGTAGTAGTAGTAGTAACAGCTTTAATCATCCCACTGCAATGAAAAGGCTTCCATCATTGAATTCAAGTTACCACTACAATGATGGGAACTGGCATAATCACCACGCTTGCCAAATTCGGGTTGGTGATCACAAACCGAGCAACGTTCGAAAATTCGAAACTATTTGTTGCCCGACCTAGGGATCGAACCTGGGACCCCGAGAACTTGGCCTATTATTTAAACCACTAGACCAACGGGGCGAAATTCATTTATTTTACTTTATTTTATTTATTTGGGACCACTAACAATTACACACAGTTATTGACAAAATAAAAACTTAGCCACGATCTGCATACATGTGCAACCAGCACCTATATTCACAAAATTAATTTGAGATAATTAAAAATAGTTCCAAGTTTATATGAGCATTTTTATTCTAAAACAATGTTTCTACTTTTATCATTTTGTAAGTTTCCTCAACTCGAATGACTCAGTACTTTGTAACTTTTATTGTTTTACAGCGAGAACGTTTTGAGCGCAGTAAAACTCCAAGACAGTCACGGGATCTCGGTTCGACGCAACACTATTAGTGTACAAAGTAATTATGTACTCTTTTCGAGTTATACGATAGTAAAAAAGAGATAGAAGACCCAATCAAGACCCACCAAATGGCCATAATAATACGTTTCAGCATTTCAGTAAGCAAGAGGAAGTAAGGATACATTCGTACTGATGCGAACGCATCGTTTTGATTCTAATAACATCAGCTTAAGTTGCTTATAAGTGAGAACATACAAAATATTGCAATGCGTTACTTATCTGAAGTGATGTAAATGATTTACACCCTTAAAAATATGAACATATCTGTTAACGTAGCATTTTTACATAATTATGCAATTTAATTTAATTTATTGGTAGCGCAAATAGGGTAATAAATAAAAACATTTCTTATTTTAGAAATAAATTTGTACACGAAATTTTGTACAGTAGGAGTTGGCGATCGCAGCTTTTTTTTTTAGGTAGTAGTGGACAGAAGACGTCGACGATCGTTTTCTTCTAGTAATGAATGTAATATTATCTCTTACTACATTAAAAGGAAGAGGAATAATGATCAACTTTAGATTAAAATAGGTATTATTGTAAAGCTGACAATGAGAAGCTAGCCTACTGATCACGCGTGTACTGTGGTAATTGTGCCTTTTGAATTATATCGCGCCTGGGATGCGCGCGCGGCGTTAACAAGACAACATAATGATACGAGCCTCCTTTGTCTGTGTGTTTCGCCACCTGCCCAAACAGTGAAGCGAAAATACTTGTCGATACAAGGTATGGGGAAACTACAAAGTGTCTTTTAAAAAAATGTACTGGAATACGCCTTGCAGCAATATGCTCTCACTGGTACTTCATTTATCAAGGCTAATAATTTCCTGACTTTTATTCCTTCCATTATGTCCAAGTGCTATAATATGTTCCCTAAGATTATTTCGGACTTCATAGTCCATAACTTACTAGAATAGTAAAATTGTATTTTTAATAATAAAACACAATATTCAACAAAATTTAATTTAAATATTATCTTAGCTAACTTGTTTTACTCATCAAATAGCACTATAGAGTATGTGTTAATTAAAATTGCACCAATATTAAAAATTAATTGAATAAAAACATAAAACAAACTTAATAAATAAGAATATTTACACGAACTATGCACTCAGTTTATAATATTGTAATACTTCTGTCAATACGCTTTCAAAGCTTATATTAAATTGACTCATTAATCAACTCACATCAAAATCAAATTTTAAAGACACACTACACGTTAGTTAGACATTGATGTGTGTGAGAAACCAGTTGATTCGTTTGTCGCATATAAAAACTATGATATAACGGAGGTAAATCATTCCGTTTGTGTTCATTGATTCAATCTTAATTAACAAGTATGTTTCCTGGATACAAATTCAATCGATTCAATAGAAAGTTGCGTCAATGTGCCTACTTTTTAATTTAACATATTATTTAAACAAGCAACGGTAAAAATTGAACAATATGAAGTAATTTTATTCTAAGTATGTGTTATACTTAAATTACATTGGGATTCTTCATTACCCTCTAAATGAAATCAAGTTCAAGATGATTAATTTATTTATATGTCCAATAAAAATTATATAGTTAACTTGTAATTTATTCAAAGTTATTCCGCAGATTAAATTTATCCGTCCGCCGACAGTCATAAAGCAATCATAGACAATAATCTATTAGTAAAAACAATGAGCAAAAAACATCGATGGGTTATTACGGAACACCGACATCCTTATGGAGCCTTGTTAGTGGTTGTTCGTCATTTTGAAGAGCGTCGAAGGAAAACGAGTATTTTAATTTAAACTTCAAAGGTGTGATTTCCGAGGCGTCAGGAAGTGTTAAGTAATTATTTAAAATCGTTCGTAAACCTATAATGGGTTAGCAATAATTCTGTTTCGGCGAAAGTTGTCAGCTAATAACGTCATATGATTATATAATTGGTTGGATAATGATCAGTATTGACAGATCAGTTCGGCCGACCAATTAGTATGATAACAAGGCGATACGACGGTTCGATTGATATTTATGTATGGTTAGGTTCGTCAACCTACCAAATAAAAGTTTATAATATAACATGTTATAATATAATTTATAATATAATATTATGTTCTTATCGATATTTGATCTATCTACTAGACTCTAACTTGAAAACCTGATGAGGCCTTTTTTGCTTAATGTTTACATACAATGTTATTTTTTTAACGAAATAACGATTTATTTTAAATATTGCAACTATTGCAGATTTTCTTTAATTATCTCCTTGTCCTAGAACTTATAAACGTTTCCTTTTTTTACTAGATAGTTAGTAATTCATTCAAGTCAGGCCAAAATAAATATGGGCTCACATGAACAAGTTTAAAGTGCAACAATTAAATTCAAATAAAAAAATTAATAACAGTTTTATTAAAAAAACACATAAATGAAGTCTAGCTAACGTACTTACTATCAATTGTTTTTTTTCTTAATAGTAAAGCAAGTGAGATACAGTGAGATAGCCTAAATAAAATAGCACCAGCTATTCTCGTCCTATGGAATTTGGAATAGTAAGTTAAATATTTTTTTTTGTTATATTACCAAAAAAAGACGAGTTGCATTTTTACCCTACCTTTGCCATAGGTACTGCGATGTCCAACCTGTTTATTTAGCATAGTAATTATGGAAAATGTTATATTCTCTATCCAGTGATATTTTCCTTAATGCTTCGTTATTCATCACGTCAAAGTAAAAGTCAAGCTACGAAACACTTAGAAATGAACGTATCGCATCGTAATTCAAATCTCCGAAAACCTAGCGTGTTTTACGTAAACACGAGGCAATCCGAACGCCTCCTTTGTATGGCAATTTATTGCTTTTTCATTGGCTTTATTTACTTTTATAGACGCTTGATGCCGTAGAAGTCTGAGCTATAAATAACGGCTTGACCAGTGTAAGACGTCGGGACACTATCCCGCGGTACGGTGAATAACATTTTCCTCTTATTATGTTTTTGGTTATAAATTAGAAAGATTTATACGTCCCCCGTGTGGCAAACAGCCTACTGCCACTTTCGTTCAACAATCAGCAGTCGCCCCCTCGATTGTCCGAGATTCAAATGAGATGGTTATCGTGTAAAGTATGGCTCTGTTGATCAAACACCCGTTCCGTATGTGCGAAATAGTTTATGGGGGACAAAATGTTTGCGACTTAGCATTTCGTTTTTGGAATTTGCGTGCGTTTGAATGACAGACTCAGAGTTTTTCAACGGCATTTCTCTCTTTATTGTGCATCGTTGCATGTGAGAGTGACAACGGTCTGTCAATTGCATTTACAGACAAGTATGAATGAATCCGCCCGGAAAGGTTTTAGAGGCCTTCTGCAATACGAACAACTGATTTCCAATCAAAATAAATGTCTTCACGACTTTTATTAGGTAGCCAAATGAACTTTGTAATAATACCTACAACCACATAATACTCAACATTTAAAATAAGCGTTTATTATTAGCTAACTTTCTTTTCACTGTTGCTCCAGCCAGTGATTTGTTTTAAGTACGAGTACTACGAACCAAATCGGTATATACTCGTAGATAGGCATGTTTAAAAGAGCATCACAATGAAAACCCATACCAAACAAACAGTTAGTTGACTTGTTTTAGAAATTATCTCAGATATTTTCTCTAATTTCTTACTCTTAATTACTTATTATTTCTTTATTTAAGCTATATTAGTTGTTTTTACCACTCGTTTATTGTTTCTCACAGAACAGGCTTAGCCTAGTGTGCGGACCTGAAATTATTATTGTTAACTAATAAATTGTAATTATACTAATAAATAAATAAATATATAAAAAATATTATTAATAAACGGTAACTTGTGTTAGGATTTGGCAGTATACGGTGTAATTAAGAAAAAATACATTTCCTTTGTGAAGTCAATTTTGTATGACAATATTCATTTGCCATTTACATAAATGTCAACATAAGCTGATATCGGCTTGTAATACAAATTTCCTAAAACCCTATTTATTACTATAGTATTTTCCACTTTTGTTTAAATTTCAAAAATTGATAAAATAATAAATTCAGCTAAGTTTTCCTTCTGCTAAGCCGTTCCAAATCCTTCTAATTATCTTAATCACTTCCTTAATTTCGGCAGTCCTGGGACTACTTGTTTGGTCACGCCACCTTTTCCTGGATCTACCTCTTAACCCGCTTTGTCAGTGTAGCCTTTGAGAGACGATTTATGCAATTAAACTACTTAATTCATCCCTTTGTACAATAACTTCCCTATTAAAATGGAGTAAGTAGATCTCAGAGTCGAAAATACAAAGTAGCAGAGATTAGGAGCCTAACTAGTTAAACTATGATTTCAAATTTTACTTCAACTACGTTTTTCTTCTTCTTCATAGTGTATCTGTTCTTTTCAGCCGACCTTAGAAATGACAAGTATAGTATTTAAAAAAAAAACAAAGTCAGGCATAACTGTTTACCAGGTTTGATTTCGATGATTTTAACGCATCAGGAGACTAAAAACACCTTTTTTTTTACGAATAGCTTTTTACGCTAGGCCACCAATTAAAATAAATGTCTGTGCCAATTGAAATAAACAAGAAACAGCTGAAAATTATCAAGAATCAGTCCAAATAATAATTCGTGTAACTGGCTACAAATTTTCAATTATCACAGCGTCGTTGTCCAGGCAGTTAAATAAATTCTGTGAAGACTCCTACAGTGCCGAAGTAAGCTTATTTGATTAATATTCGGGTTCACAATTAAACATCCCCAAAAACTGGTGCACGTAATTAATAAGGCCTGTTGTAGGCTCATTGTTAGATTTATTGTTTTACAGCGCATTCTGACTATAAATTCCTTAATTGGTCTCCACTTTACGCTCAACCGGCCCTTAATTTACAAGGGCGAGCACAAACTATTTATACCTACCTATATTTTTTTGATACAACCATGTATTGTAAATTGACCGCTACGCCTTCAGCAATAAGGGAGTCAAATAAAAAAGTGATGGCATCAAATTCACACAGAGAAGACAGCATATAATTAGGACCACAACAATGTGGGTGCAGCTGTCCTGCAAACTTGCAACACAATAATTTTCACATTCAAAATAACAGTGTAGAAGAATAATCTTTTATTAAGCAGTATTCAAACTTTATTGGTCCCGTATTAACAAGCTTCGGACCGTAAGCCGACTCCGATATGACCGTAATTTGTAAATTAAGTTCCGGTTTTTGGAGACCGGGTAAATGTTTTGAAATTGACCCTTCATTAGCTTTTATTAAATGTGGTTCGTTTTTTATCTTTTTGAAGTCGACTGGTTGGTTTAGGTTATTTGAGTTATAACGGATCCCAAGTTACTTAAATAGCATTTAATTAGTGAGAATTAGAAATTTTCTTTCAACAAGGCCGGTTGATTAGGAAAGGGTTGTATACTTTATCTGTATTCGTTTTTAATATTTATTTCTTTGAGAGTCCGTTTTGTATTAAATAGGAGAAATCCATGTTATTTTGAACCTAATATCAGATTTTGACATTGCCATTAATCTCGTATTAATAGTTAAATCTACTATTATAAAAATACCTAACTAAATAGTCAATACACTAAACAATTACCATGCTTTAATTAATATTTATATAAAAAATATTCTATAATAGTCTCGGTCAATTGACTCTGAATATTTATGTGGTTTATCATGGTAACGAGTAAGTACCATACACAATGTGACAGCACAATATCACTCTGTACACTGGGTTATTTTACATAGGAGCGAGTTTGTAACAAATTTGATGTGAATGACACTGTGTTTTTCTTATAATAAATTTTAATAGTCTTTATTAGTTAGACACGTATAGAAAAACTAATATAGGGTAGAGGTAATGTTAGAGAAGCAAGCGTGAATATGTTCCAGGACACAATTTGCTTATTATAAAGACCTTTAATAAAACAAAGGTACTCTTCAAGATGTAAAACACGGCACAAAAATCTGAACAACTGGGTGGCAGCAGGATACGCTATTTCAAAACGCCAGAGACGGCGCCGAGAGGAGCGCGTGTAAAATATTCAGGGCAAAAGTCAGTCACGACGATGCGACTGCGAACCCTGCCGATATTGTTCCTCATTATGAAGATGTGGTCAAGATAGGGTACCTACTACCGTTGTTCTAGCAAACTGAGTGTGTGCCTTAACAGCAGATATTCAAATAAAAGGAGAATGGACCTTGTCAGACTTGTTTAGGAATAAGGGTGTCGCATTTAGTTGAAGTATTACTTATGTGATGCTATGCCGCGAATCGATGTGTGTAATACATTGCAGTTTGAACATTGAGCGTTATTTTAATAAGTAATAGAAATGGGGTAAGGTATAATATCTTAGTAAATTTTTATTTATCATCCAATACACTTTTAATAGTTTACACGATTAGATGTACGGCCGTCGGTCTCTGTAGTGTTTGCAGTGAGTGACTAGTAACTGAATTCTCTGCCTAGTATTTTTTTCTTTTCTGTAGAATAAATAGTACAATGTAAGTATATTCAGGTTCCGTGAGAAATTGAGATGATTTTATTAAAAAAATTACAACAATACTATAACTTGTAAAATAAGTCTGTCTCTCAAAGTGTGCTTTTAGGTGATTGGTAAACACTGATGAAAGTAAATTTTAATTTATAACAACAACTATTTAAAGTGAAACATTTAAAAAAATGGTAACGTCAGATCTTAAACCTGACCAGTTTTTGTGAAAGACAACATTTTTATGTACCTATTCTAAAAAATAAAGCACTTTTGAACAATGCCACAGTGAAACCCCAAATATCGAAAGTGATTCATTTTACTTTCATAAACATGCAATGCTCGTCCCTTGAGTCATAAAGTGTCATAACTTTCGGTTTTACTGCAAAACGCTTCCTAAAACTACGTTTGTAGTAACCCATAAACGACAGTAAAAGTATTCTAAACAAATCAACATCGGCACCCGTGTTGATCAAACAAAAGCGAAAACTTTGACTTATAATATTTTACAAGGCCAATTTTATTGTTCAAAATATTCAACGGAACAATAGGTCGCAAGATAAAGCAAGTGGACCATAAAGTGTCTGTTTTAAACATTGTTTATAAAACAATTCCGTGGACCGAGACACAAACAAAAGTTTTCAGAATGCCGCGCCACCCTTTCGGCTTCTTTAAATTGTTATGGCGGGCAATAAGCTTCGGGTGAGCATGTGACTTTTATGTTCGGCCGTTTTCTGGAGTTTCGGTCACATTTTTTCACGGAGACAATTACAGCCGGACAATGATGGCTACTTTCGGCGTTTCGGTCGGACGATATTATTCTACCTAATAAAGCAAATAACACTTATGTTTGTCTGCTATCTTTAATTAAGTCTTGAAACTGAATTGCTTCACGACGGCGATGCTCCAGCTCTGCTTTAATGAGCTTAGCTTGATATGAAAAATTTGTCAATAATTGAGAACAATTTCCTTCAAATACTAGAAGTTGGCTTATATTTTTTTTTTGTTTTTAGCAACATGATATGGTTTATGTTAAATGATACCTACATTAAAAATAA
Source organism: Anania crocealis (assembly GCA_949315895.1). Lineage (NCBI taxonomy): Eukaryota > Metazoa > Arthropoda > Insecta > Lepidoptera > Crambidae > Anania > Anania crocealis. The sequence continues at coordinate 13,772,680 of OX438862.1, forward strand.
TAAATAGATTTAAATCCTATAGAGCTGTTCAGTACTGAAGTTAATTTAATTTCAATCGGTTATTCCACGGTTTAGATTCGTGATAATGCAGAATAACTCTCTCTCTAGTTACGATAGTTATTACTTAATTATTTTGGTCTTTAAATCACTCAATTTTATTAAACACAAGCTTTATTAGATTGTATTAAATACAGAAAAATATTTGTAATGATTTTGATTGAACTTCTCATTTGATTGTCAAACTCAATACGCCTAAGAGAATTTCTAAATCGTAAAACCATGCTACGTGTAATTAATTCTTCTCATCTAAGAATCCTTTACCACGGGTGTAGTTTAGATACGCTCAGTAACGTTATTCCGTTTATGTTATAACCTCGTAATTAATCACAGAAACAAGTACCACCAGTACCACAATAATTACATGTACAAAAATGTACCTACTTTGTACTTTTACCTACAATGTATAAAAATAAAATGTTTTTGTTTGTTATTTCTAATAAACAGGTTTGCGCTTGATGCATATTAAAGTATACACGGTACTTATTGCATCTAAATGACAATCAACAAAAAAATTTGTTTGACTGTCTTCTTGTTCCGGCTAAATTCTGTAGCGGCTAGACCAATTTTGACAGATGTATCGCTTGCATATAGCTAATGTTATAAGGAGTACTTGGGCTACTTTAGGTTTAGAAAAAATATTTATTTAAATAATATAAAAAAGATAAGTAAAGACATGCCAAGCACCCTGCAGACCACGCGAACAAAGTCGCGGGCAAAGATAATATTTTAATATACTATGTAGAATAGCATTGACACTAGTTGCAGAAACAAGTTTAATTCTCATGGTATTAATAGATAATTATGTATAATAAGCTGACCATTAGTCTCATAAGTCGAAGTAGGATTATCAAATGAAACTATTATTCTGAACTTTTTCATTCGATCCGAATAATAGAAAAAACAGCTGTGTGATGTTATTACAAATACGGTTTTATTAAATTAATTCTACTGAATGAATTTACATTGCGGGATAAGACAATAAAACGCTCTCGGATTATGATATGAACGTTGAAAGCTAATTCAACTCTCAATAAATCTGAGACTTGTTAATTACCAGATGTCCTCAAGGAGGAGAGTCGTAAAGGCTGTCTTTTGTTTTAGGGTTTTAAGCGGCAACTTCAAAGATTTCTACTGTTATTGAGTTAGGCGTAACAAATGGGCTGGCTCGGGTGGCGTCCTCCGAGCATTGTAAACAAATTCCTTTAGAAAACTGCACAAGTTCCGTCACTCCCCTGAATACAAAGTACTTATAAAAATTCTAGATTTGACCCCGTCTTCGTCTTCCGCTTATTTCATTACGAGCAACTCAAAGGAAAATATGACAATTTCGTTAACGGAATTAAAAAGTTACCTGTTTCTAGATTAGCGTACTAACAAGTTTAATTTTCTTCTCTCGTCCAGTATAATGCGTATTAAAGTAACTTTAAGTTTGAAATATTTAAATTAACTTTAAGTCTGAGTGAGGTATTCTGTTGTACGGTTCTTGTTAATTATATGATTTTGCGTAGTCGACCTTGGGTCTAACTGCTTTAAATGTTAAATTTTAAGTTTGGACTTTGTTTTAATTGAGTGTCTTGAAGGAATGACTTAGTTGCTTGGTCTTAACGATCTGTTGGATAGATGCTGCTTTTGAACACTCAAGTCATCAAAATGGCATAAATAATATTAAATTAGAGATGGGCTGACTATAACTTTGGCCGACTATTGCTTTAGGTTATAATAATAAGAGTAACATGCTCTAATCACACTGTATTGCCATTTATTATGATAAGTGCCTACTTTTATCTGATTGTCATCTTAATTCTTCGTTTGTATTGTAGTAGAATTTTAATTAATTTTAACCATTCTGTTGTCACATTAAAAAGTTTTTTATAAATTTTATATCTGGTACTGAGTTCTAATTCATTAATATAAGGTCAAGAGAAGTGTTCCAATATGTAAGTTGTAAAGCTTAATTATAGTCAATTTTTTGAGTTTCTTTTTTTGTTACTTATTTAATGTCTGGATCTAAGCCCAATTAGTTAATGTATCGAACGAATGGTTCCTAATTTCCTAACCTGTTCTAAATTGCACTGAAAGTACATTGTAAAATTGATTTTATATTTCTAATAAAAAATAACAACAGTAAAGGTTTCAATTTTATAAATTTTTAGGTATATACGAGCAAAAAACGGGCCGACTAGTCGCCGACTACAAATATGGACTAGTCGGTACAACCCTAGGTATATTAAATACAACTTCTATTTGCAGTTGACTGTATGTGTACTGTTGGTGTTTAATAATAAAAATAAAAATAATTTGCACGCCAATATAATACAGTAAGACAGCAAGGAAAGCCTATAATCACTGCGGGAAAAGGCCTCCATCTTGGAATTCAAGTTACCACAGCAATGATGTGTACAAGACGGCAAGTATAATGTAATAAATATTACCTCGTGTGTATTCCTTATAACATATAAATTTATTTCATACAATCAAAATAGGTATAAAAATATCAATATAAGCAGGGTACCTAATGATAATTCAAGTACTTGACGAGTTCCCACATTTAATCGCAATGCTTCTGTGATTTTCAGTTGAAGTCCATTTTATTGTTTAACTAAGGCATTGCTGTTCGTTTATTTAATTTAACAATAATAACTACATATATAATAATAATTTAAGACTCCCAGTCAAGAGCATGTCAGCACACGTGAAAAAGGAGTTCCGGACACTTAAGTGTGATTGGAAAATTGAAAGCCATTGAGTTAACTTCGTATCTTAGCTGGTTATAGCTTATTGATGTAAGTTTTACATAATAAATCTTAGTTTTTTTCCTGAATAATAATTTCTAATTGTGACCAAATGTAATATTTCCAGTTACATAAGTAACCTAGTACCTACTTAGGTAACATACATAAATAGCCTACTTAGTTCCTAAGCCTCGTTCTAAGGATTCTGTTGTACAAATATATAATAAATAATAAAAAATGCTAGATGCCACAAATTTGTAAGGCCTATTTTGCCATTGGGTATTTGGGGAACCAAATCAAGAAAAGCATAATGCATATTGCAGAGTAAACACACATTATTTACTGGTGCAAAACTTGGTAGGTAACTACTGTCAAGTGCTACATTTAATATAAAGATATTTTTCATTTACCTTCAGTTTTAAATTTCAAGTGTAGTCGCCATTACTTCACGTTAAATTACATACCATTTATAATTTAATATATGTATAAATGATTTTAAACTCTCGCGATTTGAACCGACGTTTCGACTGGAGGTGCGGGTAAATAAATTAAAATAAAATAAAATAAATAAAAATACGGTCCGATCGCGCCGCTAGTACGGGGCCCTTGCGCGGGTGAGCCCTAGGTTTCGCTACGCGAAGCCTAGGACTCGCCTCGCGCTCGAGTACTCGCGTACCCGCTAGCAGGCCGCTTTTGGGCTGAGTGCCTTCCGCATTCGCCTAAAACCCACCCGGTGAAGCTGTAACGGTCTTTTGCCACAGCATAGGTCATATAAAAAAAAAAGAAAAAAAGACAACAAGACCTATATCGCAACCCATACAATATCTAGCAATTATTAACTTTAGAAATATGGTAATGTGTTCTTTTGATTTGCAATAGTCGTCCTATAGAGTGTGGTTGTATTTGAGGAAAGAAAGTCCTAGGAACTAAACAATGAAACAGTAGATAAACAAGGAAGGTTCATTTCTAAGATTTTAATGCGGAGTCCTAAAGCCCAAAGTTTAAAACGTTTGTTACCGTTCAACAATCAGTTTTAAACCATGTGGAGTTTGCTCATTAAAATTTTTACACATTTTCGTGTTCACCCAGGTATGACGATTGTATTTATGTACCACCAAATAGGCGTACTCTACATGGCTAGGGTCGGCCATGCATAAAGTTCCCACTTTTATTTTATAACGAGCATCTAAACTATTATTACACCGTCACCGTGTCATGCCCACATCACATCCACATCCGCCCCACATTCGTACAATCCTCCTAACAATCTGATATCGTTTGCTTAACAACTCCAATACGACAAGGTTCCAAACTCTAATAAGTTGCTCCAAACAAACACCCCTTTCAAACTTATATCTCGTGAACGGGTAAATATCATTATGAATGACTGCTAAATGATTTCTTGACAATTTAATACCAATGGGGTTTATCAAGGGATATTCGTTAGTACCAATTATGTTGGAATGAAGATAATATTGGTCGTTGCAGACACCTGTTAAGTAAGTTCTGTTTGTTCAAAACAGAGGGTTAATATACTTTTAAGTAGATATCCTTGTCCTGATTGATGAATCGTTTTGTCCCGCAGTTTGTTCGGCGAAAGATAACTGGCTCTTTGGAACGGAAAGTGATTTAAATTTGTTTATCTTAATTGTGATTAATGGTTTAACGGACTAACATCATTTTTCTACTTCTAATTTTGTATTTAATCTGATGAGTTTATGGAATCGGCTGAAATAGTTAAGTATTTTAAGTAAACAACACATTAAGATTATCTACACGAAGATTGATGATTCAGGTTGTACACAATTTTCTTATATTATTGCATAATTGAAAAAGGCCTCACTTAGTTGAACAAAACAAAATGCTTCCTATCGCGGAAAAACATCGCTTATTCTCCCCATTTATCTAATTTTTACTATTCTGAAATAAAATAATAATTGCGAACTGAAAATGTTTCAGTCAATTTAAATAACTAAGATGGCTTTAGTATTACAACTGAAGTAAAAGCTATCTAAACTGTTAAATTACTTTTAGATTAGTACGGAGAGCTATTAACTTGATTACCCTATAACATTCTGATCTGCTTTGAATAAGGTACCCTTACCAACACCCGTACATATATCCATTTTATTCCCATACAAAATTGGTTCGATTTAAAATGCTGTGTTAACGATATGAGCCAGCCAATTATCGTGCTGTTATTTTAGATTAATTGCACTATTAAATGCGCAATGTATCGCATTACAGTATAATGTGTTTGTCCGTAAATACCGCTTTGTTCGGTTAATTTTAACGGTATTTCTCAGCTAAAAGACTATTAGGTCTTCAATATTCTTCGACCTATGGAAAGAGATATGATCGAGATATCTATTAAGGATGGAATTATAAATGAAGATTTAGATTTGATTAGATTTAATAGAGTGCCTAAGGTATATTTAAAAAAATACCAATCTAAAGTAGCTATGAGGTGGTCTGGTAGAACACCTCTTTTCATGTTCTGTGGATAGAACGCAGCGTAGGACACTTTAAGCAAGGTGAAGCTATGATATACGTAGAGCTGCTGGCAGTACGTTAGCAAGGAAAAGCCTAAAATCAGACTTGTTATCAAGTATTTGGTGAGGTCTAGAAAGGTCGAATCGTAGCCGTCTTCGATTCTTCAAAGCATTCATAAGCATAGCATACATAAAATAGGTTCGTGCCTATTTTATGTACGCTAATCGCTACATTGAGATCATGGATCATAGAATGGAGGTTACTACTAGCTTTCTTATATGAAATCAATTTATAATTGGGATCGGGTGAGTATTTTCTAGGTTGAAGACACATAACAAAAGTCCATTACTAGTGAGGATTCGTAAATATGGAGTAAAACTTAGATCATTTGTATGGATCTTACTTATTATCATCATTTTCAGCATTTTTCAGCTGGACACATCCATTTCAACAAAAGGTGGACTTTATGCCACGAGGCATTCTCTGCCAGTCTACCATCGGGCTAAACAGAAATGTTTAATAAGCGGTGCGATAAAAAAAAATAGTTATAAAATACAATTATCAATAAAAAAAAGACTAAACTACGAAAAGTACATATAAACAAAACACTAATATCTAGACAACTATTATATATACTAAATACACATAAAATATTAAAATATACTATCTAAGATCTAAGATTAATAGTGACAAAAATATATTGATACTCGTATAAATGACGACAAGTTATGCAATATCCTTATGAAGGTGAATATTCTACTTTCCTGCAAGCACTTTACGGCAAAATGACTGCTGCTTAAGGGTCGTTCTTATGAAACGTAATATTACGTATGAAACGTGGAAAATTCTAAAATCGAGTATATGCATATGATTACACCATAAAATGCCTGATTGGTGCAGGTTTCAATTTTGGTTTAAGTCCTCTCATTAAAAAAATATTAAGAAAAAACTGGCCAAAATCTCATTTCCTTCCGCCTCCAAAACGTTAGTGGTCCAGTTCATGAAACAATTAATGCAGCTTTACTTAGGATTTTTTCAATTATTTTCTTGTTTAATAGAAGAGTAATTAATGTAGTTAAAGCTACTATACGTGAAAAGTGGCTAGATCGACAGCAACTCACAGTGAACGCCATTTCTAATTTTGTCAAACAAACATGATCATTTCCTTCCGCACCTATTGAAATTAAAATATTTCACAAATACGGCTTTGTGGGCTCGGGGTCTAAACCCCCACGCGACGTTCCGGCACCAGAGTGCCGATAGATCTAATGAAGTGTAGCCGTTTGCGCATAGTGGAGGCAAAAATTGTGTTCTCGCGTCCGAAAAACCGTTTTGTCACGGGTAAGTGCTCATTTCTATCCACATATTATTAAGGTGATCAATAACACAATATTTTTGTATTTTGCACATAATATAGCTTTTTAGCGGACCTTCTTACATTGTGCAGCATGACCTTGAATAACAACAAGTTTCACGACAATTTGAAAAAAACCGTTAAAAGTTCATTTCTTTCCAATTCATTTCCATCCGTTCCTTCCAAAATTTGCGCGGATGGTAATGACCGACTTTGGAAAGAAATGATCCAGAGATGTTAATGGGAAATATAATGTAATTGTAATATATTTTTTGGATTTTGACTTGGTGTATTGTTGCTAAATAACTAATTAATTACTGAAAGATACTCTGTATCAGACTAGTTTATAGTTGTTGATGAATTTATGTCAGTTTTATTTCTATAAACTAAGTCACTTATAAGTACGTAAATAAAAAAATACTTAGTATGCTTGCTTAGTAATTTTATATAAAATAATATTATGTCATCAGTCAATTCAAACCTACTGCGAAATAATACTGGGAAGTCTCGCAGTCATGGGATTTTGATTTCCGTAAGCCTAAGTACCTACTGAAACGTCTGATTTTAAAATTGACTTGACTTTTATATGGATAAATATTAATTAATTATATAATAGATACATAACTTCAAAAAAAACATATAATATACAAATCGTCGTCCTGATTCAGGTATACAAGATGTTACTTATTCATTACTGTAAACTTTTGGATGCTGATGGTCTTTTTTTGTTTTGGCTTTGCTATTTTTTTTATTGTGTTTTGCTAATGTTTATTGCAGGTAACAGTAACTACGGCTGCGATGGCGAAAACTAAGAAGAAAAGTACTAAAGAAGAAAATGTAGCAAAAGAAAGACTACGAAAAAAGTTAAAATATGCGAAAATAAAAAGTGATCCCGGACGCTACTAATTGTACAAAGAAAAAGAAAAGAATAGATATCTCGAAAAAAAGGAAAAGAAGAAAGTGGTGACCATTAAAGAAATGAGTGATAGAGAAAAGAGTTATTCTCTCTTTTCGACGAAGATCAAAAAATCAGAGAGACCAAAAAAACAAAAATAAAATAAAAGAACAAAGAAAAATTCAGCAAATTCTAGTTGAAAACTCGCCACCGGATAGTGAAGACGAAGTTCACAATATCCATGAAAATCGTGATGTGGTCGTAGCAGATCCTTTACTTGAAGGTTCTACTTCGAATTCACTTTCGGTTCAAGAGCAACCAGACGAAGCAAATTCCGTAAAACCCTGTCAATGTAACATAAGGAAAATGAGATATAGACATGCAAAAATGATAAAAAATTTAAAAGAAGAGTTACATAAAGTACAAAGAGGAAACACCACTCTACGCAAGAAACAAAAGAAAGAAAAAAATAATAACAAACAGAAGACACATTACAAAAAAAGGTGAACAGTATTATAGAAGACATAAAAATGACCAAAAACTTGATAAAGTGAAAAGGAAACTGATCTTTTCAGAGACAGTGACAACAGAATATCAAAATAAGTACACAACTTTGAATAAAAAAGAAAAACATGCCATTGCATAAGACATCCTTAAGTTTTTTTTTTGTATGGAAGTAATTACATTTCTGTTTATTTCTCAAAATTCTTAAAAGATGTCAAATTGACGATCACACATGTTAGAAAACAAGTGATACTGAGTATTTTATGCGAAGATACTTTTCACTTATCTCTGCGTACTTTTGACTTATTGTGGGGTGAAAAAACATATTTTTTTAAATACTTATTAAATATGTCCTTACTGTTGAATTAAATAGTAACTGATATATTTAAAACTTATTTTCTAACATATTAGCTTGATATGAGAAGAACCCTGAAAATCTATACATATAAAAGAAAGTCGTGTTAGTTACACCACTTATAAGTCAAGAACGGCCGGACCTATGATTTTTGTGTTTTTGGATTTGTCAGCGTCGGGAATAAGATAATAAATGTAAGAAACGTTGGAAACTTAACGTTAAATAACTAACTAAGAAACTGTATTTCTTTATACAAATTCCAACCCCGCCATATTTGATAACAGTTACATTTAGGACATAAAAATCAAATTACATTATTTGGAGGCGATACGAAGTTCGCGGGTTCCGCTAGTAGGTACCTAAATATAAAACTAAGATTCGAAATGGACTGAATAAAATATACCATGTACAACATCCGGTATTTTTTCATTTCCATCGACTCCATCATTACTATCCTTCGTTTTTCTCTACAAGTAAACGAAGTACATAAGTGCCTCCCAAAAAATACAATACAATGGGTATATGCGCACTCCTGTTATGAAAATTATCGCAATAGCTTAGTAAAAATTTTATTCTCTGAAAATCGTCAAATCCGGACGAAACGAGAGAACGACCCTTAAATAAAAAAGTAACGCCGCGTCTTTTAGCCTCTCCTTAAGGTCAGAAAAAGTTTTTATTTGGATTTCGATGCGATGCGGTTTAACGTCACGAATTCAATACAGAAAGCCGTTTGTTCCCCAAACGGCATGTTAAGGATGGGAGCATCACCAGCTTTTGATATCAGGATACCAATTCACGGCTACTTTTAAAATACATCACCTTTAGTACTAAGGGATACTACCAATCAAGGTTTATAATATCTTTAAAATTTGATGTTCAATACTTATATGAGTAATATATTTTATAAAATAATAAAATATGTGCATCAACTCAAAATTAAACCTAATTAGATATTATTTATATATATATATATTTAAATATACGTAACCTTATTTTCTATTCATAAAATAACCTACCGTAGCATTGAAATCGTGTGAATCAACAGAACCATACAATATATTTTATAATGTTTTTGCGTAGTTTAGCCTAAATAAAAGTACCTACAGCTTTTTTTTCTACATAATAACATCGATACTAGTAAAAAATATATACATATATACAATTTCATTTGGATATTCATTACAATACCACCGTGTATAATTTTCTCAAACTATTACTGATTTAAATAAGTACATATTTAAAAAATACACTACAGAAAGTATAAAAAAATGGTGGATACCAACTATTATTGCGGAGGTTTTTTTAAAATGTTAGGCATTAGCATCCAGTATACAGGCAGGCATAACCGAGTATGTTTGTACATCCTACCGGTCACATGCAAACCGGTTTGACATTCCCCTTACTACTCATCCAAGAGGCAGTATGGGCAAATTAGACATATTCGCCAAAGTCCGCCGGGCCATTTCTCATGGCCATTGAATCGCGCGAGCCGACAATTCTCATACGGATTGTGTTGCCACTTTAAGTGTCAAGTGTCTTTTTATTGGAACACCAAAACATGCGTGTTGAAACTTTTTATTCAAGGATTTCATCTTATTTTATCTTTTTGTTAGGTAAATTTAGTTTTGTAAAACTATAGTTTAATTTCATTAAATTATAATGATTTATATTCTTAGCTTTATTTTCAAATAATATTTATTAAATAAATATTATTTGTTTGGCCATCTACTGGTTTCTAACATTACAAAAAAATTAAGTAAATTCAATTTTGTATCAATAAATGATACCATTAATGAACGCCCCATTTTTCTAAGCAGTTTAATTACCAGGCTAAGATATAGGGGTCCCGGATTCGATCCCAGTTTCAAATTTTCAAACATTGCTCGGGTTTATGATTACTTACCCGAATTTGGCAAGCGTGGTAATTATGCCTGTACCCATCATTGGTGTGGTAACTTGAATTCAATGATGGAGGCCTTTGTCCTGCAATAGAATGATTGCTCTTAGGCTATTACTACTATGTCATTTATTAAGTAATTCATCAAAACAAACGGCTTAGTTTTTAAAGAAACAAACGAAAGAAGAATAAAAAAATTATCGAAAGGAGGAAAACATTTCACAATTTTATATTCGTAGCATTTTATTAAACTGGTATTTCCCTAAGCGGCAATCAATGTCTCACAAACAAAAAACAAAACAAAAAGGATTCAAAAGAATCAGTAGTTCCAACCCTTTAGGCTGGCAACACCAAAGCGCGGTGTTTAGTTAAAAGGCCGATTTGCATAATCGACGTTTCCACAGGTGCATTGGCAGCTGATTTAACTCGCATGCCACGTGACAAGACGCGCCAGCGTATAAGAACCGCTTCACACTAACGTCTTTAAGCGTGCATTTTTAACAAAGCATTGCAACATTTGCAACTATTCTAATGTCAAATTTATCACTCGAATTCTGAAAATTTTGCCCTATGTTTAATATGAAACTGCCTATTAGCAAAGTTGTGACCTTTTTTGAATAGGTTTTTAACGAGATAAGTAAGTATATTTTCTCTTTCTTCTTCGTTTCAAAACCTTTTGCAAAGTTACATTAAAAAATACATTTTTCTTTGTTCGCGTATTATAGGCAAAGACCGAAAATCCACCTACCTATGTAATGATAAAACGCGATGCAAAATAACATAATTACTTACGTCCCTGTGACAGAACGTTCTAAACAAGAAGATAAGCAGAAAATAAAGGGTTAGTTATTACTAAGAGTTTCATTAAGTTGTTCAAGTAGACTTGCCATGGATGGAACAAATCGCATAGAGAGGAATGCGCGGTTAAAAAAGCTAGTGTGATACAACCTTAAGCTCTCTTGCTACTTGACAAGACGCACCGACGTATAAGGCTATATACCGAGAGTTTTTATTTGCCGGACAGGACAGGCAGTGTGTTTATGCCGTATTCTTTGGCAGGCTGTGCGTTCTTTGCCTATATTAATTGTGAGGATTTATTGTGTATTTGTAGCGACAAAAATCTCGGAGAAGTATGATTTCAATGTGTTTAAAGCTTTGTGTTTTCTGCAACCGTAAACATTTACTTAACATGCATCTGTATTTTACCCAAAAGTCTTGAGTATTTTCTTTACTCTTTTATAGAAAAAAAAAACTGTTTTTGGTTAGTCAATCTTTCCACTACTGAAAATCAAGTTTTTTTTTTTACTGCAGTCTTTTTCCCAATATATATATATATAATTCCTTTGGGTCTTCAATATTTTACCCATAAACTGGACTTGTACCATGAAGCAGATGCCGAGCAATAAACAATTTGCTTGCATAAATATTGCCGGCACAGCATTGAAATAAATTATATCGCAATAAACCATTGTCTTGCAAAAACATTACAAGTTAAACTAAAATTGTACGTCTAAAAGGATGACCTAAGTGTTTTAAGGTGTCTATAAAGAATAACCAAACGAAAACTGCTTAAGGCTAGCCTCCCACGTCGCGCGATCTATAGCTGAGATGTACCCTTTCTCCAGACCTTTGCCCACATTGAACAATAATTTACTGGAAGAGTTATATTAGTTAGTACATTGTTTGTGTTTTTATTTACCTGTGAAGCAATTATATTGACCCTACAATTTGAACAAAGCATTACTGATATTAAAAAAAAAACTGAAATATAATGCTGCTGTTCCACTTATTTAAATCAAACCTTAAATCATTTGCTAGGAGATAAACATAACGTTTTCAATATCTCCATTTGTTACATATTAATACACTTTATGTATGTGTACATAGCATTATTAAAGAAAATAAATATTTCAACACTAAGATTGAAGCTTATTAAGAAATCAAATTTCTTGGCATGTTTTATCATAATTATCATAAGCATATAGAAGTTTACTGTCAATAGCAAAGTGAAGATGTTTAAGATCAACGAATTCCCGCAGATTTATCAATTCACCGGTCAGTTTGGTACTACGTCTTCACTTAAATATTTGAAAATCCTCATTGAAATGATCATTATTTTTTGGAAATGATCATAATAGTTAAAAAACAAGTAACAATATTAGTATTCATGACTTTCCAGCATCTCTACATCACACGAACTTCACATAAATCACAAACCATCTATATTCCGTGCGGCGGACACCTGCAAACATTGAACCACTTCGACATAACGAAACCCAATTAAATACATCTTGATCTTGCACCAACCGATCATTAAAGTGTACATGACTTGTTAGAGGCTGCTTAAACGAGCTAAGGTGTTGGCTGAGCTGGTCATGATTCTGGTGAGTTATTTGCGAAAGATATACCCTTTTGAACATGCTTTTGCAAAATATCCCTTATAAATCGATGTTTCTAGATCTTTCTAGCACTGCTACCGCTTATTGCAAACATTCTTAGTACTTAGCAGGGGTACAGTAACGGCCTTATTGATTAACTTCTTTCTACATTACCCAATAATAATTGGCTTCCAGAAGTCTGGCAAATAATATGAAGTTAAATACCTATAACTTGACATTTGGTATTTGTGATTGAGATTGTTTTTGGTGGATTATTAATATATGTATGTCCAAGTATATAACAAACATAATATTGTAGAAAATCTCGGCTAACTCTTTATTTATTTCTTTATCAGATATTATTGTATTTAATAAGCGAAAAATTAAAACCTAAAATAAATACATATATGTAGGTACGTAGGTACTTGTATTCCAACTATCTTCATTGTTTTAAGAAAGCAAAATAGTTCCCAAATTTTTCCTGCACTTAAATCATTTGTGCGTTCTTTTATTTATTTTTAAGAAAAAGACTTAACATTTTGATCACGTTTTTGAATGTTAATTTCCTCTACGAACTAGTTTACTCAATCTTAGAACAAATTTCAGTTGGCAAGTGTGTTCGTGAGTTAATATGATATCACCGTAAAGCTGTAATTTATCATAGACTTGCTTGTTGCTAATTAAACTTTGTATACAAGAGCAGGGCTGACGAATTCATTAGAATACTGATTTGTTTTCGAACATCCAGGGTGTTATATTACCGAAACTTAATTGTTTTCGTAGTTTAAAGCTATTGTGATTGAAGCGGTAATAATATTTTCTCGGAATTTTGTAAGATCAGTAGTAAACAGCAGACTGTTGCTATAAATTTCAACTTTGTTTGCTAGTTGTGATGTGTAAATAGTCTTTATAGATTATCTAAATAGCAATCCATGTATGTTCATCTTTACACGAGTCCGTTCCGTGTCCGAGTCAGTTCGATCTTAAACTGAAAAAATATATATATATAAATATCATTGCAAAGTTAAAAAGCCCGTACATAAGATTGATAGGATGACACAGAAACGTGGATAATTCATTTTTTTAAGTGTAATGACTACTGCATAGCACAACCCTTGGGTTTTAGCAACTCTGCTAGTTACATATTATGATTATTAAAAGCATTTCATCAAAGAACTAATTTTTTCAAGTCATTTTTATCGGTTCTTCCTTTATTTACCTCATATTATAAACAAAATATGTTCACTACAACCCTGTATAATTCCACGCCCTAGCCTACTACATAAGAAACTACTAGTGTTCATTAATTAAGTTCACCCTCGTTCATATCAGCACCTGTTCTTGAAAAGCGTTTAATAATGACGTCAAGTAACAGCTGTGACGTTGTGGTGAGAGTGGCGGGACTCTAGTTTCCTGAAGGAAAATTAAAACTATAATTGGATTAGCTGGCAACATTAGTTTTAAGTTTTTCGTGTTTTTTCTTGATGCCTGATTATCTTAATACTTGGAATCTACGCTAAATTGTTTATTACCTCTATTAATTTCAATCAGCGTATGACAAACAAATTTCATTGGTGTGTTCAGTCGTTTGACTGTACGGTTATTACTAATATTTTTATAATTTTGCTACTTATCAGTATTTTGTTTATAATATTGAAACTGAAATGTGACATGTATGTTATAAAACAAATACTTTTTCGAATTAAAAAACCAGTAATGTGCAATTTTGATATATTGATTAAAAAACCAGTAATATGTAATTTTCTTTGTTTATTAATATAAACATGGGATCAGCTTCAAGCTTTATTCTTCAATTTTTGTATATGCGTGTTTGTCACCTAATACCTCATAAACGGCTGGACCCGGTAGGTGTCTTATAAACCAGTTTTTTTTTTGTTAAAAGATGTAACACTTTCTTGCTGCATCTTGTAACAAACAAATAAATATAATAACATTACTTAAAAAACTGATAATATTATAAGCAGTGATTGAATGTTCTTGTCTTTAAATCCAAATTCTTTGCGATTAAAAGTAATATCCATCAATACCACCTTCATTATCAGATCAGAGTCAGCGGTATTTATACTCATACCATTTCTTTAGAAAAGAAACACAATACGTTATCCAGAAAAAACCGCAACAAAAAAGTTTCTTAAGAAAGCGCGTGCTCTATGTTGAGGGAGCTAATTATAGTCGTAATCCGGATCGATCCATTTGCTCGATTGCGCAAGCATCGAGGTCTCGATTACAAGTCGAGGTATCACCTCAGATACCGAGCTACTACGCCATACAGCCGGCTGATTCTTTAATTAGTTGCTTATCAAGATCGATAGCGGTAAGAGCAATCGATGCGATATAATCGAATGCTAATGTAACGTTACCTCTAAATATAATTGCTTCAAAGAAAAAAAAACTTGTTATGGACATCAGACTTGAGTCATTTCACGAAGAATGTTTCTAATGATTTGATTTGATTATGTTTCCTTTGACTCTTCACCAATCTGCATGAGAGATCAGAATTTCTTTATTTGTAACTTCAAGATTGTTATCGTTGTATGCATCGCTATATTTGAATATACCCTGAACCTTTTGATTATAAAAATAGAAATTAAAAATACATGTCCCACTATTTCCATCTGACTAACACCCAGTCTCATTACCGGTGGCTGTTGATAATATCTTGGAGCTAGCGGCGATTGTCCCTACATCACTTCTGAGAGTGACTATTCATTTAAATAAAGTTCTACAGATGTGTGCCTGATATAATCAATCTTCAACTCTTTTACCGAAGCATAATAACCAATATCAGTTTCTTCTATATTTCTTCTACACAAATTGCTGCGATTGAGCAGAGCACATTGAAAGTAAGTAATCATGCCAAAATATGATCAATTAAATAATCGAATTTCAATCGTAACTCAAAATTGTAACCTTGCTTGTAAACTAGGACAAAGGGCTGTAAAATAGAGGCCTAAACAATGTCAAAGTAAATCTATCGTAAAAACTTAACAGCCTTTTAAACAGTAACCGATCAATAGAAACATTACGATCACTTTCAACGTTCCGACGAACATAAAAGCTGAATTGGGGGCAGTTGAGTTTGGCATTAGCATACACCAGTTCGACGTCTGTCAATTTCCACAGATAAAGATGAATTCAAAGATAAACCCTCGATTTTATAGTTCAATTATTGTTTGTCAAAGGGGCCGACGCTACCACCCAAACTCACTTGATTGCTTATGTCCGTTTAAATGGAAACTGATTTCATTAATTACAAATATTGCCTCTAATCTTTATTATGTCAATGTTGTACTAAACGCTTTGTGTGTCCGGTTTTTATTTTTAAGCTTTTATTTGGAGTATCGTTGAGAGTTTTATTGTGGCTCGTTATCATTATCTAAATCATCGTAAGCATTAATATGAGCGTCATATTACTTACGTGTGGCGCGGCTCCCCCGTTCTGACGTAACATATAGCTGTATATATCATTATCGAGACAACAGCTAATATATTGCTTCGGTATTTAAGTATTAATGTTTTTAACGCGAGCCTTTAAGGTGCTGGTAGATTTATAAAACGTTAAGCTGTGTAATGCTTAATCTTTTATCGGGTTAAAATTAATAGCTACGATTGTAATAAATTAAATGAAGCCAATTGGAACAATACATTAAAGAAATCACGTTTTAAGGTATTACGTTAATCTTCTCGACCACATGTATGATTCTTATAGCATTTAAATAATGTTTTTTTAACATCATGGGATTGTCGTTATCTAGTAAAATGGGAGTACGTTACCCGATTTCATTAAAAAAAATCTTTATCCAGTTACAGTTAACATCGGAAGTTTTGACCATTGAACACTTTAGTTTCATGTTCAAGTAACAATTCGTACATTCTACTTAGAAATCTCTATCTTTCTGTTACTTTGACACGGTACTATACAAGGAGGTATTGATACTTTTGATTCCGTAAATATGACAGATCTCGTAGGAGTTTCATATTTAAAAATGACAATAATGTGAGGACTTTCCTCTACACTCCAAACTTTAAAAATCGACATTGACTATCATTCAAACAACCTTATACAGAATGCGGAAATCCTCAGCAGACTTTACACTTTAAGTCTAACAAATATGGTTCAATATCAATCGGCTGGCGCGTTGTGGTAGTTGTCGGTATGTTGACTGCATAACTACTTGCATACTCGAACACACTAGCATCGCACTCGCCTCAATCCAGCAAACTTCCTCTTTGCAACATGTAGAATTTCAGAACTTTAAGAGACTTAACTGATAATCTGGTATGACTGACGTGGGAAACATGGTTTCGCACAGCTTTAGAGTTGGTTAGAAGTTTATTATAGACTCAGCTTATTTATATCTATAAACATTTATAAATTGAAAGACATTGTTGAAGGACTGGCAGGCACAGACATAGAGAAATTATAACATTTGTCTGGTGGTGCAAATTGACAATACAATTCCTTGAATAAATTCGTCAACATTATATTTTGGTAGATCAATTGGTTTGAGAAGTCACCCGGTAAGCGGAAGATTGCGGATTCATGTCCCACCTAAGACTGTTGAAAAAATATATATTATCAAGGAAATGTATTTTAAAATACTACCTTTCCTAAAAAAATATATATTGGTTATATTTTATTTTTGTTTTTATAAGATTAATATCACAGAAAAAATACAGTTAAATTTCTACATTTGTTATAAAGATAGTTGTAGCAAACCAAGAGTTTGCCACTGCGCAATAACCCGTATTATTTGTCAAACCATTAAATATTTTGGATTATGTAGTCAAATTATTACGCCACTGATCAAATCGCACTAAATACCACATGCGTAAATCTGCCATTACGTTTTTGCCGCCTGCGTTACTTGAAATACGTCTAAACTCTACATTATCTGGACAAGTTTACAATTTTTGTTTACAAAAATGTTAACAATTTAATGTCTAGCATGAGAGCCATTTAATTCTGCAGATAGACTTTGTAGGTACACAGTTTTGCTTGTATACCTGACTATTATGTATGTATAATAATAAAGTCTTATCTGTGATAAAGTCTATGCCAATTGTTGGTTTCTAAGATTATTTTATTCGATAGTCTACTTATAACAACTTATCCAGATTTCAAGTATCCTAGCTATTTATTTATTTATTTTACACTTTATTGCACAATAATAAAAATAGTACAATAGGCGGACTTAATGCTAAAAGCATTCTCTCCCAGTCAACCATTGGGCCAAACAGAAATAAAACAGCTATGTATACATATATTTTTAATTTTAAGAACTAAATAGTTTCTTATTTGAAGTTCCAAGTTATAATTCTTTTTTTTCTCTGCCATAAATAAGTAAGAACAATATTTTGTAACCTATCCGTTAAACGTTGACCTGCCATTAGAATGCTTTTCAACGGTATTTTGAGCAGCAAAACGTAAAACAATATTCCATAATCCTCATTAAAACAGGGAACAGTTTCGTAGGGTATTGGAGCTTGTTTATTATCCATATGTAATATTAGACGAAAATTGTAATGAAGGCCAAGGGAATCCCGCAAGACGCCGGATAACAAGCTCTGTCGGCATAGGATTATCGCAAGTGACAAGATACAGCGGTTTAAAACACATTTTAAAAATTTTATACAGTTCGTTATCCTCTGGTGCCATAGCCATACTTGGTGTTACTAACCGGTAACAGAAAATTGAAGAAGATTTATGATCGGTATTGTCATATTGGTGTATCACAAATATTTAAACAATGTTGACAATTTTTTTTAGTATCTCAAAGAGCCTATTAACATTTATATTCATTACCACCTTTTCCATAAAGCTATTGTTATTATTATATCTCAGTACTTTTAAGGAAACTTGCTTGAAAGGACTGATGTCTCTCTTCTTAGTCGTGCACTCTTAACAGAGTGGTCGTGGTCATGATTCGGTCAGTTCCCGCGTCACCGCTGCTCTCGTGACGCGTCGCCAAGTAGCTCGATGTTTGGCAGAGTGGGAGCAATCGTTTATGCTGGAGTTGGTCACAGTTTTGATGAGTTCTGTCCACCTTGACGGAGAACGCCCACGGGATCTTTTGCCCTCGACTTTCCCCTGCACCACCAGTCGTTCCATTGAGTCCTCGTTACGGGTGATGTGTCCGGAAAACTTGAGGATTCGTATTTGCACAGTTGACGATAATCTCTCTTGGATGTTAAGTTCTTTGAGGATCGAAACGTTAGTGCGGTGCGCGATCCACGGGATTCTCAGCAGGACTGATGTACGTACATTTAATATCCTTTTTCTCAGTCTTATTATTAATATTGGCTTAGAGATTTGACTAATTATATCTATAAAAGGCATTAGCAACTTTTACTCTATAACTTTAAGTTACAATAAATTGGCGTATCAATCAAACGCCACTTTTTGAACGCATTACTACATTTCTAATACATTTTAATTACAATTCTAATTTCAAATAAATACACTTATCCGCTTTTTAAACAGGTACTACTAAACGCTTAAAACTTGTCACTTGTGACTGTTTCAAACACACCGCGCACAGTTGATTTATACTCACTGAGTTTCATATGTTTCACGTACGCTGTGTAACTGTTTCTGACCTCAACGTCTCATCAGCACGGGCTAATCCCATAGGATCCTGCTTGCGGCGGTGTGATCTTTGTATTGTGGTTAACAGTAATAATGGCCAGATGACTAGGATATGGAGAACACTAGGAGCTTCCTTGGCTAGATTAGCGGGTAGTAGAGAACGAGATAGGCACAATTGCAATATGATTAAAACCGGAGTAAAGCTAAAATTTTACTGGAAACTAGGATTTTTATAGTTGCAGCCATACATTTTTATTAAAAGAAGTACTTAAGCTTTTTGAATAAATGTTTTTAGGGTTCCGTACCCAAAGGGTAAAAACGGGACCCTATTACTAAGACTTCGCTGTCTGTCCGTCTGTCCGTTTGCCTGTCACCAGGCTGTATTTCAAGAACGGCGATAGCTAATCAGTTGGAATTTTGAATTAAAAATGTATAAACTATTTACCTAAACTAATTATTTTTTCCAGCTCATCAGCGTAACGTTTATCAGAAACTTTTTAAAAGAGTATAAAATAATTTAATGGTAAAAATAAAAATAAAAGATTCGCCATGCCTCTTGGATAAATTAGGGTTCAAACTGCAATCTTATCTTCATTTATAGGGCAGTAAAATTACGCTCCTCTCGCGAAACATAAAGGACCGTTTATCATCCACTCGGTACGTAGTTTAGGCACAATATAAGATTTTTCCGTAGACTCTGTATATAGCGTTAAACATGGTATTTTTTAACGTTCTCTGATTAAATCTTTGTGTACGTTTTTACTAAGGGGCTGTATTGTTAAGACGTTGTAATAAATTGATCTTTACTCAATATTTTGTTAAGTAGAAAACTTGACGTTAAATATTATTGCTTACATATTACGTTATTATAGGCAATGGTACTATTTATTTGATCTCTATTTGAATAAACATCTTAGAACTTGTTTCTTATATAATAAAATACATTGTTAGTGTTATTTGTTTAGAGAGTTTAACTCATAGAATTCTAAAATACTTAAAAACTTTTAACTAACAGAATTACTCAAAATATTGTCTTGCAATCGTGACCAACTCTGAAAATATATGAACACCTTCTTGACCTCTATTATATTCTTTGTTTTTAAAAAATACTTGCAAATCTGTTAATTTCCTAAAAATATATTGTCTTTGTACTTTTGTTATTTATACTTGTTGATCCGTAGCTACTTATTTAGGCTTTTTGATATTATGAGACATTTTTAAGATACTGTCCGTAATTTTCAGTAAGCTTACTGTTTCTTTGTCGATTACATGGTAGGCTGTAGAGTATCGAAGATTGATACCCTCTACACAGCCTTGGTTATTTTTCTTGTGAGATATTTTTTATGGCAGATTAAATAGAGCTCTTGGCAGATTCTCACACCCTCAGTATGGCCGTCCTAGGTTTTGTTATATCGGTATTATAAATTTATTCACTAACTTTCTAGGATTTTCCGTGATAGATGTAATAACAGTGATAGATAAAATAAAGTAAATGGGCCAAGAAGATTGTGCACTAGTTTGAAAACAAAATGTTATTAGTTGAAAATTATTGTTAGGTAAATTGCAGAGTTTGTGGAAAGAAATAAATAAAAATACAGTGGTTTTTGATAGGTAAAATCTTTTATGTAATCTTTTATTTTGCTGTTACACATATAATGTAATATAGATTGAGCAACAGATTTGGTGTAATATATTATTTCGCGATGGAATTACTTATTTCTAATGAACATTATTAAACAACTGTACCACTAGTAAACCTTATTGAAGATCAGCCGATAATGTGTCTTCGAGAAAAACATTTTCACTCTTACAGAATACATTATCGATTTGTTTTCGTTCGAAATTCAAGCGAACTAGAACGGTTTCCAACAATACCTAAAATAGATAAAACGAAAACAAACACAGCGTCCTTAAGCTGCAGTTAGTTAGTTCACATCACTTGACGATTGCTCAAATCGTTCTCACATTCGGCGTTTCTACCATTCGATACCTCCTACGTAAAGTATCGTATCCCCAAAACTACAATTTTACAGGAGAGCGTTTTAAAGGTTCAAACAATCCTAAAAACTGCATTTCTAGTCCAATTTTTATAAATTTTGGAATATGAGTTTAATTTATAGTATTCTTGACTATGCTAAAAGATAGTTAAACAAATATACGTATTTTCAGAGATATGGTTCTTACAATACTTTACGACGAAACAAAGGCTGTTCCAGTAATTGTATCTCATACTTACAACATTATTCTGCGGAATCTAGATTTATTCAGTTGTTGTATCTCATACTTGCCATATTTAACTACGGAATGAAGATTGCCTGCGATGTTGTATATGATAGTTACAACATTATACAGTGAAATATGTAAGCTTTATTACTCTGTATGTGACAATTACTATACACCTTGATTAAAAATTAGAGTGTATATTATTGCATATGAGCTAATTGTAGGTTGGAAAATAAAAAATGATATTTTCTAAGTCGAAATTTTTCACTTTTTAATAGTAAAAACATTATTTAGATATTTTAGAATGGATGTTTAATAAAAAATATAGACCCGCACATTTTCACAATTACAAACGGTTAATATCTTCTATTGCTAGCTGATGAAATTTCTAGTATTTAGAAACATAAAAAACCTATTTCACTCTTCTGTAGAAACAAATAAAATAGAATACCCAAGGAAACAAATTATAATTTGACTTGAAACAAATGAGGTAGGAATAGAGCCATGTCTAAGAAACTTGTAAGGCCATCATATTTTACCTTTGTATAAAGTAACCGGTAAGGATAAAGAGGACACAATTTCGCAATGCTATTTCTTTTGCGTCTTATGGCCAATAGTAGTAGGAGAAATACTGTTTATCACTGGTACGAATTAAGAAGGATTTTCTACTAAGACCGATTTTATGATCTAATGATGATATTATCTACATGACCCACTCTTTTTTTTTAATCATGTGCCCATTTAATAGTTGTTTATAGATAAAAAAATAGATATGCTTCATTTCAATGACGTCGTGTAGCTTTCCATCCCATCTAGCCCATTTTACCAAGCTCAAACACTTCAGAGGTGTAAAAATAAGGTTATTCTGTGACAAACGTTCTCCTATTCTGCTTGATTTTACAGTAAAATTAGTTAATAGCTAGTTCAAGGCGCAGAAGCACCTAATATCTTACTAAGGGGGTACCTTGAATGTATATAGTTGACAAGTTTTGCTACCTGGGGTCGACTGTATCGAACAATCTCACGTTTGATGCTGAGATTGATACACGTATCGGTAAAGCGGCGTCCATGTTTGGCAGGCTTAGTGCAAGAGTGTAGAATAATAAATACCTAACCACAAAAACCAAGATGATTGTCTACCAAACTTGCGTTCTGAGCATACTCTTATACGGGGCTGAAACCTGGACATTGTACGTAAAACAAGAGTTTCGACTAAATGCATTCCACATGCGTTAGAAGAATCTTGCATATAACTTGGCAGGACAGAGTCACAAACGAGCGGGTTCTGGAAATTGTTCTGCTTAAGCAGAGACGATTGCGGTGGCTAGGGCATGTGCATCAAATGTAATCTACTCGAATGCCGCGGCGTGTGCTTGGCGCTGTGGCAAACGCTAAAAGAGGGTTGGGAAGACCTATGCTGCGTTTCAAAGATTGTGCCAAGCGGGATATGGCTGCTTTTGGAATGGATTTTCGAATCTGGAAGAAACTCGCTAGTGATAGGGATAAATGGCGAAGGCGCGTGTTCGACGGGCGTAAAGTTCATGATGACGCCTGGTTCTCTGATCTCGCTAACAAACAACAAAAACGAAACAGACACTTGGCAGTCACCAACTCCTTCTTCACTTGTAGCAACAAAAATATATGCCGGTGAGAGTTGCAGTGAAATATGAAACTCTAGTAAATGTTATTTACCAATAATCATAATCACAAACGTAATCGACACTATAAGTAAGGAAAAGGATGCGGTGTCTTAAGATTTATGGTATTCAAATGTGTTGCAATGTCACATACGTATAATTTTTTATTTAACATGCCTCTATCTATCATTTTGGGCAGCACATTAATTCCTAATTCGTTCGTAATAAGAACCCTTAGCTTATTTGCTAAGGAGATTCTTATAACGAACGAACTGGTAAAATCTCTTAATTTTATTTCTTACTAGGATCATTCTGCGTTTAAGACATTGAATTATTGGTCATTAATGCCAGGCAGTCTAAATACACACTTTAATAATTATTTTAAGATACGATTTTAAAAATAATTTAGACATACCACATGAGTTTAAGCCAAAATAGCAACGTAAAATATAGCAAGTTAACATACGACAGAATTTATAATATCAACTTCCGAAGTACAACATTGTAATTACTACATACAAGATCTATTACTGTTTCAATGACAACGTAAAATGTTGTATGTATTACATACAATATTTTTTATGCACAATTAACCACGTAAATTGTTGTATGTAACATATACGACATTTGTTATTGCACGGTAAGCAACGTATACTGTTGTAAGTAACCTTTACGATATTTTAGGTTGGTATCACTAAACCGCGTAAACTGTGGCGAAGGACAATACAACATTTTACTTCGATGCCGTACGGAAGTTACAACAACTTACGTCTGAGAAATTCTTTTTAACATTGGTTTTTCGGTGTTTTTTCACTTTGAATGCATATAGTCCTATTAGTTAGGCTATTTTTCAGTAAAAACGCAAAACGGCATATTTGTTGGTTACGATACTTTACGTAGGAGGTGTCGCATTGTCGACGGTAGGAAGAGTAATATTGTCTTTAGATCTTGTATCAACTGGCTTGTTTCACTGTTTTGTATGTCTCTCGGAATTGGGTTAAA
Organism: Anania crocealis; assembly: GCA_949315895.1. Taxonomy (NCBI): domain Eukaryota; kingdom Metazoa; phylum Arthropoda; class Insecta; order Lepidoptera; family Crambidae; genus Anania; species Anania crocealis. The sequence goes on from OX438862.1 coordinate 13,796,820, forward strand.
AGCAAGCGAGGATTGACGTATTGTGGACGTGTCGATCAGTGCCAATAGATTACATGCGAAGCTAATACGAGGGCGGGTCAATAAGTCCGTGACTTTTGGAATAAAACACAGATTTTTTGATAAACAAATCATTTTATTTTTCAACGTAGTCTCCCTTGAGCTCTATACACTTTGTCCAACGCTTCTCCAATTTTTTTATCCCTTCCAAAAAATATGATTTGTCGAGGTCCTCAAAATAGGCCTTTGTTTGCGAGATGACTTCATCATTGGAGTCAAATCTTTTTCCACCAAGCCATTTCTTCAGGTTTGGGAACAAAAAGTAGTCACTCGGAGCCAAATCTGGAGAATAGGGTGGATGAGGGAGCAATTCATAGCCCAATTCATGGATTTTTGCCATGGCAACTGCACATGTGTGCACCCTTGCATTGTCTTGGTGGAAAAGAACTTTTTTCTTGGCCAAATGAGGTCGGTTTTTATTCAAATCGTCATTGAAGCGGTCCAATAAGTTGGCATAATATTCCCCATTGATTGTTCTTCCCTTTTGAAGGTAGTCAATGTGGATTATCCCACGTGCATCCCAAAAAACAGTCGCCATAACTTTATTGCCTGACAAACCCGCCTTGGCCTTCTTTGGCGCCGATTCACCCTTAGAAACCCACTGTTTTGACTGTTGTTTGGTCTCTGGTGTGTTGTGATGGATCCATGTTTCGTCCGTGGTTACAAAACGGCGCAAAAACTCCTCCATATTGCAATTAAAAAACGCCAAACCTTCCTGTGAAGTTGTTACACGATTGCGTTTGTGGTCGACTGTGAGCAAACGCGGCACCCATCTTGCGGAAAGCTTTCTCATGCCCAATTGATCTTTTAAAATTGAAACCACTGAGCCATGCGAGATCCCTACGGCTTCCACAATCTCTTGCACTTTCAATCTTCGGTCGGCCAACACCATATCGTGAATTTTTTCGATTGTTTCGGGTGTAGAGACCTCAACTGGGCGTCCAGGACGTTCGGCATCTTCAGTGCTTTTACGGCCACAACAAAATTCAGTAAACCACTTTTTTACCATTGAAATCGATGGTGCAGAGTCCCTATAGTATTTATCAAGCTTAGCCTTGGTCTCGGTAATGGTTTTTTTTCGCAAAAAATAATGCTTAATAAGCACACGAAATTCACCTTTTTCCATTTTTTCCTCAAATTACTGGGTAGTCTGATAAAAATAGCTGTCAAACACAAACTAACTGACGCAGCAAGTTCAAATTTTGATAGGAATCAACTGACAGATACCTGTTGACAGGAGTAGTGTTGCTTTTTCAGTAAAGAGGTCAAAAATTCAAAAAGTCACGGACTTATTGACCCGCCCTCGTAGTACAGTTAACTGATATCAATTTATAAAGCACTAGCTGGTGCTCGCGACTTCGTTTGTTTTATTTTTCATCCTGTAACGTTTTGTTATTATGCTTAATTAATAAATAATAAATAGGTTACGGAAAGAATGTAGCCGTAGGTATGTTCTGATCTCTCAACTTAATTACATTTTTTTTAATTGTATTAATACGTTGAATCTTAGGAGATTTAACGTATTAATTCAATTAAAAAATAGGTTAAACATTATTTAAAAAATCTGAAATTAATGAAACTCACGAATATTTTGTCTACTATTGAAGGCAATTTTATGTATTTGTAGGATTAAATTTGACCTATACAACTCGTACACTATATTCAGCAGCACAAAGTAGGTCAAGCAGCTGATGGTGTCCAAACTAAATTACCAATAAAATCAACATATTGGAGAAATATGTTTTACATTCGTTACATCAATATTAGCAGGTTTGGGTTAACATCATGTCAATCTCTGTGAATAATGTAGCTAACGGACTACATAATGTGTAGCTAATAAAATATACGATGTATGCAATACATTTTCACGAGAAGTAAATTTGTGTTAGACTTCAGAGCAAGATTTATTATTCAGGTTTTGAACACAAGGTTTTTGATTATAATCGTCTAGTAAACTGCGTTTGAAAAATTGTAAAATTCCAGCCACATATATATTTCACCCTTGGCCTATTTCAATTTATATGGGAAGCTAATAGTTATTTGGGATCTAATGAAAAATAAAACAACATAAAAGCAACATATATTGTAATAAAATCATCAGGACAAAAGGCTTGTTGCAAAAGTAAAATCGTCATCCAATATCATTCTCTTTCAGATAATGGCCTCTCCGAAAGGAAGAGTTTGTCTTAATCGTGATGCTTGGCTGGGGTTGGCGTAATAGTTAAGCTAAACATGGGAGATCTCCTGTTGGTATTTTTTCAGTCGTTTTTATTTAGGATATGAAAAAGTAAAAAAGGGGCACCACCTTTTTTCTATTTATTCTGTTTATTTCTTTATTACTCTGTCTTCAGACATCACACGACTTATAATTACTAAACGAATCATTACCGAAATCGCCCTACTGTAAAATTAAATAATAAAAAAACCTTTGCCCAAAAATGAATTTCATGGATGCCTAACGTTTGTTAGTTTTTATTTGATGGACAACAGACTTTATGCCTTTAGTAAACATAATATGTTTACCAAAGGCATAAAGTAATTTACTAAAAATATATTATATTTTTTAGTTTGATAAAGTTGACTGGTAAAGATCGCTTCTTAGCGATGTGTTCTTTGTGCAGTAAAGTATATTGTATTGTAAACCCTATTTAAGCCTCTACTTTTTTCGTTGATGTGAAAATAATCATTGTTTGTAAAATCCAAGCAAATCCACCCATCTATCTTGGGCGCTCAAGTTTACATATACACCATTTTTAGGTGTTTTTAGCTATTTAACTAAAGGTACTACAATCTGCTTTCATAGAAATTGATCGTTTTACCCTATCACGTATTCGCATTACATTTCGTCATTATCACTCCCGAGTTTTGAAGTTTGCCCGATAAATATCGTGTCGTGAGAGAATATGCCTGTTAACACATAACGAGGTGTGGAGTAAGCTTACCAGTCATGATCACGGCACTGCAAAAACTGAACAGTCATCTCACCTGAACCTCTCCAATAACAAAATACAGCCAGTACATAGCATAGAGGTCAATATACCATATTATGAAAGATACAAACATTGCTGCATTGGTTGTAGCTTGTCTTTTTGAATTAGAGTACGAAGAAAACAAGTTTAATTTCCTTACGGATAATCAGCAACACTCATCATTTCCATCTTGAAATGTGTTGGCTGCATTCTAAGACCTACGGTCAAGACTTTTCGAGTTATGTGTCGACCACTGACCTCAATGCAAAATGAGAAAGGTCTTTACTCTCCTTCCTAATGCGGACAGATAAGAACCTTAAGAGTGCGGAGATAAGTTCGACTTTATTTGTACCACATTACATAAACTGCCTATAGTTTCAATTTAAAAAGAAGCAGACGTCGGCAAGAGATAATTTGTATGCCTTATTGTAGTATTACCTGTACGTGAGTAACGCTTAACAAGTGTAAAAGATGGAATAACAGTATAGAATGGAAAGAAATGAGCATGAATTGCAAAGTTCAATCTGCAAACAAATTGACTTTGATTAAGTGTTAAGGATCGGGTTTGGCTGTTAATTTTACACCTTAGGTGCCCAGATATGCGCTAAATATACATGTAGTGTTCTTTGTTGAACATTGTGCCTGTGTGTATGTAAATGTAAGATGTATCCGAGTCCTAATGTTAGTAGTTGAATTTCAAGCGTAAGTTTTACTAGCACGATATTAAATTTGTCTATTTACAAAGTATATAGACTAGCAAAAATGGATTTTAGTCATGCCTCTTTCTTACTTCACGTTTGACGTTATAAAATATAGTAGAATTTTATTTGCGTGCTTTGTGTCCTCAGAAACTATAACAAGGATTTATGTACATATTTTGAAAAAAATCAGACACTGCTTTTCTGAATCTGGCATAAAGCTTTGATCACAAACACTCACCTTACTTCATCAAAATCGTCAAAGATATCGTTAACATAGAACAAAAATATATACAGTATCTGGGTCAGTAAATTCATACTTTTGTCGTATCAAAGTTATTCTAACAAGCGCTGGTTATACTAACTCCACTTCTGAGTCAAACGCAAAGTTGACAAAGCTTGTTCCGTCTAATACTGCATCTAACATTGCTTTGTTGGCTCCTGGTGTTGATGGAGCGTTCTCAGCAAACGGTCCATGTTTTAGGATAATGCTACAAAGGTATTATTATATATTCAAGCATTTGACTTTGCAGTTAAGCTTATAGCTATCTGCATTAGTTGTAGTTCAATATACGAATGTAAGCTAAAAAGTTTTGCCTGCCAATTGAATAGTTTTAATCTAATAACTGCGATTTTTGATCGGACAATTTTATTTTTGTAAAATAAAAGTTTTGCTTTGATTAGCACAGGAGACTTAATAATTGATAATATGAGTTAGTTCCTCCGAGATTTCTACTATGTACCTGTTAATATTAGTAATTCATTAACTAGTTATCTACATGGTAATAAATGTTGAAGTAACTAACTCATATGACAGTAATCATGAAAGTTACTAGATCATGTTATAGTCTAAGATCCCACCATACAACGACCTTCACCGAGCTGTTTATTGGATGAAAAGTTTTTTATATACAAATAAATATGCCAAAAAATATATTGCAAATGGGTTGCCTAAAAAAATTCAGCCCAGAGTATGATTAATTTTTTTTTTTAATATTTTAATCTAATTTTTTTTTCTGGTTTGGTTAATAGACAAATTTCATACCAATCGAAAATATGAAGCCCAAAGAATATGCAAACGTTAGGTTGACTATTTTTTTCCCGTCACAACTCTTGAGTAGGCAGATATAAACAGGTAAATCGAACTAGTAGCTTGCACCGGTCTGGTTAATTAAATACATTTAAATACAAATAAATATTATTCATTTATGAACACGGTGGTATACGGTTGAATGCAAAAAACAAAGTCATGAAATTCAGTTGTCAAATTTTAAAAATTCTACTCTGGACTGAAATTTTTTAGGCAACCCATTTGCAATATATTTTTTGGCATATTTAATTGTATATAAAAAACTTTTCATCCAATACAGCTCGGTGAAGGTCGTTGTATGGTGGGATTTTATACTATTACTGAAGAGTCTGTTTGTAATATCTAAATAAATATTATTACTAACCAAATTTTTTGAAAATGCGATTAAATGTGTTCCAAAATTAATATTTGTTTATGTGCCTGTCTCAGGCAATGACACTGCTTAAATTTTTGAAATTAAGGAAGTAAGTAAGTATAGAAATTTTTATAACAAATAATGCAAAATTTTATCATAAAACATAGACAATGATATTTTGTTTAAATTCAATGTAATATTTTTTTACATCTAATTAAAAAATGATTACATAATTAACATTACATTTTAAGTAAACAGATAGACTAAAACATTAATGTACTTAGTCAATCATAACGTATCACTTGAATAATTTTAGGTTTTTATTTTACGAAATACAATTAAGTTTATTTATTAAAAACATTTTAGGAGTTATAAAGGTGCTTTCATCTTAGGCGGTCTCATCGCTCTCGTCCACACATTACGCCACATAATAATAATGTTCCACAACACAAAAACTGTTTTTGTTTCCCTGCGTTTCCTCTTTCTACTAGTTAACGCTAAGGATAATGCAAAGGTTAACAGTGTGGTTGCTATGACAGTGTTATACTCGTATGAACATAGCTTAGTTCTAAGGAACATCTTGTAAGCATCCTCAAATAACAAGCGAGGTACAGTTAACTGGTACTTAGTGCGGCGTGGCACACTTGTGTTGTGAATTTTAGGTGAGGGAATATCTTTAGTAATTTGACTTTTATAATTTTTCATGTCACGTTAACGTTAATTAATGAGATCATTAAAAGAAATCATTATTAAAGAAATCATCAAATCATTAAAAGAAAATATTTAAAAAATTTGCGTAAATTTCTAGGAATACATTCTAAGCAATGTTGGTTTTGAACCAAATAATAATATGTCGTTTAACATAGTTCAAAATCAGTGTACCGAATAAACAGAGATATTAAGGGCAGCTACGAAAGTGTAATAGTTACAAGAACTAGTGCCATTTGGCTTCAGTGCCTCTTAAAGGATATTAAGCAAAGATGTTGCGTGCCTGTTTGCCACTTCATTTGACAATTACCCCGTCCGCTACGTTTAGTGATAGCTATTTCGAAACAGACAGTCCATACGACGAGTGACAAAGTATAATAGGCTGAAATTAAGCATAGTTTGTAGGGTTAAAGACACTGCCAATTTTTACCAAATGTCACATAAGTATCAAAATAAAGGTATTTTTTACTCACTTTATTGCATATAAAAAGATAGTACAACTGGCGGACTTAGTGCCAGAAGAATTCTCTACCAGTCAACCACTAGGCAAAGCAGAGATTATACAGTAAACTTACTTTTCAACATAAATTATGTAACGATTATTTAGAGTCTGCTAGTTCTACCCTAGTACCCTAGCTCATACACAACACGTTTGGCCTTCTTATATATATTTTTTTTCAGTGGGATTTGTTACCACGATCGCTTGACCCGCAGAGCTAAAAACTAGACTAGGTATCGGTTTTTAAAAAGTTTTGATAAATTTAAGTCGGAACTCATTATAATGCATAATTATTTTCTGTAAGCTTAGAACTAAAAACAATGTACAGTCTAGTTTTCTGAAAAATAAATTAAAAAGCTTTTAAAAAGTATTGTCTACTTATATCGTCAGGAACCTCTTACTGTCACATTTTTTTATTAATTTTGTAGTAATATTTTTTAGCTAAGTTTAATACTAAACGCTTAACGTCGCATCTCAAGTGCTAGCAAAGGCTAACTCACATATCACTGAAGCACTATAAAGCAAAAACCGTACTAGAAAATTTATTTAAGTGATTATAAGAACACCAATCTTGACTATTATAACTGGAAACTATACATATATGCTTTATATGTATAGTTTTAGGTAGGTATATACAGTTTCGACACAAAATAAACTTTATCAATACTGGTTCAGTGAATAACCGCGTACCGGACGACGTTCCGTGGGCAGGCCCTCTACAAGGTGGACCGACGATCTGGTCAAGGTCGCAGGAAGCCGCTGGATGCGGACAGCAAGGACCGATCGTTGTGGAGATCCTTGGGGGAAGCCTATGCCCAGCAGTAGCTGACCGTTCAATTTCGGCTTTGGTACAGTTGAGGCAATAATAACACAAACACAGGTACAATCATTAACTGATTGGCAATTCCGTCCGGTTAGTGGCATCTGTCGTATGTGGTTAATTGCGAGGGTACATCCACAAAGACAATTAGAAGCGCCAGTCGTGATTGCGTGAGAGCTTAGGAGAATGGTTATGGTCGGTTTCTAGTCCTTGTTACGTAGGGAAGCTGTTGTGTCTCTGGAGAATACAATGCAATTTTCTATGAACAATACAGAAGAACACGCTTATATTTTATTATCATCAGTCCACTGCTGGACATAAGCGGACTCTAGATCGTATTTCAGTTGCGTTGTGTCTGAATAAGAAACTGTGTACAAGGTATCAGACAATAAAATTTATAATTCCATCTTCGTCATGATGACTTCATAATAATATTCTTTTACATAAGTTGCTCTGACCAAACCTTGTTTGTTTTATTATTTTGTAGAATACCTACTTTTGATATTTTTCATGATAAAAGTAAGGATAGGTTTAATAGTCTAGGTTTCTTGGCAGTCTTAAATTCAAGTTTGATCAGTAAGAAAACAGTCCATGAGTACAAATTCAATAATTTTTTTTAATGTCCCGCGGCTGATTAGTCTTTTTTATGGATCTTTGTATGCTCCAAATGAACTCAAATTATTACAAAATATAATATTTTAAAATACTTACATTTTAGAAGGTTTTAAAATTTAGCTTACTATTAAATTAGGAAATATCATTATGTGGAAATACCCCTTAATACGATTATTTTGTGACAAAACCTACTAACTATGACTATACTTAAAGTATGACATTGCCGATTATTTCCCACTTTTTATTTTATTTTGTTTATTTCTTTTTGTATTGTATCAAAAACTAAATAAAGTAACTTTCGACTAAAAAAAAATGCAATACTAGTGCCTATTACTTCAAAGGAAGTCGTTGAAAAGACCCCTTACAATGTGTCAGCTGACCTTCTTGCTTCAATTAAGTATATACTTTGATTTTCAGAAATTTAAATACTATAATGCGTAGCTTTATAACCATTTAACTTTTACCTTTTATTGCATCGAAAACGGTTCAGGCGTTTTTAAAAAACTAAAAAATTGTTAGTATGGAAAAATGACTTTTCTCGATTTCGTCCATACAAAACGGCAATTTTATACTTTAACCCCTATAATAATTTTATCAAAATAAGTTCAATTAACAAAATTAGCACGTTGATAACGTATTTTCATTTGAATAATTATCAAACAACAGCTGGCAATAATATCCGGAACCACTAATAAGACCGCAAACTGTAGGTTATTATTCGTTTAGTTGTTTAATGGTTATGCCACAAAAGTAAACTTTAATACTTCAGTATTTTGCATTGAAAAATGTGTCTGTAAGATTGTTTAATAAAAGTAGAATTACAGGCTTTAATAATCATACCACTGTAGGAAAAAGGCCTCACCAAATCACCAAACGGCCTTACCAAGGCAGTGATGGGTACACGCTTGCGCAATACAATCTAAATCAATTAAAATCAAAAATTTTGATTCCATCTATAGACATGTAATAAAAACTAGCTTACATTTACAACTCCCTCTAGTAAGATAGCCTAGCGTTAACGAATATTTTCTAGGGGAATTTGCAATGTGAGCAAGGGCTTAAAGTTTAATTTAATTAAATAATTATGATATCTAACTAGAACATCTTTACTGGCGTTGCTTGTGCCGTGAGGTAACACTCTAAAATAGAACAGCCCTTCTGGTCATATAGGTATAACACAGAAAAAAGGTTAGAAAGGCGATGTATGGGAGAGGCACGCGTGCCACAGAGGTTATGAGCAAACGCTCATACTTCTGCCCGAACAAGAATGTAAGTGAGCGCTGTGATTGGTTTCTTTTGACGACGCGCGACCCTATTGGCCGAGCGATGTCAAAATAATTCGATTGATTGGCGTTCTTTGAATTCGTCTAAGAGTGCGAAAGCTTGTGCCTATGTGCACAAGTAGTAGGTAGTAGGGTGCAAGCAGCGACATCAGTTCACTTACAAATACTATACTAATGTGGGCTGATGATGACGTTCGTAGAAAATTTTCCACAATGTTGAAATAATATTTTATTTACAAAAGTCTATGTTAATTGACATCTGTTGCAGTCCTATTGGCGCTTCCAAATTCCACATGAGTAATCGGTTTAAGAGACTATTATTTTGCGAGTTCGGCTCGTTTGGGATTAATTAACGAATGAAAAGGGCCAGCGCGGTTACTCATTTAGTGTAGATTGGATTCGTTATTTATTCAATCCGTGTTTTTGCGAAGTCGAGTTGATTGAGGAGATTTTTAGGGAACTCGTAAAATGGAAAGGAATAAAAATTATTACTTATATCGTGAAGTGGAGTAAACAGAATCGGGTTACATAAAAATCATTTCTTGGTTTTATGTATGATCGTATTGTAATCGAGCAAATGGATTTTGCTAGGCATACGAGCACAGAACAGACAAACACGAGTATATAATATAGGTACCTACCGTCGAAAGCCCTGTTCAGCTGACATGAAAGTATGAACCATTTTTATTTTAATAAAACACAGCATGGCACGCTTACTCTTGACACACAACTGATTCCAATCCATTTCTCATGTTAAATTTATTTAGTTTTAGCAAATTCCACGAAAATATGAACTTGATTTTGCGCTATTGTAGCGTTCAGGAATGCCATAACGGAATTACAGACATCAATACTCTAATGTTATATTTTTAACAAATTTACTTTTGTTACACGTTACTGTCTACTATTTCTACGTGTGTAAGGAAACTTTATGAATTCACACGAACCCAATGGTCATTCTTGACAAAAACATAGTTTTTTTAAAAATTAACTATGGGCTTGCTCTTGACTATATACTTAATTCTACGGTTAAAAAAAGCCTAAGATGGAGCAAGCTTACCCAGAAAGTGGCACTAGTTTTCCCACACACCAGCGAAACGCAGAAAAACTGTTTTGCGCTGGACTCCGGCACGAGGGTTGTAGCATCCAGGCAGCCTCATACTAAGCCTACCATCGCAGAGGGATCTGTTAGCCGTCATCTTTGGTTAGAAAACTAAAGATGCCAGGGTGGACCACTAGGAGGTAGATATCACCACCCCAACTTGAATACAGAAAGCCTTAAATACAGGAGTCCTACTAATGCAGTAGTTTATACAGGTAAAGGTTGTATAGTGGTATTGGAAGCGCACTGTTATGAGCTAAACTTCAGCTCCATATTGCTTCTGTTTTATTTAACTACTCGACCGGCCGCGTGCTAAGCCGCGGTTTCATTAAAACACGATCGGGCATATTGCCTACTGCACATGAGACTCAGCATTATTTCCGCTATGCATGCATACGCGATTATCGTAAAAATTTACGGCTTTACTTTGTTGGGCCATTGTGTATATTGTTAAGGTAAGCATGTGCAAATTATGCGCAAGTTTTAAGAGTCACGTTAGGTTTCATATCTGTTTTAATATTTATAGTTTTAGATGTCCTAATGCGTTTTTAGGTTTTACCTTTATTCCTAGAGTAAGATTGTTTTTCTCAAGCACTGAAGCTTGTGTAAGCAATGCTAATATTGGCACTTATAATAAAGTTATTAACAATATTGTATGTATTTATAAATTACCCAATTGGCGTAGTAATGCAGTGACATAATCGTCTTAAACGCAAAGCATATTGCATGCATGCATTTTGAAGATGAATTTTGCTAAATTGACTACAAAATTGGTTATGCTACACCTATAAGAGCTTCTGTCAAAATTTCCATTTAGTATAATCACAGTCTATGAATAATCTCGTTACATAAGCAACATAATAGTGTTGTTTTGCTTCTGAAAAAGATTACACGGTACCAGTAAATATAAGAGGTACTTAAAAATAGCACTGTTTTTGTGTTATCATATTTTTCCCCTTGTTTGCTGTAATTTGCTGCCATCTAATCGAAAGATAAAAATTTCACAATAAAATTTGAACAAATCACAAAAAAATGGTAGTCGGAGCAAATTCTGGCAAGTCTGAGGACTTCTGGAATTATTGGTTTCCAACTGCAGCTCTTATAGAGTTACAATGGTTTTTCGTTCAGTGTGAGGTAGCTTTAAATTATGAAGTGTTGTATCTTGAAGTCTTGCGTTATCAAGGAGCTTGATAGGTACGAATAATTTTACGTACGCATATACATATTGCAACAAATTAAAAAAAAGTAAATTTGAGTACTGAATAAGCAATAAAATACGTATAAGTATACACACCTTGACGTGTCAACAAGTATGGGAAACGGGTGGCCGTTCCGAGCGCAGCGGTCTGTGGTGGCTGTCCACTGGGTGTCGAGTTACATGCGTTGAAAAAATAATACTTACTAAGAACTATGTTGAAATTGGATCGATTGGATATGGCATTTTCGTTTGATGTGGCAGTATTAGTTACTAGCTTTAGCTACCCACGGCTCTGCCCACTTGAGTTTAACTTATATCGGACGGGCAGTGCCGTTAATAGCCTTTTCTGCACCCTGTGCGATCTCCTAAAACTGCGCCTTTGTTTTTTTTTAGATACTATAGGTACCTACCCTAGCTAGAGCGATAGAACTAATGTGGACAAACAAGCAGTATTTAATGTACCCTTTTCCTACTAAAGCTCAAACAAGGTCTAGCAAATGCGTTGCCCACTTTGATACTTCTCTGCAATGTTATGGTTTCAGTAAACTGTAAATTAATTTAATTTTACTTGTACTTAGTATGGTAAAGTTTTGAATAGGGAAGGTAGCAGTACGTATGCGCTGTAATCTTGCATTTATCAGGAGCAAACCGAAAAAATAATAGTCCTGCCTGGTCTGGCCATTCCTGCACCCCCTAAAATCTACGCCCTGTGCCTGGGCACCGGTGGCACCGCACTATTTACGGCACTGCGGACGGGTGGAAATCTATGCCCAGCAGTGGGATACAAAATAGCCTATGCCGTTTCTCGAGGCCCAATCTATCTTTGTACTAAATTTTATAAAAATCGGTCAGGTAGTGTAGGGGTGAAAGCGTAACAGAGTTAAGTACTGACTTTCTCATATAAAATATTAGTTAGGATTAGCCAGAAATACAATTTAGGTAAATGGTATAACAAGCTAAAACCAGCCTATATTAAGATATGCATATAAATATAATAGTGAAGTTAGAAATTTGACATCATCTTTTATTATTATTTTTATTTTGATACAAACTAAAATTTTGTGATTTCGATTTGTACGAAAACATTTTTTTCCAAAATTATGATATAAAATTTCTGACTTCACCATAGTATTTACGTGCTTTTGTTAACAGAGGCTTAACACACTGAATACTTAAATAAGTTATTTTATAATCGCACTACCCATGGGCAACATGGCGGTTATTTCAGTCATTAAATTGGAGTCCATTTTATGTGTATCAACTTTTTATTTCTAAGTATGTTTTTTGTTTATGAATATGATGGTGGAAAACAGATGAACCCGGCCCCTAAAGTCAGGTTTTTAAACACAAATAAAAACAATAGCTAAATATTACCTACACTACATAGTTAAGTACACTCAAAATAGCAGATTGGCAACTAAATAGTCTTTGTTATCTTTATTCATGAATCACAATGGAACCTGAAGACCTAATATTAAAGTTCACTATATTTTCCTACAACAGTTTTAAGCCTGAATTTCCTCAGAGTTAGATAAGGGTGCCCTTCGGTTCGCCTAAAATTTAAAGTCCTAATTTCATTTGGCCGAACCGTATTGGCCTAAACTTATAACGTATAATTATTGTCTAGTCTAACAGTTGTTTTCGCACTATTATAGATTGGTCTAAAAATTGAAAACCCTAATTTCAGTATGTCTAATATCGAAAGCACTAAAATGTATTAGCATCTTTTTTTGACATTACGCTCTATTTTTTTTAAACAGAAAATTTTAAGAAACGAATCGCTCACAAACCGACCCCAAGCAGTCTTGTCTGCCCTACCCCTAGAGTGTAATTCAAAAGCGCGTAGGCGCGGAGGGGCGAGGCGGCCCGCGGGCTGAGGAGCAGGAGGCTGTAAGCGAGGAGCCGCGGCGGTGAGCGTAAGCCATCTGCGACGATAAGCACGCGTGGGACCGCCGGAGCCCCGCAGCGCCGAAGCCGTCACGGAAGTCTGATTGTTTGGATGCATGCATGATTGCTTGTTTGCATGCATGTCTGCTTGATTGCATGCATGATTGCTTGTTTGCATGCATGATTGCTTGTTTGCATACATGCTTGCTTGCTTGCTTGCATGCATGCTTATTTCTTTGCATGCATGCATGCTTGTTTGCATGCACTCATGCTTGCTTGCTTGCTTACTTCTTTTAAGTTTTTAATTTTCTGCGAATAAAAATTTGGAACTGCAAAAGGGTAGGTGTTATGATATATTCAGCGAAATTATAATACGGCGATATAAAGTTAAGCGTAGTAAAAATAGGCTAAATACGTTTAGGAATAGTAAAAATGTGCGAAAAAATTTTAGGCTAATAGTTTGTGCGCCAATGACAATTAGGAGTACAAATAATTAGGCATCCCGATATATACCCGTTAGATAAAGCTATCAAATGTGTTTATTTTAGTGATTACCAACACACAGTCTACAAATAAATCTTAATAATTTACCATTTGGTTACGTTGTTGCCTAGATGTTTTAGATAAAGTCGTCATCATTTATTTATGGATTTGCCTGAATTATGCATACTCTATTGCTTAAATAAGTAGGTTTGACGACCTAATGTTTAGCAATATCTACAAAAATACGCTAAGGATTAAGCAAACTATGAACATTATAGAAGAGTAAATATAAATCGATATTATAATACAAGTTTTCAAAATAAACGCTACACTAGTTACTAATACAGCGTACTCACTACACAGGATGAAATTTTAACCACCTTCCAAATTTTTATATCGATACCTTCAGGTTCAATTGGCGTATAAACCATTTTGGCCAAATCGAGTTATATATACCATTTTGTTCAGAATTTTTTTCTCTATCGATCTGTATATTCGAAATGTTTAAATTCGCAAAAAAAATGTTTATACACCCTAAAAAAATATTGCCGAAAAGTTAAACAAATTCCATAAAAACAGTGTAAAAGCCAAGTGGTTGTTTTTGGTATTTCTGTTAAGATGTAATGACCATACGTTTCTTTAAGCCCGGGCGTAAAACTCTATGATGATTGCAAATGGTTTTTACGTTAAGAGTGTTAAGACGCATTCAAAGATTTCAATGTCGTAAGTCCACGTATTCAGGAGGTTGTATATAGAAGATGAGTAAGAGCCACTACAAATTCCTTTCCCGAGCACACCATGGCTCTACTCCCTGTTCAGAAGTCTCAAATTCATCACAACCAATCGAAATCAATTTTATTGGCGGCAGCCCTGAACCGGGAAAGAAACCTTAATTTTTTGCCATAATTGCAAAATTATAAACTTTGTAAGCTAAAACATTAATGATATAAAAAAGCACCACATAAAATATAACTAACTACAAAAGAATTATTAGCAAGAAGTAATTCCAGTCTCTCCGCGCTGCCTGGCCGATCCGAAGGTTCCCATTATGATGGCTGCATTGCCACGTTGAATGGCAATGGAGACCTGCTGAACTAACCAGGACCCAGAGCGGGAATCATTCCTTTTCTCTCACAACCGTCACCCTAACTCCTTAAAAAGGTCTTGAGCCTCACTACCCCATGGTCCTGCCGTCTCAACTGCGAATGGTACGAAATCGCAGAGTGACTCTAATGCTGAATATTTAGAGTGTTTCAACTTCGCACCGTTTTCCGCCACCCACTCCGCAGAAATGACGGTTTGTTTCAAATGAGACGCAGCAAAAGTGCTAACACACGTAGCATCCTACAAGAGACACCGAGCCCTCCGCCATGGAACCAATGTAAGTCCATCTGGCTTCTTACCATCTGTCCGAGATAGTCTCGGAGGTTCTAAAATACACGGAATATTTAGTGATGTCATGGCCCTACGAATAATCTCATTAATTGAATGGTGCCTCGGAAAGCAACCCGCATATCTCTGACAGCTTAAACCATGGTGTCCAATCTTCGCCACCATCAAACCACAAATACAGCGATGCGCTTCACACACCTTGCCCCCCAATCTTAGACCCACTGCTATTTTTAAAGAATCGTTATCGAGCAGTGTGCCCAATTGAGGAGAAGGAAAGGCATGTAACCCCGCACCAGATTCAGGCCTTATGACAGCTTTCAGACGCGCCAAATCAACTCCTCCGGCACCACTCAACAAACGAGAATACAATAAATTACAGAGGATGTCGTCCCATTCCTTCTGAACCACAAGATTTTCTGGGCGGTCATCAGCTGGACAAAGCATGGTCCACAGAAGTGAATATTAGTTTCGTCTTTTAAGTTCCAATATCGTGATTTTTTCTAATTAGAGTTATTAAAAATTCTTAATTTTATGCCATAATTTTGCTACAAAATTGTAAAATAAAAACATTAAAAGAAAGTTATTCTCGTAATCTGGCAATTTTATTTTATCTACATCAACCAAATATAGTTATAACACTAAAAATATATTTTTATACATTCTCGAAACAATATAAGTGTGCTTATAAACAACATATCATTCTTTTTATACAATGTTTTATTAATTCATTTAAATAAATCACTATAATCAATGGTTGTAAAAACCAAAAAATATACATCTATCGGTCTTTACGTTAGCAATTGCAATCTAATGTTTACTAAAAATTCAAATACGACGTAAAGAGATATTTTTAGATCCATTATATGACGTCGTATAAACCACCGAGTGTATTTTTTAAAGACGTAAATCCAAGCTAACTTTAAAACTAACGAAGATGGGCATGTTTTGAATATTTAGATTTTTTATCGCAAAATTTTAAGAATGTTTTCTCTTGGTCATTTTTTAATAGCTTCTGAAATAAAAAAGTTATGATTTTTTTTATATAAAAAAAAAACGTTTTTTGGCTCTCCTGAAAAGTACGGTTTTGGTTTATACGACAATTGAACCTGAAGGTATCGATATATTAATCTACGAGACAAATTACAAATGACGTATTTTTTCTTTTGGTATAGCCCAGTACAAAAATGTCAAGATAAAGCGCTTAGAAAATGTCGGCCAAAAATCAAAAATTTTTGATACGGCCGTCTTAATCCTGTATAGAGTGTGCGAGGAATCTTGAGCCTAGATAGTTGTTGGTTCATTTCGAACTTGAAAACTCTGGTGACTTCTCACCCGTTTACCCTTGGGACGACCCTAGCAAAGATCTGAGCCTACATAGGCTCTCTTGCGGTCAGTCCTCCCCTTGATCGGGCCAACCAGAATTCATCCGGTGCCTTCAGCGCCTAGCACGGTTTCGTGCTGGCTATTAAGCGGTCGTACCCCAGCCTTCCGCGAACTACGTTGGTGCATGAAAAACGTTAATATTACTATAATAGACATGTATAAAAATCATTTGTTTAATCATTGATATTAAAATAACATCTCATCAGTGTAAAAGTACGGTCAGCTCTTAAGAGTGCTGAGGACAAACATTAGAATTAACTGGACAACTGCTCTAATCACCATTGAGCTACTCAGACATTTAGTGTGTTCATGAATATAATCAAGGCTTTACGCTACAAGTCACCTATGGCAGACTAAAATTTTATTCAAAAAAATATTATTAGAATTATACTAGCAATTATTAAAAAAACAGTTTTTTGTCTTCTCCATCAAATCAAAATGAGTGTAAACTCATCACTCCGTGTAACTTTTCTAAACAATCCCACGTAACCCTATCGCCGCGATAGCTACTCTACGGTTTTAGTTCCTCGATGACTGACCTCAGGAATTCGATGACGTAATAACCAATCAGTCGATATGATGTAGATTAATAAAGATACAGACGAAGGGTGGAAGGGTTGGACCCTAAGCGTATGCGTCATTGAGGGTCAAAATTTTAGAATCGTAATTTTATTTTTCTTTGTTTTTTTCTTGTCTTTGATTATTATAATTGGAAGTTACACAGGAGTTAGAGTTTTTCGAACCGCCTCTTAAAAAGTGTCTTATTTTTACGACTTCTTCTAAAATATGTATTTTTTTCCCAAATAAAAGCCATTTCTAAAGCTTTATTTATACTTAAATTCTCATTAATGTTTTTTTTTTGTTTTATCTATGTCATCATAATATTATATAATATAATTTAAACCGTAATACAAAAATGTTTCAAATGTGAAAATGAAGGTGCTGCGCTTTATGGTGACGAGCTGACAGTACCTCGTACCAGTACGGTAGTATTACACCAAAATAATTTGTAAAATTATGATACGGAACTCTGTTTAACAAATTTTAACGAGTAGGCATGTTAATGACAGAGTCATTACACAATTTGATCAAGTTCAGCTTTAAACCGCTAAGTACGAGATATGTTAAAATTTAGCCAAGAATAGTACCTACCAGAGTAAACATCGATGTATATTGATTAGCTAGCGGGCCCGGCAAACTTCGTATCTCCCGACCTATCCTAACCCGTCTCTATACATTTTGATAACTAAAAATCAATATAAGTGTTCTAACTAGCACGATTTTCTTTAAATTCATTAAAAAATAAGAAATACCTATGTGCTTCTTTATTTAAAAACGCAAATAAGAAATCTAACAACTAATACCTAATAAAATGTATAAGCGACTTCTAAAAAGCATCAGCAACAAACACTGTCCGATCTTTTTGTTGATGATTTTTCTCCTTCACAATGAATTTCGTAAAATATATAACGTATCTTAACTTCATTAATTCGTAATTCTGATTTGGATTTAAATTCTAACTAAACCATAAAGTTTATACCAATAGCATATTAAATTCTAACCTTAGCATGCGAGTAGTTTTACGATTAATTCTAGATTAATAAGGACTGATTACGAATTTGCAAATTAGTTCACGGCTGTATTATCAAAGAGAAATATTAATATCTTCACAGAGAGCTTCTGAATAGTTTTGGAGCTGTATGTTATCATCATTTAGCTTGACAGATGATGAAGACTGGATATAATATTTTGACGACCATTTGGATCAGCGGTAGTAAACGCTGCTTCTGAGCCATGGGTCGCGGGTTCGATCCCCACACGGTACAAATATGTTTGTACTGGTCTGGGTGTTTTCTATATATTATAAGTATATATTTACAAAAAAAAAAGTATGTATGTAAGTTTATCGGTTGTCTAGTACCCCATACGACAGGGTACTTAATATAACTTAATTTGGGACTAGATGGCTCTGTGTGGCCCAGTGAGGCATGTCTTAAATATTTATTTGATAAGCAGCAATTAGGTGCATAGCAATTTAAAATATTAATCCATTGCCCTTTATATTATAACTCTTGGTAATCTTAACCATTGCTCTTGCAACTGAGGTAAAACTACAAATTCGAATTACTTCTGGCAAAATCTGCTATAGATGCCTAAATGCTTACTTTACATACGTAAATAATTAGAGTTTACCCTTCGACTGTGTGCGTGTAGAAAGCGACTATATCGCACTTCTGATTGTAACTTGTTTCTGATAACATCTATTCTTAGATATTATTTGAAATTTTTACAATAGCAAAAAGTTGTTTCACTAAATTAAGAAAATGATGATTATGTAAACACACATTAACCCCTTCAAAGGATTAACCAGGGGGTGGAACAATAACACAGAAAATATCTGTTAGTAGTTTTTTTTCTAATTTTTAAGTAGCAGCGTAAAACTAAGATTCTAGCTAAATACTAGAAGTGGGAAATATCTTAAACTTAGTTTAGAGTTTTGAAAATATTTAAAAAAAATTTCAAGTAATCATTGCCTCTATCTAGGTGCAGTCAAGATTGAACATTAAAGGTATCAGCATATTAGGATACTTGAAACATAAGTAATATTTTTCTTGTAAAGTCTGTGTCATAAATCAATCACGTTATGTTTACATGAAAAACATACTTTTAGGATGTAGGTATGTATTTCAATTTCAATTTTTAGTAACGTTTTTTTTTGTTGAAATAATATACTCGTAGCTAAGTAATAACAATTCTAATTTTAATAAAGTTCATCTCACTAGACTTCTTAAAGAAGTACAAATACTTAATAACTTCAGAGGTTCCCAGAAAAATCTCTTGGACAAACGGATTTTGGGGAACAAAGAAAATACAAGTACGTAAGTATCTCATTACAGAGGGCTTAATTTCAAAACCTCGACTCGTGAAAGGGGATTTCCATTTTTTAACCTCAAGAGAATAGAGGGATGACCTCTGAGAAAAAACTAATCTGGGACAAAAGACATGAGTTCAAATGTACGTGCTCTTTATACATGGGTATTTTACGATTATTGATCTGTAAAAAGCAACATTTTAGTAAAATATGCAACTTAGGTAGCAGAAGCTAGTGATTCTCATACAAATATTATTTTTGTTTGTCATAATTGTTTGGTTTATTATTTGCTGTAAAAGTAAGCTGTGTATGTTTTTTTAAAATAAAATCAGCTTTTATATTTAATCTAAAATCGGGCCACCCATAAAAATACCCACGTAGCGGTCTCGACTGTCTTAGCAGTCACGAGTGTCGTATTAGCAGTACCGTTCTCATCATTGCCTAAACTTGCGAATTTTATATTTTTTATAACCTCTTTTGCATCCCACACTCAACATCATTATTATATATTTCAAATAATTTTATAAATCTTTGTTCAGACATTACAAATTTCAACAACTAAAACCAAAATATCTTTTACCACTGGATGTCTCTGTTTGAAATAAAATTATGCTTTTTTTTAGAAAACCGATATGCACAGGAAACACCTTAAAATATTTTCCATAAAATTCACCACAGCCTCCGGCACTCGAAGCATGCAAAAACAGTATGCGTTATGAAACCATAAACTGCAGCACTCCAGTTATTCAAGCATATTAAATTAGAGGTAATAAAAAACTTTACAATAGTGGCAAACAGTCATAGTGATGTGATAACTGAAATCTAAGTTCATAACGGATATTTTGCAAAAGTCAATTAATTATACCATGTATACCACGAAACGTCAAATTTTGTCAATTGATATTGATCTCTAGCTGTAGGATTTAAAGTTGAAAATCAATTCAATGACCTTTATCTTTTTGGGTAGGTTGATCTGCCGTTGTCTGTACATTGCTTTTAATGTGGTGCTGATATTTCGGCACTGTTGCAAGCACCATGATTATTTCTGTTTATCCGTGATTATGGCACTTGTAACAGTGCCAAAACATCGAAAACTCATTAAAAATACAAGATATAGGGTATAAATTCTGCATCAATTAACTCTTGTTATAGTGACCATGAACATTTCAATCACGGAAATATTGCACAAAATGAAGGGCATCTATCGTCATATTTTGTAGATATTAAAAGTATAGTTATTAAGGTAATATCGGAAAATAGAATAAATTAGTTACAATATATTTTACATATTCTTACTCTCTATATAAATTATGGGTTATTTAAGAAGTTTATAATTTCTTATAATTCCCCATGAAGCAAATTCTATTTTTATTACTTGATTTGTGTATAATTGACAATTGTATTGAATAATATTAAGTATGAAATTTTTACAACCTTGAAATATTTGGCAGTTACATTAACTATAATACTAAAAGCTATATTGTGCGAGTACATTCATTTATTAAACCGAAGTAGGTATGTAGCAATTAATGAGCACCTAAAAAATCTATCATTGGAACTTTTTCCCAACACTAAACGCTCGTCAGTTCACAAGGGATGCACGCTCTCCTGTCCGGTCTGTGATTTTATGCGACATTAAATTACGGCTGAGAATTTACGTAAGGTCAAGCTTTATGTCAATCTACATAAGTACGTTGAGTGTTGAATTTTATATAAATATACACAAATGTAATTCTCGATTTCACACATTATCATTTATGTAAGATTTTTTTAAGTTAAATATAAAACCATGACGATGCCGATTTTAGTTGTATGATATTATCTATAATAATATTATAAAGCTAAAGAGTTTGTTTGTTTGTTTGAACGCGAAATCTCTGGAAGTACTGTGGGTCTAGCACGAAAAATTGTCGAATTCGAATCGTTTGTGTGTTCGTATCGCCATCGAAATATTTAGTATAAAAACTTAAACAGCGCTCGCGCGGTCAAAACGAGAACTACAAAACAAAGCACGAACTTTGTGTCGTTTGCTTTCGATACGCAAACGATTCGAAGTCGATAGTTCTTTGTGCTAGACCCACTGGTTCGAATTGAAAAACTCTTTTTGTGTTGGATAGTCCATGTAGGATCGAGGAAGGCTTTAGGCTATATTACATCACGCTGCGACCAATAGTAGCGAAGCATCAGTGAAAAATGTTGCAAAAATAATCGCGATCATAAAAACAGAAATTGACGCGTACGAAGTCGCGGGGAACAGCTAGTTTTATATAATAACCAACAGACTTCGTTCAGTCAAAAAACGGCCAAGTGTGAGCAGGACTCGCGGACGAAAGGTTCCGTGCCCGTATCTAACTAACTATCTCGGTTCAAGAGATACAGCCTGATGACAGACAGACGGGTAGACAGATAGACAGCGAAGTCTCAGTAATAGGGTCCCGTTTTACATTTTGGATAGAGAACCCTAAAAATATTAGTCTGTCACATTAACGAAGTGATCACTTGTCTGAACATGTAGGTAATCACTTCGTTAATGTGACAGTAGTGTAAAAATATTTTCCTCACAATTCTTACGTTTTCTCTCTAAGAGGAGTTTTCTTGAGCTTTAGTGAAAATGTGAACAAGACAAACAAAATGACCGAATAGGACTAGCCGTTCTCGAGTTTTGTCCATAGCAACATATTTGGCGATTCGTTTTATTTATAAGTCACTAATGAATAAGTTTAATAGTGTTGTTGTCGTATGTTGCTGGCATATTGAAAGAGTGGCACCTGTCCTCTCTCTATAGATGTTGTAAGAGGTGATAAAAGGTACTACCAGAAGACAGCGTCTTCTCTTTACCATTGGCCAAACTGCGACCGCCAACCCGTCTGGCAAGCGTGGCGATAGGTATATGGATTTTGAAAACTTCCTAGAGGTTTTTCTTTTATCGGTGTTGGGTACTAATAATTGCATTAATTGTACTGAATGCATTCTTGAGGGAGGGCTTGCTCAATCAGTGTTAGTGCGGGTAGTGTGGTAAAGGTACCTAGGCCGGTGTTAACAAGCGGAAATTATTAGAAAATAATTTTCAAAATCCATATTCAGTTATGGGTTTCCGCAAAGTAACGCCTGAGTCTATTAATTTTATTTTTTTAAGCGATGCGATATCCTTCTTTTGGATATGCCCAAGTCGATCTGATACTGATTTAGGATAGTAATGAATTTTAATATGGAATCGGGATATTCAGCAAATTAAGTAACAACAACTCCGCTTTATTTTTGCTTCGCTTTTGGTTTAGCGTTCGTATCGACGGCTTTAAATTGCATAAGTTTTTAAATTAGGTCGAATTATATATCCGAAGTCGGATTCTTAAGAACTTCCGCTGTCCGGGCACTCGGGCAGCTATAAATTGTTCAAGAGAACAAATAACTTGACTTAAGAAATTAGCTTCAAGTAATTGTTGAGGAGGGAATAGAGTTTATAACTGAAAGAAGATGAGGCGGACGTTTTTTGTATAATGATTAGGTACGCGGGAAAGTTCAATTCTTTCGACCGTTTCAAATTTTCCACTTGGAACAGTCATCACGTACCAATCTCACACTCGTTTGATGATCTACCGATAGAACAAACAGTTACAATTAACTCAGTACGCAAAGTAAATTTACAATTTTGCCGTTATATAGATACAAAGTTTTATGATTGGCGTTGTAAAAATATTAAAGAATTTAATTTTTACTTCACGTAATAATTAAATTCTTTAATATTTTTTAATTTTTCTACTTTTTATATCAAAACTAGCTGGCCCCGCGAACTTCGTTTCACCTCAGAATAGTATTTAGTTTTGACGTCTTAAATGTCATTGTCATCAAATATGGCGTGGTTGGAAAAGATTATCAAGAAATATATTTTCTTAATTTATAACTGTTTAAGGTTTTTAACACTTATTATACTATTCCTGACCAAGACAAATTCAATAAAATCAAATTAATAAATATCGGTCCAGCCTTCTCGACTTATAAGTTGTGTAACTAACACGACTTTCTTTTATATATATAGATAGATTACTATTATTAGGTACCGTCTCACTATCTTTCTCTCATAAAATGTAGTAAAAATTTTAATTTTAATCTAGTGTCAGACTTTTTCAAGCCATTCTAAAGTCCTCTTAGTGATTTGTCTCTACGACACGCATCTTAAGATAAGTCAAAGGACCACAAACCTAAAAAGCGCCACTATGACCCCTTTGCATAGTCATATCGTTTCATGAATAACCCCAACTGGAAATCTAACTTTGGACCCTTGCAGTACCTGAACCACCAATCTACAACACCAACTACCATTGGTTTGTATAATAAAGTAAAACTATTGTAAGAAGTGTAATTTTTTTATGTTAATGTAGATAAGTAATTCCGAGAATATTAGAATAACCTAAATTAAACGTCAAAAAATAAATTTCTTTGTAGAAGTGTAATTAATAATGTAGTAGAAACCTTGAAATCAAACAAATAATTTTTAACTAGTTTCATACTTGAAATGAGAATGAAAGGCTTTACTTGCATCAGATCAGCCATTTAATATACAGAATTTCCCTCAGATCAGAATGGAATTTCATTTTTTTTTCCATACAAAGTGCCTGCAATTACCGGCCAATGCAAAGTGATGCTTCAATGAGCGAAGCTTAATCACATCGATAAAAACTGAATGACACGCTTTAATAGTGTCGCGAACAAAGGGCTGTAAAATTTTATCGACATCGAGTGTCTTATTTTCTATGAAAGTTATTCAATTCAAATTCTCGGGTTAAGATATGTCCGGTGTCAGGTAAAAATATAATGTGTCGAAATCGTAAAATGAGTCGAGTTGTCTTTACTGAATGGTGCTATGCCTTGCATTGCTTGCGTAGGTTACTCTGACTCGTTGATACTAAGTAAGAGAAAGTCAAAAGTGTGAGTACCTACATTCAAGTATTTTCATAATTTTCAAAGCAAGTTTATTTTTAAGTTTATCACACATATCCCTAAATATGTGTGATAAACGTACAAATAAAATTTTCAAATTATTTATTTGACTCTGAAATTTATACTTTTACTTAATAACAATTATTTACAATTAACTACACAACTTCCAAATGGACTACACAATCATAATGCGTGGAGTTAATACTTTTTTAAGCAAATGACGTGTGTTTTTAAATATCTCATAAAACCCTCAATTTTAAAAACGGTCACATTACACACAAATAAAAATATTAATACCGTTACTAATACATTTTTTTGTTCTATGATATGCAACAATATTTAGTCAAGACGATAAATCATTATATTATCGTGTCAAACTGATTAACAGACTAGTTATACTAACTCTACCATCAAAGTATCATCTGTCTCGTCGATTTGTCGATAATCGGTGACATCACTATCACGCCCGCGGTCGTCCTTACGCAAATTACACCCTACATCGCTCACTCTTACAGTTTGCACCTCTCGCTCGTTTTGCAAATTTATATGAATCATTATTGGCTTGAATTATAGTACAGCGAGTCGTGCTCGTACGGCCTGCAAGTGTTGATGTAGGAAGATAAAATTTTAGCAGTCAACATCAACAAAATGTACTTACTTACATTTTGTTGCTGTTGTAAACAATCGTTTGAAGGCTTAAGTATTTCCTTAAGTTTATTATGTATCTGATAATGTATGATATCATCATATTTACCCACATTAAATCACTGCTAAACATTGACCCTCTAAAAGATGGGATAAAAAAAATTTCAAGCTGGTTAGCTTAGTTGACAAGTTTCACGACATGTGACGAGAAGGGGTGGTGCTGTTCGTACAATATACTCTGTGATAAATATATATATAATACTCTTTATTAGATACACAACAAAAAAAATGATTATGGTGATGATTATTGAAAACTTCAGTTAAAAAAAACAGCAAGTCATTTTAAGTCAACTTAGGACGATCACCGTTGATAATTTGATTTGTCTCGATGCAAATGCAAAATGTTTATTTAAAATAAAATATTAATTTCTGGAATTATTATCATTCCCTTTTTTAGCTACCGTTTAAAGTTAAATTCAAAACCGGTTCCATTTATTAAAAAACTTCCCAGTAGAACAAAAGCAAAATACAGATTCTGCGAAAAATTACAATTTTAAATAGTAATGCATAAATAAAAATACCACCTCCATGATATATTGTGACTCCGTATCAAAATGCGCATCAATAACGCATAGAGGTGTTATCAAGTCCCCTTTAGCTTCGGTTCGAAGCCTTTCTACAATGTGGTACGCTTATATTTCAAGCCAAAGAGTCGTCCCATCGTAGGTTCATGATAAAAGACCTAGCGCCGACCTGTTTCGATGATGTATTGGAATTACATACTTACAATTGACGTTTTAAAGAATTAAACAATACGCGTACAAGTTATTTATTATTTATTAATAAAGGAAATATATATAGGAAAGGGTGGGGGGTTATACACGTGCTTTGGAAGGCACGTTAAGTCGTTGGTCTTGGCTTCTATCGTAAGATATAAGTCTTTAAAATGTGCCATGTTATTAACTCAAAATTCTTACTTCACTCGTATGTCAGTAATTATTTTGTAAAAATATGTTTTGGTTAAAACTACGCCTAGCATATTTAAAAGTAATTTGAGTTAGCATAGATAATATTAAATACCTTCAACCTGCTCTATTTTTGACTTTGTCAAAAACTGACAGCAGAGATTTCTGAAGTTGGACATCAAACAAAAACCAACAAAATGTACGTTGCAAATACTTGGATACTTTGTAGTGTTATCTTATTAGTCTCATTATTTTACGGGATTAAGGGTGACTTTGGTGTTATTAAAGAACAAAGCCAAATTGCATCAAGACCTCAGCTTGAAAACAATTTGGACAGAACTCCGAGTGAGTCCGTAATTACAACGGCTTTTACTGTGGACGATGAAAAATTTGACGATAATGAACTCGGAAAACTTTTTATATCAAATTTTAAATTATATGAAAATTTGGAGAGAGTAAGAAACATAAATGGCACCCGTGGGACGGCAAGAAAAACAAGGGACGCAAATGATACTTCTAGGAACGGAATGGAATGCCTTTCGTGCTTTGCAAATGGGACTTCGGCGTCTGATGAAAACTGTTACAGGGGAACGTAGGTACACAATTTTGATTTGAATTTTTTTTGCACGATTTCTATTTCATTCTAATTTCTGATTATAGATCCCGTAAAATTAAATGCGCAGATGCAGAACAATGTTTTGTAGAGCTAAACCCTCAATACTTACGCCGTGGTTGCATGATGTCTACAAGAGTCAACAGAACTTTTTATTGCAAATGTCCTCTGTGTAACGACAAACCTTCCAACGATAACACTTACTACGGTTATAATTCTATTCACGACTGGGCTTTTGACAACTTTTTATTGCAAAAACCTTTAGTCGGTTTGGATCTTATGTGTAAAGTTTGCGAGACGGCCGGAACTAATCTAGTAACAGATAAAAATTGCAGGCAGGGGAGAGGGTAAGTTAGTTATATTATGGTTTCCTTCGCTGTATACGGTTATTCAGCTGCGTAAATTTTATCACACAATACAAATTCTTGTTTTTTACCTGTAAACTTTTACATATCACCAGTTTACAGTAGTTTTAATTTTTATAAAAGTTTAAACTTTATAAAAAAGGCAAAATAACATTTCATATCGAATTCAGCTCATAAACCGAAAACACCTTCCTTTAGAAACATGGCCCAAACTATGAAAATTAATTTTGGTTATTCTTAATAAATTGCTCAGCTTTCATGCCAGTCTCAATGAAAATTTTCATATTTTGGCCCATGTTTCTATAGTGTAGATGTTAACCGTCTTCAAAAAGAAAGAGGTTTTTCGTTTTTTTATTTTCATGGAAAATTATGTACCTTGAAATATTATTTCGTCGTAATGTTACAACCTAAGAAAACATTTCATCATTTCAATTTCAGCGCGGATTATATGGTCTGCGGGCATAATCAGATGTGCTTTATTAATATTGATGACGAAGTTGATCACGTCACCAGAGGCTGTAGGGCAAGGCCTGTATATAATTCAATGTATTTTTTCTGCAACCAAACTAGATGCAATGACGTTGAACATACAAACCCAATATTAACATTTCGATCGTTGCCTACGTTGATAAATGAGAAAAAACTGAAATTGGTTAAAGTTAAAAATTATGCAAAAGAAGATCAATTATATTGCATGCATTTAATTTTGGCGTGCATCCTCTTTGTCTTAATTTAATCGCTCTGACAGACATAAACTGACATCTTAGTTGGTGAGTTATTATTACATTTTCTTTTCTAATTCTTACTAAACGTCATTTGAAGTACTTTCAAACCTTAGTTTCAAACTAAATTAATTACAATAATTATAATGTTTTTGAAGCAAACTACATAAACATGATGCAGGTTCAATACTGTTTGTATTTTTACTTAATTTGCGCACAAGTAATGTGTAAGGATAATGGGATCGTCAAAAGTAAGAACGCTTTGCCTTATTTTAGAAGACAAGTAGAAGAACTTACTGAAGATACAACATCACAAACTACTTTATCTAACGATTTGCGTAATAATTTGGTCTCATTTTTCATCAAAAATGTTAAAAAAATCTACAATGAAATTGATGATGTCAGTCAAGTTGAACAGTCTACTTCAGTATGTACTTCAACTAAGGAACATAGTTTAATTGGTACTACATCTAAGATGTTATCAGATTTATTTTCGAAAAATATCATCAACTCAAATGATTCTATGACCAGTAATAAAACTAATTCAAGTAGAAAATCTAATGTAAATACAGTATCAGATCATGGTAAAACGTACTTGAATGAAATGGTAATATACAAAAATGTAACCTTAATACATTTCTCAGATAAAGAAATTATTGATGTGGAGTTATCAACAACAGCATATGCACTAACAAAAAAAGAAGAATTGATGCATCTAGCTAAAAATTTGATATCTTATGATACTGATCGAAAGCAACGAGATAACGAATTGCAACCATTATATGGAAATATATCTCTGGTTGACAATGATAATAATGGGATTCCCGATCGTTTGCGATCATGCATTATATGCAACAATGTTGAAATGGAGGAATGCAGTGATCCAAAAAATCATTTGTAAGTAAACTTTTGTTTATGGTTTGTGTTAGTAGCATTCAAATATGTACAGTACGCTAGATTCAATAAAATATTTATGGTTGGCGACTAATTATCTGGATTAATTTGAGCTGGCATTGAAAGAAAATTGAAGAAATTGAAATAAAAAAGCAAGTTTTATGTTAAACGCACAAGTATTTTTGTAACCTATTTATAGATTTTATAAAAGTGTTTTATCAAGAACCTATTGTAAATCCGTAACTTATCAAAAAATAGGAGATTTAAAGCAGATACTGGATAACCATTCTACATATTCTTATTTTTTCAAGTACTATCTTGTTGAGCATCGTTACGGTTTTCTATTTAAACTACACATCGATTTGATGAGGTACTTTTACAATTATCTGCTCCTCAGAATACCAGCGACGGTCTGCGAACGTGACGACGATTTGTGCTATTCACTGCACACTCCTTTCGGTGTGATAGATCGTGGATGTTTCAACGCAAATCACAACCTTACCACCTACGTCTGCTCGTGCAATCTATGCAACTACATATCAATTTCTGAAATGCCGTACATATTTTCCAAGAAGCGGGATTGGGTCGATAATGTGGTTGAACTCTCACGTACAAGGCATTTAAGGAAATCTGTGTTTAAAGATATGTCTTGCTTGAAATGCGAGTCTAACGCGACGGCTAAGTCGGTGGATATGCTTGATGCTGCTAACTGCTTGGAAGGCAATATGCAAGTATTTCTTTTACAGTCTTAACAATTATTAAAATAAATAAACTTATGTTATTATTATGCCAATTAACAGCTTACAACGGATTATCGTAAAGCGACACTTGAGTATTAATTTGATATGTTTAAGACATTTGTTTTATACACAACCAAACTACATATTCAATTAGGACATATTCATAGAAGTGTATTGCAAAGCGAAATTTATTAAGAAATCAAAGGTATTTTATCGCAAATCCTTATATACTATATGATGAAGCTTCTGTTAACAGAGAACCTACGTTGTTAGCTTCAATTGTGGCAACATATTAGACTACTAGTCCATAGGATTGTAGTAATACGTGCAATTTATCAATTGCTTCAACTGTCTGACAAACGTCTGCACAAACTAGGCCATTTAGCTGTGATTACTAGACGACCGGGCTGACTGAACTAGTATTTTACTATTGCGCCGTATCAATGGATAAAATTGTTCTAGTTTCTGGTTTTTTGCAGTGGTTCCTTGCCTACTGAGGAATGTCAAGAAAACGAAGTATGCGCAGTCAAGGCAATTAGGAAGGATGGATATCTTTGGCGTGGATGCGTCAAGTATCCTCTTTTCAACTATTGGTTAGCTCTCTGCGATAGTGACCTTTGCAACTATGATTCCATTCTCTCTGTTTATGACGTCGAGTAAAAATATTTTTATTATATTATTTTATGTATTTGAATAAATTTTGTATGTTATTAAAGTTTATTAACTTCGTATTTTTTTTAGTTTTATCTTAATCACTAGCTGTTCCCCGCGACTTCGTACGCGTCAATTTCAGTTTTTAAGATCGCGATTATTTTTTCAACATTTTTCACTGATGCTTCGCTCCTACTGGTCGCAGCGTGATGTTATATAGCCTAAAGCCTTCCTCGAGGCATGGACTATCCAACACAAAAAGAATTTTTCAATTCGAACCAGTACTTCCAGAGATTAGCGCGTTCAAACAAACAAACAAACAAACAAACTCTTCAGCTTTATAATATTAGTATAGATGATAAAAAATTGAAGAGCAATAATGTTTCATGATAAAAAAATAATAATTATATCATCAATATTATGTTGTTTTTAAAATAAAAAAAATATTTATATTTTTTAAGTATTCTTTACTATTAATTTTTAACACTAAGTCAAATCATTAAAAATATCCGTAAAAGGAAATTTCACGTCGATACCTAATTACCTGCACTTAAGTTTTTTTATTGATTATAAAACAGTATTTTAAAGGTGGTATTCAAATCAAAAGCTGCAACTGGAAATGTGCATCAATATTTTATCAAACGCAAAGCCTAGCAGCCCTCCGCCTTGGGAATACGTTCCGAGAAAGTGGTCGAGATCAACACAACTAGCCTTAAGTCAGAACTTCTCAAACTTTTTTGTTTGGTGTTGGAAAAGAAAAAAATATGTTATGTATTTAACCCGCTAATATATTACCTGATCACAAATAACTTCAATCGACATATTGCTAGGAACGTATTCGTACGTCGTTTGCTGGTTTTTAGTCATGTGCTATGTCACGAAGTTAATTTATGTTATTTTCTAAACAATAGTTACAGTTGAAGGTGACAAGATCACGTTTTTCCATTACAATTTACCATACCATTTTTAATAATACAAAATTATTAAAAAATGTACATTGATATCCAAGTTGTTGACTTTTTGTTGACAAACAATGTGGAACACTCTACGCCTCTTGACGTTAAAATAATATTAGGGGTTAAAGTATGAAATTGCCGTTTTGTATGGACGAAATCGAGAAAACTCATTTTTCCATACTAACAATTTTTAAGTACCTATTTTTAAAAACGCCTAAACCGTTTTCGATGCAATTAAAGGTGAAAGTTAGATGGTTATAAAGCTACGTATTACAGTATTTAAATTTCTGAAAATCAAAGTATATAATACAAATATACTTAATTGAAGCAAGAAGGTCAGCTGACACATTGTAAGGGGTCTTTTCAACGACTTCCTTTGAAGTAATAGGCACTAGTATTGCATTTTTTTTTAGTCAAAAGTTACTTTATTTAGTTTTTGATACAATACAAAAAGAATTACGCAATAATACGACTATACTCAAGAGCTATAAACAAAATAAAAAGTGGGAAAATAATCGGCAATTTCATACTTTAACCCCTATTAAAACTGTTATTGTGTCTTGCAATGTGTCCCACAAAACAAGGATTTTAGAAATCGGAATTACATGATTAGTTTAAAGTCTAGTTTAGTTTTTTGTTTGGGAATCGGTTACTATTCCAGATATAGGTAGCCGTGGTCTAATTGAATTTCACGGTCGTATAGGGCCGGGTCCCTTTGAAGAATTTCACAAAGTGGAAACAAGTCTGATGGACTAATACTTTGAACCTCTGATCTGGAATTGCTGATAAAGTGCATTTTACGTACATATAGACTTATTTATTTTAAGACAGCTTAAAAGGCTATGTGAATCCTATGAACTGCTTGGAATTTTTATGCTAAATGCAGAAAATTAGAGAATAGAAAGCTATTTTGATTCGGTACCAAAGTCTGAAGTGTAGTTTTCCACAGTTCTGAAAGTCTGACAAACCGATACGAGTTAATTGCCAAAGTAGTTGAGAGCACAGATAGTTTCATTAAAGTATAGAGACGATAGCCTTATTACAAAGAGAAAATTTCAAATGTAAGAAATAATTCGATATCTCTAGCTGTTCGAAGATTCTTGCCAAAATTATATCGGTAAAGATTGTCAACAAAATGATACTGACTTCAGCGGTTTAAACAATAGTGTTTGAGGTCAAGGCTGACTTTAAGAGTAAGTAAATATCCTTTGGCGTCTAGCCAGAATCATTTATGCGGGCACGGCTCCAGATTCGTAGGTATACTTATTTGGTGTCAGCGTTTGTGTCATCTTTATAGACCCTGAAAATGTATATAAAACTAGTTAAAGTTTCACGCCTTGAAAATGATTAAATATAATTTTCCTATTGATCTTTCCCTATTGTTTGTCCGATTCTGTTTGTGCGTCTTTATGCGTCTTTATGTTTGTTCAGTTTATACGTTTAAGCCGCTAAATTAATTTCAATAAAATTTCCTATAGAGGCATCCCAAGAATCATCATTGAGTTGCGAGTACCTAGATGAATTCGGGTCTAGTACCAAATTACTAAAATTTAAAAGAAAGGTGCGTTTCGTCTTTAACGTTTACGTCTATAAGCTGTTTTCAAGAGTCTTCACGAACCGCCTTGCGCGAAAACTCGACGAATTCCATCCCCCGGAACAGGCTGGATTTCGGAGCGGATATGGAACCATAGATCACATCCACACAGTGCGGGAGATTATACAGAAGATCGAAGAGTATAATCAGCCCTTGTGTCTAACATTCGTGGACTATGAGATCTGCTCCGTTTTGGGGTCCCTGCAGCGTTGCCAAGTAGATTGGCGGTACGTCCAAGTGATGAGATGTCTCTACGAAGTTGCCACCATGTCCGTCCAAGTACAGAATCAGCAAACAAAACCTATACCGTTGCATCGAGGAGTGAGACAAGGGGACGTCATTTTCCCGAAATTGTTCACAAATGCAATGGAGGATATGTTGAAGACGCTGCACTAGAAAGGACGAGGCGTCAACATCAATAGCGAATACATCTCTCACTTGCGATTTGCAGACTACATCGTCATTATGGCGGAAACGCTACAGGACCTACAACAGATGCTGAATGACCTGGCTGACTCTTCTGTACGCAACGGCTTGCGGATGAACCTGGATAAAACCAAGGTTATGTTCTATGAACATGTACTACCGCAACCGATTGCAGTGCACGGTTCCATCCTCGAAGTTGTTCTGTACCTTGGGCAGACATAGCAGTTGGGAAGAAACAACTTTGAGGATGAGGTGAACAGAAGAATTCAGTTAGGTTGGGCAGCATTTGGGAAACTACGTCGAGTCTTCTCATCGTCGATCCCACAACGCCTCAAGACGAAAGTCTTCAATCAGTGCGTCCTACCCGTCATGACATACGGAGTCGAAACGTGGACACTGACGATACGGCTAGTCCACAAGTTCAAAGTCGCTCAGCGGGCTATGGAAAGAGCTATGCTCGGAGTTTCACTTAGGGATAAAATCAGAAATGAGGTGATCCGGCAGAGAACTAAAGTTACCGACATAGCCCACCGGATTAGCAAGCTGAAGTGGCAGTGGGCTAGCCATATTAGCTGCAGAACCGACAACCGATGGGGTAAACGAGTTCTTGAGTGGAGACTGCGTTTCGGCAAACGTAATGTAGGACGCCCTCAGGCCAGGTGGAGTGATGATTTGCGCAAGGTGGCTGGCAGGGGCTGGATGCGAGAAGCTGAGGATCGGCTTAAGTGGCGTGCATTTGGAGAGATCCAGCAGCGGACTGCAATAGGCTGATGATGATGATGATGTGCGTTTCGAAACGAGTCATGACCAATCACATTTCTTGAAATTTGTGATCTGAGGGACCCGGTCCGTTCCTCTTCTGTGTAAGTTTTTTTTGACGTGATACTTTTATTAGGATGTACAAATGACAGTACAAAATACTTTATATGATATTTCAGCAATTTAATTGCAATAATAATATCAGTATTTAAACTTGAAAAATAATGTCTCAGGCGGGACTTGAACCCACATCTCCTCGCATGCCGGGTGCGGCACTTTAACATTTTACAGTACCTACAAAAGGTTAGGTTGACATCTCTTTTAGTTGAAATGAAAGTGAATTTGTAACAAAAATATAGGTAGTATGGAATGCAGACCATTGTACGTTAATAATCATTAAATTTTTATTATTGCTTCTTAATAATATAAGCCCTATTTCTTGGAAAAAGTGAAGCTTTCTATTAGAGAGTTCTTTCAGCCTGAAAGCTTTGTACGGTTTAAAATATTATTGTAGATATTTTATTATTAACTTGTTAGATATGAGGTGTGATTATTTTTACGACATGCTCATACCTACTTTCTATGACTTTTGTTTTGCGTCGTGCATTTTTTTTTTAGGAACCAATACGTCCGTATTACGTTATTACGAAATAAAATTGGACTATTGTGTTTTATCAATAATGTTTATGTCAGTCAGCAGCAATCAATCTTAACTTGGTATACGTCTAACCAAAAAGCAAGGTGGTAGTCTTAGTCATATTAGTCAACTTTCACTCCACCACGAGAAATAAAGGCAAATTAAAATTTTAATACCGAGAAATAAAGGCAGGATAATAAACAAAGTTTACCCGTAAAAACATACTCTACAAGGCCTTTACGCTAGCAACCCCATTCCGCATTGTTCAAAACATATTTTGGAGCTATCTCTCATTGATATTAGATACAGAACTTGCCAGGGACCAGCATTAGCGTAATACTCGGTAGGAATGTCCCCGTAATGACCGCATATATCTTTTTAATGAACTACTATCCTGCTTTTGCTATGCGAAAACGGGCTCTCAAGGCGGCTCCCGAAATATATGGTTCGTCTTATAAATACCATTCTACTCTAGTACATGCTAAGTGAATTTTCCCATTACAATGAAGTTTTATTGCTCTGTCCTATTTTAAACGAAATTTATTATATGAAAAGATCCCTTATAGCTTTATCATGCCGAATAAAATGTTCATTTCGAAGGATTATACGATGCGAAGTCGATTGCGTGCGTAAATCAAATAAAGTTTTCATATAAAAGTTGATTCAATCCAAAGGATTAAAAGATAATGTTGAATCTTGAAATTCATTGAATTGGAAATATCTTAATCAAAGGCATGCTTTTCTTTCCTTTTTTAACTAAATAGAACCTTAGTCTGTATTTTGTGACTATGATTTTGATACCTGGATACTTATTGCAGTCAATAATAAAAATAACACAGTCCATATCTTAAAATTGTCATCAACACTATCAGCCCACATCAGTCCACTGCTCGACAATCCTCTCAACAAGAAGGATATTGTCTTAAGGTCTGCGTCAACTATCGAGTCGACATGACAAGGGAATTTTATTTATTTATTTATTGAAAAAAAATTACCATAGACATAATACACACAATTACTTAAGAAAAAAATTCATTTAAAATTTTAGTTGTATAACACTGTCTTTGAAAAATATATATTTGTCAGCTAAAAATCTCTTAGCCGTTATGTTAGCAAACGCTATCCATAGATATAATACTGCGTGGCCCTGTTTCTGACAGTATTTACGAGTATTTATGCACGATTCTTCTCGCCACATAAGATGTAAAGAAGTAGTGCTATTGGATTTAAAGCCAGCACCACGCGGCTTCGTTTTACAAATGTTCGACAGTGAACATTTCACAATGAAATACATAAATTGTCGTTATAAAGTTGCAATAATTGTTTGTTTCTGATGATTTTTCTTATTATTTGTATCGTTATAAGACGAGTAATCGAAAATAACTAGATCGTTCATAAGTATACGTACACAAACTCGCATACCTTCAACAGTATAAATTACAGTCCAAGCATTTATTAGTCCGAGAAACAAATATTCAATCATCACATCAACGTCTAACACTGATAAAAAGCGCTCCTATTTAGGTCCAACAACCTTTGAAATTGAACAAAAAGTGAGATAATCACATCTCGGTTGGACGATCATTGCTTGCCCTTACTGGATTATAATAACAGTGTTTCGCAGCCAAACGGTTAAGATGGTAATGAGTGGTGTAGAACGCAGAAGGCACGTTAGTTTGAAATGCCTTGGGGGTGAGCCGCGTTTCTTTCAACACGTAGCGCACTGTGTGTTTAATGTTCCTATAAGGCGTAGATATAATGACGCTTGCCTATATAAAGTTTGGAAGTTATTAGAGATGTTACATTCAGTTACACATGATATTGTTTTTAGTTTGAGGTCATCACACCTGATGGATACAGAGATTAATTTTACTCTGACAAATACATGGATTAATGTAAGTAATAAAACCTGTACACTTACTTTTGACACTCGATTACGTTCAGGCTCAGGGTTGGAGACGATATCTTGCGATTTGGCACTCTTGAAGGCAACTATCGCCTAATTGTACATATACAAAAAGTGTGCTAACGAGTGCGAACGATTTTCAAATTTTGTTAAATAATAATTTCATTAAAGTGATTTTGTATCTTTTAATGAGAATAAATTATCTTCAAACCTATTTACCAAACCGTTTTTAGGGTTCCGTACCCAAAGGGTAAAAACAGGACCCTATTACTAAGTCTCGCTCTTCACTGTCTGTCCGTCTGTCCGTCGCTCTGTCACCAGGCTGTATCTCAAGAACCGCGATAGCTAGACAGTTGAAATTTTCACACATTATGAATTTCTGCTACCGCAATAACAACAAAAACGAAATAATATAAATATTTAAGGTGGGCTCCCATACAACAAACTCGTTTTTTTGGCCTTTTTGATACGGAACCCTTCGTGCGCGAGTCCGACTCGCACTTGGCCGGTTTTTTAGAATGATAAGTAAAAGAATTCGATATTTAAAATGGATTGTGAATAGAAACACGTTTATCGAGATACCTACACTGACAATGAAAAATTAGTGCCAATAAATATTTAATTTATAATCAACCATATAATTCTCCCTATTAGTTTAAATCAGAGTAGAAGTAGAAAAATGTTTACAATAACAGCAAAGTTTATATTTTTTGTATTAAGCAGGAAACAAAAAAGCATAAAACAAGATGTCTAGTAATGTCTGTAAACATACCTAAAAAATCATCAGTATTAGAATACGTACTGTATACATATGTACTGTTTGAGGATAGCTTCAAATCCTAAAAATACGACGCGTGCGCAGTCGCGGGCATCACTTTGTCTATCACAAAGTCGCTTCCGAATTTATTTTTATTTGTACCTTCATTAAAGTCAAGGACTCCGAACCATCTTAAGCAGCATGTCTAGCCAGTTTTCGCCCATTATTATTAACGTAATCTGCTTAAGATTGAAACATAAAAAAGAATTTATAGACTTTCCAAAATAGATCACGAAAATAGCGTTATTGAGCTAATAACGCTACACAGGAAAAATGGCGATGGTGGTTCCACCTAACAGGTGTGCTCACGCCTTTACCTTCTTCTAACGCAAGCTATCAAAGGCGTCTGAGTAAGCCTGAAAGGATTTAAGATTCGCAATCGTGTTGCCGTAAACGAGATACCATTTAGCCAAGGGCAGACACACAGGTTTGTTCTGTTTGGCGGATAAACTGCGTCTATAAGCCTTTTGAAACGAGAAAATTATAGGACAAAGTGAAGTTCCGCAAATGGTTAGGCGTAGGGTTATATTAAATTCAAATGCAATCTACGCAAGGTTGTTTTGGAAAGATCACAGGGATTTCATGTTTAGCTATGCGTTTTAGAAACGACGTTCTTGAATATATGTTTTGGAAGTAAAATGTTCGAAAATATGACAAGAATAAAAACAAGAAACTAATTTGTCCCCTCTACGTGATAATTCCATTTCATATCTAATTTGAATCTAATTTTAAGGTGTTACCCTTATCAAACAAAAACTATTGAAATTATTATCATTTTTGACAATTAATATAGTCAGTTACATGGTTTGTATTAATAAGTATACAGCAAGTAAAACGATCTAGATAATAAATGAGAGTGTAATCATAGTACTTGGTACTGGCGTAGGAAAAAGCTCCAGTAGAATTTATATTACACAAAAAAAAATATAACGAGCATCCGCGCACCCGAACTGGGCATCGATTTATAACTGTTTGCTGCCCGATTTAACTTTAGCATTGAAAAATTAAGCGATGTATCTCCGCAATTTAGACTACATTTATACCATATACGAACAAAATTAAATGATGGCGTTCCACTCGCAACACATTTATAAACATTGGACGGATTTGGACGCACCGACCGATACCAGAATTACAGTTCACCAGATTGGTTTTTTTTTTCGTAGTCGCCAATTTGTCAAATATTTGTACTCCGATTAAATGAAGTTACAAATGACGTATCGAGTGGATTTTTAAGACCCGATTAAATTCGAGAAGCTAAAACATCGTTTCGTTGATGTCTTGTTTGCTCTTACATCAGTTTTGGTTAATAAAAATGAAGTCCGAAATACTTAATAATTTATTTATTTATTTAATTAAACACTTGAAGTAAGTCACCAATTTCGAATCGGTGCATGATGCTTGTTAGTGATTCTTACCTTCGATTCGAAGTTGGTGGATAATTTCACTATGAAAGAGTGAATGAAAAAGTTTTCTTATGTTATCTTATAAAAGCTTTTAACCCCATACTTCGGTATGGATTTTTTAAAAATATGTATGAGGCCAACTTTGTTCGATAAAAAAAAACTTTTTAATCAAACGGTAAAATTCAAATTAATAAATAATAACATATTCAATTTTATGAACATTAATCCATAACACGTGACATTGGTCAGTATAATATGTATGTGTATTTTGCATTAAATATTTCTCATACTTACATGATATAAAATTCTTAATATTAATAAGTATGTGGAATATTTTAATGATCAAACAAACAAGGCTTACAAGATAATGGTATGATGAAACGAATGCCGATCAGTATCACTAGTAATTAAGGCAATATTAAAGAAATCTCACCACATAATCAAGAATGTGGCTCCGTCAGCAACGACAGTAATATATTGCTGACATAAAACTCCGAGATTCGGGTAGATATCATTTCTTGAATAGTCGGTTTCCGCTTGAGAGGTACACGATCCTTCTTCTAAGTTGGATCCATAAAAATGGGAAAAAATTACTGAGATAACGCCTGTCTAAGATCGATCGACGTCGTTTACGTATGTCGTTATTTTGTTTCTGAATAGTATTTTGGGTTTTGATTCCAATAATCAGTATCTACCTACAGTGCAAACAATATGAATAAAACTGACTACAAGCATTGTAGAGCTACGTTATTGCACGTCACAAATTATGACTTACTTGATATTGTAATTCAAAAATGTATCGTTAATTATATTTTAATGCCTGTCTTAGATAACTAAGAGCTTTATTTATTTTTTTCGAAAAAAAAAGGTTAAATATTGAAAGATTTAGAATTAATGAAATTGACCATATATGGTTCCCGGTCACCCAGCTTGCCATTGACCTTTGTAAACAATACATGCTTAGGTTTTTGCAAAAAATATAATCCCATTTGGTAGGGAAACGTAATGAAATGTATTTTTGTAATACGAATCCCTTACTAGGTTTTATGAGCGCATCCCAGAAATAACATGTGTTGATAAGCCCGCCTGAATGGAATTCTCTGGTAGTGTATTTTATGTTCTTCCATATATTCCATCAATTTTTTATGTACCTTCAAATACAGTATATTATTTGCGTGTCTTACGTCTCGCATAAAAACCTGGAACAAGTTACTTTTGCAAATGTTTCAGAAACACACGTGAATGACACCATCTTAGCGCTGGGTGTTATACTCGTATATAATATTATTATAACAACTAAAATTTTTCGACATTGATAGGCGCTTTCCAATCAAAAAAGTATATTTAATAAGATATTTTAACTTAATACTTAATTTAATTCGATTTGATTTTTAATTTTAAGACTTGAAGTGATTAGTTCAAGGCCTAGTTAATGTACATTTTCAAATAAAGATAAAATATTAGCAGAAAAAGAACTGATTTTACTGATATAAATAACGGTCGTCATGTTACACGAAGATGCATTATTTTATAATTTTGTCAACTGTGTTCTTAAAGCTTATACATTGCTGAACATATAAAATGCTATGCTGATTCAAAAGATAACACCCAGATTCCCACTGTAGTGTATAAAAATGTTGATGTTCAGTTACTGAAAATAGCGATACATAACCTCACTGTGGTAAGGAACTACGGATTTTTCAAACTTATACAATATACTTTTATTACAATGAACTATCAACTTGCATAATCACAACTAGTATTGCCTTTCAAAGGTCATCCATTTCAATAGCAACAAGTAGGTGTTAATTGATTACTTCCGAATCCTAACGGTTGCTTTAGCAATCTGTCATTTTTTTCAATGAGCTATCATCAAAATGTTGTGATTTAGTCGCTATCTACAGAGGTGGGGTCATCGCGGTCGTCGTTCATGTTTTGTGCTCATTGTTTCTAATGTCAAAAGATTCATCAATCAGAGTTTACAGTTAGAACGGTTGCCGATCCATGCCTCATCGATATTATAGTAGATTTAGATTTAGCAAGTTCACTCGTAGAGCGAGAAGCGAAATTATCTACCACCATCAATGAATCCACCATCGCCAATCGTAGAGCGAGAATTGAAATTACTGTTAATTATGAAATTTAGGAATTACTGATAAATTTTCCTTTGTACAGTGCAGCAGAGTTGCTTGGGTAAATTTACGAGTATATGTCTGGATCAGCAATAGTCCAGTAGATCGAAATATAGCTTTTTAAGTTTAGCTAACTTTTAAGTTTTGATATAAGCTGCTAATTACTTAAAAATTATACGCATTAGCCACATAGAGCTCGACCGGACGCTCTTTCAACCAAAAGCGAGCTTGCGGTAAAATCTAGCCGTTATCAATATTAAAAAAGTGTTTGTGTTTAAAAATCACACTAAGTGTTATGAAATTACAATAATTACACAACACAGACAAAACTTGACGTTAGTATTGGTCCCTCTATACAAAACTTTTCAAAAGGATCCAACTAATCCTGGATAAGTTAATACTGCTTCTCTTGATTCATAGCTAAAAGACTTGTGTGATGTGTGTGAGCCTACTAGTTGGGTGTAAGTTATGACAATGAATAGTAATCTCTGTGTCTATCATTGTATTTGGGTTATTGCTTTGTGAATGCTATGAGAATTGCAATGGGAAACAGTATTAATAGATTTTCGTGTGTTTATGCCTTTGATGCCAAAATCTCGCAGATTGATAGCTAATATTCAACATTGTGTGGTTTCCTATAGAAGTTATCGACACGGTTTGTACAGAGT
Organism: Anania crocealis; assembly: GCA_949315895.1. Taxonomy (NCBI): domain Eukaryota; kingdom Metazoa; phylum Arthropoda; class Insecta; order Lepidoptera; family Crambidae; genus Anania; species Anania crocealis. Next base: position 13,838,065 of record OX438862.1, read on the forward strand.
GTATATTATTGATAATTGTGAACCTATACGTAATAGGTACGTTATTTAAAAAAAAACTGACAGAAAATTATATGTGATTTTAAACTTCTACTGTTTGAGTAACGATATTTTAAATCAATGCATAATGTTCGGCGGTTCTTTGATTGGCACCGTTTTAAAACTTATCAATAATACAATTGCTTTAATACAAATACGACTGCCTTGGGTGGGACCTATTACCGGATTCCGCTTGTAATGTCATTTTTTTCAGATTATTTCATCTTATTATAAAATATCTATTTTTTTAAATTTAACTGTGAACGACATTGTCAACAAATATTTAACTAGAATAAATAGTTGGGTTATTTGTTTTTTAGTCTCATTATTAATTTGTAACTTTACTTTACCTTAGGATCTTTAATCTAAAAAACATAAATATTGCATCGAATTATCTACTTTTAGTAATATCAGTATATAAACTTGAAAAATTTTTGTCTCAGGCGGGACACGAGTTTATTTTCAAGTTTATATACTGATATTATAAGTGCAATTAAGTTGCTAAAATATCAATTAAAGTATACTTTTAGTAACTAAATAAATATAACAACCCTGCGAGAACTACTGCCGACAAGCCGTTTCACAGTTTGGCAGAATGTCATCATCATATTGTAAATAAATGAAAAAAAAAGTATCGGCATTTGATAACATGACCTGATCGAATCTTTGGTAATAATAGAAAAAACTGTACATAACCGTTTAGTCCCAGAGTGTACCGTACCACCCGACGCGACGTACCATTGGCCCAGTAACAGTTGAAGGACACCGTTGGACGCCTAGCCTAGCGCAGCTTTGAAAATAGAAATAGCCTTATCCATTGATGGATTTCTAGAAGTTCTGCATATATATATACCTAACCAAGCTCTGCATGTTACTAGTTTTCATAAGTTGTTTTCTAACCTATGAAACTATACCTTATATTCGTACAAGCGGCTTATTGAAAAGCCAGTTAGAGCTTATAACTTCACGTTCCTCATGATTCTGGTGAGAGGTCTTCAAAACCAGCAACTGTAGGTTAAAAAATATCAGAACTGGCAAATGTTCTGTGAACAAAAAAAACAATTAAGCGTCGCTCAGTTCTGGGCTACGTAATCGATAGGTGGAAATTTGGTGTGTGGGGCAGTGGCGTATATATTGGTTTACAAGGTGCCGCCTTCTCCGAGGTACGCTTTCGGGTTCGTTTCCCGAACGGGTTAATGTAGAAAGAAAAAAATTTTTGCTTATGTGGTGCCTTAGTTGTTTCTATTTGCCAAATAGACATTTACTGTGGAGACAGGACAGAACGATTAATGTTGTGTGTTGTCCAAATTATGTATAATGTTTTTTTGTTATTATATCTGTAGTGTTTAATGTTATACTATCTGTATTTATTATACTAAGTTATACGTCACAACAAATAAGGGTAAGTACTTACCTGTTTGTGGCAAGGATTTCTCTTATCTGGTAACATATTAACCTTGACTGCGAAATGTTACGCTAAGTTTGTAACAATAGAAGGGATCAAGGCGAAACCTTACAGTTGGCTTAATTCTCTACGTAGTAAATAAACCTGATATTGACCGTATTATGTAAGATGCTACAGTACTGGGAAACTGCCTTTGAAAGTTTTCTTCTACTCAAGTAACAGTGCAATCAAATAATACATTCGAACATATTCATCCTTCAATAACAATCAGTACGTTCATTAAATAATAGGTTAAACAAATTAAAAAAAATTAACAGAATTAAATGCAACAACGCCATGCGAAAAAAAAGTGGCAAAAAACAATTTTGTAAGCAAGTACTCGCATAAAATAGGCATCAATTACTCGTTATAGTTATAATAATAACTTAACGATTACACCCTAAATTATTGCAAAAAACATAATAGCCTTAATTTTATTGGAAGGAAGATGATAAGTTTTAGCCATAAAATGCCTATTGTCACTGCTGAAATTTAAACCAGTTTATCAGGGTCTATTTACGCGCCAATTACTTTTGCCGGCCGCCAAAGTAATCGATGAGCCATTGTGCGGACAGACGGCATGCATGACTAAAATGTAACAGCCATTTCAAAAATAATTGACAAATGTAATTTAAAATGTTCTCTTCGTAGCTCTAGTGTTGATGTAGATTTGTATTGCATGAAGTTTGGCACACCATATCTACATGGTGTGTCATGTGGTGGCAAACTAAAAAAAACCATTCTCTCCCTACAACCCTTTTAGTTTCAAGAGGAGAATACAGGAGTACTGACAGAATAAATTCAGTTCTTTTTCAGCAAACAAGCCGCAAGAGGCGCTTTTACACTACTGGAGTTGAAAACCAAATAATAAACCCCAAAGAAGGTTTTAACCGTACATTTTCAACTTAGGGCCTATCGAGATTTGAGCAACTGTTACGTAAATATTGAACTGTTTATATAATTTGGTTAAACAATATACTTATTTTAAAAACATAAAGTCACGAAACTGAAATAGCTACAAGTATATTTTAGACCAAAAAGAAAAATAATTTACCTATCTGCAGCTGACGCAGAAAACAACCGACTGATAACGTAGTAAATAGTGCTCAAAATATGTGATGTATGTATATTTTATATTTGACGACCATTTGGATCAGCGGTAGTTAACGCTGCTTCTGAGCCATGGGTCGCGGGTTCGATCCCCGCACAGTACAAATATTTGTGTGCATGAACATGTCTGTTTGTACTGGTCTGGGTGTTTTCTATGTATTATAAGTATGTATTTACAAAAAAAAATGTATATAAGTAAGTTTATCGGTTGTCTAGTACCCTATACGACAGGGTACTTAATAGTACCTTAATTTGGGACTAGATGGCTCAGTGTGGCCCGGTGAGGCATGTCTTAAATATTTATTTATTTGATTTATTTATATCACCGTAAAATTGTGAGAACTGTCAGTTTACGAAACAACGCGTGAGATTATAAACTAACGGTGGGTTAGGTTAGGTAATCTAACCTATAGATTGTAATCCATCGACGTTTAATTACGAACATGATGAAGTTTACAATCTGACGGTAACATAATAATACATTGCAGTTTGATCAAAATTGTACCTAAACTTTTGTCCAACCTTTAAGTTGTGTAAAGACGTGTTGTGACCTGTTTGTTCTATTTGTACATTTTATCAGTTTTCTGTGTTTCGTTTAAGACCAACCCACAGCTTGTGCTGAATCCTTCAATGCCATGGATATATAAAAGTTTAGGTGTAAAAGCGCCTCCTGGGGCCTATATGCAGTAATAAAACTGATTTTAACTGATTTTAACTGAATGATTTTAAATGGAGATAGCAGAGTTACACGCAGCGTACATGGGTCTTTGTCACCACTCTGCGTCTAAAAAACGAGTCGCGACTTTGTAATTTCTATGCGCTATTTTTATTGATGTGTAATGTATGTGAGATACTCATATAATTTGATTTGTTGACCATGTGCAAATGTTACGTTCAACAGCTGAATTCATTGACCTGAGAGACGGATGGGGCCTTAGTGCATCTCACGACCATTTCAGACCACAGTTGGAAATTAACCTCTCCAAAAATTTGCAATAAAGGCAATCTCAGTTTGGCTATTGTTACAGCCAGTCCGCTTCGGTGGTAATTCTAAAGTCGCCGTATAGTGACTAAAGATTGCCTTATAAGTAGTTATTATTTTATGGTGCCGGCACCATGCAGTCGCTTAAACAATGTCATAGTTATCACCACCAGCCCATACTAGTCCATCATCATCACACTTGGTAGGCGAATTAGCGTTCACAAATTGGCTAACGATAGGGAGGAGACGCTGCTCCGGTCCTTTTTTTATGCCAGCAACGTTCGTTTTCTTTATATTAGTTTGGTACTACTTACTTTTTTGAATCTGGTAAAACACAAAATTTATGCAAGCTACAAAAGGTATAACTCAATTGAAAAGTATTTTTAAACTTTAAGCGTTTGCATACCTCAGAACTTAACAGGAGAGTTAATAGTACAAGATTGGCCATCTATCAAATAGGACCTTTACAAACGTGCGATAATTATTCATAATGGATGGGCGTTTAATGACCAGTACCCAATGCGCCACTACGCCGACACATGTGAGAAATACGAATGAGATGGAATAATGGCTGAAGTGACTCCATAATGTTATAGGGTTCTGAAAAAATCACGGAAACTCAAAGAAAGGTGATATTTTAGACGTGGAATATTTTTTTTCATAACAGTTATAGTTTAATGATGAAATATATTTCTCTTCTAAAGATTTTATTTATTTATTTAGATCACAACGACTCAACTCTCTAACTAAAGTTACGCGTAAACGTAACAATGTTGAAATATACCGAACTATGTATCGCATCTAATTAATATGAGAAATGGATTTTTGTTGCTTAATAACTCCAAGATATGTATGAAATCCGGCACGCAGATAAGCTTTAAGCTGGATGATCACTTTTTTTTTATAAAAACAAAAATCCACACTAACGAAGTCACGGGTCGCAGCCAATATTTTATTTATAGCAGGATAGAACATCTTACGGAGTTCTATAAAAATATTCCAAGTGGCAATGTGGTACAAAAGTTGCTTACTTGTAGATAATAAAAAAAGAACTTTTAATCAATATTTAATGCGCCGAACCCCTCTGTGCAAGACTCCAACATGAGACGTCTTTTTTCTCTCTTTTTGGTACGCGCCGTCCACTGTTCTTCGTCCTTAACAGAACATAGGCTGCCTGATTCACAACGCCTTGGACATTGTTAACTGAAAAATCGATTATTAAGTTATATTTGACCGCTTCACTCGGTGGAATATTCTATTTAACTTTGCTATATTTTGCTTCATTAATTACGCTAAAACATATAAAACAACCTTGAGACCTAGGTAAAATCTTTTGGGCTTGTTAGTTAACAGACTACTTAACCTCATTTTCGTATGTTCAACGTTCATCTAAATACCCTGTATATATATTTTATCAACTAAAACCTCACTCTTTAATATATGGCAAAACAACGTTTGCAGGGTCAGCTAGTATTACATAGAACAGCGTTGATAACTATTATTATGTTCAAACATACAATCCCATTGTCCTGCTAATTAGCAAATGATATCTCAATAACACGATTGTTGTCATCGCTACAATTGAACAATTAATTAAACAGTGGAAATAATGATGATTGTTGCAATATTCAAAACCACTTGATATAACAATACATTAGCTTTTTAATACATTACATTTTAATAACTTACTTGTCTATTTGGTTGATTATTTTTGAGCTTTTCAAAAAATTCATTTAAAGCTTATTACAATACTGCTACTATTTACTTAACAATAATTAATATTAATTCACTAATTCATTAAAATCATAAGATTTTAAGTCCTTATACGTATGTATAATTATTATGCCTGGGGTATATTACCTCTGCACAGTGGTCGATTTGCTGCGTCTTTCAAAACATTTATAATATGCTAGACGACATAGTTTTTCTACTGAAATGAAAAGGATACCTCACTCGAATAAAATGAAAACAAACTTTAGAAAAAGTTCATTATGCTTTTCTAGTCAACTGTATTTATTATTTATTTAACTTAATGGATTATATGATAAATTATACTTTACCTTAGTTTTACTTTTAAAAGCATTTGAATATAAATTATATTTTTAATACAATTAATTTTTATCGTAAACAGTTTTATGAAGTAACCTTTTTGTGTGGTATCATGTAATTATCACACCTACGAGTATTTTGTCACAACCAGGACAATTTTCCAATATATCTCTTTATTATGTTTTACCAAAATGAGAATACATAATTCTCCGCGTATTATATTGAACTCATCTGAATCTCTTATTTGTAAAAAGTACTTTGTTGATTGTGTGTTGATTTTCAAGTCTTATAATGCCGCCGTAATATTACTTGAGAGCTGTTGTATTGTTCTCGTGCCTTCGTTTTGTCGCATCAACAATGAAATTCGAATTCGCGTTGTTGGGTTTTATTAAAATTCTCCTTATTTGTTGGCAACATTTTTTGTGTCACGACACGTTGACTAACGATGTGCTACATGTCGCCTTTCGGAGTTCCTCGGGGGTTCATCGGAAACAATTTTGTGGAATGTCCCACTTTGTTAGGTTGCGACTTTTTATTTGATGAAATTTTCAATCGACAAACTTATGATGTTGTTTTTGTTATCATTTATGTAAATGACCATGAATAGCTGGTAGCTTGTCCGTAGTCTAGTCTAGTTAGTAGTAGCTAGTATGATTCATATTATCATAACCTAAGCTGGTTAATGTAGTATCATAACCTATACAGGATGAAATTTTAACTACCTCCCAAATTTTAATAAAACAATCTACGTAAAAAGAAACAATTAATGATGAATTATTCTTTTTTTTAAGGTAGCCCCTTTGAAAATGTCCACCAAAAATTTTAAAAAAATGGGTACTATATATAATACTTTTTTTAAGCGATTCCCATCTCATTCATTCATTAGGATATTATTCATAAGTTGTTGATTTTTTCTTTATACCTTAACAGGCTTAGAACCGTACCGTAGGACCGTAAAATTTAAAACTACTCGTATGTTGCGAAAAATATTTTCGAGTGAAAATTTTACCTCCAATTTTTACCTCATTTATATTAAACATTTGGAAGGTGATAAAAAAGTCATCCTGTATTACTTCACTGTATCCCGTTAGCTATAAAGTGGTGCATCTTGCTGTATGATTGGTCTCCTGCCTTATTAAAATTTTATCTAAATGCCTTCCAAATAAACCTCCCTAGCCAGAGTAACTTAGTAAGGTTTGGAAAAGCCTCTGAAAAATGTTGTTATTCTTGTGGAGAGGCGATATGTACAGCAAGACATCTATTGGTGGAGTGCAGGATGCTCTTGAATAGGGGTCACACTACTCACATTGCCATAACAGAGTACTTCAAATCATACGTGAAGCTATAAGCCTTTCAGTGGCTATGGCCCAAAAGGATTAACTTCATTAAAGAAGGCTCCACTGCAAATTCTAAGAACAAGCCTTACTCAATCCTGGGTACAGCACCTGACTGGACTATTTTAATGGACACGCATGAAAAGCACTATAAAATCCCAGAGGATGTGTGTGTTTTATCATCCAGACAGGACATTTTTCTTTTTTCTAGAGCTACAAAACGGATTGTACTTGTAGAGCTTACCGTGCCGTGGGAAACTAACATACCTAAAGACCAAGCAATGAAAGAAAACAAATATTATTATGTCCTAAATGAATTAACGAAAAACGGTTATATAGTTAGTCTATATGCTGTAGAAGTAGGAGCGAGAGGTATACCAGCAAAATCTCTTTATAACCTGTTGAAAGACCTTGGCTTGGCCAGAACTGCAGTAAGTTCTATACTAGAGCGAGTGTCTAAAGCTGCATTAGCAGGTTCGTACTAGATTTAACTGGGCAGGCAGAGAAACATGAGTAGTGAAGGTGAGTGTTGATGTACGTCGGAAAGGGGCCCCTTACTACACCCGTGTCACAAGCCCCGGGAACTAATCGGAGTTTCTCTTTCTGCCACACGATGGACCCGGCACCCGCACGGTGAATCCATTGAACGCTAAGAAGTTTGTCTCTAATTTTTAAAATCAAAAACTCAATTATGCCCTAGGAGCTAGACCATCTTAAATATTATCATCATTTCAGTAACCACAACAAATATATACTTACAGTTACAACGTACATTTGACTAACTCAGATACTTGAAAATGGAATTCCCATTTCGTTATATTCATTTCGGAATTTGAGGCCATTTTGAAGCCCGCCCGTCTCGTTAGGTGCATGTCTGGAGTGGCATTCGCGATGTAGATGCTTCAAAGCATCCAGACGTTCCTAAACGCCACTAGAATGCTGTTAGATCTTTTTGCTATCACACGAACCGATGTCGTGTTAACAAACGCTTACCAAACACCGAACTGGAATTCCTTTGTAACAAAAAACTTGCGCTGAATTAAGCGTTAACGGAGAACGTTAACTGATTTTGGAAAAACAATTATGGAGCTCGAAGCAAGTACAAATGTGCTGACTCCATAATGCGGGCTATACATCCGAAGCACCCTAAACGTGTTAAGGTACGAATAATTCGCACGGCTCCAAGAATGCCTGTTTAACATTGGATAAATTTTCTTTCGTGTGAGTTTTTAGCGAGTAATTTAATGAGCTATTGTCAGTAAATTTTTGTTGAGGTCCCCAATTGATTCGGGTATGAATAAAAGATTTTAATTCGGTTGGAAATTATATGGTGACCCTGAATTTGATTATGGCTCTTCAAATGAGGTGCAAATTAGATAGTGTTGCTTTCTTGGTACCTACTTGTTTCCCTTTAAGATCGATTTAAAATTGTTTTTTACCTCCTGTAAGCGATGTACAAAAAAACAACGTAGTCGTATGGATCCCTTATTGAAAAAAATATCAACTGAAGATAAGAATATCTGATGTTCGACGTGTTTTTTTTTAATGCCTGACTTAGGTATAGGTTTTTTTTTTGTATTGATTAAATCATTGTATAAATTCTGTTGCATCGACGCATTAGATTTTTGTCTTCGTTTCATAAGAATTATTAATAATTTTGTTCATTGTAATTTTCTACAGGTAATTTGTCTCATTGATGTAACAAATACTATACAAAACAGTCATTAGATTCCTATTACAACAGTAAAAACCGTTTAAAAATAGGAAAAATCAAAAGCGGCCAGTTAGCACATTGTTTATTCTGGCACTTCTATTCGCATTCGAATTTCGAACGAGATTAATAGCGAATCGTCGAGCGTTAAATCAACGGGGTGTCGTAAAAAACACCTGTCGCTGTTGTGAATTCGAAGTATCAAAGTTTTAATACGAGAAACACTATTTAGTTTGCTTTGTTTGCAGCGACCTTTGGAATTGGTTTGACTGAATTGATTAAAAAGAAAAGTATTAGGGTGGAATTAGGTTTAAGATCGTGTCATATTTTTAGTTTGATAAGATTTTGTTTGACTGTGTGGTGTCCATTATTTCATGACACAAAACTTATTGTATTTTTAGGGTTCCGTAGCCGAATGGCAAAAAACGGAACTCTTATAGTTTGTATGTTCAAGTCTGTCTGTCTTTCTGTCCGGACATGTCACAGCCACTTTATTCTGAAAGTATTAGCATTACATAGTTGAAACTTGGAAGTTAGGTGTATTCTGTTGACCGCTTTACGATTTTCATACAAAAAATAAAAAATAATCATATTTTAATATCATACGAGTATCAAATGCATATAACTAATCAAAAAAACATTTTACTTTGACCTATACGTATGGGGTATCTATGGATAGGTTCCTAAAACCATTTTTTCCAATAGTCTAACATTTGAAAGATAGACGCTTCCAAAGCGGTAAATGTGTGTCTACCCCTCTAACTTTTAAACTAAGCAAGTGAAAACTTTGAAAAAAATTCATAATGGTCAACGCCACATTACGCTCACTCTACAGATTAAAGCATTTTCTCCCCGTCAAGACCAAAATTTCTCTTGCCCTATCACTCATTTTTCCAATCATTAACTATGTTGATGTGTGCTACTCAGACTTAAATAAATCACTTCTCAATAAACTGGAGTCTGGAACGCTTAATCAACAACTGTGTGCGTTTCATTTACTGTTTACGTAGACTCGACCATATATCCAAACACACCGGTTGCAGTTACAGTGGCTTCCCCTTCATCTTCGTCGTAATGCCAGAATCCTATGTACTTTGTACTTTATTTTAAACGATCCCAACTCCCCTTCCTACGTTAAATCCTAATTGAATCTCCTTAGTTCAACACATTCGCGCCAATTTCGCTCCTCCAACAAACTCACACTCTCCATACCTTCTCACCGCACTAGCTTTTTCTCCAACTCCTTCCTTCTTCAATCCACGCGGCTCTGGAACGCACTACCCGAAAATATCAAAATGTCTGCCAGTAAATACACGTTTAAGAAAAATGTTCGGTCTTATTTTCTAAATCAATTGGAATCATCATCATGAACTTTGCTCTCACATTACGCGTCGTCATTCTATTTATTTATTTATAGTATTTATTAAGTATAAGTTGTTGTTCTAGTATTTAGTTTATATATTAAGTTTGTTACCCTTTTTTATTTTTATTATTACTATAACTTTTTACATCCCTAATACTTATAATAATTATTGTTACCTTAGACTCATTTAGTTTTGTCTGTCGCACCGCCTACAAAACTTTTCTGCTTGGCCCAATTGTCGACTGAGAGAGAATGCCACATGACATTAAGTCCACCAATTGTACATTTATATTTCTTTTGTGCAATAAAGTTTTAAATAAATAAATAAATAATGTAGATCTTAACAAATACTTTCAACGAAAATTGGTTGGAACGAGATCAAACCGGTAGTTTTTTCAACAACCGCAAATATAACTTTGTCCTTCATACAAACACTATGAAAAACAAAATGTTATTTTTGCAGTCAACAAAATATTGTGGTATTTTAGTAATTTATGTGTAGAGTTAAATTTAATTAAAAGAAATACACTATAGCATGTGCTTTTTTTATCCTAACTACAAGTTAGGATATAATCAGTTAATTACAATAAAACACACTTATTGTCATTTAACTTTCAGGTGCTTTGACTATTTGATAAGCAGAAAACTGTAATTAGTGTATACTGTATACCTTGGCATTTATAAGCTGTTACCATTATACAAGGCAACTATTATTTAATTGAACCATACACTATATTCTGATAAATGTATAAATTTTAATCAGCCTTAATTTTACTAAATTGTTAGTGCTAAATAAAAAAAATATGCTTTTTCTCGTAATAAAAAAAAAGTATTAACATTACACCCCACCACCATTTAAAATCACGTAAGAGATAATATGTTACAGACAGTCGTTTATTTAAAAGATATATTTTTTTAAAGATTTGTACTTATATTCAAAACGGACACAAATATACATTTTAATGGTGCATTATCAAAGACTAAAAAACCGTTACAAAACAGTTGTTGAATTAAGTGTGCAGTAAGAACAATACACCCAGCAACAAAACAAGTGGGCCAACATTTTACATTCTCAACGGTAACCTCGACAAGATAAATATGTGTTAATACACAAAACATATTACAGTGCAAACAATCACGAGTGTTATCCACAAGATACTCTCAGGAAATTAATTATTTTAATAACTGTGCCGCCACCGTGTGAGCAATTTGTGAATTAAGTTACGGGCGGTTTATCATTGCGTCTGCGGCCCAGTTGTGTGGTGTTATAAATTGCCTAAGCGTATAGTCCACAAGGTGCTGGAACCTAGCCCGAGCCCGCTGACCGCATGGGTCATAAATGTTCCTTCCACTGCACCTGTTAGCAGGTCTTGGCTAGGGTATACCTACCTAGACTTGCCAATAGCCAGTTGGTAATGGGCGCATACAACTGGGTTCATACTTGTATCATGCAATTTTCGTCCGCTTAATCTTATACATATCTACGAGTAATATATAAAATTCTCGTGTCACGGTGTTCGAACTTGAACTTCTCCGAAACGGCTAGACCGATTTTGATGAAATTTTTTGTGCTTATCCTGTATCTATGAGAATCGGTCAACATCTATTTTTCATCCCCCTAAATATTAGTCCACCCCTAATTTTTTTATTTTATTTATTGGACAAAATTTTTAATTTCTATTTTTTTATGATTCAACATACAAAAATACATACAATCCTAAATTTTTACCCATTTATCACCAACCCCTATTTTTTAATAGCCATTTTAGTAATTTAATCATTTTTCATCCCGCTCGATAACTGATCAATTATCGTCTTTTTTGTAAGGGTAGGGTAGGGGTGGGGGTAGGGTAGGGGTAGAGTATGTGTAGGGTAGGGTAGGGTAGGGGTAGGGAAGGGTTTAGGGTAGGGGTGGGGGTAGGGTAGGGGTAGAGTATGTGTAGGGTAGGGTAGGGTAGGGGTAGGGAAGGGTTTAGGGTAGGGGTGGGGGTAGGGTAGGGGTAGGGTATGTGTAGGGTAGGGTAGGGGTAGGGTAGGGGTAGGGTAGGTTAGTGGTAGGGTAGGGGTAGGGTAAGGTTAGGGTAGGGGTATGGTAGGGGTAGGGTAGGGGTAGGGTAGGGGTAGGGTAGGGGTAGGGTAGGGTAGGTAGGGGTAGGGTAGGGGTAGGGTAGGGGTAGGGTAGGGGTAGGGTAGGGGTAGGGGTAGGGGTAGGGTAGGGGTAGGGTAGGGTTAAGGTAGGGGTAGGGTAGGGGTCCCGCCCTTCACAGGGAAGGAGTTTTGGGTCTCCTACCGGGCGCGTCCCCAGGTGGCGGATAGGGGAACGCCCTCCAGACATGGAGGGTACCGGCCATTTAGCCGGCCGGACCAAAACCCACACGGGAGACGATTCCAGTGGGCTTGGGCAGCCCGCTGTTGAATGCGTCTCCAGACGGTGGTGGCGGGCTTCGGCCCGTGGCCTGTTGTGGCCGTTCGTGCTGGAGGGTGCGGCGGCGGTGTTGCCGTTGGGGCGCCAGCCCCGCGGCGGACGGAAGTCGCTCGCTTCCCAGTATGGTTTGAGCTATGCTGGGCAGCGAGTGGGCGTGAGACGTTGGCGGCCCCTTGCAACGACATGCAATGTCATTGTAAAGGGTGGCCACGGATCGGGTCGGCGAGGTTGCTTGCGGACCCGACCCGAAGTCGTAGATGGGGGAGGACGAGAAGGCATACGCCGAACTCAACTTCCCCCCTCTAGCAGGCTAGTGGGCGTTGGGCCGGGGGGCTCAACGCTCGCATTGCACAGCTTGCCAGACTGGGGGTGGTTCCTGGTGTACAGGATCACCCATATTTTATGCCTGAGGCCCGGCATAGGCCGTACGTAGGCGGTGCATGGAGGGCATCCTAAGGGAAACCCATACACTGCCAACATACGTTGCAAGGTACACCGCAGGTCTTTTTAGTGGGTATGCTTGTCGGGCACCGACAAGAGAGTCCCACATACCCTACTGCTGCCCCTGAAGCAGTAGGTATGCGTAATGCATTTTTTCCTGCGAAAACAAAAAAAAAAAAGGGGTAGGGTAGGGGTAGGGTAGGGTAGGGTAGGGGTAGAGTAGGGGTAGGGTGGGGGTAGGGTAGGGGTAGGGTAGGGTAGGGGTAGGGTAGGGGTAGGGTAGGGGTAGGGTAGGGGTAGGGTAGGGGTAGGGTAGAGGTAGGGTAGAAGTAGGGTAGGGGTAGGGTAGTAAAATATTAAAATTTTATAAAATATATACAACCCTAAATTTTTACCCTTTTACCACCAACCCCTATTTTTTGTTAGCTATTTTAGTAATTTAATCATTTTTATGGCAAAACAACGTTTGCCGGGTCTGCTAGTAGGTATATATAAAATTCTCGTGTCACAATGTTAGTTACTACCTTACTCCTCCAAAACGGCTTTACTGATTTTTACCAAATTTTATATGCATATTCAGTAGGTCTGAGAATTGGCTATAATCTATTTTTCATACCCCTAAGTGATAAGGGTTGTTCACCCTTAACATTTTTTTTTTTAATTTTGGACAAAATTTTTTGTCTTCTAAAATGTGGCATTAAAAAGTACATACAACCATAAATTATTACCCTTTTATCACAAACCACTAATTTTTAATAGCCATTTTAGTAATTTAATCATTTTTATGGCTAACAAAAAATAGGGGTTGGTGGTAAAAGGGTAAAAATTTAGGGTTGTATATAATTTATAAAATTTTAATATTTTACTACCCTACCCCTACCCTACCCTACCCCTACCTACCCCTACCCTACCCCTACCCTACCCCTACCCTACCCCTACCCTACCCCTACCCTACCCTACCCCTACCCTACCCCTACCCTACCCCTACCCTACCCCTACCCTACCCCTACCCTACCCCTAACCTACCCTACCCTACCCTACCCCTACCCTACCCTACACATACCCTTACCCTACCCTACCCCCACCCCTACCCTAAACCCTTCCCTACCCCTACCCTACCCTTACAAAAAAGTTATCGAGCGGGATGAAAAATGATTAAATTACTAAAATGGCTATTAAAAAATAGGGGTTGGTGATAAAAGGGTAAAAATTTAGGATTGTATGTATTTTTGTATGTTGTATCATAAAAAAATAGAAATTAAAAATTTTGTCTAAAAAATAAAAATAAAATTTAGGGGTGGACTACCCCTAACATTTAGGGGGAAGAAAAATAGATGTTGGCCGATTCTCATAGATACCGGATAAGCACAAAAAAATTCATCAAAATCGGTCAAGCCGTTTCGGAGGAGTTCAAGTTCGAACACCGTGACACGAGAATTTTATATATTAGACGTTCACTATTTAAATCAAAAGTCCTTTGCAATCGTGGTGTCATTTCTTTCTATTAAATGATCTCTTTTCGTCCTTTGGGTGTAGTAAGCGGCTTTTAATGAGAACTGTAAAAAGAAACCGGCAAAAGCGTCTTCTGCCGGTTTTTTTTTTCATTGGCCGTACTGATCACAATCAGCAACTCACCTACTAAGCATGGCCAATTATGACAACAACCTTTTAAAAATGCAGTTCACTGATTAATATGAGTTAAATCTACAATTTCATCACATATTTAGTAAAGAATATAGTAAAAGAATACTTGAAAAATTATGTCCTGCCTGAGACATATTTTTTCAAGTTTAATTACTGATATTATAATTTAAATGAAGTTGCTAAAATATCATATAAATTATTGTAAAGGATAGTTAAAAGTGAATTTATATTTGAATTTATTTAATACAGCCCCGCATAACATAGCACCCTGTTGGTCTAGTGGTTTAAATACCGGGCCAAGATCTCGGGGTCCCAGGTTCGAATCTCGGGTCGGGCAACAAAAAATTTCGAATTTTCGAACGTTGCTCGGGTTTGTGATCACCAACCCGCATTTGGCAAGCGTGTTGATTATGCCAGTACACCCATAATTGCTGTGGTAACTTGAATTCAATGATGGAGACCTTTTCCCTGCAGTGGGATGATTATAGGCTGTTACTTAAATTACTTACTTAATACAGCCTACAGTGAACCGCAAATCAAACGGATGTTCATCTACATCCGTTTGATTTGCTGTTGTACGATCATGTATTAACACTGAGTAAAACGTCATTATAGTGATGAAATGATATAAATATTAACACAACCCTATCGCTGACAGAACATTGTAAAATAATGGACTCTTGAAAATAATTTATTACGATAACATCTTAAATTTCTGTGTTAAATTTTGTAAATGATTTTTTACGACAATTATTTGATAAATACCTGGCAGAAGCAAGCTTAAGTTCCAATGAATACAAAAGGAGAATTAATAGTGATATTTTACTCAACAGTAACAAACCAATCCCATCTGAGATATACATAGCTCAGCCTTGCTAACTTGAGCTGTAATGCAAGTGTAACGAACAGTGTGTACTTATAAGGCTGATACCCGGCGATTCCTAGTACCAAAGTTACGTAAGGGCGTTATAAATTTAATGTGTACATCGTCGTCTAAATACAAGACGTTGGAAGCTAGCCCGACCCGCTCACAATGGTCTTAGGGACCGTACAAGGAGACGCGGGACGAAAATGGCCTGGCAGACTGTAAGTGATATCGGATATCAAATGCATGTGTTATGCAAACAATTGGTTTTGCCATGTCACAGGTTAAGAATAGGGTGGAGTACAATATTTGACTTTACTATAAAACAAATGGAAAGTGAAACGTTTCTAATTATTTGTGTTTCTGAGTATCTATTATAGTCGATGACGTGTTTCGTGTTACCATTTACCTACATTAAGAAGGCCGGTTCTTGAGAAGAGCTGGCCTGGAGATATTCATGTCGCCTGAAAATAAATAAGAATGTTATTTTAACTTATTACTGAATTGACCTGGATTTGATTATCACGTATGATTTGATTTGTCACCCTTATGATCAGTTAGATTCGTAAAAAACTGTTATGTATCATAAACTCGTAGAAATTTGTAGTGTATCGCTAAAACTAGCGCTAACCAAATTTCAGGAGAAACGTAGCTCAATTTCCACCGCCCGATACGAAAAAATGGCTGAGCGACTCGCGCCTCTTGTGCCTGCGGTCGAAACCTTAATCTTGTTAAAGAGTTCAGTGCTAGACTCGCGGAATAATGGTTCGATTTCGGACATGCTCTATTTTACGCTATTTCGGTCTGCGTACTTTCTGTATTTAGAATACCAAAAATTCATCTTGTCATGTAAGAAAATTACAATCCAGCTGTTGGCCATGAATTCGTTTGCATTGTCATCTATTTTTTTAACATGACAATTTAAGATGCGCACACAACAACACACTGGAAATTGATCGCATTATAATTAATAAAAAAACTGAATTTAAATTTCTAATCAGGTTTTTATTAATTCAAAATAAAATTTCCTTTTTGTGGATTTTTCAAATCTACGAATTTTAGTTACACTAATATGGAATTCCGTAGATATTCTTTATCCGAGTTCCATCATTATTAGACTTATATTTTCGATCGTATTGTCATTTTGTCAATTTAAATCTGAATTTTAGATAAAAATTTTTAAGCATAATATGCTTAAACATTTTAGCATATTATGCTGTTCGTAAATTTCGGATTTTTAATTTATCGAATAAGTTTTAATTTTAAATATATTACGTGCATCTTACATTACTGAAATAGCGTTGACTCTTGGCATCTCTCTTGACAGAGTGTAGACTCTTAACATTTTCCACTATGAAATCCTGAATGAATTAATTGTATCTATTAATTGTTAGTATTTTTATAATTAACAATTAAATTTATTCAGGATCTACTAACCCTACCTTGAAAAATAAACTCAAGAGCTTTCCATTACATTCGATCTCAAAGAATTCAATCGCGAAGTCATCTTCGGCGAACGAGTCAAAAGTAACACTGAATAGAAAGTGGTTTTCACTGTCATTACTGTCCGTTTTACCGGAAAGCTTTTATAGAGGTGATGCAAAGAGTCCGCGACGTCTCAACTATCATTATCTCGAGCTCACCTGAAAAATCCTCTTTGAACGGCCCTCCTTGCCTCAATGGAGGTCTTGAAGGCATTAAAGTGTTTGAGCTTGAATTAAACGGTTTGAGTATTTTGTACATTTAGTTGAAAGAAAAATGGAGAAATGAAACATCAAATCTTATTTTATTTTTTTGATAGGTAACTAGGAATTCAAGAAATATAATTTTGAAACCAAAAAGGATATTTCAGACGTACCAACTGTTCTATAAGCATACATTTTGTGTTCAGATTGAAATTATTTGTTTTAAGAAATGTATTAATAATTATTTAATTATTTAATGACACAATGTCCGGATATATGTAATGATTACTTGATTTTTAAGTCCGTGCTAGCCAATAAACATTCTTTCGTTAAATTAAACAAAGAAAAGAAATTTTAACATTTTTCCCTATATTTTCCTGAGCAATGTGCACACTTATTGACAATTATTTTTTATTTTTGTTTATAGTCTAAAGAATTCAAATTAACAATAATATACTAAAAATCATCTATTCAAGCATCTAATTTTCAAACAGAAACTACATTCTAAGTAAAGATCCAATAAATGACTTATATCAAAATATTATTCGGATTTCTACTAAGAACTTTAAAAAGCATTAAAAATCAGTTTTATATGCAAGATGGCCAGTGAAAATTAAATGGAATCTTAAGAGCTTTGAAAGTCTTATTCTGAGTAAGTTTATAGCTTCTTGTATTTATGACAATTGTCTTTTTATTAAGTTTCTGTGCGGATAGTGTGGTGTAGGTCCCTAATATAATTATTTAACAAAATAATTTTCATAATTCATATTAGTTTTCATATATAATTCATAGCAGTAGCTTTTTTTTCTACTTATGCCTACCTAATTAGCAATCTTCTTTAGGTTGTTAGGTTAATTACCACTAATTTGCATGTATACGATACGATGTGGTCGCAGCATTAAAAAGTTGTTGCGGAAATATCTCACAAAGTATTTTTTATAACAGGGCGGAGTTACGAGTTTGAAGCACGTACGTAACTTTCAGGCTAATGATGAAGAAGGCCACGGTTAATAAACGCAAGATTTAAAAAGTTCATTATTAAAGATAAGAAATTATATAAGACATTATTAAAGATGCCGCTGTAATAAGTTAAATTTCAACCACAATGTTTGTAATGTGATTTTGTTAGAGGGATCGTTTTCGTCGCGCAATTTGATCGTTGTTTTTTAATTCAATTCTTTTTCTATCGGATTACGATTACTCGTCAGTAACCAAATTTTTGTTGAGTTAAATAAGTAAACGGATAAATGCGTGTACGTGTAGGTTTTCGTAGTCGCAAGTGTTAAATGCCTACCGAAATTTTTATTATTTGAAAAACGAGATAAAAATAAAGACGAAAGAAGAAAGATAAATTTAAACCAATTGTAGTAGTGTAGTAACAATGACATTTTCTGTTCAGAATTTTAGATTGTAAGTCCAAATATGAAGCGAAGTTCTGACTTATCGATAGTAAGCCTGAGTCATTAAAAAAAAAATTGCATTTATGAAACACCAAATAACCAAATAGCTTAATTAGCCCCAAGCATGGGTTAAATGTAAAATCGCTCCTCTTTTCCAAACATATTTAAGGTCAAATAGTGGTCGATAGTTTTAGATTTTTTCTACTTAAGCCGAGTAGGTATTAGAGGAATAGTAACACTATCAACCGATATTTAGTTTTTAGGCTTTTAACTAGTCGATTACGAAATATATAACTTTTTCTATGAACTGTTACAACAGATAATGTTTAATTAGTAGAACTGTATTAATAAATTGCACTTTATATAAATAAAAAAATATCAGAATATAAAAGCAAACACCTAAAATTCTATCCATAGTACAATGTATTGTTGTCTTTATTATAGTAACTATAAAAGCATTACATATTTACTTTATGTCTCTATATAAAAACCTGTTTAAGTTAAATCTTGTGCCTAGCAATTACCTATACTATTAAAAAAAAGTTTAATTGTTACTTTTAAATAAGAGTGAATTGTAAAGTTGTTTTAGGATCATATTGTTTAAAAATCATATCCAAGAATGGACTTGTAAAGACTGACGATCATAAATGAATAAGAATACTGTAATGTTTTAATAAGAAATTCCGGTGCAGTATTTTTAGCAATTAATTCAAGCACGATTACCTTCGTACCAGTACCGTTCTTATCTATCCCCATTATAACTTTCCGTGCGGGCGGAAAGAGGAAAATTAAAATGAACGCAAATTAAAAGTATTAAAACAGACTGTTATAAGTCGTTTCATTACAAATGTACAGACGGACAGACACTGACGTGGAAATAAGTTTTCTCCGAGTTGAGACTCATGAATATTTATCTCACTGCCTGCGGGTAGCGTAAACTTTTGAACGTTTCCCACTTGATCCAACTTTACTCTTATAACAGCAAGGGAGTGATTCGGAGTTCTTATAAAAATATTTTTTTACAAAACATCACAATCAAAGTTAACTCGTCATAAAACTAATTTAAGTAGAACGAAGAGCTAAGTTTTGAAATAATAGTATTTCAGAAAATGTATTAATTTGAAAAATTGGACCCAACAATCTTTTTCATAACCGTTGTTTCATAGTTTCACCCAGAAATATATTTTTTTCTATTTATTTACGTAAACACCGGTTACCTATCTTAATCCCGCATTTTAATATTCCGAATATTATAATCCCGAAAACGTTTGGACATAATTTTTTAAATACCGAAGTTTTGTTTGCCATATAATCGCAACTCCGAATTTAATTTGCCCATTTATTCATTTATTTGAACGACGTTTAAGAATCCAGACGAATGAGTTCCAGACACACGAAATCTAAATGTACTAAATCCAGATGACCGTAATCCATAATAATATGCACGAAAGCCAGATTTTGAAAACACATTTTTTTAAATACAGTTAATTGATATCCAGACCAACAATATCCAGAATTTTAAAATCAAGAATTTTTTATTTAAAATAAACTATATCTAGAAAAACTAAATCCTTGTATTTTAAATCCAAAGAGTTGAAGTAAAGATGAATGATGGAATGATATAATTTTAAAACGTATAACAAACGATTGAGCTAAAATTAATTAATATAACAACCTTAAATATAACATTTACGTGATATAATGATTAAAACAAATAACATTTATTTAGTATAATCGTTCATTTATGATAACACTCTTTTTATATAATATTTAAAAGATAAAATTATTACTTTATATACACTCCAATTTATTTAATACACTTACTATTGGAAGCAAAAATTTGAATCGAGCGCTCGGCGGCCGCTAACGCGGCACGCAATAGTTTAGCTGGAACACGATTGTATGGGAACCAAATAAAATGATTATAAAAATCTGGCAATAGTTAATCAGGGTCAAAGAAAAATATTCTGAGAATCTGCTATAACTATATCTGGATGTAGTATATGGATGGAGTATATGGGAAACAAAAAAATACTTTTTGGAAATTTCGTTTTAGTGCACCTGGAAATTGATTCATCTGGGAAATGAAAAACTGAATTTTAAAAAGTTGTCATTCATTACATCTGTCTTTTAAAGTTTTACCAACCGTTTGGATTCGGGTGACAGAAATTCGAGATTTCAATAGGTTTTTTTTCGAGCATACCCACCGGTTGCAATTTCTAAACCTTTTCGCCCCAACGGCCATCGGTTCTTCTTTCTGTGTCCCACCCACTGTTATTTCAGGTCCACAATTTTTTCAGCTATGTCGGCTATCTTTCATATAGTCAATATTATTACGAAACTACGAATTCTCAAGTAGCAACGACCGAGGCGTCATCTGTAATTTCACAACACCATTGAATAAATTAGTCGAAATAACTAATGTATAGGTAGCTCAGTACAGTCGCTAAGTAGCGAAATGTCGCCACGAGTCAATATGTTATGTTCAAGCATACTCCACCCATGAATATGGACAACATACGTCATAGTAGATACTGTGTTCCATTATATACAGTAAAACCACAATACCCCAGCTATCGTGTGGTAACAGATTTTTAAGTTCAATGAACTGCAACAGACGGACATGCGGACAATACAATCCGTTGTTCAAACATGTCACGAGCCTCGTAACTGAAAATGTAGGCATCAGAGCAGTAGTTAGTTTTTGCTTAACTAATTTTTCATCGCTTTATGGTGATGTTTTTTAAATCAAAACAACTCTATGACTTTTCCAGTGTCTTCAACGGTCGAGATAAACCAAAAGAAAGGCGAATTTAAAATCCGTTAAAATAATTTCATTTTGATGTAGGTATAGTGTTTGCGTAAACGCAATAAAAAGGTGTCTTCAACTACGTTCTCACTAGCTGTTGTTAGGTGAAACTCTGACCTTGAAGCCATCTCAATAGAATCGAGATAAAAAGTAGCTTATTATCTATTTTAGCTAACAATCTTTCTTTCTGCTGAACTTTCCGTTGAGCCGTTGTGGCGTTTTTGAATGGCAAACATCCATCCTAAAGATTTTATCTATCTATCTATCTATCATCCTAACTTTCATATTTGTTATATAAGGTAGATTAAAATTTATTTCAGTTGGTTCAGTGGTTTAAGAGTTACAAGTACCTACAGGATAGCAGACAGACAAATGCATAAAATTTTAGTATAGATTAGACGATAAGCTGTTTGTTAACTTCGAGCTATGTAACAAGCAGTGCGTTCGCACAACTTTTGTTTAGAGTTGGGGTAAACACATTAGGTGCTGTTTGCGTAGGCTCCGGTGTTACGAACTTGTTTGATCTTAAGACAAAACGGGTTTTAACTAAGCAGGGTAGTCTATGGTTAAGTTTTTAAAGTTTTAAGCCTTTGGACGAGGAACAAATATTCATTTTATT
Organism: Anania crocealis; assembly: GCA_949315895.1. Classification (NCBI taxonomy): domain Eukaryota; kingdom Metazoa; phylum Arthropoda; class Insecta; order Lepidoptera; family Crambidae; genus Anania; species Anania crocealis. The sequence goes on from OX438862.1 coordinate 13,859,982, forward strand.
GTTTGGAGGTCACCGGTATGTCGCTTTATGTATTGGCAAAGAAAAGGTTAAAATAGTTTTGAAATTATCTCAACAGAATTTAACTAAAAAGTATATAACTTTTTAACAATAAAATAATATGATAGACAGATTGAAAGTGAATGACTTTAAGTAGTCAAATGATAATAGTCGATAGTTCATTGTTTGGTAATGACTATAAATGATTTATCATTATCATTTCTAGTAAATATAAATCAGCCATTGCTGGACATTGGCCCTTCAGAAGGAGGACCTCGCCTTAATCACCGCGTTTGGCAATCGGGCGACTTATTTACATAAAAAACATTGTAAATGTTATAATACCAATCCCATTAATAGTTATGCTATTCCCACTCGGACGGAGTCATGGTCGTCTTTTGTAAGTATAATAAACTAGCAGTTGCCCGCGACTTCGTCCGCGTCAATTTTTGTTATTATGATCGCGATTAAAAAAAATATATATTTCATTCACATTTCCTCAATAAATGGACTATCCAAGACAATTTTTTTTTTATTCGAACCAGTGGTTGCTGATACTGTTCAATGTTAGGTTAAGAACCGTTTTCACTTGGAACAGTTATACGCAAGCATTAAAAAAAAAAAAACTATTACTCTAATAGTTTCATATACGAAGCAACAAAAGCGGCTGTATTCCTCAAGACGGTAATTTTTTGCTATGTATCTCATTAAAGAATTTAATAAAGTAATTTAAAAAAAAAACTAAACGCATTTACTTAGGGTCCTATCTGAGCCATTAGTTAAATTTATAATTCTGTAACACATAACGAGTTTTTTATTTATTTAAGTAGGCACTGTTGTTCTGTCCTCTCTCTTACCTCTCCCTCTTCCTCCTGGGACCATGTGAATGTGCAAAATATACAAAATATAACACAATAGTGACAAAAAGTCACTTTGTTACAACATGGCAGCATACATTTATGTAAGAAACTTGCACAGTCAGTGGTGTTTGTCTATTTAATTGCGGTCTGAAAGTTTCGAAGCTGGGACATAATGATAAAGCAAATATTCAGTTTGTTTGTTGTATCCTTCCATCCATTCTTCCATCCTTCTGGTCAGTTGTAAATTCATGCAAGTATGCAGTGACTTCATTAAAATAATAGTTTTTACTTATTCTGTAAAGAGTAAAGGAAATAGGCAGACTTGGGCCTGACTGTTACAAGAACCAGATAATAACTAAAATTCATAATTTATTTTTTTGGAGCTTGTCGTAAAATATCAATTAACCGTTCTATGGGATAAAAAATGTAAAAATTCCGATAAACCATGAAACTGATACCCACAGCATCCTCATTCCAAATCCATTATCCACTATGCAAGGTGACTGGCATCACAAAAATAGCTGATTTAAACTCGATTCGAATCAATTCTGATAATTCGATTTTATTTAGTTGATTAAATTATAATCTCTTGAAATAAGCTTTTTTAAATACATAATGGTCTTGCAATCGTAGCAAGATATTTTTACTTAAAAAACATTGAAGTTTTATTATGAAATTGATGAAAATTAAAATGTTTTGTGACCTGTTTTTTACGTAAATAAATTGCTATTATTATTAGAAAAATACAATTCATGAATGATATTTTTAACCATCTAAGTTGCGATAAGTTATTGAAAACTATGAATCTAAAATAAAGTGAGTGGTCAAAATGCCGAATGTAATACAAATACTCCCTTACGTAACGAATCACACTCCTTCCAGACCCTAATTTAGAAAATATTTTGGGTCTGCTTTGAGTTGACCCTAGCACTCTTGCTAAGAAGGCAAACCACCGGACTTCTACACCACTAAGTCGTCACATAAGAAGTTTAAGAAGGCTAAACCCAAAACCATCTTCAAAATTTTGAAGGTCAAATGTTTGGGCTAAATCTTCTGGAGCTTAAAATTTTGAAGCTTCATTTCATTTTATCGCTTATGTCACCAAATGTTCACTATGTCAATGCAACCAATGAAGATGTCCCTTTATACGTAGCAACAACGTTGCCGCTAAGCTTGGACCATAAAACTCGCAAAATGGACAACATGGCCGTGCTATCAGCACAGTAAATTATTTGACAAGAATACATTAATCTTTATCTCGCAATACCTGACTTATGCCTGACCGGGGCCTTTATAAAGGGATTTAATTAGTGGTGAATACGATAAGTGTGTGGTCCAACCGTTTTATCGCATAACAAGAGTTAAATATAATCTCTAACTCATTCGTAATGTCTGGAGGGATTAAATACTCCGATTAAAGTGACTTTGACAAAGATTTAGGGCTTAGTTGAAACGATACGTTGAGGAATTTTTAGATAGTTTGAAAAACGTGTTTACTGTATCTTGAAAATTCGCATCGCAGTAATGAATATAAACTCGTTTATTTTATTGCGTAAAAGAGATTGGAGTGAAACTCCAACCTTGTTCAACTTTCGAAGACTTTCAGCAATATGGCATATATTCTTCGAAGTTTCTGGTATCACGTCTCAAGACCTAAGCTCCACGCTGTTGCCACGACTAATTTATTAAATTAATTTCCCAAAGATTCCGTTCTCAACTTGCTAAAATTATACTTGTTCTAAATAAGATTCACGTGAGCGTACAATATTTGGGAATTGTATTTATTTAAATTGTTTAAAATACCTATAGCCACAATTAAAAAAAGTAGTACTACAATTATAGACAAAACTGATCATGTATACTCGTCGACTGATCATGTATATCGTTACTGTGTTTTGTAAAATCAAAAAAAAAGCAGAAGGCGAAGACGAATTAACTGTATTTTTTTAATGCTTGTAGATATTTTTGCTAAGCTATAATAGTTTTCTTTTTGGGTAAACGACGTAGGACCTAGTGAAGAAAGGACACCATCTCAGTAAAGCGATTTATTTATTTACCTATGTATAATGTCATGATTAGGCCTAATTGAGGTTGGTGATAATTGAACAAAAGAAATGAAAATGTAAACCTCAGACTGAATATTATGTTATGAATATTAATCTATGCTATAAAATATAATTAATATTAGCTGATAATTTTAGGTTGGCCCTAAGACACAATCACAATTGCCGCCTTTTTCATAAAGTAATAGGAAAATAATTACCGATTTTTTACCTAATTGGTTTGAATCGGGAACCAAACCAATGAAGTATTTCCAGGCGATTGATCGCGTTGCTTCGCCAATCAATTTACCTTCTACATGAAAGAATTGTTCAATTGGAAGTAGTCCTACTGTCTCCACATATGTTTTGTTATTAGGGACGCGGTTTCTACGAGTTTTATTTGTATCGAAACAATTTAAACCGCGGTTGTGTAGACCAACTTTCAAATTTGAATATTTGAATTTTGAATTTCCTATTTATTTGTATGAGACGAGGACATGAGGTTTGAGTTTAATTGCGCTCATTTGCGGTAATGCTATTTAGTGTGAATTAGGAAACATGCATGTGTTTAATGTGAAGAGTTCGTATACGGAATTAATTTTCTTCAAATTGTATTTGTACGAGTATCTAAACGAATAAAAATATAAGAAAAAGTATAAGTAAATGTAGAGTCGGCACCTTATAATAATCGTATCGTAAGAGACAATTTAAAGAGTACGTGCCCTTAAACGAAGACGGGATACAGCGTTTTCTCTCCATGATGCCAATCTGCCTGCAAAGCGTAGCGCTCATGGTAAAATCCTCTGATAGAAGAAGCCTGTGTCTAGCAGTGAACTGATATAGACTGATATAGATAGAGATAGTAATGATAAATACTTTTATGACTTAAGTATCGTACTTACCATAGACTTAGTCAGTATTTTCTAAAATTATACGTTATTTTCAACATCCAACGTTACACTCACAAACAATTAAAATTCGGTATTGTTTGACGTTTATAGCTCGGGCTGGGGTTGTGACTTTTTTATAACTATTAATTTATTAATAACCGGCTAAGTGCGAGTCGGACTCAGTCGCACCAAAGGTTCCGTACCAAAAAAAACAAAAAAACGGGTTTGTTGTATGGGAGCCCCCCTTAAATATTTATTTTATTTTATTTTTAGTATTTGTTGTTATTGCGGCAACAGAAATACATAATTTGTAAAAATTTCAACTGTCTAGCTATAGCGGCTCTTGAGATACAGCCTGGTGACAGGCAGACGGACAGACGGACAGACAGCGAAGTCTTAGTGATAGGGTCCCGTTTTTACCCTTTGGGTACGGAACCCTAAAAAGGCTCGTCAGCCGTGGTTCATTAAAACCAATAACAAACATATTCGACAAAGAATAAAGAATAAGAATATATATAATAAATAATAATTATAGAAAATGGAAAAGATGTCAACGGGTACAAGTAACTATGTTACATATACGAGTACATCCTACTCTTTTGCATGAAGCTACAGCAGCAGCTGGTTGTCGAATGACAATTGATTTTTATTGTATCCCATATCACCCCCACATGAAAAAGTAACTTAGCAAATTGCAAAACTTTTCAAACAACAACAAACTAATTCAGATTAAATGCTCTTTATACGCCTGTTAACTTCACTAAGAACACATAACGTTACTTAGGTTGAGCGTTACTTAATTAATACATTGTGTATTATTAACTAAGTTTACTGTAACTTTCTACTTGTACCTATGATATGGGTGCTCCCATAGGATTGACAGACGTGACAATCTTTGTTGTTGTAAATGAAAGAAGTTTTCTTGATGGTTAAACTTATTAACTTTCTGAGTTAAGAGTGGGTGTTACTTAAGGTTACGGTATTTTATTGCCTTTTGTAAACTTGAAAATGTATTTTCTATGAGCAAAAAAATTAAAAAGTTTCTCATTTTCACATTTTAAGTTTATTTCACATCAGCTATAGCTATGAATTATCTCAGATTTGCTTTAAGGACTAAGCTCTATTAAATCTCTAGTCAAAGTTAATATTACGATAAACTTAATTGTTAAGACAAGTGATTAAAATCTATATACTCACATTATAGTATACTATATATTTGCTAAGCCAAATTAGGTAAGAAAGAAGATGTTTGCCGAGTAGTTACTTACACTGTTGCTATGCGAAGGTCTACATACAGTACAGTAAATACGCTGCCGACAGTTGGGCTCATAAATAATTGATAACATTGTTTCTGTATAGCAAAGACAGTTGTTTAACAAACCAGACTAAAAAAGTATCGATTTTTTTAACTACTTTTTATAAATAATGTACTTACCTTTATACAAATACCCTTTATAATTAATAAAATGAAGTTGACTCCTACTTCTTTTTATAACTTTACCATTTATGTTTTTCTTTAATTCCTATATAGGCCAGTAATATTCTTTAAAAAATGGCTTCGTCCCAACTCTATACCGATACCATCTCTACCCGATTTCATTTTTGCTATAGAAAAAAGTATGGGTACGATTAACTCGAAAATTATAAAAATTTTAGGTATGAAACATTTTTTCAATCATGTTATATTATGATTGAGATGTTGTTGTTGTTACGTGTTTTGTTTAAAAATATTATTTTCATTATATCATTTTAAATGTCGATTGTTCTAATTGATGGTAAAAATGTTAATTATTAATAAAAAATTATAGCGTTTAAAGGTTTTTCATTTTGACTGTACTTTTTATCATATCGGGTAGAGTTGTGATTTTTTGTTAGGTAATTTTAAATCGGGTAGAGATGGGATCGAGTTGAGTAGGGACGAAGCTTAAAAAATCCGCAGTAGGCAGCCATTGGTAATAACTAACACAAACACCTCTAACATTAATATTAAAATACGAAGTTTAATGCCACTCGTATGTACAGTCAGCTGCAAAAGTATGTATACACTTCTGACTAATGTTGACACTTAATACATCGACAAACGGCTTAACCCTTAATTCGACGGAATATTTACGTTGCAATATTTGTAAAATAGTTACAGATTTCGATTATTAGCTTATTAGGGATCCCTATAAAAATTCCAATAAAAATATACCTATTTCAGTTTTCTGGAAAATGTATGTCCATTATACTGGACATTACCGAGTTCGTAAGAAATTGATGCACTCCAACCATGTGCAGTATACTTCCCACTGTCGAAGAGAAAGTATAAAATAATTATGTATTCGGTAGGAAGATATCAATTTTATTTTGGTAAATTCTTAAAAGTTGCAATGGTTTACGATCAAGTTGAGCATTGTGAAAAGGTTACCGAAATAAACATCACACCCTGGAGTCTGAATTGTCTTCAAATAGCTAGAACCAATTTAGCACCAAGAGTCATATGCTCATCTTCCTCACTATAATCTTTATATTGGACAATATCATCGCCACCATCTATACCTACTATAAAAAAAGATAGACGATTCCAAATGCAACAGCGCAATGCGATCCTGAATTCCCTTATTTAGGTTTCATGGCGTTGTGCTGTAGGGTATTGTCATTTCATCAATGATATTGGTAGTCTTTTCTTCGGTTGTGAGGCTGTTTTATTTGTTTTTTCATTGAATGGATATATCTTGCAATATCTGTCCTCATCCAAATTGAGAGCAAGACATCAGTAATTTAATCACATGAGTATTTCTGAATTCTTTAGTTAGACCAATAGTTTTGATATTAAGGCTTTTCGCTATACCTATGATGAAGATAATCATAAAAAAGTCGTTCAAGTCATGAATAGTTCTGTATACTTTTGCCCTCCTATAAGTAGAGTACAAGTTTGTGTTGTCGATGTTCAACAACGAGTAAAACTAGAGAGAAGAACCGATTCGAAAATCCTACGGTGAGATGGTTCTTTTGCTCTTTTGTGCCCGGGCATTCGATATTTCCTTTTTACGCTGTGATTGTTTTTGATGCCATAGTTCATTAGACTAGCAATAGATAAAGAATTTGATGGAATCTACAATAATGATGCCAAACATGGTCAAATAATATAATTTACTTCACCAACAACAGAGGTCTGCATGAATCAATGGAAAGGCATGGTGAAGAAGTCAACTCTTCAGTTCTTTTAAAAGCTATTTTCTCTTATTTTTTCAGTAGAGACCCAAATTTTTTTATCAAAAGGAGCATTTTTAGGCGGCTCTAAACTTTGAGGTTCTGAAAAACTAAGTTATAATAAGGCATAAACCATTTAATCTATAAACCCCTAAAATACAACAAAAGTTAAAGTTCTAATTATTATTTGAAACGAAAATAGTACAATTACTAGACATACAATTTTGTATTTCGTTTTCTACTACTTTTACAAGGGGAAGAATACTGGACATAGTATTTAGGAGTTATTTTACTAGTTATTCGACGACGACACTGTACATGCAAGTTTAGGGTGTAATAATAACTAATCAAAACTGAATAAGAAAGTCAAAACATTATCAGTAGCTGTCCTGGCATGTTGTCTGTAGCTTTCAATGATATTACAAGTAAATGAGCAGTAAACTAATGATTAATATGCAACTTACCGAGAGCCTGTGCTGCACGTTCTTCCTCTCCATCATCTCACGATTGATTGCTTGTGTCCCGTGACTGTGTGTACGTTGTTATTTTTTTACAGCATAGTTAGATAGTTTAGGGTGAATTAACACACCTCAAATTCAAGTTGTACAGTGTAATTTTTTGCATATATATTTTTTCATTCAATGGGAAGCAAACTGCACGTCGTCGAATTAAGGGTTAAATTATTATTATTATTTCTCCACAAAATACAAATTCGCATTAGGTAGCTACTTCTTTTTCTTACGATAATTGCGGAATCAATGTAACACAAACCCTGTCTCCCTACGCACACCAAACACCGAAATCGAGGCGAAATTAAACGTTTACAAGATCATAAATTATTCCAAAGTTTATCGCTAGTGAATATTTATTATAGCCGTAATTAGGTTCCTGCCTTCAAGGTTTGCGCAACGGGAGTCTGTCTAAATAAATTAAACATTCCGTCTCAACATGCTGTCACAAAACATACAGACAGAGAAGTCTCGCAACTGTATTCACATAAGCTGTCGTATTGCAATGCCAAAGGGTTCATATACTAAAATAGCTTTCCAAACATATAAAATTGACAACTTAAATTTCTTAATGATACAGATAATACCTGTTTTGTAATTTGTCTTAGAAAATTATTTATATCCCATTATTTGTTAAAGTACCGCTTTTGCTAAAAGACAAACTTACTGCACGGTCGACCTATACATTGTCGACTTATGTCAAAGGAAATAGGAAAACACTTGAAGGTGTTTACACGGTTCTTGAACAGAGTTTAACAGAGTAGAACAGGGAAGAGTTTGGATACTGTGAAACGTATTTTGTTAAAACGTGAAACCTTTTTTAAGAAATATTTTAAATTTTTACATAAGTGATAAAATAAATGAAAATCTGGCTTTACAGCCCTTACGGGTGAAGTATTAAATGGTACATATTAATAAATATAATTAAAGCTTTTAAAAAGAATCTTCTCTAAAATACTACAACCCACAACGACCAATCATTGATATAAAACATCTAAAAGATTAACATGTATTATAATAAATCTTTTTTTTTTGTTTCTTCTTTGCAAACTATGTAAAGAGCATGGTGGTTATCTAAATACAATATTCCTTGAATACAAATTTTTCCTCTGTCTTAGGTGGAATTCGAACCCACAATCTACGCTTACCGAGTGACTGTTATAACCAATCTAATTCGTCGACTCAAACGATGTCTCGGTAGCAAAAAAGAACATTTACTTATTACGACGAAATACCTTTATTTTTCCAACAACCCTAACTTATATTTAACGTAGCTCGTTATTACCACAAATCACAGCTCTAGTACACATTTAGTTAAGCCCAGTAGTATTTATTTTGAGACGACGAGAAATTAAACTCCTATTGTTCTGAAGCTGTTTGTTCGAAACAACACTTTCTTGGAGCAAAGAGCTTTGATAAGAGCAGCGTAATGTGAATGAATACGTCAGACAACACTATTCAATTAAAACATCGTTTTTTTAGTGCCTCGTTTGCAGATTATTAGTTTTTATTTTAACGCCCCGTTAGCGAAGTGGTTTGAGGCCTTACCCCGCACAATGTCCGTATATTCGAATCTACCTGTCTCTATCACTCATACCAATATCTTAAAGTATCTGAAAGAGACAGAGATAAACGTAAATACGAGCTTCGTGTTGCAGAGTAAGGTCTCAGTATCGGGCTAAGATCGCGGGGTCCTGGGTTCAATTCTCGGGTCAGGCAATTTATGATTACAAACCCGCATTTTATAGCATGGATTATCTTTACCCGCTATTGCTGTGAATGTTGGGCTAACTTTAATTCAGTGATGGAGACCTTTTCCCTGCAGTAGGATGATTAATTATGGGCTGCTACTTAACTTTTTTTACTTTTCATTTCGTTAATCTTTTTTATTTTAGTCCAAAAATAGGTACCTACACCAAATGGTTTTACTTATAATTTGGCAATAAACGTTTCTTTTATGACTTTTATGAATGAACCAAATAGTTGCCCAGCTTTCATGTGGTAATAGCGGAAACGAAAGTCATAACACAGAAATCCCTCTTTGATCTAATGCAAGACCTTGATTTACCGAAGACTACTAAAAATCATTCAATTAAATATTTTAAAAAAAAAAACGAGACAAAAATTTTTTTTTGTTACTGAGCCAACAAGTGTTAAAAACGAAGACAAAAAACTAATAGAATCTTACCAGATGGATATGCAGAAAGGTATAATGGGCCAACGAAGGTAGTACGTCAGAGCGTCAGAAGAAGGCCTTCCCCAAACTACACGTAGGTCACAAGTGCTAGGCACTGTTTCGAATCTTTATCTCGAGAACAGTTAATAAACGGATGTTTATTAATTTCGTTTCATATAATTGAGTATTTTTTTAAATACAACTATTTGGTTATCTCAAGTTTTTAAGTTTTATGATATCCTTAATTAAAATCGATATACAAACACTATCGAAGATCATAAATCAGTATCCTAATATTACAAAAGTTGTTGCGGACATGAAACTATTTAAATAAACCATTTTATTAATTTGTTCCGACTAAACAGAGACGCTTACAACTAAAAACTTGTATTTTTTTAACGTTTTTCAAGTTATTGGACTGGTCATAGGTAATTAGCATGTTTATGACGATAAATAGTTATTGTTGACGATTTATCACTTTTTTGTTTGGTACGATATGTAGTAGCACAACAAGTTTTATTAACTATACAGGGTTACCGGTAATTCGATACATTCCTTTGGAGGGGTAAAAGTAGAGCTCATTTGCTATAGAATTTGTAATATATATTTTTTTTAACTCTAGTGAGTTCACGTGCATGACATATAATTTTAGAGTATTTCTACATCTTATTGTTATTTGGAGGAAGTGTTGAAATGTCAGGTATCAGATCAAACATAAAAATAGCATCAAAATGAGACATTTATATAGGAGGTACCTATTCAAATATAAAAGCACAAAACCTTGAATATCTTTAAAAGTAATCACTACGGCTAGGGTAAATCATGACAAAATCTATTACAAATGAGATCTGCTCTTACCCCTCCAAAGGAATGTATCGAATTACCGGTAACCCTGTATATTCGTATGACCATGTAGGTAGTCAATGACTACTTATTTGATTAATTAGATGTCAGCTCGTTACAATTTCCTTCGAACTTGAAAAAAAAAACAGTCTATATTTATCATGGACTATTTTTTTTATCTATATTTATAGACCTAATATATGTATTTTATATTGTCTTCAAGTGGTAACTAAAGGTAAACGGACAGAAGACTAGGTTACGTAAACAAGGTTCCTGAAAAGAGTCCGATATAGTATCAATTTAGAAAAAGTTGAAGGAGCGACATGCTTCGGAAGGCACGCGGAGAACTGGCAAAGTCATAAAAAAAGTCACGACATTGACTTATATTAGGTCGCTGGGAAAAGACAAAAACCAGATTATCCTTGAACAATAATCAAGCAAGCTCAAACATAATATTGTTGCCAAAAACAGCTTGCCATTGCAATACGAAAACTCTTAAATAATTTATACAGGGTGAAATTTTAACCACCTTCTAAATTTTAATATAATCAATCTACGAGACAAAAAACAAATGACATATTTTTCTTTTGGTATAGCCCAGTACAAAAATGGCAAGATAAAGCACTTAGAAAATGTTCGCCTAAAATCTAAAATTGTTGATACGGCCTCCTAGCAACACTTTTTTTACGCGTTGCACTTCTCATTCATTTACGAGTATTACGATACTATTCATAAGTTTTTAATTGTCCTTTTATACCTTAACAGGTCTAGGACCGTAAAAATTGAAAACTATATCGCGAAAAATATGTTTGGGCAACAACTTGATTTACATTTTTTACTTCATAAATAGAAAATATAAAAATTTTGGAAAGTGGTTATAATTTCATCCTGTATTTTATGCACCAAACACAAGTACACGATCACAACATAATATGTAACCTAAAATGCGTGACACATTACAATAGTAGGAGAACTTAAGAGGAAACACTACGAACGAGAGAATTAAAAAATAGGTGTTTGTAAAATATTTTGCTGTCGCGCAGTGCCAAACTCCTTTACCGGAGTGTGATAGAGACAACTGATTCTTGGACCGAAAATACCTACTAAAAGCACACCAAATCAACGTTTTGTAGTCCCCCGATTACTTTTCTAAAACAAGACCGATTTAAATACTTTTTTCATTTAAAATTAAAGAAAGGCTTTGGCCGTGTTCGTAGGTTTTCATTTTTTTCTAAAATTTAGCCAAATTTGTTTTCTGGATGTTTGAACACATTGGAAAATCTGGCGAATTTTTTCGATTTTTTAGGGCTCATATCTTTTTTATTAATTAATTTATGAAGACAGAAACCATAGAAACATGCTAATAGTGGCCATAGATTTTTGTAATAAAATTATTGCTCTACTGGCTTTATCCTGGGAGGAAACAGGGGACTACGTTTGTATGGAAAAACGGCCCTTGTGTTTCCTCTTAAGGGTACTGATTTAAGAAAAAAAACCGTGTGACAGACGCCAAGTCTTCCATTAATGAAATGCTATTTATAATGTCAAACTCTTTTTAATTGTCGTAAATGAATGTAAACTTAAATGATTCACCAACTGTCACTGATATTATCGGTTTATTGCTTCGCCTTCGTCGGCCATATGGTGACATTTTGGTCGAAGAAAACAACCTTTTACGACAATATGACGCTATTATCTCCTTAATTGTCGGTGGCGAAATCGTAAAAAAGCAATTAATGTCATACTCATTTGTTAGACTCGAAATGTTTTTAATATGCCAGCTCTTTTTTGCATTGCTTCTTACTGCATCCGGTATGACCTTCCTTAAACAATTAACTATAGTATGTCTTTTTTTAATACTTAGTTTAAAATGTGTGGCACAGAACAGGTGCTAAATTTGTGGAAGCAGTTGGTAGTCACAAATGTACCTTTTCAAGACAACAGTGACATATATTGATTCTTGCCTCTTTGTCATTATAAATTATCATTAATACATTATTCAGTATAATTATTACATTGTTAATATGTAATTTAGAATACCTAGTATTTTAATTTTATTTGAAAACATTTACATATTATTATACATATTTCTATTGTCATAAGTTAGTACCTATTAATACTATAAGGTTAGTACGCTCATAGATGTCAGAAATTAATGTCAAAAAGGGTTAAAAACAGGGTTTTTGATTATGGGTGGAACACAATAATTACCTTTAAACAACAATCATATTTTTATAGAAATAGTGTTGAAAGTATAATTGCAAGATTATATTTGTATATTCTGAGTGAAGATTCTTGGCTAAGCAAATATAAAAAGTGAATATCTGCACAAGTTACTGCTGTTTATTTATATCCCTTTGCAACCGAGCTGTACTGATCGTGCAAAAAACTTTGAAAAAATCCTGTTTCTACAAAAATCATCTTTTGAGCACGCAACCGACATCGATCGATCGTGCATTTATCTGTTTTGCCTACAAACGTTAGCGGGAAGCACTGCGCGTGACCTTTAGTGAACCAGTGGCCCGCGAGCCGTTGTCCGAGATGGCTGCGTATTTTGGCGGGAACCGCGCGTCACGTAAGTACTCACCATCGATAATTTTGTTAAAAACTTTATAATTGTGCATTGCTATTATGTTTATTAATATATACACTAATGTAGCGTGAAGATTTTTTTATTCTAACTGCGGTTTTTCATTACCAAATCTGCCCGAAAAAATAAGTTGCACGATCGTGTGCTTTCGGTTGCTGATCGTAATTTTGTACTAGTATTTGGATAGGTCTAATTGGCTGTGTTTAGGTTTTTATTTTTATTTCTTTTGGTTTTAATTGTATGTTGGTTTCATTTTAGGCATTTATCTGGGCGACGAAGAGGTTTACGCTGCTTTAGGAGAAGGAAATGACTCTAAAATTGAAGGTATAGACGATGAAAACTTCGAACCTTCAACTCTTGATTCTACGTTCCTGGTTTCACTTCTATCAGAACAAAATTCAGGTGTACAGCAAAAACAAATAACGCCTTTTGTGCTCCAGCAATACCAGTTACCAGTTCTGAATGCCAAGTCATCGTCAGCCAAGTTACGCCCGGATCTACGTCAACTAAAAACAGAACTCGACCAAGGAATGTTTCTTCCAGAAGAATTCGCAATGACGTCCTTAATGACCAACCCTCGACTTCCAGAGAACGTATTTTATCTACTGAAGGTACACCTACATTATCGTCAGGCACGCGCACCAGGAGACATGCCTATAGTACTCCTCAACCATGGAAAAGACAACAATTCCGAGAAAAACATCACGATTTCCCTGAAATGCCAGTTAGACATGTAAGAAACCCAATCCAGTACTTCAATGAATACCTAGATGAACCTTTCTTTGAACACATGGCCGTGTGTACCAATTTATATGCCATGAGGAAAACTGGCAAAGAGCTGAAGACTACACAAGCTGAAATAATGAAGTTCATGGGTATGCATGCGTTGATGGGAATCCTTGTCTACCCTCGACTACCAATGTATTGGCGCACCGGTATTGCTCTCAACAAAATATCAACGCTGATGACACGTGACAGGTTCTTGACGTTGAGAAATGCTTTACACGTGGTGGAATCGGACGCCACTCCACCAGTAGGCTTACTCTTGAAACTCGATTTCAAGCAGTATTGGAGATTGGAATCGAAATCTTGTCGTTTGGCACTCTTGAATGCTACACTAGCGCCAAATCGTACCCGGATTGGGTGAAATTTAAAGGAACTAAATGAAATCGACTTCAAGATTTTTCGGCACTCTTGACGTAATTTTGACATTGATCTATCGAGTTTAGATTCGTGTTTAGGATCGAGTAAACACAGTTACAAGAAACTAACTTTTTTGAGATTGAGAGTGATATTTTGACGATTTTATCTAGTTTTATTAATTTAAAATGGCATGTTTAGGTCTAATAAATGATATTTTAGACATCGGACATAGATTCGATGTGAGACAAGGGCGGAATTTGATAAGAATGGTAAGTTATGCAGACAACGCATTTGATATGAGTGTCGATGAGTTTAGGAGAAATTATAGAGTATACATTTACCTATCTATTTGACGTTATCTTTCTGCGCACCGCCTAACGCATTAAGCGTCAGCGAAATTTTATCCCACTCCACTATAAACAATAAATTCACACTGAGTCGAAACTTACTTAAGCATCGAACCTCTTCACCTTACAATTTATTAGTATTGCTTTCAAGTTTTTTACACTTTCATAATTGGAGAATGTGTTGAAAAACATCGGTAACATTATTTAATTACAAGTACAATTTCATTGGTTAATAAATAAATCGTCCAGCACAAAGTTATTTTTGACGTGTGATTTCGGCGTGAAGTTTTTTTTTTCACACAGACATTCTCAATTAGCCACTTTAACTAACAAAGTCAGCTGTAAAATATAGTTGCGCTAAGCAAAAATGGGAGGAAAGTACATGTTACAGTGAATAACATTATATTGAACATTAAAATAATAAATATGGCAAGATTTTACGTTTTGTTACGATATTACATTCTTGGTAGTTTACATTTTTTTTTGTATGGTCACCCAATTTGATCGACGGTACTCGATCGTGATGTCGAATCCGATTTCATAGTCGATCGTGTTCAAGAGTGCCATATCTTTGGAGATTGGGATTGAAACTGGTTCGGATTGGAATCGGATTGAGATCAAGATTGGTTTCAAGAGTAAGCCTACAGGTCATAACAACCCTCTCTGGAAAGTACAACCAATGATTGACAAAATAAAAGACGGATGTTGCAAGCAAGAAAGGGTACCCGGATTTTACTCTATCGACGAGCAAATGATTCCCTTTACGGGTAGGTGCGCTCTGAGGCAAGTGGTGAAGAATAAGCCACGCCCTACAGGACTTAAAAACTTTGTTCTGGCTACAAGTCAGGGAAATTTATAAAGGAGCCAAGACGATGTTCGGCGATAAAGAGGGATCGTTTGGCTTGGGTCCATCTGTAATTCTCCATTTGGCAAGGAACATCCCACGAGGCAGCTGTGTGTATCACGACCGGTATTTTACGACGATTCCTCTCATTGAAGAAATGCATAGCCGTGGTCTTCACAGCACTGGGACAATTATGCTAAATAGGATTCCAGATCGGTCTACCTTAAAATTAAAAGACGACAAGAAAATGTTACGAGGCGATAGTGACCACATGGTCAGGGGCAATTCGGTACTAGTCAAATAGAAGGACAATAAAAGTGTACTGCTGGCTTCAAATTGTACTGGCAGTGAGAACAACATGCTGGTGAAGCGATGGGATAAGAAACACAATAGTTACATCGATGTGACAGCCCCAAATATTGTGACAATGTAAAATAAAAATATGGGAGGTGTCGACGTCCTTGACCAACAGATGGAATATTATAGAACCTACTGGAAAACAAAGAATGGACTCTTAAAGTCATGATTCATTTTTTTGATGTGGCAATAGTAAACTCCTGGAGAGCATATAAAATAGATTGTGAAGCCAACAACTACCCTCGTAACAAAACCATGGATCTCCTGGATTTCCGCCTAGAAATTCATGAAGTTTTGATCAAGGCACCCGAAAAAGGACGACTTCAAGATGAAGAAGAAGAACCAGTGGTGATGCCACGAAAGTATCAAAAGGCGGTAAAACCTTCAGTTTCCATAAGATTTGATGGGTATGACCATTTACCAAATTTTGACGACATCAAGTCACCTAGAGCTTGTCAGATGGAAAACTGTGTTAGTCGCACAAAGAATAGATGTATTAGGTGCAATGTTTACCTGTGCATTGCGCGAAACCAAAACTGCTTCCAGGAGTATCACCAAAAACAATAATTTTAGTTTCATTTTTTTAACGTTGATCTCGTTAGTTCCTACTTTGCTAGATGCAATATTTTTAAGAACTTATTTCCAGAATGAAAACTAAGAAGACTGATTATAAATGATAATTAAAATTAAACGCTTCTGATTATGACTTCTGTCTTTTATTGTATCCTTTATCACTATCGATTTATTGATTGCACGATCGTGCATTTGCAATTAATTCCTAAACAGCACGAACGTGTAGTTAGTTTTAAGCCGTACTTGCAATGGAGGGATTTTTTCTAATATTTTTCCTCAGGTCTATGGCACACTAGAACAAAACATTTCGTACTCAATTTCAATATTTCTATTTTTTTTTCCTCGGTTGCAAAGGGATATAAAAAAAAAATATAAAAAAACAGAGAATAATTGATATTAAACTGCAATTTAAAACAAAATAATGACCGATATTATATCTAAAAAAACAATTCTCTTACAGAAATCCTGACTTAGAGAAAATGTCCGGAACAAGGTTTACTCGACTGTATTTGTTTCTGTGAGAATAAGCATACCCGAACCTAGACCGTCGTTTAGCGTAAGCTACTGTTATTCGTACCGAAACTTTGGACGGTTAAAGTGTACAACAACTCCGAACTTCCGAACCAGTTATCGTCAGATAGTTTTTCAGGCATTCGCAAGCTTAGGATCATAATTAGAGCGGTTATTACTCCATTATCTGTCGCCAGTTTTGTTCGGACCTCTTTTGTTCACAGCGTGTTCAGCTTCGATTCTCTTTGTTTTTTTTTTTGGCGATATGCCGACGGCATCTGTTTTTGCTGCCGTGACACTGCCACATTAATGACTGATGTTCGCGTGTCAAATTCTTTTGTTTGCCACCCACAGATTATAGATGATTTTAGTCAAAAACGCTAATCCTATTAATTATTTATTATTACTTATGTTGAACTATGACTTTACAGCTTAAAATTCATGTTAATTTTAATATACACGTAATAAAAAACAAATCTGACGTTATTTATTAATTCGTTAAGCTGCGTAAACGTTACCACGTAAAGATGACGTACTTTTACTTAAAAAAAATCTTTTAAATAGAGGTTGGGTATTAAGCAAATCGAATGATATTCTTATTACAATGTAAATCGTAAAAATAATAATCACAAAAAAAAAACACATCTGTGGCGTATTTAGTGACTGAAACAAAAAACTCGCCGACAAAGAGGCGCTATGGTGCGTGCAAAATATTTCACAAGCCTGAGGAAGACTGCCACACGTGATTAAGAAAAAAAAAACTTTACACAAAAATTACAAACAAGATGAATAATGACCATCAGAGGTTGCTTTTTTGACACAAACCATGAATTGTTTTTTTTTTACCAATTTAAGTACTATTTTGCTACTTATATAAAATAATACCCTAGAAGAATTTAACTTCAAACGTAAAACGGCTTAGTCATCTATTGGCTCAAACAGAAATTACAACTCTCAATCATAAATATTATTTCACAAATGGATCCCTGAATCAAAAAGCTGTGTTTTTATAGCCATAATGATTAAATGCTTATCTTTAGCCCACTTTGTACATATTATATAAGTACCCTATAAACATAGTGTTGTTACGAAGTCTCTGAGATTGAGTGCAGAGAGAGAGACAGAAATGACAAAACTATAATAGTTTTTAATTGACAATGGCAAGATGGTTGGTTAAAAACTTAATACTTTAATAAAGTATCCAACAATCAGCCGACAGAAAAATTCAATTATTTCATAATTAACTATTCATATTATACAAAGGAGAAACTTAGAGCGAGCGGAATACTTTCCTCATAACATTGTTAAAGGATTAAGGGGCAACAGACAACTTGCGAAGTCTTACCCGGCAAAGTTTAAATATACACGAAAATGTAAAACGTCTGGAGCAATAAGTGTTCTCTTGAACTCGGTAGGGGTGTAGCGCAAAAGTATGTCGGCGTGTTCTATCGAACGAAGAACTAATTAATCCAATGAGCGGCGTCTTTGCTATAACGAGACCCGTCGTTTGTGCCCCTTCTATTTTATGTTACTGGAATTGTTTCGGAAATCGATCATAAACATTGAAGACGTACTTCGCTGGTTTTAAAGGTTCCTTAGTAGTTCCTAAAACAAGAAACTCTTAGTTTAGTCAAGTCTGGTGGGTTGTTATTTAAATATCTAACGTGTTCGTTAGAGATAATTAGTAAATAATGTGAAAATTGTACGTTAGGTTGAAAGTAGGTACATAACGAAGCCGAAAGAAAAGAAAGTACTGTAACTTTAAAACTTTGTGTCTAAAATTATGAATACAATACAAGGACTTAAGTCCTTATGATATTAGGAAGAGATTAGTATCTTAATGATTTCAATTTATGCTTAGAAAATCTTTACTGAGATAATTTGTAAAAAAAAGCTAATCCCTATCCAAAAAGTAAGATGAAAGTCATTAGTTTCTACCAATATCTAAAAATACATAAATAGAATTATAGTTTATACTCTCTTCAGCTAGAAAAGTGATTAACACTGTGGTCAAATCACAAATCATTGAATGTTCACGGATTTTTAATTTATTGATAGTAAAGTTAAAGCAATATAGTCCTTGATTTTGTAGCCTCGTTTATTACTATTAGCATATTTAAATGTTATGTAAGTACTTACCATTAAACCGTACAAAATTTATTTGTTTTTCCCATTGCATTTTTATTGGCAAATGTACTGGTAAATAGCACAATTGATACAGACGAGTTCCCCGCCGTCACTTAGCAAATTGATTGATTGCAGCTAAGGATGTAATCTTCATCTTTCATTCTGTGACTCTGAGTCAGTTCACATTAAAGTAATGCTGGCTGACAAATTTGTTCTAACACTAGACTTTTACTGTATCCCTTAGAGAAATCTTCTCTTGATTTCTTTTGAACAAAAATTTGATCGCCCCATTGTGGATTAGAAGCCGCAAAACTCGACACTTAAATTTACTCAGACTGTAGGTATATCCTTAAGTAGATTACTTGAGTTTAAGTGATAGATCGAAAAGTAAGTTTGTAAATGCTGTAACAGTGTGTAAAATTCAAAGTTAGTTTTTCTAAAGAAAATATGTCTTTATGCAAAATAGCATCTAAAAGAATCAAACATAATGTTTATAATTGTATGTAATTGTTTATGTCATGGTTTAAAGACCGAGTACCAGACAGAGTCGGTACAGTCCATTTTACAATGAAACAAAGTACGTCTTTAAAGAAACCAGCAAAGTACAAAACGGCTATTATACTCTAAAACTGGAAACGAAGAGGCAGACGCTTAATCCAAATTTCGATTTATCCAAATTAGTCTCATTTAACCAGTACTCCGGATTAGCCGAGCAGGATCGAAGCTGAAAACCTGCCGTTCCATAGATAATAGACATCGTTAGTAAGCCATCGTCGTTTTGGGCGTTTCTTTTTCAAGTCATTGAGTCAATCGTTTATCACTCGCCTGTTGTGTGAAGTTTTTGGGGTTCGGTGGGCGTGGAGTGGGCTTTGTCCAAATGCAAATTTCGGCTTAGTTTTACGAGAAAGCCGACAACGCCTTTGATGGAAACCGATGTTGTTTAAGTTAATGTGTTTTGTTAAAAAAAAGCGATAGGATTATTGAATATATTGCATTAAAAGTATTTTATTTACTACAAAAAAATGTATCTCTTGTACTATTAAATATATATATTTTTTAAATTGCTTGCAAATATTATTTGATGATTTTTAAGATATCAAAAAAATATTATTTTTATAACTCTTTTGAAATCAGTGGATCTAATAAAAAGATCAAGATTATTATTTTCTTTTCAGGTACATCTAGGTAGAATATTATAAGCCTAAGCTTTTTTCTTAACGTTCCTAATTACAGCCTAATTGTAAACAGTTCTTTAATTTATGATTGGATTAGAATATGTATTGTACGAGTAGCAATACATGAATATTATTAAGTTACCTTACCTGTTGTCTTTGTTTAAAACGACGGGGCTAGGTATATTAAATTCTTAAACTTATCGTTTCTTACAATCAGATTTGAACTACAGCATGAACTAAAAGCTGCCATTATTAAAATACTTGTTTTTTAAAATGCCAATGAGAAAAAGATGAAGAGACACACTAAATTGAAATATTGTTACACAACAAAACAAGAACTTCTGAAAAAAAGAAAATGAAGTCACCAACCATTATTATTGATCATTTATTCATATATTTTTCGCTTTCGATCTTTTAGAAAATCTTTGTCTAAAAAGTTTTTCAATATTTTTGGAAAAAAATTCAACGCTAAATACTCCATGCGTTTTTTGTTCTTATTTAGGGAAGTCGTTTTGGACGTCGGCCTCATTAGCTGAGGTAACTGGTGCAAAATTTGCCAAAGTCATTCCGTGAACTGGCTGCTTCTGCTCTGATTCTTGCCAAATAAACGGACCGTGTAAGGTAAATAGCAGTAAAATGCCAGTAATATGTTACCAAAAAACGAACATTAATTTTTTTATAAATTATATAAGAAGAAGATAGATAGAGTTATCTTTTTAAACTATGTTTTATGCTATCAAATTGCTCTAGCAAATTGAAAATAATCAACTAAATAAAATTCTCAGGAAGATATATAATTTGGTCAGATTAATCAAGAAAAAGTGATATTTATTGAAATACTACCAAGTTAAGTTTAATCAAATTATGGTTTTACACGACACATTTTTTTATGCATATAAATTACTAGCTGTTACCCGCGACTTCGTCCGCGTCAATTTCTGTAAATGATCGCGACTATTTTTGCAATATTTTTCACTCATGCTTCGCTCCTATTGGTCGTATTGTGATGTAATATGGCCTAAAGCCTTCCTAGATAAATGGACTATCCAACACAAAAATATATTTTTTATTCAAACCAGTAACTCCTGAGGTTAGAGCGTTCAAAAAAACAAACAAAATCGTCAGCTTTACATTATAAGTTAATTAATATAGATTTAAAAGAATATTTTTTACTAGCGATAATTATATTTTTCAAAAAGTTTCTAAAGTTTGTTTTTGGATTTTATGATTTCATTTGGACTAACTTTAAGCAATATTTTTTCAAACAAAAACATTCGACATATAAAAGTTATTCTTCTTCTAACGCAGTACAGTAAAAAAGATAGGGTTCGGATTGATACCCTATTAAGATATAACTACCTAGTTATATCTTAATTATTTACCTTATTCTCATTAACTTAGAACTACATCTACCAAAACAAACTGGTATTCATTTAAACGCATTCATTTGCTAATTGGTGACCTACTTCGAAAATCTAAGGATTACAGTGTGCGTCCTCAATTAACCGAATTAGTATCAGTTAAGTCCATTGATTAGAGCCTGATAAATGAGTACATTATAATGGAAATGGTATTGGAGTAGACCAGGGGTCGGCAACCTTATGGCAGGCTAGGGCCAAAGGGGCGAAATAAACTAATGGCGAGCCGCATTTGTAATATAAACGTATAATCGGTGATATCCCATAGAAAAACAAAGAAAATACAAAAAAAAAATATAAAAAATAATGTGATGTCTGAGATTCCGCCTTGATTCCGCACGCAATGCGGGCTATTTTTTGTATGTTAACTGTCATATTTGAAGTTGCAATTCGTAGAATGGCACTCAAGTTCTCATCATGGTTCGTTCATGCATTTAATTCGATATTTACAACTCATTAGTAAAATATTTACGGGCCGCAAGTAAGACATCCGCGGGCCGCGGTTTGACGACTGCTGGAGTAGACTATTACAGACATTAATCGTTTGTTATCAGCTCCTACGGGACCATCGGCTGGTGTTGATTGGAACTAGACAAAGTACATTGTAGCGTTAAGTCTTTGAGCGAAATTAAAATGGTTCCAATTAATTAGCAAGCTGTTAGGTCACTAGCAAGTTTATTGTTACTTTCTTTACAATCAGATAAGTTTGTTTGTATGTCTTCGTTTTAAATACATCATTGTAACATTTAGTAAGCAGAATACAACTGAAAGTGTTCTTTGCAGAGTATTGTTTTAAGTATAATCTTATATGTGGTTTTATGACGAGTAAAATAAAAAAAACAAGCCTGTTTATCGTTTATAAGAATGTTCAAACCACAGGTATCACTTAAACGTTAGTGAGATTCGCAATGCAATCAAAAAGTTAATATAAGATAACCTACTAAATCATTGTAACAATGATTTATTTTTTTATGTGTGCAAAATAAGTCTCTTATATCCAAGGATAGTTCCTAATACAAACAATTAGGTAATTAATATTTTTAAGCTTCAGTTCACGTACAGGTTTTTAGAAAACTGGGTTAATAATAATCAGTTGACCTTTTCTATAAACACTTTTGATAGAAAAGATCAACTTATATGAAAAACAGTATTTTTTTAACATAGTTTACATTAATTGGATTGATCTCAAAGACTACTATTGTTAGTAGTCTCGTTAGGAACTCTATTAGGACGTATTTCACTTTTCACGTTCTTTGTCATGTTTCAACTTATCTGCCTAATTAATTGACACCTCTCTCAAACACTGAAATGATATAATTAGTTTATAATAAAATGTAAACCAATGCGTACTGAAATAGAGTCGAGTTTCAGCTATACAACTAGACCACATCATCTGTAATTATATTTCCCCTTTTGTGAATAGACGCAATATTGAAATAAGTTGGGATTATAAATAGCTACATTAACAAAGCCGTTATATGAAGCTTACTTGAAAGAAATATATTAACTTTCGAAAAAAAAATGCATGCATTAATAAACTTTACGTGTAATTTATAAAAAAGTATTCAAAATTAAATTAATAATCCTTCATATTACCGCTGCAAATGGTAAAATATATTCATGGTAGGTACCTATAATTTTGTTAACCCAGGTGGATAAGTAATATTTACTTTTAATAAAATGTGGCATAAAATAAATTATCTAAGTGCGTGGCGTGAAAAATATTAATTAGGCCTTTGCTTTTAATAAAAAAAGTTAATAAAATATAATTATTAATATTCGTTACCACACCGCAAGCGATAAAAATTTTATCCGTTTGATGAATGGACTAAGAATTTTATTGCTTTCATCAAAAATTTCTTAAACAAAACAAAAGCTTGTCTTACAAAATGGCGGCTGTTAGCTGTCATTAACCTCGAAATATTAATTTAATAGACCCCTTAGCCCCGCCTTGTGCCAAAGTAGTAAAAACGGGTAACCACGACACCTGATCCGAAACTACTGTTTTGTATTAGTTTACATCATAATTGGACAAAAATGAGGTGGTTACTATGATATAACCAGATCCTTTTTACAGGGGGCGTTGCTAATGAACCGAAAAGGGAAGTTCTCAAATTGACGTGTCCAAATACATTTGAAGGGTGTTTAATGGTCCCTTTATTCAACTGCAAATATTATTTTCGGCTAGAATTTACTGGTAATATAACTAAATTTTATAAAATAACTGATCTGAAACTGATCAAACTCATTTGACTTTTACTGTATTATGTTTTTTTTTAAACTCTACGGTCAATATCACTTTAAATTAAATCTGGTTGTTTTAAAAGGTTATAACGAAATAGCGTCACCAAAACACAGCGCAAAAATCACGGGTACACAATGACGCAGTCCCGTAACGCTGCTTTATATTGTCTCAAAAATAATTATGCGGGTATTTAATCACATTAGCATTATTTAAGCCTTATCAAAATGTAGGAAACGTGGCTAAGGCAGGTCGACACGTAGTCTGTCCCGATGATTAATGACCCCGGGGGCGGCGGGTGTCCCGGAGCAGATGCGCGCGACGTCACGAGTAACGTCCAAATAATGTCCTTTAGGTCAAGCGCAAAACGGCTTAGAGGAATTAACATTCAGATGATTAGAAACGTCTCGACACTTCTTTGATAAAGCCGCTAATCATTAACATACTTTTACTGTCAAAGAAGCCACCTATTGTTACCAAAAATATGTCGAAGTCCGTTTTAGCAGACCGAGGAATAATCTGGACGATCTTGAAGACAAGATTACGGGTTAGAGCATATCATCTTTTCACTTTACAAAAACTACCCTGAGTGCGAGGACCCTTGTCCCATTACAGGCACTAATCCGACCTTGAGACGACGGCGCAAGCCGAATTCCCAGTCTACAGAGGCGCTCTTGAGGCCCAGTCTGTCCTCTTAGATTGTTTCCACTAGAATAGGGACTGCTTGGATCAGTCTGCATTTAAAGGTCAGTCTGTTATCAAGTACCAAGTGTGTAACCAATAAGACTGGTTCACCTCCTGGTTGGGTCCTAAACACCTGGTACTGTTCGATTGCGACCACTAGTAGGAGGCCTGAAGTAGACGAGCCTAAGCCTAGGGCACGGCGCACTTTGGGCTCACTTGATTACGCGAGTGTGAAAGGCAGTCACCGGATGGACGTCGCAGCTATACACTGGGCAGATTGGCCCAGTGAAGTTTCGATGGCCACCTTCCAACAGCTTAAGTCCTTTAAATAAAATACCTAAATTAGTTACATTGTTTATTTAAAAAGTCTAAGATATAGGATTTCGCTTATTAGTACAGTAGTATGGTGCACAAGGGACAGGGACATAGACCAAAAAAAATTTGTAACAGACTAAGACCCGAGTTTACCAATATTTAAACAGCCTACCCTAAGGGTAGAGTTCACCAACAGACGTTTAAGTTTTAAACAGCGTTTAAAATATTATTTGACAAATTTTGTATGGGAATTGTGGCAAATTAATCGTCAATCTATGTTTACCGGCTGTTTAAGAATTAGTGAAATCGGGTCTAGTGTAGTGTGGTGATGGAATAAAAATAGAAAAGAACTACCCATTACCTTCCTGTGAGTGTCGTAAGGGCGAAAAAAGGGCTGCAGGTTCTTCTCTAGACTATTGGTTATTCTGCGATCATCAATCCGCCTGCCAAGAATAGCTGTTGAGGCAATAATCTACATTTGGATATGCTTGTTTCCTGCAGTGGACGAGCAAAGTAAAGCAACGGCCTATAATCATCCCACTGCAAGGCAAAGGCCTCCATCATTGAATTCAAGTTACCATAGCTAGGATTGGTACACGCATAATCACCGCGCTTGCCAAATGCGGGTAAGTGATCTCCAACCCGAGCAATGTTCGAAAATTCGAAACGTTTTGTTATACAATGGTAATGCTAAGGTCTTTTATGTATGCTAGATGTCATATTATAGCGCTATACATACAATTTCCCCCCTAAAGGATAATTGTTTCTACTTACGAGTACATCATCAACATTTGACTTGTAGTCCGTATATTTTCACGAGTTCCTTTGTTTTTGGCTGGAATAAAAGCAATTTACTCAACTCATTTTACTTTCATCGAGCTTACTCTTTGAAAAGAAATAGTTTGATATCATTTCAGAATGATAAATAATGGTTTGTGAACAAACCACAAGATTCAGTTTGTTATTGTGAAAGCTTACAAGTATTAAAATTATGACAGAGCACGTTTGTTTATTATTCTAGTATTAAAATATATCTTCGCAACTGTGAAAATGGCTATTGTTTTAGTTTTACAAATAATCCTGTCTAAATGTTTCAGTTTGATATTCAAATTATGAGCCTTTGTTTAAAGCTTCGACGCATCAAAATCATATTTTGGTTTTCAGCTGGAGCGCTATTGTCAAAATTAAAACGACAATGGCTAAATAAGATAAAACTTCTTTGTTAACTATTTTCTTTTGTTGTCTTACCGCTGTATGAGATGATGAACATACCTATATATTATGTAAGTGCAGTAGACACTAGGAGTCAAAGCAGCCCTTAGTAGCTATGCATTTTAAATTATTTGACAGAAAGTAAGAGTACTTAGTTCGAATTAAAAAAATAAAAAAATAAATGTGGACAACATCACATACATTGTTCTGACCCCAATTTGAATAACTACCTATTTAAAGCATTCGTATTTTGGAAACCAGAGACAACGAAGGTACCACAAACACCCAGACCCGAGAAAATGTAGAATAACACATTTTTTCTACATTGACCCGTCCGGGAATCGAACCCGGGACCTCGGAGCAGGCGACACCTTGAAAACCGGTGTGTACGCTACTCCCCCACGGAGGTCGTCAATTTTTACTTGAAGCAGATGTAGAAAATGATGATATCTTACTTATCACTCATATTTTCCTAAAAATAAGATATTTGCAGACGTATCTTAATCCTATGATCTTATGAGTAAACACATTTTAGATATTTTGGTTTTAAAATTAAATTAACCTGTAAGAACTTTTCTGTGTCATACTTCTCCTGCATCCTATTTCAAGAAATAAGAAGGATTTAACTTACTTTCTAATCTTTGATTATTGCTTTCATATATTATGTAGGTGGATTCAACAATAACATTAATATATTCTGTAATTCTAGACTAAAATAATCCTTATGTACCTAATAAATAGCATAAACTTATTGGACACTTCAAACCTAATCTCTCTCCTACACTAAAAGTATACTAAAACGAGCTAAGAGTTTCGCGGTGTCACAGTTTACCCTTCAATATCCGGGTAAAGACGCCATATCCGGAGGGGAGGGCGTTTGCAGCGATTTTACCCGGTTCAAAAGGGAAATGCAACATTCTTTTGAAGTGACCGTCCTGGACTTTACAGAACTCAACGGTAAGCGCCTTTAGGATTTGAAAAACCGGGCTCAGTAAGCGCTTTGCACTATTGTATATTGTTTAATATTTTTACTAGAAACCTTTAACGTATAAGCAAATTCTTCTTGTATTCAGTGTTCCGAATTCCAAAGGCGCTTTGAAATGAGATTGAACGCTCGATTTTAGGTAGGTACTTCAAGTTGCGTGACTGTCAGTAGCACAATAACGCCAATCTGTGTAAATATGTTAAAGAGTTAAAGAATTTTTGATTTATACTCTCACATTTACTATCATATAGGTAAGTTCCTAAAATTATTGCAACAAGACTGACTAACGGAAACTCATAAAAACAATACGAACATATTTTTACGTGGTCATACCTCGTGTTCACTAAATTAACTTTAAGATTTAAAAATAGATGAGGTTTGTAAGGGACGTATTAACTATACGTAGAAATAAATGGTATTCTCAAATATAAGTTTTGGTTCGTATTGCTAAATATTATCATTGCTTGATGTATTTTTTTTTAAAATTAATATGATCTTTTTTCTTAGGTGCTTGACGTATTGTTACAACTTCCTCCTCCGGTCACCCGATAATTATTTAAATAACAGTTGCCTACAACTTCCGCCGCCAATTATTTTACTTTATATTTTAGCCTTTATTTAAAACATCTTAAATCCTCATATTTTGACAGCTAGAATTCCTTATTTTAAATAACTATTTCACCACCTACCTAATTTACAACTGTATTAATTAAACATTATCTTACAATATTCTGTCCACACTTCCGGCTATAAATAATTTCATTATAATTATTAATATACTAAAAACAATTACAACAATAGTTTTTATTGTATTTAAAATAATAAGTATAGTTTTTAGTTAATTTAGCTTATATAGTTAATTAAGCTAATAATTTCTGAACACTAATTTCTATTGTATAAAAGTTCGTTGATTGATTCTTGTTGTACCTACACCGATGTATTTTTTCCCCCATGCAAATTGTATAAAAACAGCTTGTCGAAAACTTAATAAAATAATCATTGCACGGATAACATCCAACTTAGACGTTGTTATTTTCTGCCCGAGCTGCGCCCCTTGTTACAGTATTCCACTTAGAGCACCCGCCTGAATAGCACCTGCGCGAATATCACCTGGTCAGACCACGAAGAGCACCTATCGATATTTGGTGCTCTTCGTGGAGTCAAGTTTCTTTTTACATTTTTGTCCAAGAACTGCACCAACAATACAGCAGTCTATTATATAAAGATGTCGATAAAAATCACTTGAACGTATATCAATACAAATACTTTCGTACATACGAATCTTTCATTAATTAAGGTCCTATCTATCAAATACATATTAGCAGCCAGCACTAGGCTGCTGTGTTGTAGGTGCTGTTCGTGGACAAAAATGTAAAAAGAAACTTGAATCCATGAAGAGCACCAAATATCGATAGGTGCTCTTCGTGGACTAGGCCAGGTGCTATTCGCGCAGGTGCTATTCGGGCGGGTGCTCTAAGTGAAATACGTCAGGTGCTTTGCTCAGTAGCAATGATAATCCGTAAAAATTCTCACACTAAAACTTTTTTTGCAGTTAGTTCGACCGTTAATATTTGATTTTAATATTTTATAATAACCTCTAAAAGTCAAGGATCCGATCTTTATACATTCTGTATGGTCGTACGCCCGAGCGGTCAGCTAGGCGGATCGGCTTGACAGCTATCCGGATGTGCGCCCAAGCCGGATATTGAACAGTAAACTCGCGTGTTACGGCACTTATACCTCTCAAGTAGAAATATTTAATGTTTAACGAAAATTGTAAAATGTTTAACCGTATTTACATCAACTTTGGGAAACTGCAAAAAAACGAATGAGGTAACTTTAAAATTGTCTTTTTAATAAATGAAATTGTTCATGTTTGCTGAATATTCATAAAATCAACACCTATCTTGGCAGCTCAATAGTTACAAGTTCCACCTAAAGTAATCAAAATTATTATGAGTACGGTAGTTTTTATATTGAGGATTATAGACACTTGGCATATTTAGTTAATACTTCCGTTCCGTTACTAATACTGTACAGTTACAACTTTTGACTCTACAAAGTTAAGTTAATTTAAACATGAAGACTGCGTATTATTTATGTACTTAGATACTTTCAGTGGGTACTTTTGATTAGGAATTACTAAAATTCCAAAAAAAGTTAGGTAACAGTTAAAATTATTTCATGAATATGTTACATTTTTTAAGTAAAGTCAGCTGCAAAAATATGTAAACACTTTTTGGTTTTACCAACCTTATGTCGTCGGATTAAGAGTCAACATTAGTCAGAAGTGTATACATATTTTTGAAGCTGACTGTACTATATCCCTATGAAGCATCTTTTCTATACTCTCGTACACCCTGTACAAGTTCATTAGTACATCGTAACAAGTTACAAAGCAGAAAATTAATCACTGTTGGTCAACTCTGATAAGCATACAAATAATGTGTATGTAGGTATTTCAAAAATCTTATCAATGTAGTAAGAAAGTAATCCAAATATTCCTCAAAATAACGATCTTTACTTATCTACATAACAATTAGCGTATTGGGCCGCTTGCCCAGTGCTCCAAATAATTCAAAAGCGTTACCTAAAATAAACATAAAATCACTACTATTTCCCGCAGCACTACGGAAATGCGGACAGCGTGGCCTGTCCACCCGTGACACGTCCGGAATATATCTGTTATCTGCAATAAATAGCTTCCATAAAGATACATTTATAACGGATTATTCGATGTTATTTTGTTCGCTGCCAAAACGGTTAATTACTTCCGCGGTCGTAGCCATGAAGAACAACACTGTTAATTATTTATGAGTATATGAATTCATATTATTTTCCGTAGCATAAATGTGTTGGATAGAATGTGTCAGGTTTATGTCATGTAAGTAATTGAGTGAAACACTACAAATATGTGGGGATATGTTATACTAGGGTTATCATGTTAAATAAAAAAGACCCAGCATTGGCATTATTAATAGCTAAAAAAATTTAATAAACTCAATTCCTGTGCATTATTAATTTATTCAATGCTTTGTTACAAATGTCTCTAAATTTACAAAAGACAATATTAATTTTTTAGCAATGGAACAACAACACGTTAATTTAAAATTTCCTAATTAGAGTAGTTACTGTACGAGCTAAAAATGTATGAACCACTAATTAACACGTCGAATAAAGCTGATTCACGTCCAAAAATATTCCAGCCAGATTCTGCAGTGGTTGTGTGCAGTAATTCAGAGTCCGTTTGTGTGACGTTGTTGTGTCAGGCTGGCTACTAGATTTGGCACACTGGGCGACGGCTGGCCGGATGTGGTTGCGGTAGTGCTTGCCCAGTTTTGTAGCAGTAATAGAAATAGACGAAGAAATATTTGGATTTTCATCGATTGTCTGGAACTAATTCAACTGGTTACATAAAGTTAACTCGTCGTACATTATTAAAGATTGGGTCTTGTAGCGTTAGATAAGTTTGTTTTTAGGACGATCACAAAATATCCATGTAGTTGCTTGGATGTATGCATAGTCAATCAGTTCAAACAAAAGCCATGTGCTAGCCTAAATTAGAATATTACTATTTCTATTTTTCCTATGGGTGTTGCAGCATTGGCTAAAGGATTACAGTCAGAAGAAGACAATCGCCAACTTATTTGCTACCTTGTTAATTTTGGCACAATTATTCTCCTTTTGAAAAGGCCTGTATAGATGAGGGAGTATGATGCTTAAAATTTTAGTTAAAATCGAATTAAAGATTACATTTTAATGGCTCGTAATAAAAGAAAACAAACGGCGTCGGTTAACTGACTTAATGAGTTTATAAAACAGTTAAGGGCAGATTGCCAGGGTGTTCCGTGTTTGTAAATATTATAATTATTTATTATGTTATGTTACTATTACTCATTAGATCAAAATCAAAACTGTCATTATTCGATTACTTCGTAATAAAAAATCAGATTAGCAAACTAACCTATTTCTAGTTTAACCAAAAGCTGGAGTACCATTTAAAAATGTTGAATTTTATTCTCGTATGGAATGAACTATTTTCACGAATGAAAAGCTAGAATTTGATTTGAAAAAGCGGAATTTCTCGTGCTCGAATAATGTCAACTTGAAAATGGTTCAGTGAGGGAGAGAAATTCTTCAAACTTTTAATAAGCACCAGTTTTTCTTAAAACTAGAAACAGTGAATAGGTAACCTACATTTTGTTGAAAGTTGTTAAACTATCGATAAAGTAAAATTGCTAGTTACTTTAGTTATCAATTGGAACATTAATAAATAAGTACCTACTCTTTTTTTTAGCAAACATTGCGCTCATCTTTTTGTCAGATTCAATATATTATTATTATCATAGTATATTATCTCACTAATTTGAAGGGCACACTGAAAACCAGTGCCATGGCCTACTCGGACCAAGGCACATGCTGAGTGAGGTCCTTTTAAAGTGGACGTCACGGACACGTAGGATTAAGTGGTAATGAGGAGGCTGACAGACTTGCAAAAGTTGCTAGTTCTACTGGGATTAATTTTTCTGTTTTGCCATTTTATACTGAAATTTTACCTAAATTTAAAAATGAATGTTTTACTAAATTTAAAGAATATTTTGATAAAAGAAGTACTGATAAAGGTATCTGGCTTAAAACTATTCAGTGTCAGCTTCCTCGGATCCAGTGGTTTTATCATAATAATTTAAGTAGAAAACACATTGTTATACTGCACCGCCTGCGATCTGGACATTTTCCATCAAATAAATTTGCATTCCTGATGAGAAAGGCCTCTTCTCCAAATTGTGATGTTTGTGGCACTATAGACGACGCCCAACATATTCTTGTAGAATGTGTTAAATATCGGAGGCGCAGGAACGCAATGATTCAAAAATTCAATGTAAACATTTACGATTTAGGTGCATTTAATAAAATTCTATCTGACCCTACGTCAGAGGCTGCGAAATACTTAGCAGAAATGATTTTGAACCCTTGAGTTCCTGCCACCTGCGCAACTGTTTATATAGATTAAGGTACGATGGGGCTGGCATGGTTTGTATCAAAAAGTCCCAAATAAATAAAGAAAAAAAAAAAAACCTAGTGGCATTGCTCGATCATTGTTTGAGTATCTATTTTTTATGTTGTTATGTAATCTATATTGTTGTTTATTTCTAATTTTTACTGTGTTAATTTTTTTTACTGACTTCTACAAGAACGAACATAGAACCTCCTCCAGGTTCTATGTTCGTCTGTTTTTTTATCATTTATGCTATGTTTACTGTTAACTATGTTTGCTACTATTTGCGTGTTATGTCAAAATTTTAATATATGTATTTTCTTTCTTTCTTCTTTCTATCTAATTTTTCTCCATTATAAATTGAAGGTTGGATGTGTTTTACTCAATCAAGCCAAAGTGGCAGAATAGAACTGGATAAAATTTGGCACACAGGCTATAAGCAGGAATAGCACAGGATAGGCTACATTTTAATCCGGAAAAAAATGTGGTCTTCATGGGATCCACGCGTGCAAAGTCGCAGCTAGTAGGTATATCTGATGAGTATGCTATGCAGAATTTTATAGTGTACAATGATTTGTATAACACAAACAACATTTTCATCAAAGAAAACAATGTCATTCAGACAACCTAGGTTATTGTAGATGATGAGCATATTATGTTGGTGTCTGTCTATTTCCTAAACAAAGCATTTTGTTCATGTAAGAAGGCATATTATAATTATTTATAAAATATATAAAAGTGACTAATAAAATAGGCTCAAAGAATAAATGTCAACGTGTTAGGATTTAAGTTAAGTTAAGTAAGAGCCTATAATCATCCCACTGCAGGGAAAAGGCCTCCATCATTGAATTCAAGTTACCACAGCAATGATGGGTACTGGCTTAATCACCACGCTTGCCAAATGCGGGTTGGTGATCACAAACCCGAGCAACGTTCGAAAATTCGAAACTTTTTTTGTTGCCCGACCCGGGAATCGAACCTGGGACCCCGAGATCATGGCCCGGTATTTAAACCACTGGAACAACGGGGCGTATTTTGATACTCCTTCAAAATTTTTAACGTAAAATGTATTCCCGAACTCTTCAACAGTTATTATGAATTAACTCCGAAACTGGAAACGCAACAACATAAAGTTAAAAGCACTTTCCAGTTTGATCTTTGCTCAAAAGTTGCTTCAAAATTTAATGCGTCCCGTAGCTGCAATAATAATGTTTTTGGCCGAAACTGTGCCCGGGGGCAGTCTTAACAACGCCTTGATAATCAGGTTCCTTCTATAAATAAGACATTATGACTTAAAATTTGTACTGAATACAATAAGAGCGCAGTGAAAATATTTTATGCCGATATCTTTGAATAAAGACAAATATGTGCCGAAAGGCGTACCAAAACTTAATAATGTTCAAAAAATGGTTGCCTGCAAAGTCGGTTTTACGGGCGAAGATTTTACGTGACAACGTCTTTTCACTACAGACACAGCTGACGATACTTTAACCACACGTGTGAACTTGTAATATGACGCTTTCTTGTTTTTCCAACGCCAAGAACGTTCGAGAAAGACAAAGACAGAGACACAAGCATGCGCCGATTCAATGCGCCTAATTCTCTAGTGCTGCGCGCGCGGCAGACCGATCATAGTTGAGTGGGAGAGAGACGCAAGGCATTCGGCGGGCCTCTCTCTCGTTCGGTGACTCATCGTAACGTTACCGAGCGTTACACTTTTTCATAAGTGACTCCCAGCCGCAGCCTAATTTAAGACGTTGTCACGTCAAAATTATATTGAATATTTTTTTATAAGTAGCTATAGAAATTTTGATTCTAATAATATATTTATTTATTTATTAATATTATTGTAATCTTCAAATTCTGCAACATTTTACTTCTTGCTGATTCAACTGTCCTTCAACAGAAGGTTGTCTGGAAGAGTTTGCTTCTAGGAATTTGACTTATTTTTTTGTTGCTACATATATTCTAAATGGTGTGTGTAACTATAAATCTTAATCTGAACAAATAATGTAATGCATGATTGTTGATAGCGCAATGTCCTAAGTTAAATATCTCTGTTAATTTAAAACTATAGAAACATCGGAATCGTTTGCTTCTGTAGTTTCAAACTGAAACTTTTGAAATTCTAGAAACTTTGCTCATGTTCATACTTATTTCAGTATCGTTTATACAGGGTGAATTTTTAACTACTTTCCAAATTTTAATATAGCAATCTACGAGGCAAAAAACAAATGACGTATTTTTTCTTTTGGTATAGCCTAGTACAAAAATGTGAAGATAAAGCACCTTGAAAATATGCACCAAAAATAAAAAAAAATTGATAATGCATCCTAGTAGCACTTTTTTTACGCGATGTGCATCTCATTTATTCATTACAATACTATTCATAAGTTTTTGTGTTTCCCTTTATACCTTAACAGGTCTGGGACCGTAAAAATTGAAAACTATATATCGCGAAAAATATTTTCGGGTGACAACTTAATTATCATTTTTTACTTCATAAATAGGCTCTAAATACGATAATGAACGCCTATAAAAATTTTGGAAAGTGGTTAAAATTTCAGCCTGTATAATGTGGATATTGAAAATTGTTTTAAAGGAACTTTAAATATTGTTCAAGATAATAAAACCGCATTATAATATTAACTCGGGTGCTCAATAACTTACATTCTTTGTGAAGTGGACTTACCCTTAGACTGGGAGATATTCTAAATGTTTCGGTTCTCCATTATGCGGAAATATTAAATTCTTGCTGAGTTCATAGTTCACCGAGTTTAAGATTAAGGTTTTGTTTAATATTCAGTTATCTTAACGTCTTTAGTTAGGGTTAATTTAATTATAATGTTATGCTTATAACCATTCTTAAAAATAAAATAAATGTGTAATTTGTATTTCAATATTGGAAATACCTAAAATAAAAAATAAATTACTAGGATCAATTGAATAATAAATGTCCCTAAATGGACTATTTTTGATAAAATGTTAAAACAAATTGTCACTGACTTCGAGGACACCTGACATAGGACGACGACACTTTTTAACCTCAACCACCTCAAATTTATTTGCAAAATTAATAGAATGAAAATGATATTTATGCTTGAAGCTCGCTTTTATTTCAATCACAGCGATTTTATATCGGACAATCGTAATCGGTAGTCGATTAATTGTGGTTTACGAATAACGAATAATGTATTGTAGGCAGCTATACATATAATTTACTTAATTTTTTTTTGTTATTGCTATCAGAACTACCTACTGCTCCAGATATAGTCATTATTTGTTAATTTAGGTTTTTTTTTGATGTCGCACAAAACTCTTCTGCTTAGCCTAAAGATTGACTAGTAGAGAATGCCATATGGCATTAAGTCTACCTTTAAAACATTGCATGAATAAATAACAAAAATAAAAGAATGTCTGAAACAAATAGGTAAATAGCATTCCAAACTCCTCTACTCGTATTCTTGAATTGAAGGTAAAATTTACATCAAGCTTTTTCCTAATTTGCTAGGATTTGAATGTCAAAAGTAATAATTAAAATAATTCAAACTTTATCTCATGAAGAATTAAAAATTGACCGAATGTTTGAGGAATCTTTGAAATCAGATATAAATAAATATTACGAAAATGGTACATTAAGAAACACTTGGTAGAACATCAAAGCCTTAAAGAGTTAGTAAGGCTTAACCACAGTTACTATGAGTGGAATATAAGAAACTTTCCGACCAGTAACAAAGAAGAACTTTACCTAAAGTGGAAGAGAAAAAAGCAGCTTAATTGAAACTGTAAACTTTGGCTTAATCTACCCTTCATGGTAATAATAACGTGAAAATTGTGAAGACTTTGGCTTGCGTATTAAAAAAAGTAGCAAATTCAAAGCAAATTTAGTTGTAAGAATTATGTGCTTACAGTTTGGTGTATTATCAATAATGTTAATTTCATTTTACTTAACTGTTCATCGGATTTACATTATTTTTTTATTAGTTATGTGAATAAGAATTTTAGAGATGCATATGGACAACAAGACAAATAATGTATAACCTACATGACATAAAAAGAAAAAATATATACAATAACAGTTAACAGACGAATCAATTGATTAGCCGAAAATATTTTGGAGTTACATGACCAAAAAAATTTATGAAACTCCTTAGGCTGAAAGGGTTTAGAGCCTTGAATAAATAATTCTTTGACACAAAATGTCTTGGTACCTCAATTGGTTAGAACATTTGCCTGTTAAGCTAAGGTTGTGGGTTCGAGCCTTTTCTAAACAGTCTAAAAAAATTACCCGTTACGTAACTCTTAGACTCGAGGTATTTAAGTATCTTCGTGACTTTACAAAGCTTGATCACGCATTTCAGTAGAATTAGTTGTTCCAAGATTTTTACTTAGTATGAGTACTTTTTGCTCTTTCTTGATAGCGTTTGTAACAGTTCGAAATATAGGAACTCAAATAAAACAAAGCACATGGTTTGAAACTTAAAGAAAAAAAATTCATATGATATTAAACATGTTAAAATCACAAGTGTCACAAAATTAATGTTAATGTGATTTCAATTGTGAACAATGTTTTGTTTCGCGTAAATGCAAACACGTTCTGCTGCCTTAAAGTAAGTTCCTCTGAAGAAATAGGCAAATCGGTTTCTACGAACAAATACAATTATCCCGAGCTAAATGAAAACGTAACTGTCACCCGAGAGGCTCTTATTTAGTGTCTCTTCATTAAACTGGAGTGTTTACCTAAATTAAGCCACCGTAGAAAGATGGAATCGAATCTACCTGGAGTTAAGTTGATTGCGACATAATTTAATTATTTCTTACGTTTAATGAGAGGATGATTCGATAGTGGAAATGGAAGTTGCGTTGCCAAGTATAGCAGGAACTCAATCGCTTGGTCAAAAGTGGATAGTTTATTGAGTAGTCAAGAGGAATTGATGCTTCGGAAATCTATTTTGGCATATCATTTAAATAAAGTTTTAGACAGAAAAAACTCACGCGTTTTGTAGATGATAACTTCATAATTTTCCTTCTTTCCAGATCTTAATGATTGATTTGAATCGGGACTCCATATAAATCCTAAAAAAATTAATTTATTTATTTAAAATTTTCGTTTTTTGTGATTTCATATAAATCATACATTCCGAGGTGAAATGTATAGGCGTTTAAAAACGCCTTGCGGAGACTGAAAATAAATTTATTTAATTAAAAGTCAATGTAGTGATTGTAAAGCTTTGTCTTATTACGATAAAGCGAATTAACTATGTTACGCTTGCTAGCCTTTGTTAAATATAAAACAATGAGAAGACATGTAAGTAGAAGCTGGGAAGATTACTTTAAATCTTAATTACAATCTTTTTAAACAAGTAAATCAAGGAATATCAGTTGAAAAAAAAAACATTATTTAACCAAAATGGTTTCATACTCGCAACATTTGAAATAGATTTGAAATGCTTTTCATTAAACATTGTTGTCATAAATTAATGATCTATGATGGTTATGTTATCTGCTATGTTGATTCTGGAAACAAATCCATTTAAACATGAATTTTAATCGAGTCATCTAATGAATTGTTATTCGGAAGACGTGCTATCGTGAAACCTATTTGTTCCACCCTATCTCAGTAGGACACTGGCACTTTCTATTAAAATTATCATAACGATAAACAGAAACCTTGTTAAGGTTATGGCATGTGATAGAGTAGCCACGCTATAAGATTTGGCAAGGACAAAATATTTTTTTTATTGCTTGACATATTTTTGTATTTTTAGTTGAGATTATTATGCAGTGTGATAATTTAGTTCAAATATAAAATATACACACTGTAAAATAATAGTACCGCCCCTTCTCTTCCTACGAATGTAGTAAGAGGACTAAAGGAGAGCTATCAGAAGACTACAAGCAGCAGCGTCTTCCTATCACCATTGGCCGAACTGCGATTACCAACCCACCTAACAAGCCTGGCGATTCTGTCAAAATTCTACTACTGAAAATTTATTTATCTAACATTTGACTGTAATGGCTGATGATGGTGATGATGATGACGTACTGTAAGAATATAAGTAAAGTAAATATGAACAGCTTATTTAGTCATTCCACTGCAGGGAAAAGGCCTCCATCATTGAATTCATGTTACATAATCTTAAGCATAATCACCACGCTTGCCAAATGCGGGTTGGTGATCACAAACCCGAGCAATGTTCCGGGACCACGAGATCTTGGCCTGGTATTTAAACCGCGAGACCAACGGGGCTTTACAACAGAATAATTTTTTTATGCTATTTTATATATATTTTTTTCATTTATTTAAGGCAACAAACAGTCATGTAATTAAATAATATTAAATATGTTTAAAATAAGGTTTTACAAAAGACCTAATAGTGCCTATAATTATTAGTTATCATCCTATACGTTATTGACATTACATAAATTACATAGTAATTACATTGAATGTAATATTATTAAAACTTCAAATAAACCAGGTAAAATAACTTTATTTTACTGAAAGCGCACAAAATATCCTACATTCATTTTTAAATGCGAGTATTCGTACTGTCATCACATTCGCCTCATACCTCAACATCGTGGACACCCCAAAAAGGACGAAAATCTTGCACCTGTAGTCTTGTTTGGGTGCTGCTGTCATGAAAAAAGCGGTACCGAAAGGACAGGTGCGAAATCCTTGCCCAGTGGGGGTCCGCCCTGTCCAAACCCATAATCTTAATTGATAGGAATCGTTAACCTTTGAACGCGCGCCTTTCGATACCAACCCATAAATACTTTCCGATTCCAATCTCGATTTTTTTTTCATCGGTTATTCTATATCGTTTTATTTTCGGTTGCCTCTTACGGGTAATAAACAGGCCATTCTTTGTCATCCGATATTTTGAGATCGAGATAATTCGCTCAGGCGCCGTCGGTTCGGTTATAGTTTCCGATGTCAATTATGTAAGGATAGGGATGGATAAAATTATTGCTCGTTAGAAGTTAACTGTTCAGTCGTTTCGGAATGATGATGGATCCGTAAGAATGTAAGCCGTTTTGGTCTTTGATGCCGATGGGCTTAATTATTCGTGCTTAATTAATGAAGTACTTTATCAATACTATTTCTGATTAAGAAAAAGTTGTCTGAAATAGGGCCGCAGTTTAGTGAAAAACGGACTTTACACACGGTTATGTATGGTAGATATTTTTCCTGAATTTAATGGGACCGTATACAAGTTTTCCTAATTAATTACGTGTTGTGGTAGCCAAGTCATTGAAATATCATCATCTTTCGCATCCACATCATTCTACTGCTAAACTAAGGCTGCACTAAAACAATAGATGAGGCGACTAAAGGAGAGACGACGACTTATCTCAAGAAGAGGACGCTGTTCTCTATATTGGCTAAACTGCGATCGCCAGCCTGCTTGCTAAGCGAGGCTATTTTGCCAAAAACCTCGTTTAGATTTAAAAAGGTTCTGATGTATTAACTATAAAATTTCCGATTATAAACAAATTACAAAAATATGATGATTGATTTCAGTCAATCCACTCAAACAATGACATCTCATCATCAAAAATGTTCTGGTAATAGGATCAGCGTTGCACATTTTTAAGGATTATTTTTATACTTTAGGCGTGATAAATGTTAATTTCAATTTGTGACCAACCAGAATTAAAATAAAACCTCGAAGTTTTCACGTCCTGCGTTCAATACCGCCGAAATCCTGACAGTAAATATGTTCGAAATGACTGATTCGAAGTTTAAAATAAATTAATGAACGCATGTAGGTAACGTCAATTAACCAAAACTGGACATTAATATTTGTAGACGCTCCTGTATTGATCAATCGTGACCGGTAAATCAAGTTTAAAGTTACGACTTTAGCCTTTAGCGTGGGGTTTACATGGGACGATTTTCGATTGTAGATGATAAGAGATAATAGAAGAACATTTTACGCCTGACGATATATTTCGCGTGAGCGGTGAAAATATGTAAACCGCAGTTCCGATCAGCTCTGCTTGACATGCCTATTTCCGTAGCAGCCGCTGGTCGATGGCAG
This sequence comes from Anania crocealis, assembly GCA_949315895.1. Classification (NCBI taxonomy): domain Eukaryota; kingdom Metazoa; phylum Arthropoda; class Insecta; order Lepidoptera; family Crambidae; genus Anania; species Anania crocealis. The sequence continues at coordinate 13,900,057 of OX438862.1, forward strand.
TTGGTGTTTTATACCAATTTAAAATAAAAATGGAAGATTATCAGTAAGTACCAATTCAAAAGTGTACTTCTATGATTATGTTTTGATGAAGTTGTAGTATGGTCTTAAAATTATTTATGAGTTATTTATTCAACAAGAAGGTTTTTTCACTAAGTCTGCCTATCTGTTCGTCTGATTTTAATCTTCAAAGCTCTTATTAGGTAACTAACAACAACCTATTACATACGGTCAATTAATCATAGTTTATGTTATTTACACTATTCAACTAAACAGAAGATAAAAAGCTAAAACTTAAAATTAGTTCAAAAAACAAATACAACCTTAATGTTGTCAAATAACTTGTGCCTATTTTAGATTTTACTTTGAGTCCCATAAAAAAAAGAGTTCCTAGTCATATACATATTTGCAAAAAAAAATTATCACAGATTACAAAGTCAGTTAAATAAAATAGTTTTTGCATCATATTCAATATTTTATGTTATCGTCAAACAATCGGAAAGTATTTACCGTCTACAAGTTTTGCATAATTATCACAAATCTACGTCGACCCTTGTAAATTCTGTTTGGTTCGTAATCAATATCACCACCTGACATTAATTCTTTCGGACCCACATTAGTAACTGCATTGGACGTTTTGTCATCGTCTTCATATCTAAACCGATCTGCCGATCGCATTAAAAAAAAAATAGTCAAGTGTGTGTTGGACCACGTCCCGTATAGATTCCGTGTATACACGTCGCAGATGCTCAGTTTTTAATTGTTTTGTTCAATAATATGTCATGATTTAAAGTATTACGATCTGTTTTACGTAACAAATCTTACATAAGTTTGATGAGATGAACAAAAAATGTTCCTACATATACATTTAATAAGTTGGTCAAGTTTTCCTTGAAATATATTATTTTATATAAGTATCACCGTTAAATTGTAAGCTCCGTCAGCTTAAACGTAATGCAGCGTCATTGTGTTATCGTCTTACCTAACCTAATGTATCTATCGTAAGTATATAATGTTACGCTTCGCATTGTAATTGGCAGAACTAACAATTTTTAAACACTACAGATTCCAAGATTATTTTAGTGCAAATAAACAATCGAGTATCAGGCTGAGAAGGGGCAAAGGCTAGGGATACTTAGGTACTGTATGTTACAAAAAAAATAATTTAAAACTTAATTCTTCACAAGTGGATCCCAAATCGAAAAATCGACAAAAATATATTCTCTCCAGACGTAAATTGGTCAACAAGTGTGTAGGCGACTGTAGATTTTATCGTGTTATTAATTTTGATTTTAATGTTGAAAACTGATATGCGTTAATTCTCTGTTGTCAAACTATATTAATAGGTCAATTTAAATAAAACCTAGTGCTGTATCGGAACCAGTTTCAATAAACACGAGTTTTTATAGCCGTAAGTTTTCTCGGTAGATTATCAAACTATCAAATTGCATTTAGAAACTGTGGAACCAGCTGATCAGATTAATATTCACCTGTATAATTTATGTTATCTAAAAATTTACAGACAACGGCAAGTCAACCTACCCAAAAAGTTAAAGGTCATTTGATTTTCAACTTTAAGTACGACAAGTAGAGATCAATATTAATTGAGAAAATTTGACGTTTTGTGGTGCTGTTGTCTGTACCTAGTATCACAATAAAATTAGATAAGACTTGTCAGCCACTTTCTTTCACACTTAAATTACAAAATATCTACAGCAAAAAAATGTATCAAGAAGAAAATTCAAAGTATTCCCTTACAGTAAGATTTAGGGTCTTAAAGTAGTGCATGATATGCATTTCCTTTCCTATCAAAAAAGCTTATTAATTTTAAAAGTACCTTAAAAGACATAAAAATAATAATGTTGTTGAATACATGCTGCAAAATATTATGTATCTATATAAAAAAGTTACCATAAAAAATATCTAACTTATATTTAGGATTGAATTCGTATCGAACAATTAGAAAAGCACAAAAATCCTGTAAAAAAAGCGTTTTTTCGGTTGAAAAATATTTATAATACATTATAATATCAACTCAATAGCCCATTGCCAAGAACAGCTGTGGAATCCGACCTTAATTTTATCATAGTAGAACAATCAAGTATAACTGAGTATCAAGTTGCTGTAAAATGTCCAACTCGTATTTCACCTAGGCACCGTTTTTTATCACCCACTCTCGGTCACCCCGCTAAATGGACCGAGCAGGTGCATTAAACTTTTTTAAAGTATCCCGATCGTAAATCGCCTTAAGTAACAAGGGTGAGCTTCAACTTTTTTTTCTTGAGGGCGCTAAATAAAAAATGAACACCCAGCTACCTCAAAAGTTTACACGCACCTGTAAAATTAACAAAGTCCACATAGGACATGTTTGAAGCTTACTTTAGAAGAGGTTTGGACCTATAAATACTCGTACATAGAAAAAGATCGTTAAAAAGCTTTTGTCTATAACTTACTAAAATTTTTTTTTTCTTAATTTTTCCACTCATGGTAAGTCAGCGCATGCTGATGTTCGTTGTTTTATATCGTTATCAAATAACGATTGTTCCCCTTTAAATTGAAATGAGAATAATTTTGAAATTTGCACTATTTCAAAAAAAAAACAGCCTACGATAAAATACTAAAAAAACTGATGGTAGAACTCGTATTTTGGTTGATGCTTTAAATTAAAAAGGGATGGTATCCCACAAATCAACCACCATTATTCTATTTATCAAATAATCGATAGTTTGTGGGCGTGGTAAGAAAACACTTATAAATTACTACGAATTGTCTTGTATTCCAATTATGCAGCTCACTGTTAAATGAATGATAAAGAAAATTAAAACCATAAATTATACATAAATCAAAGTATTTTGTGAATAGAAAACAAAATACACTTTTTTAATAGTTCTAATTACTAGGTATGATTTGAACAAAATAGTAGCTAGATTGTTTCATTTCAATACGGAAGTGTGATACTTAGTACCTACCAAATTATCCTAATTTTATTGCGAATCAGCGCACATATACAAAGTGTATTTTATAAAAGCCAGACAAAATCAACAATAAGTTCTTGAAATTTTAATATAAACGTTCACGACTTATTCTCTGGACTTTATAGACTTTAATATCATACTCTGTTCATGTGGTTTAAAACTGAACGTCGTTGTTAAGCCTCTTTTGAAATGAGGCTGCGGACACACGGACAATAGAGGCTTAAGGTAGTATAATGTTGTTGGTAGTCTTTAACGTCATGTCGGACCTTGTAGATGTCTAGATAAAGAACTTAGGCTGATGCGAACTACCTCCGTGCTCGCTATCAGACTACTGTACCATCGATGAGAAGATAAGACAATCCAGTTAGTTTTGTCGTGGGAATTGATTCGGTGGAATGAATGGAATGAAAAATAGCGGAGAATTAGGTTTAAGTATGCATGTTTTTCTGTTGCTTCATATGGAAGTTGGGAATATTAGTTGTTTTAACTTTGAAAACAATAGTTTTCTAAAACTTATCAGTTAATAATGTTGTCATAAACAAGTAATATTATTGTTTGGTAAATTGATAGATGATAAACTAGAGTATGTATTTCAAGGTACAAATTAAGTTATACATGATGTAAAGGTTTGAGTAACTTTTATTGTTTCTCTTAGGCAAACCTTCTTATAGGAGTGGATATATTGTCACTTTCATTGATATCTGTAGCATGGAACAGATTGTCCAGACTTAAATGAATTTGCTACAGAATATCTGTCGTGATTTTAACTACCTATTTTTATCTTAAAAATGGCAATAGTTTTTCTTTTGACAAAATAAGGCAAAAAGTGTTTTTCATCACTCTCGTCTTCAGAAAAAAAAAGTTTTATTGAAACGGATACATATATACGTTTTAGTGTTAAACACACTCTACAACAATGGCGATTATAAAACGCTTAGCTCTACTTGTATTTTTTTAACTATCCTACATACTGTTTCAGTAGATACATTTGCTCTTTGTAGTATGAATTGATATGGAAAAAACTAAAGACTGATAGTTTCTTACTACAACTATAATAAATGCTACATTTACTCGCATACGAAATTCTAATGTAGCGTACAACATACATGTATTTACTGAAGCATTATTATCATAGCGGTACTCCCAAAACACACACATAACTTATTAACTGTATGTAGTTAAGAAACACAGTTTAGATGTAAGCAGTAGGTGTTTTCCATTCTAAACGTTTTGCAAAGACTATTAAAGTGGTAATTTTAGCATTTGATTTTTAAATCAAGTCGTCACCTCTTGAATAAATCTAGTTGTAAAACTGATTTTGAAGTTCTCATAATATCATTGTATTCAATTGGGTTTAAAACTCAATAATAACTTTAGAGCTTTAAACGCTATCCCGTGTTTTATCTTTTGCTCTTTGAGACTACGTCTGAAGGACCCGTTGATTCCTATTTCAACTTTTGTGGTCACTGTCATAAGAGTTACGGGGTTTCCACCAATCATCTATCGTCGTCTATCGTCATCATAGCGCATAAAACATTGTCGGAATAGCTGAAATTCATAAAATCGATTTTATTTCTGCAAATAGTCCCCAGGACGCGCTTTTACACGTCCCCATATTATAAATATAACCTACCTACCTAGGACATGTCTGGGCTAGTGCCGAGAAGAAGCAGCACAACAAAATTCGGTTACTATAACACATAAAAAATAAATACCGCAACAACTTAAAAAGTAGTTTTTCCAAATAAAGTTGTTTTTTAATTTTACATTGTTTTAAATATAAAACTGTGTTCTTGCATAGAGCTTCTGTCCTCTGTCGCTTTATGTAATGGATTTGAGACTGACGTTGATGACCAGATAAGATCGTCGTCGATTCATTAGGCGTAATGACATGGTTCGTTAATCTAGGACAATCGGCCATTCTAGTGAAACCTATGCTCCTAAATAGAAATTTACTACAGTGTCCGGTGAAATTGATAAAATTGGTCTTGATATAACGGTTGACGTCACGGTGTGTGAGCAAATTACGGTTTATGAGCCATTTATTTATTCATTTTAGATGATAAGTATCGTATAAATACATCAATTGATTTAATAGATGCTATAATGTTTAGTTTTGTTTATTTTAATTTACTGCATCCGCAAAATATTGTGTTCTAACAGACCTAATGCTTTAAATTTATTCAACAAAAAAATTCAATTTTCAAATACAAGCAACGAAAGGGTAAATCAAATAATACAATATTGGTCAGTGCATTTTAACGCTGTTTTTAATTGGTTTGGCACCATTTTTGTTTAACTAATATGTATTAATATTTTATCGATATTCACCACCTAGCTTAACTCGCTTCAAAACACGGTTTTTAAGAGTCTAGACAATCTAGAATGGCTACCGTGCACCGGGTAACTATTTGTGAGTAGGTCCACCACCAAGTAGACAGATGATCTAGTGAAGATTGCAGGAAGCCGCTTCAAGCTGGTGTGGGACGGTCGTGGAGATCCCTAGGGTAGTTTAAAGCAGTCGTTTAGCTAGGATGATGATGATGAAGAACTCTTATGATGCAATCAACTGTCACACAACTAAATGTCAAATTATCCAAACCGATTTCCATCCTCCTCATCTATTTCTTTTAAAGGATAAATAGAGTTAAATAATAATTCAGGAAATCCAACTTGTATAAGAGTTTGGAAAATCTTTAACAAAACACAGTAACATTTTGATAGTAAGGTAAAGTTTTTTTTATTGCACAAGTTATTGTTAAATTTAATGCACATTTAATATTGATGCCAATGCGATCTAAGTATTCGCTATGTACCTACCTAAGCCACAGATCTTAATGAGCAGCGGTACACTAACGGGTCCGGCGTGCACTTTAGTGCTGTGTTAACACAAATGACTCGGAACGAAGCCCTAGTAATTGGGTTAAGTACTTACATAACATCTATAAGTTTTGCATTTGGATGCAGTGCTATTAGAATTTATTTGATATATGTGTTTTAGCGATCTATGCGTACTACACATTCGTACGGTTGAAGTACTGGGTCAGGATCACGGGGTCCTAGGTTCGATTTTGTAATATTAAGATTTATCTGCAGTTTAGTTTTCCCAAATATCTTTTTTTTAAATAAACTATAAATCCTGAGTTTTATTTTCGAATACTAGGATTTATCTTTGGTTTAGTTATATTTTTTTTTTATTTAAACTAAAAGTAGCTTTAATACGCCCTGTTGGCTGTCGCCGCGCGGTGATCATTCCTTTTACCAATTAATGCTATGGTAACTATGAATTCAATGATGGAGGCCTTTACCCTGAAGTGGGGTGATTATAGGCCGTTACTAAGCAAATAGCATACAAAAAATACAAAAAAAATGTTATTTCAAATCTGCAAATTATGTTTGTCCAGGTTAATGAAAAAGCATATCTGAGCAATCAGAAATAAGCAGCTTAAAAGAAAACTTAATATAAGTGGTCTGATAAGCAATTGAAATTAATGGAATATAACATAAAATTCACCGCTCGCGAGCAACAGAATCAATCCAATACAATTTAATTTAATCAAATAGAAATGTTAACTGCTGACTAACAATATTGAACTCAATTGATTCGACATTGAACTTGAAAATTATTAGCAAGAAACCATTTAACATCTCCAGTATAAGAAGACCTTTCTGTTTCATATCCGTTAAACTCGTGTTCATATTTAAAGAGGTCTGGTTATAGTAGTGTAGTTAATCGTGACTGAGATTATTGTTTGTATCAATTTTTGTGTACCATCCACAGAACGTCAAGTATGACGAGTCATATTAATCTTTACGAAATAATCAATTAAAGAGTGAGGGAAATCTGGATAAGATACTATCGTTTCTCTGTCGGCACATGAGTACATTTGTGAGCGCCATAACAAGACTATCAATAGTGACTAAAGGATTTTGATCCCAAATGTTTTTTAAATTATAAACGCAAAAGTTTAGATCAATGTTTGTGTTTCAGTTCCTAAAATACGAATGTAGATAAAATTTACACGAAGATAGATTAAAGGCTGGAATAGCGCATTAGCTACTTTCTATTCTAAATAATTAATATAGGTACGGATTCGTTTGGATTATCTTTATTTAAAGAAAATTAAGCGTGCGATGTCGTAGAAAACAGCTATTTTATATATATCACCGTAAAATTGTGAGCTCCGACAGTTTAAAATACAACGCGTGAGATTAAAAACTGGCATTGGGTTAGGTTAGGTTTGATTGTAATCCATCAACGTTTAATTATGAACTGATGAAGTTTACAATTTTACGGTGACACATAAATATAACCCTTAGCAACTTTGTTATGTCCAAAAATATTCGAATCGACTATACAGTAATAAATATATAATAATAATAAATATGTGATTTAAACTTCCATGGTCACTATCACTAGAGTAAATTGATACGGGGTTTATACCATGTACCTTAGTTTCTTGTGTATTAAATATCGGGAACTCATAAAAATTATTATATTTATTTATTACATTAAAAATAATAGTTTCACACAAAGAAGCTATTTAAATCAGATAAATAGCAAATCACGAAATAAAATATTACACTCTTTGTAGTTTCTGTTAAATTTCATTAGAGAGGGCGCTGCATAAAATAGTTTAAAAAGTTTTATTTTCATTTTAAGGTTTATTATACTGCTCAAGTTTTTAAGCGACCTTGAATTTGAGCCAAAATTAAAAGTATCAGTACTGCTCAAGCGTTATATAACGACGACCAAATGCGGTCTGTTTTGGTACGGACTGGTCAGGCATTTGAAGTATTGTCAGTGATTTAATTGAAACAGCGGGGGGCAAGCAGACCGGTCCGATAGTACTACCCAAAACACAGGAAACAATGTTTTGTATGAAAAATTCCAGCCAGTACTTTTAAATTGCCTCCATATAGTTTAATTAGAACGGTCTATGTTGTCCATGATTAATGTTATACCATAAATGAAATGTGTGATGACTTTAAAATATGCTCCTGTTATTTTAATGGCATGAGATATTTAGTAAATTTAAATTTCGGCTTCTAAAAATGTGTATTATGTAGTGTAAATTCTGATAGCTCTATCCGTCGTTAATAAAAATAAAAATAAAATCTTTTTGTGGATAAACACACTAAAAGCACATGAGTAAATTATTCATGTGCTAAAAGTAATGTCTAGGCAGCCTGTATGTTTACTGCATTTGTCTGTACGCCACGGGCCACAAGTTGTTTACTGATGAGAATCATATTTTTAGTACTTATTATCCTATTCCGTACGCAGACAAATACGAAAACACAAAAATCATATAATCGATCCAGCCGTTCTCGAGTTGAAAGTGGTGTAACTAACATGATTTTCTTTTCTAAATAAAGTTTTTTTTTTTTTTTGCACTCGGACGACCGGTCGTTTCCTATTGAAACGATCGCTCGAACGGCAACCCTCCCACGGGGGAAGGAGGTGGTGAATCCTCATGGATACCTCACAGCCGGCTGTGAGGTTATGTGAGACTCCTACTCACTAAACACCACCTATAATCGCTATCACCAAAGGGTGTTATAGCATATCTGAGCGACCACACCCCCTGGGGGGTGGGGGTGGTTTTAAGTTATAAATAAGTAACGACCCAAAACAGATTTTACTTATCTATTATTATTCAAAATATATCCAGAGGTTCAGAGTTCGCTCCCGGACGGGTCAATGTAGAAAAAAGTGTTTATCTACATTTTCTCGGGTCTGGGTGTTTGTGGTACCTTCGTTGTTTCTGGTTTCAACAATACGAGTGCTTTATATAGTTACTCAATTTTGGATCAGAACAATGTAAGTGATGTTTTCACTCGGTGGCTACATCGGAAGACCAGCGTTGTGTGCCTGCGCACAACATATGCTGAGGTGGATGCCTGGATGAAGATACAAATAACAATTGTATCTTTTTTTTTTTTTTTCTCTTTGTGCGTCTGTTATGTCACTCATATGGGTCCCACCAGAATACCAGCGCTGCAGCGGCCCTTGGCTCGTTGCAGCACATGCTGAGGTGGGACCAAATTGGCCATATTCTCTTGTCAATTTGTTTTTTATATATTGTATTGTCTCTTATGCTCTATTGTCTAGCTGTAATTTCGTCTATGCCTACTGTAATGTGCTTGTGGCCAATTAAACGTTTCTTTCTTTCTTTCTTTCTGCCGGGACCTTGAGACTCGTAGGCCCGTCCTATTTATTTATGTTACTGTATTGGGTGTGTGCTTTTTTTCTTTAATCGGCCTAGAACTCTGGGTCTCGACAAATAAACGTTTCTTTCTTTCTTTCTTTCTATGTTGTCCGCATTTATTTATTAACTAAAACCTTGATCCAGTCCTGGATAAGATTAACACAAAAACATGATTATGAATGGAATATTAAATTTCACCCTTCCGTGGTCTAATTAAAAGCAATACTGACGATCAAGTCTATGATAAATGAGGACTCTCTCAAACTAATCTGAACATCTGTAACTTTGACAAGGGGGATTAAAGTCTACAAAATGTACTTATATACTGTCGCTGTAATATTGGAACTAAGAACTTGTACGTCCAGTTGCAAGTACAATGCTCTGAATTCAAGCTTGGAGCTTAAGTTTCGGTACCTGCTTCGTAACTAACGATTGCGTCAATAATAATGAAATACAATACACGAAATAGTTTTATTTCAATTCAGCAATAATCAGTTGTAGAGGAGTTAAGAGTAAGATACACATTTTTTTAATTACTTTATAAAATGTAACTAAAGCAATAATGTCTAATTGTATTAAAATAGAAACAAGTAAAGAATCCGTTAAAGGAAAGACTTTTTACTGTATTTTATTGATGCCCTCATGATTTGTTACACGGCAAAGGCCTAGCGATAGCATTGTGGGTTTACAACCAAGACTTGACAAGTTTACTGTGGCATCCCAGTGGTCATTTAGAGGGAAATTTTAATTAGATCCCTTGTTTCCTTGTTAAAGATATTGACCTTATTTTACGAGGCTCTCGATTCCCTTGATAGGGATTAAGGTCTGACGGTTTATGGTTTTCATTAAAAATGTATTGAGATGTTTATGTTTTTGTGTTTAGTTTAGTTCTAAAATAATAACAATAGTAATATGTTGCAAAATTAATACTCAAAAAGTCAGTTTGCATAGAAACATTAACGGCATAATAAACATTCAAAATCCAAAGAAACAACACTGATGGCGTATCAAAGACTTGTTGCAAACAAAACAAAGTTTGCAAAACGTGAAATGAATAATTTCCAGATGTTGTGGCGAAAATTATGCCTAATTAACCCTTTGTTAGTCATTGGCGAGAAAACAAAAGAATGTGTTTCAAAATAAAATGAGACTCCAAAAAGTAAAACCGAAGAAAATAATAAAAGAAACAAACACAAAATGGAGAGTAATACGATAAATCAGCTGCTGTGGAAGTGTCTCCTTTAGAAAAGTATGGATAGAGGCAAACGGTCGGCGACGGTCCTGTTAACTCCAAATTTATTGTTCATCATGACCAGAAGAGTCTCATTCTCGTAAATTTTCGTGTAATACGAGTGGATTGATGCAAGATGAGAACTGATAAGTATGGAGCGGAAATAATTGGGAGCTTTTATGGAGATACAGAGGTGGCTTGAAAAGTAGCTGGAACAGTAACAATGTTACGTTTTATTGTGTAACCAAGAAAAAATCGTATCCCTTGGTTATAAAGTTGAAAATTCTGTGATCGTTTCAACACTTATTATGGCTCCTTGTAACTTCTTGCTTGATAATAGCAGATTTGGTTCAGGTGGTTGAACATGTTTTAAAATTAGAATTTGTTTGAGACCGGGCCTTGTTGGATTTTGTGAGCATCAATGCAACTTAATTAATAGCTTTTGTTTTTAGTTTTATTACCTCATTAAGTTTTATAACTTTATTTTTGATCGGAATGTACCTGAATGTAAGACAGAGATTTTATGTTTTAGTTTAATTTATACACGTCCTGTTGATCTGATTTTATCAAGACAAACTTGTATTTACTACTAATTTTACAAAGTTTAATATCAATAAAAAATATTCCTTCTAAATTTAACAAAACGTGATACGCAAACAATACCACGATCTCCAAAAAAACTGAAATGTTTTAATGACCAACTCTATGCCTGTTGCTTTACTAAATAAAGTCTTAAAAGTGACAAAACAAACAAAAGAAACCAACAAATAGGTACCAAATCTTAACGTCTTATCCCCTACTAAACGTTTTATAGCTCCAGTATGCGTCTCTTCAAAATAAACCTAATACTTATTATTCGACGTCTGGGTAATTTATGAAGACTTTTACTATCAAACTTGAATGTCTATTTATCGGTACAGGGTCGATTCTGACGAATTTGTGTTTAATTTTAGATAAGTGCCATCGTAATTGTTACTGTAAAAAGGTTACGAGACATATAAAATTTCTTCTAAATCAGGTTTTCTTACATTATCTCATTAGGCTGTTACTTTCGAATTAATTATTTGATAAATATATTCTTGACTTAAAAAAATCAAAGCTCTAGCTAGTTTAACGGAATAGCGAACTTAAGTATCTAACGCTAATAAATGTATACATTCATTCACTTTTAAAATAAATTACTGTGTGTAATTTTAACGGTAAACTGTTAATCTACTGTAGATATTCTAGAACCCTATAATAATATTAAATTACTTGCAAGCCTTTGAAGCCTTATGTTAGTCAGTCAACATGTCAAAGTTACAACACGAAAATAAATCTTTCATTTAAAATGTTTAATAGCTTTCGCGAAATCTCAAGAAAACAATATTTCAAACTTGTTGTAAACAAAACTAAACATGTTTTTAACAAATTTGTTTAACCACAGGCTACCAGCTTATACGATCGCCATTTAAACATGAAATTGCATGCGGAAAAACTGTTTTATTTTTGCTAGTTAACTGCGAAATTGCTCAACTTTTACTTCTGCAGTTGCAAATAAGTTCTCAAATGATTATTCACACCTTTCAGAGTGTAAGCTTCGACATCGGTAATTTTTTTTAACATTTAAAACTATACCTTAAGTCAAGTCAAAAAAGAATATAATACAATGGCTATAGAAAAAATTAAGTTAAGAATTTGCGTTGGTCCTATAGGACATGAACTCCTTTGACGTTTCTGAAAAAAATAAAAAGTGCAATCCTGGCATGAGAGATGCCTTTTCTTCGTTTATAAATATTTATTACCTAATTATTGGGGGGTTGGCTTCACACCTCCGTTGAGCTATTTTACCTTGGGGCATATTCGGACTTTAGTTTCTTTATGCGAATAACGTTAAAGTAATTTTAAAGTTATTCGAAGTTTTGAATTTTTTAATACAGTAACGTTTAATTTTTAGGCTTACTTTTACTAAGTTTTGTTGTATGATAAGTAATGCTGACTTGCATTAAAAGAAAAGTATTGAGGACTTTTTGGATAAGTATATTTAAATATTCTTTTGAAAAATAAGTATAATATATTTAATAATTAGGATATATTAATAATATATATTTACAATGAGAAGGCTAATTTGCCACTTATCGTAAATTTACTAATATTACAAAAAAAAACTGACTGTTTTTAAATTATAATTATGTTTTTATGTTGTGTTGTATCATAAGAATATGTTAAACGCAAAATTATTTTTGTTCTACTGGCGAAATATTTTAGTAAAATAATTACTAACACAGACTAAGAAATTATTTGATTAACATAATTCACGATGGAATAAGTGTCATAACTCGCTTCTAGCTTTTTATCCTGGACCTAACTGCAATGTATCTGATCGTTCAAACGATGCGTTTATCGTATAAACAAATCGTGCCCTTTACGCCGACACCATTAATTCACATTTTTCGTTTGCCTTCTTTTAAACTTGTTAACAGCATAATAAAGTTGTCCATTACCTATCATTCTGTCAACTAAAGCGAAAAGTTCATTTGGCAGTATCAAAAAAGCAAAACGCGTTGCAAGATGTTAAATCACGTTCTGGCAAAGTTATTATCTCAATGATCAAAATAATCGTAACTTTTTACACTATACGTGTTATTTTTATCCGTCTAGTTGGAACATACTTGGAACATTATCGCGTTGTTCTTATCGATTCTCAATCTACACTACTTTAGATTTAGTCTACAACTGTTGGGAATAACAGAAAGATGCGCCCAAACAATGAAATCTTAAACCTTATCAATAGGAAAATAAAGACGATTTTCCAGTCGTGGAATTCGAAACGATTGAACGTAAACTTTTGTTTACTTATATAATATAATCCGATTCATTCTAATACGGTACTGATATAGAACCAGTATTCCGTCGGGTTTCGTGCTAAATTATCAAAATGTGACATTTTATCAGAAAGAACAGCAGTTTACACTTAAACAAGTGTTCGTGACACTATCGACTCAAGTTATGCGTTTAGGCACCTTATTAAATAAGGCTTTATCAACGTTTGTGACCGTGGAACGGAAATCAACAATATCAAAGTGTGGATATTCCTTTAGGTATTAATAGTTTAGCGTGAGGCACTGGCGTGAAAATATCACTACCGCTTCTCGTTTTATGAGTGTCGTAAGATTTGTCTGAATTAGTAACAAAAAGACAGGGAGCACCGTCTTCTCTTCAGCACTGGCCAAACTACCCATGTGGCAAGTTTGGCTAAATGGTAATGTCCTTTTAAAGACGCCTTTGTTCAGTAGTGGACTGATATTTCCTGATGACGATGACAATGATAATTATTAGAAGAGAGAGAATAATTCAGATGTTGACAGTTCATAGATATAACACAATGATAAGTATAAAAAAAAGTAAAACTTATTCAAAATCTACAGAAATAAAAATTCTGTCAGCAACTTGCGACAGAAAAAATTGTGCGCATGTGAAAAAAAGGGCTTTTAATATAGATTTTGTGTTTAAAAAAAAAGACGTGTGGCACTCGGAGACTGCCGCGGTAAAGCTATTGCATAGCATTTTTTATCAACTTATGCAATTATAAAACTAAAAAGTATCACCGCTGTGCCGGTTGGAGTGGGGGGAAGTTAGGTTATTTTCGTTACGGAATTTCTGGATTCGGTCTCCACGCTCAAGGCCCGCGATAGAAGCTATGCAATAGCTTAAAAAAAGTTATGAGTTTGTTATTTAATCTATTAACTTGTATTAATGCTAATTAAAACAATTATTTAGTAAGTCTGGTATTGATTTTTTCCTTAAGAACTAAATCTGAAAACACTGTAACGTAATGAATAAAATTAAAAACTTTCGTTTTATTTATTACGTTGTAGTATTTTCAGATTTATTTACGAAGAGGAACAAAAATTTTGAATTTTTTTTATTTGTTTTCTTTATGGTGTATCCATACTAAAAGCACATATCCTACAAGTGGCAGTTAAAAGCTCTTAGAATGGAAATAATACTGTGAATTTATTCAATAACCCACGGCTATGTAATTGAAAGTATTTTATGATAGTACTTATCTATGTATTGGAATCTAAAATGAGAATTAACATACACAATTCTTTCATTTGAATTATTTAATTATAAAAGTTTCGACTGCTTAGTTTCAAAGTCCTCTGTTGAAGCAATTATAAATTGTTTTTTATATACGAGTATTACAAGTTAATATTGTTAGTATAAATATGTTACATTATTGAATTATATACAATACATTCGTAATATTCCTATCCAATCATATTACAGATTTTTTTCGTCGAGTAACATTATTTACTATGTGAACAATGACTTGTGCTATTAGTTTAAATACAAATAAAAAATATCTAGCAAAACAAGAACCCAGTCATGTTGTTTGAGTAATAAAGGAAAATGTATTGGAATCATGACTCACAACAAAACGAGGCACAGCTCAAGCATATGCACTTCCTGTTGAAAACAAATAAGTAAACCTACTTTGCCTAAGGCACCTCATAAAACTAGAAACCCGTCTCTCTCACACTGGCAACTATCAATCAAACAGACAGGATAAACATTCGTTATGATTTAACAGTCATTAAAACAAACAAATATTTTGGTGCGCACACGCATAATTAACGTCACGACCTCATATTTCTTATTACAGTAATTTTATTTTCGGTGGACAGACAGTAATTATTTAGAATGTGACGCGCTGTTTATTTTTAGATATAATAAGGCGAGATATAAAATAATATCTTGCTTGTCATGCAGGTACAGTTGTAGAATTAGATGTCGTTAATTCAATAAATATTGGTTGCAAAGGTATAGACTCAGCACACCAGGGTAAGTAAGTACTGGGACATTTGGTGTAACGTAATTTTCTCCTTTTAGTACTAACATATTTCACACATAATCAGAATTAAACATAATGCTCGATATGGCAGGGTATGTAATTTTTATATCTTTTAAGGTACAAATATGCATAGTACATTTACCTCCAAAGTTTCCACTGCTGCTTAACACAAGTAATATGGAACACTCTGTTTAATTGAGCTTCATAACATTACATTACATTTCAAATATATATTTTCCAATGTTCTTTTACCAAATTCCAGGAGTGCGGAAACATAAACAAAGATAAAAAAAGTAGATCAATTCCAGTTTTTATGTTAAAGAAAAGTAGTTAAATACAAATTAAGTAATTTATTAAGTAAACTATTCATGTATGTCATGTGATATCTACCTGCAAGTTAACATAAGAGTACCAATCCTATACCTGTAGGTGCCATAAGAGTTGATTAAAGGAGTCCGTTTTCTTCTGGCAGTACGCCAGAAAAAAAACGTCTTCCCTCCAGCTTTGGCCAAACAGTGATCACCAGCTTGCCTGCCATTATCACAAAATCTTCCTTTTAGAAAGGCCTGTGACGAGTAGACTAAAATAGCTGGTGGTGATAATTACCTATTCTTAACTCGGTTATGTAATGTATTCTACTTAATTCTATAGTTTTACTTGATCATTCAACGGTTAGTGTTTTGACTTCTTACATCAAATAAAATTAACTCTTTTTAGCCAACTGTAAAAACAAACATAAAATCAACAACAGTCTAATCTAACAATAGAACTACGTGCTAAACTGATCAATGCCATAAAATTATCTAAATACAACTAAGTATTATTTCATCAACGTTTTAACACCATGAACGAGGGTTTATTATACACGCAATCAAATCATAAAACGCATTTGATTCGTTCATAAATTTTATTTGTATTTTAATGTTCACTTATCGAATCAATAAAACTTAAAACTACGATATTCGATTTAATTACGAACATAAACGATGAATACAGCTTATTTTTGTAAAATGATAGCTTCGTTTTATCGTTCAGATTTATATTTCATTAAATTATTGGTTTAATGTCATATGTCTTCCTTTTTTAGGGTTCCTCTAACGGTTCCTCAGTTAAAAACCCGCACAGACTTTTTGTCTGTTTGAAAAAGCTTAAGCTTAGAGACTCTCAGTATTTAACTGCTGTCATTTGGCGTAGAAATATAAGTAATAACGTCTGCAAAATGGTAAAAAAATCTGAAAGAATATATTGAAGGGAACGCAGTCCTACATTTGTGTCAAGTAATGTTGGCGCATTAAAAGATTAGCCTCTATGGCAAAGTCGTCTTTTTGGTTAGGTCCATATTTCGTAGTAAGCTGATATAAACTAGTCTAGTAATGATGTCCCATATGTAAAACATAATATAAACACTTTCATACTACTTTCTTTCACCTACCAAGGCGTGGGAGGCATAATTATCAATTCATGGGTTAAAATAAGTATTGCTGCTAGCAAACGCGAGGAAAATTTTGCTGCAGCAGAAATAATGTCACGCATTTGAAAAGAAAAATACTTTAGCTATGTAGCTATCACAAGTTTAAGACTAAGCTACTTAATCAAATACAGAATGGAGTGTGTCAAAAAAATGTTTAATTAAAAAAAAAAAAAATTAATTCAAAAATTCTTCTTAATTATTTTAAGCATTATGTTTAACTCAGAAACAGCCTAAATAGTGACTGAGCTCATACACATCAACATTACACACGTCGTCAAACTAATGACGCACAAAAATATTTTTCGTGTCGCTTTATACCCATCGATTAATCAGGACATGTATGCATTTTTTATTCAACACTTTTATTTTTTGAAAGCATCGGTAAACGTGTTGCTGTGTTTGGACGGGTGATAGAGAGGATAGAACAGATATACCACTATACTCAAATTTCAGGATTCTAACAGTTTGATGTTTCCAATCAACAAAAAATAGGACGTTCTTAATTGGAAGCGTATTTTTAAAATTTATTATTTGTACGATCACGCATACCTATTTCTTAAAGAGTTTAACGTTATAGCTATTATTCTTGCTAAAGTGACTGCACGGATGCGGCGCGTTCCTACAGTCAAAACTAAAAAGTAAATAAATAAATAGATCTATAGCCTAACAAAATACATTAAATAAAAACTTGAAATAAATAAACAAATCTTTGTTAAGAATTGTTAAGAATCGTCACATGACTTTTATAATCGATACACACTCATTACAAATTGTAATGTAGATCCGATTGACATTAATAGAGATCAATTTATTAAACTGTTACAGTAATGGTTCGGTGTTTCGCTTACTTCGTAGGTAAGTACGTAAGGGTCTTGGATCCAATTCACGGTCGGGTTAATTATTGAGAAAACAATAGTGACAAAAAGAAAAAAAAGGTTTAGGTTCGATAGCTTTAACAACTGAACCTAGTGATTTAAACTTTCATGGTCACTATCACTAGAGTTATTTAATTCGGGGTTTGTACCATGTACCTTATTTATTATGAGTTTCCGATATTTCGGCACTGTTGCAAGCGCCATGATCACGGGAGAACGGCAACAGTGCCGAAATATCGGAAACACATAATAAATAAGGTACATGGTATAAACCCCGATAGGCTTTTTTTGTTCTTTGGGAGGCATGCAAATTGGCAGCAACACTGTAAGAACCACGGTCTTGCAAAAATTGTAGATCTTTTACTTAAAAGGTCTTCGTAAAAAAGTGTAGTGGCTGTTGTATCTACCATAAGGTCATACTGACCACACGAAGTCCATTAGGGTATATTAAGAGTTCAGTCAATATTGATCAACGTGTGATGGTCGGTGGACGACATAACGACGCAATTAAATTTTGCCTTCGCTGATGGAATGTTTAATGTAATCGACGTATCGGTTCATTGTTAAAATTGGCGTGTTTAGTTTGTTTGTCTTGTAAATTGACACAGTCTAATTGGTATGTGCATTGTTAACTGATGGTTTGGAATGCTTACCAGCTTGAATTAAAAATAAGCTTAATTTTTAATAATAATAATAATAATAATAATAATAACTTTTTTCAAAAAACTGACATTTAAATTTCTCCTTATAGTTAATTATATTAATTACTATAACTTAACTTATAGTAATTAGCAACGTTTGAAGCCAACATACAGCTCTAAAGATAAGAGAAAACGTATATTTTTAATATATTACGATTTTCACACTGAGAAATTAGGATTTAAATTTTAAGAATCGTCATTATGTAAGGTTTATTTGTATTGATATTATTTCTAAGAACAAAGATTATCGAATAAAATAATGGATTCTCTTATTACACGTCAGACACAATGAAGAATTTTAAATTAAAAAAGACCGTAAACTGACTTAGCTTTTTAAATGAGTTTTGGGACTCAACCTGTTTGCTTGAGAAATGATTGTTGAAGATATGATCAAGGCTTCACGCTGTAACCCGAGAAATCTACAAAAACCGTGATTGAAAATCATCACCATCAGTCAAATGTGCACTAATTAAAAGAAAAGTATTAACGCATTCCTAACATGTACCACCACTTACCCCATCATCCCTCACTAGTTACAGATAACTGGCATGTAGGTACATTAAATTGGATCGCATTCAGACTCGAATATTAGGTCACATTAAAATAGTTTGCAGAGTAAGGCATGAGCAATTCAATGGAAATTTGCATAGTCGCAATTCGGTCAGCACGAGCTGTTGATTTCTAGCTGCGTCCACCAAACTCGGTCGTAGTCCAATTTTGGTTAGAACTCTACAAAAAGTTAGCGGACAACGGCAGGTAACTCTCCCATTGTGATGGCGGACGCAAATTTGCATTGTAATGGTTATCTGGACTCTTTGAATAATAATGATAAATGCAGTAGACCCGTTTTCTACAAAGAGAAACGATCGAGTTTTTGTAATACTTTATAACACTGTGTTTGTGCAATAAAGTCTAGTCAATCTACCTATCTATGAATGCTCAGAATATAGTATCATATTATAATACTGACATGAAAAAAAAATCGTAGGTGTAACACATTTAAAATTTAACACAACGCGAGATGGATTGCAATGTTTCAATTATTTAAAGGTAAAATAGTACATATTATTTACCTTGCCGACGTTTCGACTTTATTGAACGAACGATGGACGCGGGCAGGCATAATACTGATCTAAACATAACTAATAAATTGCATTAAATCTCGTGGTGTTACTTTTTGTGAAACAATTAACAAGAAACTTTAAAAACCTTTATAACATACCTAATTGACCTTATATTTTGAAAAAATCCGATCGGATTCTCGTAATTACGATTCGGTTTTTAAGGCATGCAATAACACAACAAAAAAAAATGTTGTATGAATTATTCTTATTGTTTTTTAAATCAAGAAGCTGCTAATTCGCTAAATAGTGTTACAAACTGTCACTGATAATAATATTTAAAGTATAAACTCACTGTTATACTACTTAAAAACCCGTCTAGTAATTCATCAATAATAATTATTATCATCTCGGAATCCGCCCACGAATAAAACTATTTTATGATTAACTAATAACTAACCCTTTTTATGTTATGCTTACGGTGTGAACTTTTGTTTTACAACACCAACTTTGCCACACATGCACTCATTTGCACTCGTTTGTCATATTCAGTAAATTCATCATTAAATATTGTTGAAGTAAAATTTATTTTCTTCGTTAAAAGCTATTTTTTTTTTTACTTCCTGAAAGTATTTATGTCAAATAATACGAACAATATCGATGAAATATTCATTGTGTCAAAATCACAACGCTTCCAAATTTATAGAATGTTTGGCCAATAACGTTATTTTCAACGAACTACAAATAGTGATCTATAAATTATTGGAATAAAATGCAACAATCAGATGATGTTTCTGTTAGACATTGTTTGCGTGTGGCCTATAGCATAATAGTGTCATTGACCGCAAAATAGATTCGTCACTATTGTCAAATCTACAGGGGACCAAAATGTGGTCGGTTATTGTAAATCTGTGTTCAAGTTTTCTCGTATACCATGCGTACGTATAATAAAGTTGACTTCTTTTTGTGCAAATCAGCTAGAGGTTCCAAATAGGGAAAAGACATAACATTAATCACTAGATATTTATAGGTCAGTTAAACTATGACCTCACGACTAGAGCAGTTCTTAGTCCGGCAAGATTGACAGCAGCATTCTAAAGTCACCGGTATCAAGTTACCAGTCATCAAGTCTATCATGCTTGATGACATTTATTAGCGAGCAACTTGACGTTAAGTGTGTAGCTGTTTGCTTACAAACCTTATCATATTAAAGTGACTACAAATAACAGATTAGAAGGCACATTTTGTGTAATCATATTTGAATTTGTGGAAAGCTATGATTAATAGAAATAAGCTTAACAAAACTAGACTAAACGAATGTAGTTAAAAAATTTGCAAAATTTGTTATGTATTTCTATTATGTTTTCACTTTTCTAGTTTGCTAAAACGTTCTGTTACTTACTTTGTCTCATGTGTATTATTGATTGGTGATGTAAAAAAGTGGTTAGGTGTCACAAGTACTCGTATTAATAAAAACAACTGGAAATAATCACAACATGACTTGTTTATTTTTATTACAGCAAATGTTATTTTTTCTATTTTACTTACACGTTGTTAATCTACCTTAATAAACTTATTAAATTCCTACTTAATAGCACGCCTAGTATTCAATAGTGAAACGAAAGAGCCTGATCACAGAACAGTTGAAAGTAAGAGGTAAATTGAGGCATCGATGCATCGGCTAGCTATACAGAGATCGGCGTAAAAATGTAGCAGTCAACCCATAGCCGCGGAGTGTCCACAATTGAAATGAACCAAAGGCATCTCCGACCACATTGTTCCTTTGTTGCCAACTCGTGGCCAGACCTTTGTCCGAGAATTGTTTTATACAGAATGTAAGTCACGAATACCATGTACTGTCTAACTGAATAAGGCTCTCTGTTCCACTACCTCGGGTTGCAGTATGTCACAATTACTGCGTACAACTCTATTTTGTGGGTTACAAGAGTAATTGGCTTTTTGGAGGATCAAACTTTAAAATAAACATCCTGTTATCGTTTTTAATTTCATTGATCACAAAGATTAATTAAATTGCAAAGTGTGAAATTCGTCGACAAAAACAATATCTTGGTAGCTCAATTGTTTACAGCAGTCCCCCGATAAGCTAAAGGTTTTGAGTTTGAGGCTATACGAAGGCAGACGAAAATGAAGTGATAACACTGTCAACGAAAAATAAATGGCAACACTGTGAACGCATATGTTTTAAATAAATAGCAAACAAGGCTACTTATAGTTGCTTATTTGTATAAGTTATACATAGCTTGGTAAAAAAAAGGCTGGGTAGTGCTTAGCCAAAAGGCATTGGTTCTTATCTCACTAAGGCAAACAATACTTACCGTATACTTAGTCAAGAAAAAATCTGCAATGATTATTTTAATTATTGACTAAATAACCAACAGAGCAGAATACGACGATTGAAAAATGTAACCATCGTATTTAGCGTTAGTGTAAGTGATTCATATTGCTGCATAAGAGCTATAATCGTTTTCATAAACATCAAATACAGATAACCAACTATCTTATATTTCATGTTTCAGGCATCATTTCTGAAATCCTATAATAAGTACAGATGTTTTATTATTCTATCTTCGTAAACTACTGATAGGGGTTCCATATGATCCATACGAAACGGAAGACTTTCAGGCATCGTGATATAGAAAGAAAGTGCAACCGATGCGGTTCTATTACGCTTCGTCGAATTGTAACGTATTTCTTGTGGCATTTGAGGAATATTGCAACAAATTGTAGTCGTATATTTTCTGTAACATGGCAAAGAATCGCTTATGACTTCTTTCTTCCCAGTTATTGCTTTATTCCTAAAGGATATACTAAGGATAGTTGAATTAAACTCGATGCGCGTGTTTTGCAATTGCAATTTATTTACCCGTGCATCCCCTTCAAGTATACCAATAAATTTAACGAATGGAAAGAATAAGAATAACGCCTACTGGACCTCAAAAGATTGGACGCCTTGGCGTCACCACGTCATAATAATAGCATCATAATAGCATCACCTCTTTCTTTTCTGTGGGTGTCGTAAGAAGCGGCTTAAGAAGTTCTGATATAAGCTAAATGGCGATCAACCCTAGATGGGTCATGACGTAAGCGTGTAAGATTATGATAATGATGAAAATGATGTTAATGAAGCAACCGTTTATCATCGAATTGATGTAATACGCAATCAAAACGACTCGTCACACGTCTGTAATCATAAATATACATATTTTTGTAACAAAGATATTCAATATTACCTTTTACGTCTGATGTGTATACGGTGACTCTCCATCATTTTTCTATGCAAAATATCCTTTGTGTTGATAAACTGACAGATGAAATTCAATTGCGGCCCCAACTGTGTCTGTCTATATTCCCGACTGTTTGCATGCAATGTCGATAACCCGTTAACACCGGCTCTTTCACCTTTCAAATACATAAAATGCCTTTGACACAATCCAGTCCATACAATGGGAAGTTCAATACCATATTCGCTAACTCGGCATAAATCACGAATTTACGTACCAAACTTGACCTCTGTGTACTATCTTAATCTGATGCTGAGATAACAGCCTATATTGTTCGCAGCGGGGTGCTTGTTTCTTTTATTTGCATCGACTTTTTCATAGAGGCATAAGGTTCAAATTTGCAAGAACTTCGCGTCAACGGTCAGGGAATAGACTCGTCATACATGGTAACATGACTGAGTAACACGTTGCTCGTCGTGATTTCGAATATCGCATATGTGTATGGGTTCGCAAATGGCGCGGTGTTTATGGAATACAAAAGGCAATAGAAGTTTATGCTTGTGTTTACAATTGTGTTTTATTTGCGAAAGTATTGGGAATCGATTTAGCGCTCGTAATTCTGGCTGAAATTGACTTAAACATAAAAGGTGAAACAGTAGGAGTATTTTTTATATATTTTAGTAACTGATAAAGCGAGCAAATTAGTTAAGCCTCAGCAACGGAATTAATTAGTCCAGTTTATAATAATCTTCATTATTTAATAAAGATAGTAAATTGTGCCTGTTTTTAGACTCTTTCTTAGTAATAATTGTTTTAGTTGCTATGGAATCGTAGTATTACTTAGCAACTACCATATAATGAAACTGGATACCATAAAAATGAAAAAAGCAACGTTCACGCTACGTACAAAATAGTCAATAAGCCCGTAAACCTATAGACCCATGATATAACGGACGCACTCCCGTTGCGCTACAATATGTTGCCACTGTACTTATGAAAAACGAATATTGCCAATTTAAAAAATGCGTCAACATTTCCGTATCGCCGCAATCAAATTGTGACCTTATTACTTAGTCATTAGGAGCACTTTCAAAGTTTACTGAAACATGAACGTTTTTAAGCCTGGCGATACAAAAGCAAAGTTTTCCTTATATATGGGAACGTAGGGTAAGTTTCACACAGAAATAATTTGAACTACGTGATACAGTATTTTTAATCTACTGTATACATATGTTGAAGTAGAGGGAACCAAACCGCTCTCATATATTTTTTGTCTGTAAATTTAACGTAAAAGATAATATTTTTTTTTTCGTAAATTCTATCAGAATGACATATACTACATTAAAACTGGAAAATCTGGCTTTGCGTTAAAAATGGCAGTTAATTATTCAGCAATAGATTATAGTGGGATCATCATCATCATCAAATATCAGTGCTGTCTATATTCCTATTCAAAAGCTGAATTTTGCTTGATTCGCCACACTTTACAAGCGCATAATATTGGCGATTCCAGACGACTAGAGCTAATTGCTGCCCCCAATTGATTTAATGTTATTACTTCTAAACAAAATCAATTCTCAAAAAATTAGAACAGAATCATTTAGTAAATTACCTCTAGTATTTATTGATTCACTGTTACTGCTTTTCATTCTGGCATTCTTTAGTATTGTACATTGCTAAAAACGGCCGCTTTTGGCGTTAGCGACAAATTCGACTTCATAAACAACTAAATGAAAAGTTTACTGTGATTCAATAAATACCAGAGGTAATTTGCTAAAATTATACTGTTACCCTTAAGTCAATGATGGAGTGAGGCACTTTGGCCTGTGTCTTTTTGTAATTTTTTCTTAACCTCATATGACGTACTGAAGTCGAGAAGGTGAGGTGCTTTTCCATTTTAAGCTTGTATTATTTTAGGATGGATAAATTATATAAATACATATTGTGTTAATTCTCTTTTAATTGTATTAAACTGGATACGCAAATAATAACGTATCCAAGTAACGTAGATCATTGATTTAGATACAAATAATTGGTTGGTAAAGTACAAGTCGCATTTAAAATTTTTGGTTCATCATATTATATACTTTCCCAAAAAGATGTTATTCAAACTTTATTTTTTATTTTTCTCAGACTATTTTAAAAATAAAAAATAAAAATAACACTGCCAAGATGTTGGATGGAAGATGTGGGATTCGTTTACCAGGATGTTCAAAATGCATGGTGTATAAAACTGCTGGTTTCAGGATGCAAAATATAGCTTCTAAGAAACGAAAATACATTTGTTTACAGGAAATATGATAAACAGCCTTATACAAGACTAGAGAGCTAAATAAAATGAAATTGAAAAAAGTTCTAGTTTCTAATTTCTTTGACTTATTTACTTGAAATATAACTTAAATACGCATTTTTAAGAATCAAAATAGACAAATGTCTAACAAGATAGCTTTCGGAAACGTCGGACCAACAACAGAACTCTAAAAAGCGTGAATAAAGCATTCATTGAGTAGAGACGGTTGATCGCTGGTTCGACAATAGACCTTGGAAATGCTATCAAACTTTCGCTTAATGCGCTCACTCTGCTTCGCTTTTCTAATGAAATTCGAGATCCCGGAAATTGCGTGGAAATAAATACGAATGCAGTAGTTCGTTTAGCAACTTTTAAATTAACTAACGTTGAATTGTGCGCTTTTGTTAATTCGGAGGCGAATATTTTTCAACTAAAAACGAAAAAACAAAACACGTTTCAGTATTGACTTTTGAGTGCAATTTGTACTTCCATTCCACGCTTTATTGTGCAACGATTCCGAGCAATTAATGGTTTTAAAATTTTAAAACTGCTTACTAGAACTGGACTCATTTTTTCTTTTATTAGCACATTTAAAATATAAAATTATCAAATGTGTTTTCCTTATCCAAAGGTTTAGCGGTGACTTTAGAACTTTTCCTTATCGAAAAGATATTAACATACTTACCCTTTTATTTTAAATGTTATCTGACAGTGTTTAGACCTATCAAACATTCAATCCTGTTTTCCTTTTCCTATCGATCTCCCATTATATTCTTTACAGTGAAAGTTAAAACAGACAGATAAAAGCACGTCAACCTACCACAAAACGTAAAATGTTCTCAATTCATATTGATCTCTACTTGTTGGACTTAAAATTGAAAAACAATTCAATAACCTTTAACTTTTGGGTAAGTTGACCTGTCGTTGTCTGTAGGTACATGAACTTAATATGTCAGGCAATATAATTTCGGAAAATTTTTGAGAAGCGAGGCATCAAATTTTGTACACAGTGAATACTTTTGAATGACTCGAAGCCCTAAACGAGCGGCAATAAAAAATATTACACGGTCATTGGAGACTTGAGTACAATGGCGGAAAAAATTCAACAGTCGTCAGTCCGACAAGAAGTGGAATATGTACGAATGAAATATAAAAGTTATAAAGGCGCTTCGGAGAAAAGTAATAAAGTAGTCAAGAGTGAGTGCAGCGAGAAATTGTTTGCCGGCTTTATTGCAAATTATATTTTGAACTACCATTTCTGCCTTTGGAAGACTATTCTCAGTGGTTACTTTCAAATTATTTTTCTATATTTGGGATCTTACAATATTTTCCAAAAAAAGGTATCTTTAGCGATTGTTAATTTGCACTTGTTCCTGAATAACTTATTTTCGTCCAATTTATTTGAAATTTTGTATATGAAATAGTTTTATAACAAAAAATCGATAAAAAATAGTAAAAAAAATATTAAATCTCCAGAAAAGCCGGAAAATGCCGTGTCGTAAATGACACAGTAGGAGAATCTACTACTATGGCACTCGACTAATTCCATAGATTTTACTAAAGATTATAGAATAAAAATCGTTTGAAGTATTATCGTTTTTACTATTCTAATGAAAAGTATTACATGCTAGAAGTATGGTAAGCTTCAAAACATTATTTTGGATGCAGTGTCACGTTTCATGTTCATACATACTACGTTTACCTGGTTCATCTATAAGCGGAATTGACGTAAAAAATAATCGAAAAAGAAATAAAAAGGGGCCTTAGAACTAAACTTTTCTGAAGTTTATCCGCATATTTACTGACGTCCTCCGTTGCGGCCATTCCAGAGTCCATGAAAAAAAAAATTTTCTACATTTTATCGGGTCTGGGTGTTTGTGGTACCTTCGTTGTTTCTGATTTCCAAAACACGAGTGCTTTAATTAGTTATTCAAAATGGGATCAGAAAAATATATGTGATGTTGTCCACATTTATTATTTATTTATTTATTTTATATTTTAAGTCAACACGAGCACCAAGACCCAAATTCCTGTATGCATTTTCTTTCTGTCTTTGATATGTTTGAAACCATATGACATTGGTTGAACCCTGTATATTTTGCCATATGTTTTGTGTCGGTTGAACAGCTCTAAGCCTCCACGAATAAATTTTATTTTAAAAATGTGGAACCCTCCTTGAAACCGATGGTTCTTCAGACTGGATATTTTTAACAACAGGCTCGATACGCCGCCTTTTAGAATGTTCTGCTAGTTAGAGATATCATCTTCACTATCATCAGAAAATTCTAAATGAACTTTAGCTGGTGCTCTGAGTTGGGACCCTGGAAGATTTTGGAGGAACACATAGTCCTCGTCTCCAGAGTTTTCATTCGTGACTTCTGCATTGCAATTTTCCAGTGGCATGATAGTTATAGTCTCTAGAACTTCCTCCTCATCATTATGCTCCAATTCCTAAATGATTTCATATAGAGTAAGTTGTTTTTGTAAATACCTATCTCAATATTTTAAAATGAAAACTGAAATAAATATGCACGGTAAATAGTAGTACGTATTCCTACTGTGTCTTTTACGACACACCTAAAATGAATGGAAAATATATAAAAGAAATTAATAAAATAACCTAATTTTATTTTGTTTTGCAACACTACACGAATTAAATTTTAGTAAATTGGTGGTAAAAAGTAAAATAAATAAATATAACATTTTGTTTACTTACCTTGAATAACGCATTATAAATACCATTAAACTCCACTTTAAATATACAAACTAATATATACTGTAGCTTACAAATTCCACCTTGCAATGAATGACTAAAGCCTTGACAGTAAATACTGACTTTAAAAATCAATTAAAACTACCCTCATTCATGTTAATTTTTTTTTTTAGTTTGAGTGTCGTTTAAGGTACAGTAGGAACAAGTGGGTTAACTCGTGTTAAAAATTTTGCCAAATATATAACTCAACTTTTCTAAGAAATTATTAGCCCGCCACTTAAATTAAAACATATAAATTTGATGCGATAGCTAATTTGGTCTCCAAACGTACATCCGCTATATAAATTATAAGCAAACAACTATTTTATTAATGTTGACTCAATGTCCCTAGTGTAAAATTATTTATTGCTAATCTTCTAATATATTATGTATTTTTTGTGTTTTTATAATAGAAAGTGACTAGTTATTGCAATATCAATGACTATAAAAATGAATGTGTCCGTAAATTAATTTTAATAATACAAAGTTTATGAATTCTGTTCCGAAGCGATCATCAGATTAAAATGCTATAAAATGAATTGACGTCAAAGATGATTCCCATGACCAAAGCAATAAAATAACAAAAACATAAATTCTCATGATATTAAAGTGTAATGCATTTATGGGTATTTTAAGACTCTTCAGTTCTATAATCTCTTATTATTTATCAACTCATGTTTACGTTTGTGATGCTTACGAAAAAATTATGTGTTGTACAATATGACACATTTTTCAGTCAACTTTTAACAAAAATGTATATAAAATGGATGGATGGTCATCATCGTCACCCTTCTATGCCAGCCTATCTTCACTGCCGACCCTCTGAGACCTCTCTACAAGAAGGATTTAGTGATAATCGCCTCGTTTGGCAGGTGAGTTAGCGTTCGCAGTTTGTAGTACTACCAGAAGAAGACGCTGCTTTCTGTCTTCTGGCAGTACTCTTTAAGTCGCCTCTTATATCTCAAGCTGAAAGTATGTAATCAAAACTTAAATGTAATTAATCTGACTTATACGACCATTAAAAAAAAGGTTTTCACCTTTTCTTGGTTGGAAAAGTAAAAAAGACGATACGATACTTTTGTTGGATACGACCAAAAAAAGTTAATATTTTGTCTGTAAATGTCCCAAGTAAGATATTGTTTACTGCAACCTCGCGTGGCCATTGCATCTAAACTAATAACTTAAAGCTGGTTAAGTGATTCGTGTCAGAGTGCATGCTTTCACTGTTTTATGACTACACGTATCTTTTGAACTATAAACCAACCGTAAAATGCTTAAATTGGAAAATTTTGGTATAGGTATCGTTTTACTGTTGATGCTCAAGAATTAAAGTCACGAATCTCTGAGACAGTAGTTGAAAAACATTAACAGCTATAACTACAATCATTAAATATAATACTATCGCTTCACTTAATGTTTTTATGCCTGTTAAAAGGCTAATTTTACTGCTAATATATAGAAATAAAAAGTGACAACTGGTAACAGCTGATTGGCAAATTTGTTAATAATCCACCTTTTTGGTCTTTCAATGTTTCACCTAGACTGAATGTAGTTGCAGTAGAGAAAGTCAAAGTCGGTCTATTCACATCATTTGTAGTTCTAGTAGAATCATTTGGAAGTCAAAGTCGATCTAAAACCCATCATTTTATGTTGCTTAGCTAAGTATAATAATATTACAAAACTCATACTATACAAATGGGAAACTTCGAGGATTAGAACTGGCAGCCTTTAAAGTCAAAAGCGGATAAACGAGAAGCCAAATATACCATCGCCACTGCGTCTCAAAATCGTATTACGAAAATTTTGCTTTTAATTAAGCGACTTGGCGCATGTGCTCTAGCGTTAGGAATTTACTGCTTGCTTGCTATAAACTAAGGTAAGGTGTTTTACACTTATATAGTTAGATTATATAATCTGACTAGACATTTCCCGTTACTTCGTATGCTTGGAATTATGTATAATTTATCTTAGAATGAAGCCGATTTTACAAGCTGAACTTATTATTATTATTATTTATTAAAGAACAGTGTTTACAATTGGTTTTACAGCATATAGACCCACAAAGCCGACTAGTCGGCTTGACTGTGGGTTCTTTGTACAACGTGGAATAAAAATAAAAATAAAAGCATAATAATTTACAATAGTTTAAAAAAATGAAGAATAAAAGATACTCTATTTATACTAAATACTCTACTTATGGTATAACATCGGTAAAAAACGCATCAAATTTTATTGTATAGGATTTGCGTGATACATATTTCAAGTATAAAATATGCCCTAAGACCAAAACAATAAAATAAATATAAATAAATAAATAAATAGGCCCCCTACAAATTTTAAATCTAAATAGGCTTTCTTTGCTTCCCTCACCACAGAGCTATGTTTAGTAAATAAAATTTCGACTGTCTTAGGTAGAACTTAAACCCACAATCTCCTGTTTATCAATTTAATTATGATTTTTTGTGTCAATAAATTTATTTTAGCCTGAATCGAATATTTTTATTTTAGGAACTGCGTTCTCACAATATAGTAAGGAATTTGAAGATATGCTGTGATTTGATTTTGGCACAAATTAATTCCGACTACTGAGCTATATTGATATAACACTCTAAAGTATAACTTCCTGAAATTAATATGCTGATCACGCAGCTTCGGCGGTCGCTAAATCCAAGCAATTTTCCAAACTCCAAAAGTGTAATTGGGACTACCCGTATAAAATAGATAGAGACGCTATTATTCGTATTTTACATGATTTAAACAGCTCATAGCTATTTTCAAGAAATATATGACAGTTACCAGTTACACCTTTTTTTCCGAGAAAGGTACCTATTGTTTTAAGAGCTCATTGATTTTATAAAGTGAGCTTTATTGTATTTTATTCCGGTTTGTAGGGCTATCCGCCGCATCTAAACTGGCTCATTTTCTGGAAGCTGGATGTTTCCTTTTAAAAAGCCAAGAGCTGTATAGTTTTATAACCTAGTTGAATTATGAACATCTTTATCTTTTTTTTTCGGTTTTTAAGATTCAAGAAAACACTTTTCTTATCTTGTTCGTTTCAAGAGTCTCATCTTATTTTCAAAGTATAAAGGTGACTTAGATTAACCTCGTTTAATTGACAATAATGTTATCAAAATGTTTACTGTTAATCAACTTAGCCTGTTTTTTTTGTCTCTCAACACTTTTTGTATTCATTTAAAAAACGATCAATCAAAAACAGACACTTGTCATAGGATACACGACAAAAATATTTGCGCCACTAAGTTTCCTTGCTCACTTGCTGCCAACTTTGGTATTGCTGTCAATAAAATAAAATATCTCGCATCTATAGAATGTTTACCGGACAGGGAGCATCGTATTTGCGGCCAAGATCTGAACTAATATTCTCGGAGTAACTAGACAACTATTCGACTCACGAATACAGAGTAAGTAGTTAGACAGGGGTTCGCTGGTAACAAGTATTGTGATAGAGACTCGCGCCTATTGCTGTAATTTTTTTATAGCTGAAGTATTACGATATTGATTTAAACTTTCATAGACACTATCATTAGGGTCAATTACTTTGAGTTTCTGTACCTTTAGTGTTCGATATTTCAGTACTGTTGCGAGCACCATGATCACGAAACAATTAGCTTTAACGAGATTTATACTGTTAGTGGTATATTTAGAAACAATGAAAATGAATATTCCAAATGTCATAGAATTTATTTAAATGTGGACAACATCACATTACATTGTTCTGACCCCAATTTGAATAACTAATTAAAGCATTCGTATTTTGGAAACCAGAGACAACGAAGGTACCACAAACACCCAGACCCGAGAAAATGTATAAAAACACTTTTTTTCTACATTGACCCGTCCGGGAATCGAACCCGGGACCTCGGAGCAGGCGACACTTTGAAAACCGGTGTGTACGCCACTCCGCCACGGAGGTCGATTTGACTCTAATATAAAAAACAGTTAGATTTCTAAGACTGTTTCCATATGGCATGCAGTGATCTTCGTTATTTTAAGCTATTGCATAGCTTCTATCGCGGGCCTTGAGCGTGGAGACCGAATCCAGAAATTCCGTAACGAAAATTTTATAACCTAACGCCCCGAGTCGAACAATTTTGAATTTCCGAAATTTAAAGGAATTTAGAAGAAAATAAGGATTTTGACAGTATGGCTGCCTATGGTAACCATATATATCTGCCAAAATAACAGAAAATTTTAATTACAAAAGTCAAAATTAGAATATATATAAAATTATAAAATTAAGCTATTGCATAGCTTCTATCGCGGGCCTTGAGCGTGGAGACCGAATCCAAAAATTCCGTAACGAATATAACCTAACACCCCCCCACTCCGACTGGCACAGCGGTGATACTTTTTAGTTTTATAATTGCATAAGTTTATAAAAATATGCTATGCAATAGCTTTACCGCGGCAGTCTCCGAGTGCCACACGTCTTTTTTTTTATTATATTCGGTTACGTAACGTCACAGTTCCAGTTATGTTTGGTGTCATAGTGGTTTAATGTGGCATAATAATAATTAGAGTTTTCTTTCTTTCTAATCCTTTAATTTTCAATTACTTAAGGTTTAACAGTCCAAGTCATTTAATTCATCTTGCGATCGCTATGGGAACACGCAATAAGTAAGTTATTCGATGTTATTTATGTCGTCTGTGGCGGCTTATGAATGCTAATTCGGGTGAGAGATATCTCTCATTTGGCGGCATCAGTCAGTGACTGCCCGCGACGATCTAATAAAGTTTCATGCTAATACGAGGAAAGGGATACGCAATTTGAGGAAACACAAGCGGAATAATTTATAATGTGTTTGTTATGTTTTGACAACATTTCTCATCCCGGTTTGATTGGTTTGATGAAGAGTTAATTGTGAAATTGCTTACCTATATCACGTGTATTTGGAGATAACCTCTTGGCCAATCATAAGTCGGGTTTCGCATATTAAAGACATTTCTGAAATAGTTCGAAGCTTTTAAAAAGGAGCGCGTGTATTTTCTTGATAAATGAAAACTAAATTCTTGTTCACTAAAATAAGGTCATCAGAGAACATTAGCATAGGTATGGCGAGATAAAAATGCCCTCGTTTTATAATGCATTCCACATTTGCTGAGTAAAAAAAATATAGGCCATAACCGCGTTTAGAATTATGCTTTCATTAAAAAGCAGCGTCCTATTTTCGACTTTTCTAAGTATTCAGATGAAAAATATTATACCAGCACATATAGAGTTTTATTTAAATAAACACTACGGGTGTGCTCTAAGATATTTTTATTAAATTCCACCGGAGGCCGTTTCAACGCGTTCGCCGATGCAAATGTGGTGCATTCAGTATGCACTCGACAGATATTGCGATATCAACAGTATTTATCGTTAGAACCATCGCCGTGTCGTTATTACGTATTTAAACGTTATGAAACGCGTATTCACAGTAAAGGTAACGAGAATAGGCATTTATATGGTGAATTGTTACTTCATCAGATGTTTAAAGCTCTAGTTATGCAAATGTTTTCTTTAGACGTTGGAAAGCAAAAAATAAGTTTTTTTACTTAGATGAAATTCTTGGATAAAAATTATTATCGTAATTTGATATAAATAAGAGAAAAAAAAAACCTACGTCGATGTTATTGATATTGAATTAGGACGTCTCGAGTCAATGAACCCAATCATTCGAAATAAGATAATATCTCTCTTACTAATCTTTTAACAATATTCAAATGAAAACATTGGATCCATAACACAATGTGCAATTTGCACCGGTTGGGCAACACCAAACATCTTTGTCCCGAACAAAGTTATTACCACTTCGTCAAGAAACACAATAGCTACTGATTTTCTGGCTAGTTGAACAAATATCTATTTCAAGTTGGGCAGGTATTGTCTAATGAAAAAAAGGGCAGATGTTGTCACCGGGACGAGTGCCTGGACCAAATGAAAGACTGCCCAATCGATTGTTAAGCAAACTACGCATTCAAGATGTTCCTCGAATTACAAAATGTTTAGCTATTTGTTAAAGTCCTATTAAGATCTGTCACTTTGGTGCTGGATCTGCAAAGTTTGAGCGGAGTTGGGCAAGCAAATTTAGATGGTACCGTATCAGCATAGGGTCTTAGCAAACTGTCAGATGAAGTTTGCAGTTTTGTAATTGTCGTTCGACGCAACGGAGTATCCTAGTTTGAATGAGACATCGATAAATTAAATTTGTTTCCGCTATACGAGTTCTAAAGACGTCTCAATTTGTTTTCTATTAGATATAAAAGACTTTTTTTACTGTATTCCATAATATTTATGACATTATCAAATGACGCCTGAGAATAAACTAAATCTTGTTAAATTTGGAGAAAAAAGACG
The DNA here is from genome assembly GCA_949315895.1 of Anania crocealis. Lineage (NCBI taxonomy): Eukaryota > Metazoa > Arthropoda > Insecta > Lepidoptera > Crambidae > Anania > Anania crocealis. Next base: position 13,934,062 of record OX438862.1, read on the forward strand.
TCAGACGAAAAGTGTAATGAGTCGTAATGGAAAGAGATTTAAAAGTATTTTTCGAGCAATTTAGTCACAAAAGTCTTTTAGCTGAGTCACTTTATCGATTAACATGTCACACTACACTTATATTAGCATGACTGGACTACTAGTAAACAGAAAATATTATTAAGTTGGAATTGTGTACATACTAGAACAATTTATTTATTTTAATTTACTTTTGCCGGTTTCGTTTGTTTTGTAGAAAAAAGTGTTTGCTGTCTCTTTTAAAGATAATATTTTGTACCTTTACATATTCTTCGCTTTCTACTTAATCAACAAACTAGAACTGTATCATTTTAGCAAATAACCTCTTGTATTTATTGAATCACTGTTAACTGCTTTTCATTCTGGCATTCTTTCGTACTGTACATTTGCTAAAAGCGGCCGCTCGCTGAGCGATAAATTCGACTTCATAAGATTCAATAAATCCTAGAGATAATTTGCTAAAATGATGCTGTTCTAGTTTTTTGAGAATTGATTTTGTTTAGAATTAATAAAATTAAATCAATTGGGGGCAGCAAATAGCTCTAGTAGACGCCTTTACAAATAAATAATTTACCACGTAAAGTGTTATCAAAAAAACAAACATAGTTGAAGCCGAATCAAACTACAATTGGCTAAATTGAAATATTTGATATTAGGTAACATCGACATTGTTTTTAATAGTTAGCAGTTTCTTTCTAAGACAGGGCTCAAACCTTTTTAAGTAAACCCGGAACAGTTTGAGTACATTTACTTCAAGCAATTCAAGCTCTAACCCCCGTATTTATAAAGAAGTAATTACTCATTGCTTAAGAAAGTCATAACTTAAAGTGTTCATACCTAGTGCTTAAGTGAAAGAAATTGGTCATCTTTAATAGTCATATTATTTGGCTGAAAATGCAAACTTTTGGTAGTTATAACTTCTAATAATTTTTTGATTAAGGCATACAAATTTTCTCTCAAGTTATTACTTGTAGTTAAGTAATTACTTTTACTTGTTTATAAATACAGGGGTAAGTGTTCCTATGACTGCCTGAATCATAATTTCAACTATAGGTTAAGGAAGCTAAGACAAAAAATAACATTTCCTTTTGCGTTAAGAGCTACTGAGATATTAAAAAAATGTCAATAAGCGTTCAGTACGCAACTCAACACTGTATCAATAGAGATAAAAGTATTTGTAGAGACAAGGCGGACAAAGATCGAAGCAAATGTTTGATCACGCCCACTACTGCGGGTTGATATGCCAATACCTAGTTGAGGGTGAGCAAGTTATTATTGAGTATCATTGCATACGACAATTTATTAGAAAGTCAACTAATCTAATAAAAATAAAATAAATAAATAAATGTGGACAACATCATATTTTATATACAATTTTCTAATCCCAATTTGAGTAACTAGTTAAAGCACGCGTATTTTGTAAATCAGAAACAACAACAAACAACAACACTCAGACCCGAGAAAGTGTAGAAAATCTTTTTTTTTCTAATTTGACCCGTCCGTGAATCGACCGGGTGTCTTCAAATTCGATTGTAATATTATAGAATCAGCTGTAAACAATTTAGGCCCTAGAGTTATTTGAGTCGGGGTTTATAGCATGTACCTTATTTATTATGAGTTCCGGATATTTCGGCACCGTTGCAAGCGCCATGCTCACGGGAGAACTGGTGTATAAACCCCCAATCAAACCACTCATGATAGTTACCATAAAAGTTTAATTCGATTAAGGCCCTATTACCGTTATAAAGTTATCAGTGATCCTCATATCTGTTTGTTTTCTTTTACAACCAATGAAAAAAGAGGAGATTCTTATTTTGCCGCACAACTTTTTACCAGTTAACGAATTTCGAATATTTTTTTTTCTCTAAGGTAGATAATAATAGAAACAAAATAGGTTTCAATTAAAATTGGGATGACAGACTTTAAAAAAATCTAATAAGCCGGTGGAACTAACAAAAATCAAATTGTTAGTTAGTGTCACACAAGTTACTGATAGTTATCACGTACCAACACAAATACACCAACTAATTTCACGTTTTTAGTGGGTTCAGTTTATTGTTAATTTGACTGAATCATTGTTTGTTGCGTAAAAATTTTGATCACGTGTTTAGGATATCAAGAAAATAAATATATGCTTTTATTTTATGGGTTGAAATCACGGACCCCCATCTCATTTTATAATGGCTAGATTTTTACGACTCAAAGCAGTTGGCTGTCGAATTTCACGTACAATTTGCTTTGAAAAGCCTTTGAGCCGTGGCTAATGTTTCTGCTAAGCGATTCGCTCAAATTGCTAAACAGAATATTTGTTTTTAGCAAATTGTTCGCTCTTGCCAGCTCAAGGACTAACCATGCCCGCCATTTAAGTCATGGCTCTATGGGGTCCAACAGAAGAAAGCCCTGTTTGCTGATTTTTAAGAAATTGACTTTAGTTGCTTTTTGATGACGAACAAAGATCGTTGAATGGTCAAAGACAATATCTGTATTCTGTCTACAACTCTACATGTTACACTCATATACTTTTTGGCTCATCATCAGCCTTAATTAACAACTCTCGACCTACATAATAATATTATTATAACAGAACTCATTAGTTTTTTAGTTCCAGTTATAGAACATGTATTTATATTTAAAAGTTAAGTACAAAATAAAATAAAAAACCATGATCCCCTTGCCAAAGTAAGTAAGTATATAGATTAGACCAAAAGGTAAAAATAAGACGTTCCACTGTGTTTAAATCACTATCACATTTAGGGTAGATTTTAGGTAGATTTTCAAGAGTACCTACTAATACATTTATTAAGTATACCGTGAAACTTATTGTTATTTTAAGAAAAACAAAATAAAATAAGCGACAAAATAAGATTTCCACATTAAATTCACGGAATATTTCCCAAAGATTATACAGCAGGAGCCGTAAGAACGTCACAATCACTGATTTACGGCGTCTCTCGCTGAGTTTGTACCTATTTTATAACAACAAATCACACGTGGATTGGTAAGTGCATGGCACGCAATGACTCAACAGCACACCACTAAAGCGCACCTTTACGAAGTAAGTAAGTATATAGATTAGACCAAAAGGTAAAAATAAGACGTTCCACTGTGTTTAAATCACTATCACATTTAGGGTAGATTTTTAATATGATGAAATATTAAGTAGAAGTATAACAGATTTTAAAGTTAAATCTTATACGCTTAATTTTAGATCAAACTAGAGTTAGATACATAAAATTTACCATCTTTTTTATCAAATTTTACTATAAACTTCACATCATATTTCATTCTCCTACACTGACTTATCATGAAATCAGTTAAGAATCACAAAATCTCAGGAGAACCAAAACATGTGTGGTTGTTTAAAGAGAAGTCCACAAAACACGAATTAAGTTCATTGAACTAAATAATTGTTTAGTCGATTTAGGTGACTTTACATAATTTACGTGTAGAGTATAATATAAGCTACTCCAAAATTAAATGCAAATAGGGAAGTAGATCCTACGAACAAACAAAATAGGTACCTAACATAAATAGTTAATGACAAAACAAGAATAACGTAGAATTCTATGAATTTCGACTACACTTCCTAAGATATTGTGTTTCTATTCAATCAGCGCGTCTTTGTACGATTGATGTTAGTCAGTAGTTCTAAAAGTGTAGGGCAAAGATGAATTCTGAGACAAGTATGAGAAAAGTACAGGGAAGCAAGTAGGCACAGAAGATACTCTCTAAATACTTATATCACTAAGTAGTTTTGAAATAACGCAGGAAACGGTGACTTTGTAAACACTTAAACATGAATACCAGATAATATGTTGAAGAATATTAATAAAGGGATAATTATTGTAATTGACCTAGAATTGCATTTTCATACACATATATCTTTATATTACCAACATTTTAGACTACAAAAAATGGACCTACTTTAAAATTACCTAACTACCAGTCAGCTTAAAGTTTCATCACCCACTCTATACTAGTAGGTATGTACCTATTACAATACTGCCTGACTAAAACCTTCTGATTTTTAACATAATCATTGTAAAATGGAATTTTTTTTTGTCATTCAGTTTTGGTGGTTGTTTTTATCATTCATTGTGAAATGTTAACATGGTATTGTTAAAATAAGTTTGAGAAACGGTTGCAAGACGAAAAGTGACGTAGTAAGAAATATACCAACCCTGTCGTATTTACTTACACGGCCCAATTCCGGGTCGTACATCATGAGAAGTATCGCTTACCGATAAATTAATGGATGGGGAATATTTGCACGAAATGGAGTCCTTTCTGTTTACATTTGTATCGAGTAACTAACATCTAGCAATGAGCGATCGGTATCTGAAGTTTGAATTTGGATCACGATTTTAGGGTCTACGTAGACATAGTAACTCTAGATAAGGGGCCTAATTCGCGTAACCGAATCGCAGTTCGATCGTGATTGAATTGGACGATTTTGACATTTAGCCCATACTAGAACTGTCAAAAACCTGTCGTTCAATTACGATTGTGATACGATTCGGTTACGCGAATTAGGGGCAATGTAGGTACATTTTTTTCCAGCATTTGTCAAATCGATTAGTTAAAAGTAAATGTGGACAACAACACATACCAACCAACATACAATTATTTACCCATTAGGGAGTTGATGTTGAAGCTTTTGTTATAAAGACTGATCAAAACCCCCGAAAAGTTTCATAAAGACGTCCAAGTAGAATAGGCATTATCTTCCAAAGTATTCTAGAAACTAAAGCTGATCATATGATGAGTTTTAAGCACCTAGCTGAAAATTGCCAATTGTTTTATTTTGGCAATCGAAATTGCTCCGTCTGTGTGGTCTCCCTAATAACATGCATTGATTGTTTTGTTTCATCGTTTGTTTTTTGAATACTGAATCTCTTTGTTTGAAAAGTATCGTGTTGACACAGTTTTGTTACAAACAGCGTAAACATTTTGTTTTTCGGTTATACATAATATATTTGGCTACCACATGCACATGCAAAATCAAATTTGGCAGTAAATTTATTTTGTTTAGTTAAAAAATCTGCGTGTTTTGTGTTAACAAACCACAAATAGGTACTTGGAGAGTATTATTCAGACGTTTGAATGAATGTGCTTAGTTGTTGACTGTATAAAGTGGGAAATTCGACGGTACATAGAAAATTGCATTCACCTTTTTAACAAATTACTTAAAAATAATTATAAAATTAAATTTTAAATTAAAACAGAATACTTGTATAATACGTGTAATAGTTACGATTATTTCAACCATAAATCTGTATATTATTAAAATATCTTACATTGCTTTTTCAGAAATAGCTCGCAATTGTATGAAAACATACTGGAAAGTATAAAAGCCGTCTGTTTTGTAAAGTTTACTCTAAACCGACAGACGAGAAAAAAATATCCAAAGATGATGCAATTCCGTTAAATGTGTATCCTTACTATTGTTTCCTGTCTATGTCAAATCAAGAGTACCTACTAATACATTTATTAAGTATACCGTGAAACTTATTGTTATTTTAAGAAAAACAAAATAAAATAAGCGACAAAATAAGATTTCCACATTAAATTCACGGAATATTTCCCAAAGATTATACAGCAGGAGCCGTAAGAACGTCACAATCACTGATTTACGGCGTCTCTCGCTGAGTTTGTACCTATTTTATAACAACAAATCACACGTGGATTGGTAAGTGCATGGCACGCAATGACTCAACAGCACACCACTAAAGCGCACCTTTACGACTCAAAAATAAATTGATTTCAAATTTTACTGCATATTAAAATAACCTTTATGTTTGATAGCCATTTATTTTTAAAAGTATTTCAGAATGCGGTGGTATGGCGATCGCGTGGCACCCTACTGCTCTGTTGATCATGAATCAACATAAATATCAATTTCTTTAATTGAAAATAACTTAACATGTAGATATAGAAATTAGTCAAGAACCAAAATTATCATTTGATTACTTTCATAAACCGATCGGAATGGTAACAGAATGAATTTTATTAATAAAATGTATTGAAGTAAAGAGGTATCGCAGTAATGTTTTACATCCTTATAAAATTTTGCATCATAAGTCAGTATTAGTTGAAGATATTTTAAAATAAGTATCAAAGACTAACCATAAAGAAATCACAGAGCATAACTTCTTAGCGAAATACTTTTTTACCTATTGCATATTCTGTAGCTCACAATCAATACATTAATTACGTTTTGATTCACCACGGGGCATACGCAACTTCTGTTATGCAATAAAATGTATGTATCACTTTCTGACATCTTCAAATCACTTAGACACTTCTATCAGCTTGTATCTAATTAATTCGTGCCACCGATACAGTGTGACCAGCCTTCATTCAAAGTGGAAGGTGATTCAATTTGTGCCGATTAGATTTTCGACGCTCAATTCAGCTAATGCTTTCAAAGATCAAAAAGATGAATCAGGAATGTAGGTATAATACGAGTACAATTAATGCGGTCAGACTTCAAACACGTTAAGATTAACTTTTTATGATTATTTAGCAATTAAATTGCAATTATAATATTAGTATTATATATATATAAACTTAAAAAAAATATGTCTCATGTGGGACTTGAGCCTGCATCTCCTCGCTTACCGGGCGGGGCGCTGTAGAATTTAGCCACTGAGACACTACGTCAAAGGCGTAAATTTTTCAAACATATTCATATCGCTAGCGTTGTTATAACAAATGTTAGGAGTTTTGCACTCTTAACACCCGAAAGGAACATATTTACAGATAATTGACTCAAATCAGTTATGATGAAATAGCTTTTTATATACTTTATATGATATTTTAGTTTATAAAATTAAAACTCGGTGGCTAAATGGTAAAGCGCCGCGCCCGGTATGCGAGGAGATGCGGGTTCGTGTCCCGCCTGAGACATAATTTTTCAAATATATATACCGATATTAGGCTAAGATTAACTTTTATTACATTGCTACCTGTTTTAACTTTTGATGTCTGTTAAGCTTGTAGGTACAGACAGCAACGAAAAAAGCTTGACATTTTAATATTTAAAAAAAATAATTCAACATAAACAAATGAGCCGGCACTCACAGCTATACGAGTACAAGATTACTTTTTTGCCGTCTGTATCACAAAACAAGATGGTCTTAAGTAATAAATTCAAATCCATTAGATTTAATTTAAAGTCTGACTCAATCAATATTCGATATCATAACTATTGGTGAGCCTTTTGCTTATTCATGATATTTTGTTTTTTAAGTTAGCAACCACTTACCCCGTAAACGCCTATCTTCGAGTTCTAAATGATTACTGTCTTTAAATATCTAATCTATGACAATTGCCATTAGTACGCGATTGATTGGATGGTTCGCAGGAAACTCTTATCTGCAACCAAAAATCTGACATCCTAAAAACGTTATTAGAGTTTTGACGGGGGATTGACGTGTCAATAAAAAATACATCAGTAAATTTATGAATAACTGGGCGTGTAACGCTAACGGGTCTGTATAATCGATATGTCTCAATCATCTTTTATTCTATTCTATGGATAACTAAAACACCACGGGCATAACCACAAACATTGCAAGGTAATGTCAACATTTGGGCATCGAGTTTTAAATAAAATACCAACTGAAGTAAGAGATCGACAAGGTAATGAATTTTGTAACAAAATTAAAACAATACTTATTCTTAAAAGTTATTATGAATGAAGCTCTTTCGGACATTTTTAAATTCAAATTTTTAATTTATAAAATTTTTAATTTTTTATATCTTTTATTTATTAGTTTTTTCTAAAATTACTACATTATTGATTGCGGTATCGTATATTTTATTGACATTTTATTATTCTAACTACTAAAGTCATGTTGAATAAAATAAGTTAAAGTAATTGTGACGATTAAGTATTTTAGGTAGTAAGTACTTTTATGTATCCTAATTTTTTTATTACATAATTTTTAAATTTGACGATCTCCTAGATTTTTTCCTAGAATAGAGATTCCTAGATTTTTTATAATAGAGTCTGTGCTTTCACATTCGTTTTGTTTACATGTATGTTTTTGTATGTTTACTGATAATAAGCTTAAACACTATCGGATAATATACACCTCCAAACTAACTAACATTAACACAAATTTTATTCTTCAAATGTTAAAGGCTAAAATCATTTAAGTAACTAGATGTAATTTTTTATTGATCACTATCAATAAATAGCCAAAATGTCTGTCATATTTCGAGTCCATCTTGATACAAGCTTTTATAAAATAAGCTTGCTTTTCGTATTTGAAAAGAATCACTAAGACTTCTTTCAAAACGACATCAGATGTCCCTTTAACGAGGGTGCTAAAAACAAGATGAAAACATTCCCATCTAATTGGTGTCTATCAAAACCAAAGCTCTGGAACGATGACAAACAACCAAACGAAACTTATTAAGCGTCATTCAACACTGCCAGGAATGCAATTTGCAATGATTCACGCCTATTAAGCGTCTGGGTCTAGACTGAAAATTCCACTCGTATTGCGCAATGCATTGTCTTTAAAAATAGGGCTTACTGAGAGCGGCGATTAAAGTACTAGTAAGGATAAACAAATGTTGCTAGTTAACTGACAAAGTGATTATGGGCAACTTTTTGCTTAAAATAAACTAAAAAACAAATTAATTTATAAAGAGTTACTAATTAGAATGAGTTAATAAGGCAGGCGAATTATTGACAGACGAATTAAAATAATTTTGTATTTCTATGTTATATTCTTACATTGCTGTACCATAATAGGGTTTGTACTTTAACTCTGTGTATGTACATAGTTCTAAGTATATTTTTGCATTTAACACCACCGCGAAGATGCAATGCGTAGTTTCTGACAAGTTTTGAGATCGACATCACAATAAAACTTTTTAAGGGGTTTGTATATGCTTGATGAATTGTAAAAACGCCTGGCTTGACGTTAATAGATTTCTCGCATGGGGTGTAGCTTGACGACGTTATTAAATACATGAAATGCAGTTTTTCTAATGACCAGCTCGGTGGGAGACGGAGAGGGTCCTATTTATAAAGCTGAGTGCAAATGATTGCTAAATGACTTGAATTATCGGCACGCGCGCTTGAGCAAGTAACGTGACTGTATTTTTTTTATCTATAGCGTATAATTTGGGTTAGTTCAAATTCAGCAAGAATTTAAAAATCGAACGTCTTTTCAATACTTCCAACACTGGCCATGAGGAAAGTAGATAATCATTTTATACAGTACTACATAATTTAGGTATCGGTGTACTAACTAGTCTATAAGTATTAAAAAAAAATCTTACACAAAAACTCTAACTGAACTCTGAAGCAACACCATAAAGATATCTATTAAAAGAACAAAAGACGATCTAATTGTATCACAAATGCAAGGAGTACGAGCATTCTAGTTCGCATTAAGCCTCGCCTTTTTATCTTGATCAAACCGCCTACAGCTGTCAGGCGGAGAAAATAAATATGTTATTACAAATGCGTACTAACTCAAATCAGATAACCGGTAATCTCCATTACAATTAAAAGTTAAGGGTCCAGTTTGGTACGTGATATTCGAATTTAGACCACATGACACGTGGATGTATTTAGCTAGGGTTGCCAATCGATTTTAGTCTTAATTCTATGTGCGTATAGCGAATTAAGTTTGAGCGAACAGGCTATGTTGTCTCAAGGCCAACTTAACTCAAGTTTGTAATTATTTATTACGTTTGGGTAATTCAGTAAAGTTTCCATGAGTCATACTACAATAACGTTTTACTTGTCCCATTTTTCTTCTAATAAAATAACCATAAAAAACTAACGATTTTGGGTAAACATTGAAAATTACACAGTCGACCGATCATAGGGCTGGCCAATATCGTTTATGGCTAGTTGCAAAATTAAACGGTTTTGTTGGTTTTTATTAGTTCTTTGAGATATCCTTTATGAATAACATTGAGGTCGTAATACCAAAGTGATGGGACTGACTACCTTTGTTTTATTTTTTTATAATATAGAGACATTATGATTAAACCTACGACCACGAGCCTAACTGGCAAGTAATTTAAAAAAAAACTCAGTAAGACCTATGTAGTGTTTAACTATCAATGTAGAACTTAACATTTTACGGGGCTTACTGCAAACGAACCAACACCCAACAGAAACAGAAAAACAGAAAAAACTGCTGCTAATCCGCGTTGTTTTACGAAAACCCTTCATCTCCTCTTCCACAGCTTACAAAAGACTTTCTTCCCAAGTGCGATGAGGCTCGAGGCAGCAAAAAATATTCTGAAGTCCTAGTTATCTTATATTCTTTTTACAATAACTCATTTTTTTATTTAATTTTTAATAGCTAACTTTATTTTACTCTTCTAGGACTTAATTTTTTTTTTTAATAACGACATGAAAAACCAAGTCAGAATTTTAATTAACAAGAGTAAATTATCAAAATTGTTATTTACTATTGTCTACTTTACAAATCTTTAAAAGCAAACTAAGATCAAATAGCTTTTAAAAAAAAAAAAGAATAAACTGAAAATAATACATGCTTGTTTATTCTTTTCCTATCCTATTCAAAAATCTGTGTTAAATTATGTCTGTTTTTGATATAACTTTTAACAGAAATTGTATTTTTAACAATAAACATCACAAAATAATCGCCCCATTAATTCCCTATCATACTGCAATCTGTAAAATGCTGTCTTTTATTCCCACTCCATAAATAAAACAACGGGCCAAACAATAATGGAGAGAATTTCTATTCACAGCGAACATTTTTCTACAACGCGGCAACGTCCCGTCGAAGACATAACGGGCTTGCTTCATTAAATCCCAAATTATCAGCAACATGCAAGCAAAAACAACCGTTCAGTCCCCAAGGCCAATTCTTATGAAATCTATAATGGGCCTTAAGTTCTGAATGAAACAGATAAAGTACACTTTTGCGTGACTCCGCTTGAAATGCAAGCAATCCCACTGAAAAATTTTGTCAGATCATAACTCATGAGAATTGTGGGAGATTGGTGGTGCCTTCGTTTAACTAACAGAGTTCGGAAGCTTTGATTTGTAGACCTTATTACTTTCGGAATAGAATTCATATCATACTGGCAATATTTGACGGAAAATCATTTTGCACAGTTCAAGTAAAGAATGCACCCTCTACGAGGTGCCTAACCCTCTTTCGGAGCGTTTAATTGTTTTGATTTTAAATTGTGGAATGCAGAATTGGGGTGCATTTTTATGGTGCGAAAAGTCATTGCATATACTTACAATTTTATAAGTTTCTGTAGTAAATTTAGACATGGACAGATATTTTGAGCAGATTCAGTATATTGAACGAATCTGGTTTCAATAAAAATGCAGATTTGTTCAGATATTGTGCAGCGAACTAATTGCAACTTCCATTTTATTTTACAAGCGATATTTCGAAATGAATTGAAATGTTTGATCAATTTGTGAGTTAAAGTAAAACTTGTAAGCAATGAATCTATTAATTAATGTCGTTCAAATATTTTTTATCCTACGAAAACAGAGAAGGTTTACATTTTGCCGCATATCCTTTTACCGAGTTGCTTTAATTTCGATAAAATATTGTGTTTTTAGATGCTTCTCTATTTCGTAATCGATTCCATTTAAAATAAAATGACACGCCTACTAAAATAAACCACTCAATAAGGATGATATCATAGAAAAATAAAAACAACAATTCCTTATTTCAAAATTACTAACCAACAAAGACTATGAAAGACACTTATTGTGAGAACCAAACAAAAAGTTATTGGCTTATTTGGAAGCAAATTATTATTTTTTGTCATTTTTATTTTAGATACCTAAAACATGATAGATACTCATATAAAAGTGTAATTGATTTTCAAAATTTATAGAAGTACTTATGTTTACTTTATTTGATGTTTTAGCATTAAATTGCAATTATAATATCAGTATATAACCTTGAAAAATTACGTCTCAGGCGGGACTCAAACCCGCATCTCCGCGAGGAGACATAATTTCGTTCCGTGTCCAGCCTGAGTCATAATTTTTCAATATACCGATAATACTTATGTTTGTATGTTTTTTAATTCTTTCAAACCATTTTGGTTGTGATCTTTAAGTATGTTAAGAATGCTGAGACCACTAAGATTAATAAAACCAAAATTTAGCAGTTCCTTAAAGTTGCTCACAGTCTGAATGAAGGCAATGCATTCCGAAACTGAAAAGTCGTATAAGCAAAACGTTGCGTGCCTTCATTGCCTGAGGCTGTTCCAAACCCTTCCAATTCCAACTTTTTACGTACCGGGGTACCAGTAATACAATATTCATTGGAAACACGTCTGGGTGTGGATTCGGAAGAGCACGAGGAACGAGGAAGAGCAAATAGTATTATTCCGACACATTTTGACAAATTGAAGTGTGATAGAGTCACCCATTGTTTCGTTCGTTTTTATTCGTAACTCGATTTCAATGTTTGAACAATGTTCGTTAGTGATTGTATGTTTTTGATTTATCTATCCGGCGGAGGTCGCGTTGCGAATCAATTCAGGTGTGGGCGTCGATGGGTTATAATTTCAACTTGCAATCTTTGGTGCAGACGTGCATAACGAAGAACATACCTGAGTCTTGGGAAATATGGTTGCATAAGTTCCTTGATGTTCCATTGTTTCAGATTAGGCATTATAAGCGAGTCTAAACTAAACTAAACGCCCCGTTGGTCTCCAAGTTTAAGTACTTCCCGGAACAAGATCTAGAGGTTTTGGGTTTGGTTCTCGGGTCGAGCAGTAAAAAGTTTCAAATTTTCGAACTTTGCTCGGGTTTGTGATCACCAACCCGCAATTTGCAAGTGTTAATGATACACATCATTGTTGTAGAAGCTTGAATTGAATGACCGAAGCCTTTACTCTGCAGTGGGATGATATAGGACGAGTTCGAAAGTTCGAAACTCTGGTTGCCTAGGGATCGAACCCAGGGATCGAACCAAGGACACTGAGATCTCGACCTGGTACTTAAACCGCTCTAGACCAACGGGGCGTACCTATTAAAGCGGGTTCCAGTTAATCCTTTGTGAAAACTACACCGCAGATAAATCGCTATAAAATAAAAAAGAGTCATTTGTCTACCTAATGGACACACCATCGCCCTACTACACCAACCGGGATGTAAATATATGATCCGAATGTGGTTAGGTATAACCATGTCTGAGTTAATATAAATTTAGCGAGTCAAGGCACATTCGGTCTCTCAGCCGTTGCTAATGGCTCAACCCTTGAACTTCACCCTATCGCGGTAATTTCGACTTCAATCATCCAAACGTTTGGCCAGAAACATTTTCCATTTGCGTGTGAATTTTAATGCGTGGACCGAGTTCACTTTTCGCTTCACTGCGGCACAGCCTAAGAAAATAAGCCGAAATGTTTTGGTAATTTTCGGCTGGTAAACCTGAATTATGTTATTACATTTAACCTAAGCTGTTTGTAATGTTAACATTACATTCATATCTAAAAGGAAAAGGTCACTTATCAAAAATAAATTTGGCATGAAGATAGTTTTTTGTTTGTAAAATTCCACTAAAAACGGATTTTTTAAAAGGGAACGATTTCATCAAAATCCAGTTATGAAGTCGTGGACAGAGCGCTTGTATTTCATATACTGATTAGTTTATTTGATTTTCCAATTAAAGCATTCATATTATTCAAAGTGGATTTTGTAGTTCATGTTATAATATATTTATTGCTTAACCAAAATGTCATATTGGTCCTTGTGTTACCACCTTATTTTAGGAGCCTTTAGCCAATTGTTGAATAATATTTACTTGATATAAAATAATTTAAAAACACTGTTTTTACAACAATTACTTCATTTATTGAACATAAAAAACGTATTAATATGATATTTAAGCAATTCAATTGCAATTTTAATATCATTATTTAAACTTGATAAATTATGTCTCAGGCGGGACTCGAACCCGCAGAGATGCCGCCCTGCATTTTTCACGTATAAATACTATACAAAAACGTTTTACATCTATAGCGCCAATGATACCTATATCATGGTCTTATTAAATAGGTATTTATTTCTTAAAATATTGTATAGATACCCGAGATCTTTTTTTTGTATTGTATACTTCCAAATACCAAACTCATCACAAAAAGCTGTGGACCCAATGTCTACCTCACTATATATAATATTTTTTAAACCTGCAATTGTAACTTACAAACTAAACTCGATAAATTTAGGTACATAAGCATCTCGTCATTATCACTCTAAACTGTTTTTCTTTTGCTGTGTCAACCACCCCCGTGTCGGTGACTAATGAGTAAACCTGTCCTCAGTTTTGTCCATGTTAATATGATTTTTGAGTAATTAGAACGTTTGCCTCTTGATTTATGTGGTTAAAACGACCCCTTTTTTAATTTGTGAGGGACATGAAGGCAGTACATTTGAACCTTTTTACAAGCGAATGGTTGGTCTGCCTCTGCCTGCTTAATAAGCGGAAAAATACCGGTCACAAAATCAGTATCTATTGGACGTACTAAATGAAAGTAAAGTAAATGCAGAAAGCACTAATAAAGTAAAAGTAAGTTGTTATGTTATAAGTTTTGATACAGTTCCTAATAGTAACCTGCACTGAGCTCATGTACCCGAAAGCCTAAACTCATCAGTAGAGCTTTTAAGCCTCACTATGGCAAGACTAGATTTAGCGACTAATATCGAGCAAAATAAGACATAACTAATTTATTACTTACACTATGGAGAAGCATGCGAGAGGTAAACAAATATATTTTTTAATTAATTTCTTTGACATTTGACACTAAAATGAAACCCCTTGGTAATTTTCGTACATAATGATGGCCAGTGTTCATCATGCACTTAAATCAAGGTTCATCGTAATCTCGATTGAAACAAAGGTGGTCGTTCAAGGAAGTGGTCGTTAAGAAAAGTAGGACTTAAACAGAATAAACGTTTAGAAAACTGGACTTTCAGGGAAGTGGACGTTGAGTGTAAATAGACCTAAAATACCGACTTTACATTCCGGTAATAGGACGTAGAGTGCCTAAAGGCCTGTATCTGATATTGTTATTTGGTAAACTACTAGTGGTAAAACGAATTACGTTTTACAACGTATTTCTAAAATCGCACCATAACTGAACCCTAACTTAAACACATTGCGGTACAAGGTGTAGTTAGTTGAAGTAATGTTAATATTTGAACTACCACATTAACGTGTCCATTTTCGGCATAGTTTCACGAATTTGATTGAACGATATGAACTAACACTGCCATCAATAATGTTTAATATGATGCTGATGGCGGCTTTACACGCGAGAGTCAAGCTGAAGGCAGTGAGGTGATATGCAAATAAACTTTGGGGGACATTAGTTTTAATTTTGAACCATTTACTGAAATGTGTCACATTAATGTTACACAATAAACAAGTTAAAATTTTCCCTAAAAATATTTTTATTAAATAAAGATAATAATAATTATTACCACAATCTCTGATAAGCGACACTAAATATTTTTCTGCGATACGGAACTTGTTTCCCAACTAATACTTACACTTCACCGACATACTAAGAAACTATTTCAAGAATTTATAACATAAGGCACGCTTATGTTTTAATGCAAAGTTCATAGAGGTGAAAATTGTGTGTCAAAGCAAAGGTTTCTTGTTTTTAACCTGAATAACGGAGTCCATGCCGTGACATATAACAATAAACTGGGTATTGGGAACAACGTGTTTATAGCTGAACTATCTCCGCATGCATGTATATTTTTGTATATTATCAACATACATCATTTTGTTAATAGTTTTATTTGGCTTTTTATTATGTACAAGCTTGTTTTGGGCGTGTTGAGACAAATTTATGTAGCTGAACATTTTTGTATGGTATGAGAAGCCGACTACGATTGTTCAACCTGACATGACACGACAGATAAGAATTTTGCCGATAAAATATCGTATTTTGTTTTTTGGATCCCATGAAAAATTATGCTTAAAATTCGTTCTAAAAAGGTAGACTATATACATTGTACATTAGTGAACCTACTTATTCAATTAGACGCAAGCATGAATCTAAAAAACAAAACGTTGAGATACAATCATACTTTGATTTAGTTTGTTGAAATGTTTTTACTCATGAAATATATTTTTTTCCTGTCAATCAATCAATCAGTCATTTATTTGCTCTAAATAGGGTTATTTTCACATTTGTGTTAATATGTTAATACTGTGATGAATTGGATGCATATTATAAACTATACTCCGAAGTGAGAATAAAAGTTAATACGTATTTGAAATATGTCACTTTGGGCACCAATGCTCTCATAATAAGAGGAGACCATAGCAAAAGGTAGCTCTGAATCTTCCTCTGAAGTCATCTAGTCACATAGTTATACGATGTAACCGTGTCTCGAATTAAGTCAATTATATTACAACACAATGAAACAAAGTTTCTATAATAGTAACTAAACAAACAGCATAAATATATGTTAGTATATTATTATCCAAAAGTAAGCTTTATCTACTTAATTTTTATTAGGCTGACAGTGAAATGAAAGGTTCACAAATCGCAATCACTAGTAATTCCTTTGGAGGTTTCAAAGGAAGTACAAAGACTAAAACATAAAACCAAGATGGTTTCCCTCAACAAACTAACCGAGGAGCCCACACCGAGGCACATTAGCGGTAATGGCAAATATCTATCACGTTGCGACTCTATCGGACAGGAATCACACTACAAGCCGGCTTATTACATGATTTATAAGGCTCTATTTAGTTTAAGTGAGGCTTATCGGTAAGTTGCTTATCTTTATTTTCGTCCTTTTTATCTTCGGCTGCAGTGTCAAACAGTGTTTTAAGTATAAACAGTAAAAAAACAATACGTACGTCATTTGTGTTTGACTTTTACACAGAATAAGAAATGTTTTTCTTAAGGTAATAACAGACATTACAGATTATAGAAGATTTATATTTAGGACAAGGTATTTAATAAATGTCCTAATTGCATTAAGTTACCTTTTATAAACATTACTATACTTTTCCCGTTTTTCACAGTCTAAAATCTATTTTACTTTAATTAAATAAACAAATTATAAAAGTCATTACAAGGAAAGACAAAAATTTTAGTACCAGACCTATTGAATATTCGCTTTAAATGCTTTCGTAGTTACTTTCCGCAACAAATGCGAGCCAAGCAAAACAAGTAAAACATCTATATTCGTTCCAATATCCAGGTTGAAACATTTCCACTGGTTTATTAGACAATACTTACTTCGTACGTCAGCTCGCAATAAAACTAGTTCTGACGACGTATCAGAAGTTCCCACCGACAGTTTGACATAGAAAACGTTAAGCGCACTTGGCTTCGTTCATGTAAGGCTGTGTTGCCAAGTGTTTTTGAAAATTACCAATACAAAAATTTCAGAAATATATCTTAAAGTATTACTGTCAATTAATTGTATTACAAGAAACAAAAATAATTTTAAAAGCCTACTTACTATAACTGGGATTTCGTTATAATTGGGTTCTGATGAAATTAAGCGTGTTTTTTCTTACTAAGCTACAATGGATTAGTCTGTGGCTTAGCCTGTTACAATGTTAGAATATTATAATACAATTTCACGACATTAGCAGTTTAGAGATATGTAAATAAACTAAGAACAAAAAAATTACAAAAAAACAAAAACCCAAAGATATATATTTACGGATTTTAAATTCACGTTTAATTTGGTTTATCCAGTCGTTTCGAACACTTTACAGCGTTTATTGGTCACGGGCAGACTAAGGTTTTATTTGTGTTAAAGTAAGTAATTTGATAAATGATTAAAACTACCTTCTCTAAAACTAACTTTACCGTCAGTTATGTTCCTTTCCACGCAATATGAACTAACTGTGCCCGAAGTCTTTCCAGTGTTGCCATGGTTCCCGAACTTCATTGTTGGTGTGACGGGTCCCAAGTAGCTGGTAAATTCCAACCTTCAGCAATCAAAAACAAAGTTTATAGTCTTGTTTATTTGGATTCAGAAAGATAATGCTTAACAGGTATATTCAGTTAACAATATTATCTCTGTAAAATTTTCATTAATTATTAATAGAAAAGAACATACTATACATTTTCCTCTAAATAAGTCAATATTGACAGAATGAAGAACAACATTATCGAATAACAAGACGGCAACAAATGTCAACAAGATATCTCAATCCTTTGGACAAAGACAAAATCGGGAAAACGGTGTTACCTGAGCCTCAACCATTACCCTAAATCTAGGGTAAAAGGCTCAAGCATAATAGGGTACCATTGTCAGAGGGTTATTTTTACGATGTTTGTTTCGACTTTCCTCGGTTTCCCGCGACTTGATTAAAACCGGGAAAAATAATATCCCTTTTTATGTCCAGATTGTTCTTTGAAACGTGAAGTTACATACTTTCTCTCCGTCCGCTTACGAAGCTGGTTTCAATTAAAAGTTTGGGTCATCCGTGAATGACGTTTATGATGTTACAGGTTTAGGTATTTTTATTCTGTCCTATTAAACGTTAGAAGTCAATGTTGTTTACTGCGGTACCAACTTTTAAACTGAAAAATCGTGAATTGTTTTCTGCAAGTAGCTAACTGTAGTGTCAAAACTTATTAAGATGATCCTAAATGCGTTTGTAGACAAAAGTTTGTCGTTTATCATCATGATCAGCCCACATCAGACCACTGGTGGACATAGACTTCTCTAAAAGGAGGATTTAACCATTATCACCACCTTTGTTCAAATTTTTCACCACCAGTTTGACCAAAATTAGAGAAAAAGTCAGCTATCCGTTTAATTCTATGACTCCCATAGGGCAAACAAAGTTCTACTTCAGGCCAATACCACACGGTAGAGCTCAGTCGTGAAAAAAAAACTATCTTTATTTACATAAGAACTAAATGATTGTTGAAAATGTTGCAAGAATTAGGTTCATGGAATGTAAAATAAAATCTTATGACATAAAAATAGAGATCAACAAGAGAATCAAAATTAAATTTCTTCTGTGATCAACGGCACTAGTAACATAGGAGCTAAAATATTATACTCATCAAAGTTCATAAATTGTTAAAAAAAAGTATTTAATAAGAATCGACGTCAATTTGCCTTTTAGTTACAACATACAATTAAAAGATCACAAAATAAGTTTTTCGATGATTCATTCCTACAAGCGAGCGGCGACGTTCATCGTCTAACAAATGAACGTCGATAAATGGGTATCATAAACCGCTATCACCTGTCCGGTTGTACCGTCGGCGTTCTCTGGTCGTAATTAATAAAAAATAAAAACCGGCCTAAAACGCA
Organism: Anania crocealis; assembly: GCA_949315895.1. Classification (NCBI taxonomy): domain Eukaryota; kingdom Metazoa; phylum Arthropoda; class Insecta; order Lepidoptera; family Crambidae; genus Anania; species Anania crocealis. The sequence goes on from OX438862.1 coordinate 13,953,383, forward strand.
TTTAATTCGTGATAAGGGTAACAAATTGAATAAAGATAGCACAAATGTCGGGGACAGCGAGATCGTAAGTGCATCTCTGTGATATGTCATATGGAAGAATGTTAGTTTTGTGTGGATACGCTATTGTTCTGTTAAGATGGAGGAAACAAATTTAGAGAATCGAAAGGATTAATTTTCAAAGCAAAAATACGATGCTACTTATTAAAGTTTGCTTTTAGATTATTATTAAGTATGAAACTTCAGAAGTTATGAAACTTCAGAAGTTATGAAACTTCTGAAGTTTCATACTTAATAATAATCTAAGTTGGAGAGTAGGCACCGCTGCGGTGTATTCTTCTAGCAGCAATTCATCAATAATTGATAATATTGTGTCTTGCGAAAAATTTACTATCCTGCTAAAAAAAAAAAAAATATAAATGAGCGTATCCATACATTATTTCCTATGGCCTTCAGGCACTCCTTAGCTTTGTATCGACGATATTGTTAATCTTTAAATGTCAAAGGTATTTAATTTGAATATCATCTCTTATCTCATTCCCATACTTTAAATTTATCGATTTGATATCTATAGGATAAATAAAAGTACATTTTACTGGGAAGTGAAGTACTGTTGCTGAATAAGTTGATTAAAGGTTTTTCGTGGTACAAATACTTGTTTGTTCAGTGCTAAGACTTTTTTTTATAAAGAAAATAAAGCCTAATAACATTGTGTTAGGTACTACTATTTTGTTTTTTAAGCTTCTCATGCTCTTCTCATGCTATGCCAAGCGTGACGATTATACTCAATTATTTATAGAGGTCAATACTGGAATGAATCAAAGAAAAGCAAGGGATCCACTTTGTTTTAGTGTATATTGGTACAACACAACTTTCTTAGTACCTGTTATTTCCCGCTAGCAATGATGAATTTTTGTCATATTAAACCAAAAGAAAAACAGGTTGGTAGGCGAGAAAATTTTCTTTGTTTTATGAAACGTTAAACTATCTTGTTTTTTTTATAAGGTATTCGTATTAATTTTATATTAATAATGTCTATAATTTTTAGATCAGGTAGCTACTAAAAATACACACGAACCAAATGTCACTAGTAACTAATTGACCAATTTGCATGTATATCTTTATTTAGTTTGAGAATTATTCGAATTTTGTGAAGTTCTCATATAATGTTTTGATACAGTTTCATTATACGGCACTCAAAAAATGTTAAGTGTGTTATTAATTTTGTATAATTCATGTTTATGTTAATAAGATCGACATTTAATGTCCTATACTTGTCAATAACTTGAGCTTAACAAGGGCTATTTATAAACGCGTCCACGCCCGTTGCTGTAATAATTAACAAAATGACAATATTTGTCAACAAAACGACCAAAGAAATATTCATAAACCGGTCCTACCAAAATTAGACGCACCCGTGGTAATAAACTGTTACATTTTACAACTCATAATATGCCCAATAGTATTAAATATTCACCCTCTTTATTTCATCATATTAAAACATAAATAGAAGGCAACGAAAGGTTGGGCTTAACTCTTAGTAATATATGCATTTATTAGAAAATAGTGTATTCATGTTCCTATTAATTAAAGAAAATGGTTTGGTTTAACATTTCTTTTTAGGTTTTTTTTATTCATCTTTTTCAGACTTATTTGTTGCGTTTTTACAGTATATACAGCTTGACATCAATCACTGTGTCAGGCAGGACTCAAAGCCACTCCTATTATTCGCCAACTGGATATATGAGACTGGGCACAATTGCATCTCCTCGCATGCCGGGTGGGCGCCATACCATTAGGCCACCGAGACACTGCGACACGGCGCGAATTTTTCAAGTATATTCTTACGCTGTAAGCCAGCGTTGTTTCATCAAATGTTAGGAGTTTGCACCCTTAACACCTGAAAGAAACATCTTTGCAGATGTTTGACAGTCAGTTAAGATGAAACAGCTATTTATATACATTATTTGATATTCTAGCAACTTAATTGCACTTATAATATCAGTATATAAACTTGAAAAATTTTGTCTCGTGTTTGAGTAGATGCGGGTTCGAGTCCCACCTGAGACAAAATTTTTCAAGTTTATATACTGAGATTACAAATTTGTACTTACGCCGACCGACTGAACCAAAAAGTGGTAGATGCGGCGCGCAGTGCGATGTGTACCTGTGTACTTATATGCTCTAAGTCCTAAACTATTGGCTACCACGTTTTTTTGTGAAGATTAAAGATATTTATAGCGTCAATTCAAAGTAAAAATGTAAAAAAAAAAAAATTACGAACTTACTTAACCATCCAATTGATGTTCAGCATCCAGAATGTTTGCATCTGCAAGTTCACTCAACCGACTACGCAACTTTTTACCGATACCCACCAAAGTCGCTCTCGTTCAGACCTTGCTCCAACCAATTCTAGATTATGCTGACTGCTGTTTTCTCGACCTCAATGAAAAGTTCCTTGATAAGCTTGAACGTCTACAAAATTTTTGTATTCGTATTATTTTTGGACTAAGGAAGTATGACCATGTTTCCAAGTTCCGAACACAACTGAAGTGGCTTCCTATTCGTCTCCGTCGTGATCTTCATGTCCTTACTTTACTTTATTCGGTACTATTTAACCCCCGAACTCCATTTTACCTCAATCACCAAGAAGTGTGAGCGCACGCGCGACTCCCCCGGTGAGCCGGCGTGCGTCAATTGTGGCCTTACTGGCCATCCCGCCAACTGGCGGGGGTGTGCACGCGCCCCGCGCAACCCCAGTCCCTTACGCAAGGAGGAGCCAATCAGCAACCTATTAAGAGGTCGCAGGCTGGCCCTCCTACTAGTGACGCTCACAACTTCCCAGCCCTCCCGAAAGCGGTTGGCAAGCCAACAGCTCCGGTCACTAGACCGGCAGGGAGCTGGGCTAAGTCGCTCACAACCCCGACCCCCGCCCCCGCCCTGCGTGAGCGCTCCCAAACGCCACCGTCTTCGCCGTCTCAGGCTATAAACGCCTCTGGTGAGGGCGACATTGGCTTTCTCGGCAAACTCACAGCTGACATCGACTTTGACGATATCACTGTAGCTGCCATCAAAGTCAGGAATGCCCGCTCCTCCTTTGACATTATGAACGCATTAGATCAACACCAGAAAAGCCTAAGAGCTATTCAAAGGATCTATAAGTCTCAACAAGCATCCCTCTGCTAGGCAACCGGTTAGTTACTCAGTTAACTACTTGGTTGATAGGCGTCTAGGTTATTGATTGATTAAATAGTTGCCGAGTGCAACTGATTAGTTAATTCAATATGTTAGGTTCTTCCTCCCCTATGATGAATACCGGGGCTCCCAGTGCCGGTCGTGTCAAACCAAAAGGCTTATCGCTTGTTAGCTTTAACACCCGTTCCCTACGCTTACATATTTCAGAAGTAAGAGACTTCGTAAGCAAAACGGGAGTTGACCTTCTTCTTCTCCAGGAAACGTGGCTCAAACCACGTCTCCGGAAGGGATTCACAATCCCCTCGTACACCCTACTACGTAACGATAGGGTACCAGACCCCACTCCCAGCCGTACTAGAGAACCGAAAGGAGGCGGTACAGCCATTTACTATAGGAGGAGTTTGCATTGCTCACCTATACCAACCCCTCCACTCTCCAACATGGAAGCCACGGTGTGTAGACTGGCTATGACCGGTCACCGCACCATTATCATAGTGTCAGTCTACATACCGTCTGGCACTATTCCCCTCTTGAGTGACTTTCAAACACTCTTATCCCTAGGCGAGTCAGTTATCTTCTTTGGTGACTTCAACTCAAAGCACACCGATTGGACGTGCCGCCAAACCAACACCTCTGGCAATAGGTTATTAGAAATCACTGAAGCCCTTGACTTAACTGTTATTTCACCTTATGAGCCCACACACTACCCCGATCGACTAGATTGCGAACCTGACGTACTAGACTTTGCGCTAGTAGAAGACGTATCCCTAGACCTTAGATCGATCGAAACCCTCCACGACCTTGGCTCAGACCATAGACCGGTGTCACTCGTCCTAGGACACCGTGATCCACCTCAGCCCCTTACTAAAACCATCACCGACTGGGACGGTTTTGAAAAGTCACTCAGGACGGCAATGGATGCCGAAAACTCGCCGTACGCTATCGAACCCGACTATCTTGATAGTCAGGAAAAGATAGACAGTGCGGTGAGCTCCCTCACCAATCTTATTCAAAAATCAATTGAGGAGAACGTAAAGTCTGTCCCAGCGAATCCTCGCAGTGGCATTCCCGCGTCCCTCAGGAAATTGATAACGTATAAAAATCGAGCCCTTAGAAGGGCAGCCCAATACCCCACTCCCGAGTATAGAGCCACTGCCAATCGCCTTCAGCGCCAAATCCAAACCCAACTCAAGGAACTGAGATCCAATCAGTTCAACGACCTCATGGCCGAGATAACCCCATCCCACCAAGCGTACTACAAAGTGGCTAGAGCCCTTCGTACCGACGCTATTACCTATACTCCCCCACTCATCCGTCCCGATGGCTCCACAGCCTTCGAGGACGATGAAAAAGCGGAATGCTTTGCTGACAGCATTGCTTCTCAATGCTTAGTCAGTACCCAACCCTGCGACCCAGCCCACATCCGGAAAATAGAGAAAGAGCTCAGTACTCTGAACTCTGCCCCTCTATCTCCTGACACTTACCCCATTACGATCTCTACTGATGAAATTAAAACCTTCATCAGAGAGCTTAAAGTCAAAAAAGCCCCTGGAGCCGACGGCGTCTCCAACATGGCGCTGAAGTACTTCCCAACACAAGTCCTGACTTTCCTCTCCCTCATCTTTAATGCCTGTTTCAAGCAGAGCTACTTTCCGGACTCCTGGAAAGAAGCTATTGTAATAGGCATTCCAAAGCCAGGGAAACCCCTAAACCAACCGTCGAGCCACCGCCCCATCAGCCTCCTTAAAGCCATGGCAAAGCTTTTGGAGAAATGTATTCTGGCTCGTATGAAAGAGCACCTCCACGGTGAGGATCTAATCATTCCCCACCAATTTGGCTTCAGAGCTAAACACTCGTGCCCCCAACAAGTACATCGCATTGTCGAGTTTGTCCTAAACGGTTTCTGGCCACGCAAGTACAAGACCGTAGCAGTCTTCTTTGATGTTGCCAAAGCCTTCGACAAGGTCTGGCACACCGGACTTATAGTCAAACTGTACAGACTCAATCTGTCAGTTCGGTTAGTCCGGTTGATCGCCTCCTACCTACAAAATCGTACTTTTCGGTTTAGGCACGAAAATACGCTCTCCTCTCCTAGGGCTATTACAGCTGGTGTCCCGCAGGGCTCGGTCCTGGCGCCATTACTGTACATAGCCTATACTAATGACATCCCCATCCCGACTAAAAAAGTCGAATTATCCCTCTTTGTCGACGACACGGCCTTATATGCACGCGCATCCTCCCTTAGTGGAATCCGCCCGAGGCTACAAGCCTCAATTGACAAGCTAGGAGAATGGTTTTGTAAGTGGCGAATCGAAGTTAACCCGGAAAAGTCTTCCGCGATTTACTTTGATTCAAAACAACACATACTACCTCCCAAAGACCGCCCCCTGACCCTACTAGGCAAAGCCATCCCCTGGGAAAGCTCAGTAAAATACCTAGGTGTCACTTTAGATCAGAGACTCAGTTTTGAGCCTCACGTTCAAAAAGTGGCACGTAGCGCCCGATTCTATCTAAATAGATTGAACCCAATGCTAGGTAGATATAGTAAAATGTCCCTACTAAACAAGCGCACGCTTCACAAGGTTTGCATACGACCGGTACTGTCATACGCATCAGTCGTATTCGCTCATGCCAATCCAAACGCACTCGAACAACTACAAAGAGTGCAAAACATCTTTTGCCGCCGTGCGGCCAATGCCCCCTACTATGTCCGCAATGCGGACTTACATAGGGACTTTCAGCTTCCCACACTCCAACAACACTTCCGGAAGGTCTCCGAGCAATTCTTCGAATCCGCAAAGAACCATTCCAATCCTCTGATCAAATCCGCGGCGGACTATGACCCAACCACCTCCTCTGATCCTTCACTATCCCGCAAACCCAAATCAGTCCTAAATGACCCGCCCGATGAGCTCACGGCCAACCTGAACTGCCTATTGGAGGCTCAGGAAGCCGCAGAAGCGATCCTCTCTCAGGACCCTTCAGGTCAACCCCACTCAATTCCACAGGACCCTTCAGGTCAACCCCAGTCCTCTCAATCAGCAGTCACCCCTTCTGGGAGTCAGTCGAATTTAAGTTAAACTTATTTTCATTTCGGCCCACGTCCACTCTGGACACAGGTCTATCTTTAAACTCAATTACGGCTGATCATTCCTTCTGAATGCCAGCCCTCTTCAGTGCGCACTTCGCCTAGGTGAGTGACGCCCTGCACCACACCCCCTCTAGGGGGTGTGGTCGCTCAGATATGCTATAACACCATTTGGTGATAGCGATTATAGGTGGTGTTTAGTGAGTAGGAGTCTCACATAACCTCACAGCCGGCTGCGAGGTATCCATGAGGATTCACCACCTCCTTCCCCCGTGGGAGGGTTGCCGGTCGAGCGATCGTTTCAATAGGAAACGACCGGTCGTCCGTGTGCAAAAAAAAAATTTTACCTCAAGGAACGTTTTCAATTTCTGCATTCCACCAATGGCCAGGATAATTTGCGGTCGTCTCGTAAACTACAACTTTCTTTCCCTTCTCATTCTTCACAATTTTATTCACAATCTTTCACTGTCGAGTCTTTCTGTCTGTGGAACTCTTTACCACAAACTGTAAGAGAATCAGAATCCATTTCTATTTTCAAGACTAGAGTCAAGGCACTTTTTTTGTCGCGCTGATGGTGTGCATCGGGTCAGGATTGCGTAGATAAATACTGATATTATAACTGTATTTTGTTTATGTATGTGTACCTGTATAAATATGTATGATTTTAAAATTATATATGTATTTATTTATGTATGATTTATATGTATGGTCGTATGAATTTCATTTTCAGTTTATTTATATTTAATAAGTTAGATACACTCTTATTACTTTGCACCACGTCACCCCTACTCCACTGAGACGTAATTTTTCTTTTTCTACCCAAAGGTAGTCTGGTAGAGATTGCTTTTAGCAATAAGACCGCCTTATTGTACATATGTGTCACATTGTAATTTATGTTACCTTTGTTTTGTGCAATAAAAGAATTATCTATCTATCTATCTATCTACAAATTCAAATCTTCACTTCCGGTTTACTATAAGAAAAAAAAATTTGAAATGGCGCCCTTTTAACTTTAAAAATAATATTGTTTACGTAAAATAAAACATACAATAAGTTTCAAAAGATTAAGGCAACTTTTTTGAAAACGATTTAGGCATTTAGCAAAATAATTTATCGTGATTATACAAATTATTTAAATATCTTTAAGTAACAATAAATTACTTTACCTAATGCCTACCTACCTACACAGTGACTGTGGGTGGGCTCTATACATTATTCCAGCAAATTCCTATTTTCATAGTACGACAATATCACCTCCATACCCTACGTCATGTCAATTTCCATCACACCTTAATGGATTCCTCGCCAAAGACAGTTTCCGCATCACTTAACTTTACTTCCGATGTAATCGATATTTTATCACCAAAATCAAAAGTTGTCACCGTGAGTTATTTGAGAACCAATACCAAAGTGTCAAGTGAGACGGGCGTTGGAAACCTTAGTTATGTAAAATGGAAAAGACAAATAAAAAAATAGGGAGAACGAAAAATACTGATTCATGTTTTTTGAACTAATGGATATTGACAAAATGTTATTTTATTAATGAATTTCATTGATGTAAACATAGGTTTTATTGTACTGAATTTTTATTTTTAACGAGCATTTAGGCAAGTAAATTATTTTGTGATTTAAAATCAAACAAAATAGTTAGGTTTAGCTAAAATGTAGCTGAATTTTGCTGAGAAATCAGCGCATCACTCAAATTATAATTATCACGTAGGATCAAAATGTTGTATTCTTTGTATGGCTTCTTTGTCTCTTTTGGATATACAGGATGAAATTTTAACCACCTTCCAAATTTTAAAATATCAATCTACAAGAGAAAAAACAAATGACTCATTTTTTCTTTTGGTATAGCCCAGTACAAAAATGTCAAGATAAAGCACTTTGAAATTGTCTGCCAAAAATAGAAAATTTTTGATACGACTGCCTGGCAACACTTTTTTTACGCGTTACGCAACTCATTCATAAATTACGATACTATTCATAAGTTTTTGATTTTCCCTTTATACCTTAACAGGTCTAGGACCGTAAAAATTGAAAACTATATAGCGAAAAATATTTTCGAGTGACACCTTTTTATATCTCTTTACATATTCTAATTACATTTTTTATTTTTTACTTCATAAATAGGCTCTAAATACGCTACTGAACGCCTATAAAAATTTTGGAAAGTGGTTAAAATTTCATCCTGTATAAATAAATATTAATACTTAGAAGGCTATCTTCATTTGAAATAACAAAGTTTGCGATTTCACAAGGGGTAATTTGTTGTGGTTTGCGTTAATTGGGTAATTACGAAATAACCCACAGCTCAGGTGATCTCTGTGCGGTAAGGTGTAATTAATATTTTGATCATAACATTTTTTTATAAAGAACATTATGTCACTCAAGAAACCACGGAAACACTCTTCCAATTTTCTTTTAAATCATCATCATCATCATCATCATATCAGCCGAATTATCATCATTCTTTTAAATATTTTAATATAAAAGTATAAGTATAAGTAATTTATATAAAAGTATACTTCGAATGTTACTAAAAAAAAGTAACATTGTACCATATGCTTAATATATTAAGCTGGAAAGCAGTTATAAACTTTTTTGGGCGTAACAATAATCATACATAGGTGAAGCCACATAACCACACCTTTTATTTATTTTACCATATAAATTATTCAAACCGTAACATTATGCGATGGGGAGCACGATACCGGCTAATTTGAATTAATTTGATGCGTCCTATTTTTCTGAAGGGAAGCATAAAAAGTTTTTATGTGAAAAATTTGTTAGGACAAGTTTACCCATTTTAAAGCATTGTGCAATGATTTACTAGGGCAAACATAAACAGATGTTTCCGTCTATAATTTACATGGATAGAAATAAAAAAAGCTTTTTGAAACTCGGTGTATATATCACTGATAAGAATGGAATGTCCTATTTTTTTAGAATTGCTGTAAATAAAGGAGTTTTTCACATTTTAAAAGTAATAGTTCACGCATTGTTTGTTGTTTGATTGTTTGGCAATGACTGAAATAGGTTTTTTTAAGGACATTAACGATGTCATGTTTAATACAACCAATATTTTCTTAGCATGTCCACAATACCTCTTGCTTAAACTTCTATGAAAAAGTACTATTCGCAATTACCTGAATAATATTCACCTTTTTGCTAAGCTGGTAAATTCCGTTTGCTAAATATAAGAGGCATATAACAATTAGTTGGTATTTAGGTATCTTAAGGCAATCGGTGAGCCACTCCGTTCTGTCACAGCTTGAAGAAAACAGCAAAGCTACTTCAGTAACATTTCATATCTAATAAAAACATTAAACAATCGGTCAGAAATACTCCTGACGGATAAATATTAGTGTTTATTAAACAAATTACATTCATGTACGAGTAACAACCATTTACTGTTATAGAAACAAAAGAAGTTATATTAGTTTGTCAATCATATTTTTCTGTCCTTTATGGTATTACTTTATCTTTTCAATTTAAATTAAAATGAATATACTTTACTATAACCAAATAAGTAGGTAAATATGCGTCAAATTTAGAATCTCCTTTTCAATTGCAGTAAAAAATAAAGTTACCATTTTCGTTTTTCAAAAATTACCACTATTAATGGAGTTGCTACACACAAAAAAAAGTACGTGAGTCCGGCTCTACATCTTGCGATGTGTGATATTTATCAATATAAATATTTTTAAGGACATTAACGATTTAAATATAAATTTATATTGATAAATATCACACATCGCAAGATGTAGAGCCGGACTTACGTACTTTTTTTTCCTATTTTTACAAGTGTCACAGTTTTTTAAAATGCATAGTTAGTTGTTTTAACGTTTCCTTGCGAATTTATGGACTGCCTGATTTATTCGCGCTACGGTTGCAGCACTTATCCCGACGATAACGGTTATTGGTAGACATTAGCTACTGTTGCTGGTCTATCCCCTTGAATTTCAAAGTAGACCCTCCTTGAATACCAAACACTCCGTGTTTTAATGCCAGTTTTAAAGTGCGCTCCAAGGTGGAGCATTTAAAAGCGTGAAGCTTAAATCCAAAACAAGTTTAGATGCAGAATGTATATACTCGTAGCATAATGTTATTAAAGAAACGCTTCTTGTATTTAAAAACATTGACGAGAGTGGAGAAACGAGTACTGCTTCTAAATTACGTAACAGAAATCTCGTCTGAAGTATGTATTGAAGCAACTATGATTAATAAGGGCTCTTCATAATGTTAGCAAAACATCTCGAAAAATTATATTTGTACAACACTTTATACGCACAACTAGTGGTTAATGTTCAGACTTTTTAAACACTATAGGGCGTTCGTGTCGTGAGAGCATACTTGTAATGTCAAAAAACAAGTTTTTAAATACAATTAACGGTAAAATATTTTTTTAGCGTTTTTTGTGACCCGATTAAAGTTTTTAGAAAAAAAAACTTACTTTGCCGAATACCATATAGTAAAAAAAAACTTTCAAAAGTGTTAAGTTAGTCACAAATTTCAAATAGGTGTTATGTGTATGAAAGTTTTGAAGTCCGCCAACAATGTTTTGAATAAAAACCGCTACCGAAATTCCTTTGTTACTTAAGAATATTACGTCACTGGCCATACACATTTCAACGCCTCCACTATTTATGATCTTATGAGACAAACAAGGAATTCTAATAAGCATAGCTTCACGCGATGATCGATTCTTGCTGGATCGTGTCTCATTACTGCGTCTGCTGAGAGCATGCTCACACGACATATTCCTCCAAACTTATCATAACACAAAACAACTGAATTTCAATTTTAAGTCAGTGACAATAGAGATCAATTTTATAAAATAATTCTGTATTTTTTATTTACTTGGAGAAATAATTTATGATTATTATAACCAAACACCCGCGTAGATACGGTAACAATCATTTGTTTCTTGTGTCTACCTCAGTTGTTAAACAAAATTTTGACATGCACCTTAATCGTGGGCGTCTTTCTTTCTAGCGTGTAGGCTGCAGACCACGTGCTCCTTTTGTTTTGGTTTTCCAGTTTGTTTAGTATGAATTAGTTACCTACTGTTTGTATGCAAAAATGTAATAGCTTCATGTTCTGTAACATGATGGTATTGTTCCTTTGCTCGTTGCATTAATATTAACATGTCATTTATTATTTATGATTTCCCAAATATTGATGTGAATAAATGCATTTTAATCTCCTACCGTTCTAACTTATGCCAAGGATTCAATTTTATGAGAGTGCCTGCATAAAAAGCCAGTAGAAATGGAATGACTCACCAGTGATTTGAAATGAAATAAGATACAACGACTACGTTATTTGCTGCAGCTTCTTTTTCTTTTACAGAGCCTTATTTGATTCGAATAAGATTCAAACTGCTTTAAAGTTAGAAGAAAGTAATTGTAGATTCATTTTGGTTTCTTTGCAGAGGGTCGATCGACCTTTTTCTTAGTGATCAGTATCAAACATACTCATCGATGGATGGAGCGCGACAATACTATCGAAGTGCTCACCAGAGCATCGATATGGTAATGTACCGATGCATTCTTGCCTTTGTGTACATATGTTGATGAGGTGGGCGAAACCCCATTGATATACATTCAAACTTATTGTTAATATTATTGGGTGGACCAGTTTTTAAAAGGTAATTTATTCCGGCCCTCGATGGGACATTTGATAATGCCTAGTCACTTACGTTCTTTTTCTTTTTGATATGAATGACATGTTTTGATGTCAAATTAAGGTTGCATACATACTATACGTCCGTAATAGTAATTGATATAGGTAAGATACCTGAGCTACTTTTGTTTGTAATGGGATGACGTCAACATTTATTTTAGTATATCTTATGATCAAGTTAATTGTAATCAATATTTATTTGGAGAGTTTGTTTTATTCTTAGTGTGTATATTTGTTACTTTGAATAGACATTAAAAAATCTTCTTCCGTTTTAACATTTGAAGCAAGTTTTCAAAACATCTGACAAAATATAAAGATAAATTGATGTTATGTGTGAATAAGAAACTAGAAAATTGCTCAACTTAAAAACCATAAATCTTCATCATTCCCCTACTAACTGATACATTTTAAAACCCTTTAACTTGATAGTGGTGGCCACAATAATCCTTTATGCCCATGAAACTGGTATTCGCCCAAATTAAACTATGGCCTTAATTGATACAAATGGTCGTTTCTAGTTAAGCCTAATTGAGGAATACGCAACGAACAAGTGCAGTGCACTCCATAAGTTTGGATGTAATCGACCCACGTCAAGGTTAATTAAGAATGTTGGATATCAACCATTTGTGCAATCTTATCTTTTATTTAAAGGCTTCTTAATTGGTTCTTTAGTCTTTTTAACAAATTGAACATTTAGGTGTATGCTTTCAAATCATAAAATCACTATCTTTAAAACCATTACAGAAACAGCTAGGTATCATTAACTGGAATAACAGTTCCGTTAGCTACTTTGTAATTTTAGTTTCTTGAATAGATGCTATAAAATTCTAATTAGATTTTTCTTCTTGTTACACATACAACGTCTACAATCAATAATGGTTACAAGAACTCAATCGTACTAAAGCTTATACTAAACGGTGCTCATTACCGTCAGTCAATCACAGTTTTATTGCCATCAAATGGATATTTGTTATACTCAAATAAAATTCCTATAAAGTCGTATAATGGACTTCTCAAGTGGACGTCATTGTTTTGGGTCGTCAAACGTGTTGTAAAGGCTTTCAAATTATCTATCATTTAAACTTTGTGATCAATATTGAATTTTAAAGTCTGATTCCTGCTGCGTAATGTCACCTCAAGATACATTTGTATGGCTACATAAACGATCAAATGTGTTTTTCGTTTTAAATTATTATAAAATAGTCGTAGTAACGGTCTTCGGCATAAAATGTCTATAACATGTAATTTATTGTTTGTATGTTAATTTAATACAAAAGTATGCAAGCCCATTTTTTGATTGTTGAAAGTGACCTTAACCTGCTCAGGGATCAGGATGTAAGTAGTAACTATTTACATCTACAAAAAAACGTAGCCTTTTCTTAAGAACTGTGGTTTATGTTTTTTTACATACATTTATAGAATCTTTGGAGTCCGTTTTGCATTTTTCTTTTAGAGAACCTCATACAACCAATTTTCATTAAAGATGGAAACTAAAATAATATAGGTATAATGTACATGTCGTTATGAAGCCCTAAGTATTGGCTTTATTAAATTTTTTAAAACAACTTTTACCACAACTACCTATCAAATTCATAAGAATCGAATCGAAATCGAATCGACAAAAATTAAAAACATAAGCCATCAATGTAGAGCCGGTGTCAACAGATCACCAACAATCAACACAATCATGAAAGGACTTAAAATTAAAAGCGTGTTTTTGTTCTATAAACCATTTGTTTCAACTGTTTTGTTTATTCATTTCTTGTAGTCTGTCAACCCTATTTTTGATACTTTACCTACTTTTTTGCAAGCAAATTTTATAATAATTTTAATTTACGTATTCAACAAAACAATAAGTTCTCAAAATCAAAATATTGCCGTGAAAAAAAAAACACACGACTAACAAACAAACTCGGTATGTAACTCGCAAAGTTACAAAACCGTTCACGGAAAACTGTGCGGTGAAAGTTATTTACTAATATTATCTTTTCTCTATCGCACATCCGATTCATAGTTCCACATACATATTATATGTCCTTCCCTGGACATGTTGCTGATTTACTGTGGCCCCCAGTTTGAAACTTTCCTAATAAATAAACCTTATTCCACCGCCGTCAAATTCCATGCTACCACGAGTATCTTCAACTATGGACACGACGTACGCATGGTTTTTGTTATAAATTTGGCCCTTCGTCCCAAACATAACGTATTCGGAAACCTTTATGAGTAGGGTCACACTACTTTGGTTAAATTCAGCAATTTATCTCTTTTAATCGTGTCATGATGAACTTTGTGCGACGGTAACACAATTTACTAATTGTTCAAATAGTAGCACTAGCAGTAGCACTAGTGGATACCAGAAAAGAAAACATTACCTATGTCAGAATGAACTATTTATTTTGTGTAGTTTTTTTGATGTTTTAGTAGTTTAAGCGTTATGGAATGCTGTTTTTTAGTAAAATGTTAATTGAAATAGTTTGATGTTTATATTTTGTGTTTTGAATCTATTTTTAATCGCTTCTTAGTGTTAGAAAATTTTCAAATATGACCAACTTTAAGGGAAATTAATCTGCATTTTTTTTTAAGATAAGATAATGATTTATTCTCAAAAATAAATTACAAAAGTTATTTTGATTTTCCTGTATTCCAAAATAGGCATATGCCTGCAATTATGTAATAATGCCACTGTAATTAATCAATTCCAGCAAAAGTCACGCGTAATCATCATACATAAAAAACAATAGATCCATATACTAATTTTATTCTGATATTTCCGGAATTACAATGAAATTTTAATCACCTTCAAAATTTTAGAACAACAATCTACTAGACAAAAAACAAATGATGTATTTTTTGTTTTGGTATAGTCCAGTACAAAAATGTCAAGATCAAAGCACTTTGAAAATGTCCGCCAAAAATCTAAAATTTTTGATATGGCCTCCTAACAACACTTTTTTAAGCGATGCGCATTTTCATTACGATACTATTTATAAGTTTTCGATTTTCCCTTCATATCTTTACAGACTTAGGACCGCAAAAATTTAAAACTATGTTTCGAAAAATATTATCGGGTGAAAACTTGACCCACATTTTTTACTTCATATTATGGGCGCTAAATACGATACTGAACGCTTACAAACATTTTTGAAGGCGATGAAAAAGTCAATCTGTATAGACGTACCTCAATGGAAATTTAACCTTACATACGCAATATAAAGTTTAACTAAGTACTTAGTTGAATGATCTATGTGCATAATAAATTTAAAAAAGATTGGAAATCAAATCCACCCTTTATCATATCGGAAAATGAATCATAAAGTTCATTAATATTTTTTACAACGTTAAAGCCGTATTTACCTACATTACACATTTAACCAATAACGACTGCAACAAAATTAGAGATTATCAAAATTAAAGAAACCATATGGATGCTAATAAACAAATTAGATACCAACTTCGTTTGAGATTTAATTTGCGCTGGAAAGCCAAATAATATTTCTATAAAATTAATTTATGGGGATTGATTCACGTGACGAATATTAGGCCTTAAATAATACACTCTATATTAGATTACACTAAAGCAAATTTGATTATACAAGGCAGGACTTTTTTATTTTATTTTTTATTTTACACTTTATTGCACAATTAAAAAAGTACAAAAGGCGGACTTAATGCTAAAAGCATTATCTACCAGTCAATCTTGGTGTCAAGCAGAGATGACACAGGTGTTGCAAAAAGAGAAAATTAAATTAAATTATTTTTAGCAAGCATACAACTACTAACAATAAACTTACATAAATATAATAGGTAATAATCTAAAATCTAAACATACATAAATACACAAACATAATATGATTGCACACAGAATTAATGCCAACGAGATTCATGATAGATAAGAAAGAAAATTAGTCTTTAAAGTATTGTATAAGGCATTTAAATAAGCCACTAAATTATAATCAGAGCTTAATAATGACCGTTGATTGTTTGACGTCAATTATTTATGACTTATTATTTTTTAGGGTTCCGTACCCAAAGGGTAAAAACGGGACCCTATTACTAAGACTTCGCTGTCTGTCCGTCTGTCTGTGTGTCCGTCTTCCTGTCACCAGGCTGTATTTTAAGAACCGCGATAGCTAGACAGTTGAAATTTTCACAAATTATGTATTTCTGTTGTCGCAATAACAAAAACTACTAAAAACAAAACAAAATAACTATTTAAGGGGGGGCTCCCATACAACAAACGCGATTTTTTGCCCCTTTTTGCTCGATATCAATAATGATAACAGGTAAGCACTTTAAATATTTACGAAACATTCAGTTATATTTTTTCTTTAATAATAAATAATAAAATTAAAATAAAATAAGTAAGGGGGGCTCCGATACAAAAACCACCATTTTTTGCCTATTTTTGCTCGATATCAATAAATAGTAACAGGTAGGCATTATATCAACTCTATGTATCTACTGTTATTTTCCTACCTGATCGATGGTACGGAACCCTTCGTGCGTGAGTCCGACTCGCACTTGGCCGATTTTTTTTATATTACGTCTAAGACATAACATAACTGCCTCTGTTTAATTTTCAACTAAAGTTTCAACACCTAAAATTTGAGTGTATAACATTTGAACCACCAAAGTTATTGCAAAAGATCCCTCAACTCCTATTTTCATCAAAGTAGATTCTACGAAGGTTTGTTGTCCAAATGCCAATCCAAATGAGCCAGTATAAAACATCCAACAAAAAAAAGTTGTATACCAAATGACGTTCACAATATCCGTGGCCGTTACTCTTTTTAGATGAACAGCGAACGGCGGTTTGGTGCCAAAATTGAACTGTGCCAACTTCAGTGCCAGATACCCCACTTCTCACGGACCGACAACGTTCAATATTGCATTAAAACTGGAGATTTTATGATACTAATTTGCAATTTCGTTGATATTGCCAATAAAGTGCGGATAGATAGAGCCGGGTTAGTGCAGGGCACGAAGTTATTGCCTGCGAAACTCTTCAATGGTTACAAGCTCGATTTTACTCCAGTGACTTTGTATGTCCTAGAAATGTTCTTAAGTTTATATCATATTTGATAACTAATCTTATTTATAATATAGGCGTACAAGATAGACGACCATTTGGATCAGCGGTAGCAAACGCTGCTTCTGAGCCATGGGTCGCGGGTTCGATCCCCGCACAGTACAAGTATTTGTATGCATGAACATGTCTGTTTGTACTGGTCTGGGTGTTTTCTATGTATTATAAGTATGTATTTACAAAAAAAAGTACATAAGTAAGTTAATCGGTTGTCTAGTACCCCATACGACAGGGTACTTAATAGTAGCTTAATTTGGGACTAGATGGCTCTGTGTGGCCCAGTGAGGCATGTCTTAAATATTATTTATTTTATATTTATTTATTTAAGATTTTTATTTGTCTTGTTGCGTTTTTCATATGAACTTATCAAAATCTTTTACGTTTATAAAACATGTTAGTGCAGAACGATTTGTTTCCCGCAGTCAAGACCTCAAGAAAATTCTATTCTTAAGTCCGTGTAGTATTTAAAGTTTATAAGCTTACCAATAAAACGGAGCTTAAATATGCTTAATCACAGAACAGATAAAAAAGTTTGTCTCTTCTGTGTGCTTAGTAGTAATTTTATTATTTACTAGCTGTTCCTCGCGACTTCGTGCGCGTCAATTTCAGGTTTTAATATCGCGATTATTTTTGCAACATTTTTCACTGATGCTTCGCTCCTACTGGTCGCAGCGTGATGTTATATAGCCTAAAGCCTTCCTCGAGGCATGGACTATCCAACACAAAAATAATTTTTCAATTCGAACCAGTACTTCCAGAGATTAGCGCGTTCAAACAAACAAACAAACAAACTCTTCAGCTTTATAATATTAAAGTATAGATCTGACTGCAATACCAACAAAACGACAAACATAGATTTGGTGTAGTGCCTATTCTAAATGAAACGTTATAAAGATAATAACGTACAATAAACGATCCATTAAAAGCCTTTGTAATTAAAAACATGTTTCTAATTAAGAAGGGTATTTGGTATAAAGAGGTAGTTTAATGCGGGCTTATTATTTTTATAAACTTTATCCCCTGAGATCCCGCATACTACTGCTAGAACAAAATTAAAATCGATTTACCCTGTACATGAAAAAATAAATTTAGTCGGTACCTTTCTATCTTTATAAGCGGTGCCCATAAATCAAGAACATACACACTTGTCTAAACTTAAGCAAGTTAAATTCACCAACTCCTCATTTCTTTCACTATATTCTAGAACAATTTGAATTAAAAGTCAATATCGTCATCATCACTAGCCTGTCTACTGCTGGACAGAGGCTACTAATTGCTCATTCGGCAGGCGGGTTGACTGATTCCTTATAAACGAGGATTTGCAAATCTCTAGTGGTGGAGAGAAGACTCTGATGTTCGTCTCTTCTGGCAGTACTCAATTTAGTCTTTTTTTTTTTAAAGGACCTATGCTGTGGCTGAAGGCCGGGTTTTAGGCGAGTGGGGAAGGCACTCAGCCCAAAAGCGGCCTGCTAGCGGGTACCTCGTGCGCTAGGCGAGTCCTAGGCTAGCCCAGAGCGAAACGGAGTGGACCGTGAATTGGCCAATCACAGAATGCGGAATCATTTAGATTCCACACTTGCGGAATCAGTGATTAGCCAATCTGTACAGTACAATTAAAAGCCGCCTTAAATAATAGTCGCATGAAAAAAAAAATACGTTAGAAAATTTTCCGCATTATTACCAAACTTAAAACGTGTGATGGACCAAGTTAAATCAATTTTGTTTCCAACGCATACGTAACAAGTTAAAAGAGGATATGCGAGGTGTCTCTAAATCCACTTTCGTATCACACTTAGGTGTCGCGCTCACGACCTAGGCTGGGAACGAACGTGAGACTATTATAAAAAAAAAAAAGTAATTTTAATCAGACCTTCGAAACCTTATGACAGGGTCCAAATTTTTTTCTAAATATTAGACTGCAATACAAATCTGATTTGGTCATAATAATCATTTGAGTGTTTTCAAAACAATACTTTCTATTTCACAACAACTATGTTAATACTCGTAATAATCTATACTAATATTATAAAGCTGAAGAGTTTGTTTGTTTGTTTGAACGCGCTAATCTCAGGAAGTACTGGTTTAAATTGAAAAAATATTTTTGTGTTGGATAGTCCCTTAATCGAGGAAGGCTTTACGCTATATAACATCATGCTGCAATCAATAGGAGCGAAGCATCAGTGAAAAATGTTGCAAAAACGGGGAAAATTATTCATATTTGAATGCTTCCGTTGCGTGCGCTGCGTAAACGGTTCAAGTTACCCAAAATATAAATATCCAACTAATAACAGGAATTGTCGCGGACGAAGTTGCGGGCAACAGCTAGTATAATTGTATATTGGAGTAGACGTAGTAATCTTAGGGTGATATGGTATCTACCATGTGAATTTTTGGCTAGACGTGTAAAAAAGTCTTAGAGTTGTAGATAGCAATGAAAAAAACAGTCGTATTGATGTGAAATGTGCGAGTGATATTAGTTTACTAACGTAGTATTAAATGATAGTATATGATGTTTTAAGAGGTATCATGATGACTTAAAAAAACATTTATTACGATTGAAAAGAAGCTATTTGAGTGCAGTGGGTGCTATAGCAGAGATTAAAACTAGTTATACATTGTCAGGTCATAAGTTCTGTCACACAATAAAAACTTTTGAATTTAGAATGCTGGCCACAAAAAAGTTTATTAAATTCGAATTTCGAATTTTTCATCAAAATAAAAATGTGTACTTTTTAGAATTTTCCTCATTTTTGAATATGGAGTGGACACTTAAAGAAGACCGTGTCGCGGTTATTGCGTTGCATCGTTGCGGTTACGCGCCAATTCAGATATTCGACTTACTGAAAAATTTGAATATAACCAAAAGATTCGTTTATCGTACCATAAAACGATACAATGAAGACTCTAATGTAGATGACAGGTCAAGAAGTGGTCGCCCTCGCTCTGTTAGGACTCCAGCAGTGATAAAAGCTGTGAAGGCGCGAATTCAAAGAAATCCCATACGTAAGCAGAAACTGTTGGCCCTTCAGATGGGGTTAAGCAGGACCACGGTGAAAAGGGTGTTAAATGAAGACTTAGGGCTTAGGGCATATCGAAGAAAAACAGAACATCGTTTGGACGCTCGTTTAATGGACCTGAGACTGAAGAGATGCCGCGCTTTGTTGAAGCGGTACGCGGGAAAAAAGCATCGGGAAATTCTTTTTTTGGATGAAAAAATTTTCACCGTGGAAGAGAGCTACAACAAAAAAAAATGATAAGGTGTGCGCATGTATACAGCAGTGAAGATGCGAGCAACCGTATTCCGCGTGTCCAACGAGGTCATTTTCCATCCTCGCTCATGGTTTGGTTGGGAGTCTCTTATTGGGGCTTAACTGAGGTATATTTTTGTGAGAAAGGCGTAAAAACGAATGCAGTTGTGTATCAAAATACAGTCCTCAAGAACCTTGTGGAACCTGTTTCTCATTCCATGTTTAATAACAGGCACTGGGTATTCCAACAAGATTCTGCGCCAGCTCATAGAGCGAAAAGCACACAAGACTGGCTGGCGGCATGACTTCATCCGGCACGAAGACTGGCCTTCCTCCAGTCCAGATTTGAGTCCGTTAGATTACAAGATATGGCAACACTTGGCGGAAAAGGCCTGCTCAAAGCCTCATCCTGATTTGGAGTCACTCAAGGTATCCTTGATTAAAGCAGCCGCCTATATTGACATGGACCTCGTTCGTGCTGCGATAGACGACTGGCCGCGCAGATTGAAGGCCTGTATTCAAAATCGCGGAGGTCATTTTGAATAAACTTTATTACCATATGAATCTATGTTTTATTAAGTTCATTTTGCTATAGAAATGGTTACATAAATAATAAATATGTCTAAATTATTTCATATTACACATGTGACAGAACTTATGTCCTGACTAGGTATATAGAAGAAACGAAAATGCACCGCTTTAGCTCTATTAGGGCTTTTTTTTGATACTGTTTTATTTATTCTAAAATGAAATGTCGTAACGTTTAAATAAGGCCTTATAAATAAATCCGCGAGCGTTTTCTCAAATCTTGGAGTGGAAAGTTTGTATCGTGCAGTTTCGGCGACGCCTCATTCAGTTAGGACGCTCGTTTGCCGTGAGATATTCGAGTTAGCGGGCATACGAGTAGTTGCAGCATATAAAGCAGTATAGTTTTTGAGTCTATTAGAAACTGATTTAATTACAACCACTTTCACACTTTTGCGTTGCACGACTATTGAAAAAAAAAATGTTTTATATGTATTTCAGAAGAGCTAGCTTAATTATGTCGAAAAGGCAAGATTACATGAGATTTCATTGTTTTGGGATGACCATCATGCATTACGGCATTTTCATAGGTTTCCTGTACTTTTAGAGTTTTATGAGAGCCGTCATACTTCAACTGTGTCGAAATATCGATGACGAAAGAAACTTATTTGATTGTTTTTAGGGTTCCATACCCAAAGGGTAAAAACGGGACCCTATTACTAAGACTTCGCTGTCTGTCCGTCTGTCCGTCGCTCTGTCACCAGGCTGTATCTCAAGAACCGCTATAGCTGGACAGTTGAATTTTTCACAAATTGTGTAGTTCTGCTACCGCTATAACAACAAATACTAAAAACAAAATAAAATAAATATTTGAGGGGGGCTCCCATACAACAAACGGGATTTTTTGCCCTTTTTTGCTCGAAATTTGTGTACCTTCTGTTCTTTACCTAGTCAATGGTACGGAACCCTTCGTGCGCGAGTCCGACGCGCACTTGGCCGGTTTTATTATTTATTGTAAAGTAGCAAAGCTACAGCAATTACCTCTCTTGCTCGTGAGAATCTGTAGTCCACGCAATAATCGTAGATGTCAATTAGTCTCTCAGGCGTCTTACGGAAACTTCCTATTTTTGTGCTTTTTCTCAAGATAAGTAGCACAACAGCAGAAAAATTTTTTTGTTTAAAGACTTGTCTTTAAATAAATATATAAGTTTTAAAGCTTCACATTTAGTTTGGTTACTTTGTTACAATTTAATGGTGCTTTAATGGTAAATAACAACTGGTTTTCATAATAATATATGGTATGTATAGTCTGAAAAAAAACATCAAGCAAAGTTAATAAGGTAAAGACAAGTATCTTTTTTCATTTCAGCGGAATTCAATTTTCTTTTCTTCAAGCTAATATTAAGTAGATAAAGAAAGTAAGGCTCTTCTCCTATAAAACCGATGGATTAATGAGATTTTTAATACACAGAACCATTGAACAGCGTGAGTTAATCTTTCAATTTTAATCAAAGGCCTTAATCAAGACAAAAACGTAATAACCTCCCGGCAAGACACAATTTAATGAAAATCATAAGTTTGTATCGCGGAAAGTTCAACTTCACGCTTCAAAGTTGTCTCTACAGTAATACACAAGTTAGACTATAATTTGCTGACGGGCCACTTGCAAACTTGTCTAACCTCCATTTTGATATCGTTCTGGTGTTCTGTTCACTTTGTAGTTTGTCAACTTTGTCCTGCTGTAAATTGGAATTCGTTATTTTTTATCCTTATCTTCAAAATATTTTTTATCCTTATCTCCAAAATATTTTTGATCATTTACCAATATTGTTTTATAAGTTATAGAGGGTTACACCAGTTTTGATAAGCTTTTTGTTGCGACCTTTTCAGAAAGTTTTAGCAAATTACAACACCTAATTTATATTTCACTTTTGGCTGGCATGAAAGGCAAACACAAACATATATATGCCAATTAACTGGGACTCATAGCTCATGTTCGCCTCATATAATCATTTAACGCTTTTTGTAACTATATTGAAATTCATTTCACTGTCTGTCACAGAAATATAAACAATAAACTGATATACATATAATTCAAAATAATGTTTTTTTTACAGGAAAACATCAGATTTCAGGAAAATATCTGATCACTTTAGAGAAAGGTGCACAATAGTCGAGCTAGCCACATGTAATACTGCTTAGTTAAATTAAAACATTGGCCCAGACTAAGGTAATATACCTGAGAATATAACTGTATCGCCTCGACTGTAACTGATTTAGCCTCGAATTTTGTCGATTATTTCCAAATTTATACATAAAAAACTGTTAATTGATAAATTAATAGTAATAAATACTAAATCTAAGAGTATATTTTTATATTCACACAGAAAGTTGTAATCAACGATATTAAAAACAACTTCGTCCTACTAGCAAACAATTAACTGCAGTCAATTTATTTTCGCTTTTAGTTTTCCTTACTAATTCGATGCGTTCAGATTTCTAAAACAGGTACAGTAAATGCTAATAATTTCCATTCCTTAATAAAATGTACTATGCCAAAAAGTAAAAAATTCCACAGTAAGAATTTTTCCAAAGCAATTATGTTTCTTTGAATGATCGAGCTCTGGCTTCTTCCAAGAATTACTAGAGGTGATATTAATATTATTTAGATTGTAATAATTCCAGCTAACGTCTTTGAATATCTAGGTTTCGCCCACTAGATCTTTCCTGTGGATTTCATAATTAAATTCCCAAAGAAATAATATAATATGTAATAATATATAAAATTTAGTGTTTATCAACCCGCCATCTTCGTCCGTGTCAAGTGAATTCCTATAAAATACAACTATTAAGCCATATACAACAAGAAATTTAAACTATGTTACTGAGAGATTGATAAATACACATTCAGTAGTTTTTACATGAAAGTGTACCAAACATCTATAGTACATCCACACAAACATTCGCATTTATAATATCAGTAAATTTTATTTTGATGTTCCACTTTTTTTATATCAGACTGTCTATTTTGTTCCACATTTCTGCAAGTGTATTGAATGGATACAAATAATGTTATTCCTCTTGAGACCAATAAGCCTCGTTTGGGTCGGGTTCACACGCACTCATCCACAGGCACGCTCAACAAACAATTGTTTATATGTTTTGTTAAATGATCATCTAGCAAAAAAATGATATAAAAAATAAATCTTAAAACACAGATTCAGACTGCATGGTAAAATTAATAGCCTGCTTGATTCAGTATGACAGGAGTTCCAGCTACCTACTTACAAGTTAATGCGAAATTTCAAAGGTTTTATACATATCGATACCTATATTTTTAAGAATTCAGTTATGTATAGTATTAGGGGTTAAAGTATGAAATTGCCGTTTTGTATGGACGAAATCGAGAAAAGTCATTTTTCCATACTAACAATTTTTTAGTTTTTTTAAAAACGCCTGAACCGTTTTCGATGCAATTAAAGGTGACAGTTAGATGGTTATAAAGCTACGCATTATAGTATTTAAATTTCTGAAAATCAAAGTATATAATACAACTATACTTGATTGAAGCAAGAAGGACAGCTGACACATTGTAAGGGGTCTTTTCAACGACTTCCTTTGAAGTAATAGGCACTGGTATTGCATTTTTTTTTAGTCAAAAGTTACTTTATTTAGTTTTTGATACAATACAAAAAGAATTACGCAATAATATGACTATACTTAAGAGCTATAAACAAAATAAAAAGTGGGAAAATAATCGGCAATTTCATACTTTAACCCCTATTATAAGTATGACGTGAATAAGCATTAGATAAGTTTTTCACGCCACAGATTTACAGAATTATCAAGCAGGCAAGGCAGTTTGTCAATCGCATTTTGGAAAATGGTAAGGCAAATATGCTGCTGCCAGTTTTTTTTTATTTATTTGACCTGTTACTTCATCTATAAGACTAGTAGGTGCATTTCTATTTAAGGCCGGCAGAATGCGTCATTTATGCTACCTACTGAATAATGCTTTTCTCTAAAAAAAAATACTGTTGTGTATAAATTATGAATGTCCAGACTTTAAAAAAAATTATTGGCAAGATCTCAAAGAAATTTAACGAAGAAGGTTCACTATATTAAAAAGTTGCAACACTCGGAAACAATATTATCAGCTTTTACAACAACTTTCAAATACTGAAGCAGCAACGTATTTACTGTACGAACGAAACTTATTAGCAAACTGTTATTAGTGGAGTCGTATAAGAAAATTGTGTAGCGAAACTATTACATAAGATAAAAGAAACTATGTACCACTATTATACGGAGCAAATCGAAAGAAAGTTTCGTAACACAAATAATTGATTCGGTGCCCCGTCGTCAGGGAAGTCTCAGTTCTATTTAAGTTTCCTAAAAGGAAATGAAAGGAAATCAGAATCCCGCGCCTTCGCAGCCTTTATCGAAACTTATCGGAATATTCCTTAAGCCGAGGGTACACTGGGCCTCGTTACGTCGAGGATCAAGAGTTTGGGTATTTTTTTCGTATTACCAAAACCTTATCTGCACTTGAGCCCTTATCAGGTGAGGTGAGATCCTTACAATGCTTTTACATTTACATTTACATTTGAAAAACAATCAAATGCCTTAAATGGACATCGAATGTCCCTTTCATTAGTTTGTCTGGAGAAAAATTACTTTTTGCTATAAATTTTCTCAATTTGAATTTCACTTTATTTTTATACTAGCTGTTCCCAGCGACTTCGTCCGCGTCAATTTCCGTTATTATGATCGCGATTATTTTTGCAACATTTTTCACTCATGCTTCGCTCCTATTGGTCACAGCGTGATGTTATATAGCCTAAAGCCTTCCTTGATAAATGGACTATCAACACAAAAATAATTTTTCAAATCGGAC
This sequence comes from Anania crocealis, assembly GCA_949315895.1. NCBI lineage: Eukaryota > Metazoa > Arthropoda > Insecta > Lepidoptera > Crambidae > Anania > Anania crocealis. The sequence continues at coordinate 13,979,110 of OX438862.1, forward strand.
CAGTACTTCCTGAGATTAGCGCGTTCAAACAAACAAACAAACAAATAAACAAACAAACTCTTCAGCTTTATAATATTAAGTATAGATTCATAGAAGAGTCTTAGTCCATGCACTAATTGCATGGATTTGTTCAAGTAAGATATTTATATTTTCCAATTTCGTAAAAAAAAAACTGAAAGCTTTCAAGATGCAACATAACTAAATACAACTCAGATTTATTTAAAAATATTTTTATCATTGTCTCTTAGCTACGTATTTATATGAACGACAACAACCACCTCATTTTTATTTACAGTTTAGCACATTTTGCATACCTTGTGTATAAGTGAAAATTAAAAAAAAACTTTGCATTATAATTTCTGAAAAATTATAAATTCAGATCATATTTCGTAAAATTTAAGTTACAAAAATATAATCGCAAAGTGTATGCCAGTAGTGAGGAAAAGTGTCGTATTGATGGTAGAACCACTAAGACAGAAAATGAAATATGACTACAATAAACAAAAACCAATGCTACGACCGATAATGATTTAGTCATGTCTGTTTGTACTGGTCTGGGTGTTTTCTATATTATATTATAAGTAAGTATGTATTTACAAAAAAGTATATAAGTAAGTTTATCGGTTGTCTAGTACCCCATACGACAGGGTACCTTAATAGTAGCTTAATTTGGGACTAGATGGCTCTGTGTGGCCCAGTGAGGCATATCCTAAATATTTATCTTATTTATTTAAATATGAAAATAAAGCAGTTGGTCAATTGTTAACATAATAGTAATTTTGCAAGAATCCTTTCGCAAATTTGCTAATCACAGTGCAAAATTATTGCGAGGGTGTGAGCATTATCCTGTCACATACACTCGACGCGTCCGACACAGGACTTTGTGTTAGGAAAGAATGCATTTGCGAGGGGACTGGGAATGCGTTTGCAAATAGTATTAGGACAAACAGTAGGTTCATTTTATATTAATGACCTTACTGATGGAGTGGCATACATTGAAATTTTGTTTTTGTATTGTTTTGGGTCTGTTTAATTCCAATGTTAAGTGCAGTTGAAATAGTTAATTACTTTGAGACCAGAACGATGCAGTTTTTGCACAAATCACAGGAGACAATAACATGTCAGACAAACCGAAGGCGGTGTTAGCTATGGCTAGTAGCGACCCTTCAAGACAACCTTTGGGAAGAGAAAAACTTTGTTTTAATGAAATACTAGTAAAATTTTAGTAAATTCAATTTTATTTCATTAGTTTTTAGTATGAATAATTGAAAAAAAAAATCTACAAAAATGTAGGTGAAAAGTGTGGCTGCTGTATCTAAGCCCGTTGTGGTTTCTGTGCACAGTACAATTTAAATGTCACAATGAACTAATGTTAGAGTCCAATGTGCGTGGTGACGTTGACAAGATTTGGGAGTGAATAGTTTTGTAAGTGGACTGGAAACAGATTATTTCTAATATCAAGTGATATTTTTGATATTATGATGCTTAAAATTTTATGTACAAAAAAATGTTGCTAACTAGCAAATTATTTTACCAATTTAAGAGTCCTTAATTTATCGTTAGGTGGTTTTTGACATCCTTCACCAGATTGGTTGATTGTCTTGAGTCGTCAGATATTTTTAGGCTAGACCTATTAGCTGTTAGGCGTAATTTAGCTGTGTGAATGTAGACTCATTTATTATTTAAATACTTCTTATTACTTAGGTTAAACTCCAAAACATAATGAATAATATACAAATTGTCAGACTCAGGAAAACAGCCCTTCAAATCAAAATCGACAGAAAAATAAACATACCATAATAAAAATATTTCAGTAAGTACATAGACAAAATTAAGTTCAAATTTTTTATATTTTGATTTTAGCAATCATTTTGTATATATATCCCTTCTGACATGATGGCGGGTGTGTTTGATGGATCACACGTTACTTTTAGATTTGCTCCTCACATCATAACAGGGGACGCAAGTGTTAAAATGTCAGCGCCTAGATTTTTGTTACATGTTAATAGTTCTTAACTTGAATGATAATAAATATCATTACGGTCATCTGATGATAATCGCTTCATGTTACAAGACTTGCAACATCCAAATTAGTCAAACTAAAAAGACACAGCTTGTAAAGATGCAAATTAATAGTAAAAAACCCGCCAAGTGCGAGTCGGACCCGCGCACGAAGGGTTCCGTACCAAAAAGGCCAAAAAACGGGTTTGTTGTATAGGAGTTAAATATTTATTTTATTTTGTTTTTAGTATTTGTTGTTATTGCGGTAACAGAAATACATAAGTTGTGAAAATTTTACGTCTAGCTATCGCGGCTCTTGAGATACAGCCTGGTGACAGAGCGACGGACAGACGGACAGACGGATAGACGGACAGACGGACAGACTGATAGACGGACAGACGGACAGACAGCGAAGTCTTAGTAATAGGTTCCCGTTTTTACCCTTTGGGTACGGAACCCTAAAAATGAAATTGTTAAAAGAAATCAAACTTATAAATTTACAGCAATTCTCTGTTTTAGTGGTCTACAACCATCTTCCCATAATTTTGCTTCCCTAAATAAACTTTGGCTTAGGACACATCGGTTCGATAATTTTATAGGCGAAGTTAACAAATATTTTATGTGTTCATTTATTGAGAAAAAAAGAAACATTATTCGCAACTTGTAAACCAGTTTTTTTCTTACTGATAACTTTCTTGATTAAAACAAACGAATAATTACAAATTAACTTAGAGATAGCAAGCGTGATTGCAAAGCCGTTAAGTTATAACAATCGTGTTTACAATCTTTAGTATCAGGTAATTAGAAACTGTTAGTTAAAATTTAGCAAAGCCTATTGCAACAAAAGTAATTTTCGTTGTGCAGTATTGCGCTCTGATTAGCTTATTCTAGTTTAAGTTGATTTACTGAACAATACTTCTATTAATTTATCGTTAGCTCTAGAGTCTTATTCGATTTAAGGTTGTATATGACTACCGATTTAAAAACCTACTTTACTCTTGTCAAAGAGTTTGAAGTGTTTTTTTCCTACTGTGCGATTGTGTAACAAAGTAAGAATAGAAAACAATACTTATTACTCAAATTATTTGCATTATAATTATATACATAAACAATATTATTATAGAAATTTAAAATGTGAAATCTCTTGTCATTTATAACTTGCGGGGTAACTCGCGTTCTTTTTCAGCTTAGAACTCAATTCATCATATCAACTACGTTAGCAAAAAGTTTTCAATATTAGGTATATTGAAAACGCTCGAACTTTGAGCCTTCTCCTTTGAGACTTGCCTTTACATTTTTCAAGATAAATTTGTTCTTATGTTACAGACTAGTTGGTGACTTCGGATCACATTGTAGAAGTTCGTATTTCGTTATTGACCTATAAATTGTTTTATTTTGAAACGCTTTCACTAAACTATTACTATGATTATTAATGTTTGTGCTTTGAGTTATGTCTCGAAAGTTTACTGAAGCAAATAACGAAAATTTGTATTTCAATCTCTGTTATCGACGTAACTTCATTTTATAGGTAGAATATATTTTCTTAAATACGAATACTACCTATTTTAATCTTGTATCTAAAGTTGAAATATGTTATAATATAATATAAGACGTCAACTTAAAACTTATGCAACCTAATTAACATCATGTGTTAAATAATATAATATTTTTCTTCCTACTTACGTATGGAATTTCTACTTTTGGGGTATAATTAATTTCTTAGATAAAAAGTTATTGCACACAAATAAACAATCAAAACCAGCCCAGTGAAATCAGTCCGCTACTGTTTGTCCAGTAGTAAAAAATAAACGTTGCTGCCGTCTTCTCCTGGCGGTAATTTCTTAGTTTCCTCGTGCAACATCCAAAATTCTATTTTCGTGCTGGCACAACACGGTTTGTGATAAAAGAAAAGAAAGTATAGTGTTATTCCATTTACGTGCCTGCAAAGGTTCGAAAAAAAAAATGGCGATATTGCATATTACCCAAGTATTATTTATAGAAATAAAAGGAAATGATCAGCGCTTTCTCACGTTCTACGCCCACTATCCACTTTGCTGTTAAACGCTTTTGCGTACAGAACTTTCCCCAAACAATATTCTCTAGGAGAGACATAATTGCCAGCAACCCCTAATTAATTAATCACCATTGTCTGAGGCAGGGCCGGCGACGACATAATTGATATTTGAAAGGACCTTCTGGGCCAGCGGTGACAGTAATTTGAGAGATGGCTTCCAGGCCGATGCTTTAAGAAAAAATATGTAAAACTGTTTTGCTGGTTGTCTTAACATTTTACATTATGTATTTTAAGGTCAGCTAAAAAAGGTTTTTATATGAAGCTGCTTAATTGGGTTTACGAAGAGTTTCTTATTTCTTAGTGTCGCGTGCGAACCCACTAAGGATATATAAAATATACCGTACATTTGTCATCATTTGTTTGTGTTATTTGTATATTTGATTTATCCCGAAGCTTTAAACACTTTACAGCATTTATGGTTTTCTTGCTTTGCTTAAATTTATGCTTTAAATGGGGAACTTTTTTAAGATCGTTGGTTGACACTGATTTTATGTGGTAATTAACAAATACCGTTGTTGTAGGAGCAGGCACGTGTCACAAGAAGATTTCATGCTCGCATATGTAATTTAAGAACTATCTTGTCTCCCATATGTATGATATATAAGGTAATATTTTTCTTAATAAAAAATATGTAGCTGTATGCAGTTGCTACTTGATCCGAATTTATATAATATTTATTTTGTCATTAGAAGTTTTGGTTGATAGTATACCTGTAACATTTTTCTTAACAGTAATCAAAAGCTATAGAGTAGATCTTCGATCCAAATTAATGAATCGCAAACTCAAACAGAGCATCACAATGTACCCAGACTAATTACAGATGGGTTTCATAGTCCGAAAGTCAAATATCAATGTTGACGGACTCGCCTGTTTGTCCAGACGAGTCTTGATTTATTAATTAGTGAGATCGGCAATTTTAACCCTTTTGTCTGGGATAATTTGAAAAGTGGGAATATTTACATTATTAATCAGTTTTGGTTGCCTAGCCGATGCGTTCAAAAATTTAAATGTCAAAAATAAAGTAATTTAATTACTAAAAATAGCTTTTAATTACAGGTTGGTTTGTAATTTTATCGTTCATTATTATGATGTCTAAGTTTATTTTCTTTAATTGTTAAATACCAGCTGAACTATGATGCCATAACCCTGAACATTTTTATTTATTGATAATAACGAATTAGATTTACTTGACAATTTTAAGATTTTGAAAGTTTTACTTTGTTTGGCTAATTTATTAGTTATACTTTTAACTACTTAAACTCTTACACTATTGATGGACAAACTATACATGACTGTGGTATCATTCTGGACATGACTATAAAGTATCTCAATAGTTCAATAGTTGCGGTTGCTAAGTTCGGCCAATGTTTGGCATCTTGCTAACTACTCCCAAAATAAAGTTAATCCAATAGCTTGACGTATCCATTTACATCTATTTCCGCACGCTCATCACATCATTCGGATTTAGTGGACTGTATACTTAATGGATTAGCCATTTGTCTGATTAGCAACATCAATAAATAACGAACCAACGTGAGGGGTCAGACCGAATCATTGATTCATTAAACTTTGGTGGCTGAGTACAAATAGTATGGCCGTTTGTAACGCAGCCTCTGAGTACACTAATTAACCTTGGCAAACATTTGCAAGCGTTGTATTGTACGGCAAATGTTGGCGGTTTAGGCAAACATAAAATTGACAGTTTTTTTTTAATGTAAGGTCTACCATGTACTTAAGGCCGGCCTATAATCGGAAAAGACCTACTCTTTCTCATCATGAGCATTGTAAGCGACGACGAGTTCTCTCCACAATTGATCCAAAATGCAAACGCATGGCGATTTTAAGTGGATTTATGTTGGCTAATAATCAGGTCATTAGTGTTCACTTTTTAAAAATGGTGTAAGAAAAGGTTTTTTAATAGCATACAGTTTTAATTAGCGAGCCAGGCTTGTGCACATAATATATAAAATTGTTAACGGAACCCTTATTCGTTAACAATTTTATATATCATGTATTCTAGGTTTCATTTATTGTAATAAAAGTTTATGGATATTTTATAATTTTTTTTTTTTTAGACATGCCTCACTAGGCCACACTGAGCCATCTAGTCCCAAATTAAGGTACTATTAAATACCCTGTCGTATGGAGTACTAGACAACCGATAAACTTACTTATATACTTTTTTTTTGTAAATACATACTTATATAACATAGAAAACACCCAGACCAGTACAAACAGACATGTTCATGTACACAAATATTTGTACTGTGCGGGGATCAAACCCGCGACCGGCTCAGAAGCAGCGTTAACTACCGCTGATCCAAATAGTCGTCTAATGGTTTTGGTAACGTTTAAGTAATAAATGGCAGGCTGAAACCTTTGATGAGGTGTAACTAAGTTTTGTCTATCTTTGCATTGATACCTAGGTAATACTCGTACTGAAAATGTTTAGAAAATGAAAAACTTGGCTTAATGTAGAAAGTTGCCAATACTTTTATTGTTTTTCGAAGTAATCACCGTTCCTCTCTACACATCGTCGCATTCGGTGGAACCACTGAGAAAAACAGTGGGCCCATTCTTCCTTAGGGGTCTCTTCTATGGCAATTTCGTACGCTTTCATCGCATCTTCAGGGCTCGTAAAGCGAATACCTCGAATTTTATCTTTAGTTCCTGGGAATAAATGAAAGTCGCAGGGCGCCAGGTCAGGACTGTATGGCGGATGACTCATTATCTCGACACCTGCCATAGTCGAATATTCAACAGTCTGTTTTGCTGAGTGCGCTGAAGCATTGTCGTGGTGAAGGAGAATCCTGCTTATAGGGCGCTGCTGTCGAATATTTTCCAAGACAACAGGCAAACAGCGATTGATGTACCAGTCTGCAGTAACTGTCCTTCCATCTTCTAGCACAACTGTCGCGAAATGATATTTCGGACCAAAGAATGAGGCAATCTTCTTTTTTCCTTGACTTCTTCCTTTCTTTACCTTAGTTGCCCGATCCTCGAAAGGAAACACCCAATGAGCTGATTGACTTTTGGTTTCGGGTTAGTAGCAATATATCCAGCTTTCATCACCTGTGATGATGTCAAATACAGTATTTGAGTCACCGTCGTTAAACTTATCTAACATTTGGCGACACCAGTCCATGCGAAGGTGTTTCTGGTCGTCGATTAAAGTATCCCCATACTTTAATCGACGACCAGAAACACCTTGTACAAAGCTTCCTGACGCCTAAATTTTGATGTAATATTTTTTTTTACTTAACTCATACCAATGCCTAGGCTTGCCCGTACCTGCTGATAGGTCACTCTCTTATCTTCCTCTATCATGTGTCGCACAGCACTGATGTTATCTTCAGTAGTCGCTGTTAAAGAACGTCCCTCACGCGGATCATCATTGAGACTGCTACGTCCACGCTTAAACTCGTTAAACCAATTGTAAATAGTGGCACGAGATGAGGCTTCATTAAGAAATGCTAATCGCAGCCTATCATAGCTTTGTTGTTAAGTAGGTAAGCCCACAACGAAAGTCATAATAAATCATTGACCGAAAATTTTCTCGTGTTAGGTTCATTTTCACGTGTAACAAGAGTTTTAGATTTGCCGCCAATTCACAAAAACAAATGACAAATGAATGCAATATACTACCACAGTCTATGATTCATAGACTGTGATACTACATTAGGTTACTAAAGAGTTCTAAAATTGAAATTCAAATAAGTTTTCATTAGCAATGTTTCTAACTGGCCATTTCTAAACATTTTCAGTGTTACCCACGTAACATCATTTTATTATTTTACAAACGTTGATTATTTCCTCGGTTTTCTATGCAACTAAATCCTTAACACTACAGATTAAGATTTACACAATAGTAATTAATATTAATGAGCCCGGAAAATCCAAGCTACTAAATAAATAAGTATTATTCAGATGAATTTCTGATAACCACAACCACAAATTGCATTAACAACTTCTAAATCCCTTTACGGAAAATTAAAAATTGATATAGCTCTTACGAAACCAGCAGACATCTTAGCTTCATCAAAATTTAAACTTCCTCCTTAAGTTGGTACATTTAATTATGGAAACACGGAAGCTTTCCGCCTTAAGACGGAATTAAAGTTCAAAGGAAAGCATGCGTTGATGTTAGGCAACAAATGCGATCTGACGTAATGTTAACTCGGCATGAATTATGAGCATCCACTACCCCGGGGAAATTAAAGTGTCTTGCTGCAACTTTAAGACGAGCAGGTAGCGTCTGCTGTTGTCGCCATGGCAACGGGAATGATAAATTTAATTTTCTCCACTTTGAGAGCAGACGGACAATTGTTTGTTGCAATGGTGAAATTGATTTGAATAATTTGAGGCTAGAGTTTCGCCCAGTTATTATTATGTAGTATATTATAAAACGATTGACGTTTATAAGCTTGTACTAATCACAATTAGTCTTCGTAGTAACGAAGTCTATCTTCGAATCTAGTAAGATTGAAGAATGAAATTGATACTATTATAGCGGATTTGCTTCCTAATACAACAAAGGCTTTTCACAGTATGAAAAACTATTATGATGTTTGTTAAAATCTCCGAAAATGGTTATAGATATTATGGCTAAGAAATTTTGTAAATAACTATGAGTTGGAATATCAGAAATACTGATTAAAAAATATATAAAAACATGTTAAGATATTAAGCAATATTATGTATAACTTAGTAAAAACTGGTGTTTTTACAGTTTCGGCAGTTGACTAGTCTCTGAATATAAAGTAAACTTTTGATGAAGTCCCGTAATTATTTATTTATTTACACCTTAAAAAGTTAACGTTATTATAGTGTTGTAATACAATGATCAAGTGGACAAAAAAATTTTGAAGATGTTCAAGTTTACATAAAAACATATTTCTTTCAGAAATTTTCTTGTCCGTTGATAAAGAACACAAATTTGAATTTCCGAGTAAGAAGACACGAAAAGTAGGTTAACATGTTGATTGTCGCTGCAAACCCATTTCAGAATTCCCATCTACTAAAAGTTAAATCGGAAGAGCAACAACTCATTCCTCTGGAGCTTCAGTAAAAAATAGATAATTACTTCTTTTGTATAAAACAGGAGCCGTAATAGAAGCAATTTGTTTTCTTGTTTGTTTTTTAAAGAGCTCCAAGTAGTGGCATAAAAGATGCGCTCTCATTGTCCCAGAAAATAGATCTTCAGATGCAACTACCATAAAAAATACGCAAGACGTTGAACGAGGTCAAATGCTATCAAATAGATTTGGTAAGGAACGGTCTTAGTAAAGGCATCAAAAACCTACTTGGCCAACTTCCAAAGCAAGTTCTGGTAGCTGAATTGTAGTTCAATTAAGTGCACAAATCAAAAGATCCATCGTTAAGTCGGTTAAATACCTTTGTGAATGGTATTTTTTTTGTAATTACAAGTAAAACAATTGTGTATCATAAAATGAATGCTTAGTTTGGATTTAAAGTGTAAATTGCACGGTGGGTAGACCACCCTAAGTGGAGTGGTAATTTGGCGAAGTGTGTTTTTTAATCAGTCACAAAACGAGAGAGTGAAAGAAAGCAAAAAATAGAAGTATTTTGTGTTATAAAAGATAGCCATATAGTCCATATTATCTTTAAATAATTTTAATAATTAGAAGTCATCCGTGTTTTAAATTTTGACACTCACGGCTTAAATTGGGTTTAATAAAAACAATAATGATTTAGCTTAGTTATTGAAATGAACGGCACCAACTATTAGAAACTAACACATTCCTTTTAACAGCATTTTGTGCTAAGTTTGAAATTGTGTTCATTGTATTGTTGGTTTCCGCGTTCATATTTGCAGTTATGACAAAATGAAACACCCACAGTAACCTCCAAGCATTACATAGTCCATGGATTAGCCCTGGGGCTCATCACCTCGACAAATACGCCTTGTCTGAAATCAGAGCCGGCACATATGTACATACATACACTCCAGGGAAATGAATTGTTCGCGCCCGACCTGATTGCGGGCTTATGAGATTTTTTGCGGAGCCTGTTTAAATATAAATGATAAAAAGATGTTCACGTATATAGATAGTGGCATAATACAGTGTAAAAAGAGCATTTTTTGCCGATATCTCTTTGGATACATATTAAAGCAATCCTAAACAAAGAGATTTTTTTGTTGGAAATAGGTCAAACAGAATTCAAAATATTGTAAGATATTTTGTAAAGAAAAGATTACTAAAGCATATTTTGATAATATAAAAACCTACATTAAATTTTGACAATAGTTTCTCAAGTTTATATACTGATATTATAATTGCATTGCTAAAATATCATATAAAGTACTAGCTGACCCCGCGAACTTCGTATCGCCTCAAAATAATGTAATTTGATTTTCATTGTCATCAAACATGGCCATTTTTCTTTACCAAATTACCTTGCTATAAACAAATAATGTGCAATAAAAAATAATGCGACAGTAAATTGAGTTATAAACTATCCTATCTTTCAAGTTGGATCAAACTGCACAAGGAGTGCAATAATAATATATTAAGATAAGATAAGATAAGAAACTTTAAAGATACCTAATAAATCGTACTACAAAATGCACAAAGTCATTATTTATAAAAAATAAAAACTATAATTGGTGTCTAGTGGTGCCGGAAATAAATATTTACACAAACATAGACTAGTAATTACAAGTAACTTAACAATGCCAATGGACGGTCTCATTTTATATTCTATTTTAGTACATTTCGACCTAGTATTAAAAGCATACTGCCCCAAATAGCTGAATATAGCTTAGCAAATAGCTTGAATGCGACACTAATTTTAGAAATGGAATGATTCTGTCGATTGGTAAAGGAATAACTTCCATTAAGCTTGCCTAACTGTCTCGTTCAGGTATGCCTATGGATTTGAGGTGGAAGAGATAGCGTAATACGAGTAATATGTGGATTTTATTTTAGAAGTACCGACAAGGTTTTGGTTCCGCATCCAGTCCCAATAATTGGAAATTACGCATTACATCGGTACATCGGTAACCTATTCTATAAATTTTGATCATAATGCTGACAAACCAGTTACGTGATCTAAGGGAATAGAAGTGAAATGGTATTTGATGGTTTAATACGCTCAAAAATAACCAGCCTGTTTTAATTTTATTAAGTTGTAATGAAATATTGATCAATGATTATAAAGTATTATCATTTTCATTTATATAAACTTGAAAAATTTCAAGTTTATATAAATGAAAATCGCATGCGAGGAGATGCGGGTTCGAGTCCCGCCTGAGACAAAATTTTTCAAGTTTATATACTGATATCATAAGTGCAATTAAGTTGCTAAAATATCAAATAAAGTATCATTATCATTATTTTGAATTAAATTTAATATGCATTAATATAGGTAGATGTATGATAATTGTCGGTGTTTTCTTGTTTGGCATCGTCTCAAAATTGATTGCTTGAAAATTAGTATATATATTTTTTTAATTATTAGTGAGATAACTAAGGCGAGTCTTCAGTCAGCTTTCAACAAGAGAAAGCTAAAATTAAAGTTTCTGTTTTTTAACACTATTGTCGTATCTTATTTTCATAGAATGTCATATGGATAGTACTCTTTTAACTTACACCATTCCAAAAACGCCTCGTATCAGTGATCGACACTTTAATCTGTGTACAGGTACACGTCAATTTTCATTATAAACTGTCCGCTTTTTGTGGTTTCTCCTATCCGAACATTGAATTTAGTATTTTAATTTAAATAGGAACTCTGGTTACGAAATAATGATCTGTATCAAAAATAAAATAAATTTACATTTTCGAAAAATCGTGATCTCCACAAGCGGAGGACACTTCTTCCGCTTGAATTTTAAGATATCATTACACAATTTGTCTTAGGCGCCTCCAAAATCGAATTTTTACTATAATTGCCATGCTAGGCTGGTAGGTTAACGATAGCGGTTTTGGCAAAATCTAGCAATTATGATGATTCTTCTTTTGATCAGTCCTGTGTTCAGCTGTGAACTAATGCAGGCTGATGACGATGACGAGGTCACGTTGGGTCGGCGAGTTTATGGTTAAGAGCAGACGCTGTTACGCTTCTTCTTCCGGCAGTACCTACTTCTTTATTCTTCTCTTACGACACCCATGAACCGAACACGGGTTGAGCTATTTTATTTTTGACTGGCAACACACCGCACGCCTTAACTTGCAATAAACAAACAGTGCATTTCAATTATTCTACGTTCATTTGAAAACATTGAAATATTTTGTGTAGATACAATATACCTACCATATACGAACTTCCAAGACAGTGACTACTTTCAAACTATCACGATGGTATGATTACCAAGACAGGTTTTTTCAATAATATCACTCAGGGCTCTAATATTGCTACAAACATTAAATAAATGTGGACAACGTCACATACATTGGTATCATGCCAATAAAGTAACTATTTAAAATACTGGTTTTGTGGAAATCAGAAAAAACGAAGGTACCACAAACACCCAGACCCATGAAAATATTGAAAATTCGTGTTTTCTTAATTGGGATATGCAGGATCTCGGAGCAAGCGGCACCTTAAAAACCGATGCGTACACCACTCCACCTCGGAGGTCGAGTCGTTAATTATTATAAGTGTGGTCAAATTTATCTGATTGAAATGTTTTAGTACATTTTCACAATGTTAATGTGAGAACACAAAAATAAAGTAGGTAAACTCATTATTGGCATGCCGACCGGCTATTTGCGTGTCGCACGAGAAACAATTAAGGTAAAAAAACTAATGAACGGTTTTATGAAAACTCAAACGTTATTATTAGGCCACAAATAATGTATTTTCATTTTTCCATAATTCTTTTGTGATTTGTTTTTAAGTAAAACGTGTCAAATATAGTTTTCTTTTATAATAAACTATAGCCTTTTTAGCGTGATGTAGGGAAATAATACCTTTTTGTTTAGTTTCCGAAATTATTTCAAAAATTAAAATCAAAAAGTTTCATGAAGTTTTGTCATTTATGGAAAATAATTTATACTAAAAATGTAATGGCTTAAAAGTTAGATCAAAAACATATAAACTGTTTAATTTAAACCGATTGTTAATTATTTCTTTTGTATGTTGGAGGTAATAGTTATATGATATTTTAAGACTATACTGTACTTTAACTAAAGTATACTAATTTATTACTTTTGTTTATTTAGCTATTACTTTAAATCTTTCTTATCACAAATGTAGCAATCATTATAAAGATGCGCGCACAAAATGTCCAACAATTTAATCGTCTCCCCTTAAAGCATCGCTGACGTGTTAGCAAGCAAAAGTAACATGCATTTATTCCACTAGACCACTCGGAATCACATCTTCTGAGAGCTTCAAGTGTCTCCGGCGACGGTTTTAAACGGTAGACTAGAAATTCTAGTGCCGTCGCCGTCTGAAATGCAAACTTTATAAATAATTTCGCAAATGTATTAAGATTCTGTACTTCTATGTACAGGGGCACCTCAATAATGCATGGTGTAGCTGTAAGGTGGCTGTAAAACGTAGCGCTCGCGACTCAGGCCCGCTAAATGGCCCACGGTAAGAATTTAGTGTTAAAACGTGCTTCAATATGGGAACGAAGTGATAAAAGGAGCTGCACCGCAATCTGATGACATAAACTATATGGTATGAATTATGGGATTGTGGCAACCCTGTGACAATTTGTTGGAAAGATTATAGGGTTTTTAGTTCCGGATTAAGATTACTTTACGTAGTAAAACCTGTAGTGCTCTCCATACGTGAGTGATCTAGTGTCAAAAAAATTAAAATTCCTTCAATCAATATTTCGATTGCCTTAAGTAGGATTTGAATCAACTACCTTCTGTTGACCGGGTGTCTGTTTTTACCAATTAATCTACATTGTTTGTATACCAATTCAAAGAAAAAAATACTTGAGGTTTTACGCTGTAAGCCAGCTGACTTTCATAAAATGTTTTCTGTTACATCATCCGAATTAAATATTTTACAATCGGTTAAAATGAAACAGATTTATAAAGGTAATAATACTATTTTTAAAGCAATTGAATTACAGTCATAATTTAAAATATATTCAATCTACACACCAGCTTTAAACCATATAAAGTATAAATATATAAAAAAACAAGTTAAACGACTTTACTGAAAATAAAGTATTTTAACATACACACTGTTTAGACTCAAAGATCTTAGTGTAAAGCTCTAAGGGGATTTGGATGCCCTGGCAGATATGAAACACTTTTATGTTGTTCCTGTATGTATTCTGACCGTAATATACCGCGAAATATTTACGTCTATGATATTAGTAGTATGAGCGTCAATATACATTTTGGTATGAAATTTGCGTTGTAATTTTCATTCTGAAGTGTTTCATCAAAGTTTGTTGCCGTCTTGGGAGTATTCACACGTAGAAAGCTATTAAGTTCTTTCATATTCATCTTTATGATTTCCCAACAGGTTAGAACACACGAAACTTTCTGTTAAAGGCAATTCTATATTTCTTTATGTATGAACAATTGTTTATCTTTAATGTTTCACAAAACAAAACAAACAATTTCACAGTCAATCATCACGATCAACTACTACTTGGTGAATTTCTTTAATAAAAATCATTATCATCTGAGCGACGAAGCAACGAAACCCACACCTGGACATAGGCCTTCTCTGAGGATCTTCACATCGATCCGATCCGCGCTATCCTCTATTGTATGTGCAAACTATATATTTAGGTGTAGGTTCGGATAATTTTGATTTATTATTATAAATGTTATCAGAATATAACGGGTGTAAAAAAAACTAAACGCAGATCTAAAAACTACGTACTGTCCCCATCACTAGGATAATTTTTTTCTTTAGAACCATACCTGGGAAACAGCTGGTTCCGAAGATATTGAGTCAATATGAAAAGTCACTATTTTGTTTTCCATTTTATTACAAAAACTGTTGCCAAAGGTTACTTAAAAACTTTTCTTCTTACAATCATAGTGTTTTTTTTTATTTCGTTTATAATACGGCTTTTTTAATTACAATACGCAATGTACGGCTCAGCGCGGACGAATTTTGAACTTAGCAGCCATCTCCAGCGCAGCGGCCGGCCGCTGCCCACGCTCCGGCTGCTATACATTGCGCGCTATGAATTATAATATTTTTTTGACTCCCAAAAATAAAAATCATTTCCCAGCTATGATATTTTGTAATATGACTTGGTTTGCTTTTCAGATTGCGTAGCTTCAGGGTTTGCGTTTAGTTTTTTTACACCCTGTATAGTCTGTAGCTTTTCAAGTTAACAATTGTTTGTATTATTAGTATTATCTTATCTGTGGTATTATGAAATAATTACATTTAATGATTAAATTATTAACAGATTATCCATCCACCTTTTTATTTGCTATTAAATTTTCCTTATACCTTGTTAATGTTTTCAATAACAGATAACTTAAAACGACACTATCACAGAATTGCAAATCTCAACAAGCTACCATTACATGAGTAACATTGAAAATACTTTTAATAAGCGAAATAGCCACTGGACATTCACATAGAAAAGTGTAATAACAAAATGGGCAATCCATTAGGGCTAATGTATGATATTAAATGTAGCAATGGGGAGATGCATTACCGAATGGTATCCAGCGGGGCATGAACAGGATCCGTGCATTCGGAGTATTAGCTGGCACTAACTACGATTTTGTGAAAGTATTGCGTTCTGGTTTAGCTTTGAATCGGCCGTTTTACCGTTTTGCAACTTTAGTTTTTGTATATTTTAATCTAAAAGATTTTTTTATGTATCTTTAAATTATGTGAATTTTATACATCAATAATCTATCATTATTTTAAATATTTAGGTAGAAAATAAAGTGATTGCTGTAGTTTTCTTTTTTACTACTACAAGTTAGATAAAAAAATCTGTGTTTGTTATTGAAAAATGTTTAAATACAAAAGATATAATAGACTTGGATCAATCCGCTTTCTCTTTTTCCAACTATACCAATTTTAAAGTAATAGGTTTTTTTAAAAAGAATTCAGCACATCATCCTTGATCCATTATCAATAAAACCAAACGCGAAACAAATTTTTTGTTTAACATACTAATAAATTTACTTTAATTATTATTTGTTGCTAGAGACCAATAGTAATTAAAGTTATATCTAAGAAACCTGATTTTTTATTAGTTATTGATCTTGTTATCTGATGTAGGTAATAAATAACAAAAAGAAACAATAAAAGCCTGTCACCGAAAAATTAAAATGTGATATTGGGAAAAAACTAAAAATTAATACTTTTAATAAATAAAAACATTTGATCTTATTAATTCCATTATTGTTAATTTAGCACCAAAACAAATATTTGCAGAACTATGTCTATTTTAATGATTCTCGTTGCACAGAAAACTGAAAACTATTTTTAAATATTTTCCTTCTCATTATTGTTAGAAATATCTTTAGAAGCAATTCTAATTACTTAATAGTTATTTGTTATACAAGAGTGCAAAGTTCCTTTTTAACCGCGTGCTCAACTTTGATGACCGAGCAAGCAAAGAATTCTAAAATTGCACTCGAGTGCAACACGTAACTTTTCATCCCCCCTTAGCGAGGAAATGACTAAATGCAAAATAAAACATTTACAATCACAAGATACTTTTATTTCAGTTTAGGTATATATTTACTACAACATTATGATATGTAAGTATTACAGAAATAAACTTCTTCGTCGCTGGAATCACTCATTTTCGTGTTTTTTTTACTTGTTTACAAGTTTTTTATTTAATTTTAAACAATACGAATTCAAAACAAAATGGCGAGCGCAAAGCAAATTGAAAACAAAAGTACACCAAGGAGGTTAAGAGTCTGAGTAACAAATAAAAAAAAAGTTGTATGATAAATACGGCACCATGGAGATGAAAGTAAATAGGTTTAATGATGTTTTGAAATCACATACCTAGTGCACGCGATGTTCTAAATTCAAATTTACTTTATCCTCTAGCGAATAAAAACCGCTTTTGCACTCAGATATCGAAGAGCAAAAATACTCTTTCCGAGATGGTGGGATGAAAAGTAAATTACTTATTTTTATTATATAACTGTCTTTCAATTTTAACTAGTACCTAGTGTTTATAAATAACATAATACCTACATATTGTAATTTATAGTTCAATAACTTAAACAAATAAACATTTACTGCAAAATTACAAATCAGCAAAATTAAAGCATAATTTAAGCAACCCTTTATTTGATAAGTTTATTTATAGACATGGGGTGCGTATCTCATTATGGTCACGTGACTTCTGAATACCCTTGGGATTTGATATGATTTTGTTTTTTATTCTAGCTTGTAGGCTTCTACGTCTGCAAATTTGAAATTTAGCTTTTTTTGCAATGCCATCGTAGGTATACTGTACGGGTAACAAACTTGCTAGCAAAATAATGTAGAAATGAGTAAACAATTAGCTATGTGAGTATGTAATTATGTAGATATCACGACCTTCGTGGCGAAGTGGCGAAATCATCGGTTTTTAAGATGTCACTTGCTAAGAGGTCCGGGTTCAATTCTCAGACGGGAACAGTAGAAAAAAAATTGTTTTCAACATTTCCTAGTTCTGAGTTTTTGTGGTACTGCACCACCGTTGATACTGTTTTCTGTTATCAAACACAGTAGGTAATTACATTTATTTATACATTTTTTTATACAAACGTAGCAAAGAAATAAATATCGATCGACAAATAAATGCCGATAAAAGAGAGGCCCATTCAACCATTGTCTCAGTTAATAAGGTCCAGTATCAAGTATAAAAAATTAAATATTAATGTTTTGTATGCATAGATCCGTTATTATTTACTATTTTTAGTCAGGTCATAAGTTCTGTCACCAAATAAAAACTTTTGAATTTAGAATGCTGGCCACAAAAAAGTTTATTGAATTCGAATTTCGAATTTTTCATGAAAATAAAAATGTGTACTTTTTAGAATTTTCCTCATTTTTAAATATGGAGTGGACACTTAAAGAAGACCGTGTCGCGGTTATTGCGTTGCATCGTTGCGGTTACGCGCCAATTCGCCAAGACGACCATTTGGATCAGCGGTAGTTAACGCTGCTTCTGAGCCATGGGTCGCGGGTTTGATCCCCGCACAGTACAAATATTTGTGTGCATGAACATGTCTGTTTGTACTGGTCTGGGTGTTTCCTATGCATTATAAGTATGTATTTACATAAAAAAAGAATATAAGTAAGTTTATCGGTTGTCTAGTACCATACGACAGGGTACTTAATAGTACCTTAATTTGGGACTAGATGGCTCTGTGTGGCCCAGTGAGGCATGTCTAAAATATTTATTTATTTATTTATAATTCAGATTTTCGACTTACTGAAAAATTTGAATATAACTAAAAGATTCGTTTATCGTACCATAAAACAATACAATGAAGACTCTAGTGTAGATGACAGGTCAAAAAGTGGTCGCCCTCGCTCTGTTAGGACTCCAGCAGTGATAAAAGCTGTGAAGACGCGAATTCAAAGAAATCCCATACGTAAGCAGAAACTGTTGGCTCTTCAGATGGGGTTAAGCAGGACCACGGTGAAAAGGGTGTTAAATGAAGACTTAGGGCTTAGGGCATATCAAAGAAAAAGAGGACATCGTTTGGACGCTCGTTTAATGGACCTGAGACTGAAGAGATGCCGCACTTTGTTGAAGCGGTACGCGGGAAAAAAGCATCGGGAAATTCTTTTTTCGGATGAAAAAATTTTCACCGTGGAAGAGAGCTACAACAAACAAAATGATAAGGTGTACGCACACAGCAGTGAAGAACCGAGCAACCGTATTCCGCGTGTCCAACGAGGTCATTTTCTATCCTCGCTCATGGTTTGGTTGGGAGTCTCTTATTGGGGCTTAACTGAGGTACATTTTTGTGAGAAAGGCGTAAAATCGAATGCAGTTGTGTATCAAAATACAGTCCTCAAGAACTTTGTGGAACCTGTTTCTCATACCATGTTTAATAACAGACACTGGGTATTCCAACAAGATTCTGCGAAAGCTCATAGAGCGAAAAGCACACAAGACTGGCTGGCGGCGCGTGAAATCGACTTCATCCGGCACGAAGACTGGCCCTCCTCCAGTCCAGATTTGAGTCCGTTAGATTACAAGATATGGCAACACTTGGCGGAAAAGGCCTGCTCAAAGCCTCATCCTGATTTGGAGTCACTCAAGGCATCCTTGATTAAGGCAGCCGCCTATATTGACATGGACCTCGTTCGTGCTGCGATAGACGACTGGCCGCGCAGATTGAAGGCTTGTATTCAAAATCGCGGGGGTCATTTTGAATAAACTTTATTACTTTATGAATCTATGTTATATTAAGTTCATTTTGCTATATAAATAGTTACATAAATTATAAACATGTCTAAATTATTTCATATTACACATGTGACAGAACTTATGACCTGACTATAGGTATTATGATATATATTGTTTGATATACTACATACTATAAAAGATCCTACAAAGTAAATTCATACACCGCTCGGCGAGAAATTGCCCAAACATGAAGGAATATCGGCAGAGGCGAACTTCGTTCACCTGCAGCTCATTAGACAGGGAAAGTTGCTCAAACAAGACATGGGTAGAGAAAATTAACTTTGTAAATAGACGTCCCAAGTGTGATGTGTTTAATGAAACTCGTTACAGAAGTTTGTTTGAATTACATTTTTGGTCGTAACATCCGCGTTGTTGTTTTGGTTTTAAAATATATTTGAATATTTATATTTATTTTGGAAATTTATATTTATTTTATAGGTTTACCATAATCTAAACGTTAGGTACCTCATAAACGTTAATCGTGCCTGAAAAAAAAATTTGGTATACATTAATGAAAGAATTGAAGTCAGACTCGCACTCAGAGGGTTCCGAATAAATTTGAAAGAACAATAAGTAGGTAACTGGTTCAGAAATCGAGTCTCGCAGTTTTATACGAAATTACCCTTGTTTTTTTATTATTTAATTGTAAATTTAAGATGGTTCCATAACAACTACCCTGTACCAACTGTTTAAACTTTATAGTTCTAGGTCGCCGGGAACAACCTTGTAAATTTTGATATTTTGACAGTGTCATAATACACTTCATAAGTGGCATAAATGACCTTACCTTTTTTATTCGTTTATTTAGACATTTTTAGGCACTGCTTTGAGGGGCTATAAATCTGAGTATAATATGGTTTTAGCTACATTTTCCTAATTCTTAAGATACCTAAACGGTCCTGGCAGACAAACGGACAAAATAATATCAAAATGTACTTAGGTACTTGTAGGTATAAGGATTCCATTTTTTTTCCTTTACAGTACGGAGATCTAAAAACTTACAAATTGTACACTGGCATGACTAACGGCCGGTCCCAATAATCTATCTATCTTCAGTTTTGGCATATCGGAGATAGAAAACATCTTCTGTCTCTGATTTTGTCGTCCAGAGAAACACAGACAGAAGTGGTTTTCTATCTCCGATATGCCAAAACTGAAGATAGATAGGTTATTAGGACCGGCCGTTAAAGTATCTATTTATTGGATATGCCGTGTGTTGACGATACATTCAAGAATACTCTTATACTCTCATCCTACAGTTAATTAGAAAAAGTGAGTAAAGGTGTGTACTGCCAGAAGGAGACGGGTAGCAGAGTAAGCAGGGTGAAACATTATCTGGCAACATAAGAATATCATAAAATTGTGAAAGTCTGATAGCAATCATTTATCATAATTATGATAACTAGATTTGTCGTTTTTGACTGATTAGTAAACCCATTTTTATAATTCTCGATACAATAGGCACATAATCTCCACCTTTTCTAGGACTTAAGATATAGGTAGGTATTTAAAATAAAATTTATTTATATCGGTTCAACAGTTTAAGGTAACGAGGACAGACACATTTTCACATTAAGGCCTGGTAGTTCGGCATCTACTCGTATCATAGGCGCTCCGTAAAGCTCCAGCGCGTGACAGTACGGCCCAAAGAACCGCCGCACTCACGTATTTTGTAGTTATTTAAACATAGTAATTAAGCATATCATTTATGAAATCAAACTCAGCGACTTTGTCTATAAATATACAACGTGTTCCTTTTGATATCCCATAACTCTAGGGTATTAAACAGACCATGGTGAAGAATCAAATTGCGAATTATTTTTCAATTTTTTTGTTCAATGTTTTCATACAAAATAATTCTAAAAAGTCACGACTGTTTATATAAAACACCCTTACCTTGTTATGAATGAACTTTTGAATGAAAACGATATACCTACTCGTACCTACTTATCAATGAAACACTTACACACTTCAATGTTTTTTACAAGTTACGCTCTCCCGCTACTTTACTACGAGTACTACACTTTAGTGTAAGTTTGCCAACGTCTCGCAAAACTAAGGATTCGCCATACTGGTTACATTTTTTAAACAAATTTAACTAAAATTTATGTTATATTCGAAACTATTGATTTTTGAACCACATGCTCTAGGGTGTTTTATATTATTTTTACCTATAGAACATAACCTTTGAGTTATGGGATATCAAAAGGAACACGTTGTATAGTAGCTTTAAATTTGGATTAAAAAGTTACCTTAAAAATTTCGTAATTTAGTCGTTATTTTGAAAAAACATTACAAACAGGTGCAGTTTTGTGATTTTTTTCTACCGAGCAAAGTTAATCAAATCATGTAACGGAGACTAGATTCTTAAGTAATAAATATATTTTTTCCAGACTTTAAAACGCTGTTTTTTAAGTCTCAGATGGGTTTTAAAAACTCAAAAACGCTGCCTACCAAAGACTACCAAGCCTTAAGAATATAAACATAGATATGGATGAAATTGATTTTATTTTAATTGCAAAAACTTTTTAAAGACGAGTGCTGTCAGTAACTACTTTTTCTGTAGCTTGATTGAAATTAAATACAATCGAATATCTGTCTGATTGAAAATCTCTGAAAAAATACCTATCTGTTTGAAAACAATAATCAACTCTTAACTATTTCTAAATTAAATACCGCTTGCTTATTCACACGCAATGGGTAAAAGCTTTTCGACTGATAAACAAATTCATTCGATTTATTTTGCTATAAATTACCAGTATTAACAAAAATTTTATGAGTTGATTTAATTATCTTTTTTTAATACCATATCTTTTAATTGAAAAATAGAACACATTATTTTATTTTTGAATCCAAAGCGTTGAAATTGAAATACTGATTTGTTAACGGAAAAATGTTTGTCGCAGTACTCCAACAATATTTCGTAATAGTTTTTGCTACGCGTTCGATTGGTTCTTAACTAACTTATTACAGGGTTCGTGGCCTATGATAATTCTCTAGTATCTAAATGAAAAAATCCTCCAAAGAACTTTTGCCACTGCCACGTATGCCAGGGTTGGCGATCACATTCTAGCCAATGATGTAGATAAAACTCTTCTGTCAGTTTTTTTTTCTATTAATGCTTCATTTGTTGCTTTGTATGACGCCTAAAAAATGAGAAGGGGTGGTACTTTACTATCTTCCAAACGAAAAAAAAAGAAAAATGTATGGTACTTCTAACTTAAGCTTGAGAAAATCAAGACGAGAAAACGTGCTTATTTCTTTTTTTTCTTTCAAATCGGACTTACAAAAAAACAAAGCGTTCTAAGTTCCAAGGTTTTTTGAGGTGCAACATTCTAATAAAGTACGTTCAAAACATTAGTCAACGCAAAACGACAAGTCATTTTGAAACACGCCTGTTGAAAATAAACTGCTAACGTTTAAATCAGAAGATATGAACTTTTGCAACATCATGATATGGTTACTGCATTCGCATTCCGTTTTTATCACACAGCTTTCGACCTTACTGGAAAAGAAATAGAATAATAATTTAAGTGAACGGTGTTTCAGCAGTATGGACAAACGTGTCCCCACCCTAGCTATCAAATCAACACAGGCCTTGGCAGTGACTAGCAAAGAATACAGCAAATCATCGTTCAAAGATTATTTGGTCGATAGCTTTGAATTCAGCTGATTTTATTTACTCTGCTTGCGTAAACGGTTCGAAGCAGTTATACAAATCTACTTCATCCGAATATTTATTGGCATATAGTAAGTCGCATTAACATTTGCTAACTAAACAGCACTTTTAAGATGTAAATCGTTAGATATTATGGCGATCTCAACAACAACATTATAATATGGTACCTAATATTTTTTTATCGCCCTGTTTTGTCTGGAAGCAAGTTCGAACTCAGCTATTTGATAAGAGCATTTAAATTTCCAAAATTTACTATCTCAAGCGGACGCTTTTTCGGGGTGGGATCTACCTCCTAGTGGTCCCCCTGGGCAACGGCATCTTTGGTTTTCTAACCAATGATGACGGCTAACAGATCCCTCTGCGGTGGTAGGCTTCGCAAGAGGCTGCCTGGATGCTACAACCCTCCTGCCGTAGTCATGCGCCAAACAGTTTTTCTGTGTTCCGCTGGTGTGTGGGAGAACCAGTGCGTCTGGGTTAGCTCACTCCATCTTAGGCTTCTTCTTAACCGTATAGTAAAGTATGTAGTCAAGAGCAAGCCCATTATTTATAAAAGAATAAAAAATCGCTGCTGCTACCTTCTTCAAAAATCTAGACTAAACATTATTGTAAGTTATGAGGATTTCCTTGTGACAGTTCGGCTACACGTATGTATATGCGGTCGTCGAGCAACGTCTAATGCGAACTCGTGAACTATTTAAAAAAAACACTAACACTAGCAAGCGACTTTTGAAAATACCTCTTATAATTATTATCGTAATCATCAAACCAAGTCAGTCTTCAGAAGCATTTGACATAAAAATATTTCTCTGAAAATAGGGTTATAGAAATTTTCATACTTGGTAGGCGGTTTAGCAAGTACGGTTAGGACATTAAAGATAAAAAGACCCTTTTTCCCTTCTTCTTTTTGCAGTACCTACTTCTTTAGTCACTCCTTAGATATGGTTGAAAAGTGATAGTACTATTCCATCTTAGGCTGGCACTACACGCCCAGCTACACTAGGCCTATTTCATTCATAGATAAGCGCTCAGTATAGGTCCACTACAATAGAAATGGCTACAATGAGGCGCTAAACCTCAAGTTCACCTGCTTCAGCCGCCATACCTACTAGACGTGATCCGACTAAACGTAAGGTAGATGGAAACTAAATCCTTCGTCTATAATGGCGATCGGTACCGACGTATATAGCACAACTAAACACCGTCACAGTTTTAACTGAAAACAAACAATCGTGTTCCCCGAACGTTATTACCACAATACGGAGAATCCTACTTTAGAACAAAAACACACATCGAATAAATTCAATTCTCTCGTTTTACGAATCGTTAAATCTATGTTTGTGAAACATGCGCGAGCACGGCCAGCGTCGTCTCGAAATTGGACAAAAACGATGAAAAGGCTCCGCGATCCCTTTTAAAATGCTATTTTCTTTTTACATCCGATGAACCGTGAAAATGTGGGCGAGTATAGGGCTGGATTGAGTTAGCTGAGCGAAGGAAAACTGCGAAACATTTTTAATATAAACAAAAGAGCGAACAGAAAGGGCCCAATTATAATCTTTTGCTGAAAAAATATCGAGATTGAACGCATGATTTACCAGCATATTTGATGAGAGTAAATCATTCCTTACAGAAAAAGAAATATTAAAAATGATGATTATCATTTATGTTAGTGAATAAGACTCATTCTTGGTTTAAGGTTTGCACTTAGTTTTCACAACTTTACATTATTGGTCAGATCATCAGATTATAACTCAAAGAGTAGAATATTAAGTTAATTCAGAATTACAATCCTGCATTGTGAGGACCTGCATTGTGAACTCATAGACTTACCTTTAAATCCTGCAGCAGACAAGATTAACAAGAACAAAAGCAAAATAAACATAAAACAGGTACCTAAAGATTTTGATAACATATTTCTATAAAACATTTCATAAAATATACTTGGATTCAGTACCAAAACGTGGGCAGACGATGAAAACTGTTTCTCCGAAAATATATTCTTCGTTTGTTATCTATCACTCTTTTGCATAAATTCAAATCAACCTTTAAGGGAAAAGAAGGAACTTTATAAAAAAATATATATTTTTAAAAGTGTCGCAAGACCAATTTCTTGTTACATTTTATTTGATATGCCAAACTATAATAAATTTTGAATAAAAACTTAGCCCTGCCGGTTCTCAATTTTCGTCCAAGATGTATAAACTAACCAGACAGACGTCGTTAGATTAAATTGTTCTTTCAAGATGCAAATATCATCAACAGTAGTATACATAACTTAGTTCAAATGAAGTAAATTACTTGGAACGCCAAAATCTTTGGTTGAATATGATTTCAGCAAGTCTGGAGATTGGATATTTTATTTGAAAAAGTTCAGTGACCTCAACTATTAGAACTGAAGGATACCTAAGTGAAAACAGTAACCACTAACTATAATCGGCTGCAAAATATTATATAACGAGTAAAATGATTTTCAATACCTTACGAAGAAATAGAATATCCCAGTTATTCATAATAATGTGCTCTGCTTAGGAGAAAACCCTTTTTTCTTCGTTTTATTTAAAAGTATGAACTATTCTCTTCTATTATTCTTTTGAAACTAGCTGAAAATCTAAATGACATTAAAATTGGGCAACATTAATAGTTTTCATTCATCCTATAAGAGAATTAGATAGGTACTATTTGAAGTATGATAGACAAACATAATAGATTTAACTGTTGTTTTAGCAGTGATGGTGGAACAACTGACTACAAATCTTATTATTGATTTAGACGTCTCAATTTAATAATTTGTCTTTGTCTACTTATTTTTTTTAATATTCAATAGTCTTAGCCATAAGTAAAATAAACAACTAAAATTAAATGCACAGTCCAAAATAAAATAAAAAACATGTTTCATACCTTACCTTAATTAAAATTCAATTTATGACAAAATGCATCTACATGTATGTAAATCAAAAGGTCATATTGTACTAGAAGGCGCTCATTTGGTGGTTACTATTAAAAATAATCGTAAAAAAAAAATACACGACTCGGACGAATTTTTTCCCCAAAAGGCGAACAGTGTCCAATTTGGATGGAAACACGAACTTATTATTCGTTATTCCGTTCTATTTTTCTCAACAAGAGAAACTAATCTAAAGAAAATTTTCGAGTCCCTGTGAAGAAAATAAGCTTACAAGGAAGTGCAGTTCCCTCGCACGAATACCGCCTAGAATACCGGTTGGAAACAAACTTTAAATTAAAGTTTTTCAAGGGGAATAAGAATTTTCACATTTCCATCGGGCCCCCAGGGGCTAATAATTAAGTTTCAGATGCACAAAGTTGTTTACCATTTATGATATTAAAGATAAAGTTAGAATAAACAAGACTTAGCGGAAAACGCGAAAAGTATGCTTATTGTTATAAACTCTGGGTTTCTTTGAGACCAACACTTAATTGCTTGTTTATTTTTATGGTTATTGATAATTTATTTTCCACAGCACTATGTAAGTATTTAAAAATGTTTTTAGAGATAGCTAAATTAAACAAATCAAATAATCTCTTTATTAATATGCATTGAAAATGTTTTTAAAGGCACGTTCTTTAGGGGCGCTATGTGAATTCAAATCATGAATTTTAATTTCTATTGCGAAGTAGCTATATTATTATGGTGATAGCCTAGCGACAAGTACTTTACTTTACTTTAATGTGTAAATTATGTAGTATTTTTATTAGCTTACACTATTAAAATTATTATATGTTCTTAGTAGATAGAAAATGTCGGACCAATAAAGTCATCAATTTTATACAAACTAAGTAAGTTATTTTTCAAAATAAAAAAAAACAACAGTTGTCTATGATTTTTAAAAACCTCGAATCTATGAACTCTAGTGATAATGACCACGAAAGCTGAAATTACAATTTATAAAATCTTTTTCTCATTAATAAATACAACAAAATTTTAT
This sequence comes from Anania crocealis, assembly GCA_949315895.1. Classification (NCBI taxonomy): domain Eukaryota; kingdom Metazoa; phylum Arthropoda; class Insecta; order Lepidoptera; family Crambidae; genus Anania; species Anania crocealis. The sequence goes on from OX438862.1 coordinate 14,006,157, forward strand.
CGAATATTAACCGTAATCTATTAAGAATAGAAGTAAACCCCAGTATCTAATTTTGGGGACAGCACAGGACACCCTGCTATATTACACAATACAGGCAATTCTATTCACATTAATGCTCAGTCAATCAGGCGTGAAGTCTTTATATCTTGAGTCACGTGGCGGACGGATGGTCAGGAAAACCAGTGGGGAATGTGTTTGAGCGAGACTAACGTACTCAAAACCGTACCACATACAGAGATATAGATCTCACGTAGAGGCATTTACTGGCAAATAACGATTTAACACGATTAAGAAAAAATGGAAGATTTCTCAAGGTCAGATACATGTTATCTATCCGTTAAATTTTAAGATAACTTGTCTGAAAAGTCAACCAGATATGCTAAAGTAGGTACTCCATAAATGACTGACATTTTCAAACTGGACATCTTATATTTTATCCAACAGATGGCTTTTATCGGACCATTGAAAAATCAGCCCAATCAAGAAAATATCTCTCAATATGGATACTATCACTTATTATAAGGCCAGTGCCTAAATCTTTACTACACCTACTAGGTACCTAATGTTTGTGTCGTGGTAATGCCGGCACGTTAAAAAAATTTCATCACCAATTAATTCTCTTCCTGTGAATGTGGTGGGGCGACTAAATGCGAATAGAAGAAGGCTCGTAGCAGCGTCTTCCCTCCACTATTGGCCAAACTGCGGTCGCCAGCCGACAGCAAAACGTGGCGATTATGGCAAAATCCTTTTTTTAGGAGAGGCCTGCGTCCAGCATAGGATTGAAATGGGCTGGTTAAAATTATGATCTTATATGTTTCGGTCAACTTTCATTATACATTTTTTTGTTATAATTGTTGAATAGAGTGGCTGATTTATTTTAATGTTTTCCACTTTTAATTATCTTACCACCACTTCAGTTCATGGCAGACTAACTGTAGCGAATATTCAAAAACTTCGTTCTATTTTAAAAGAAAAGTGTTTTTTCAAGGTATCAGTCTTAATTTTCTGCGCTTAGGAATGAAATTTAATTTTCGAAGCTTTACCCCATCGAACAAAAAATATATTGAATATGGCCAAACCCATATTGGCGATCGTGATTAGTCATAATTAGAAAAAGATGATAAATAACCTTTTCTTTTTCGTTAGTTGAAAATAGAGATATACGAGTATATAGTAGGAACTGAGTAAGCATAGTGTAAGTAATCATAATCATCTTTGTCCATTATGTAAAAAAAAACGTGAAAATATAGATTAATGATAAGGAATCTGAGTCATATCTCAACCAAAGTTTGCAAAAGTAGTTTTTTTTAACTAATTATAATATCATAAAAGTCAATTACTATTTAGCAGAAAATCTAAACGCGTTAAATTTAATAAACAGTACAAAAGGACTCTTCCATGAACACATTTCCAGAGTAGAATGACGTCTCTGAAATTTTAATTCCCTGTCCACATATTATAACGGAGCAAATGACAGTGGAACGAAATTGGGAATTGTGAGACAGTATATTATTTGCGGAAAAATCAATGGCGGACCGCTTCCGATAGGAGCATTCGAGGAACAGGAAGCCAGATCATTATTATTACTATCCACACCATGAATAGGAGCGTGGCAGTCGACATCCGCGTATTACGTTTCCTTTGTACCGTTGATGGCTTTATAAAAGCTGTTATTTTGTCAACGTGACAGCCCCTTAATTTGTGAGTTTGGCGGGTCTAGCTCAAATAGACGAACTTCTTATTTAGGCACAACTAAAGTGTTGAAAGATGTATTCAATTCTCGATTTATTTTGTTCGGTTTTTGATTTTAATTTGGGTATTAGGTATGCTTCAGGTCAAAAAATGAAGTTACACAATAAAACAATTATATTACCGAAAAGAATGAATTAAACAAATTTTGTTTAAACACAAAAAAATACTGCCAATCATTACGTACTGATAGAAAACTAGTTTTATAAACATACTTTATGTCACATACCTATTTGTTGGCTTAAACATGGTGACCATGTAAGATTATCGTAAGAGTTAGTTATTTCGAGATTTCTACCATGTACTTTGTTTTTCGGAAACTCATAAAATACAAGGTACATGGTAGAAATCTCGAAATAACTAACTCTTACACATATTTGATGTTTAAAAGTCTTCTTTTACCTACTTTTAAAAGTACGGTTAACGGTTTTTTATGATAATAATTTGTATTGCCGCAGGGGCCAAAAATAGACAAAATTTAGGATTTATTTGTCAGTGAACATAATTCTACAGCTCTTTTGAAATATTTGACAAGATTAATGGACGAATCCTTCAATGGTACTTCATTTTCTTATTCATGAAAATAAGATTCAATAATAAAGACTTGATGACATCAAAAATAGGTTTAGCGACGGCACAGCTGTTTCAAAAACTCAATATTGTCCCAGCCAGTATCTTTTTGCGCTATTACGCTTTACTATGTATTTATTCAAACTGGAACAAAGTACAGACAAAGTCACAACTTTAACTATTTGAAGACGGTGAATTTTCCGACGCCCTATAACTGAATTTACGATCGACTGTACTAGAGGGGAGACAAAGATCACGAGCCCTCTTTTTATATTATTGACGTGTCGCAAACTAAATTGGTACCTTTTTGGGGGAAATCTGTTTTATTTGACGTATTTCTTTTTGAATCTCAGATTTCAGCGGTTCCATATGATACAAACGATACACAATACACTTTATTTAATAATGAGCACATATTGATTGAATTCAAACTATTGCGGCCACTCTATACTCGTTTTCTTATGTGGAAAAATGATGAAATATAACTGTCTTTGTATTTTGTTTTGATATCGACATTTTTAACTATATTTTGTCTATACATATTTGAAATGTATGATCACGAACGACCACAGGAAGTCCGTTTTATAAAAGCTCATACTTTATATATTTATAGGTAAAATCCGCTTAATTTAACTTTAGCTGGACCCAACTAAAATTGTCGAAAACGCAGAATCATCATAAAATGTGTGCACTCAAAACAGCAGTTTTTATTTAAATTAATTTTATTTAACGTCATTTACAAGTGTATTTGGAATAAATTAACAAGGTTTTAACTTGTTTTCATGTACATTATTTTCAAAATGGCGACAGAAAGAATTTGTGATTTCAACTAGCTGATAAAAACCTTGTAAATTTGTTCAATCTAATTTGTCAGTGTCAATATTACTTTAATCAAATCTGCATATTGAGGGAATCCATCCTCACAAGTAGTAATCGACTTTGACGTTTCATGCAAATCTGTTTCGGCCCTTTTTTGTCTGGAGCTCTTTCATTGTTCGTAATGTGATTAGGCGAGGCCTCGAATCGAGTACCCTCTTCTACGAGGGCGCTAAATAAGATACGACGTTTTCCGCCTTAGGCACCTTTGATGGTGCTCTTTAGGGTCCCACGTTCGTTCGACCTAATACACTGAACCTTGTTGTCAGTACTTTTTTTTCAGTGAAAATGGTATAAAAATGTTAAATTGTGTTGAATTTGCAAGTTTCTTTCCATCAGGAGCTCAAACATGGTGTACGAATACTTTGAATAACCTGGCGTTACTAGCACATTTTTATCAGTCTGGTCGCACTAAGGTTTAAATCCAAAGGAGAGTTTTCAAGGTTAAACGTGTAATTTGTCACAAACTTGTGTTTTTTGTTTCAAAGCGGTACAAGGTATCTATAGTTATTTTTTTTTTTCGAATAATGCAGTTTTGACGATTTATTTAAAACGAAATACTCTCAAATATTCCCTGTACTGCTTGCTTCAAAGGGCGTGCAAAGGTTCATTCGTTAAATTAAATTGTCTTCAGAGAAGGAGACTTCATCACTTCGCTTAAACCTCTTTATATCTACCTTCTACTCATAAGTATGTAATACCTAATTCAAACGTAACCCTACCAAAAAGTTTGATACATCAGAAGATTGATTGGCAAATGGTATAAAAGGTATAAAGGTTAAAAAATCAAGAAGGTGAAATATGATATTTATAAAGTACTCTGACCTAAAACGAAAAACGGTTTTATGACAAAAAATGTACCTACCTGATGAATGAAATCTGATTTTGAAAATAAAGAATCGTCAAGTAACTTTCAACTCGTGCTTATCCTGCTTTAAAGCTTCGTCACGAATTCCGAACCTCTTTTATTGGTCGCCATTATGATAATTACATTAAGGTCCGTTTTCGATACTTCGTCTTTTGAATTTGTTCTGTTGTTACACTTAGGATCTTAGGTCTCTGCTTCTTGAATATTGATCAGCTCATTAAGACAAATCGCACTTATTGCCTACGTGATACTTTTCTAAGTTACCTCCTCTTCTTTTACGTAGTTTATCATAGCATTCACGTTAATAAGATCGTTAATTAGTTTAGTTGAGTTAATTATAAAATTAGTCAAACTAGCACAAGGCTTCTTTATTCATATTACGTTTCTCAAATTAGTTTAGCTCTTCAGAATTGAAGCTAATTTCATTTGTTAATTTAGCTGCCTAAAAATGTTTGCGATCTGACTGGGTAAGAAGCACAATTAAGCAGACAGACGTTATTTTCGGTGAATTTACTTTGTTCTATATTTAATTTAATTGTGTATTCTAACGATGAAATTGGTAATGTGAGCAATGAAAATTACTAAGACATTGAATTAATATATTAAATTTCTCCGTAAAACCAAATATTTTCTAATATTAAGATTAAGTGCGGATTATAAACCTTGTGGAGTATCTCAACTCCAAAACAATATTGTTATGGTAGAGAGGGATCTCATAACACAGGTGCTTTGTACTTAAAACGAGACCCCGATCATATTTCTATGATTGTACATGACCTACTGAATAAAGATTTTGATTTGATTTGATTTGTTTTTAATTGGACTTGGTGTAAAAATGTTAAAGCTTGACTTGAAATTGCAAGAAAAGGTACTTGAAGTCGTTAAACAGATGCTCGTCTTACATGAAAAAAATCTTTTCAACAATGTTTTCTAGAAAACATGATCTTTTAAACTGTATAAAACTACACACCTAAACAATAAGTATTAGCTTATTGCTTGGGTGTGTATTTAAAAATATGCAGAAAAGTCCTTATCATTTTATCGGGGCATCAGCATTTATCTTAAAGACATCTTCTTTAAGATAAATGCCCCGTCGGTCTAGTGGATTTAGTACTGGGCCAAGACCTCGGGGTCCTTCCCGTGGAAGGCAACAAGAGTTTCGAATTTTTAAACATTGATCAAGTTTGCGATCTCCAACTTATATTTACATAATAGTGTTCGATGAAAAGGTAATAAATTATTAAAGTGCATGTATGCTTCAATTTGCAATTAGATCAAAATAGCACCCGATATTTGATGTCGTTAAGTGATATTGCTTGCCTCATGAATTAGTATATCATCTGTTGATCGATCCAGAGCTCGTCTGGTCAAGTTGTGCCAACCTCAGTCCAATTTGGGTGCCATAATAGCCGACGCTGCAAAATGTATGGACTTGAGATAACAACTTTAATAGCGACGGTACGGAATCCCCCATTATGTGTCATTATAGCAATAAACCCTGGTTAATAGTTTTGGGTTGTACATGAGAAATATGACATCGTCCTGGAGACATATAAAATATTTTTTATTTAATAGAATATACTTTTCGAAATACTTAAGCTTTAGTTTCATCTAAACTGTATGCTTAAGTTATATGATATACAATTCTATAAAATCTGTTTAAACAGCAGGATTTTTCATTTGTTCTTTGAGGCCTAAATGAAAAAACACCAATCCTTCTAATTCTATGGGTTTCGTAAATCTATACTTAATATTATAAAGCTGAAGAGTTTGTTTGTTTGTTTGTTTGTTTGAACGCTCTAATCTCAGGAAGTACGGGTCCGATTTGAAAAATTATTTTTGTGTTGGATAGTCCATTTATCGAGGAAGGCTTTAGGCTATAAAACATCACGGTGCGACCAATAGGAGCGAAGCATCAGTGAAAAATGTTGCAAAACGGGAAAAAATATTGATATTAATCGCGATAATAATAATAGAAATTGACGCAGACGAAGTCGCGGGCAACAGCTAGTAGCAAGTAAAGGAGTAAGTCCTGCCAGAAGAAGTCGAGCAGCAGCGTCTTGTCTTTACTGTTAGCCTATCCGAGATTGATAAGCCGGATGCCTAGCGTTTTGTTATGGAGTATCTACCTTTTAGAATAATTGAAACGAATTGGCTAAATAAATCCAACTTTACTATTTTTGCTTTGAAAACAAATACTAGTGATAATTAAACACAATTTTTATTATGATGACCGATAACAATAGAGTTCGGTCTCTATTGCCATCAGTTTACTTCCCAAATTCATCAATCTCTCCCCCACTGAATGTTTGATAATGAATGCAGATAGGTTTGAGTGCACCCGCATGCAGTAGTTTTGGTTAATTTGAAATTTTAATCTCACTGCTTGAATGTATTTTGATTCTGTCTTTGTTATCGTGATGCAAGCAGGCGTTATTTAGCTGACAAAAAGAAAATATGTTCTGTAGATGGATTCATATTATACCTACAATCTAGTTTTTTTCTTTATTTCTTTCATAATAAGCAATAGCAGTTTATTCCAAAACATGAGTCTGTAATTGAAAACGTCACAACTATTGCACTATATTAATTATGTCTAAATATATCCCGTCAATTTGTTACGTTCCCCGGAAATCTTAGTGGGCTAAGATTGTTACATATAAATAGTGTGGGTTCGGTTCTCTTCCCCTAATACTTTAATGTAAAAAGGAGCAGTAAGTACATTTCTTAAGCTTTGGTTATTTTGACACTTTACGTTTAAAATTAAATTCATGATTTATTTTGAAAATACTTATTCATATTCATATTCATTTATTTCATCTTTTGGTAATACAATACACTTAGACACGTCAAATATTTACATTTACAAGCAATTAAAAAAAAAACAATAATATTTCAAATTAAAATCAATAATTCAAAGTTTCAAACTAAATTATTACAATTAAATTACATTGTTCAATGTCAAATTAATTATCAATAACAGTCATACATAGCAAATAATATAATAAGAACAAACATATAATCACAAAAATGACATAAATTAAATATTTCTTTATCGGTCAGCGCTTCATTTATATTATAATAACTTTTAAATATTAGTCTATTTTTAATTAATTCGCTAAATTCTTTTTTCTGTAGGTCCCTTACCTCTGTTGGTATTTTATTAAAAAATTTGACACCCATGAACAAAAAACTTTTTCTATATTTAACCAACTTATGTTTTGGAAGTGTTATCTGATCTTTTTTTCTAGTGGAATACGTGTAGTTATCACTCTTTTTAGTCATGTTATTAACATTATCCTTAATATATAAGATGCTTTGGTATATAAATTCCCCAGTTACTGTCATAATACCTAATTGTCTAAAATTAATCTCTACACTGTCGTTATATTTTAGGCCAGAAATATATTATCGGATAACTCTTTTTTGTAAAACAAAAACTTGCTGGACTCAGCTGCAGTACCCCACATTAAAACTCCATATGCCATAAGAGAATGAAAATACGCAAAATAAACAATTTTAGCCGCTGAAAAACCTCCTAATTCTTTAATTTTTCTGATGTCATATGTAGCTGATCCCAATTTCTGTGAAAGTTCCTCTATTTGAACCGCCCAAGTAAGCTTATTGTCTTATTTAATACCAAGAAATTTTACACAGTTTTTTTCACTTAAATTAAGATCGTCAAGGGTGCTACGCACACATGGAGGCGTAATTGTATTACCTAGTAATTGTATTTTTCCTCCTCCTGGCATAATTTCTTCTTCAGCGCTTGTTTTTCTTTATAAGACGTTCAAATTGACTTTCATATTCCCTTGAGTTTATCTCGTGTTCTTCTAAAAGAACTTTATTTAGTTTCTCCTGCTTTTCCAATTTCTCCTTCAGTTTGTCAATAACATTAATATAGTTGGTTCTGGTTTCACTGGTTTCCTCATCCGTTTCTTTTGACGAATTGCCTTGCTTGGCTTTGGATCTTGTCATTATTGTAGCCATATTTATGTTAAAAATGGTTCAAAAATGTCCATAACAATAAATCAATAATATTAATATTATAAAATGTTCATTCAAATAAAAAAAAATTCAAAACAGTAAATAATAATTAGTTCATAAATAAAACTATAGTGTCTAGTCCCAAACAGTATGCACAACACTAACACGAAAACGGTCGACAATTTGATACACTTATTTCTGTTCATCAACTCAGTAACTGTTCATTTTTGTCCTTCTGATACACAGTCTTTAATATTTTACACATTCCATTTCATTTACATAAAACAATCGTACGGCAGTACGATGTTTGACAGGTCAACCAGTGTAAAATACAAAATAGAAACGAATTTTTAAAATAAAATAAAAAAAAAAACAATCAAACAAAATAAAATAAAGATCAAGTAAAATGTCATTAAGAGAAAAAAAAAGTAACTTATATATAAAAAACTGTTTTTACATAAAATATTATAGTTGCTTTGATTCAGCACTAAACACTAAACATCTAAACATCAGACACTTTTGTAAAACTAGATTTCAGTTAAATAAAATTAAATAGATCTTATTTATTTTCAGTAGACACTACCTACGGTGTTATAAATAATAAATCTCGTTTATACTTAATGAAGACTGAAAACAAACCTAACTATGAACTATAACAAATAAACTTCAGGATAGCGTATGGTGACACAAGTAAGCGTTAGGAATAAAATAATAATACTTAAAAAACTCCTAACTTGAAGAGTTTGATTATTTTTTTATGACGTTGATTAAAAAGTACCTAAGTATCACATGGCCGATCTTACTAGGCCTCTTTCCTTTATGGTCACCACGCCACGCCTTAAGTGTTAAGGTGCCATTACTGGATAAATATATGCAACTTATTACATTTACCAATTTACATACACTTTTAGAGCACGTCAGAGTTAAACTGGGGGACTAAAAGTCGATAATGCTCACAGATGTGCCATTTAGTACCAAGAAAAGATGTTTGTACCTTTTTTTGATTTTCGGGATATTTGTCATAAGTTGACAGTGAAAATCCCTTCATGCATATGATTAGAAAAAATATTAAAAATATTCCAAATCTTCTACAGCCGTAATTTCGCTTGATTTTTTTAATAATGTCTTACTTGGACTCTTTAAAACCAACACATAGGTTAGCCAAAATTCCTATCCTCGCTCAATGAGGTATTATTTATTACTGATCAATGAACATTTTATTTTGAAACCCTCATTTGCCATCATAAAGCAAACCCACGCTACTTTTCCTATTCGTCGAAAATAAGCATCGGTCCAATTTCTACGAATAATTCTATTATGAATTAGGCGTTTTGACCTTCATAAAAAGCAAATTAGGTAGAACTCACTTAATTGGCTTCTAACAATTTTAATTTCCCATATTAGCTTGTAATTGAGTAGACGTTTTTTCTTTTATTTGTTCACTTTATTTCGAATGTAACTAAATAAATGAAATGATATGATATACCTCATAGATGATTTTCTAATGATAAGTATAATCTTAAACACTTAGCTACGAGGAAAAAGCATGTTTAAATATATTCATTTCAGTGTTCATAAAAATATTCATAGGGATATTAGATTAGTTAGTCTGAAAATTAAAAATTTAATAACATGTGAAGGCTAAGCCCAGAAGATCAGCTTTAATCTATGGAGATACAAATGTTTTGCAGCATATTTTTCCTTGCTACCCTAAAGGAATAACTATAATCGAATTCAAAGGACTAACCGATTCAAGTTTTATCGATATGAATTGTTACATACAGCTCAAACAGTCATCACATCGACCTTATTGATTTCTTTCCGATGAGTGGACGAACGAATTTTTGCATTTGCAAACAAGAAGCGCTTGTGGCGTCGTGCGCCTCCGGCACAACGATTCGAGAGTTTAAATCGATTTGCAATTAAAAAAATAGCACCAACCCCGGAACAAGAGCTTTTGACTCGAGTTTTAGGTTTAAAAAGGTGCTGGATTAAAACGCTCGAATATTGGGACCGTAAAAGACGGTTAAGTGCCTTTTTTTTTCACAGCTTAGTCTAATTCAATACGTCCGTCGTATATAGATTAGAATGGTTTTCGCAATAGAACCAGTGAGATGCTCTTTGAATTTGTAAATTTTGTGTCGCAATTTTCTGGGCATAAATACAACGTTCAGACTATTATACATACGAGCCACCTTTGCAATCAGGCACAAGTGGGAAAATTTTATTAATCACTTTTGAAATTTATACCTAGCCCTAACAACCTCGTTGTGCGTTTAGTTTATCACTACACCTTTTGCATGTAATCAAGTTATAAATTTAACTTTAAAAAAAAACAAGCAACTATCATGCCAAAACGGATACATTTTCATAGGTACATACATACCTAATAAGGACAATTTGATGTTGTTACGGATAAATACCCTCAATACTAGATTAGTAGGATTATTATAGTTTTAGTAATCTTATGATGCCATGTAGTACCAGCAAATATTATAAAAGCAGAAGCCATTGTCGTCCTATATGTATCATAAGGGACGACTTAAAGGAGTGGAACCTATAAAAATAAGGGCAACAGCATCTTATCTTGCCCACTGCCCAAGCCGTGAATACCAACCCGTTTGCCAAACGTGGCGACAAATACTCCTATTCTAGAATTATATTCTTTGCCTAGAAATATACTTTTGTCGACTAATGGTGGGACGTGTACCTAAATAGCTACACCATGTACAGACAACAGCACGTCAACCTACCACAAAACGTCCAATTTTCTCAATTGATATTGATCTCTACTTGTTGGACTTAAAGTTGAAAATGAATTTAATGACTTTCAACTTTTGTGGGAAAGTTGACCAGCCGTTAAGTACAGAACTTAGTAGCAGGGTGGTAATCACAACCAAAAAATACGTTGTTAGGCAGACAGAAGAATAAATTAGGAGTGTCAGAAAAAGAAGATACAAACGACAAAATTATAGAATATTGGAATTGAATTTGGAGATGAAGTGTTTTCAACAATTTTCATAACGAGCGGTTCATGAGCGGGTTTTTGCGGTCTCCATGGCAACGAATATCAAACATTACTCGATTAGCTGTTGAGCATCGGGGGCCATCTTCACGAGATTTCAGCCAATCACGGAGCTGAACAACAAGTACGACGGGAATCAAAATGTTCCTAATTGACAATTAGCTATCGCTTTGGAAGTCAATAAAACTACTATTTGGATAAAATATAACCGGCGTAGAGCAACACTCTACCAACTAATGATGATGCACAAAAATCCACCGAAATACATCTTTTATTCATTCATATACTCATTTAAACTTCCATGCTCACTATCACTAGAGTTAATTCGAATCGACGACCATTTGGATCAGCGGTAGTAAACGCTGCTTCTGAGCCATGGGTCGCGGGTTCGATCCCCGCACAGTAAAAATATTTGTGTGCATGAAAATATCTGTTTGTACTGGTCTGGGTGTTTTCTATGTATTATAAGTATGTATTTACAAAAAAAAAGTATTTATGTAAGTTTATCGGTTGTCTAGTACCCCATACGACAGGGTACTTAATAGTAGCTTAATTTTGGACTAGATGGCTCTGTCTGTGTGGCCCAGTGGGAATGTCCTAAATATTTATATTTATTTTATTTTTACAATTGATTCGGGGTTTATACCATGTGTCATTTATAATGAGTTGCAAGCAATATGATCACGGGAGAACTCTTAAAAACTATATCTATCCCGTATCAATTAACTCTAGTTAAGTATAATATCAGTACATAATCTTGAAAAATTATGTCTCAGGCCCGCCTGACCCGACTCGAACCCGCATTACCTCGCGTACCTAACTAGCTAGTCCCGCCTGAGACATAATTTTTCAAGATTTATATACTGATATTATAATTAACTAGAGTTAATTGATACGAGGTTTATATATACTGATATTATAATTGCAATTAAATTTCAAAAAAATTACATAAAGTATCTAGTAAGTAAATTAATTCATGTCCGAACAAAATAACTAATCATTTTAAAATCCTTATCACAGTTGATTATATAAACTAGCCAAGTATGCTTGTATGAGTTCAATACCTAAATGTTTCTCATGCTCTACATATGGGCCTATTAAGGCCGGGGTCAGACTATCGGGTGCGATCAGTCGTGGCCCGCTATCTACATCAGCTACCAGACGAGATGGCTAACTACATCTAGATGAACCTTACCTTATTATTACTAATGTGGGTTATTATGGGAGAACATTAAATGTTATGGCATTGTCAATTTGACCTGTAATATTAAGTCTATTAAGTATACCGCATACTTTTATATTAGGGTTCAATATCTCAAAACAATTCAAAGATATCTTGGGATCATTTTATGGTGACTAACAAAATTATTGTGCTCTGTTGCTTTTTGACATTTACAGGTTTTTGTTTCCTTATCTTATGTATCATCATTTCATACTTTAATAAAATTAAAAGTCTTCCATAGCAATTATCATTTAAATTATTATAAGCCATATTTTGGGTAGTACTCTGTTTACTTCTCATGATTTGCCACTGTATAAATAGCATTTAGTTCAACAGTTATAGTACATCACACAGGTATCGATAAAAGTCGACTACAATCTGTAGATCAGAAAACTCCAACCCTTCGAACATAAAAATAAGCGTCAAATAAAAAAACTGTTTTTTGACAAAACACATACTCACACACCTATTGAGATGTATTTACTCTTATTCAAAAGGGCCATAATATCTCTATGGGAGTTACACAGCGTCACGATCGCGTCGGACGCAACTGTATTTCCGGCCCTGTAACTTGTCGTGCACAAACGTTATGTGAAGGACATGTCACACGCAGTCCCCGCCTTGGGTACCGTCCAAAACATTCGAAATCTAATTGATATTTCGAATCTAACATTAACACCGTCTCAATTCGCCTCGGGCAAGCACGTGGCGCAAAGTGGGTCTCGTGTGTGCCAGCCTTTATTCTTTATTGCATTTGTTTGATGCTAAAAGCGTTTTCAAATTGTTTGGGGAAAAGAAAAATGTTTTTTTTTATTTGATATCACGAAGGATTAGGTTAATTGTTATTACTGTGACCGAGTAAGTCTATCTGTTTTTTTTTTCGACAACGCAATCAAATTGAAATAACTGTAATCATTTCAACTACCAATTACCATTTATTAAAATTGCCAATTTTTATTATTTTGTTTTATTTTGTTTGAGTAATTTTTTAGTATAATAAACATGTCCACTTTAACTAGACTTATAGTCTAGTCTATATAGAAGTCTTTAGCTCAGATTAATCTACAAATAATTTAATACTTTTAAAGTACAGTACTGATAATTTTTACTGTGAACAGAAGTATTAAGAGTGCAGAAAGGACAATTTTAATGGTCGGTTCTGTTGGTTCGGTCTGTTAGGGCGTCGCGTCGCGTTGCTTGCTGAGACGCGGTCTCCACTTCCATAGTCTTCAACAGATATAGCGAGCTTACACTTCTTTTGCTTGTTGCTACATAAGTTTTCACGATCAGTTTTGTTTTCAGGTAGGTGACAACAACTTAGTCTCTCTTTACTTATAAAATGTCGCCTGTTTTTGATCTTTTGAGGTAAGAAAATGGACAGGGGAAAAAGATATATTGTTTCGTCTTTACTTTCTATAAGGAGTTTGCACCTTCCAGTAAATGTTAAAAAAAATTACCCAATTAATAAACCCAAGCTAGTAATTATTGTACAAAAAGCGTGGGGTGCTTGTTATGATATCCACAGATATAGTAAATTATTGATAAAATATTTACAACAATCTAAATCAAGCCCCCCACGCTTTTTGTACAATACTTAATATGAATTTTTCAATTGATTACTACAGTTTTATTTTTATTTTTTTAGTTTAATCTGTTTTAAAAGCGTGTTTTTTTAGTTTTTTAAACTTTAATATATTTTTTACTTTTTAGTTTAGTTTATAAGATTTGATTCCTTCTTTATCGACTGTAAGTACAAAGCTATGCAGGAATCGTAATTGATACAGATTGCGCGCTAGCTCTATCTCTTTTACTCCCTCTTACAGAGGAAAACTGGGAAACTGTTATTAAATTATTGCATTGTCATCGGTCTTTGATACGTGTGCAAAGTTTCAAATTAATCAAACTTCTAGAAATTGGTAAAAAATATGCTCAAAGATTCCATTACATACATACATTCATACATAGATACAACCCAAGCTAATAAAGGCGTGGTAAAAAGCGTGGTATTAAAAGAACTTCGATTGTAAACTTCCTTGTTGTAATAAAAATATTTTTCGGAATAAGTCTTAAGTTTTCTGTCTTCAACTCGGTGTTTGGTGTTTGACAATTGCGGCTTTTTTACATCTGTTTTTATTTTCGTCAAATAGTTTAAATGTGATATTTTTATTTAAAATCAATCATTTAAAAAAAAAATTCAGATACAGTAATTAACACTGCAAGTTATGCGTTGTTATGGTAAAACATTAAAAAACTAAATGATAATGAAGCAGCAATTAATTTTGTTAAATTTCAAATGGATCATGTCGATATTCCTCATTTAATTAAATATGAAGCGTGTAAGCCATACTTTCATTCGTATAATTGAACGTTCGAGGATGACCCAATTTCCCAATAGTAACGGCAAATGAAATGAACTCAAATACGACTGCGCTACGAGAGCTCATTACGCTACATGTGAATAGTTAATTTCCTTATTATTCGTATCATAAATATCTCACGAGACTATAAGTGGTCCCCAAATGAGATGCGTAGACAACCCGGCCGTCGGTTGTCACATTCAACAGAGAAATGAGAATTTTATGCAATCCCGATCTTAGATAACGCTTCGGAGGGTGCTGAGGACTAGATAGCCGTTTTATTTTAATGCAAACCAACAACAAATAACAAATAAATATTCCCTTTTTTATTGTTGAGCTGTGACGCGACGAATGCTTTGATTTAGGGGAGGGGTCGCGACGAATTGTGGTCGACATTACTCGAGATAGCGATTTATATTACTGTCAAACCGAACGGTATCGGGTTTCGTCAATATTAGGAGGGTGGATGACCTACGGAAGATTTGGAACTGTTTCGAATTGCAACCGCGATTTTGCAGATTAGCAAAATTTGGGATTCAACGACAGATGAAATAACAGCTGCACGTGTTCGTTCAGAAAAGTTTTAATGAAGTTTCCTTGCAATATCGGGGGTTGAAAATCACATGATCGTTTCGGAATCACAGTCAGTTTTATAATCCGGGCAGAAGAGTTTTATACATTTGAGATAATTTAACTTTATTGGGTTTTTAAGGGTTTTTGAAAGTTAGGAACAATTTGCACAGTATGAATGTTTCCTGATTTTTTTATACCTTGATAATAAGGGAAAAGGAAATGGCAACAGGAGGTGGAACACTTTTTTCTTCCCTTGCTTTCTTTGACTAAGCCTGAATATTGTTTTTGTGCCTAATGCAATTTTTGTATAGGTATCTATTACATAAACTCATCTATCACTATAGTAAAGAAATCATCATCACTAGCCTACAAAAGGAGCACGCTCTGCAGAGCCCCAATTTCGCTAATTTACAAATGGCTCAATAGAATCGCAATGGCATCGCAATCGTATATTTTTTCATTACTACCATAACAAATGTGTCAAAATATACGATTGCGATGCAATTGCGATTCTATTCAGTCATTTGCAAATTAGCGGAATTGGGGCCCAGGTTTGACCGATGGTGATCGCTGCTGTCCACCTTCATCTGGCAGTACACTTTTACTTGACTCTTATCACACCCAAAAGAAGAAAAAGTGTGGATTTTTTCTACTTTTGTGCTACCATTACATGACATAAATACATTAATGGACAATAGACAATAGATGTATTGAATTAGTGTTTTAAAACTGTTGTATCAGCAAATAAATTACTGTGTAAATTGAAAATATAAATTCACTGAATATAAATTTTGTGACTGGCTTAGGTGGGACTTGAACCCAATGGTATATTAAAGAAAATAACGTTCTATTGTCTATTAAAACGTTATATTAAAATACTTAATGGGCCTGTTTCATACTATCGGTTTTCTCCAAAGTCTCCGTATCACATTTGCGGAGAACAGCCGGCAGTAACGCCGCCTTATTAATTGGTCTATTGCAGTAAGTTATGGGCCCCTGCGACGGTACTACTGCACCCTGCAGCCGTAACTTAATAGTACAAGTGTATGTAAGATGTTTCAGAATGTGCGTTTGGAGCAACCCATAATAGGTATGTATGATTCTCTGTTGGCATGACTTGTAAGTGTGTTTCTAGGTAAGATATTCAAGTTTTGTTTGAGCATAAACATTAACTATGGTATGCGAACTTTAACTGACCACCACTGACTTATATTATCCGCTATTCGCAAATAACAAATATATTTGGTTACTATTCTAATAGGGAAAAGAAATCGTTAAATACCTAGGTAATAGGAGCACTAAAAAAACTGGCCAAGTTAATGTATGGCTACACCATGTTCCTTAGTTTATAATCACAATTGCCGACTTCCTTGATTTGGCTGATTCATATCTTTATAACTTTACATATTCTTATTTTCTAAGTATAAGTTGGTCGATAACTCTTCAACCTACAAACCCTACGTAGCCCTTAGTACTACTCACATTAACCACAGACGAACATGACGTATCTACACTGAGAAAACGAGATGGTTAAATGCAACCGTATAATTGTTACTACAATCGAATAAATTGGTTACGATACAGCTTACAGTACAATTTGCTAATAGCAACCGTGCTAACTCTGTTACGCTGATACGGTTAGTTTTAACAGAGATTCTGTTCTCATTATAATATACTTTATGTATTTAGTCCTTTAAACAGATAAACTTTTAATATTAACAGAGCTTAACAGTTGTTTGCAGCATATTTACTTTAATGTTAGCATGCTTACACTGTTAATATTAAACGAAAGCACGGTTAATTCTAACAGAATCGGTTGGTAGATATTAGCAGAGTATTTTAAGTAGTTGAAATCGACAGCTTTAAGTGCTGGATTAGCAGAGTGTTTTATGCTATTTTTAACAGTTTTACAATAACCGTATCGACTCGGTTGTTACCAACAGAGCATTTTTGGTAATTTTAAACGATAATACGGTAGGAGAAATAACAGTTTTACCACTAGCAGAGTAAAAATCGCGTTTTGCTAACCACTCGTTCTCTCAGTGTATGAGGGTTTCTTACTAACTGTTTAACCTTATAAAGGTTTCGTAGGTATGAATAAATCAGATAACATTATAGGTTAATTCAGAAATGCCTTATCGTTATAACCGAAGTCTTCAAAACTTCATATAAAGTAAACTTGCATATTCTGCATAAATATCATGCGGGGCTTAAAAATGTGAATATCTACTAACAAAGCCAGCGTCTTGAGTAAGGACTGCAAAAATTTGTTGCATTTCAGCACAAGTATTAGCCCATAGCAGGTTATTAATTAAATATGTTACAATGACTTGGCTACTGGTTGTTTTTTTTTTTCAATTAAATAAAAAACCTTTTTATTGAAAGTTAAGTACCTGCGATCATAAAAGAATTCAGACTGGGCAAGAAATAATTTTCCGGCAATCCACTTCTTCATGTTGAATTTATTAAGGGTCACACTCACACCCTACCTTAGTACTCTTAGAAAATGTAAGGGTGTGCTCTTAACAGTGCTAAAAGTGTGCAAAAAAGAAATTTTCGAATTCCACTTATAAGATTTTCTAGCCGATTGTTTTCCATATCTATGATTGGATTAGCTTTAAGAATGATCATTTTGTTTTTCAGTTTAAAAAAAAACAGAGGTAATAACTCTTCAAAAATATAAATGTAGATTAATTTGCGGGATATGAAGAATGGAACGCATTGTAAGTATTTGATGACAAAGAAGGAAGAGGGAAAAGATTGAGATTTGAATTTGAGTGTGATATTTTAGTTAGGGAAGAGATTGATATTTGAGTCAGTGTTCTACGGTGCCGGTCAGTTGATGAAGAAATATTTTAGTCGTGTCTATCACCGGGAAAATCTCAAAATGGTTTTGCTTGTACAATGTCTGTACGTGATTGTATTCTTCTTTAATATTTTTTCATGCTATCACTACTTGCCTTAACACAATGGCTGAAAGAGAGGGGAGAGAGAAAGAAATAATAGTTTATTGTCAGAAGTAAATTTTATTCAGTCAAACTGATTTCATATCTACGGTGTGATACTATACTACTGAATCTTTTTACTGGTGAACATGGTAATACCTACTATTTTATTTAAAACTTTATTCTTATCAGTATGAAAACTTGAAAAATTATGTCTCAAGCGGGACTCGAACCCATAATTTTTCAAGTTTATATATTGATATTATAATTGCAATTGAATTGCTAAAATATAAAATAAAGTAACTTTATTCTTTCTTCGTTATGCAGAATGAAATTTTAACCACTTTTCGAAATTGTTATAGGCGTTCAGTATCGTATTTAGAGCCCATTTATGAAGTAAAAACTATAAATCAAGTTTTCATCCGAAAATATTTTTTGCAATATAATTTTCAATTTTTACGGTCCTAGGCCTGTTAAGGTATTGAATAGTATCGTAATGAATGAATGAGATGCGCATCGTGTAAAAAAAGTGTTGCTAGAAGGCCGTATCAAAACTTTTAGATTTTTGGCACACATTTTCTAAGTGTTTTATTTTGATATTTTTATCATGGGCTATACCAAAAGAAAAAATACGTCATTTGTTTTTTGTCTCGTAGTTTGTTATGTATATTAAAATTTGGAAGGTGGTTAAAATTTCATCCTGAATACACAGACGCTATCATGCGATCCGTATGAACAATCCTTTACCAAAAACGGTACGTTTAAATTCTACGAGCAGAAGTGTCGCAATATATCACCAGAACATAATTTCTGGTCCCCTATAAAAAGTGAACTTTGTCCCTTATAGAGTGCAGGACGTCTGTTTCTTATTTCCCGGCTGTAGCGGGGAACGGAACTGATTGTTTTTATGGTCCGGACTTAAAGTTTGAATCTATCTGGAACACGTGCGCGGAACGTTCGGTTAGGCAAGTTTCTCCTGAAAGTGGTCTGTGTGTATTCTGTTACCTCTACTTGTTTGGGGTGTTCGTTTTGTTTATTCCGTTTAAAGTTGTTTAAAGTTCTTTGTTGTGAGTAGAAAATTCGGGTTTAACTAATACGTTTATAGATCGTTAAGTATTGTGCTATTAATCAATTAAATAAGTGACGAATTTTCTAGTCAATCGTCGTTTTTAAGATAATTTAGAATTAAAAAAAGATACAGATTGAAACTTGAATGTCGTCTTTTCCTTCGTTTAAAAATATCTGATATATACATAAATGTCGTTTTTTCATGTAAATCACAATAATAAAAACACACAAACCGTTTCATGTAGTACAGAACCTTACATAATTAGAACAAGTAATCCTAGAAGTAAACCTACGGATAGGTAAATTCATCAAATTGTCACCTAAATTTGCTGTTTTACAATACTGAGTTAAAATGATATTAATGTAAGGCTGGCTGAAAATTTTAGATGCAAATTAATTATATTTCACAATATGGAATCCTATTTTCAAGCACATTCATTTGTTATATGGTTAGTGTTCTATTTTCACTACAATCAACGATGTCAGCAATATGGTAAATACGATAAAAATAATTATGGGACAATAGTTCCGTAGAGCAGTGCCTCTGTTACACATGGAGAAGGCCCACAGTACCACTTGAACATGAAACTTAAAGTTTTTCTAGTAACAACCTCAAAAAATATAATCAATCTTCCTAATT
This sequence comes from Anania crocealis, assembly GCA_949315895.1. Taxonomy (NCBI): domain Eukaryota; kingdom Metazoa; phylum Arthropoda; class Insecta; order Lepidoptera; family Crambidae; genus Anania; species Anania crocealis. The sequence goes on from OX438862.1 coordinate 14,026,037, forward strand.
TTATTTCTTCCTTTCAAGCAGATAGCAGAGCAGAAAAGAAATGTACTCGTATGTAATTAATATGGACAAAATGTAAACAGAGAGTCGTTACAACAAGTGGGGGTAAATCATTGACTTAGGGTGAGTTTCATTAACTTTTCCAATGAATACTAGCATTTGCCTCCAATTTGTTACAGGGATTCTAAGCATGTGGTTTCCTTTTAAAGCTTTATGTCAATATCATAAAATTATACATTTATCTGCCAAATAACATAACAGCAGGAAAATTATAAAACGGATAAAAAAATGTTTTGACAAGAAGTCTTGATAGTATTTTGTAATCCAGTATAATGTACAGTAAAAAATGACTATTTATTTTATTAGTTAGACATTTATTGGTCTAGGTTATTAAGCTACATTAAACTTCAGTTATACTAATACTAATACTGTTTAATCTGAACTAAAAAGTGTAATAAATTAACAGAACATAATTCTAAAAAGAAGATATTTTTTTCCAACGAGCTATATCAATAATTCTCTACAAGTAAGAAAATTGATAAAATACGAGTATGTTTGACAAAATGCTTCCCACCCCTGACTTTGGGACTATCTCTAATCGCGACAAGTCAGAGCAGTTTACGTTACGGCCTCATAATTAGATTAACTACGCTATGCATGTGCTACAGTGCCATCTATCTATACAGGATGTTTACACAACGCATCCCTTTTGATATAGCATAACTTTTATGGTATATTCTATATATAAAAAACAATAACTTAAATTGTCTGAAAAACATATTGTGTTCCAAAAAACATATTTTAGAGGATCACATTAATAAAATTTGTTCAAAATTGTCTCACGTATGATAAAGACTACTTTATCATTGCGCGACGATCGTTAACTCCATAGATACTAAATCTATGGTTAACTCTTAATACTGACACTAATACACCACCGTACATCAAGACGTGTAAGCTTCCACAATATGCGCTTTTATTTTCTAAGAGATAAAGGCGAACAAGAAGAAGCAGTCTAAGTTAAGGTTGGTGTGTACATACGTTTTAAAAGATATAATTTCACTAAAGCACTAAAATTTTAATTAATTGATAGGTTATCAAATAATTTAGGATAACTTAATTTTACGGAGTGCTTAAAATAACCGTTAAATAAAAAAGCAAAGCTTAAATTGGTCTTGAACTTTGTAAAGGTTGGCTAGGGCAAGTAAATCCTTGTTTTGTTCTTCACCAAGGAAGGTGGTAATTACTCACTTCAATATTGTGAAACTTGTTTTTTTTCTAAGGTATACATTGATATACAAACCCCACACCCTGTATGTTCCATGACGCCTTTCACCCTAACCGTCCGGTCCAGACAAATTGTCGCACCCCAAGTTCACATTATTGCCGATATTTAATTGTTTGTGTAATTTATTTCTCTGAATTAGGGCCGTAGTGTTGACTGGTGTACTAAGTTTGATCACTAGGTTATATAAAACACCTATTTAAAGTCTGCATCACATAATCGTCTATTTATCTCCTACAAAGTTAGAAATTAGGCTAGCTGAAGAAAACACTATTTGAGCTCCACTCAAAACTAATCTTGGATTAAATAATACTTTATTCTTCGCAAACTCCAATCGTCAATAATCCTCGTTTTTTGTGAAATAATTAATGCTTTTCAAATTAAGATTATACAGAAACGTTTACTTTTTAAAATATAACACAGGGAGATTTTGGCTCAATATTTACTCTTACTGTGTACCCGTTGTTACTATGTATAGCAAGCAGAGGGACCGTGACTAAATGTCGCGTGCAATTTGGCCTGCCATCACATTCACTGTGACACTTGCATATTTCAACGTTAGCCACGCTTCTGCAGCTTTTTAATTACGGATATTAATAATTGTTTTGTATGCGACATTGTACAGAATGTGCGCGGATTGTTGGAATAAGAGTTTATTGGCGTCATTCGTCAAGCTCAAACTTTTTGGCCGAGGAGTCTTTTTGAAATACTAAATGGTAAGTGATTGCGGTCTTAGAGAATGAGTTTTGTTTTTCTGAAAACCTGGTATGTTGTTATATTTTTAAGCCAATCAACCATAAAATCTACTTCACGTTCTATTTATTTCTATAGAAATATTACCCAAGTAGCATTCGGGGTTCTATATAAGATGTTTAGTCGTTCACATGTATTCCACAAGCTGTGTAAGTCAGCTGTATAAGAGCTGTATAGCTTGCTGTAATGCTCTTATAGAACCAGTTTGGGCACAAATTAGACAGCCTTAAGTTCACTATGGCTGTACATTAGCTGTATAATAGCATTATAATAGAAGTTTAAGTAGTAACATCGGACTTAAGGCTAACTTACGGCACTATATGGGACGCAGTGTGAACCATACAACGTACATGAGTGTAATAAAGAGTAACAAGTAGCTAAATACACAGCCTTCACAGTTATCAAATCCGACAAAAGTACTCCAGTCTTACCTAAAGTTCACGTGTCTCCTAAATTATTACTTTATTTTATTTTGTACCTCATTTTAGTTTGGTTTTGTGTGTGCCATATTATGTGCAGAAACATAACTCCGGCGGATATGCTTGTCATTCCCATTTAATTTTAATCGGTGGAATAACTTTATTGTTGATTTCAACTAGGAGGTTTCTGGTCGGTTGAATATAATAATATAAATTTTTGATCATTGACATCTTAACTTTCCCACTACATCAGTGCCATTTCATTCCAAGCGAAGATAATCTCGTTTCCACAATTGAATATCCACAAATGGGTTCAAGGTTAATAATAAAATATCAATATCATTATTTGCATTCCAATCAACACATTTTTTTTCCATCGACACATCGACATATCGTGAACCATAAAAATTTTAGTGTGAAAATAAAAGTAACACATTCAGCTCTCAATGTCATACTACTCGTATTTATAGTCATCTGAGCTTTTATTAGACCTCCCAGGCCCTGCCCAGTCCGGATCACCAATATAAAGATAACACAAGCAGCAGTTAATTCCTTTTATGGGATTACACATAATCTAGGGCTGTCCATCAGGCTAATCGATAAGGGTAATGTATCCATTTTGCCTATTTCACCCTATAAAGCACGCTGCACACGCACGGGCCATTTGTAACCAATTTTAAGGCAGCTTCATGCGATCTCTGTTTAGGTATTCGATCACATAGATTTTGTAAGTTGAAGTAAGTTGGTAATATTAAAAGCAAAAAAGTTTATAGGCGAAGGGCATTCATCATCACCACAGCCAAAACAACGTCTGCTGCTAAACTTACTCCGATAAGAATTTTCACGCAGCAGCATGCAGCAGCGGCTTTATGAAAACTTCACCATATCGTCGGTCCACCTAGTGGACCAACAGATCACCGTCCGATTTGCAGTTGCCATTCCAGAACCAACGGCCATCAGTTTTTTTGCTAATACGTGGGTGGCTACTTCTGCTCCTCAATCCTTTGAGCGATGCCGGTTGTCGGCGATTTTGGCACAGTTCGCTTACGAATCTACCAAACTGAGAAGTAGCATAAATTGATCTGTCCATTGGCCGATTTGCGACCTCGTACCATCTTAAAAGACCCATACAAAGCGATGTTTAGAATGGTACAAAATACTAACCTTTCAAATTAATGTTTTAGATTTCGCGATTTAAACACATATTATTTATAGTACACTATCGGGTCGTTATCGCGTTAAATATTATGAAGGTATAAATACCTATTTATTTACCCGACATTTCGACTGGATTGCACCAAGCCGTGGTCACGGGCCGACTGATGACAGCTCAACGACGTCTTCGTGAAGAGCGGGGTTCAACACCTACCCCCAATTAATCTTGATTATTTTTATTTTTCGCTATAAAATCGGTATGACACACAACACTGACAGACGCCGTCAGACGCAAAAATCGGCGATAGCTGAGCATTTGCTGGAGGCAGGGACCAATCACTGGATTGAGCTACACAAGCCACAGGTACTATCCAAAGACCGGCACTATTACTCCAGGATTGTACGGGAAGCGGTAGAAATCAAAAAACATTACAACAACTTCAACCGCGAAGATGGATACCGCCTATCAACAACTTGGAACCCAGTCATCAGCAAGTGTACAAGGCCAAAAAACCTCTCATTTCGCCGTCGTGAAGATACTACTAAGATACTACTAGATACTACACTGTCAGTGTTGTGTGTCATACCGATTTTATAGCGAAAAATAAAAATAACCAAGATCAATTGGGGGTAGGTGTTGAACCCCGCTCTTCACGTAGACGTCGTTGAGCTGTCATCACTCGGCCCGTGACCACGGCTTGGTGCAATCCAGTCGAAACGTCGGGTAAATAAATAGGTATTTATACCTTCATAATATTTAACGCGATAACGACTCGTTAGTGTACTATAAATAATAAATGTTTTAGATGTTTTAAAAAATATATTTATAGGTATAGGGGCGTACTTCATAACTGCTTGCCTATAAATGTATTTGTTTAAAAACAAAAACTTGGTTTTTCTGTTTATGACTTATGGGAGTAACACCTGAAAAGGTTAGGGTGTCGCAAAGGGGGTGCACTAACCTAAACCTAACCTAACCTATTTTCAGCGCAATCGTTTCAGTCACTAAATGTATCATAGTCAGCTTTTTGACAAAAGATTTGCAATTTCTATTTCACATATATGTCAAATGAAACGTGTTTTATGTATGGTTAAGCACCATACATTTTTGTTACACTATTATCGAAAAAGAAACATTTAATGATATTTAAATTGTTTACAAAGTCCAGTAGGCTAGGAAAAGTGTAGATTAGGTTAGGTTATAACAGTGACCATACAAAGGCGTGAAGGCGAGAGAGCGTAGCGAAAGGACCGCGGCAGCGGCCGCCGAGCGCCTCAAAAATACAAAAAAAAAAAACGAATAATGATTTCTAACCTAAAAATTGGCACGCCTCGCTTGCCTTCGCGCGTAAACAGAAACACTAGTGTATAAAAAATTAGAGTTACTATTCGTTTAAATGCCAATCAGCTGACTATGATACATTTAGTGACAAAACGATTGCGCTGGAAATAGGTTAGGTTAGGTTAGGTTTAGGTTAGTGCACCCCCTTTGCGATACCCGGACCCCTGAAAATCAAGGCAGCAGCGTCGTTACTCCACTATTAAGCCAAAGTGCGATCGCTCCCGCTCGCTAAGAGTGACAACTAGTGGCAAAATCCTCCTTTTAGGTAGGTCATTGTTCAGCAGTGGATATAGGCTGCTGATGCATGCGAATAGAAATAGCACCAGTCAATACTGGTTACATTTATCTGAAAATTTTCTCATTAAATTTGAACTGATTAAGTTCAATTAAATGGGTTGTAAAGGAAAAAACTTCAATATGATGGTTCATATGATGCCTCATGTTCATACAATTTGGAATTTTATATAAAATGTCATGTTTTTTATTTATGATAAAATATTTGAATTCAAAACACTTGTTTTTCAGCTTATTGTTACTTTTTTATTGCATAAGCTAAATTAATTATCAGACCCTAAATATAACTTAAATGAAAACAATTTTTAAGCGCATCATTCGTATCCATGTTGAAATTATATTTTCTAGTTATGTAAGTCGCGATTGTCTGCGCTCAGCCTAGCCATCCCTTATTCGTGACGGCTTATCTTAATAAGTTTCCGCAGATAACACACCCATTATCGGCATAACGAATGTTTATGTACATGTAATTATGTTAGGTTAATTCCATTAGGAGTAACCAAAGGGTAAACTTTGACATTTGGGGCAATACGGTTAACAGTCTTCCAAAGAGTTTGTTTCAGTATTTAACTTGTCTTCGAAGTTGTGCTACTGTTATAAGTAAAACGAGTTACAACCCAGAAATTGGGTTATCACTGTCAGCCCTTTTTGGCAGATTTTTCCATATTCGTCACGCTTGGCAGGCTGGTTGGCGATCGCAGTTTGGCCAATATTAAGCGTAAAACACTGCCACTCGTCTTTTTCTGGCAGTTCTGTTATCCTTGCAAAAAATTTAGTAGGCGCTCTCGTAAGAATTTTATTTTACTATAGATAAAATTCATCGGTATTCTGTCTTTTACCTAGCCACGTCATACCTATTTTTAACATACTTTTTGAAAATAGTTTAAGTTACAAGTTTTCTGATGATAAGGCTAATTTATGTAACCATAGATATCAGAAAGGATTTAGTTAACATATGTATTTAATATTTCTATGCAAGTTACTAATTTTGGGTAAGTACATAACGGTTGGCTTATTACATGTACATGGTTATTCTTTAAGTTTTCTTTTGCAACTTATTTAGACCAAAAATCCTTTATGAAATACTCTAATATACACCATTAACCAAATAAATAAAAAAATCTACACAGCAGAAAATTACGAATAATCATAAAAAGGTTCAAAGATATTTACTAGTTAAAAACAGTCTATGTTGCCGTTTTTTATGATCAAAATACGATAATATTCAGAAGAAAACAAATATATTTCTTAAAAATATAAAAAGTATTTTGATGTTGATCTCATATTTCATATATCATTAGACCGTTGCATAGAAGCATTAATATAATGTACACGCAAAATAACATTTTTAGTAACATCACAAATAAAATACTCTACATTTCTTTTCGAAGGAGTACTAAAATATTTTTAAGCATAGTTATGTACAAATAGTTCGTAAAAACAATACTTACTATTTTAACATGTTCGTGTTTTAGGTACAGCCAGCATGAAAACCAAATCGTAAATTTTTATGTAGGTACAATTATGTTTACCTACATAAGTAGGAAGCCCATGGTCTAATGATTTTATTACCGAGCCAAGATCTCGGGGTCTTGGGTTCCATTCCTAGGTCCGGCAACGAAAGCTTCGAATTTTCATTGCTCGTTTATCACCTACGCGCATTTGGTAAGCGTAGTGATTTTGTCTGTACCCATCACTGCTATGGTAACTTGGATTCAATGATGGCCTTTGCCCTGCAGTGGACTGATTATAGGCCTTTACTAGAAAGAAACCAAACGAATCGATCTCGCCCGCTAGTACCTATTGGCCCTGGTACTAGCGAGCCTGTGCCTGTAGCCTCACCTCACCTCACCTCATCTCAACCTCGGCCGTACCTGAAGACTGCTAGCGCGGCATACCCAGGCTGAGCGCCCTCAGGCCTTGCCGTTATCTGCCCGGTTAATAAGGCTTCAGTGATAGAAGCGTCGCAAAAAAAAAATGATGATTAAGTTGTTGACTGTACCAAGTAGGTATTTGCGTGCTGAAAATTGCTTTATTCGAAGTAAAACAAAGAAAATATTATAATCACCGTGACATGTAATTTGAACTAGTCGAAACCTTTAATTATAATAATGAGTGGGCAATTTATTTGTTTTTGTTTCGGTTTAGCTATGAATAGGTATTTTTTTTAATAATCTATTTCTAAAGAAATATTAAATTTTATACTAGAGTTTATATATATTATAATATGTGGTGTGTCCTATGGGTGTAGAAGAGCAGCTGATGCATGAATACACAGTCTTGCTCACTCGCAATATCACGCGCTATCTTCAGTTTTGGCATAGGTATCGGAGCTAGAAAACAAATTCTGTCTTTGTTTCTCTGGACGGCAAAAATAGAGATAAAAACTGTTTCGTATCTCCGATATGCCAAAACTGAAGATAGATAGGTTATTGGAGCCGGCCGTTAAACTAATAAAAACACACCGTAACATTGCCGCGATCAAATAATTTACTAAACTAAAAATTAAATACTTTTCTCATACCGCGCAAAAACTCAGTAAATACTTTTAAGTTTTTAGAGTAATTAAATCGAAATGATAATGAAACAATGAAATTATTCAATTGCAAACACATATATTATTTAAGTTAATTCATAACAGTAAACTAGAATTATGTATATTATAATTATAAGTTATTAAATTATTTTATTCGCTTTTATTTTACATATAAATAACTAACAAATGTATATTGACTTTAAAAATAAATGCTTATTTACAATCTAGGCACTTAAGCTAAGTAAACAATTTCCACAAAAAATAAATATAAACTAATAAAAAATAAAGTTGAAATTTAAAATAGACTAAAAGCATTTAGCTGTAGCTCATTCTGCATTCAACGTTTTTGTTTAAAAAATGAATTTAAGCGAAAATCCATTCATGGAATTGCTAAGAAACATAATAAGTACGAGTAGTTAATCTTATAAATAAATTACTTCAAAGTAGCCCAAGAGTGGTAGGCTACTTCGAATGAAATTTAATTTGTTTGTCGTTCGTTTCAAATACTTTTAAATGTTAGGTTAAACGAAGGATATACGAGACAAGGCTCCCTCTTCTTTTTTTTATAATCAATCGACTTGCTCATGACTACATACTTAACTCTACGGTTAAGAAGAAGCCTAAGATGCAGCGAGCTTACCTAGAAAGTGGCACTGATTCTCCGACACACCAGCGGAACACAGAAAAAATGTCAACAAAAATTATGCGTTTCAAAGCGTCACCTAGATTATGTATTTTTTGTAAATATTTTTTGAGAACAATTAAAATTATATTTTAGGGTTAAGTCGTTTTTTTTTTTTTTTTTTTGATAGGACCTATGCTGTGGCAGAAGGCTTCACCGGGGCTTTAGGCGAGTGCGGAAGGCACTCAGCCCAAAAGCGGCCTGCTAGCGGGTACCTCGAGCGCGAGGCGAGGCTACGCGAAGCCTAGGGCTCGCCCGCGCAAGTGCCCCGTACTAGCGGCGCGATCGGACCGTGCTGGGTGCTCAGGGCACCCGGCCAAGAGGTCAACCCGACTAGTGGTTGCAACGCGTAGCTCGGAGCTGCATCACAAACTGGTCTGGGCATACAGACCGATCTACGCGAGCCCCGTTCTAGTGGGCCCGATCGAGGGGGGCAGACTAGGCCTCAAGGGCGCCTCTGTAGGCTCGGACCTCGGCTTGGGCCGTCGCCCGAAGGGCGGACTGGTGAGAAGCGGCCAGGTACATGTCTGTACCTGCCGAAATGATGCAAGGGTCCTCGCACTCGCCGGCGAGTGCGCTGATTCGATCTAGTGCTTGTCGGGTGTGTACTGTTGTGAGTGGTGAATTGTTTTACGAACGATGTGATTTTGTCTTCGGGATCAGAACGTTCCTCGGTCGGTGGAAACGGGCTTCGACATCTTTTTGGCACGAATAGGTGGCGGCTTTGACTATAAGAGGATTCGTATGATTTACGGCTTTATCAAAGAAGTGTTGAGACGCTTCTTTCATAAAGCTGGCAATTGACGGAATGGGAATGTCGTTAATGAAAATTGAAAAGAGGAGAGGAGATAGCACGGAACCCTGAGGGACTCCAGCCCTGATGGGGCGGGGAGATGAATAGGACCCCTCAACGCGGTAGCGAAAGGTACGATTTGACAGAAAGTCTCGAAGGATGAGCACGAGACTGTCGGGCACATTGAGTTGGTACAGCTTGTAGATCAAGCCGTTGTGCCAGACTTTGTCAAATGCTTTCGCTACATCGAAGAAGAGTGCACCGGTTACCATCGGTTTGGGTCTGTTGAGGCCGTCGAGAATGTGCTCCGTTAGGCGGTGCACCTGTTCGACTCAAGAGTGGGAGGCTCTGACGCCAAACTGTTCGTTGATTAAGAGATTGTTCGAGAAAATGTAATCTCTTAGGCGGGAGACGAGAACACGCTCGTATAATTTGCCCATAGTCTTGAGGAGACTGATGGACCTGTAGTTGGCGGGCTTGGAGCGGTCCTTGCCGGGCTTAGGGATACCTATGACGTCTGCTTCTTTCCACGCAGTTGGAAAGATGCAGTTTGCCATGGCACTATTGAAGATAGCAACCAATAGGCAAATCAGTTGGGCGGGGAGGACTCGTAAGAGTCTGTTGGAGATCCGGTCCGGACCGGGAGCCTTGTTTGGACGGAAACCTTTGATAATGGTTTGCACCTTATCGGCGGTGGTGGGTGCAAGGGGGCAGGTTGGAGGGAGGGCCGAGAGACGTTCGACTTCGCTGTCCACCATACTAAGGTGGGCAGCGTCTATGGGAAGCGTGCTAGGAGAGCACTGGGCCTCTAGGCTGTCGACCAGACATTTGGCATTCTCTTCGTTGTCGAATACGACGGAGTTGTCGGGTCCAGAGAGGGGAGGCATAGATGTGACTATATCTGACTTGAAGGATCTCGCCAACTTCCAATAGGCTTGGTGAGATGGTGAGATCGTTTCAAGTAGGCTATCCCACTGACTTTCCCGAAGAGCCTTAATACGTTCCTTTACAGATGTCCGTAAAGTGCGTAGAAGGATTCGGTTATATTCGGTGGGATAGGAGTCATAAGCTCTGGTCGCAGCTATCTTTACCCTCAACAGCTCTCTCACGTCATCCGGCAAGTTCAATCTATGCCTAGGCATATCTGGAACTTGCCTAGACGAATCGCTAATAGCGGTCGTGATGTGGCTAGTGAGGGCATCGATCGCTTGGTTAGTTTCGTGAGGCGATCCTAACCTGTCTGGGATTGATTTCAATACTGAATCGGGACTAGGTCCAAGATTGCCTGTGCCTGTGCCAGTCCAGTACTGTTTTCATGGATATCGGTTGGTCAGAGGGACCTAATTGGAGGACAACTGGGCGATGGTCAGAATCTAGGTCATGGTGGACTTCTATTGAACGAAGGCGCAGGCCTACATTCTTTAGAACCGCCATGTCCAAGATATCGGGTCTGTGGGTTATCGGCAGTATTCATATGGAGGGGGGGAACTGGCGCTCGGCGGCCGCTACCGCGGCCCGCTCGCTACGCTTGCTCGCCTTCACGCGTTTAGGGTCACTGTTCTACTAACCTAACCTAACCTACACTTTTTCAAACCTACTGGTAATTACTTAGGTAGGTAAACATGCATAGTAAAAGTAAACATTAAATTTATGGATATTTATAGATATGATTTATAAAAGTACGGCTTCACTGAGTTATGCTTTATAAAAGTATACCAGACAAAAGATAGTCACTACATCGACGGTCGCTGTATTGAAGACGTTCCATCGACGGGTTAATGTATCGACAGTACCCGAAATCGATGGTACGCTACATCGAAAGTACACCAAATCGATAGTACACTATATTGAAAGTACTTTAAATCGACGCTACGCTACATCGAAAATACACCAAATCGATGGTTCGCTGCATCGACAGTATACCATATCGATAATACGTTGTATCGATAGTACACCATATCGATAGTGCGCTGCACCGAATGCCCTACCCAAGCCAGATTTAAATAAAGAACACGAGATTTAAAAATAATAATAATAACAGTTTGTCAGACTTTTTAATTACTGGATTTTGATATTACCCTCATAAAATGATAAAAAAATCATAAATTCGTATTCAGTACCCTTAGCTATTATAACAATAACTTTCAAAACAAATGTAACATTGATTGGTTAAATTAAAATAAAGAAATAATAATAGAACTAACTCATAAACGAAACGATTTAAAACATTTAAATTGAACATTAACTTTTGAAAAGGCTTAGTGCAAGCTAATTTGCAGTCTTGAAAGGTTCTTGCGGCGACGCTTGACATTAATTTGACGCAATTCACTATCGCATTGAGGGCTTTTCATTTGGTAAATGGCAAAGTAATTTTATCTAAATTAAAATTGGGCTGTTAAATTTTGTTTTTAAGGTTCAAGATTTGAAGTTCGGTTCTCCTTAGTTTTAAAAATATGCACAAAAAGCTAGTTAAATACTTAAGTACTGGCTCGTACAAATTTAATAATAATCACTTTATGTTAGACGGACTAACGTTCTTACAATGAATGTCAAATTAGCTGAACATTGTTGTTTTTGCATCAAATAAAACTTGGCTAAAATGATAATAATTGACGTAGAAATTCAATCATGATAACATGCAGATCTGTTTTATGAAATTATTAGGTGTGTATTAAAATAATGTGTAATTTTTCCAGAACTTGGGGAACTTTACAAAATTCTTTAAGAACTGGAAGACATTGTAGGCGCAGTAATTATTTCCACTGGTCAGCGGTAACTTATGGTTAACAAATCGCGCCTTTTTTATAGTTTGTATTCTCATGTCACAACATGTAGATGACCCTGGACTCTTCAAACATTCAACTTCTTACATAATAACATCTCACAAAGGAACCTGCATATTTAGATGATGATGGCATGATCAGCAGGTTTCTTTACGATATTTTTAAAGTTAGCCTGCATTAGTTTAGCCATGTCCAACTATGATGAGGTTCTTTGATCTCTTTACTTTATTACTTAAGTGTTAGAAGATATGCGCGTAATTGAGAATCTAACTAAGAAACAATGATCTGTTTTATTAGGCAAGCCTTGTAATGGCTTGAGGTACAGGTTACGACGGGCCTGGTTTTCGAGTCCTACGCACTAACCTATTTGAATCCGTCATCAATATTTATTTCATACCACAAAAAATATACGTTTACTCAGTATTTTGTATATTTGACCATTTTGTACAGTTTTTAGTCCCTAGGCAAAATAAGCATAAGTCATATTTGCTTTTACATTATCTTGATATATTCTGCATAAAAATATAAATCAGTGTTAAGTTTTGCCTAAAACAGTGGATATTAGGTAACTGAAAGAAAGAAAGAAAGAAAGAAAGAAACATTTATATTTGACACACATTTGGTAAACAGTTAACACGAAAATTACAAACAAATTAACCAAGAAAGAAAAAATAAAAAAGAATACAAGCAATAGGTGTCACAAAGGATATATCTATAAGGATAGTATATCTTAACTGAGCATATTTTATAAACTGTAAACTGAAGCCACTTCCATTGACCATACGCTGTCATGCGACTAGCAAAAGCCACTGCAATACGGAATCTACCATGTACGCTTCATTCCGCTCAGATTATTAGCGACCTATATTGCGTGACTTGTCAAATACTCTGGTCATTCTATGAAACTAAAGCAATATATTTCGATGACAATCCAACATTTGATAAGGGGAAAACGAAACCAGGAATTCTGTTTCAATTAAAATACATAGAAAATTACAAATCAGTTAATATAACAGAAAATAGGAAGTCGTTATTTTCCACCCATAAACAGTAACAGGATTCCAACAAAAGCTGCCAAAGTGGACATTTTCCGGCAAAACATGCGACAGACGATTTCCCTCAAAAGGTTTCCTATGTAGCTCAAAACGCGTGAACTGTTCGCAAATTTAAACAGGAACGGGTTAATTGATTATAGCTTTTATTGCCTTGAACTACGAGAGGGCTTGTCACGTCGATCTGTGGCATCCGAATTGTAATATCCCGGGTTCCTGCCTCCGAGCAATTTTAATTCGAATTCGCGTTTTGCACAAATTGTTCCTTCACGCAAAACGGAACGCACCCAGAACGTTTGACAAAAGGACGAACGGGGCATTTTTCATCGTGTCCTCCAAAATAAAGGTGTAGCCATCCGTGTAAGTAGACGTTTATTTAGTGTCTTATTTCTTTTTATGCGGCCCCGCTAGCTCCACAAGAAAATGAGATGTTTTATGAAATTGTTTTTCCGGGACATTAGCCAGTCCTAATTATGGCTCTGCTCACTTGAACCCAGGGCCAATTTCCTTGGACGTTTTCGCGTTGACTGTGACAAAGTGGTACGGTAAGGAAACAATTTTGTGTGTACGTTGCCTTATTAGACGAGTGGAAGTAATATGAATTTAGGGTCGACACTAAAGTAGAGATGCGCTGTACCTGGATAATATGAAGCCCTAAATAAGGAACGAGGTCTTGTGTAAAACAATAACGTAATGTTTTATTTAGGGAATTTCAATGGTCAATAAGACTTATTTTTTTCTATTTGGCCAGTCATTCAGTACAAGAAAACAAAACCTTAGTTAGAAAATTTAACAGAACGGGCGAGAGAATTGAAAAATAGGTATTTGTAAAATCTATTGCTGTCGCGCAATGCCAAACGCCTTCACCGCAGAGTGTGATAGAGACAACTGCTTCTTGGACCGAAAATACCTACTAAAAACACACCAAATCAACGTTTCGTAGTCCCCCGATTACTTTTCCAAAACTAGACCAATTTGGCCGTGTTTGTATGTTTTCCTTTTTTTCTAAAATTTAGCTAAACTTGTTTTCTGGATGTTTGAACACAGCGGAAAATCTGGTAAATTTTTTCGATTTTTGAAGGCTCATATCTTTTTTATTATTTAATTTATGAAAAAACAGAAAACAAAGAAACATACTAATAGTGGCCATGGATTTTTGTAAAAAAAAATATTGCTCTACTGTTTTTATACAGGGAGGAAACAGGGGACTACGTTTGTATGGAAAAACGGCCCTTGTGTTTCCTCTTAAAGGCACAATCTGGTTGTTTGTTTCTTTCTTCCCATAGGCGACTAAAGACTACCAGAAGAAGACAAGCAGGTCTTCTTTCCGTGGCGAATATGGCAAAATCTTCCGTATGGAGACGCCTTAGTATAGCAGTGGACTAATGTTGGCTGATGATGTCAATGATTAATTTTGTTTCATAATCTATGACGTTCTCCGTGGCATTACACCAGATGGTGTTGCCCGCTCCGAGGTGCTAGGTTTAATTTCTAAGGGTAGAAAAAATCGCAGGTCTGTGTTACGGTACCATCGTTGAATGTCATTTCTACAAAACAAGTTCTGTAAATAGTTACGTACTTTGAATTTTTAACCATGTTATGTGATGATCACCATATTTATGTCTTGCCTCCTTCCGAAAAAACTTCTTACTAGATCTACTGCCATATCCAACAGGCTAACTATTTCTGTAGTTCCGTGTAGCCGTAATATGAATTCCCTGTAGATACATCCCTTTTATTGACTGACGTTACGGAATTCCATTTTTGATTGCTAGTTAGTCGAGGGGACTGGAAATTACGTTACTTGTTAACTTTTTTACTGACCGACGAAAGTTCTACAACATCATATAAAATGTTCTTACTAATGCTTTTGCTCATACCAATTATATCTAGTTTTTTTTTTAGGTGTAGGTACTATCTTACTAATATTATTAATGCGAAAGTTTTCATTGGTGTTTTTTATTTAACCATGTCAGAATGGTTAAAATAGATGAAGATGAAAATTCAGAACAAAGATAAATTTATAGGCTGAAATTTTAATAGCAATGTCTACTTTCGTATTCCGAGAAAAATATGATTCTTATAAAAAAAATCGGAATTTCCGAATTTTACATATACAAGAGCAGAAAATAGTACTATTATTAATGCAAAATTTGTATGGATGTTTGGATAAATTAATAAATAATAAATAAATGTAGATAACATCACATACATTGTTCTGATCCTAAGCTGAGTTACTATTTAAAGCACTCGTATTTTGGAAACTAGAAACAACTGTTGTGGTACCTTGACCCGTCTGGAAATCGAACCCGGGACCTCGGAGCAGGCAACATCTTTAAAACGTGTAGGTACGCCAATCCAAAACGGAGGTTGTAAAAATTTGATACTTCCTATTTTAGAAATTCCACGCATTCAAAATCGTGAGCAAAAACTAGTCCTATTTTAAATGTAGGTAAACGTTGATGGACGTTTGTTACCTGATCACGCCATAGCGGCTAAAAGGATCTAGATGATATTTGGTATGAAGATAATTTATAGGCTGGGATACCACACAGGGTATTTATTATTCCAAAAAAAGGTACGGTTCCCGTGGGGCAGTTTCAAATTCACAACCCCACGCTTACGAAGAGGTGGGGAAAAGATAGTTGGTTCATAAACTATATATTTCATATTTACTGTGATCATTGATTAAAAAGTTAATACGAATAGTAGGTACAGACAACGGTAGGTCAACCTACCCAAAAAGCTAAAGGTCATTGAATTGATTTTCAACTATAAGTCCAACAAGTAGAGATCAATATCAATTGAGAAAATTTGACGTTTTGTGGTAGTTTGACGTGCTGTTCTGTCTGAACAATGGGCCTCAAAAGTTGGGTATCACATTGCCAACAAAAGTATAAGACAGGTTTAAATATTCCAGTTTTCGACCTTATTACCTTCGACCTTAAGTGAATATAATTCAAAGTATGGTATCCAATAATATGAAAGAAGCCAAAGTTAGTACTACCTAGCTCATGAGTTGGCGATCGCAGTTTTCACAATTGAAGAGAGAAGACGCTGCCTGTCTTCTTCTGGCAATACTCCTTTGGCAGCCTCTTTTGGCACTCCTAAGAACAAAAGGGGTCTGTTCTGTTTTAAGTAGATCATGCATTAAAACAGCGACGTACCTACCGTTGGTCAAGTGATATAAACACAGGGCCAAGAGGGTCGGTCCCATTGCAGTGGTAATACTGGGACTTCACTTATTTCTCTAAACAGATACCCATACCACAGCTTACCCATTGAGATAAGAATTGACTGATGGAAATAGTGGGAATTACTTTTAATTCGATTATGTCCCAGCAGAATAACCATTTGCGGCGTTTAATGAACGTGTGACGGCCTACTATAAAAGTAGACGCCTGTTTAGATATAACACCTCCTTTTCTTTATTGATTATATACGTAGGTACTACTTAAAGTGAAAGACTTCTTTAATAATTGAAAACAAATAAGTGTCACGCTTCATTTTGCGTTTATAATTCTGCAATTTGCATTTCGATCAGAAAATGGCTTCAATAAGTAAGTAACTTGTTTAAAAACAAATATATTAAATTATTACGTAATGGGAATTGTGGGAAAGGTAGTGCCACTATTACCATTAATGGTTATTCTAAATGGAAACAGTGGGACTGACCCGGCAACAATGGTGGGGACCTGGGTTCTATCCCACAGTCGGGAAATATTAATATCGATCATGGACTAATAAAATCAACCACGAGCAACGCCCCGTTAGTCTAGCTCTAGTGGCTTAAAACCCCGTTAGTCTTGTGGTTTAAATACCAGGCCAAGATCGCGGGGAGCTGGGTTCGATCCCCGAGTTTCGAATTTTCGAACATTTCCCGGGTTTGTGATCACCAACCCTGTATCCATCATTGCTGTGGAAACTTGAAATCGATGATGCCTTTTCCCTGGAGTGGGATGATTATAGACTATAACTTACTACATGCTCTAAAAATGGTTTCTAATTTCATTCTTTATTATGTTTATTTTATTTTTAAATAGTCAGTGATTGCTTGTTAGACACCGGACCAATTTGAGAGATGACTCTCTCAAGCAACAGCTTTCACCATGTTAAGAGATATACCATTAAATAGCCATATTACATCTGAACTCGTGCTGATGGCTTCTGCAGTCACGTATGTTGTCCCTTAGGGTGGGGAAATGAAATAATTTGTCTTAGCTGGGGTGCATTTCATATTTGTGAGGGGTGAACGAACTCGGTTTATGTTTATCACGTGTACTGTGTACAAATATTTTGATATAGGCTCTCTGGTGTGTTTAGTAACATAGATTTATGCTGCTAAGTATACAATTCATAATTGGAAATTAAATCACTCACGGGTAGTTAGTACTATTTTTGTAATATATTTCTTTAAACTACAAGTTATGTTTCTGCAAAAACACACCCTATATGATATGTAGAGGAATAGGAGTTATTAGTCTTAATAATTATTTAGTAGGTATTAATAATATAATTATTAAGATGTCAGATGCCTATACTATGTTTTTTTGTTCTTACATCTAATGTTTTGATTCTAGCTAACACTAACCTTAATGTTCAGATGAAAGAAATAAGGTTCATATTGTCATATTACTACACAATCCACTAATAGTTTTACTTCAGATTTCGCTCCTATAGTAAATTGTGTGTTTGTTGCATAAAAGTTTTACGTTAATTTTGCTTTTGACTAGATAAAAAAAGAGATTTGTAATTTTTGTAACCCTTCTAGACACACACGACACCCATGGAATAAGAAAGAGTGATGTAGTTCCTTTTTCGTACCACACGGCATAATTCATAATTCATAATTCATAATACTTTATTTGCGTAAAAACATGGTATAAAGATGTTACATTGTCAGAGTGTGCACATGTCTTGCCGGGATTATCAGCATGCAAATATTAAAGATAAGGTACATTCATTACATTTAAAATAATGAGATCTAATAAACATTATGGTATAAAATATAATAAATGTCAATCGGAATTAAAAGATAATGTCATAATAATGTCATCATAAAATAATGTCAAGTCCATTGGTTAAGAATAATAAGATTAGAATAATAAGATTACTACATCAATGTTCAAGTCAATTAAATTTTCGGTCAATTAATAATTCTTTTACATCGTAAATTTTTCCATCTATAAGCCACTTGTACAATTTAGTCTTAAAGATATTGATTTTGAGTTGTTTGATCTCGTAGGGAATCCTATTGTATATCTTAATACACATAAAAACACAGATATATACCAACATCAAATGAAGCGTGTTTGAATGTTTTTGTTCACAGCTATCCCAACTTACTTATATTATAAATTCAGAGTATTTCTTTCTGTATGTCTGTCTGTTAAACTTTCACGCCTGAAGCGCTTTTAACTCCTGAAGCGCTTTTAACTCCTGAAGCGCTATATAAAAACTACTCGCCATAATAAGCCTGCCTGCTTAATTTGAAGTGTAGTTTACGCGCAAGCCGCGTGCGAAAAGCTAGTATCAAAGAAAAGTAAAGAAAAAGAAAAAATACGTTACCTCCAAAAATAACAGAAAGCATCTTGTATAATTTTCGCTTTAATCGAAAATTGCCGAGATATAAAAGAAATGACGCCATTTTCCGCTTATACGATAAGTACAAATGAAACGTGCCTCAATTTATGGTTCAATCTTTTTGGTGACATAAAGTAGGACACACGTGAAAATTGCCAATTTCTCATAATAAGCTCTTTTACAAAATGACTCTTTCCGTTTTAGAGGCAAATTATTTAGCGCTTTCTTCTTTTTCTAAAGTTTTTTTAACAAAAATCAGACATTTTTGTTTGAATAATTTTAAATGAGCTTAATGCTATTGCTTGATGCTGGCTTGAAATATATATAAGACCATATCTTTTCGTCATAATTATCTTTATGGGTTGCTTGCTACTGGTTAATTGAAAAAACAAGAGCATTTTGGATTAATGAAAAAAACAAACCACACGTACACAGCAAGAATGCATTTAATTTTATTCAACGAAATTATTTTTGTCATTTAATGAGAATAGACAATAAGCAAAATAATAATAATTAAGATACATAATAAACAACATTCTCTCAGGAAAAGGCGTCGTAAGACGTTCATAAACTACTACTAAAATAAGACGTGTCTCCTTTCTACTAATCGGTCAAAACAATTATAATAGTACAATCTAAGCACTTAGCTGCAGAGAATCACCACCTAATTTAATTCTAAAACTATCTGCATTAAAGTGCACATAAAAGACAGAATATTTTGATTCTTCATACTTCTGCTAATATTTAATGCAAAAGCAATTATCTGCATGGGATACTCTGCAATATTTAATATTTCCTCACCATTGGTTCGACCGCTTGATGTGTTTCCATTATGATCCGATGTTAGTTTAACATAATTTATAGTTATAGTTCATTAGTTTGTTATGTAAGTCTGTCTTCATTCTTCTAACGTCTTGAAACTCTCTTATTACACGTCGGAGTATGCTTGACCATAACCTAGTTTGCGTCGAGGTGTCTAGAACAATTATACTTAAGGTTACTCGTAAGTAAAAAATACATGCAACGTAAACTTACTCACATTATTTGATATTGTAATTATAAGTCTAAATGACTTTACTAATAATTAAATTTGCAGAATTATTTTTTAAGGTTGCTTTAAAATATAACAACACTTGGGAAACATACTATCGTCTTTTATTTTGTTATTTTCAGATTTGTTATCCTGGATAATATAGAGTAGTGAGATTTATAATTGCCTCCGGCAAAAGATTGTTGACAATAAACTACAACGTAAACATTACAAAATGCAACTAGATATTTTTCACTCTTAATAAGCGAAAGATTTCTTCAATCCAAACATAGACGAAAAAAAAATCCGGGTTTTTACACAGTGAAGAGTGAACTATTTTATTACAAGAAAACTGCGAGGAGATGCGGGTTCGAGTCCCGCCTGAGACAAAATTTTTCAAGTTTATATACTGATATTATAAGTGCAATTAAGTTGCTAAAATATCAAATAAAGTATATAAATAGCTGTTTCATCTTAACTGACTGTCAAACATCTGCAAAGATGTTTCTTTCGGGTGTTAAGGGTGTAAACTCCTAACATTTGATGAAACAACGCTGGCTCACAGCGTAAGAATATGCTTGAAAAATTCGCGCCGTGTCGCAGTGTCTCGGTGGCCTAATGGTATGGCTCCCGCCCGGCATGCGAGGAGATGCGGGTTCGAGTCCCGCCTGAGACAAAATTTTTCAAGTTTATATACTGATATTATAAGTGCAATTAAGTTGCTAAAATATCAAATAAAGTATATGTAAATAAGATTTAAATCTTAATAAGAATTTAAAATATACGTCATTATCAATAGCGTCATTAGACGTGAATGAAGACGTTTGTAGAAGTGGAAACGTACCCTTCATCTGCCTCACGCGCGGACGAGCCATAAATTTCGATATCGACTATTCTGTCGGTACAGAAACCCTTACCGAGTAATATTGCATTACTATTCTGATTTAACTTTATTTATTACACCAAAACGCTCCATTGAAACCAGCGAAATAGATACAAATTGTATTGCAGAGTATTTGTCAATTGAAGATGCCGATAAATCTTCGGTAGATTATATTCAGCGAATCTGAGCACATTGGGTAAAATAACTGAAGTGTGATAATATATTGGGAATTTTATTATGATTTCTGATTTTTTGATTTTGTGCTCCGTGAATTAATAATCTTCATTTTAGGAGAATTTCTTGATACGTTAGTCAATATAAAAAACTGGTAATAATATTAAATAATGTAACAGTTATTATTATATTACTTAGTAAAAAAAAAAACAGAATAACGACTGGTGTACTAGAAAGAGTATTTGCCTTTATATAATAAAAACAGTTTTTTTTATTATGAACCATTTGTATTTAATGCTTTTTTTATTTCGTTGAGATTGTGATTAAGATTGTAGTTTTTACTTTTTTGAAATAGTCAAGAATCTGACATGTTCTTAGAATAGTTTTTTTACCCAAAATAAAATGTTTTTAGAAATCATTCTAGCATTTAACATATGTCCACTACAGCCTTAAGATTTTTATTTTATTATAATTAGGAATAATATTTGTTAGGGGGAATTGGCAGAGCAATCAGAACAAAGGAGCGTGCAGTAACATAAAATATATTAATAGAAAAGTACAAACATAGAATAACATAGAATACAATACGAGAGCTCTAGATGGATAAATAATAAACAGTGAATGTCAACACATTCTTTTTAGTGACAACCTAATCATAGCGATTGCAGCCAGCTCTCTCTACACACAGCATGAAGGTGATATTCAACACACCCCCTCAACTCATGCTTTATACAAGTCAATTAATGGCTTGCAACCCTAACGCCTCTGACAGTAAGTTGTGCCTTATACGCGGCAAAGGTTTGGTGAAAATATCTGCCAACATATTTTCAGTTGCTAAATGCTCTAGGGTAATCGACTTGTTCTCACGCAACACATCCCTAATAAAGAAATGCCTAATATCGATGTGCTTAGTTCGCGCGTGATAAACACCATGATCTTCAGCGAGACAGATAGCAGATAAGTTATCAGCATGCATGTTTACCTTAGACAATTGGCGAAGACCAAGTTCCTTCAGCAAACAATTTAAATACACTGCCTCTTTCATAGCTTCCGCCAAACTCACAAATTCAGCCTCACAAGTCGATGTCGCAACGATGCGTTGCTTTTGTGATGCCCATGAAATACAAGCGCCACCTAAAATAAAAACATAGCCAGTGAAAGACCTTCTATTCATTTCACAGCTACCCCAATCTGCATCTGCATAACCCTGTATGCATTCACCCGTCGGTTTATATGTCAAACCGTGACTTAACGTACCTTTTAAGTAACGGAGGATCCGTTTTGCAGCCCTCCAATGAGTTTCTTGCGGACTATCGGCAAATTGTGCGAGTTTCGCTGTCGCATTAGCTATATCGGGTCTGGTCGCCACACTCAAAAACATGAGTGCTCCAATTAACTCCCTATATGGATAAGGTTTTCGTTCTACTTCCTCTTTCTTATCACTTATTGATAATTTTCCCATCTCCATAGGAGTTTGAACAGGATTACATTTCTCCATTGTAAATCTCTTCAAAATGGTCTTTACATACCTCTCTTGTGATAAATGGTATTCATTACCAGTTTTCTTTATGTCGATTCCGAGACAACATGTTGCTTGGCCGAAATCTTTTAGATCAAACTTTTTCGCCAGTTCCTGCTTGAATTTATTTATTGCCTCTCTTTTGCGCGATGCAACTAATATGTCATCTACGTAAATAACAACAAATAGATCTGTTCCATTTTCATCACATTTATGATACAAGCAAGGCTCACTCACAGTTGGTTTTAAACCCATTTCTTTGAGTTTCATATCTAGTTTGATATTCCATTGCCTTCCAGCTTGCTTAAGACCATAAAGCGATTTCTTCAAAAGACAAGTGTCACCCCCTGCTTTTATATCTTCAAGCATTTTTGCGGCTCTCTTACCTACTATGGAGCTTCTGCCATCCACGCTTATCAGTTTTTCTAAACTTTCTTTAAGCAGCTCCGGAATCCTCATATAAATACTTTCAGCAAGATCTCCATTCAAGTATGCTGTATTAATATCTAACTGATCGATGTCCATGTTCATTTCAACCGCCAAAGCAACCAACAATCGAACAGTTGCTATCCTAGCAACAGGCGCAAATGTTTTAAAATAATCTAGGCCATATTGTTGACTATATCCTTTTGCGACTAATCTGGCTTTCTTTTTCTCTGATAAATCAGGATTCGCCTTAGTAGTTAACACATATCGACATCCCACAACATTCCGATTATAAGGTTTCTTAACAATCTCCCATGTTTCATTTTTAACTAAACTTCTGATTTCTGCTAAAATTGCTTCTTCCCAATTTACTTTTTCATCACTTCCCAAGGCTTCCTTTAAAGTAGTTTCAATAGCTCCAGCAAAATCATCACAGTCTACGTATTCTTCTGCCTGCGATTCACTGTCACTATTCTCTCTTTCTCTCTCTTTAACCATATTATAGATTTTACGAGGGCGTCCAACATGTCCTCTCTCAATCTTCGGTCTTCCAGGGCCTCTTTTCAAAGTGACATTACCGTGAGATACACCACTACTATCGGTAGTACTAGTAGTTTCAGTAGTCTCAGCAGTTATATGGTTTCTAAACGGTATATTTGGGGATCCAGCATTTGGACAGTCTGTATTCAAAGGCTGTGAACTAGTTTGACTACTAGTCAACTCCACTTCGATAGTTCTCGCTTTCTTCTTCTCAGCACTATCTTGCTCACACTGCAGTTCAATAGTTGAATCCTTCAAAAGATCACTTTCAGGTTTCTTATCTTCCTGAAACTTAACATCTCTTGACACTACTATTTTTCTTTTCTCAGATAACCACACTCTATAGCCAGCAGATTCAACTGGATAGCCCACGAAAATGCCGGGAGAACTTCGTGCTGCAAATTTATCTTTACCTGGTTCCTTTTCTAAAACATGTACCTTAGAGCCAAATGTCTTGAAATTCTCAATATTTACACGTGTCCTGTACCATTTTTCGTACGGAATTTCACCATTTAAGCTACTACTCGGACATCTGTTACGCAAATAACACGCGGTCGAAATAGCTTCCGCCCAAAAACTTGCTGATAAACCAGAAGATAATAACATGCACCTAGCCTTTTCAAGTAAAGTGCGGTTCATCCGCTCTGCAATTCCATTACTTTGTGGTGAATACGGTGTCGTCAGCCTTCTCTTAATTCCTACACTTTGTAAATAATTCGAAAAATCACTATTTACAAATTCCTTTCCATTATCGGAATGAAAATATTTTATACGTTTTCCCGTCAAATTTTCAACCTGACATTTGAATATTTTGAATTTTGACAACACGTCACTTTTATTCTTTATCATGAAAACTTCACACCAACGACTACAATCGTCAATAAAAGTGACAAAATATTTATTTCCTCCGTTCGATTGAACTCTCATCGGGCCTACCACATCAGAATAAATTATTTCTAAAATTTTACTACATGGTTTTCTGGACTTCACAAAAGGCAACGAAACCATCTTTCCTTTAGCACACACATCACAATCACGCAAATCAGTTTCACACTTTACATGATCTATACCTGACTTTTTCAGTACTTTCATAAGATCTCTAGCATTCAAATGTCCCATACGCTCATGCCATTTATACAAATCCACTTGCTTACCTGATACGACAGACGCTGAAGCATCTGGCTCCCTTAAATAATATAAACTACCTCGTCGGTCAGCAGTCAACTTAACTTCCCCGTTTTTAATAGCGTAAGCTACATCACGTTTGAAAGTTACTGTGCAACCTCGTTCAGTCAATTTAGAAATTGATACTAAATTACTGCGTAGTTCGGGAACTAACAACGTATCTTCAAATTGGATCTTTCGCGTAATATCATCATTGCATGCTAATATCTTAACTGTACCCTTACCTTGCGCTGTTGTTACAGAATCAGTGGCTAATTTTAAATTTTGGTTAGTTGGCAGTACCTCATCAAACCTTCTTGCGTCATTACACATGTGCGAGCTGCAACCGCTATCAAACAACCATTCCTGACGACTGCGTTTGGCTTCAATAGCCAAACAATCATCTGAAACATGATACACGGTTAAAGCTTCATGTTCTACATTTTCATTTATAAATAATTGTTCAACGCAACTAGTTTCTGTCTGCAAAGACTTCTTCTTT
Organism: Anania crocealis; assembly: GCA_949315895.1. Lineage (NCBI taxonomy): Eukaryota > Metazoa > Arthropoda > Insecta > Lepidoptera > Crambidae > Anania > Anania crocealis. The sequence goes on from OX438862.1 coordinate 14,050,949, forward strand.
TTACAGTCTGATGCCTTGTGTCCAAAATTATGACATTTAAAACATTTATACTTAAATTTTGATCCAGTTCCATAATTTTTCTTCTGATGTCTACTTATAAACATAGCCCCTTCTCTATTCTCAACTTGGGTGTTGCCCCGTGAACTATATTCTTCAATTATTTTCACCCTAAGTTGATCAGGCTTTGGTAGCTCGTCTTTTGACTCAATGGCGCATCTGAAGTTCTCATAGCTTGCTGGTAAACTGTAAAGCAGCATTATCGCTAGTAGATCATCATGAATAACGATGTCCATTTCTTGCAGTTTGTCGACGGCTTCAAAAAATGAATCAAGATGTTCGCTTGCTTTCTGCTCCTCACTCATCTTTTGTAACATGAGTCTTTTCATCAGCATCGCCTTCTTTGCAGGCCCACGTGACGCGAACATGCTCTCTAATTTCAGCCATACCTCTCGTGCAGTCTTCACTCTTTTTACATGATGGACTACACTTGGATCCAATGCCAAAATCAACTCGGATCTTGCCTTCCTATCAGCAGTCTCCCATAACGTTGATGACACACCATCCGTGGGTTTCGGCTTTTCTCCACTCACATATTCCCAAAAATCATTTCTGATTAATAGTGCTTCTACCTGTACTTTCCATGTATCATAGTTTTCTTTGGTCAATAATTCGATTCGTACATTCGACGCCATTTTGTTCATACATGTACTTTCACGAAATTATTTTTACGAATACTATTTTATCAGTTACTGCTGCTCTGGGCCCATAACCTTTGTTAGGGGGAATTGGCAGAGCAATCAGAACAAAGGAGCGTGCAGTAACATAAAATATATTAATAGAAAAGTACAAACATAGAATAACATAGAATACAATACGAGAGCTCTAGATGGATAAATAATAAACAGTGAATGTCAACACATTCTTTTTAGTGACAACCTAATCATAGCGATTGCAGCCAGCTCTCTCTACACACAGCATGAAGGTGATATTCAACAATATTTATTCCTCTTTTCGTCCAAGTCCAATATAACTCTGAAAATTTGAAACAGTAATATTAATGTTAAAGTAATTTTTAATTTAACAAGTATAAATGTGTCGCTTACTATGTATGATTCCCGAAATAAGAATGAATCATTAATTATGTACGAAACCTGACGTTAAAGCGACTACACCGAATTTCCAAGTAATTACTTTAAGGAAACCAAACCTTATTTGTGAAAAGGATTTCAGAGCACTATAACTCTCAAATATCCCAAAGCGAACTTCAAATATTCTTTGTAATCGAATACATCCAACACATCAATAAAACATCAAGTGCTCTTGTAAACTACACCATATCTGGGCCACCCACATATTTTCTCAATGTTTTTCCTGTCGAGCTTAAATACAAAAAAAACAGGAATAGGCAATTACGTACTCTCTACTAACATTATAAACGTATTTGATGTTTCTACACTAAAGCGTTAATATGAAGCGATCGAGGCAAATCCCCAGAAGATTGAACCACCAAAGTTTTCTGCTAGTGCCTCAAAAAACTTGTAATTCAGCTTACCTTACGGCTATTGAATTCTCTCGTTATTTATTGTTGGCGATAAAATAATATTAATCTCATGGGGATTTCGCTGGATTTCATTCTTCTGGCCGCAACTCGGAACTTCGAAAATAACCCCAGATTATTGTCAAGGTAAAGAATTATGTGGATCTGTCAACAACAAAAAAAATGGCGAGTTTTTAATTTTAGTTTTGTAAGAGTTTTGCAATTTGCTTTAAACAATGTGTTAGCTGCTATCTCTTTTCAACTTAACTACTTAACTTTGAATATGCGTATTCTAAAATTGAGAGTAAAAACTTAGTTAAATCAAGCTTGCCTTAAAAGACAAGTTTAAAAGGTGCAAAACTTAAAAGTTTATTTTTAATCAAGAATTTTTTTTTTGCACTTCATCAAAAGGCGTTGAAAATATTAGAAAATGGCTGAACACCAATTATAATGATACTGGTAATATAAGAAAACTCAATAGCAGAATAAAAATAATAGCAACATCCATACTAATATCATCGCTTCTTATCACATAAGTAGTAATCAGCTGTGGAACTTTTCGTGCGTAAGAGGGATTATATTTTCGATAACTTAGCCTGGGGTAGGGGCAATAAATACGAGATAGTGATGGGCGAAAACACCCCGTGCCCGTACGTAAGTAATCTGGAAATTTGTTATGGTTTTAAGGGAAATATAAATGTAACTCAAATATTCCCGCGAGTGCAATACGTTATTTCAGAAGCGTTTTATTGGGGCTCAAACGTTTGGAATCGCAATTTATTAAGGCACTTTTTTTTTGTTTACACTTACGCTATTGTTTGGGGGTAATGAAAGATATCCGTTAATGTTTTGCGAGGAAAGCTATGAGTATTTTCTACCTACATTAACATATTTTACAAGTAAATTAATAAATGCCAGATCATTATTTAATTAAATTGTAATAAAAATTTAACAACCTTTAGGTTTAGTAACCTCAAATTACGCAAAACTCTTAAGAAAAATATACGTTTTTATTACCAGTTGCATTTGAGGCAAACAACACCAACAAGTACAAGTTAGATAACATTTTTACCTCTTTTTTTAAATACGTTCAAACATTTTATTTTAGATTTATCAAAACTTTTCCAAATACCGATAAAACTGCTGTTTGTATATTTAACTGATTAGTTACTGTTTTCACCGTTGCTTTTATAATGACCATCTTAGTCATCATCAGCCTTAAGAAGTTCATCTGGTCTCCCATAGAACGCCACGACAAGCGGTTCTCGGCTATTTGCATCAACGACATTCCGTGATATTAGTCAGACCGTCATCAGACCGACTATGTATTATTATTATTATTAAGGTTTGGAAAAAAAAATAAACTTATAAACTTATTCTATACATACACACTGCATCTAAGTCATCTAGGAGCTTTTGCAATATGCTAGTTACATCTAAAATTATTGACTTACAAAAATACTTGCGTGTGGTGCTGGCCTTAAGTAGAATGTCAATGACATGAGCTAACCGTAATGATGGAAGTTGAAATAGACATTTAAAGATCATAAAATCATAAATAAAACAGAACAGCATTCCATTTAGAGCACCCACCCGAATAGCACCAGCGCGAATAGCACCTGGCCTAGTCCACGAAGAGCACTTATCGATATTTTGGGCTGGTGCTCTTCGTGGATTCAAATTTCTTTTTACATTTTTGTCCACAAACAGCACCTACAACACAGCATCCTAGTACTGGCTGCTAATATGTATTTGATAGACAGGACGTTAAATGAAAGATATCAATAAAAATCACTTGGACGTATATTAATATACGAATACTTTCGTAGATACGAATCTTTCATTTAATAACGTCCTGTCTATCAAATACATATTAGCAGCCAGCACTACGCTGTCCTATCGATCACCTATCGATATTTTGGGCTGGTGCTCTTCGTGGACTACGTCAACTCCAAGAGATGCTGCGACGCTGGTTTTCAGTGGGAGTGGGAGAATAAAAAAGTCTATCAAATACCATAGCAGCCAGCACTACGCTTTTCTATCTATCACCTATCGATATTTTGGGCTGGTGCTCTTCGTGGACTACGTCAACTCCAAGAGATGCTGCGACACTGGTTTTCAGTGGGAGTGGGAGAATAAAAAAAAGATTGATGAAGATAATAAACAATTTTGTCAGAGACATGCAATAAAATTATTAATTGAGAGTAGTCATTTAATTGAAACTTAACCCTCGGTAAGTATTTAACCCCCTTGTTTTGTGTATATCAGAAACAACGAAGGTACAACAAATACCATGACCCGAGACAACATAGAAAGTCACTCTTTTTTCGACCCGACCGGGAATCGAGCGTTGGAACGCAGAGAACTGAAAAACTGGTGTGTACGCCACTCCATCACGGAAGTCATCACTAAAAGCAATTGCATCTACTTATAAATGCCATAACTAGATGAAATTGAAACGAACGCCCCGTTGGTCTAGTGGTTTAAATACCGGACTAAGATCTCGGGGTCCCAGGTTCGAATCCCGGGTGAAAAAAGATTTGAATTTTCGAACGTTACTCGGATTTGTGATCACCAACCCGCATTTGGCAAGCTTGGTGATTATGCCAGCACCCATCATTGCTGTGGTAACTTGAATTCAATGATGGAGGCCCTTTCCCTGCTGTGGGATGATTATAGGCTGTGACTGTAGATGAAATTGCTTTTAAGATAATGAAGGTTCATTATTAATTACCAAGAGCTTTTTAAAAGTGCATAACCCAAAACAACACAGAGCCTCGCAATGTAACACAGAAAATCGTCGCAATTTTTCGTTACATTTTTACATGTAAAACATTTCCGTGAGCCATAAACCGATAGCTTGGTGGCACCCTTGCTTGTGGTTTAGAAAAAAAAAACGCAATATCGCATGAGTTTGTAGGGAGGTAAGTGGGCTCTGTGGATTTACTACATTAAATTGCTTGAGCTAGGGTTGACACGTGATATTTTATATGTATTTTAAACATTATTTTAGGAGAATATTATTATTTTTTTAAATCGGATTTTTAGCAGTTTTGTTTTAAAGAATTGTAGTTATATTCCGTTTTATTATTTTGTTAAAGTTGTGTAAACTCTATAAAACTGGCAAACAGTTTTCTAAATCCTAACATATTTCTAAATTACAAATAAAAGAATTTTCCAAATATAAGTTGTGTACGCAAAAATAAAAATCATGGCATTTAGTGTATTAATTTGTAATGTAAACACTATGTATTTACTTTTAAACTTTGCAAGAAAAACCAGAGGCTCTTTTAAAAGTGTAATTTTAGTCACACAACCCTACTTTTGACCGAGTTGCCCAGATATTTTAAAATTGTATACCGAGTTATAGCATTTAGCTATGCATGAAACTGAAGCGATATTTTTATTTTGATTTTGCTATTAACTAAATTACTTTTAACCTATAAGTACTTGTAAAAACTTTTGAATTTAAAACTCAAGCGACAAATCATTCGTCCGAAACTATAACCTAATTTTCGTTCAATGGTTTGTTTCATTTTCTTTAGGACTTAATTTTCAAACTTTGGGTACTATTAATGTTTAAGTGTCACTGAAAATAATTTTAGTTTTTATCTATTGAACAAATGATGATATAATATATATTTTGTTGGAAATGGAAATCAGCACAAGACGCCGATATAAAAAAAAAACATCTTATAGCAAATTTTGTGACAGATTAATAAAAGAAGTATAAATTATTATGAAAAAAGTTTTAAAGGTAAGAATTAAACCAAACCAACAAACAAAAAGACAAAATAGTTTAATAAGGACATCATAAAAAGCTTAGAAAACGAAGCACATCTTGTTGTATGCCAGCATTTATTAAGTTCATTTTTCTGCCGCTATTTTGTTCTACAAAAATATAACCAACATATTAAAACCGTTTTTCTTACCTTTTAAATTGTGTCAACCCTAAAAACCGTCTTTCAGCTTCCTTTGTCCATCGGACATGTTTATCACCGTTGCGACTTTTACTAGTTATTGCCTCCTATTGCGCTCGCGCGGACATAAACGCACCCCAGCCTCAGAAATGAAACGAGAGTCAGTTGATGCGAAATAATTTACGACGCTGATAATAAGATGTCAACTTACGCATTAACAACTTTGTTAATTAAAGAGCTGATGTTTTCTTGTTTTTATTCACGTATGATGGGACTAGAAGAACAAAGAAAATGAGGTGGACTAACTGCCGGTCCTATAATAACCTATCTATCTTCATGTTTTGGCATATAGAAAACAACTTCTGTCTTTGCTTCTCTGGACGGCAAAAACAGAGATGGAAACTGCTTCCTATCTCCAATATGCCAAAACTGAAGATAGATAGGTTATTGGGACCGGCCGTATAAGTCGGATCTTAAAAGATCAAGTATTTTAAATGAACAAAACGAATACTTTCGGTTAAAATAAATTAACAGCACATTCATTTGAACCGATAATAACAAAATTGTGTAAACTAAAAGATATGAAAGCACTTGCGTAGCAAAAGACGATGGACAGCAAAGGGTTCTTGGTTGCAGTCGAATGTGCCCCTCGGCCAACAAGAGTGGACTGGTCTGCATACCTATATCATAATACAAAGCTCTCGAGACACGATAGGATCACTTGACGATGCAACCACGACTCAGGTTCTTAGACCTAGTCAAGACTAACCCCCGTATTTATAAACAAGTAAAAGTAATTACTTGAGAGACAATTTGTATGCCTTAATCAAGAAATTACGAGAAGTTATAACTATCAAAAGTTGTCACTTTCAGCCAAATAATATGACTATTAATGGTAATAATTTTTTTTCACTTAAGCACTTTAAGTTATGACTTTCTTAAGCAATAAGTAATTACTTCTTTATAAATACGGGTGTAAGAACCAGAATAATGGTTACTTTGCTCTCAGCAAGCTCCAATTGTTAGGCAAGGTGTGATTGCTCCTTGTATGGGACGTTTCTTCAAGAAACCTAAATCCTGATCAAACTTTACCGCAGTTCTAGGTTTCACAATAACATGCAACTCGTTGGCTGTCGTAGTGCGATTGCATTAAGGTTTCGTTGTGCCATGATAATAGGGCTAACCGGTTATAAATTACATCACTACAGATTTTTGTGGTGCTATTCACCCCTTGATCCTAATCAGAAATAGGTACTGCTAGTTATATAAGAACAAAATACAAAGATAGAAAATAAGTTCAAAATCACTAATAACTTTACAAACAATACTAAAACTCTTTTCAATGAACGCGTTACTCCGATCTGTACGCAGCCACTTTAGAGTGGAGTGAATCAAATCAAAGTTTCACCGTGGCTCTAGTCTTGTACGTGCATCGCGCCATACAAACAAACTCCCTGTGGACCTCATGTGTTTGCCCGAAGTAGTGATGGGCGTATACGACGTACTGACGATTTGGATTCGAGAAAACTTTGATAAGGAAAATGTATTTAAAAAAAATAAGGTAGGTTCCCCATTCAACGCATAGGTTTTCGTGGAGTCAAAATTTAACCAGGTACAAAAAGTATGAAATTCTAAGTATTTTTTTACAAATGGCATTCTCAGGTTTTGGTTAAATATTTATTTTCTTACTTTTTTGCATTCAAATTTTTTTTTATCACTAAAAAGAGTACAAAATGTCTGTGTTGTTTTCTAAATTTAATCTGCTTTGATACTCAACAATACTTGGATTGCTTTCCATGTACAGTAGGTGTTATGATGGTATATCTTTGGACCCTAATGGGCTTAACTATAATAGTTAGGAAAAACATAATATTTTATAGAGATAAAGCAAAACAGAAAAAAATCGGATTGGAATAATGTAAGCATTACAATCCTAAAAAAGCAACGAGCGTAGCTCTAACTATTTTTTAGGTCAATAATTTTATAAAATACGGTGTAAAACATAATCGACTGAAGATAGTATCAGCTAATACACAGCACAACGCTATCTCGAGATTGTGTACAATGTTCCCTTCCTACCAACTCCCTCCTGTTTGTAAATGGGATTAATTCTGTTAATTTTATTTACTCCAACAAAGAAAATGGGCCTTTGTTACAACCTGAAAAAACCCCACATCCGTGCATGTGCCGCTGCGCTAACATCATTCATCGCTTTCAAATATTTACCCAACTACCCTGAGGCTTTTGAAACTCACTTCAGATATGTTCCTAATTTGCCTTTCAAATACTTCGAAACACAGAAGTATTCGAGAGAGCCGCTTTGACTGCGAAAATACGCAAGGCTAGTGTTACGTGCAAACTATCTCGCCAAGAAAGCAAGTTACTGTTGAGAAATTCCGTCCGCGTAATCGCCGAAACACTGTTCCCGAGAGACCCGGCGGTATTACCCTCCCTATCTCTAACATTCTTACAGTTTAATGTATGCAAACGCATTTTGTTTCAAAGCCTAGCTCCCTCAAGGATGGTGTTACGAGAGCCCTCAGGCGACGTTCACCTCAGAACCACCTACCAAACTTTTTCCCAGCCTGTGTCACAACATGCTCTTTGATCTTCAAATGCGAATATAATGTCGGAACCAGTTAAGAGCGTTCCTTTTTTCCTTTATCTGACTGTACACTCGTATAAGTTTTTTTTCTCTATTCGCTCGCGAGTAATATTTTTTCGTACATTTCTCGAGGGCTTTTTTGTCAAAGAAACAAAATAACACTGTTTTGTCTTTTCCTATTCTGACTATTGAATACATTTGTTTGTGAAATGAAATACAGATTGAGGTGCTATATTTTCAAATTCGGCTATTCTCTTTGTGTTATTTGTCCTAACAATAAAGTAGGAATGTAAAAGGACTGGAGAGACACGAGCATAAAGAATAATTCATACGAAGAATTCATTTCAATGTGTCAGCTTTATAACGTTGCTCGATATATCATGGACACATTAATGTCAAGTTAAGCGCTGGGTGTAGGAGCCATCAATCCGTGTGGAGCTAAAAATAGGGCTATCCCCGATGATGAGGGATTATCGTCGACAAAGTAAGTATCAACATCGCCATGTGGTGTCAAGTCTGAAATAGAACGCGCCGTCGCGTCATTGTCACACGTGGCATTCCTAAAAACAGATCGTTTCCTTTAAAAAGTTAATTTGGCACTTTTTGTAGCGTTTCTGTTACAAAAAGGGTCGTTTTTTAAGAGCCGTTAAGAATCATGTGGCCTCTCATAATGAGACGTTAGTGTGGCGCGCGAGAAATGCGACCCATGGCTTCCTTTGGTTTAGGGTGATTATGTTAGCAGATCTTTTGAAGGGTACTGATAAATTTATATGATAGTTATACAGAAAAAAAATAATTTCGTCTTCAATAACATTTGAAAGTTGGATAGAAACTATCATCCTCGTGTATAGAAATTCTTTCAGCAGAGACAGTTGGTGTTTTTATATAGTTTTGTGTTACATTATTTAAAATATATGAAATAAATATTATTATGTGAGAATATATTGAAATTAATATTATTATGTGAGAAACTGTTGCTGATGTATTTTGTTACAATTTATATACTTTCGCTTTGTGGTTGAGAATACGTCTTTTTTCCCATTATTTTTAATATATATGTAATACAAATAATCATAATCTCGTAATCTAAGCTTGTACCTACTGATAACCATTTTTTTTTTTTAGAAAAAACAACTATTTATTATACATTTTTGCATATTTTATGGAACAAGACGATAGTTAGTTACAACAATAATTTATAGTTATTTGTTTTTCTTAGGACCAAGTACTAAGCAATTTAATTAACGGGTCCCATAAAAACAATGATTTACTTGAAGTCAAGATAATACAATGTCGTCCTACACATGGTCGCGAGTCAAGATATACAAATCCATTATAACCTGAACTGTCGCTGTAGTAGCGCACCTTATTTAAAAGAGTCAGCATATAATGGTAACGTCTAGCTGAACTTTTGGTCGTGCCTGAACTGACCCGCAATTCATCTTCCAACTTGATAGATGATCCTTCACCACTTCACTAATAAATGTAAACAAAATAACATTTTTTGTCCAGTAACGTTATTAATGAATTGCCTCGTGACCTCGTTTGATAAATATAATTGTTTTGGATGCCTTGACTTGGCTTTGATGTAAACAATAGATAGGTTTTGGTAGCGTTTTAATTTGGACATGCGACATCGGAGCATCCTTATCTTTTGTATCAGGTTACACCTTCAACATTATGTGAAACCAAAAAAAATTTGGGTCCTGTGCCCTTGGTTTTGAGAAATGATTAATTAATGTGAGATTATAAATAAATGTGAATGTTTGGATGGACATGTTCGTTACTCAATCATATCATAACGACTGACCGAATCTGGGTGGGTATCTAGCACAGGGATAGACTATAGGCTGGAGGCACATATACCTACTACTTTTTATCCCAAAAAAAAGTACGCTTGCGAAGTCGCGGGAAACAGCCTTTTGGTATATTTTGAGATCAGACATATTATTTTTGAAAGTTGAATGAAATTAATAAAAAAAAACTACTTACGTCGCGAGTACAAACGTACAATAAAGAACCTGTCGAATTGCAAGGCTCGATTAAACTGAATCATTAGAATTTTGTAAGTTACGTTGGAAAAATTTAATTAAAGACTTAAATTATATTACATTACTATCTCTAAAGATACTTAATTGGGTATTGACCCAACCCTTATTTTCATTGGTAAATAAAAACTATTTTTCGACATTGACTCGTCCAAGAATCAAACCCAGGACCTCGGAGCAGACGACACCTTGAAACGCCTGGTGTAACCACTTCACCAAAAAAGCAAACGTAAAACACATTTTTTTTTTTTTATAAATGTTAAAAAGATTGCCGCTCAGCATTAGTTGTGATAACTAGATGTTTATCACGGAGGCCTCGCAATCATTCATGAAATTGACCTGAAGGTAAGCTAAATGGCTATAATGACAAATAAATATGGACCCATCTTTGTTTGTCATACTCGTACCTACTTAGTTCCTCTTTTAGGCTTCGTGTTAAGTTCGCCTATAGACTAAACTTGTCATAATAATTTCCGTGTAACAGCTGCACACGAGATAAGTACGTACTGACCGAACAGTACCTATACTGCCACTGCGGAAAATCCAAGTTTATCGCCATTAAAATAACAAAAAGAAGGAAAAGAACACCGTAATCAAAACTTGAATTTTAATCTATACTAATATTATAAAGCTGAAGAGTTTGTTTGTTCGTTTCAACGCGCTAATTTCAGGAAGTACTGGTCCGAATTGAAAAAATCCTTTTGTGTTGGATAGTCCATTTATCGAGGAAGGCTTAAGGATATTAACATCACGCTGCGACCAATAGGAGCGAAGCATCAGTGAAAAATGTTTCAATCGATCATAATAACAGAAATTGACGCGTACGAAGTCGCGGGAAACCTAGTTATTGATAAAGTAAAGGCCTATACTCAGCCCACTGCAGGGAAAAGGCCATTGAATGTAAGTTACCCTAAGTAACCACAGGAATGATAGGTGCAGGCATAATCATATCGCTTGCCAAATGCGGGTTGGTGAACACAAACCGATTGGTGATCAAAACTCTTGTTGCCCAACCCGTGGATCGAACCTAGTACCCCTAGTTCTTGACCCGGTCCTTAAACCACTAGACCAACGGGGCATTATTTATTAATAATAAGAATTATTTACCTACATAACGACGTAAGGTGACCGTGAAAATTTAACATTCTCGAAATGTTCGTAATAGCCCGGGAATGTTAACGAGCATTTAGTTCACAGTATTAATGTGTGAAGCATCTGAGTTTTTTCTATGAATTCTGTTAAATGTGACACTTATTACTGGAATCATAATACGAACGGATGTATTGTTAAAATTCTTTGTAAAGGTGCGGTTTGAGTGTAAAGGCGAATAGCAAGTGTTTTATGAAATGGACATTCCACTTTCCAGTTTTTCAAGTGACTGGAAAAAGACCTATTTCAAGGAAAAAATACTCACAAAAATTTTAATGTCAAAAACAGTGAAATACCTAAGCGTCGGAATATAATTGACATTTATTTCAACTTTTTCGTCTGTTAAATTTTAGTTAAAAAAATTTTTTTTTCTTTTTTTATTGTAGGATGTCAACTATGTCTTCCTATAGGTGAAAGAAAACCCGACCAAACCCGAAGTAGGTATACCTCAGTTGGTTTTCTTTTCAAATTAATTGTAACTGCAACAAGTAAAATGATATTTATTTATCAAACTGTATTATATTAATCCTAAAATGTTATAAGATGCTTCTTCCCGTTATAAAATACGAGTGCTTTAAATAGGTATTCAAATTGGGATCGGAATAATGTATGTGATGTTGTTGACATTAATTTATTTATTTATTATTGATTTAAATAAACATATTATTCATATTAATCGCTATTAAATGGGTCTAAACGCTCGCCCTCCACCGCTCGAACTCAAACCACACCACAACTCTCAGACTGGTGATATTATCTGACTACATTTGGTGACTCAAAACTGTTTTATCTTAATGAGGGCCTTTAATAACAAACTAAGCAGCACTAATTGGACAAAATGCCCAATAATGGTGCCCACAAAGGCGAATCAGGAATTGCATTGCGATTGAGAAGACCGAAACCGATTCATCGGAAAAATGCGTTCGATCGCTTTGAGTCACTGTAAGAGAATCTCGTGACGTCACAGTTATTAAAATTAAATAAGGAAAACTGATGTAAAAAGTTAGTTACTACCAACCAGTGCTATACGTATTACTCGTATTAACTGTAATATATTTTTTTTCAATATTTTAGGTACTAATTTTGTATCTTTTTGCAGAGTTAGTTAAAGTTAAACAAATCACTTGATTATCTAACTAACAGATGTTAGCATTGTCTGAGAGAAACGTTATATCATTTTGGAAATGAATAGTACTTTTCGTAATATTATTAAATGTACAGACAACGGCACGTCAACCTACCCAAAACGTTAAAGGTCATTGAATTGATTTTCAACTTTAAGTCCAACAAGTAGAGATCATTGACCATTGAGAAAATTTGACGTTTTGTGGTAGGTTGACGTGCTGTTGTCTGTACATAAACTTACAAAGAAAACTAGCAAATTATTACCTGACAGAAAACTAGGAGCAACGATATGCGTTAAACGAATAGCTGACGGAAGGTGTAATTAGGCGTTACGATATTAAAACACAAAAATATTTTATATATCAACAAACCAATAAATATTAAAGGAATTTAATTCTAAGACATAATATACTTTCATTAAATACCTAGTGAAGTCCTCGATAAGACTTGAAAAGATTTTGACGGCCCATACAACATTTTCTTAGAAATAAAGCTAAGAGATAAGTCTGCCAAAGATTAGTTGCTAATGTCTTGTATTTTTTTATTTTTTGTGTAGAACAAAAATGACAGTTCAAAAAAATTATGAAGCAGATAGCCAGGGAACCAGAACTATTTCTTAGTGATAATAAGTTATTGAAATCGACCTCAGATTAAAAACTATCAACTTTCGTTATGTAATGATGGTACGGTCAGCCAAGAAAGTGATTTATCACCCTAAGGTTTAAAGTCATTCGCGCGTCAGAGAACAACAGGGTTGATTTTCCCATGCAAATATGTTTTGACAGCTAATAATACAACATCATAGTCCGTATCGCTATTTTACTAAAAATGAAATTTTGACAAAACTGGTAGATACATCACTTTCTCGGCAAAAGAAAAAAAAGGGTTAAGACTATAAAAACTGTAAAAACTTTAAATTTGAAGCATTATTTGAAATAAACTATTTTTACGTACGGCTTACGGTACGCATGTGTTCGTTAAGCTATCCCTCGATCGTGAGTTATTCCAGACACAATTGAAATCAATTGTTATCGCGGCACGCGCATGCCTCCTGGGGGTTGAGGGATTAAGATTTTTTTATTTTTATTTTTATATTTTTTTGGTTGTTTTTGTCCGTGTTTCACTCGGTGGCTCCATCGGAAGACCAGCGTTGTGTGCCCGCGCACAACATATTATGCTGAGATGGATGCCTTTCTGCCGGGATCTTGAGACTCGTAGGCCTGTCCTACTTATTTGTGTTACTGTATTGGGTGTGTGCTTTTTTTTATCTTATTCGTATTGTTTTTATTTTGCTACCTGTTTTTGTACACCTTTATCGGCCTTAGAACTCTGGGTCTCGACAAATAAATGTTTCTTTCTTTCTTTTCTTAGCCGACCGTACAATCATTTTATTTATGCGTATTGTCAGAATAATTAATATTTTTTTATCTAACCGACTTAAAGCATTAAATAATACAAAAGGCTAATTGCTTGTTTTATTTTTTGAAGACTTTCAATCCTATTTTAATTTCCTTCGAGTTTTTTTTGTTCTATATTCAAATGGGACTTTGAGCCAGAACCTACTGATCAGAAATGTCGAAATCGTCAACTTGGTCAAAGTTCATAGACAAAAAGAACAAAAAAACTGTTTTTTTTCGGTTCAAAATAAAACCTTATGTTGTTAGCAGTAAGTTAACTAGGAAAAATTTTACCGTAAACTTTATTTCAACCCTTTGTTTTGTCAGTTAATATTGTCGACATTCTCAGGTCCAAATTCAAAGAAGCAACAAGCTAAAAATTCATTCTCCCAAGTTAATATTTTACACAAATTGCCTTTTGGAAAATATGGAACAGAACTACCACATTTAGTCAGTAACAACCGTACTTACTATAATAAAACAAACGTTAAGTATAAGACGAGTTCTCCTTATAAAGAAGAAACTTTTACCAGGTTAATGTTAAACAAAAAAAAATGTACTCTATCTTAAGTCATAATAAAGGCGAGATCAGAACAACAGCTTTAGCTTACTCAAGGATATTTGCATATCATAAATGTAATATTTAGCTCTCAACTTGCTAATTAGAAGTCGTCTTTTAGGAGCGTCAGAAAATTCAAATCTAATATATTCAATTAAAAATTCAACACAGCCTTCTCCGTTTTGAAAAGCTAAGCAAGAGAGACTTAAGATAGTATATTATTATTCTGGTTACCGATATTCGTTTAGAGGTAATTTGATGTGTATTCAATTAATTATATGAAATTCTTACTTAATGTTTCCTGCGATTAATCACGTAGATAGTTTATATTTCAAAACTAACATTCAAATGGCAAATGGAGAAAAAAAGAATCCTAGTTTCATCGCAGCCTGCAATCTGTCAATGTGGAAATTTTTATCCATTTCCGTTCACCGTACTCACACGCCATGGTAGACTCTACCATGGCGTGGCGTGGCGTTTAGGTACTTCTGGCAGGACTCCTTAGTCGCTTCTCACTATAGGAATATAGGGTGGCGCTTTTCTATTTACGTGCGGATACCACACGACACAACCGCCTGTTTTGTTCAAGTCAGACAATTACAGTAAATAAAAAAAGTTATTTTTTCACTTGTTTTGCTGCCCGTACGTTATCATCAGGTGAGAATAGGAAGCCCGCACCCCGCGGAGTCCGTCTCCCTTTTAATTAGTTGCGATCTGTTGTTATTGTTATAGCATGGAATGTGCCGTAAAAATTATTCGCCACCTTAATAATTTTATGTATTATGGCACCGCCCGGTACTACTTGGAAATCGCAATATGTTTAACTGCGGTAATTAGGAATGCCTGATAGCAAGCTGAAACAAACTAAGGTATAAGTCAACGTTGAGATATTTAGTTTAGTACCATTTCTCCTGTCCCCTTAGGGCTGTACGGCGCACCAAGGATGCACCCAGGTCCCGGGTTGTAAGCACTAACCTGATCATCAGTTGATCAAGCTTTGGCGACTAGATGATTAGATACATAAGGAGATATTAAATCTACAGAATACCACGTCACGCTATACAATGGGGTATCATAATTGATCTTTGATAAAGGTGCAAGATTGCAACAAAAAAAGTGGGTATATGCCTACCGATGTGCATGTGATACATAATTATAAACGTATCATGTTGTGCAACTTAATCACAAGCTTATTGACTTGTTTTTAAGTTGTAATGGTGAATGCCATTAGAAACGAGTCAGCCAAAATAAACGGGAGTTTAATTTATTATGATATTAATTTCAGGTATTAATGATAATAAGCTTCACGGCATATTCGCTACTTGATACCTTTTCATACACTATTGACATAAAATACTCTTATTTTTTTATATACTGTTTTAAACTATCGTAAGAGTTATTTATTTCGAGATTTCTACCATGTACCTTGTTTTTTATGAGTTTCCGATATTTCGGTACTGTTGCAAGCGCCATGATCGTGGAAGAACTGATTCTTCCGCGATCATGGCGCTTGCACTCATAAAAAACAAGGTACTTACATGGTAGAAATCTCGAAATAACTAACTCTTATTTTTTTATGTTTTAAAACCTGCAAGATATATCGAAAATGAAAGTAATTATATCTAGTTCATTAATTATAATGAAGATTGCTTGATGAAACCAACAAAATATCTACAAGTAATCTATACATATTTACGAAGGTAAGTAGTTTGACTTGATTTATAGGAATAGAAAGTCAAGTCAAGACATGCGCAGAGGACAGAAAACCATCTAGTAGAATCCAGTGCCTTTCGGACCTAACATCCCCTTTTAACAATGCAATCAAATTTATTGCTAACAACTTTAGTCCCCATACAATTAAGTTTGGTCGGCACCCCTTAATTAAGAGGGGTGACAAAAAACGCAATAACTATAGAGATTAATCAAAGACAGAGTTGCTGAACGAAAGTACCTACTTACAATGAACACAATGGGTGGTTAAAAGTTTTAATGTAAGGGTTTGATTCCTAAGATAACTGGAGTTTAACTAACGCAAAATTACTCTTAGCTTTACTCGCATTTTTAAGACGGTATCAAACAAGAAACAACAAACAATCCACATGCACTGAGTTAAAATTAATAGCTTATTTATTTAATGTTTTTCTTAGTTAAGTATTTTTTTATATATAGTTATGATGTCAAATAATTTGTTTTCTGTTTATTTCTATACTAGCTGTTCCACGGGACTTCGCCCGCGTCAATTTTCGTTATTATGAACGCATTATTTTTACAACATTTTTCACTCTAATTCGCTCCTATTGGTCACAGCGTGATGTTATATAGCCTAAAGCCTTTCTCAATAAATGGACTATCCAACACAAAAATATTTTTTTAAATCAGACCAGTACTTTCTGAGATTAGCGCGTTCAAACAAACAAACAAACAATCAAACAAACAAACAAACAAACTCTTTAGCTTTATAATATTAGTATAGATAAATGTACCTAAATTATGTTCACTATTTATGAAAGTCTTCAAACTTTTACTCTCCATACTTGATGAGCTTGATGATGATTTTCATATAAAAAAACATAGCTTTAATACGTTGTGAAGCCAAGTAAGGAACTGAAAAATAAATTAATCATTTATTGTCCGTACCAGCACAGAAAAGGATAATAATGCGGTACCTACCAAATAAAATGATTATAATGATTACTTATTATCTCTATAAACAAAAAAACTCCTTATGTACGAGTATTACAAGAAATCATCGAAATTTCTCGTTTTGATACTAACCGTATATACTTTAAAGTCCTTCCACCCCGGTTCAAAGCCGAAAATCAAAGTGCAATGTAACAATAGTAAAATCACTGTAACTGTCGTGACGTGACTCTGTACCGTATTTCAAAGCTGTCAGGACGTCCCAAACGCTTGATAAATGAACAGCCACTCCACAATAAGGATTAATTTCGAGTTGCAAGCGCCCTGGGCTGCGGATGGAGTTGGGCCGGCCAATATCATAGAATCATACGTTGCAGGAGGGACAAAAGCATTGTTGTTGAGAGTGCTCCCCTAGATTGTAGCCTACATAGGTACTTTTATCACAAGATAACTCATCATGACCAGCACGACGATGGAGAGACAAAAGCTTTCTTAAAAGTGCTCCCCTAGATTGTAGCCTACATACTTGTATCACAAGTTAAGTAACTCATCATGATATTCATGACCAGCCTATGACAATTCATTGCTGGAGCGATACCTCTCCAATAGGATGACGGTATTAAGCAAAATTTTGTAGAACAAGACTGGGCCGCGATTCAACAGTTGTTCTTCTTTCTCGGCTGGTATAACCTTTCAAACAAGATGCATAATCTAGATGTTCATTCTCTGAGTCTGCATAGGTTTTTGTTTTTACTCGTATTTAGAGAGTGTGACTTACATTGGAACGCAATTCTTTTTGTTCAAATTTCAACACATGTTGTGGTCTCCTGTAATTGTGACAATACTTAGCTCTAAATTGTACACCAGATTTAAGTTAATTTCAGTGGTATATGTCATGTTGGTGATCCTTTATTTAAATAAATAAACAAATGACTTTGCTATTATCTCCACGCTTGGCAGGCGGGTTTGTGATCGTGGTTTGGCCAATAGTTGAGAAACGACGATGCTGCCCGTCTCCTTTTGGCAGTAATCCTTGGCCTCTTATGAAACCGTTTTGAAGAGAAGAGGTGACGTGGTGCCATTCTTCTAATGTGCCAACACCACGTGACATAAGATAGCTCAACCATACTTAACTGTCTAATTGATCAGTAAGTATTGCTTAATATAAGAGTTGAAAAAATATTTTACACAAATAAAAGTCCTACGTGTGGTGTCGGTACCGAAAGAGAATAGTCCTTTTTTCTGAAGAAAAAGTTAGATAGCAGCATTTTCTCCCTGGCGATAGTGGCGGTTATGACGAAAACTATTTTTTGATTGTGCCTGTGTTCATCAGTGGACTTATGTGGGCTGGTGATAAATAATAAATAAATAAATGTGGACAACATCACATACATTTATGATTGAAGTGATGATCATTATGTAGGTAGCTCATATGTAAACCACTTTTACAATATTTTAATATCCTTTACTTCCTGGGCAAATTTAATAAAATTTCTTTACAATTATTTTCTGTTGTATCTACATTTGTTGTCGCGTACTTTACCTCAGTACAAATTGAAAAAGTTTTTTTTAAATACTTACGGATCTCACGGACAGTAAATTTCTACGCAAAAATGATAAATGCGTAGATGATGTTCTTTATCAACTTGTTTAGTGTTTGGAAAGGGCCTTCTGTAATCTGTGTAATCTGTGCCACTAAGATCTAAAGTGACTATTTCTCGAAAATGATTTGTGCCATCTTTGTGCTAGTGAGAGCTAATTGCAAATTGTAAATTGCTGGCGTGATGAAACGTATTTCAGTAAAATACCTTGAATGGTTCTAGTTTTAAGGGGATAGAACTTTGGCAATGGGTGCTCAGGAGATGGTAGTGTACCATCTCCTGAGCACCCATTGCCAAAGTTGATTTGATTGAAATAATTACATAATCGTCTTACTATGACGAAAAGCGTGAAATATGCAACATATTTTGAGTCAGTAATTTTTCAATACCGACTCGAAACTGTCACGCGTTTTGTCCTTAGGTTTTGTCGGTAAGTAGGTAGGTGGGTACTTACATATTTTTGTGAAAAAGTTTTAGTCTTTAAAGACTAGTTTCTCGAAGCCTATTCTTTAAACTTATCGGCAAAAAAAGGCGTAACCGGTCAACCTAATAAAAGTTATAAGGAAAACCTATGCGTCGTACTGAGAACCGCTTTTTAGCTTGATAAGAAATCTCGAGTTGGAGAAACTATAAAAAGCATCTAGGTATTTAATTTTTGCTGATGACTAATCATGAGTACCTACCCACTTAAAATCTATGATAAAAAGAAAGTCATGTTAGTCACACCACTTAAAAGTCGAGAACGGCTGGACCGATTTTATGGTTTTTGTGTTTTTGGATTTGTCTGCGTCGGATTTAGGATAATAAAATCAAATAGTCCGCTAGTACCTTTATTAATAAAATCAAATGATAAGTATTCCACTTTTATACCTGCCATAATGTTGGTAACAGTTTTTTTTTAAATATAATAAAATTTAAAAATGTGAATTTGTTTTAATTACTTATTTAATTTTAGGCAAACGTACAAAATTTACAACCCTACACAATTTTACCATCATTTAGGTTTTTCACTATTTGCGACATCTATGAATCATTGGCTGAACTATTACTTACGCCAAAACATAGCAGCGACATCTATCGTGCCTGAATTTAAAATTACTTTAATAGAGTTTTCAGAGAGCGCCATCTGTACGTGACTTTAATAGCGTTTGCAGAGAGCGCCATCTGTACGTGACTATTTTAACTACGCTGTCGAAGGTTAAGTGCAGTCCAGTTTTAATTTTAAGTAAGCAGACTTTCTACAGATGGCGCTTGCTTAAAAAAGCTAGTACTACAAAGTTGATTTAATATACGTAAGATGGCGCAAAGTGTACCTTTTAGGTTTCGAATTGATAACAAAAAATCATAAACCTAATGATTGAATCCATTTATTGTGAAGTAATTACAAAGAGGTTAGGATAAATAAAACTGTGTTGGATATTTTATTATAAATGACATATTTAAAAAAGTCAATCTTAGACCAACAAATGAAACCGATTAAGAAATTGGAATAGGTTATCAATGCATGTTATTAATCGCCACTTTGATTTCGTAATAACATTTTTTTTCTATTATTATGTAGATACATAATATTATGATACTAATATTATTATTTTTTTTTGAAAATAAATAAAACATTTTTAAATCTAATAAGTAAATAAAAAATTACCCCTTTTAATTTATAGTGATAACGGTGA
The DNA here is from genome assembly GCA_949315895.1 of Anania crocealis. Classification (NCBI taxonomy): domain Eukaryota; kingdom Metazoa; phylum Arthropoda; class Insecta; order Lepidoptera; family Crambidae; genus Anania; species Anania crocealis. The sequence continues at coordinate 14,071,206 of OX438862.1, forward strand.
TAAAAAAAGGATTACATTACGGAATGTTGAGCAATGGATAACATGATTTTGTTTCGCCCCGAAACCAAATTGGTTATTTTTGTCGGTATTTTTTTACCCGACTACGGCAAAGCCAACAGAAAGCTTCACTTTGACGGAAACAAAATCTATAATTTGTTTAAACCCCTTCTTTGTACGTATAGTACATAATAGACAAAACAAGACATATCGAATTCCAGGGTCGAACTTCATCTTTCCCCGTGACAGATCGGCTTTTATCGCGGGATGTTTTGTTTGCAGACGACTAAACGATTGTCCGTAATGGGTATAGTATAACGCCCCTGACAGCTACCCCTTTGGGCGCCAGTTAACGCTTCGCAAAACCGCAAAACCGTCAGTGGTGATTCGTTACGGGCGCACAGATACGGACTTGACACATTTTTTTCTGTCAACAACAAAGAAGCAGTTTGTTGGTGGTGCTTTAAGTTTTACCATTACACTTTTGATTGGAGTCAATGAAACGTATTACAATAACCGGCCAAGTGCGAGTCAGACTCGCGCACGAAGGTTTCCGTACCAAAAAGACCAAAAAAGCTAGTTTGTTGTAGTGGAGCCCCCCTTAAATATTTATTTTATACTGTTTTTAGTATTTGTTGTAATTGCGGCAACAGAAATACATATGTTGTGAATTTCAACTGTCTAGCTATCGCGGCTCTTGAGATACAGCCTGGTGACAGAGCGACGGACAGACGGACAGATAGCGAAGTCTTAGTAATAGGGTCCCGTTATTACCCTATGGTTAATAATAAAAATTAAGCTATGTACGTGTACCTATAACTAAAAACAGAACCTAGACAATTGCCTTAAAATAAAAAAACCTTTTACTTAATGCAAAGAAAAAAAAAGTGTGGCAGTAAACAGTTCTTTATAAAAAGATAAATGTACCTATAGCGTTTCTATACTGTGTCGTCGACTTGTCGCCGTACTCGTCTGATTTTTTTGCCTTACAAGCTAAGCAAGCTATTGAAGTTGTAACACTAAATCAAGACCTATCTAGTTCAAAAAGGACTTTTTCAATTCGTTTATAATCTGTTTTATAGATAATAAGATACGTAGATAGATATATTAATTTAATCCCTAGATCGTGAGTTATTCCAGACACAATTGAAATCAATTGTTATCGTGGCACCCGAGTGCCTCCTGGGGGTTGAGCGATTAAAACTAATTTCAGTATTCTTTTCATATACGCATTAATTAACAAGTAACAGGTCGGATGTAATATTGTAGTTTTTGTAGTTCGGCGAGTTACTTATTTATTGCAAGTGCCTATAACTTCCTAACAATAAAATGCAGCTGTCACTTATTTATTTGTATTATCAGAAACTACCAAGACTTTCGACTAAGGATATGACAGGCGATCTTTACCTGGTGCAGGCTCTCCAGGTCGTATGAACAGAGCAGAGCAGAGTAATTGTTCTTACATGTGACTCTGGAATAAGGAGAAATAATTGCCGTGGTTTAAATACCGGGCCAAGATCTCGGGGTCCCAGGTTCGATCCCCGGGTCGGGCAACAAAAAGTTTCGAATTTTCGAACGTTGCTCGGGTTTGTGATCACCAACCCGCATTTGTCAAGCGTGGTGATTATGCCAGTTCCCATCATTGCAGTGGTAACTTGAATTCAATGATGGAGGCCTTTTCCCTGCAGTGGGATGATTATAGGCTGTTACTACTACTACTACTAATAAGCTTCACTAGAAACATTATCACTATAGGTAACTTTCTAATTATAACACTTTTACTGTAGGTATATTGACTCATTAAACGCAATGAAAACATACCGATATTAGATTATATCAACCAAACTGATTATTGAACACACCCGCCTTTAATTCAATAACATCACATCCAACACAAATTGATCGATTCTAATGGACCACAATCCCTTGTGATATTTACCAATAGCGGACCAAGTTAATCTGGGTGCGGCCCTGTCCGTCGCATCTAAAACCCTTTGTAATCTTATTACATTAGTTAAGGGCAAAAGCCGATGTACATCAATACTATGTGTGGGGGCTGCAGCTTCGGTGTTGAAGTATTCTGGCTATTTTAATCGGAATGTCGCTTAATTAAAGGGAATTGTTATTGCGTAGGGAGATACATCTCAGCTCAAGAAGAGATATGAGGACAGTACGCAAAGATTTTAAGAGCATAATCAAACAAGTCATTATATCTATTAAGCCAACGTATTCCATCGCTATGCAAAACTATTAATATTCAAGTTTTACACCTAATCATACGTCTATGTATCAATGAAATTAGAAAACCTATACCTAAGATAGAACAAATCTTAAATAAGATTTGGTAGATCTATACAAATCTAATTTTGGTAATGAAGTAGGTACACATCTATGAAAACGATGTTGGTAATAATTTGTATGAAGACGAAAAATTTTCGATGTCGCTTTCTATGGATGATAACTATGGTTCTAAATAAAGTACCCGTTTTTATAATATACAATCTGTTAGGCTCTTAGCAAATATTATTGCCTTGATGCCATTGCTACTGCCACTGCAAAACGAATGCTTGCGGCAGACTGTCGATAACCCATCAATATGGTTGAATCTTCTAACAGAAAGAGAGCAAACAACCACGCAATATCCGTCGATATCAAACCACAGTAAAATTGGCGCCTCAGGCTGGACACGTGGCCACCTCTATTATTTACAATAGAGAAATAATCAAAATGAAATATTGTTTTTCTGCGGGTCGACTAGTTTTTGCAGGCGGGATCCTCGCGATAGATAACTCAAATATATCACGAAAGAGAACGGTGCAAATGAATGACAGCAAGAATTGATGGGGTAGCGCTTGTTATTTGAAAAAGCGAAGGGCCATTTTCACCATTCCACTTCGAGATATATCATCTGGAACGTCAACAGAGTAGAAAATTAAAGTCAATAAGCGCGTGGCGTCCGGTAATAAGTCGTCACAGTTATGGAAAGCCTTTATCTCAGAGGGAAAAGAATTGGCCAATTTATCAGCGGCTAAGTTGAGGTGTTAAGTGCTATTTCATTGTTTTTCACCTTCATCTTTCAGGATTTTTTATTAAATTCTTTCGTTGAGTAATGGAGTTATTTATTTTGGGGCCGCAATCTGTTTTTACAGATGATGGTGCCCAGAAAAATATCCTTGAGAAATTCTCAGCATTCGTATCCAATTTCACTGTCCGTATTTAGTCAAAAAATAGTTTGCATTTGAAAAAGTTCCGTAAAGGTAAGAGAAAATAATTGTCGATATCTTAGGAACGTATTTTCGATCTAAACAAGTTTGCACGGAACTATGACGCAATATTTGCACCTTTAATACATTTTGCAACGGTTACAATTATTTTCGTATTTTTGATCATTTGCGATTATTATTTCAGAATTACATATTTTTTACACGCAGTTTACTGAAAATTTAGATCTCTCTGAATCTACACGATACCTCGGGCTCCAGCATTATGCGCTTTTTTAAGTTGCTTTATAATAACCAACACTGCAGAATTTTAATCACCGCGCACGAACATTAAAAGTCGAGGAACAGCAATAAACAAATAAAACCGATATCGGCGCAATAACGACCGCGCACAAACAAGAGACGTGAATGTGCATAAAATTGCTTAAACATCTATAATTTATAGACATCTGATGGCAATAGCAGTAGTCAGATAGCAATAAACTTCTATGAGACATTTTATGATAAGGCTGCGCTCGCATTTGGAAGTGAGCAATGTGATATTTCAAGAATATTCGTTAAAAAGCATCTTTTTAGGATTTTTGTAGGTTGTAGGTACAAGCCGACCATGGACTTCCTGAGTGGACTGTATGCGGACGAAAACACTTGTTGATTTCTTCAGAGTTTATTTCTTTTCTTGATAGGTGACCGTGAGAGCAGGGACAATTTTCGCCTGATCACGTCCTATTCTTATTTACATTTCTTAAATTAGCCTAGTGACTATACAAAATTCGTGATTTTTCTTAGATAGACAAAGATAGAACACACATAGTCTCTTTTACTCTTTGGACACTTTCTCGATCCACCCACATATAACTTCGGAGAAAAGAGAGGTCCGATATGTGTATTGCTATCTCTGTCTTACATATTCTAAACCTACCTACAGGCTTCTTAACATTTTTTCCACTTACAATCCTACCTACATGGGTTTTTTCTACCGACCTTCAGAATCTGTTAGGGGGACAGGGACAGCCTATAGGATACCTCCGCCGCGCGTGAGCGGGACGGCCTACAGTTATTTTCCTTCACCCCAGTACCTTTAAACAACCATACCAGATCCTACCTAATACTTTAGATATTGTAAGTAGAAATAAGAAACCGGTTTGCTATTTTATTGAAATAAAACAAGCCCTGCGCTAATACATTTCCTTATAAACTAAGGCCCTAACAGAAATTACGTTTATTGTGATAAAATATAAAATCTTTACATACATACATATTCAAAGCTAAAATAATACAGTAATAAGGTTAATTACATAAACTAAATATTAAATTAAACGAGATTGACGTGTGTCCGTAACAGTCTCCCCCCGGTGCAGCGCTGCGCAGTGCGGAACCTCTTCATTCTTCTACCGGCAGGACAGCCAATCTCGACGTCGGTCGACGAAACACGCCACCCTTGGTCCTTACTTCAACATTTCTTACTCCTCCGTCTGGTCCGGGATGAACACGTGTGACGACCCCTCGGGGCCACACGTTGCGTGGAAGCGTGTGGTCCACCACGATGACTAGATCGCCTGGTTTGATAGCGACCTCGTTGACGTCACGAGCCCCTCTTCTTGGTATGAGCTCGGGTAGGTACTCCTTCAGCCATCTGCGCCAGTACTCGTCGGCTAGACCTTGCGCGGCCCGCCATGTCTTCCTCGACGATTGCTCACACGGCCCGGTGATGGGTAAGCCGTGCGAACCACCCAGCAGGAAGTGATTAGGGGTTAGCGCCTCGGGATCGTTAGCGCTAACCGGTACATGTGTGAGTGGTCGAGCGTTCATGGTGTGCTCGACTTCCATCAACAGCGTCAGTAGAACTTCTTCTTTCGGCGCCTTCTCGTTAAGCGTGACACGTAGAGCGTTCTTGACAGAGCGTATCATCCGCTCCCACGCCCCGCCCTGATGTGGTGCTCCCGGTGATATGTAGCGCCAGTCTATGCGCTGGGTGAGCGCGAAGTCGCGCAGAGCCGGTTCCCACTCCGCCATTGCCATACGTAGCTCGCTGTCTGCGCCCCTGAAGTTCGTCGCGTTGTCTGAGTACATAACTTGTGGCCACCCTCGCCGTGCTCCCATGCGCCGTAGAGCCATTATAGCCGAGTCGGTGGACAGGCTAGCTACTAATTCTATGTGCACGGCCCTTGTGGTGAGGCAAGTGAAGAGCGCTCCCCACCTCTTTTCATGTCGGCGGCCTATAGTCACTGTCATTGGCCCGAAAAAGTCTAGGCCACAGTTTGAAAATGGTCTAGTGAAAGCTTCTAGTCGAGCTCGTGGTAGATCTCCGAAGACTGGTCTCCTTGGCTTCGTCTTCCTCATGCGACAGAAAGCGCACTTGTAGGCTACAGCGCGTACAGTCGGTCGTAGTCGTAGTATCCAATATCTTTGTCGTAGGTCGTTGACGACGCGTTCGTTGTGCGAGTGGTGGGCGCGACGGTGTTCCCTATTGCACAACAACCGCGCATACGGGTGGCTGCCGTCCAATATTACGGGCGTAGTATCGGGGGCAGACACACCCGCTGCCCTCGTACGTCCTCTAGCCCGCAACACACCATCCCCGTCGATGAATGGATCTAACATCTTAATACGACTGCTCGCCTTTATGTTGTAGCCTTTTCTTAGGCGTTCTAAATCTTCGCGGAATGAATCTTCCTGTGCTTGTTTCACTAGCCACGTCTCTGCCTTTTCTATATGTCGTATAGTCAATTCTCTAGTACGTTTACGACATTTCTCTATGAAAAGTAATACATATGCCATTGCTCTCACTAGACGTTCATAATTCGAGAAACGTCTCGCATCTGGCACGCTCCATAAGTCATTTGTAGTTACGTTACATATGACTTCGTTGTTTTCTTCATTATCGCCGTCTGCTGTCACATTCGGTGATGGCCATAGCTCTTCGTTTGAGTATAGAAACGACGGTCCGGTGAACCATCGGTCTTCTCGAGACTTTATATCGTAGTCGACTCTCGTTGCGTCGTCGGCTACATTTTCTTGCGTCGGCACCCATCTCCATTGGCTAGGATCGGTCAACTCCGTAATTTCACTCAGTCGGTGCGATACGTACGGGGTGTAACGCACTCTCTCGTTCTCTATCCAATGTAGAACCGTTCTAGAGTCCGTCCAGTATGTAACTCTATCGGGTTGCCATCTGTGCTCTCTCGTTATAATTGACGCAAGTCGTGCGCCGATCAGACACGCCTGTAGTTCCAGCCGTGGTATCGTCTGAGCCTTTATCAGCGCTACCTTCGCTTTAGCGGCGGCTAACATCACTCGTTTCGACCCATCTTCGTATTCCACGACCCAGTATGCGGCCGTAGCGTAAGCAGACTCGCTGGCGTCGCAGAATACGTGCAGCTGCTTTCTAGTCACTCCCCCCGTCTGAGAGTATAGACGGGGTAGACGCAAACTGCTTAGAGCGTCCACACCACTCAACCATATCTGGAATTCATTGGCTATTTCCTCGGGTAGCGCTTCGTCCCAGCTTGTGTCTAGGCGCCACACCTTCTGTATTAGTATCTTCGCTCGGATGGTGTAATAACTCAGTAGTCCAAGTGGATCGAATATTGACATGACTGCGCTCAGTGCTTCTCGCTTCGTAGGCGTTCGTTTCAATGTCTTCACTTCTTGCGGCACTTTGACTAGCACCGTGTTAAAACTTAGTTCGTCGTTGTTAGCGTCCCACATAAGTCCCAGCGTTCGTCCATATTGAGTCATAGCGGCACCGAGCTGTTTCGGTGTCGTGGCACGGCTATCAATTGGCAGCTCACGCAACACGTCCGGCCCGTTTGTATTAAAGGCTGTAAGCGTGAATCCCGCCTGCGCGTGTACATGACGAACTTCTTTGATGACGTCACTTGCTTCTTGTTGTGTATCGAAACAGTCGACCCAGTCGTCCATGTAATGGTTCTTCGTTATCGCTTCGTGTGCTCTTGGGTACGTACTGGCGTGTTTCTGAGCGTTGTAATCACGTACGCTATGTGCTAAAAACGGTGAACTCTTCGCTCCGAAGATCATTGAAGTCATTTTATAACGCTTTGGTGGTGACGTTCTGTCGTCGCCTCTCCATAAAAACATTTGCGCCGGCTGATCTCTTTCTAAGATTTTTATCTGTAGAAACATCTCACTGATATCCGCGGTCACTGCTATGGCTCTTTCTCGGAATCTAAAAAGCATTCCCGCCAAATCTCTCAGTAAATCGGGACCTTCTAGTAGTGCGTCGTTCAGGCACACTCCATTGCTTCTAGCGGCAGCGTCGAACACTAATCTCAGTTTACCGGGTTTGTTCACATTGGTTACTGCGAAGTGTGGTAGATACCAAAGCCGTGGGCTATCTATCTCGTTGTCTTGGCTCTCTTTGGCGTAACCTTTTTCAAACATATTATTCATCTGTTTCGTGTATGCTTCTTTGAACTCTTTCGATTTGTCCATCTTTTTCTCGATTGCCATGAGTCTGCGCCGTGCTAGATCGTAGCTCGGTGGCATAACATTCACATTTTCCTTCCATGGTAATCCGACTTCATACTGTCGTTTGACATATCTTACTGAAGTTTCAAAGGCTTCTTTGGCACGAATCTCATCTGGATTTTCACGTTCTTTCTTTAAGATACCCAATGAATCTATTTCAAAGTGTTCTTTCACCATATTGTGTAACTCGTCATCCATGGCACGCGTCGTGCACTGAGTTAAACTTTGCTTGCCGTTGACATATAGCACAGTATTTTTCTCCTTTATCACATGAGACGGCGCTATTCCATGAATCACCCACCCCAGAGTGGTAAGTGATGCTACTGGTTCATGACGTTTGCCTATTAGCAGCCTTCTGCTGACTATCAGGTGCCAATTATCCGCGCCGATCAGGATACGCGGCTTGGCGCTTACATAACATACGTCTTCATTGTTTAGTACACGCATGTGTTTATATCTCAAACAACTTTCATTTATCGTTTGTCTATGAAGTTGAAGATTCTCCATTGTTCTCGCTCTCACCGCGTGCTTCTTATTGCCTTTAGCGATGATTTGAATCTCCACTTCCGTACTTTTATGTGGCACGCTCTGTGCATTCACACTGCAAATGTGTAAGTCTCGAACTGGCCCTTCTGCGCCGACGTAATCTGCTAACTCTTTATCGATCAGTGTAATTGTTGACCCCTCGTCAAGTAAAGCGTACGTACGTACTCTACCCATAGGTCCTTCTACAGTGATCGGACATACTTTTAACAATACCTTGGACGCGTCTATCGAATGATTGACAGATGCGACCACCTCTTGGTTTTGTTCTGGACTCTTGCTGTCCCTTTCTAATGTATGTTGTGGACTCTTGCTGTCCCTCTCTGACATATGTAGCATTCTGTGATGACGTCGACCACAACCATTCTCATTACATACTTGCGCTTTGCATTTGAGACGCCGATGTCTATCTGATAAACATAGAAAACATAATCTTTCTTCCTTTAACCAGTTCCATCTTTGGTTAACTGTCATAGCTATAAACTTTTTACACAGTGACATCTCATGGTCTCCACCGCAACACAAACAGGGTTTCTTTTGTGCCGTCCTCCTTTCTTCGGCTGTGACGTACACTCCCGTATTTTTCTTTCTTATGTTTGTGTTCGGTTTGACTGACACGACTTCTCTTTTTGTAGCGGAATAATTCGACTGCGGCGTATATGCGTAGCGTAGCGCTTTGTTAGCCTCTTCCATTAGGAAATGTGACAATGTGATTATCTCTGGCTCCGAATAGCTTGAGTATTGTACTGCATAGTCGCACCATCGAGATTTCAAATGCGGGCTAAGTTTATCAATTATCTCCCGTGTTAGCATTGGATTTCTCAGGTATCCTCTGTTGTCTATGGAGTCCAGCGTGCAAACAATATTCTGTACTTTGATTGCAAATGTATTCAAGTCACTGGCAGTCGGTCCTAGGCGCGGCAGACTCTTCAATTCATTTAGCGTTCGATCAATTATTATCTCCGGCCTTCCGTAGCACTGTTCTAGAGTTTTCATAATTATGTCCGGATCGGATGCGTATGATAATAAAGCCGCTACTGCTTCTTTGGCTTCTCCTCTTAGACAGCTTCTTAATCTAGCCAGGTTCTCAGCTTTAGTGTATGCGCCTGTCATGGTTGATTCTTGCATTGCTGCCTTAAAAGAAAGCCAGTCTGTCGGTGCCCCGCTAAATATCGGCAATTCTATTGCTTGTCGTGGTGTCGGTCGTCTTGACATGATTTTCTCTAATGTCGCTGCGAGTACCTCCGCCCCGTCCATCTTCATTCGAGGCTCTTCCTCCTTTTTATTCTCTTCCGGAGGTTGTGATGGATTCAAATGACGGTTTCTAACCATCTCTGTCATTTGAACATCTTTCTGTCTTTGTCGCTCTTGAGTAAGAATGTCGCAAGGCTCCTCTGTGGTGGGTAGCTGCGTTTCTTCGCGACGCCGGGACTGCGACTTGTCCAGCCAGTCGTCCACTCTGGCTTGACTGTCACCGGCGGGTATGCTCTCGTCGTCGGTTTCCATAATTGTAGCTATTTCATATTCTAATCGTTTTTGAATTAAGCTTTTCTCAAGTGCGGCGAGCTTCTCTGCGGCCAATAACTCCGCTTGTCTAATTCGTGCGGCAACGCTTGACCCCCTCGATGACGGTGCCTTTGTCCGTGGCACGTCTGTGTCGGCGTTGGCATCTTGACGCTTTGCTATCGGTGCTGGGTCCGTCTCCATAATATATCCGCTTTCTGCGGGTACTTGACTCCTTGATGTTTGCACCGATGGCGATGCAGGTGGCTCTTCAAAATCACATCGTCTTGAGTTTTCCATTGCTTGACTCCCGGCGGCCTCAGCTTGTCTTCGCGTTGTTGGCATCTTCTTACTTGCAGCCCCTACTCCTAACAATCCCGGACAGGTACGCTACCGTGGGGAGCCTGTCTGGGGATGGATGGTCGTGCAGGAGTGGAAAGGGAGGAACCACCCAGCAGAGAATGTACGCAGCCGTAGGGTGCTCTGTCCTGGCTGGAATCACCAGAACCCTCAGCAGTGCCTACAGTCCGGCCCCTACGCTTGCGCACACCGTACTGGCGTGGTCGGACTAGTTCGTAATCGTTTGCACGATATACGGCAGCTCGTCCGTTGACTGCACCGCCTGGGAACGGCGTTAACTCGGAACAAACACCGTTTGACACCGTTAGGTGGTGAATGCCCGAGCCGCGGTACACCCGCGTCTGGTTACACTTTCTTCTCTTCGTTACACGATGAACGGTTACGACGATGTTGCTGCCCTTGTCTTGCTGGCTTCACTGTTGCACTGATCTTCAGACTGATCTTGTTATCTTGCTGGCTTCACTTATCCGGATCGCATGGACCAGACCTTGTAGGTTGTAGGTACAAGCCGACCATGGACTTCCTGAGTGGACTGTATGCGGACGAAAACACTTGTTGATTTCTTCAGAGTTTATTTCTTTTCTTGATAGGTGACCGTGAGAGCAGGGACAATTTTCGCCTGATCACGTCCTATTCTTATTTACATTTCTTAAATTAGCCTAGTGACTATACAAAATTCGTGATTTTTCTTAGATAGACAAAGATAGAACACACATAGTCTCTTTTACTCTTTGGACACTTTCTCGATCCACCCACATATAACTTCGGAGAAAAGAGAGGTCCGATATGTGTATTGCTATCTCTGTCTTACATATTCTAAACCTACCTACAGGCTTCTTAACATTTTTTCCACTTACAATCCTACCTACATGGGTTTTTTCTACCGACCTTCAGAATCTGTTAGGGGGACAGGGACAGCCTATAGGATACCTCCGCCGCGCGTGAGCGGGACGGCCTACAGTTATTTTCCTTCACCCCAGTACCTTTAAACAACCATACCAGATCCTACCTAATACTTTAGATATTGTAAGTAGAAATAAGAAACCGGTTTGCTATTTTATTGAAATAAAACAAGCCCTGCGCTAATACATTTCCTTATAAACTAAGGCCCTAACAGAAATTACGTTTATTGTGATAAAATATAAAATCTTTACATACATACATATTCAAAGCTAAAATAATACAGTAATAAGGTTAATTACATAAACTAAATATTAAATTAAACGAGATTGACGTGTGTCCGTAACAGTCTCCCCCCGGTGCAGCGCTGCGCAGTGCGGAACCTCTTCATTCTTCTACCGGCAGGACAGCCAATCTCGACGTCGGTCGACGAAACACGCCACCCTTGGTCCTTACTTCAACATTTCTTACTCCTCCGTCTGGTCCGGGATGAACACGTGTGACGACCCCTCGGGGCCACACGTTGCGTGGAAGCGTGTGGTCCACCACGATGACTAGATCGCCTGGTTTGATAGCGACCTCGTTGACGTCACGAGCCCCTCTTCTTGGTATGAGCTCGGGTAGGTACTCCTTCAGCCATCTGCGCCAGTACTCGTCGGCTAGACCTTGCGCGGCCCGCCATGTCTTCCTCGACGATTGCTCACACGGCCCGGTGATGGGTAAGCCGTGCGAACCACCCAGCAGGAAGTGATTAGGGGTTAGCGCCTCGGGATCGTTAGCGCTAACCGGTACATGTGTGAGTGGTCGAGCGTTCATGGTGTGCTCGACTTCCATCAACAGCGTCAGTAGAACTTCTTCTTTCGGCGCCTTCTCGTTAAGCGTGACACGTAGAGCGTTCTTGACAGAGCGTATCATCCGCTCCCACGCCCCGCCCTGATGTGGTGCTCCCGGTGATATGTAGCGCCAGTCTATGCGCTGGGTGAGCGCGAAGTCGCGCAGAGCCGGTTCCCACTCCGCCATTGCCATACGTAGCTCGCTGTCTGCGCCCCTGAAGTTCGTCGCGTTGTCTGAGTACATAACTTGTGGCCACCCTCGCCGTGCTCCCATGCGCCGTAGAGCCATTATAGCCGAGTCGGTGGACAGGCTAGCTACTAATTCTATGTGCACGGCCCTTGTGGTGAGGCAAGTGAAGAGCGCTCCCCACCTCTTTTCATGTCGGCGGCCTATAGTCACTGTCATTGGCCCGAAAAAGTCTAGGCCACAGTTTGAAAATGGTCTAGTGAAAGCTTCTAGTCGAGCTCGTGGTAGATCTCCGAAGACTGGTCTCCTTGGCTTCGTCTTCCTCATGCGACAGAAAGCGCACTTGTAGGCTACAGCGCGTACAGTCGGTCGTAGTCGTAGTATCCAATATCTTTGTCGTAGGTCGTTGACGACGCGTTCGTTGTGCGAGTGGTGGGCGCGACGGTGTTCCCTATTGCACAACAACCGCGCATACGGGTGGCTGCCGTCCAATATTACGGGCGTAGTATCGGGGGCAGACACACCCGCTGCCCTCGTACGTCCTCTAGCCCGCAACACACCATCCCCGTCGATGAATGGATCTAACATCTTAATACGACTGCTCGCCTTTATGTTGTAGCCTTTTCTTAGGCGTTCTAAATCTTCGCGGAATGAATCTTCCTGTGCTTGTTTCACTAGCCACGTCTCTGCCTTTTCTATATGTCGTATAGTCAATTCTCTAGTACGTTTACGACATTTCTCTATGAAAAGTAATACATATGCCATTGCTCTCACTAGACGTTCATAATTCGAGAAACGTCTCGCATCTGGCACGCTCCATAAGTCATTTGTAGTTACGTTACATATGACTTCGTTGTTTTCTTCATTATCGCCGTCTGCTGTCACATTCGGTGATGGCCATAGCTCTTCGTTTGAGTATAGAAACGACGGTCCGGTGAACCATCGGTCTTCTCGAGACTTTATATCGTAGTCGACTCTCGTTGCGTCGTCGGCTACATTTTCTTGCGTCGGCACCCATCTCCATTGGCTAGGATCGGTCAACTCCGTAATTTCACTCAGTCGGTGCGATACGTACGGGGTGTAACGCACTCTCTCGTTCTCTATCCAATGTAGAACCGTTCTAGAGTCCGTCCAGTATGTAACTCTATCGGGTTGCCATCTGTGCTCTCTCGTTATAATTGACGCAAGTCGTGCGCCGATCAGACACGCCTGTAGTTCCAGCCGTGGTATCGTCTGAGCCTTTATCGGCGCTACCTTCGCTTTAGCGGCGGCTAACATCACTCGTTTCGACCCATCTTCGTATTCCACGACCCAGTATGCGGCCGTAGCGTAAGCAGACTCGCTGGCGTCGCAGAATACGTGCAGCTGCTTTCTAGTCACTCCCCCCGTCTGAGAGTATAGACGGGGTAGACGCAAACTGCTTAGAGCGTCCACACCACTCAACCATATCTGGAATTCATTGGCTATTTCCTCGGGTAGCGCTTCGTCCCAGCTTGTGTCTAGGCGCCACACCTTCTGTATTAGTATCTTCGCTCGGATGGTGTAATAACTCAGTAGTCCAAGTGGATCGAATATTGACATGACTGCGCTCAGTGCTTCTCGCTTCGTAGGCGTTCGTTTCAATGTCTTCACTTCTTGCGGCACTTTGACTAGCACCGTGTTAAAACTTAGTTCGTCGTTGTTAGCGTCCCACATAAGTCCCAGCGTTCGTCCATATTGAGTCATAGCGGCACCGAGCTGTTTCGGTGTCGTGGCACGGCTATCAATTGGCAGCTCACGCAACACGTCCGGCCCGTTTGTATTAAAGGCTGTAAGCGTGAATCCCGCCTGCGCGTGTACATGACGAACTTCTTTGATGACGTCACTTGCTTCTTGTTGTGTATCGAAACAGTCGACCCAGTCGTCCATGTAATGGTTCTTCGTTATCGCTTCGTGTGCTCTTGGGTACGTACTGGCGTGTTTCTGAGCGTTGTAATCACGTACGCTATGTGCTAAAAACGGTGAACTCTTCGCTCCGAAGATCATTGAAGTCATTTTATAACGCTTTGGTGGTGACGTTCTGTCGTCGCCTCTCCATAAAAACATTTGCGCCGGCTGATCTCTTTCTAAGATTTTTATCTGTAGAAACATCTCACTGATATCCGCGGTCACTGCTATGGCTCTTTCTCGGAATCTAAAAAGCATTCCCGCCAAATCTCTCAGTAAATCGGGACCTTCTAGTAGTGCGTCGTTCAGGCACACTCCATTGCTTCTAGCGGCAGCGTCGAACACTAATCTCAGTTTACCGGGTTTGTTCACATTGGTTACTGCGAAGTGTGGTAGATACCAAAGCCGTGGGCTATCTATCTCGTTGTCTTGGCTCTCTTTGGCGTAACCTTTTTCAAACATATTATTCATCTGTTTCGTGTATGCTTCTTTGAACTCTTTCGATTTGTCCATCTTTTTCTCGATTGCCATGAGTCTGCGCCGTGCTAGATCGTAGCTCGGTGGCATAACATTCACATTTTCCTTCCATGGTAATCCGACTTCATACTGTCGTTTGACATATCTTACTGAAGTTTCAAAGGCTTCTTTGGCACGAATCTCATCTGGATTTTCACGTTCTTTCTTTAAGATACCCAATGAATCTATTTCAAAGTGTTCTTTCACCATATTGTGTAACTCGTCATCCATGGCACGCGTCGTGCACTGAGTTAAACTTTGCTTGCCGTTGACATATAGCACAGTATTTTTCTCCTTTATCACATGAGACGGCGCTATTCCATGAATCACCCACCCCAGAGTGGTAAGTGATGCTACTGGTTCATGACGTTTGCCTATTAGCAGCCTTCTGCTGACTATCAGGTGCCAATTATCCGCGCCGATCAGGATACGCGGCTTGGCGCTTACATAACATACGTCTTCATTGTTTAGTACACGCATGTGTTTATATCTCAAACAACTTTCATTTATCGTTTGTCTATGAAGTTGAAGATTCTCCATTGTTCTCGCTCTCACCGCGTGCTTCTTATTGCCTTTAGCGATGATTTGAATCTCCACTTCCGTACTTTTATGTGGCACGCTCTGTGCATTCACACTGCAAATGTGTAAGTCTCGAACTGGCCCTTCTGCGCCGACGTAATCTGCTAACTCTTTATCGATCAGTGTAATTGTTGACCCCTCGTCAAGTAAAGCGTACGTACGTACTCTACCCATAGGTCCTTCTACAGTGATCGGACATACTTTTAACAATACCTTGGACGCGTCTATCGAATGATTGACAGATGCGACCACCTCTTGGTTTTGTTCTGGACTCTTGCTGTCCCTTTCTAATGTATGTTGTGGACTCTTGCTGTCCCTCTCTGACATATGTAGCATTCTGTGATGACGTCGACCACAACCATTCTCATTACATACTTGCGCTTTGCATTTGAGACGCCGATGTCTATCTGATAAACATAGAAAACATAATCTTTCTTCCTTTAACCAGTTCCATCTTTGGTTAACTGTCATAGCTATAAACTTTTTACACAGTGACATCTCATGGTCTCCACCGCAACACAAACAGGGTTTCTTTTGTGCCGTCCTCCTTTCTTCGGCTGTGACGTACACTCCCGTATTTTTCTTTCTTATGTTTGTGTTCGGTTTGACTGACACGACTTCTCTTTTTGTAGCGGAATAATTCGACTGCGGCGTATATGCGTAGCGTAGCGCTTTGTTAGCCTCTTCCATTAGGAAATGTGACAATGTGATTATCTCTGGCTCCGAATAGCTTGAGTATTGTACTGCATAGTCGCACCATCGAGATTTCAAATGCGGGCTAAGTTTATCAATTATCTCCCGTGTTAGCATTGGATTTCTCAGGTATCCTCTGTTGTCTATGGAGTCCAGCGTGCAAACAATATTCTGTACTTTGATTGCAAATGTATTCAAGTCACTGGCAGTCGGTCCTAGGCGCGGCAGACTCTTCAATTCATTTAGCGTTCGATCAATTATTATCTCCGGCCTTCCGTAGCACTGTTCTAGAGTTTTCATAATTATGTCCGGATCGGATGCGTATGATAATAAAGCCGCTACTGCTTATTTGGCTTCTCCTCTTAGACAGCTTCTTAATCTAGCCAGGTTCTCAGCTTTAGTGTATGCGCCTGTCATGGTTGATTCTTGCATTGCTGCCTTAAAAGAAAGCCAGTCTGTCGGTGCCCCGCTAAATATCGGCAATTCTATTGCTTGTCGTGGTGTCGGTCGTCTTGACATGATTTTCTCTAATGTCGCTGCGAGTACCTCCGCCCCGTCCATCTTCATTCGAGGCTCTTCCTCCTTTTTATTCTCTTCCGGAGGTTGTGATGGATTCAAATGACGGTTTCTAACCATCTCTGTCATTTGAACATCTTTCTGTCTTTGTCGCTCTTGAGTAAGAATGTCGCAAGGCTCCTCTGTGGTGGGTAGCTGCGTTTCTTCGCGACGCCGGGACTGCGACTTGTCCAGCCAGTCGTCCACTCTGGCTTGACTGTCACCGGCGGGTATGCTCTCGTCGTCGGTTTCCATAATTGTAGCTATTTCATATTCTAATCGTTTTTGAATTAAGCTTTTCTCAAGTGCGGCGAGCTTCTCTGCGGCCAATAACTCCGCTTGTCTAATTCGTGCGGCAACGCTTGACCCCCTCGATGACGGTGCCTTTGTCCGTGGCACGTCTGTGTCGGCGTTGGCATCTTGACGCTTTGCTATCGGTGCTGGGTCCGTCTCCATAATATATCCGCTTTCTGCGGGTACTTGACTCCTTGATGTTTGCACCGATGGCGATGCAGGTGGCTCTTCAAAATCACATCGTCTTGAGTTTTCCATTGCTTGACTCCCGGCGGCCTCAGCTTGTCTTCGCGTTGTTGGCATCTTCTTACTTGCAGCCCCTACTCCTAACAATCCCGGACAGGTACGCTACCGTGGGGAGCCTGTCTGGGGATGGATGGTCGTGCAGGAGTGGAAAGGGAGGAACCACCCAGCAGAGAATGTACGCAGCCGTAGGGTGCTCTGTCCTGGCTGGAATCACCAGAACCCTCAGCAGTGCCTACAGTCCGGCCCCTACGCTTGCGCACACCGTACTGGCGTGGTCGGACTAGTTCGTAATCGTTTGCACGATATACGGCAGCTCGTCCGTTGACTGCACCGCCTGGGAACGGCGTTAACTCGGAACAAACACCGTTTGACACCGTTAGGTGGTGAATGCCCGAGCCGCGGTACACCCGCGTCTGGTTACACTTTCTTCTCTTCGTTACACGATGAACGGTTACGACGATGTTGCTGCCCTTGTCTTGCTGGCTTCACTGTTGCACTGATCTTCAGACTGATCTTGTTATCTTGCTGGCTTCACTTATCCGGATCGCATGGACCAGACCTTGTAGGTTGTAGGTACAAGCCGACCATGGACTTCCTGAGTGGACTGTATGCGGACGAAAACACTTGTTGATTTCTTCAGAGTTTATTTCTTTTCTTGATAGGTGACCGTGAGAGCAGGGACAATTTTCGCCTGATCACGTCCTATTCTTATTTACATTTCTTAAATTAGCCTAGTGACTATACAAAATTCGTGATTTTTCTTAGATAGACAAAGATAGAACACACATAGTCTCTTTTACTCTTTGGACACTTTCTCGATCCACCCACATAATAACTTCGGAGAAAAGAGAGGTCCGATATGTGTATTGCTATCTCTGTCTTACATATTCTAAACCTACCTACAGGCTTCTTAACATTTTTTCCACTTACAATCCTACCTACATGGGTTTTTTCTACCGACCTTCAGAATCTGTTAGGGGGACAGGGACAGCCTATAGGATACCTCCGCCGCGCGTGAGCGGGACGGCCTACAGTTATTTTCCTTCACCCCAGTACCTTTAAACAACCATACCAGATCCTACCTAATACTTTAGATATTGTAAGTGGAAATAAGAAACCGGTTTGCTATTTTATTGAAATAAAACAAGCCCTGCGCTAATACATTTCCTTATAAACTAAGGCCCTAACAGAAATTACGTTTATTGTGATAAAATATAAAATCTTTACATACATACATATTCAAAGCTAAAATAATACAGTAATAAGGTTAATTACATAAACTAAATATTAAATTAAACGAGATTGACGTGTGTCCGTAACAATTTTATTTGACGCTTTGGTCAAGCGACTGGTGAACGGCTTCTTCGTCAGTAGTGATTCATCTGCCACTGGCAGTTTTTATTAATAACTGGATTCCACTGGTCCACAAGATAACTTAAATCCGTCCCACTGATGAAACCTTAGAAAAAATAAGTGGTAGTTATGCAATGAATATCGCATTCAGTACCATTTATGATAAACAATCAACATGATGAATTTGGTCATTATCAGACCGCTTACAATTGAGATTTTTTTCAATATCATCGCACCCAACTGCAATGTGCTCGCAGAGAGAGAGTGCTTAGAGAGAAGAAGCCGCTACTCATCTTGTTCTTCCATCACTTCATTTTTCCTTGCTTCCACAGGACACACATAGGACGACAAAGTGCGGTGCTTAACATTAAATAATTGTTTTTGTAAAAACTGAGGTGAGGTTCATAGGTATCTTAGCATACAAAAAAGTGACATCTTAATTTACTTTACAAAATATTTTTATTTTGGACATATTATACAAATAATGTTTTGACGACCTCCGTGGCGGAGTGGCGTACACACCGGTTTTCAAGGTGTCGCCTGCTTGAGGTCCCGGGTTCGATTCCCGGACGGGTCAATGTAGAAAAAAATGTGTTTTTCTACATTTTCTCGGGTCTGGGTGATTGTAGTACCTTCGTTGTTTCTGGTTTCCAAAATACGAATGCTATAAATAGTTATTCAAATTGGGATCAGAACAACGTATGTGATGTTGTCCACATTCAAATTTAAATTTAAATTTTAAATGTTAAGTATCATTCCTGTAAAAGTTTGTATAGAATGCAATGGTACTCCACTTGTTAACGCTGCATAACTTGAGTTTCATCTGATGTGGATCTTCAGATTAACAAAAGTGTATCATTAGGTCAAGAAATCTGAAAAAAGAACCAATGACATTGTTAACATAAAAAAAAGTAAATAGTATTGATTGATTTACACAGTTAAAACGTTTTCAGTAATGCCAATAACTGTGGTAATAAAAAAATACACTAACAACTTTACGAACTCAAACATAAAATTTCTCAACACAATCGGAGCCTAACCTATACTGTTTTCGTAAGTTTTTATCTGTTATTGCGTCCCTCGTAGCAATTATTGTCTTCCATGACGGATGTTTATGGTGTAGTGTTATTGCAACCGCGATATGCAGTTTTGTCTATTACTCGTATAATAGGTATGTGTTGGGCAATAAGATTCTACTCTTTTAAAAAGTCACGGTCGGTGTAAATGATGGTTGTTTTTATTGTGTTCATTGAAATGTTTTTTTTTTCAATGTCAAATTAGCTCATCTTACTGGGAGGAGTTAATTACTAAGCTTACAATTGCGCATCTCATATTGAGAAAGATTCGATATCCTTAAAAGTAACAAATAGGGTCATCCATTAAGTTTTTTTTTTATTATAGTACCTTTTTTGTTTTTAGGTTAGTTAAATTTTGTTAGATTATATGAACTGTTTAAGATGGTTTCGTACGTTCCGTAAAAAAAATAAAAACATTTCTTATACCAACGGATTAAGAAGTTGTAGAAGCATATAACTCATAATACATACTAGAATTTATTAGATGTCCTTTATTTTATTACTTTATATATCTATTTATTCAAATATGAATAGGTTATTGCCCATAATTTAATAAATACTGCTATCCGACACAAAAATGTCTACCTTACCCCAGAGCCGAACTCGGAAGCGATGACTGGAAAAATGTTTTAACTAAATTAGTCCCTATGGACCTTGACAGCATTCTACTATAAATACATACAAACTGCCCTTGGTTTTTTAATAAAGCGAGGGTAAGACGAATATTAGTCTAATATCAGGGAGTGCAAACCAATGTTACCCTCCCGATGACGATATGGAGTTTTTTTGTTACGAAATTTTGTTGTACAGTTAAGATTAGCAAGGATTTTTTTTGTTCGCGCAGAAACTAAAAGTGATGAAAACCTATGATGGTGACGACAGGTAGAAATGATACACCGGTTAAAAATAATTGAGACGATGCATCTTTATGATTTCAAGATGGTTTGTTAAATATAATTTACTTTATTCTCATTTTCAAATTCAAAATCCAAATTCAAAATATTTATTCATGGAAATAAGGTTAAAACAATACAGATGTTACAGCTAGATGTGGCACAAGCTTATCTCACCAGGGCAGCTGGCATATGAATATTAAAATGTCCGTACAAATAGAACTAATCAATTAAGGTAATCATAATTTCCAAAATACAAATACAACTAATAATAATTAATTCATTAAATCAAATTGTCATAGTCATTGTAATTCACAATAATTAAAATTGTAACATATAAGTAATAAAATTAAAAATTAATATTAAAATTTATGTGTCAAATAGTCTATAACTGTATAAAAACATTTGTCAGCTAAGAAATTAAATAGTTTCCTAGTGACTAAGTCTCCATTTTTGAAAATTTAATTTTTAACTTACCAAGTACCTAAGTATCGTTTAAAGTATCGTAGCGACCGTCTTGTAATTTTTTTGATGCTATGGTTTTAATTATGCCTAGTATTTATAGTTCATTGTGTTCATTTTTATTTACTGTTTTGAGGATTTAAGCAAAACAGATTTTATTCACACATAATATTTTACAAAATTCTAAAGTATGTCCAAGATTTAAATTTAAACCAAGCTATTTTACTAAAAATATAATATTATACCTCAAAGTTGCAAGAGTTGGAAGACTTATTATTATTAATTGGAATTCCTAGTATATGTAGACAAAAATAAAAATATAGACTGATAGGTAACATAAAATATGTTTTTCTTGTGGAGTCATATCCATGTTATTCTATCATTTTTTACACAAACGAAAAATGCAGTGTACCCCACATTGCAGTTAATATTAAAATATTGCATTTCACCCATGAATTTTTTTGTACGCATACCGAACCAAAACATTGGCTTCATCCGGCCCTAAAGAGTCGACCCCACAAATAATAACTACAAGTATTTGTACTTACAATTCTGCCCTCAAGCCGTAAAACTACTGGGTGGATTGTAGACTTATTAGAGTGATAAAGGAAATAGCTAACAAAAACAATATTATTTAGCTTTTAGCTTTTACGTAGAGACTTTCAATCCACACTTCTACCAGCCAGTATGAAAGCAGAAAGGAGGTTTCAAAACAAACCGCTTTGGTTAAAAAGTCTGTTCACCATATGAGCTCTAATTTTCCGTTATTATTTTTAAGTTATCTTTAAAAAGAGCTGCTTTTCTCTATTTTAGTTATTGAAGGCTTAAAGAACGATTATGAAAAAAGATTTTTACAGAAGTTTTAAAACACTGTTCATAGCGTATAGAATGCTTTAGCTAATAAAGGTTTTAAACCTATTTTAGGATACAAATAGGTAGTTTAACAAAGTTAACTTAATAAGTTATACTTTCTTACTTATAATTTTTTTTCTAAGCTACCAATCGGTTCATGATGATGGTCGGTGATTATTATTAGGCACCGACTCAAAATTTTACACGTTTTGTAAGTTATTATTTTTTTGTGAGAATGTTTATTATTTTTATTCCTGTAAGCCCTATTTAGTTACCCTTCGCGGTAGATTCTCAAATAGGATCAGATTTTACCCTAACATAATTCTAAAAATATCAAAGAAATCGGTCAACTAAGATGATGATGATGATGATGATGATGATAAATCCTGTGATAAGTATGTCTACCTTCAAAAATTTACAAAAAAGTTTTAGCCAAACAAATAATAATATGTGAATCTACTAGTCTAGTACTTATATTCCTTGTTACTCTGTTTTGATGTAATCGCCCAAATATTAGGAATGAAAAAAAAAACACTTAATTTAAATAGAAAATACACGCATAATTTATTTACGCATGCAATGACATATACGATCTGAATTGAATAAACAGAAGTGTCTTTTAATTTCGTTGGATAATCAAAAAGTTTATTTGAACAATTAATAACGTTTTATGGGCCAATAAAACTGTGTGACAATTAACAAAGCGGTTTGCCCGCGACGCGTTTAATTACAACTACACAAATAAACAAATGCATGGAAAATGTTTTGAATAGAGAATATTTCGTTAGATTGTTTCTTGACGAAAAGCACTAAATGAGTGTATGATGGATAATTGTAAGTGATTTTATGTTAGCAAAGTGTTACTTTGTGTTGTTCGTTGATCGAATTTTTAAGGTTGGTAACTATTTTCCTACGGCAGCTGAAAAAGTGTTTCATCTTTAAAAATAACTACTCACTTAAAGATTCGGGTCAAGAATCTAGAATAAGGCTCTACACTAGAGTATTTTAGCATTTTTTTTATTGTCATTGTGTTCACACCGACGTCATAATATTTTAAATATGTAAATATTTATTAGGCAAATATTTTTTTAATTTCTGCACTAATCTTTATGAAAATTATCAAAAGCGAAATAAAATAGACCTGCATACTCATACAAATTAAAATCTGAATTCCATTTCATAATTTTCAGAACAAAAACAAAATTCCCTTCTAATACGCTCACAGCAGTCAATATATTTTAAAACACGCATTTAAACCATAATATTAATGACATATAAGATCACAGATAACTCCAATTTTACATTCACATGTCTTATCTTAGCCACAAATTTAAAAACCTACATTTTTCTCTCAAAATCTTAGGGTATTCCCCACATTGTAGATAAAAGGGCGCGATCGCAACATTATTCATATCGAGGGGTGTCACACTAAAGATATTGTGGAAAGGGCATTAAGATTGCCAACTGCAATACATTGTCTCCCGCTCCTTGTTTTGACATGATAGAACATCGGCTGACAACGTTAGCCTTGCTGTAAATACTGTGTGATCAAACCAATATCACTTCTATCCTTCGAGCATAAAGCTTAGGGTTGCGAAAACCATATGAAAGAACAGGTGTGGAATTTTCATCGTAATAAATGTTGCGTATCGATGCGTGTGAAGATAAGTAATGAAGAACGTATAGGTTAAGTTTAGAATGCCAACGTCTTTTTCTAAAGTTTGCAAAGTCTAATAAGCTATCTGAAAGTTTTTCTATCAGGGAAAAACTTCTCTTTGAGGTTTTCACAAAAGCATTTACTCAATTCATATATTTTTTTAGGAATCAATATTACTTTTTTGCATTAGTACCTATTTATTAGTCTATCTAATAATACAACTTAAAACTTTAAAGGTAAGTTTAAGTCATTAACAACATGTCAAGACAAGTGTTTTAAAATACAGAAGTTCTCTGTGTATTATTTTAAATTTACTTCAGTTTTTCGATTTTGTAATTTAACTACTTTCAACATGACACAGCATCTACTTATTTATTCTGTTTCTGAACGACACACAAATGGCTTTTTAAAGTGGATCAAGTAATATTACTCTGAAATCCAATATATTAGTGGCAATTTGACAAAATGCATCTTGCCATACCGCATTCTCTTATTTATGCAGAGATATTTGGGGCTGCACCCTAAGTATTACTTTTATTTATGTTTTTCTCATCCCAAGCTATGGTAACATTTTGTGGTGTTTTCGTACCATTACCTGCTTGGCAGACCCATAAATATGCTTGTATGGTAGCTATGTATCAAAGCTTACTTCCAGATGAAATATCGTATAGTTTTATCACGTTCTATGGGTACATTCTTATTTTTAATTCTTCATATATTATCTCGATTTTATTTACTGTCCGTTACCTTTACTGTTTTTCTTTTGAGTCTATGTAATATATCTATATATGTAAAATTACCGCAATGTATGTACGCGCATCACTTCTAAATGGCTGCAACAATTTGGAATTTTTTTGTTATGTTTATAATAGTCAGGAGAACGTTAGTATGGAAGACAATATTTGATAATTGTATGGAAAAAGTACTTTTTCAAAATATTAACATGAAAAATGAGCGATATAACAAAAAACATACCATTTGTTTGCATTATCTTTATTGCAACAGCTAGTATTTATATGGATCACATTTGTTTTATGTTGAACATTTATTTTCTTTAAGCTAAATAGTTTACCTGTTATTTGCTTAATAAAGGGTTTTATAGCCCACTATGTCGGTAGATGTCACTTTTGAAGCTGTATTTTTTTTGACATTAATTTGACAAGTCCCGATTCAGTATTGAACTCAATCCCAGACAGGTTAGGATCGCCTCACGAGACTAACCAAGCGATCGATGCCCTCACTAGCCACATCACGACCGCTATTAGCGATTCGTCTAGGCAAGTTCCAGATATGCCTAGGCATAGATTGAACTTGCCGGATGACGTGAGAGAGCTGTTGAGGGCAAAGAGAGCTGCGACCAGAGCTTATGACTCCTATCCCACCGAATATAACCGAACCCTTCTACGCACTTTACGGACATCTGTAAAGGAACGTATTAAGGCTCTTCGGGAAAGTCAGTGGGATAGCCTACTTGAAACGATCTCACCATCTCACCAAGCCTATTGGAAGTTGGCGAGATCCTTCAAGTCAGATATAGTCACATCTATGCCTCCTCTCTCTAGACCCGACAACTCCGTCGTATTCGACGACGAAGAGAAAGCCGAATGTCTGGCCGACAGCCTAGAGGCCCAGTGCTCTCCTAGCACGCTTCCTATAGACGCTGCCCACCTTAGTATGGTGGACAGCGAAGTCGAACGTCTCTCGGCCCTCCCTCCAACCTGCCCCCTTGCACCCACCACCGCCGATGAGGTGCAAACCATCATCAAAGGTTTCCGTCCAAACAAGGCTCCCGGTCCGGACCGGATCTCCAACAGAGTCTTACGAGTCCTCCCCGCCCAACTGATTTGCCTATTGGTTGCTATCTTCAATAGTGCCATGGCAAACTGCATCTTTCCAACCGCGTGGAAAGAAGCAGACGTCATAGGTATCCCTAAGCCCGGCAAGGACCGCTCCAAGCCCGCCAACTACAGGCCCATCAGTCTCCTCAAGACTATGGGCAAATTATACGAGCGTGTTCTCGTCTCCCGCCTAAGAGATTACATTTTCTCGAACAATCTCTTAATCAACGAACAGTTTGGCTTCAGAGCCTCCCACTCTTGTGTCGAACAGGTGCACCGCCTAACGGAGCACATTCTCGACGGCCTCAACAGATCCAAACCGATGGTAACCGGTGCACTCTTCTTCGATGTAGCGAAAGCATTTGACAAAGTCTGGCACAACGGCTTGATCTACAAGCTGTACCAACTCAAAGTGCCTGACAGTCTCGTGCTCATCCTTCGAGACTTTCTGTCAAATCGTACCTTTCGCTACCGCGTAGAGGGGTCCTATTCATCTCCCCGCCCCATCAGGGCTGGAGTCCCTCAGGGCTCCGTGCTATCCCCTCTTCTCTTTTCAATTTTCATTAACGACATTCCCAGGTCACCGCAAGTAGAGCTAGCTCTATTTGCGGACGACACAGCCCTCTATCACTCTGGCTACCATGCCGGTTACATCATTAAGGCACTACAACGTGCAGCCCAATCCCTAGGTGACTGGTTTAGGATGTGGCGAATAGAGGTAAACCCCGAGAAAAGTGCAGCAGTGTACTTTACTCGAGGTTTCTTCGCTTCAAAACATCCTAAACGATGTCTCACACCTATCACCCTATACGACCGTCCGATCCCTTGGGAGAAGACAGTCAAATACCTAGGTGTCACCTTAGACCGTAGAATGAGCTTTAAACCTCACATAAAACGCGTCCGTCAGACTGCAGCCTTTTACTTTTCAAGGCTCTACTACTATATCGGCAGGAAGAGTAAAATGTCACTTAGAAATAAGTTGACAATTTACAAAGCCTGTATTCGACCCGTGATGACTTACGCTAGTCCAGTGTTCGCTCATGCCAGCCCCTCAGAACTAGAAAGACTCCAAATCCTCCAAAACAAATTCTTACGCTCTGCCTCGGACGCCCCGTGGTATGTGCGTAACGATAATTTGCATCGCGACCTTAACATTCCGTCGATTGCCAGCTTTATGAAAGAAGCGTCTCAACACTTCTTTGATAAAGCCGTCGATCATACGAATCCTCTCATAGTCAAAGCCGCCACCTACTTGTGCCAAAAAGATGTCGAAGCCCGTTTCCGCCGACCGAGGAACGTTCTCGAAGATCCCGACGACGAAATCACATCGTTCGTAAAACAATTCACCACTCACAACAGTACACACCCGACAAGCACTAGATCGAATCAGCGCACTCGCCGGCGAGTGCGAGGACCCTTGCATCATTTTGGCAGGTACAGACATGTACCTGGCCGCTTCTCACCAGTCCGCCCTTCGGACGACGGCCCAAGCCGAGGTCCGAGCCTACAGAGGCGCCCTTGAGGCCTAGTCTGCCCCCCTCGATCGGGCCCACTAGAACGGGGCTCGCGTAGATCGGTCTGTATGCACAGACCAGTCTGTGTTGCAGCGCCGAGCTACGCGATGCAACCACTAGTCGGGTTGACCTCTTGGCCGGGTGCCTTCAGCACCCGACACGGTCCGATCGCGCCGCTAGTACGGGGCCCCTGCGCGGGCGAGCCCTAGGCTTCGCTACGCGAAGCCTAGGACTCGCCTCGCGCTCGAGGTACCCGCTAGCAGGCCGCTTTTGGGCTGAGTGCCTTCCGCACTCGCCTAAAACCCGCCCGGTGAAGCTGTAACGGCCTTCTGCCACAGCATAGGTCCTTTCCTAAAAAAAAAAAAAAAAAAAAAAAAAAAAAAAAAAAAAAAAAAAAAAAAAAAATTTGACAAGTAGAAACTAAGCCATTAATAAAAATGAAACGAAACACGGTTCAACATCGCATTGAAATTATTAAAATTTACTATAAAAATGGGTGAAAACTATTGAGGTCATACAGTACCTAGCCACTTTGCGATTTGGTGATGGAAGATTTCATGAAAAGGATTTTATTATGGTCCTGTAAGCGTAGCCGTGGTGGCTATTTGGCTAATATTGTTTTCCATTATTAATGGCATACGTTCCTCTTTACATTGAAATAAGCATCCGATCATTTATCTCAGGAAATGCCATTTTTCTTTGAACATCAAAATCTTATTGGAAAACCTTACTTTATTATAATTGATTTGATTGATTTACGCAAATTTATTGATAAAAGCGTCTTATTTCTACATACATCTTTCTGTTTTTTTTAGTATAAATAGAAGAAGGTTGTTAGGTATCATTTTTTAATCACGCATTCCCTTATTTCTGGTTGATCATATTTAAACTATTGTTTTTATGTTTAATTCATTGAATATGATATTATACATAATTTTTTTCTACATCAGGGTAGAAAAAATAGTAGTAGTAACGGTTAAAACTACAAACCATTAACAAGAGAAAATAGAAATCTGCATCCTATATAATATAATAATCAAAAAAATATCACTATACAAAGCAAATCAACAGAAATACAGCCAAGAGTTATTTTTTTGCAATTCGGATCTGAATCATTAAATACACTGATATTAGGTGTGATAGCATACGGCTCATAAAGTCAAATTGCTGATTGGATGCTCAAGACTCAGTAGCCTGGGAGCCAACTTTTGGAATAGTTTGGCGAGTGCCCAAACCCAGATATAGGTAGGTACCTATTATACAACACTTGCCCTTAGAGAGAATTATCCACTAGAAGATTCCTGTGACTTTGTCTTCTTATAAGTAGACACGTTAAGCAATATATTTATGACATGATCAGGTTTCCAAAAAATGTTACGGTTTTTGTTTTTAAAACTAACATACAACTAGGACTTTTCACTTTTTAAATAATAATTTAGTTTTATTGACAAATGTTCGATAATATGTATGAAACTGATTTAAAACCATTCATATCTTGAGATACAATATCGCCTAAAATAAATATGTTTGTACTCTGGTTTGATTTCGGTCCTTCAGTCTCATTGTTTGCCCTCTGCGGGCCACCCCCCACATATCGTGAACCCGATCCCAAACGGATCCGTCACGGTGTCGGCTAGATGGAATCAGTTGTTTCATTTGTCAACTATAAGGACGTAATCTGGAATCATCGATAGGGGAAATTATAGGTAGTTTAAAGAAACCGATGACTTTTAGTGTCTGATATAAAATGAGCAATGATTGGTATTTCGCTGCAGGATAGAATCAGAAGTGAGAAAATCCGTAATACAAGTACCTTTACTCGTCATCGCTTCAAGAATTGCGGAGCTGAAATGACAGTGGGCGGCACACAGTAGTTAAGTTATTTTATTTTAAAGCATGACCCAGCTCTTCTATCTAGAGGTAGGACTCATTCTGCCTACAAATGATAAGAACGGTGTCAGATTTTATTATGAACCTAGTGATTTAGATTTCTAAATTATACATCATTTACAAGTGCGTCTTGTGAATGCTTAAATTTTAAGTCCAAAGTCGATATTTTATACCAACATCACTAAAGATATCCCTGATCTTTTGTCACCAAATTGTAGCTTTAATTTGATTAGCCTCTTTAAATCGGGTGATGTGTTTCGTGAGTCGGGTCAGCGGTCAAGTTTAAAAATTTCTAATTTACGACTTTTAAATTACGCCCTTTAAATTTAAATTAAATTCTTCGTGTTATCTATCTAGGGTCCGGTTACAATAAATATTTTAGGTGTTTTGTTATGTTATTTTTATTTCCTATATCAGATAAAATTTATATAGTACGTAATAATTAGATAATTATTAACACACTATGGTGTGACTACGCTCTGTCTGTATAATTTATCAGTATACATATTATTAGAATTAGTACATACAATGATTGATTTTATTACTAAAAACCTCTTTGCTCTGAAAGAAAAAAACAAGTACATAATATAATTACGATCTAACGAGCACTGCTTTATGACAATGATTCTGATAAAAATGTTTGGTCAATTAAAGGTTAATGATTTCAGGAATTGCAGGAGCTGGATGCGAGAAGCCGAGGATCGACCTATGTGGCGTGCATTTGGAGAGGCCTATGTCCAGCAGTGGACTGCAATTGGCTGATGATGATGATGATGATGAATTTAAAATAAAAAATCAATATTTTTCCTCTAAATCAATTTTATTAGTCTATGCTATGAAAATTTCGATAGATAAACTATGATTAAATGAAAGGGTTCGATGTTTATTTAAATAGGTACGAACCCACAATGTAAATGAACCCGCATGGCAATTGGTACGACCCAGTTAAATGAATTTTAAATAATGTTCGTATAAATCAATAACCTAGTTCTTTATTAGAGAACACACATAAATTTTAATATTTGTTACCTACATATAAAGATTAAAAAATACATCCAATATAGTTTTACTAGGAATAAAATAACATTCTGAATCTTGGTGTAGTGAAAGCTGTTACGTATACTTTGTAAGTCGTGTTTATAAATCACCAAAGATAATCTAATAAGAAAACCGTAGAAGTTAAAAAACTTTCCGAGTGCAGGCTAGACGTATAAATCAGACTCGTACGCTTAGCAAATCACCTCGAAACACGTGGAGACATATCAATAGATACATTGTGTTCCAACACTAAAACAATTTTATACCGAGATAGCCGACAAAAGTTGAGATTTACGGACTGCATCCGACAGTTAAGGGAGGTTAACCTTCTTGGAACGATAGAAAAATATGGATTCAAATAAATAATTCTAAAAAAAACATTTTTTTTTGTGGCGATATCATACTTGCGTTATACCTATTTGTGACCAGATTACTTATTTAATTTTAATGGGCAACATTACTTATAAGATTTAGCTATGTGGAAGTTGCACTTAGAAGTTGCAGTACCTATGTGAGTTGCCAGTTATCTGTTTATGAGTTGTCCAAAGAGGAAATATATTTCTTTAATAAATTTTGTTGTGGAAATTTGTATTTCTGTTCGAAGGTTTTTAACAAATTTTAAGTGTAAAATGTCATCTCTACTTAAATTTAGTTGAGGAGCCATTGTGTTGAATAATTTCTTGGTTTGAAGACAAGTCTTTCATTTCGTCGCCTTAGTGCTTATTTGTTCTATCGACCAGATTTACCGAAAATGAACTTTAAATACAGTAATATTGAGACTTTCATTTCAGTCTTGTTAGTAAAGGAATATTAACGACTTTTTGCTTCTAAAACTACAAAACAATAATTGAAATTTACTTGTGACACGACATTGTGCTGACAATTTAGTGCTTATTTGATTTAAGTCCAGTGTTTGTTCTATATTCCACATTGTAATAGAAGTTAAGTGCTTGAGTGTTCTATGTCCACCCAATTGACCAATCACAGCCCGCGACGCCATGCCCGCCATTTTGTTTGATTATCATTGTGTCAGAAGTCGTCACGGAAACCACTTCGTCGCTCCCGGAAAAAATACAAAAAAACATTAAAATCGTTGTGTGTTTATGCCAGAATTGTTGCTGAGAAGTGATTAATTATGTCTTCAACTAGTCGCAAGACAAAATACAAAAATACGCAGCCCCAAACTGAGCAGTAAGTACTTTTTAATTTACTCACAATTCCGTTATGAATTTTAAATAGGGTGTTGCTTTTAATGACTAAGAACAACCTCTAAGCTGAGCCAGTAAGAGTTAGTTCGCTTAACACTATGTATGTCAACCTAGACGGAGAATAAACTTCATTTTTTGTAATATGACCCAAGTGCATATTTAGTTATTACGGCAATAATTGATTGTAAAAATATTGGCTCTCTTTTTCTGACAAAGAATACTAACGGAATGTCAGGTACTTTAATTTAAAGTGATAAACTACTAGCTACCCTGCCTTCTGAACAAAGGTTCCGAGTTCTATTCGCTGTCGACATCTCGTGTCTGATTTTTTTTTATGTAGGTATTTAAGTACCTATGTATAGTATGTCTATTAAGAGCCATAATAAGAATGTTGAAACTAATGCCTGGATACACGAAGACGTACGCTAGTAAATTAATATGCTTAATCTTTCATTAAAAAAAATCTTTATGGTATTAAAAACGTGGCACTTTTTATATTATTTATGTACCTTTTTGTATGTATATTTAGGCTCACTTGCATCAAATACGCTTAATCACGATTCTCTTAAAACAAAATTTTGCTCATGAAATAATGACAAAAATTTATATCTAGATATTTTTTCATTTTGGTATGGTTTTAAACTCTCGTGATAGGTTACCTAATAATATTATACGCGATAACGACCCGTTAGTGTACTTTAAATTATATTATTTTGGTAGAAGTTAAATTTAGTTATAGTTAAGTCGCGATTAAGTAAATTTGTTGTAAGTGGACCTTAGCTGCTGCTTTCTTGTTTTTGTTGTTTCAACTTTCTTCTAGTAGATTTTTATTTGTAGTTTTTAAACTTCCTGCTAATTGCAAAGCGGGATGCGTGTAACTGCTCTTTTTTTATATATAACAATTATCTACTTATTGTTTCATGTAATTAAAAGGATTGCAAAAGTCAAGAAGAAGCTCTTTGAAAATGATGAAATCTCTGAAAAAGACACAATTGAAGACACGCCAAAGAAAAATGTTGTAAAGATAAACAATAATCTTTTTGACCGTAAAAGAGAGACCAAAAAGATATCCGTTTCCTCGAATAAAAATAGTTATTTGATTATTCCTTTAAACATGCCCGGTGATGAAATTTTAGTACCATCTGGTGAATTTCCCATTTTAAAAGATGTCAAAGAAAATTTACTTTTAAATCCAGCCGAGCTACAGATTTCAGAAGATGATAAAAAGCTAAGCCGGAAGAGAAAGCGACAGCCGGAAACCTGGAAAAGAAATATTAATAAAATAAAAAGAGAACGAGGAGAAAAGTACACAGGGGCAAATTGAGAATGCATGCAGGCTAAAATTGTTAAACCTGGGTGTGAAAGTACTTGTAAGCTTATGTGTTCTACAAACTTTCATTTAGCCTTAAGAGAAAAAATTAAAACTGAATTTTACAGCTTGACTGATGCTCAAAAATACAAATTTTACGGAAAATACACAATAAGAACAAAAAAAAGGAGAACACGAACTAAAAATGAAAATAGTAAGAGATCTTATACATTTAACTACTATTTCCATAAAGAAAACGAAAATGTAAAGGTCTGCAGAACATTTTTTTGTTCTACCTTAAGTATTTCTGCTCGCCGGATTCACTATTTTCATTCAAAAATGGAAAAAAGTAACGCACTGTTGCCTCCTACGCCGAGAAAAGGGAAATACGTCAAAAAAGAAACACCACCTGAAAAAGTAAACGAAGTGATTAATCACATTAAATCGTTTCCGACAGTAGAATCACACTACTGCCGATCGTCTAGCACGCGCCAATATTTACAACCGGGGTGGAGTGTCTCAAAACTGTTCTCATTATACGTGGAAAAGCATAAAGATCCTGTTAAAGAAAACATATATCGAAAAATATTCTGCGAACGATTTAATCTTGGCTTTCATCGCCCAAAAAAGGATGTTTGTGATTTTTGTTCCGAGTTCAAAGCTCAAAAATCCCCCAGCAGCGATCTTGTACAGAAATGTGTAGAGCACTTACAAAAAAAAAAGAGGGTGACGAGGAACGAGAAAAAGACCGAAAACTGAAAACCAGTAAGAACAACGACACAGCCGTTGTAACGTTTGATTTGGAAAACATTTTTTCTCTGCCCAAAGCAAATGTATCATGCTTTTTCTATACAAGCAAATTGACTGTATATAATTTAACAGCGCACTGTGATGTCAATAAAAGTGCCGTAAACGCCTTGTGGGACGAGACTAGAAATGGAAGAAGTGGCGATGATTTAGCAAGTGCATTAGTTAAAATTTTAAAAGAAATAGTGAGTGTTTTACCAGATACTATTACAAAACTAATACTATGGTCGGATTCGTGTGTCCCGCAGAACAGAAACTCACATATGAGCATTGCTCTAGTCAAATTTTTACAGTCAGATGATTCCAAATACATATCAACTATTACTCAAAAATATTCTGAACCTGGCCATGGTAATGTTCAAGAAGTAGATTCAATTCACAGCTTAATCGAAAAAAATTTAAGACACCAAGAAATATACAGCCCTTTATCTCTACTACGTGCCCTACTAAAAATAAAATCGAATACTCTTAAACTAATTTTTATGCAAATGGAGGACGCCGATTTCTTGTCATTTCATTCAGAAGCTATAAAATTTGGTTTTCATCAGATACCTTACAAACGAGTTAAGTCATTAACTTATTCGAAAAAAAACTGGTACATTATAAAATATCAAACTTCATTTCCGGGATCAACTGAAACAATTGACATAAGAAAAAATCAAATTACTATTTTGAGTGAAATTACCTTAAAAGAAGCCAATAAAACACCGACAAAAAAGAAAATTGACGATATTCGAAGCATGTTCAAATATATGCCAATAGAAGACAAAGTTTTCATGGATAGTCTCATTAAGAAAGCTCAGAGAAGGAAAAAAGAGAAAGAAAATCTTGATTAGATTAAACTCAATGAAAAAAAAGTAACTAAAAGAAATAATAATGTAACAAAGATACTCACTGAAAGAAATGAAATTGACGGAAATAAAAAAGAGAAAATAATTACTGAAGAAAATAAAACTAAAACAGGCAAAACGACAAAAAGAAATAAAACTAAGAATAATAAAAATATTAAGAACTAATTACGTAAATCTACCTACTTATACGAATATCGCTGACTCCTAAACCTCTAAGGAGGACACAACCGAATATTGCAAGATGACGAAATCGCTGATGCAACTCTCGTGCAAATTCAACGTGACCACGCCATCGCGCCACCAACCCCGAGATCATCATCATCGCCGCGACTTCGTATCCAACCTCGATCGGGTCAATTTGTAACTAGTTGTAATTTAATTATTAATAAATTAGTTTAAAAAATTAATTTCGGTTTTTTTCGAACCTCCTGCTGTCGCTTCTATATTTGGCGCAGTCGGTAGGATTCTCGCGGTCGGTTTCGCGCTTCATCACGAAGATTTCCGTCATAACGAGCCGCCCGTGTGGCTATCAAGTCGCGTTCGAGAATCCAGAACCAGAAGCCAGCCAGCTAGAGGGTATCCAGACATCGATACACAAGAAAAGCCGAAATATGTTCATGTAAGTGCACTTGAATCATTCTCGTGTTTCCTATCCTATCCTATCTTTAGTCCCTAATTTTAGTCACAATTTTTCATCCAAGAAATTCTGGATCCCGTGGGTCTGCATCTAGCAGGCAACGCAGGGAACATTTGCTAGACTTAAATAGGTTATTTAGTTTATCAGAAGAAATGGAAATTGATCCCGATAGTATTTACAAGGCCTTACGCCTTGTTCCCGATTTTGACGGGAACCCCAACGTCTTAACTAGATTTATTAATATTTGTGATAGGTTATGTTCAGACTATTTGCGAGATGATCCCAATAGTCAACTTAATAATTTGTGTCTCCTAAACGGCATCCTGAACAAAATCACGGGACCCGCCGCTACCATTATTAACTTAAATGGCATCCCAGATAACTGGTTAGGGATTAGAAATGTCTTAGTACATAACTTCGCTGATCAACGGGACGAGACAGCACTCTATAACGACCTCTCCCTAGCTATGCAAGGCAATAGTAGCCCACAAGAATTTTATGACCATTGTCAAACTCTTTTTAGCACGATAATGACCTATGTTACATTACATGAGACACTAGGAACCACTATAGACGCTAAGAGGGTTCTGTATAAAAAGTTGACCATGCAAGCCTTTGTACGAGGTTTAAAGGAACCGCTTGGATCTCGTATAAGGTCTATGAGGCCAGACAGTATAGAAAAAGCTTTAGAGTATGTGCAAGAAGAATTAAATATTCAATATCTTCAGCAACGTAACGAAAGTATGCCTAGACACCAACTAGCCCATCGCACACCAGTTGCCTTACCTATAGCCTCCTCAATGCCTAAATTAAATAACTTTAATAGTATATCTAATTTTAATAATCAGGCAGCGCCGAGATATAATCCGCCGCCGCCTCCGCTCCGCTTATCAGTGCAACCGCAACCTTTTAAATTTAATTCGCCTAGTATCGCACAGTCTCAACAGCCGCGTATGACCCGCACACAGCAAATGTTTAGTGCACCACCACCGCAATATAATGCCCAAAGTAACATGTTCAGGTTACCACCTAGGCGTTAGCCTCAGTACCAGCCGCCTCCTAAACCTATGAGCGGAGTACAGCAATTCACACCCAGACCTTTGCCACCAACTTCATTTGGACACGATTGGCAAAGATTCGGCAATCCCCCACCAAATAATTACTTCAAATCACGCGAAGTCAATTTAAATGAATGCGCATACGATGATCCATACTACTCAGATTACTACTACGACACAGAATATTATAATGACTTAACTGATTGCAATAATTACGACGCATCTTATGACTATGACTATGCCAATAGAGTTCAGTATTACGAGCCCACTGGTCACAATAACGTAGAGTCAAGTAACGAGCCACAAGCATCTAGTTCCACAGAACAGGATTTTCAGATAGCCCGCCCGTCAGACAAGTTAAAATAGAGTTGAATATACAAACGCAACGGCAACTTCCTTACATTCAAATTTTAAACCCGCCGCTTAAGTTATTAATAGACACCGGCGCAAATCAGTCGTTTATTAGTCCCGAATCTGTTGAGAAATATTTCTGTAACTTTCCTTTAGATTACGACCCTTTCGAAGTGACTAACGTTCACGCAACCAGCCGTAATGACTACTCTATAACACTACCGTGCTTTCCCGAACTAAAATCCCAAGATAAGATAAAATTATTTGTGTACCGTTTCCATAATTATTTCGACGGTCTTATAGGCCTAGATCTACTCACTAAATGGGAAGCGAAGATTGATCTTAAAGATCAGACCCTCTCAACCCAGTTTGCTGTCAATCCTATTAAGATGTACAACTCGCTGAACGTCAACCTCTATGAAGACATTATCCCGGCAAACTCTTCAAAAATAGTTCGAATCCCAATTAACGCCCCGGATGGTGACGTCCTCGTCGAAGAGCAAATTATCTGTAATTGCCACATTTCCGATTGCATTACATCCGTTAAAAATAGCCGCGGAATCTTAGAAGTCTATAATCCTACAAATAACGATATAATATTCTCATTAGACCACCCAGCGCAGGCACAAGTTTTTAATATCGAGTGCATGCGAACTGAGTCCGTGCCTACGTCACGCGCACGCG
This sequence comes from Anania crocealis, assembly GCA_949315895.1. NCBI lineage: Eukaryota > Metazoa > Arthropoda > Insecta > Lepidoptera > Crambidae > Anania > Anania crocealis. The sequence goes on from OX438862.1 coordinate 14,107,525, forward strand.
CCGTCATTTCGCGCCTTAGGACAGATCATATGAACGCCGAGGAAAGAGCTAATATAGAGACTTTATGCTCGCGTTATGCCGACGTATTTTATTTGGAAGGCGAACCACTAACATTTACAAACCAAATTAAACACTGTATTAAAACGACAGATGATGTTCCGATTTATACTAAAAGTTATCGCTATCCTTATGTACATCGACAGGAAGTCCGTGATCAGATAAATAAAATGTTAGACCAGGGAATAATTAGACCTTCCACGTCAGCCTGGAGCTCACCCATATGGGTTGTGCCCAAGAAGGTTGATGCTTCTGGTAAAAAGAAGTGGCGTATAGTTGTGGACTTTCGTAAACTGAATGACAAGACAATAGACGATAAATATCCAATCCCCAATATAACTGACGTCCTTGACAAGCTTGGCAAATGCATGTACTTCACCACACTCGATTTAGCATCTGGATTTTACCAAGTGGAAATGAATGAGAGCGATATACCCAAAACAGCCTTCAATGTGGAGCATGGGCATTACGAATTCTTGCGTATGCCTATGGGTCTTAAGAACGCACCTTCTACGTTCCAAAGAGTGATGGATAACGTCCTCAAAGGCCTACAGAACGAAATTTGCCTGGTATATTTAGACGATATAGTCGTGTTTGGTTCTTCGCTCCAGGAGTCCATAATTAACCTTGAAAAGGTTCTCCAGCGGTTACGCGAATCCAACTTTAAGATTCAGATGGATAAGTCCGAATTCTTAAAGTTAGAAACAAGTTACCTTGGTCATATCATCACCAGAGACGGCATCAAACCGAACCCAGATAAGATTTCTGCAATAGAGCAATATCCCATTCCAGAAACTCCCAAACAGATCAAACAATTTTTAGGTCTTATTGGATACTATCGTAAATTCATTCCCGATTTTGCTCATATCACAAAACCTCTCACTCAATGTTTAAAAAAAGGTAAAAAGATAACGTTAGACTCAAACTACGTACAAGCATTTGAAAAGTGTAAAAAACTCTTGACAAACGACCCTATACTACAATACCCCGACTTTACTCGTGAATTTATCTTGACCACAGACGCATCAAATTTAGCTATTGGGGCCATCCTATCCCAAGGCCCAGTAGGTTCAGATAAACCCATCTCATTCGCATCCCGTACGCTCAACGATAGTGAGATAAATTATAGTACCATTGAGAAAGAGTTGTTAGCCATAGTTTGGGCCACAAAGTATTTCCGACCGTATCTGTTTGGACGTAAGTTTAAAATACTTACCGATCACCGCCCACTTCAGTGGATAATGAATCTCAAAGAACCTAACTCGAGATTAACTAGATGGAGGTTAAAGTTAAGTGAATATGACTTTACTGTTATTTACAAGAAAGGCAAAAGTAACACAAATGCCGACGCCCTGTCTAGAATCGAGATCAATAATGAAGAGATAAGTAGTATAACCGCGAATCCCTCAGAGAAGCCAGCATCTCTATCTAACTCCGACACTCTAACCGCTCACACTAGCCATGAACACCCAATCCTCGAAGTCCCCATTACCGATGAACCTATAAATAGATTCCATCGACAATTGCACATCACTATTGTAGGTGACGTCAAACGACGGCCCGTAATAACAAAGCCATTTGACACCCATACTCGTATTTCGTTGCAAATTAGTGAATCGAATTTAGAATCCGACATTATAAACGCAATTAAAGAATATGTGAATCCCAAAGTTAAAACTGCACTTTTAATAAACCCACCTCTCGCCATGTACTCTGTGATCCCAATCATTCAAGATAAATTTAAGAGCTCATCTATAAATCTCATACTCTCTAAATCTGAAATAGAAAATGTTAAAGAGTATCTCAGGCAACAAGAGATCATTCGTGATTACCACGATGGTAAAACCAACCACAGAGGTATTAATGAGTGTTATCTGGCACTATCTAAACGATACTTTTGGCCTAAAATGAAGGAACAGATATCTAAATTTATAGGTGAATGTTCCATATGTGGACAAGCGAAATACGATAGACATCCAATTCGACAGAGATTTAACGTAGTACCGCCAGCAACAAAACCGTTTGAAACCGTTCACCTCGATTTATTCACAGTTCAGAATGAGAAATACGTAACATTTATAGACGTCTTCTCTAAATACGGACAAGCATATCACCTGAAAGATGGTACAGCAGTCAGTATCCTCCAATCCTTATTACAGTTTAGTTCTCATCATGGCCTTCCGTTTACAATAGTTACCGATAACGGAACTGAATTCACTAATCAATTGTTCGCCGAATTTGTTCGATTACATAAGATAAATCATCACCGAGTTCTAGCCCACTCACCAAATGATAACGGAAACATAGAGCGTTTTCATTCGACTTTGCTCGAACATCTCCGCATATTAAAACTACAGAAAAAAGACGAACCCATAATAAACCTTATGCCATATGCTCTCATAGCTTACAATAGTTCAATACATAGTTTTAATAAGTGTAAGCCCTTCGATTTAATCACAGGACACTTTGACCCTAGAGATCCTATTGATATAGACCCAGTTCCTCACTTATTACAGCAGTACCTTGTCAATCATAAAGAACAGATGAAAACCGTGTATGATTTAATCAATGACACATCCTTAGCAGATAGAACAGCCCTTATAGAGAGTAGGAATAAATCCCGCGAACCAGAAATAGAATATATTCCGGAGCAACAAATTTTTATAAAAAACCCTAAGGCCAGTAGACAGAAAGTAGCCCCAAGATTTACCCAGGACAAAGTTTTAGCCGACTTACCTATCCACATTTATACCTCCAAAAAACGGGGACCAGTAGCTAAGTCTAGACTGAAACGAATTCCTAAACATGCTAAATTGCTGCAGAATTCTGCCGATACTGATCCTGACGACAACAGCCCAGGAGATAAGACTTGAAACATTGGATGACGGACCAGGACTTTTACCGTTCAAACTGGGACCAACTAGACTCATAACACACTACCACACCTTTTTACAACGCATTCAGTTAAATGATGTCGAAGATAAAATCTTACAACTTCAGAATCAAATTCAAGCTTACGAGACTAGACTTCCTAACGAAACTTATGCTTTATATGAACTCCAGATTAATTATTTAAATTCTAAATTGAATATAGTATTAGAACAGTTACATAGCTTAGAGCCCAGCCGAACTAAACGAGGCCTTATAGACGGATTAGGATCTGTTATAAAAAGTATATCGGGTAACTTAGATCATTCAGATGCGATTAAATATGATAATGCCATTAAAACACTTCACAATAATGAGAATAAGATTTCATTTGAGTTAAATAATCAGATAAGCTACAGTAAAGATTGGATGACGAAAAACTTTGGTATTCTCTCTAAATTAGTCAAAAATCTGCGTATTATTAACGGAACTTTAATTTTTATAATGAATAAAGAAAGTCAGCATTCTGAGACTTTAACTAAATTTGCAAAGTTTGCTCAGCTACTAGTTATAATTACTGAAAATATAGATGACTTATTAAGTGAGTTAATTACAGTAGAAAATACTTTAGCATTTATTCGTGCATCGAGCACACACCATTCAATGCTAAAGATTAACATCTTAAGTAACATGTTAATTAGATTAAAAAATATATACGGTAGAGATAGCATCTTAGATTTAGAATTACGGGAATTTTATGATCTTATAAAGCCCGCTTATTACTTTATAGATAAAGAAATAGTTTTAATATTCAAATTCCCGATTGTGACTAAAATATCCTATGACCTATATAAACTATCAATAGCACCTAATAAATATCATCAAGCCCTCATACCTACTTATCCTTTCATTGCTACCAACGAGAATGCATTCGTGTACATAGAGGCAGAATGTCCGAAGTTATCTCACGGCTATCTCTGTGAAGAAAACATCAACCATCAGATCCGTACCGTACCTGACTGTATCCAGCATCTCATCTCACAACAATCTCTGGAGAAGACCTGCAAATTTACAAACATCACTCTGAGTAAAGAAGCAATGGAAAAGCTAGACGACCAACACTATGTTATCTCGCTGCCACATCCCACGAAGATTCATCTTATCTGCGGCCGAGAAGACTACACTCAGCTTCAAGGAAGTTACTTTGTCACTATCCCACTCACCTGCCAACTACGCACACCCGAATTCACTATAATCAACGATAGTGACGAGATAAAAGGTCAACCTCTTAAGATAATGAAGATACCGAATATTGAAATGCAAGCCACAGATTCATCCCGCATTGATTTGCACTCAATCAACCTGCAGAGCCTTCACAGCATCCAAGATAAAATAGCGCTCCAAACGCCTGTACAAATCGACACACCGCCTGCCGAGATATTATACCACACTACCATACCATTCTATTGCGTACTATTAAGTGCAACTGTACTCATCTTCGTAGTCTTGCTACGACGCTACGAGATACTTACCTGCAAACGTACCAGTAATCAAGAAAATATGAAGTCCGAAACTCACGAATACGAGAGCCCGGATAAATCTGTAATAGAAAGAGAAAGAAAACCGGGAAGCAGTCATATTACCATACCAGCAACATTTCCTCTCAAAGTTCTCAAATAGTTGCTGATCTGTGGGCGGAGGAATTACGTAAATCTACCTACTTATACGAATATCGCTGACTCCTAAACCTCTAAGGAGGACACAACCGAATATTGCAAGATGACGAAATCGCTGATGCAACTCTCGTGCAAATTCAACGTGACCACGCCATCGCGCCACCAACCCCGAGATCATCATCATCGCCGCGACTTCGTATCCAACCTCGATCGGGTCAATTTGTAACTAGTTGTAATTTAATTATTAATAAATTAGTTTAAAAAAATAATTTCGGTTTTTTTCGAACCTCCTGCTGTCGCTTCTATATTTAACTCCACGGTGAAAAAAGACAGTAACAAAAACAATAAACAAACAATAAAATTTACTAATTGATTTATTTTTATTATAAGAATTAGGATAACGATATTACTTTGTACGTAGGGACTTTTTCGTTTTTTTTATAAATAGTGTATGAATAATCGAGTAATTGTCTTCTACAATTAGTGCCGATCTGTGATTTGTCCAAAGCTAGCGGTTTAGATGATTAAACTCAAAAGTGCTATTATAATTTTGTTATTTAAGTAGGTCCTATGCAAAACTATATCTCTAATAGGTAAAAGTATAATAAGCTAATAGATCTTAATAAATATGTACCTAAAAAAAATATCTTATTTTGAAATCCTTGAAATAGTTTCGATTATAGGATCCCGCTTCCCTTTATTTTTACATAGCAAAATAATTGTATACATCCTGTATATGCTTTAGGCACATCGAACAAATAAGCACGAAAAAAGGAGTCAATTACTTTAGCCTATCTCTAATGAGATAATGTTATAAATCCACATTCGTAATTATATTTGTGCATTTTTGTTCTATCTCCAAATAAAAACAGTAAAATAAGGTATAATGAATTACCATCTATAAATGAAAGTTATAAAAATCTATTTCTAAGTAACTCATGTAATACCGAAGACTTCAAAATTTTGAAAAATTTGCTTCTAATTTATAATCGAGAGAGAAACTCGTCTATCTGAAAAAGTAACCAATGGTAGATAGAACAAATAAGCACTGAGGCGACGATTTGTTTTATTTATCTTGTCTAATTAAGTAATTAACACAATCAAGGTGAAAAACAGTTACTTTAACTGGTCTATAAAGTATTAAGTAAGCAATTGAGTCTTGATTGTCACTGACTATTTTCTGTTTGATGTTACTTCCATTACCAAAAACATAATTTTCTTCTTCAGTCGTGGGATCTACTCTCATACAAATATAACTTACAAATTCAGTCATGTCCATATTATATCAGCCTTTTAAAAATGTTACTTCTTAAAGCGTGCAATGTTTTGCGTGGAGAACAAACAATTGGCAAGGAATTTACGAGGCGCGTTGAGAGCCAAGCCGCTTATTGGGATGACTGTACTCTCAATTCGGGTGTTATTTACTGGAGCAATCTTTTGTTTCAAAGTTATTTATAACTCTTTTCGGTATTTTAATTATGGATTTCAAAATCTGTTGTTTTTAAAGAGGCTATCATAAAATTTTGTGCTTCGGGTTTATTTAGTGATCAATGCACATTTTAAAGGTAAATTAGCAAGTTTACTAGTGACTAGCTGTTGCCCGCGACTTCGTACGCGTCAATTTCTGGTATTATGATCGCGATTATTTTTGCAACATTTTTACTGATGCTTCGCTCCTATTGGTCGCAGCGTGATGTAATACAGCCTAAAGCCTTCCTCAATAAATGAACTATCCAACACAAAAATATTTTTTCAATTCGAACCAGTACTACCTGAGATAAGCGCGTTCAAACAAACAAACAAACAAACTCTTCAGCTTTATAATATTAGTATAGATGTATAATTGTCCTTAAGTATGTTCGTAATTTGGTTTCATATTAACTTAAGGTAAGGATTACTATATGTGGTTATAACCTACTTGCTCCAAACATGTGTTACATCATTGTACCTACGTGATTTAAAAGTATACACTTGATTCAAAAAATATCTATTGTTAGGTACTTAATATTCGTATTATTTGTTGTTTTCATTTCACATTTCTTACTAAGATGTGTCAAGTTATATTATAGCGAGATAACCGTCTACTCCTACTATTCTTTTTTAAATTGTTATGAATTCGTTTTATTGTCGTCAAACCAAAAATAATAGTATGCGATTTAATCGGTAGACAGCTTCGCAAAAAGACAACGAACACGTCTGACATCGAATTATTAAATTATTCCGACATTGTCTCACCAGGTTCACGTTTTTGTTCAGTCAATCGTTTTTGATAGGGTGCGACCGCTACCACGTAGTTTCGAACTCTTATCGCCACTGATTAATCTTAATTACAAACTTAATATTACAATTTAGATTCTAAACGAGCGTCGGCCGAAGCGCCTGGCGAGCCACGTTCGGCGTTAAATATCACAACTGGATTCTTCTAAAACACTTATCGCTAATCGAACAATGGGACATTCCTAATATCGCTTGCATTCCATAGTTTTGGTAAAAAAAATTGCGGCGTCAGAGTATAGGGGCGACACGATTCGATCTCGCGAACAATGCAGTCAAACTATCGATACTGGAACATCAGTCTTCGTCATATGCCCCTAACATTCTCTTGTGCTCAAAGTAGAATGGACTGTGTTTTGTGTAATGTAAAGCTTAAACTTTAAAAAAATGGATGCCTTCACTTTGTTTGCATTCGTTGATAGGGTTGCCGAATTGTCTTCAATCGGATGTTGCCCGTCAGGTCGCTCTATTGAAAATCGAATTAAAGTAGCAATGACAGTCACAGCGTAACTTTTATGTTATGCCACATTTGTAATATTTAATATGGTCTAGGTATTTTAATTTTAACACAATATGGTCCAGGTATTTTAACCATAACAAAACACAAATATATTAATTTGATTAAATCCGTCCGTTATGTATTAAAATTAAAGACAAAAATACATATATTTTTTCTAAAATACATTTATTGTTACGTTGGTGTTGGAGTTGTCTAGTTTAAATGTTTTTTTATCATCAGGTATTTAAAGTTGGTCTCACTAAAGTTATATATCATTTAACAAATCTTACGATCATTATAATCCAATATACATTATCTACCCACTATTGCTGTCCGCGACTATTTAAGCGTGGAGTTATGAATTTTTAATTATCCAACGGGAATGGATTTATTTTGTAACTAAAGTAGACTTTGTGTTATTCCAGCCTATAATAGTCTACTATTCTGCAAAACGTTCCTCTAGATCCGTTGAGCTTTTGTTGTGATTGATTAACAAAAATCCATCTTAACTTACGCTTTTGGGTATAGGTAATATGTATGACTGGTACGATATTATAAATTAAAAATGAAACATAGATAGTCACACGTTGCAAATAAATACGTTTACTGCTATTACATTTTTTTTTAAATTGAATGTTTTAAAACAAGATGTCAAACAAAGTCTTGAGCTGATAGATGAATTGTTTCTCAAAACAAAGACTGTGGCAACCCTTCCCAGTTGATATTGAATTTTCGACTCTTTTTCAAGTAATTTTCGAAAATGGAATCTGTGTAGCGGCGTGCAGACGGCGTCCATTTGTCTTCGCAAACGAACCGATTTGTGCGTCGAACGGTAACGGATGCTGCGCGTGTCCAGTCTGAGTTATTAGTGCTGGAGTTAGAGCTCATTGTTAGCTATTAGCAGCCTAAGTTACACCAAAAATACATGCATGACGACAATACTGATATTTTTAACTAATTACCTACATTATGACGTTACATCGCTTGAAGAAATGGTGCGCTGAAGTGACACATTATCGATAGCCGTTGGAACAGAAAGTTCTTAAATGGCGACCGCGCACCGGATGACGTTCGATGGATAGGCCCTCCAAAAGGGGGACAGACGATCTGATGAGGAGTGTAAAAAGCCGCTTGATGCAAATGGCGCGGGAACAAGCTTTGTGGGGACTGGGGAACCTTAGGGGAGGCCTATATCCAGCAGTAGGTGTCAGTAGGCTGGGAGGAAGATGATTAAGTGATGACACGTGATGTTCCTTGTACTTTGCTTCATTATCGTCATCACCAGCCTATGTCATACCACTACTGGTCACGGGCCTCTCCGAAAGAAGGATATTGAAATAATTGTAACGCTTGGCAGGCGGGTTGGTGGTAGTCATTTGATCAATAATGGAAAAGTAACGCCGTGTCTTTTGTTCTAGCAGTACTTTGCACTGCAGAATTTAAACACACTATCTATGTCTTTGCTGATTGGAGCTCCATTGCTTTGTGTGTTGCCTATGCCATTGGCGTTGCATTTGCAAGACTTTGTTAGCTATTACTTGGCGACGTCAACATACCTGATACTTTTAACTAAAGTATCACATGAAGGTTTTGGTTACGTAAGCTTTGGTCGATCAGCTTCAGTCACTGAGCTTCGATCGCTCAGCTTCGCTAGTCTAACTTATCAAGATTTTCATTACTGGCAGTTTGCAGTTATGCTGTTTTTGTTGAATTGAAAAGGTTTATTAAAGTGTATGTTTGCTTTAGAATCAGGTATCAAATTTCCTTACGGGATACGTTCAAAATACTGTGCTTTAGGAATGTCATCCAAAAATACAGATTATTGGTATAAAACCTATAAATAAAGAAATAATACGTGTTTCTCATATTATACTAGCACATAAAAGTTTTAGTTCCATCTTCACATTTGAAAACAGAACAATCTATGAGCCATGATTTTTAAAATGTATGTAAACAAGGACTATTGTTTCTTAACAAACAAACGTTATATCTACAAACTGTTTGAAAACTTCGACCAGTATTTAATATTTTATGGATGTTTCCACTCTATTAGTTCTATCTAAATTTATCCAATAGAAAAATCTGCTGCTTGCCCATGTGTACGAAACAATAGCATCCACATGCCTAAGTTTTGGTTTCAATGAATAATGCAGAATACGAATCGGCGGTACGTCAAAGGCTAAGAATAGTGATGGGCATCAAAATATAGATAATTGATAATAAGTATAAATCATACCTACATAACGGGATTGGTCTCGGGGCCCCGGGTTCGATCTCCAGGTCCAGCAACGAAAAATTTTGAATACATTGCTCGGGTTTGTGATATCTAAACCGCATTTGGCAAGCGTGGTGATTATGCCTGTACCCATAATTGCTAAGGTAACTTGTATTTAATGATGGAGGCTTTTGACTTGCAGTAGGATGATACTAAGCCGTTACTTTACATTATTTTTTTATTAATACCTAATATAATATATTGCATAAATAATACATACCTACTCGCAAATTAAAGTATTTTCATCGCATTATTTTATAGCCAGCGTTTTCTTTTCAATCTTTCTGTAATAATTACTTACTCAAAGAAAAAGCTGCTTTTTTGTAGGTACCTCTTGTAATGATACTTACTGGCTATATGTGCAACTTCAATCACAGATAATGTAGCCTATGCTTTACCTTGACCCGTAAAATACTATAAACCAAGAACTCATGTCGATCCCATTCATTTTAAAAAACAAATTTATGAAATCCCACGGATCTTTTATTTTAAATTTTCTTGTCAGAACTATTACTATCTCTGTGTTAAGCATCTATCCAAACATTGCGAATAATATTAGTACGATTAATAAGGTTATAATATTAATAACATTTTAGGTATTACCAGCAGTAACAGTACAATAAAACAATTGATTTACATTTTTAAACTATTGAAATGTAAATTTTTCTTTTAATAAAAAACATTTCAACAGTAAATTTAGCTCGTAATTTAAAATTTATCAAAAGTAACAAACATCCCAAATTTAACGCTGTCCCAACACTACCTTGGGGTATTGGATTTTCTACGTAAATCTGCGGTAATATCTGGCAATACTGAATGCCTGGTTCATGAACAGTATCCCTCATGCCTTGTTTATATTCGGTCGGTGTTGCCAACGTCTGGATGTTAGATGGTTCGTTTTTGGGAAATGTAAGCAATGTTCCGTAAAGTGTTGCTCGCTGTTTAAATCCTCCTTTTATTATGTTTTTGTTGGCTAGCTGCATTCGTTATTTCTGAGTGTACAATTTTTAATAATATTTAATACCTAAGTAACTTCACACTGCTAATTGCCAAAGAAATTAACAATATAAAAGCAATAAAGAAACTAAACTGTAAACAGACTTCTTGAAGAACTTTCTTGTCTTTGGTTTTCCGTCAAAACGGACTTTAATGGCATACATATAAGTTTAAAAATACAATTCCTTTAATGAAAAATATATCGTCAGCCTTTGGTGGAACTTCAACCCACAACGATAATATGCTTACCTAAATACTGCTCTAACCAGCTACTAAGACAATGCTAGTATCGACGAATTTATTTAAGGCTTTACGCTGTAAGCCATCGGAGATTCATCAATGTTTTTGGTTAACCTTCAACTTCTGAAAGAAACATTTATAAAATTTCTTATGAACGAATTTCCCACGTTTCGCAGTCTGAAGCCTGGAATTTTATTATATTACATCTTCTCTGTATACCATTTATTGTTGTCTTTATTTCATTTCAAAAAAACATGTCATTCACAGTTAAGCGTGTAGCATAAGCTTTAATCTTATGTCACATTTAAATCAATTATTATGACGTAAATGTTTTCTAATCGTTTTTTAAGTAAATGAAGCCATGCGATGAAAACGATTTACTACGTAGCATACCCATTAAAATGTACTCGCAAACCCTCAGCTATACGAGGAAAAGATTTCAACATTTTTTATTTCAACCCCCGCTTTCAAACTCAGTTTTCCATAAAAATCTAATAGAGGGAGCATTTGGTCTGAGTTTCGCCATCGCTCTTTTAATGAATAAGTAAACAAAATTAGTGGGGCCCAATATCGAAATAAGTAGAACTCTAAGACGGCCGAAGCTACGGGTTCCGCATACAAAGTGTCCATTTGAACAAAATAATTCCAACTCAAGACGTTCCTTTCGACTTTATAACCAATCTGAAGGGAATTTTTAGCGTTAATAAGCCATAAAAAATAACCTTTTGGAACTCTAATCATTTATTTTAATTGAGTTTGCGTGTGCTTATTGCTGATTTGTGAAGTAAATGGCTATTAAAAGCCACGCTTTCACTTAAGGTTAAAATTTAGGGTTATTTTATTGGCTTCAGATTATGACTAATTTATAAACGTTCGCCTTTGTTCTTTGACCCATATTAATCAAGACGAAAATAGCTAAATATAAAGTTAAGGAAAATGAATGCTCCACGATAAAGTTCATAATCATAACGGCCAACTAAGTTATTACTTTGTTTGCTTTAATATATTTATCGTTTATTATACTTAATACTTGTCCGAGATGGATTTTTACATGTAGTAACGGCGAAGCACTAGCGCAGAGCCACAATTTTTTCAAAGCTAAAAAAAAAAAAGAGAAACAGAACGTGTTCTATGGCAACCTATCAAATGTCATTACGGTTTTTGTGCGAGCGCGGTCACATCGTCGTTTTATAAAAGATGGGTAAAATATCTATTACTCTTAAGAAATATACCATTAAAGTTTATAATCAGGCTTTAGAATTAAGGTAGTCAAGGTGCAAAGTGTTTACTTATGTCGAATTGTGATTTTTGGGAAAATGACAAGAAGAAGCCTAATCAAGTTCAAGGCTTATTATGCAAATAGAAGGGATTTATAACATTAATCACAGGTATGATTCAATTTATTCTTACTTTCACATATAGAGCAATGTTGTAGTTAGGATGGTTTCGAGTTGAAACTTCAGAAAAAATTCATAACCTATTATATCACCTTCCACCATTTTTTCTGTTTTCATTTCGTTGTACCTTTGACGTTCGGATATTCCCAGACACAATTAAATATCAATTGTTATCGCAACAACCGGTTGTCGCTTGGGGCTAAAAGCGTTACAACGAAAGCAATGATATATCTATGCATTCTGCAGATTCAATATTTATTCCTAGTGCATAAACCTTCGGTTAGGTTACGGTAAAAACAAGATTGCTTTTCATAATTTCTTTTCGGAGAGCACGTTTATCTTTTCGTAACCGTTTTACTCACTTGTTTAAAAATCTCACCATTAAAATCCAAGTGTTTGAAGAAAATTAAATTCAAGAAAGAAGATCAAGAAAGGAAAAGAAACGAGGAAACAAGAGGAAGATTCGAAAAATGGAAGCTAATAAAGGAAACTTCAAGATTCTCAGAGCAATATGAGGAAACATCTTTGACCACACCCTCTTAAATGTATTATCATAGAAGATGACACATACACCAATAGGTGAGGCTAACATATTTCAACAAATATGACTTTTCCCTATAACAACTTTAAACGTCTGGGTAGTTTCATGTATGATGAACAGAACCACAAGCTCTAATTTTGTGCGAGATATTCTGAATAATCACAAACAATGGCTAGACATGCTAAATGTGAGAGTTTTCTATTAGGCAAGTGCTATCACTCGAAGATAGACATGCTTACATTAAGGGCAAGAGCTAGTATGCTGGAACTAGATGCCTTCATATTATATGAGCATGAGAGCTACCACATTTTTGTAGACAATTTGCTTCTTTGTACAGAACAATGAAAATTGTTCCTTTTAGATGACAATCATCTTACAGAAGAGCTTCTGCTGGCTCGGGAAAAAGAGGGTGTAGGAAAAGCAGAAATGGGAAAGCCTATCAGGCCGGATTCTTTTCCTATACGGGGCGAATATAACGAGAGAAGGCCTATGAGACATGCTTACATTAAGGGCACAGGCTAGTACGATGGGACTAGAACGCCTTCATGTTATCAGTACATAAACTTGAAAAATCATGTCTCAGGCGGGACTCGAACCCGCATCTCCTAGCATGCGGGGCGGGCGCTGTATCGTTAAGCCACCGAGACACTGCGACTCAGTGCAAAATTTTTTAACATAATCTTAACGCTGTAAGCCAGTTGCTTACCCTTATAGTACATGGGCTTATGCCGGTTCTTCACATAGTGGTACCACATTGCGGGTAGGCAATTTGCTTCCTTGTACTGAACAATAATAATTGTTCCTTTGAGATGACAACCCTCTTACAAAAAAGTTTATTTTTTGGCCCTGAGAAAAGAAAAGAAAAAATTGGATAGACTATCAGACCAGAAGTTTCCCTACACGAGCGAAAATTATGACATAAGGTCTTTGTAAAGAAGTACGCTCCAATATCTAGGAAAATACAAACTCCTTCCTTTTTACAGCTTTAAATATTTTATTTATAAATGGCTTGAGATTACAAAGGATGATGAATCATGGGGAATATGAAATCCTTTTCAACACCATTCCACCCTCCGATTTCCTAGAACCACAGCAATTGCCTTTCATAGAGAAAAATATAATTGCCTATGAGATAAAGTAACTTAAAATTCAGGGAGCATAATCTGTGTGCCCATACTGTATGTACAGAATAATTTCTCAACAACTTTGCTGTATTCTTGGTTGCAAAACCCAATGGTACTTACAGTTTTATTTCGAACTTGAAAAAACTTTTTATAAATAATTATAGGTACAGAGATTTTGATTTTGAGAATATTATAACTGCTTACAAAACTTATGTCTGTTATATGGCATCAAAAGATTTGAAAGAAACTTATTACTGAACCGGGATTTCCAATGTAATGTTAAATATAATATATTTATAGATAACATCGTATTTACCTTCTCAACGATTTGAAGGAAACAAACAATTGCAAAGACAACATTATTGTTGCATGCAAACTCTTACATATCTTAAGTTATGAACTTTGAGAAAAGTGCATTGTTCCCAATTAAAATTGCAAATACTTATGAGTTATTTTAAAATTCCACAGATTGATTTGAAATTTATTTATTTAAACCTTCAGTCGAGAAGTTAACTTAAATCTAAAAATACAGAGTGTTCAAAAGTAACCTTTGTGTCTGAACTGGAGTACCCTGTATTTTTTTTTTGGACTTATAGTCTAAAAAGTTATACAAAAACATAAGAGCAAGACTATTCTTAAAAAGTAAATACAGTTGGATAAGAAAGAATTTGAAAAAACAACGCCCCGTTGGTCTAGTGGTTGAGGTACGGGGCCAAGATCTCGGGGTCCCAGGTTAGAATCCGGGGTCGGGCAACAAAAAATTTTGAATTTTCAAACATTTCTCGGCTTTTGATCACCAACCCACATTTGGCAAGAGTGGTGATTATGCCAGTACACCCATCATTGCTGTGGGAACTTGAATTCAATGATGGAGGCCTTTTTTCCCTGCAGTGGGATGATTATAGGCTGTTACTTTAAGAAAAAATTGAATCCAGAGAAATTGTTTGGTACCTACACTTAAGACAATTTATCCAGCTGTTGTATAGATGACTATATACAAAAGTAATGGAAAAACACAGACTTAAAGAATTACTAAAATCACATGAAAACTGGATTAAGTTATGCCTAGCATTAAGGAAATAAAGATATAATTAATTTGGGGAAAAACAATATGAAAATTAGCAATTCAAAAATTATATATTAAGTAAACAACTTAACCGTTTCATGGAAATACACACCAAGGCTTCAACCCCAGGACCTGGGGTGCTGTATGTGGGCCATAATAAGGCTTCGGGGTCTTGGTCCCGTGCAGAACAAACACATCATATTAATCATATTAACCATTGTAAATCTTAATTGTGTAATAAATTCGTATTATTATTATTCTTATTTAGAATTAAAAGCTGCACTGTTGGACCTACAATGTTTTACTTTAACTAGGAAATTTTAATGAGTATTGATAACACAACCGCAATAGCTTATTTTAATAAAATAGATACACAGGTACACAGTCTCCTCACCTTGTAATTAAGTTATTTTAGTATTCTCACGAGCCCTATTTGAGAAAGCGGATGCGGGTGTGTTATTGGGCCGATATAAAAAATCTTAGGCCAGAATCCGTTTAAGTATCACTAAAATCATGTGACAATAATGTGAAAGTATATACTGAAGAAAATTTCTAGGGAAAAAGGAATCAAGAAAAGTTAAATAAGACTCAAAAATATTAGTTTTCCTCTATTGGCCATTACAACCATGGTTTCCCCTAGTCAAAAAGCCATCGACACTTATTAGTATTTTTATTAAAATAATTTATTTTTATTTATTTAAGCTTTATTGCACAAACGAACAGTTATTGTACAAAAGGTGGACTTAATGCCACGAGGCATTCTCTGCCATCGGGCTAAACAGAAATGCTATGCAAATATATTTGAGCTTAATAGAACATTATTTTAATTTCAAAGATTACTATCAATTATACCCTGGCTGTAGGGCTGTTGACAGACAAGAATTTATAAGGTGGTGCCCTTCAAAACTTAGCACTTGTCATAATGGTCAATTCTCTTTTCTAAAATGCCCTAAATATTGTCATAGTTTTTTCCCTGTACACAATTATGGTAGTCTGGTAAACATCATTCTTTTGCGATAAGACCCCCAAAATTGTACATTTAATATTATAAAATAGTATGTTATTCCTTTATTTGGTGTGCAATAAAGAGTATTCCATTTGGGTATCTAAAAGCGATATGATTCACTCTTAAAATTATGGTGACTATTTTGCAGAAAAGCACAATATTGATACTCACGCAGGAGGTTCCCATTCCTCTCATTGTTAGTTTTTTAAAACACAGATCTATGAGAATGATCAGCTCTGTCTCTACTGATTGGTCCTACAGTTAGATCAGATGACAGAATGTGTCACTAAAAGAGTTAATTGAAAAACGGGACGCATTACTTGGCTCTGTGGGCGTTTGCAAACGTTCTTGATGTTCAAAATATTACACATACTTCAAGAAAAGAAAATCCTCAGTCTTCTTTTCAATTAGAAACCTTTGTTCAGTAAAAATAAATTAATATTGTGTCTACAATAAAATCGTATATAGAGAAGACCAACTTGTCAAGGAAAAAATGATAACCTTTTGATTTTAACCATCAAAAATCCAGTCATAAGTTGGGGGATTAAGTAGATTTTGAGAAAAGCTGGTATTAATGATACATATATTCTTGGATTATACCACAAGACATACAACAACACCTGCTGTGCAGCAGAGGTCACGTGTTAGAAATGATTTTATAATAAAAGACACTGCAGGTTGATCTCAACATTCTTCTATATTCTAGGCCAATATTTCAAATTGTAGCAGAATTCAATAATACAGTGTGTAATAGTATTTTTCAGAGTGAAAAAATTAAATGTTTTTACTTACTATTAATCTCTCTCAAATTGTTTATCTTATAAATTACAAAGTTTTAAGGTTTATTATTATACTTAATTATATATTTTTTTTCATTCTTTAAAAATTGTACTAATGATTCACAACCCATCTTCAAACATCTACATGTAAAAATCCATCTCGGACAAGTATTAAGTATAATTATAAGATTAAACGAACTTACCTTAAGTGAAGTTCAATCTTAATTATACGAAGATACTTGTCCGAGATGGCAGTCCCAAAAACCCACCCACTAATACTAAATTCTATAGTATTATCCCATTAGTTGGGTTGTTCTCATTGCTTTAAACGTAATGACATTTGATAGGTTGCCATAGAACACGTTCTGTTTCTCTTTTTTTTTTTTAGCTTTGAAAAAATTGTGGCTCTGCGCTAGTGCTTCGCCGTTACTACATGTAAAAATCCATCTCGGACAAGTATCTTCGTATAATTAAGATTGAACTTCACTTAAGGTAAGTTCGTTTAATCTTATAAATATTTACGAAAATTAAAATGAATTTTTTTTTTGTAAAGTGACCTGTTTATATTAGCAATAACTAAAAAACACTGGCCAGAAGCCTATCAATACCAGTTATGTACCCATCATTCTATTTTCAAAACCGAAGATTTTTTCTTTTTGGATTGACGCTTATTTATGTTACATTTTCTACGGCCAGTACCTGCTCCGATATACATCTATGATATACCTATGACCGTCCTTATTTTAAAAAGTTATTTGGTCTGCAAATTCGTCCTACTAGGTTCTTCCACGCAAGGACAACAGATGTTTCCATAATCTCACAATCAAAATCGCAGTCATACATTCTTTTTCAAGGCTGGTGATACTCTTGCATCAATTCTATGCTTATTTTTAAATAAGAAATTGCTCCACAAACATAGTAACATTTAATTCTATTTATGTTTATACAACTCCCGTTACAGTCGGTATTCTCCAGAATAACTTCGCATTTAACCCTTAAGCGGTACATACTAGGAAATATCTTGAGTGCATCGTTGAAAGTAAATGTGGGTATAATTCCGTTTTCAACTGCGTTCGGATTGCATTTAGAGACGTGTTAGTGTAAGAGATAGAGTTGATTCAATCTGCGTTATAGTCGTGTATTACTTGCTATCAAAATTGCAGGCAGGATTTAAAGGGTAGACTTCAGTGTTATGAGGAATCTTCGTAGATGCAGTCTCATTTTTGAAAGGAAACAGTAACTTGGGATTGTGTAAAGAAGTAAATCAGCTATCACTAATCTTTTCAACTACCAAAACAGAGGTTTCTAATTCGACGCGTTTCTCTAAAGCTTTATTTTATTTTAATGCGTATAATATTTGCAAAGTCATTATCATTCATAGTAAACATTAAAGGTAGGTTAAGGTTTGCTTTATGCTTTGCAGAATAATATTTGCAGAGTCTTACGGACCCCTTAATAAACCCCTTACAGACTTTAGGCAATTTTTAAAAAATCATTTCACAAATGGCTCGACCGGGTATCAAATCCGGAACTTCAAAGTAGTAGACGATTCATGAAAAAAAAATGTGTATGTTATTTATTTTTTTTTAATCAAAAAACAAACGCCTATCATTACAAAGTTATTAGTTAAAACCAACTATCGCTAGCTCCATGTCTATAAGGGGATGAAGAGGATCAACTTTATGCCGACTATACGCAATAAAAATTGCCTTTATGACGATACGTGGAATGTTTGCGTTTTCGACTCATTATGTTTCTGTTTCAAGTTTCAACTAGATTTTATTGTAAAACTGTTCTCAAATAGTCTAAATGTATGTATGAATGGCACTTTTCTTGAATACAAATTTCAATAAGAAGAATACCAAAATGTGAGAACTGGAGAATAATTGTACAATACTATTGAACAATAAAATAATGTAATCGAAACTTTATGTATGTTTTAAACAACACTTTAAATGCAAGGCTTGGATAACAAAAAAAAAAAGTTCCATACCTGAAAATCAGGAGACATTATCGTTTATATCCAAAGAATAAAGTAAAAATTATCATTATTTACTTATCTAACGTGATTATTTAAATGTTTTTTTAGTGGCATGTTTTTTTACTTTCTGGAACTGGTTAATTATTGCTTTGGTCGGTTCTAGATCTTTGTATATTTCATTTACTTTACGTATATATCGAAATAGGATAAACCGGTCAAATGTGAATGAAATTAGTGAATAAAAAATTGTACTGCCAAACTCCCTTCAGTCACTAAGCTAATTTTAGCGTACAATCCTCATCGAAAGAAATCAAACAAATTGGTCTACGCAATTTATTTTTTGAAAAGGTTTGTTTTGTTACTAGGAAAAGGTGATTGGCTCTACCAATTGCAATGCAGTTAGATCTCAAACTCTTAATTTTAAAGTTCAAAATTCTCTGTTGTTAATAAGTTTTTTTTTGCCACAGAATAAACACCGAAAAGTACGATTAAAAATCCGTTTAATTTGTTCACGCGCCCAAACCTGGACCAAAGACTAGATATAACAACCAGTACATCAATAAAGGGAAGGGCAGAGTAACTAAACTAAGGCCAGTAAGAAAAACTTAGGTACAATTCTAATTATTTTCGAATCATTAAATAAAATAAAATAAAATAATAAAATAATTTGCATTTACATGATATCAATGTTGGATTTCTTGTGTAAACTTCTCTAAATTTATCGATTTCTTGCGTAAACTTCTCTATATTTTCTTAGAGCGACCACGACATAAGATATTTTTTAAGTTATAGACGGACTGTGTCTTTTAAATTCATGTATTTTATTGTCACGCTGCATAAAAGCAAGCAAATTTGAATAAGAAACTGAAAAAGTTTGATAAATGTGATTGTGAACACAAAGGACTGAAATGAGAAATAAATATTTTAAAGTAAAGCGTTGTGAATGTTCTGATAAGTTGATAAACATTATATATTTTAGACATTTTAACTTTTTCTAGCATTCATCAGTCATTTAAACGGATAACCGTTTCTGAGTTTTGGCCAACAAAGTTAATTTTAGAAGAATATCTTTGTGTTTTTGAAACTGTTCTTTTAAGCAATTATGCTGCTGGTACAAGTTGATGATGAAATACCTTGAAAAAATTTATAAAATGATGGAGAATTTAAATTCATCATGGTCTTATGCTGTAAGCTAGCGAGATTTTATTAATGATTTTGTTTATATATTTTCCACAATATTATACAATCGGTTAAGGTGTAACAGCTATTCTTTTTCAAGCAATTAAATTGCTGGAAAAAAAAATCTATTATAATATTACAATAAAAGAAAGTCGTGTTAGTTTTGTACAACACTTAAACGCTTGACAGATTTTTATGATTTTTGTGTTTCTGAATTTGTATTCGTCGGGAATAGGATAATAAGTATTAAAAACATTTTTATTTTTTTTATTTTATTTTCTTTTATTCAGGAAATCAACGGCGATACAGAAACTAATTTACATTTGAATAACTTAATGGAATACGTACAGCTAATTACAGATTTCCACGGGTTACATAAACACACATTAAAAAAGGAAAGGTAACATAAATAATCAAAAAACGAAAACAAAGTGTGTGTGTGTGTGTGTGTGTGTGTGTGTGTGTGTGTGTGTGTACGTTCGTGTGTGTGTGTGTGTGTGAGTGTGTGTTTGTGTGTGTGTTCCTTATCAATGAGACATCAACGACTCAAGGCCTCAATGGCATGAGCCCTAAATGCCGCTTTATTGTAGTTAAATATGTCAATTGGAATCACATTGGAAAGTGAACGTCAAAAATAGTTCAATAAAATGTATTTCTTCACAATTTATTCCAACCACGCCATATTAAATTTGACAATGTCATTTAGGACGTCGAAATCAAATTGTACGATATACATGTATTTTGTAAAAAAATATCCTCAAGTATATAAATTTTAATAAAAAAATATTACAAGCTATAACCAGCGATTAGCTAAGTTAAGTCAAATTATATTATCAAATATTTTTTTTTACAAATCTGCGATACGAAGCAATACTAAGTTCGCGGGGTCCGCTAGTTGAAAATACAATTCCTAGAAAAGAGTTTGTTTTTGTCAATATATGTTTGGTGTCAGGTGGCTCTTCTGTTTACCCTGTGTTGAGTTTAATTAAATTCATATTTGCAGTCAAACCCGTAAACTTTTAACGTTTATAGGCGTAACTTTTAACTTAATACCACTGTTTTTCATTTCGCAGTGCCTCTTTTAAACGAAATCAATTTTTGTTAAATGAAATCGGAACGTACCAAAAACATTGAACTATCTATATATTTTGTATACCTAATCTTTCCGTTTTAGTTATCTCCTGCTTAGGGATTATGTTGTAAGTAGATACTGTAGTAATTCAAACAGTTTATTAATAGAGTTGAATAAAAAAAATTAAAGATTAAACATATTAGTAATAAAATTAAAGTAGGTAACCTAACTAATAAAAAAAAATTAAAATGTGTGTGCGTGTGTGTGTGTACCATCAACCGTTCAGCCAGGAGTGGCTTGGAGATGTCTGTGTACAGAAGACCTGATAAAGACTTATGATTATAATAAACTAACACAAACGTACAAGAAATACGATTTTTGTAAAATTGTTTGTTATGTGTTGACTTAAATTTGACCTAACTTCGCTTATCACTAGTTATGCTTGTAATAAACAGTACAAATAATGCAATTTATAAACATTATCACACTACAAGACCATTTTTTTTAAATTGAGAATATTTTTTTACAAAATACATGTTAACAAAAATTCTCGTACCTACATCAAATTGATGATCTAAATAAATTTTGACAAACAAATATTAACCTTGTAGATATTTAGGTATGATACAATAATTAAATAAGTCGGCTGATTTTTGAAATCATTATCGGAGAATCAGCTTATTTGACG
The DNA here is from genome assembly GCA_949315895.1 of Anania crocealis. Lineage (NCBI taxonomy): Eukaryota > Metazoa > Arthropoda > Insecta > Lepidoptera > Crambidae > Anania > Anania crocealis. The sequence continues at coordinate 14,129,243 of OX438862.1, forward strand.
ACTTGATAATAATACGTGGAATCCCTTGTTAATTATTTACAGGGGTAGATAAGCCTAAATTACCAAGCAACATCAGCCCATAGTTTCAAGTTAATAATCTAACCTGTAATATTATTTTGTTCCCCAATGTAATCCGCTGTGTTCGCAATTAGCGTGGAAATAATAATTGTGTATCCAATTATTAATTCCAGATAAGTAATGGATTGTCCGGCTCATTATAACAAAGCCAGCATCCATATTAATATAGTAATAGCGAGTATAGTTAGAAATAAAGTTGCTGGAAGAGAGGTACGAGTATTAACCTTGTGACATCATCTGATGGTCAAAATCTACGAATATGTAAAAGCTCCCTTTTCAGCCGACTAAAAACCGTCGAGTTTCTCAGTTTAACAAATATTTTCATTTTTCAGGTTCAAGATTCGAACCCATAACCTTCGAACCTATCGAGATACTGTGACCATTGCTCTACCAAGACATTATTTGACAAGTTAAATTTATTCACGGCTTCACGCTGTAAAACAGTGTAGTATCATAATTATTTTTGTTTGCTGATTTACCTTCGGTAAGTGTGGGTTCTAGGTTCCAGTTCCTCCCAAGGAAGTCGATATTTTTTTAAAAATACGATTTTTAAATTAACTCTAGCAATGCAATTGCAACCACACGCATAACATTTTTACTGGGTTTGCTGACGCTCATGTGTTTTTCTGTCCATATAGGTAAGTTTAAGTTTATCCTAAGGCAATATTAAAATAAAAAATACCCCTAAACGTAAATAAAACGCTTTTACAAGATCATAAAAACTATGCCAATGAAACATATAATTTTAATTTGTTATCTATTCTATAAATTTATATCCGAAAACAATGTCAGTTCTGTTCGCTCTCGAACATTCGCCAAACCGCGGCGACATGTTGCCAACATTACGCTCGCCCATACCAGCCGGGATTAAATACATAAAGAAACATATACACGCAGCGTGTGCAATCCTCGTGCTGAAACGCTTGCGGTTCAGATCTGCATAGTTTTATTGTTATAGGTTTAATAAGCTGGTTTTGCTAATTTCAAATCGAGTTCTGATGATCATTTTTATATTGATTTTTAAGTTTTTTTTATATGGAGGATTCTCTCGACATAACAGTAATCAGGATTTTTTTCAGGTAATTGAATTCATCATTGATTTTTGTATGGACCGAATTAAAATTAGTGTCTAGATTAATGCTGAACAAACCTGAGCAAAGTTTTTTTTTCTGTAATAATATGGAGCCCACTTTTAGTAAAGCTCAGTAGAACAATGTACATTATACCTACCTACTTGGAAAAATCTAATACATTTTATAGGAAGTTAATCAATACTATACATCATGAAATAATCTGATAAAACTTATTATATAAATTGCACCCTGTAATATCATCAGAGTCTAAATGAATGATAACATTGAAAAATTATATCAAAACTAAAAGGATTTTGTAATTCTCTATTATATAAATAATTTCAAGAATTTCATGTAGTTGTATAATAACTTATTAAATATTTCAAAGGACGCCAAAGAAAACAGTGAAACATTATTCTCTATTTTGATTTAATCTCTCATCACGCATCAAAGTTAATCCTTTAACTTCTCAAAGAGCCTGTCCTTCTATGCCAAGCATCCAGTTCATTATAATTAAGCAACTTCAAATTGACACCCAGAAGAGAATCTTCAACCCGTTAAATTGCCATGGGGTGGTCTGCCTGACCCCATCTGAAGCTAAAATTACACTAGACACAAAGAAAATTTAAGTGTATTTTGGTTCAATTAGTGGGCGAGTGAGGGGTGTGAAATAGCGCAAGGAATTGTAATTTATTTTAAGTGTGACAGTTGAGCAATTTTGTCGCATTGGGCAGCGATTATACTGCAACTTTGCATTCATTAAACCGTCAGTGGCTACAATTTTATTCGATCCTGACGTACACAATTTTAATACCAGAAATAAAGATAAACTTGTTCCAAATCGTTCCAGGATTCAGACTGCAAAAAGAGGGTAATTCAGACAAAAGGTAATTAAAACAAATTACTACAGTCAATTGCTGAACATCCTGTTAATATACTTAAATCAACTGTTAAAGTGATATTTTGACAATAGTGACCGTATTTTACATACTCTGCTTCTTCTCGGGATTAGCTCCCACTTGTCAGGAAACAGTGGTAAGTTTAAATATTGGGACGTGAAAAAGCGCCAGGGGCCTATTTGCAGAAATAAAATTTATTTTACTAAATTTTACCGATTCCTGTATTTTTTCTGGTACGTATATTATTCTTATACATCAAAGTGCTATCTGCAAAAAATTTACATTAATATGAAAGAGTTTACTTAACCCTTTTTAACTCGACCCAAATTAAACCGACAAACAAAATTATACAGAAGAAACATGAGTTAACATAAATTCTATATTGTATCTGGTATATCAACATAGATGTATTTCGAACATCGAGCTGTGTAATTTCAATACATTTACATACAGATTTGGTTAGATTGAATTTGTACCAAGCGCTAGCTTGTTAATTTGCCTAAAAGGAAAGTAATTGCTCAGATAGAATTTAGCTCGTATGTAAAGACGTGAAGGCATGGATACTAAAGATTCTAAAGGAAACGGAATTTCAAGCGAAATACATTCTCACGTTTTACTAGCTCACCCCAACCTGTGGTTATTCTTGAAGTGTTTTTATTCATTGTGAAATTACCCTTGATGTATAATTACATTTTGTGCATCTACTAGTAAAACACAAGTGATGCATATCGATTTGATTTGAAACAGAAATGTTTCATTTTAAAGATTGAAATATCAAAGTAATTACTTGAACGTGGCATGAGCTTTGTGTCTAAATTGCGTTTACTTAAGGACCTATAACATACTAACTCCTACTCAAAAGTTTCTAGAAAAGATCTTATTGTACCTACAATAACGACATATTTTTGTAAAATTTGGTCTCTTTTTGTTTTCCGAATAAAATGTGTGGATATCTTTTAAACAAATTTGAAGACCTATTCTAAGGCTAGGTCAGCAAAATGCTAGATGCAGCTGTAAAAAAGAAAAGTCACGGTTGGTATTGACTCCTAAACCCAGTTCAAAAATGCAAAACCGGTTCGCACACATAAACGTCTATTGTCTAAAATGGGAGCTATTCCGCGAACATAGAAGCGGATAATCGTTTTATTCGCCATGATTGCATCTCTTGAATAAATATTTCGTTTTTCCACGCGTCCCTGCCGCTTCCGCTGGATAATTGTGAATCGGACAATAGAGGAGCGTGCCTCTCCGAGTGTTTTCGTTGACGGTGGTCTAAAAGAGACATGAAGCAATTGAGGGGTTATTACAAAAAGGTCGCTGAGTCCGGCTGCGCAATTATCGCTTTCGAAGGTTGAAGTTTCATGTTCATAAGGGTGAATATGGTCATCCAGAATCTAACTGTCACGAAACTGGTCGCGATTGCTATTCAGAATAGTGGTGCAAGGTTATTATTTCCAGTGGCCAGATTCAACTGATGTTTTAGTCGGATGATTTAATTTTTCGTGAATGTCTTAGCTACTTTGTTTTGGTTCCTATACTGTAAATATTGTTCTGTATCCTTGTTAAAATCCTACTAGTAATATAAATGCAAAAATTTGAATAGTTCTTTGTTACTAATTACCCCAAAACAGCAAAAAGGATCTGTATGGATCCTGTACCTACAATAGTTTTAAATTAATAATTTCACGATTCGAAGTCGCGGGCAAGAATTTACTCAATGGAATCAAAGTTGTGCCTACGTGTTGTGCTATGGCTGTTTCTGTGTAATATACACCTACGTTTAAAAGTATCCCAAAATATACACGGTGACATTATTCCGCATTGTAATTATTTCATAATAGTCTTTGCAATTTAGAAGCATATGAAACTATAAACATCTTAGTAACATTAAGAATACAGATAAACAGGTCTTACATAGCCTTCTTTATAGTGTCATTTGTCCCATTTTTATTGTTTGTGGTCTCCTTAATTGTTTCAGTTGTAATAAAAACGTTTGCCAAGTGCACTGCACAATATCATATATTTTCCGCCCCTTCCCATTAGAAAGTGTGATACTACTCATAAGATAATGTCTTTGAAATTCGCCATGTGGTACTATCCCTTCTTTAATATTTTAGAGCAACTTTATCTACCCAAATTTGATGCAGTTTAAAGGGTGCATAATTTACTTTTCGGTAATTATTTTGCAATAGGGTTGCGCAGATGGCAAGCTCTCAAATTAGGTGGCAAGAAAATTTTAAGGGACAAACTTTGTTCGAACATTTATAATTAAATTGTCGCTTGATGCGAATAAAATACTCGTGTCAACTAATTAAAATGATTAAAGAAATATTGTTTTCATTAAGTTATTTTAGTTCAAACAATAGTTACATTTCTTAAGTTTATTAAGTTAGATTTATATTGTTAAGGTCCGGTGGCTACAATTGTAACTAAAAATCCCTTTAAATCTTACTCAAATAAAAATCAAGATATGGAACTATACTGCCAGATTTGGAATGATCGATTTCTACCTATATTCACACTTCTAAATAGCCCTTTGTTAGACCTATTTCCACAAGTTTAAAATGAAAATAATTAAAATTCCAATCGAGCAAATTAGAATCGCTACAATCAGAAAAACAGAATCGGAAGGCAAAATTCGTTGACCGCCTTCACCCGGGCTTCCAATTTTCTATACGTGACCTTTTTCAACAGTCACATGTTCAACAAACGAGGTGTCTTTGAAAACGTAATTAGAAAATTCCCAAATGACGCTCCCGTTTTCTCTCGGATTCAGAGTTTCTGGGTTGACAAATTAGTTTTGTTGTTACGAGCATGGTTTTTGTATTGCATATATGCTGATGAGATATAAGTTTTAGCACTATTTATGTTTGAAGTAAACATCTAACCAACTTTTAAGCAACCAAAAAATTAGGAAGTTCTTAATTAAACATTCGATTGATCGAGTGTTTTAGATAAACTTGTTAAATATAAGTTCACAAGCATTAGTACAACAATGATTAAGTCACAATCAATACCGTGTGTGTTGTGAATTTAAAAATAAGTTTCCAGTAATAAAATATATTTTATTTTATTACAAAGTTTATGTTTATAAATCGAAGAAAAAACTCACTGTATTTTTATCATGCTACTTAGTTTAGTACAAAATGATCAATTAATAATTATTGCCTACATTTGCCTTCTATGATAAACAAATTTAAAACCGACCCTTGAACTGCTTCTTTTGTAAAGCTTTGCATTTAAAAAAATATACTACTGGTGTATGGTTTTTTTACAAACACAATTACTTAATGCTTACTAACCAATGGGTTTTTCTAATCTAACCACAGATAATTGAAATCCGTTTGACAACATTGAAACTGTAAAAAAACTGATTAAATGCAATGCCACTAGATTTCCTCTAATCCATTTTTATAAAATCAAGAACTTCTTTCTATCTTTTTACAATAAAAATGAATCACCGAAATGTATCTATATAACTTCCGATCGACTGCACCAAATTCTGTTTTTGTAATAAAGATAAGGTCAGGAGAAGGTTTGTATAGAAGAATATATTTCATAATTGTATGGTTATTATATGAAATACATAGTCAAAAAAATTTTTTTATATAAAACTATGTAGGTACTTGCAATATCTTCCGTGCAAAGCCAGAACGGACATCTAGTAAAATATTTACCCAAATTCGTTAGTATTGTGACAATTCATTGCTTTATACATATTAATAAAGAAGTTGTAATCTAATTACTTATAGCTGCCTACCACATGGTTCTTAACTTAAACAATTCAGAACCCTACACTTGGTAGGAAGTTTTAAATTGTAAATTTTTTAATTCTTATATATTTTTTAATTAAAACGATTAGGTTACAATACAAGTTTACATAAATACATGCACTTACACGTCTGAAAAATCAAGTCCTTTTTTCTTTCCTCTAAATATATCATCATCATCAGCCTATTGCAGTCCACTATAATGAATTCCAAGCAACTATAAGCATTTAGTTACCTCCGTGGCGGAGTGGCGTACACACCAGTTTTCAAGGTGTCGCCTGCTCCGAGGTCCCGAGTTTGATTCCCGAACGGGTCAATATAGAAAAAAATGTTTTTGTACATTTTCTCGGGTCTGGGTGTTTCTGGTTTCCAAAATATGAGTGCTTTAAATAGTTATTTAAATTGGGATCAGAACAATGTATGTTAATTGATATTGTCCACATTTATTTATTTTATGTATTTATTTATATTTATGTAGTTGTTTAGAATATGTATGTATAGCTTAAAATTTTGAAAGTAGGATTGCATTATTAATAACCCCATGCAATTCAAATTATTTACATAAAGACATATTATACGACAGTTCAGACAAAAATATGACTGACGATCGATTTTGAACCGATAAAAACGAGGTTTTTATTTTGACAAAAGAAAACTTTAAAATATTGCCTACTAATACAATTTAATATTTATGAAAAAACCACTAGTTTTGAGTAGATATTAAAATAAAAAAACATAATAATCATCATCTTAAATTGACGGCTGCCTTTCTCAGTTGATGAATCTTTCTTAAAAATATATTTTGACTTTATTAAAATTTAGATTAAATTCATCTCATTGTTGATCTCATTTTATATTTGCTGATATGGTAAAAAGTGCTGCACTGCGTGGGTGATACATGTACCGCTTGCACAAACAACTAAAAAAACTAATTATTAAACCATTAGAGGGGCGTAAATTTGAGGTTACTTTGTCGAAAAGGTTAGCTGAAAAATGTTTTTACAATGTTAATGAGTACCTTGATGACCTCTGTTAACTATTAGCTTTAGCATAGTGCTTAGTTTATAAATAAGTAGCTAGCTTTTAAGGTAATTTGCACGTCTGTTCACAGACTGAATACGATGTCTAGTTAAATACACCCAACACCATCAATCTCAAATGTATTCTTGCAAATAAATGTTATTCTATTCTATTCTAATATATTTGTTTTACAATTTTAATTTGACTTCTTTACCACTACTGCCCTTTTTACCTACAATCATTTTAAAAACATGCATGGCAACATGCTCCAAGTTGCCATCATCACCACGTTTAGAAGGCTAGTTGGTGATCGCAGTTGGGCCAATGATAAAGCGAAGACGCTGCTGCTGCCCGTCTCCTTCTGAGAGTACTCCCCTAGTCGCCTCTTACGAGACTCGTATAGGAAAAGAAGTGGTATTGCTATTCCTTTAACTTATGAACTTTTGGTGACAGATAATTAATTACTTCAATTGTAATTATTGATGAAGTCATGGGAATGAAGGAAATACTTACGGACGAGAATGAAAACTATGTATATTATAATTGTTTTATGTATTTAATTAACCGCCTGGTAGGCCGGTTGGTGATTGCAGTTCGGCTGATTGTGGCGAGAAAACGTTGCTAACCAATAACCAATGTACTTGACTTTTCCTGACTATTAGTTGCTTCCTATGTTACCCATAGGCTGAAGAAAGATGATGTCATTTTGTTTGGCCATCGCCACTTGGCTGTCATTTAGTGATTCTGATGATGATGATTGGTCATACAGCGATTAGGACATCACCTATCTCAATAAATCTCAAATACCTCTAATATGTTTTTAATTTGAATTACAACACCTAAAAGTGGCCTGGAAATACAATTTATTGAATAAAAAAAATATAATTATATATTCCTGTGAAAATATAATGAATGCTTTAACCAATTAAGCTTCAAAATTTTTTTTATGTTGTAGACAACTAAAATTTGTTTAAAAAAGCTTAAAATATCTAAAGGTTAGTTTTAATTGCGAAAATTTGAAATTTTGTGGTTTCGATTTGCTGTCGTACGTTCAACTGAACCTTTTTGTTTTGCCCACGTTACATCTTTCAGTTAAGCGTAAAATAATAGAATTGCCTTTCCCGGCGGTATTGCGACGCACTCTTGTAATTGGTTTAGATAAATTAACAAAGTAGTTCCAAAGAGTGATACCCTTTGGGAGACATTTTAATTGTGTACAGCCCGCCCTTTGTTCCTAGCGATTGTTGAATTGATAATGTTTACAGATACTCAGGCTTTGTTTTCGGGTAATTGATATAAAAACGAAATTGGGTGTTTGCGGTTTGGTTTGCTAGCAACCAATGTTTATTGAAATAACACAGAATCTGTTGCCATTTGTTATTAGTAAGTCAAGAGTTAAATAAAAGATATATTTTGAAACTTTGTTTGATGTTATCGAAGTTCCTCAAGCTTATTTTTCAACCCTTAATAGTGAATGTTTATTTTTAAAGTTATTCAAATACGATCAAGTTTGAATTATTGTTGAAAAAAAATAAGATCAAAATCAGTTCCCGTAAAAACAGATGCTTGGGAGCCTACCTTTGACAAACTTCTTTTTGCCTTTGCGAAACGATATCAATGTTATAAAGCTGACATAAACCTCTTTTCTATTGATCTATGTCTCTTCAAACATACGTTACTTCGTAAAGCCACAAGTTTGCGTTTTTAAAATGCAGTGACTGTCTCATACACAGTACGTCGGTGCGCTGACTGGATAAGATTTAATTATGGCCGCACCTTCACAAAAACTCTATCAAGAATTTATTAATCAATATTTCATTAAGCCCTGCTCATTTCGGACGCATGGTCTAATCTAGATTGAATGCCTATTGAAAAAGCATGTACCGCTATACTTGTAGAATAACATAAAATATGTAGTTAAAGTAGGCTCTGACTAATATCTGCTACTAGCGAACTCCGCGAACTTCGTATCACCTCAGAACAGTACCTATTTGATTTAGACGTCTTAAATGTCATTGTTGTCAAATATGGCGTGGTTGATTTGTATGAAGAAATACAGTTTCTAAGTTAGTTATTTTACGTTAACTTTACAATGTTTTTAACACCTATTATCCTATTCCTGACCAAGACAAATCTAATAAAACCAAAATTATAAAAAACCTCGACTTATAAGTGGTGTAACTAACACGACTTTCTTTTATATATTATTACTAGCGACCCGCCCCGGCTTCGCACGGGTGCAATGCTGATACTAAATACACTACAAAAAAACTGTGAACGTTGCATATAAAAATAACATAGTGGCCCGCTCCGGCTTCGCACGGGTATGAAATATGTCACTGAAAAAATGATTAAAATAGATCCATTAGTTTTAATTTATTCATTACTGCCCGTGGCCCGCACGTGTTAAATTTGGAGTAAAACAATTCCCCTTTCCCTAATACCATGAAGATTTCCTGCTGTCTTCGGAATATCTAAATTCCGCGCCGCCGCCGCCCTGGCCGGCCTACCGCCGCAAACGCTACGTCCCGTAATTTTTAAATCCGTAATATCTTCGAAAATATTTATTTAAATCATATTCTGTAAAGGGCCATATAGATCAATATTAAATCAACAATGTATTTAAAGTATTTAATTGGATAAGGATTAATGCTGTATTGGTTAAAATCGCTTCGAAAATTAGCCATTATTTGTCGTAAAAAGTAAATGACAAAAAAAGGTTATTGTGGGATATCTATAACAGATAGACATACACCATCGCAGAGTTTTCTGTAGACCTTTTCAATATGTACAATACTTAGTACATTATTTTGATAAATTTCGTAGGGTTTAGCCTGCGTTTGCAATGTAAGCGGAAAAAATGTGAATATTTACGACATCATATTAGAAACCTCAAAAATAACAGTATTTCTCCACTATTTATTGGATGTTATTATACATATGAACCTTTTTCTTGAATCACTCTATCTATTAAAAAAAACCGCATCAAAATCCGTTGCGTAGTTTTAAAGATTTAGGCATACAAAGGGACATGGGGAAAGAAAAAGCGACTTTGTTTTATACTATGTAGTGATATAGATTTTAACATGCATTATTAAAATGCGTTCTCTATCTGACTCTTACGTTCTTATTTTCCGTTCTTTTAGAAGTTTAGTGTAAAGGCAAACACTATAATTTTAATGCTGAACTGGTACCGCGTTTGCTTCGTTAATGTATTTCCCCTAGCGTGGGCGTATGGTAGTCCTATTGCTGCCGCGATAATTCATTGTTGCTATTCTATTTTATACTAACAATTAAAAACAAGAAGAATAAGTAGGTACTGCATGGAACAACCAACTAAAATCTCACCACTTAAGAAAAAACTCCTGCTTTGCAAGTTTCGGCCTATCTACCTTAACTTTAATGGTCAGTCTCTGATGCATATCAGGGCGCTATGGTGCATAAAATATTTAGTTGCAAAAACCGTTCTTAAATGTACGAAAACTATTCATGATGATCAAAATGATTAAAATATAGCGTTTAAAGTGCACTATTGCTGCGCTGATTGATTTCCTTCTTTATTTCCTCAAGATTCCAAGGAGAGAACTTACTATTTACATACCTATTGTGGCATGAACATCACAATGAAATCGTTACTGGAGCCAGAGCCTTAAATTAACGACATTAAAACAAGCTTCTTTCATTCAAGATAAGACCTTTGTAAGGGGAATAAATTGAACGGTGTTATGCAAAACTTGTTAAGTGTTTGTATCTGTGTGTAAAATGTCTACAGTAACAGTGCAGAAACATTCTAGAGTTCTTACCGGCCAATATGATGATAATCGTATTTTTTTATTATTCTCCAGTAGAAACTTTTATTTTGTATTTTACTTCCACGAGTTTAGTAATACTTACGGCAAAAAATTTTATTTTGGATATGCAATTCCTTATTTCAAATTTTGACTGCCTTAGGTAGACCTTAAACCCATCCTACGCTTACCAGGCCACCACTCTAAGTTCCATTCATCAATACTCCGTCTTTATCGGCTAACTAAGTCATATTTGTCACAGACAAAGATATATTATACAGAAATACTTCTTTTGCATTCCTAATGTCACATTGGATGAGAATTGGGTGAATAGGTTAGATTAGGCGATATAGAATCTCAAGATCCCGGGTTCGATTCCCGGGTCAGGCAACAATAGTTTCGAATTTTCGACCATTACTCGGGTTTTTGGTCGCCAACCCGCATTCGGCAAGCGTGGTAATTATGCCTGTACCCATGATTGCTGTGGTAGCTTGAATTCAATGATGAGGCCTTTGCCCTGCAATGGGATTATTATAGGCATTTACTGGGCAAGTAGAGTAAGGTCTTCTATGCCCTACTTTGACTCGCGGAAGTGATCTGCACGGTCTGTTTGCATCTGCTTTAGTCTGCCTACTTGCTCATGACCGCATAGAGCCATCCACATTGTTGGTGTATGATATTCTTAAAGTCCTCTTGCAAAATTGGCCCCTAACTCGAGTCACGTTCGGGCTATTAGTCCGAGGTACTTATATTAAAGTTTCATCGGGGTAGGATCAATGAACCACTTTACCGTTTCGCGGAGAAAATATTTTATGGGCAAGTGAAGTGGACCGTGACTACTGAGTTGTACAGATAGGTTTGATCTCTATGGATTGATCTCATCTGGCGTTCTAAAGTACAATAGACATCTGTTTTTTAGTTACAGCTAATATTATCATAATCATCAATAAACAAGTTTTTATTTTTTATAATCAATGGGCTTAACTGAATACTTAACTCTACGATTAAGAGAAGCCTTAGATGGAGCGAGCTTACCCAGAAAGTGGCACTGGTTCTCCCGCACACCAGCGGAACACAGAACAACTGTTTGGCACTGGACTCCGTCAGGAGGTAGTATCCAGGCAGCCTCTTACGAAGCCTCATGTTAAGAAAACCAAAGATGCCGTTGCCCAGGGTTGAACACCACGAGGTAGATCCCACCACCCCAAGTATACTAACAGATCAAACAGTTCTTATCTGTACACTTTTGACTATTTGCGACCATATTTAGCGTCAGTTGTGACAAGAGTCTCTGTTCTTCGGAAGGCAAGTCAAAAAGTGGCGTGCTAAATATAGTAGGTATCGTAGGTAGTCATTCTGCATCTATTGACATTATAGTCCTTAGAGCGTTTATAGTCAGTCAGGATAGTCACTTGCCAAGGTAAGTCAAATCTGACCAAGAAACGACAGTGAAACGTCATACCACTTTACAAGCCTCATGATTGTAATGCCACGTTATTTACGTAAGTATACATGCAAACACAGATTGTTTAGTGCAAATGTGATTATGTTCAAACAAAGACAACCAGACAAAATTCTTCATCTTAAAAATTAAAATAAATACGTTCGATTAGTATGTTAAAAAAAAACCGGCCAAGTGCGAGTCGGACTCGCGCACGAAGGGTTCCGTACCAAAACGGCCAAAAAAACGGGTTTGTTGTATGGGAGCCCCCCTTAGATATTTATTTTCTTTTGTTTTTAGTATTTGTTGTTATTGCAGTAACAGAAAAACATAATTTGTGAAAATTTCAACTGTCTAGCTATCGCGGCTCTTGAGATACAGCCTGGTGACAGAGCGACGGACAGACGGACAGACGGACAGACAGCGAAGTCTTAGTAATAGGGTCCCGTTTTTACCCTTTGGGTACGGAACCCTAAAAAATCGCACTTAGCATACTTAAGCAGCACAAACGTTAAATACTTACTATAATTGTACAGTATAATGGTACAGGTACTTTACTGTAAACTAAGTCTAACATGTAATATGTTGAAACATCACAGACATGGTAGAAACCAACACAGACTCGTCAGATAATTCCCTAAACTAAACATCTCGACTGTTAGATCTAGCGCTAATTTAAATTCATGAACCTAATCAATTTAGAAATATAACACAGACAGACAGGCACGTATAACATTTACGGGCTCATAAAAAATACATTCGGATCTTGAGCGGGCCTGATAATAATGTATTGAAAGCTTCAAGACATAGAAGTACTCGAACATGGCAACTAACTATTGGGGTAGTAGTTAACATCAGTTTCCCTCAAAGTGTCTTTATCTCGCTAAGTTTATAACAGATATCTGGAACTCCTGTTGCGGTGTACGGAACAGTGTTCTGCGAAACACTAATGCATGGTATGTATTTTTATACAATTGACAAGCGACGGTATATCTGACACGTTTATTTTAAGACAATTGTAGTGTTTTATAACGATAATTTATGACACATTTTTGAATACACATCTATGCAGGTACACACTCAAGGGTATGTAAAATAAATAGGCGCTTTTTTTAAATACAACTTAAAACATTTGAAAAGCATCAAAAATGGACTCACTCTTAATAGCCGTACGCCGAATAAAAAACAGTTTTTATAATAGCAGAGTTTATCACGGGGTATCAATGTTTTGTTTCAGTTAATTTTATTTAAATTTTATAAGTAGTCTATATACATGCTTAACTTATTTTACTAACGTCATTCTGTACAAACTTATCCTAAATATTTTATACATTTGTTCAATCTATTTATTTTAAAGGTAGATAAACAAAGTACTGACAATTCTGATCTAATCATAATTTAAACATCTCTTCTGCAATTAACTTCATCTTCTTCAGTCTTAATCGGATATAGCTATTACCGCTTAGTAACAATCTACCCCAATCAAGAGAATCTCGCCAATAACCAACTTCCGTATCGCAGAAACGCCTCAAGCACCTTCATGCAAAACACATTGTGTAGGTATGCGCGGTTGGGAAGGGATGAAATGTTATTGTGTCTAGGTTTTCCCCTTCGTAAAAATTACAAAGGGATTACTGTGTTTTGCAAGATTAGGTTGCAATATATGTGACAGTTGAAGTCAAATATTATTTAAGTTAGGGTCTTGGTCAATTATTTTTAGAACTTAGACCGGTATTCAAGTCGCCTGCTTCAAGGTCCCGAATTTGAAAGTGTTTTTCAACATTTGCTTGGGTCTGTGTGTTTCCTTTGTTGCTTCTGAATTCCACATTACGAGTTCTTTAAATTGTTACACACTTTGTGATGAGAGCAATATAATATGTGATGGTGTCCACTGACTTATATTTTTAGGTAGGTATTTAATGCAACGTTAAACCGTTTTTTTTTTGTTTAATATTAATTAAAATATCTTAGGCATTTGAAAAGATTCACCCTCTGCAGACTGCAGCAAGAAAACAACTATAGAAAGATCCTATAAAAGTGTAATCATTCTCATTTCACATAACAGCTTTCTTCCGATGTGCAATTTGCAGTGGGAGGATGAACAGAAAATATAAAAAAATAAGGGTGACGGAGCTCGAGGCGGGAGGGTTCCGTTCATTTCACCCCGAATAGGCAGATAAGTTTATGTGAATACGGCCTAATACACATTCATAAAGGGAGCAATCTTGGGGTTAATTTTTGCTTCGAGCGCTTATGGTGTAGTGATAGTGATGCAGGCAGTAATACGTAACGATTATCGGTATCGGTAAACGGTTATCTTCAATACAAGACATTGTCGACAAAACATTATTTTATTTTACGGACGAGTTATGTCATCCACATATAAAGGTAGACGCAAATGGTCGCGCTACGGACGATAAAGTACCGAATGAGTTTCCTGACATGCTTTTCCACTATCTAAAATGAGCAATAATTTAAACAGAATGATAAGCTAAAGTTTTATAAGTTACTAAAATAATTTTACTTAAAGTACCACTTAAGGAACCAGCCACAATCACCACGCTTGTCAAATGCGGGTTGGTGATCTCACTCCCGAGTAATGTTCGAAAATACGAAATTATACTGCCTGACCCAGGGATCGAACCCAGTTATCCGAGATTTTGTACCAGTATTTTAACTAATAGATCAACGGCGCATTGAATATAATGTGACCAGTCAAAAGTTAATTGATTTTTTTACACGTTGCCATCTTTTCACATACGAACCGGTATTTATTACCGAACACGACGATTGAATCACATCACTACCCCAATTTCATAGTGCATTTAGATTATTGGCGAGTGTTTTTGTCGTTCTGTCACAGTCAGAGCGTCTGTTTGTCTATGTAGATTTATGCAGTCTCAAGCTTATCACACGGTCCGTTTGCTCAGTTCGGATACGCTCCATATCTTCGTGGTTGTCAATAGCATGGCTTTTGATGCAACGGGCATTGATGTGCAGAATCGAGGGCAAGATTGTGAGCACGCTGCCTCATTTTCTACATAATGCGCTTTTGGTAATGCGAACTTAAAGATAGGGTCCGTTTTTGAACGCTCTCGTTCTTTAAGGCTACAGCATCATCTCTTTCATCAAACTCATGGAACGTAAACGGTAGGTGTGGAAGTGCTTTACGTATCTTGTTATATTTTGAGTAAATGTTAAATGTGTTGGTATGCGATGTAGAAAGTTTAAATTATCTGCACAGGACAATTTAGTTTTTTTCTTGTGATATTAGAATAAATCCCATTATTTGAGCAAAATAAGCTTAAGGAACCTCAGAAAATAACTATACAGGGTGAAATTTTAACCACTTTCCAAATTTTAATATATTAATCTACGAGACAAAAAACAAATGACGTATTTTTTCTTTTGGTATAGCCCAGTACAAAAATGTCAAGATAAAGCATTTAGAAAATGTCCTCCAAAAATCGAAAAATTTTGATACGGCTGCCTAGCAACACTTTTTTTACGCGTAGCGCATCTAATTCATTCATTACAATACTATTCATAAGTTTTTGATATTCCCTTTATACCTTAACAGGTCTAGGACAGTAAAAATTGAAAACTATATCACGAAAAATATTTTCGGGTGACAACTTGATTTACATTTTTTACTTCATAAATAGGCTCTAAATACGATACTGAACGCCTATAAAAAATATGGAAAGTGGTTAAAATTTCATCCTGTATATTATTTATATTAAGATCTGTAACTCACCTTAAATATCACACAGTGGAGCATGGCTTAAAATTTAAGTTCCATAATATTATCGCATTTATTTTAACAAGCAAACTTTGCATAAATTAATTTATTTTGGTAATCTCGGAAATGACTTTTACTTACAATATAGGTAGATTAAAAAAAAGATCGGAATTATATATCACACAGTTTTCAATCTTAACTACATATTTTTTTAACGACTTGAAAAGGGATAGGTTCTTCTTAGCGTTTCTCTCTGTTGGGGAAATTATTTAAACAAACATTATTATTTGTACCGTAAGTAAAACGTGCAACACTTAGCTGGTCATTATTCTAAGCCAACTAGCTATATTTTGCCTAGTAAAAACTAAATCGATTCCCATGACATCATTACTTTAAGGGCTATGGTCCTAAAACCACAAGAAACGCGGACCCGATCGCGCTAGAGGGCTTACGTTTTATTTCTATTATATTTTAAGTTAAATCTTATATAAAAAAAAGTCAATACTCAATACTTTATTTAGTCAGCCAATCATGTAAAAAGTTTTTCTTCATCATTTTATTATATCGTGCAACGGATAACGATATTTGGGTATCCACAAAAGGGACTGACGTTTGGTACTGGTCACGAAAAACTTTTGGATTCGGGTGGCGTGACACCGATCTTTGTGGAGACCTATGTAGCAGCAGTGGGCGTTATTTAGTTAAGATAATGATCATGATGATGGTCATATATAAAAAAGAAATACTTCCCCTTTTATTCTTTTGTAAAAAACACAAGAAAAAAAAATTTATTGCTTCACTGCAGGCCGCTGAAGAGGTTTGAAACCTGCAAAATATGTATGTTCTTGGCCCCTGGACTAGAAACAAGATATTCAAAGGCAAATCCACTTTTTGTCTATTTTGAAATTATAGACGTACTAACTTGTAAAGGGGTGAATGACATTGGAAAATGTTTGTATCACCATATTATGGAAATCTGATTAGATTTACGGCTGCAGAATAGACTCATTTTATTACACGTTGGTTTTTGAATTCGTGCGTTTATTGGCATCTATAAAATTTATTTAAACGTGAAGATAACGAACAAAGATATGGGCCCATAATGAGCTGTGTGATGGTGCTTCGTAATTACTGTATGGTTTTATTAAGCTCTTTGGAGGTGTTGAATTAACGTGTTTATACATCCAAACAAGATTCATAAAAAAAGTAACTTCAACTGAAATGAGTAGGTACCTAACTTAAAACAGTATTCCTACTTACTAAACAATAAGTGCAAAATAAGCTAAGTAAACTGTTTCAAGTAAAAACATTTTCCAAAGTAAAACTGTTTCGGTGTACTATAAATTAAAGTAGTATTATGCGAATGTGGTGAAATTTTTTTCCACGTGTCATTATTACATTTTATTTATGACGTAGACTTTCTGAGGCCTAAGTCAAGCCTGTCATGTTTCTTTGCGTTTACGCTCGACGAATAAGTGAAGTACATTATAAAAAAAAATGATATAGGTAAGCTTACGAAACGATCTTTTATAGCGAAACTAATGTTACTTTCGTACATTTATCTATTCTAATAGCGTATACGCTATTAGAAAGCAACTAGAGAAGCGCTCTTTGCCGATACTTGCTAATAACCAAAATAATTCATGTTTTAACCAACCAACGTGCAGTCTCCACAAATCCCACTCAAATGGCAGAGTCCACATTAACAACCACATTTCCCGATTGTCAATACGATGCGATAAGCCGCGCAGTCTGTTTTTATCGCCGCACTACGCAACAGCTTCGCCAGATAATTTTGTTAATGTTAAAGGATTTACGTAAAGTTGGTTTGTTCTATATTTCTGATATTCATTTGGGTAGGCAATATTTTTTAATTATGATGATATTTAAAAATAATATCTTGTTACTGAAAAGGAATTTAAATTCAATCCGTTTTAAGTCAAGACACATTATTAGACATATTTAGTAAAGAAATGCGATAGCTTTTTTGCGTTATGGTATATAGTTGCTTCGTGTCTTTGTTTGAAAATTTATAAAAGATATTGGAAAATCCTAAAAACGCTTACCATGGGTTCTAATTCCTGTTCAGTTATGAGAAAACATGTTGTTAAAATCTAGTAACATTTTCTACTCCCCTGACCTCTTCACATGTAAGCTGTAATTTGCATAGCAAAAGAAATTATAAGTTGGTAGTTCTGAAAGATTAATAAATAAAAACTGGATAAGTGCAGATCGGACTAACGCACTGAAGGTACCTATACTCACTGCAAAATTCTAAATACTTACAAAGATGTCACAAAAAATGTACGGATTTTAGTTTTTTCCTTCTGCTACAAGATATTTCTTCTTGCAAAAATTTCATAGTTCTAAGTCAACTAAAAATACTCAGGTTTTGAGTCCCATTGCCAATGTATGTAAAATGCGACGTAGAAGACCTTATTCTTCAAGTAGTACGTATATTTACAGGTTTTATATTTTTACTGCACTTAGGGAACACAGACTTCGGTATTTTTGTCAAGTTAAACTATTTACATTTACGCGTTCTCATGCAAAAAGGTTTTGATGGACAGATAGGTAGACAGACAACAAAGTAATCGTATATAAATACATATTTTCAACAATTCCATTGCTCATATTTGATAGCACTGTCATCTGTCAATTTACTTCATAAATTTGTAATCAATCAATAGCTCGGACTCCGAAAGATTGTTGGGTCTTAGTCACATCTGAGGCAGTCGAGAAATTAAACTCCAGGAAAATATTTTTAAACAACTACGTGAATGATAATGACAGAATCTCTCAAAATGATTATACTATACTTTCAAGCGATTCTGCCATGGATTCAGTGCTATTAAAACTTTTGTTAAGTTAAAATACATTTGTCCTATTCTCAGACATGATCTAGTAAGACACAAATCTTACAAGTGTCTCGTGACTGTCATTTGGTAAAATTGTAATTTATTATCCATAAGCAGAAGTCCTTAATTTCAATGACGCAACCAAAACTATTACGGCTGTAGCAGAATTACGCCGTTAATAACAAATGTTCGAATGACAAACGGTGTTGCTCAAAGATTATCGCCTGAACATGACTAATGACTATCAGCCGTCTTCTACATGTTAATTGTACCGAATGCTCCCAAAACTAATTTACACTTTGTTTATTTAACGTCTACCAACGTTACTGATGCCATCTCTTTACAAATATGAACCTTAGCGTTGAAAGCAGTAAAGCTAAATTGATTTCGATTATTAATCTCAAAATTGGTTTCAAGGATTAAGATCCTGGCATGCTACGTTGTCATTTCAGCTACGTTTCTGACGTATGAGTTAATTTTTCATCCTGATGGGTCTAAAGTAAACATACGGAACGGTGAGGGTTAAGATTCTATTTCGAAGATTGTTTTTCCCGATTCCTTTGCCTTTGTGGAAGCGTTAAATAAAAAGTGAATTCACGAGTTCGCGCGTTACAAACTTTCCTTCCGTGATAAAGTTTTGTTTGAACTGAAAACAAGTCTAGACGTGTGAAAAACATATTTATGGACAGTTTCCGCATAAACGTTCCTTTAGGAAGATACGTTTTTATTTGTTTGACGGTCACACGCTTTGAGAAGTTTATTTTTAACTTTATTCCTTGCTTCTGTTATACTTCTCGCATGTATTTTAATTCAGATCGGCTTTCACAATGTAAGTTTTTGTTGCTGTGTTTAACATTGATTTGTGTTTTAACTTTCCTATAATTATATTTTATGTAAATTACCTTAGAACAAAGCAATATCGTCTAACTCCAAGATTTTAAGGGCCTTATTAACATGTCGAAAGTTATTTTGCAAAAGGATAAAGAAAATAGCTAGCCTATAAATAATAGGCTTGTTTTTAGAAGTGTGTGTTTAAAAATGTATGCCAAGCCCTACTTTGAGTACGGTGTGACATAACGAAGCGTAGCTTCAAAGTTTAGCCGGCGCCAGTTAATAATTTACTACCGAGGGTGTTACACAAACCGCTACAAAAAATACTGTTTCAGCACGCGAATCAAATTTAATATGCATACCGTACCGTCTTCAAGTAGTGATGTAGGTAATCTATGTAGTCGATAATATCAGAATTACAAATATTCACAAAGTTCAACAGGGGCCTTAGACAAGTGGTGTTCTAAAATGTAAGTATGTATTAAAATGACATTAAAAACGATCGATCGATCGATCGATCGTAAACTAATGTCATTTTCATACATTTGTCATCTACTCGTTCAGCGGAAACGATATTAGAAAGCCACTTGTCTAAGGCCACAGGTCACGGCATCTGTCTCATCGTCATTATCTTTGATAGCCCACTAATACAAAAGGCCTCTTCAAATGGAGGCTTTTTCCATAACCAACAAGCATGGCCGGATTGGCGACTCTGGTTTAACCTATGATGAAGAGACGACGATGCTGGCCGTTTTTTTGAACATTACCTCTTTAGTGGCCTTTTGAGATATCCATAAAACGAGTTTGTCATTAATTAAGGTCGACAATAGATAGCATGGAATTTCTTTGCTAACTTAACAGACTTACGGTTTTTCTGTATCAATAGAAGTTTGATGATGATGCAAATGACGCCTTTATACGTACACTCTATACAAAAACTGTTTAAAGAAATTAAAAACGAATTAAATAGTAAAATTAAAAACATAAGTATTAAAAATAACTTTATTTTGAATGTACCACAACTAACAGAAAAACCAAATTTTCATTAGTTATGTTTCCTGCTGTAATGGTATGTTAATTTTATCGAGTCGATAATCATAACTCAATACGTCACTACATCTAACAAGGTGATTATGGCTAGGGGCGGGACGAGTCCACTCGATAACCGCTCGTTACGGCCTCCTAACTGAGAATATAATTACCAAAAACAAACCCATGGGAAAATAAATCAAATATTCCCAAATAATCGAGACCATGAGTTTCAAGATGAGTCATAAACTATGACTATGAACTCTGCTTGCAATTTTCTTATCCAATCCCGAAAATGGAATTGATTTACAGGTTAACAATTATCATTTACTAGCGTCTGTGATTACGTGCGTTTAGAGAAACCATCCTATAGACTATAGGGACCGTTGTTTTTCTGGTATTAATGTTAACCTATTTGCTTTTTTAGCCTTTAATCTATCTCCAAACCGAATCTAATCCAGATCTGATCAACTGTTTTAGTGTGATTAAGTGAAAAATATTCGAATTTAAAGATTTTAAATAATTAGTTAGACTTTGCACATTGAACATGTTTTTTTTTATATCCAGAAAACTATAAATGCTTTTAATAAAACAAAATTTGTGTGGTTGTCTTGAAGAGATCGCTGTTAGCCTTAGGAAAATCTAATTGTTTCGATTTTCTGTTTTAAATTTTTTGTCACTTGTGTTGTTTTGCAATAAAGTGTATTTAACTGAATTAAATTAAAGTTTCATAATATGTTTCTATGATACGTTAAACACGAAACGTGAGCTTTCTGTTTCCATCTACATTCTATGTGTGTTTTATAAAAAAAGTTTTTATGTGCATTGAAATGAGTTTTAAGGGAATGAACATACGAAATCCATTGAGCCTGTGATATAAAATGAAAATGATGTTCCATTGAACAACAACAACACATTTTAATGATAAGTCATTGGTTTAGGATGTAAAGGCTTTTTCACAGGTTTACTTTGCTAGAAATCAATGTGGTTCCATCAAGTGTGTTAATAAAATTACGAAATTATTAATATTTTCTTGTGGTATAGGCACAATAAAATAATAACGCCAGCCTTTCTATTCCTAGGATTGAAGAGGAGACTAAAGGAGAAGATGATGGACATCAGTGTCTTTACTTCAGACAATAAACCAAACTGCGCTAGCTAGCCCTCCTGCATGTTGATTATGGAGAAAACATCTTTTGGTTTCACATTTCACTTGTTCATCACCGTGTTCAGCAGTGGACTAATAAAGATGATTATGATGATGATTTAATCTTATTTCACTAAAATTTTAATACCTAATAATTACAGTGGAATTTGGCATGAAGGTGGATAATATGCTAGAACAGCACATTTTGTTTCGTAAAAATATGACCTTATGTTATAGTTTCAAATAGGAATCCCACCCGTATGTAATGTAATGCATTACTTGTCAAAGCACCACAAAAACTTTCATTATACAATTTAATTGTCATTCTAAACGGTTTTAAAAAATTACACGTTACCACTTTTTTCTTTTTTAAATCACGGACTCTAAAATGAGACTAGTAACTACCTAAATTAGAGGATTTTTCATTCGCGCGTTAAAAACCAGTTACAGGCATTCCGAATTTAAAATTCGTAGAAATGTGATCAATATTGACAAATGACTCGCGACCTCTGACATGACGTATTTTTGAGTGAACATTCACAAGCCATAAACACGCCCTAACCCATCATCCAGTGGGTGGTCTAGCGATCAGGCGCTATAACGAACAACAAATTGCCCGTACTTGTTTGTGCATGCCCACATAGCTCAATTACGCTTGCTGACCAATTATTACGTAAACTCTTCCCATGGGCTATCGTTCAGTGTAGCTCAGGTGGGAGTAACATTTTTCGGAAGTGTTCTTTTATTTCTATACAGAACTAGCTGTTGCCCGCGACTTCGTCCGCGTCAATTTCAGTTATTATGATCGCGATTATTTTTGCATCATTTTTCACTGATGCTTCGCTCCTATTGGTCGCAGCGTGATGTTATATAGCCTAAAGTCTTCCTCAATAAATGGACTATCCAACACAAAAATATTTTTTTAATTCGAACCAGTACTTCTTGAGATTATCGCGTTCAAACAAACAAACAAACTCTTCAGCTGTATAATATTAGTACTATATTAGTAGAACTATAGTAGTAGTAGTAGATTGTACGCTGCCTAGTTCACATATCTTAGTAGATTTAATAGCAGACATTTTTAAATGTAATATTTATGTTAAACTGTGTATTTAGTATTTTTTTTATCTGTGTTTATAATAAAAATATTGTTTTCACCAATCAAAATGTTGCGAACAACTGAAGTCTAGTTGGTATGCACCTCGAGTTTTCAAAGCAACCGTAATTACGTATGTTGGTATTGGATTTTTTCTGCTATTATTCAAACTCAAACAGATCGTGGTTATGGATATAATAATCTTGCATATCCGGTTTTGTAGAACTTAAAAAATGTCTGCGTTTGGGTTCAATAGTATGATAAATAAACTGTTTCATTTTCTATCTGATTTTTAAATTAATTTAGTTTGAATATCATTTGAAACCTAAGAAATTTAAATGTTAGCAACGTTACATCCATTTCTCTGACGCTTTTAATAGGAAGTAACCATTAAAGAACTTGTTTTACGGAAACTAGATACAATGAAGGCGCCATAAGCACCCAGCGTGACAGTTTAGTGGTTTGAATACCGGGTCAAGATCTCGGGGTCCCAGGTTCGATCCCCGGGTCGAGCAACAAAAAGTTTCGAATTTTCGAACGTTGCTCGGGTTTGTGATCACCAACCCGCATTTGGCAAGCGTGGTGATTATGCCAATTCCCATCATTGCAGTGGTAACTTGAATTCAATGATGGAGGCCTTTTCCCTGCAGTGGGATGATTATAGGCTGTTACTTTACTTTTAGACAGTTCGTTTAGTAAATCGTTTTTTTTTTATTTGACTTGTCAGGGAGCCTAGGAACTGGCGACATAGTGAAAACCGATGTGTAAGCCTCTCTACTTGTACAAGGTTTTCAACTCATCATGAACATTTGAAATCCTACTAATATTATGTATGGATGTTTGTTGTTACTATTTCACGCCAAAACGACTCAACGGATCTGAATGAAATTTGACACGGTGTTAGTTTATTGGCTGTAATAACAAACAGGCTCATTTTTATCCCGGGAAAAGGATATTTTAATATATAGTTTTAAATTCAAAATTCAAGGCGTAAGGAGTCGCGGGCAACAAGTGCAACAACTAGTATTCCATATAGGTCAGTTCAAAAATCTGTTGTGGTTACTCTTAAATTCAATTCAGAATATTTTTCCGGCCGGCTCAATATAACATACAAAGTATCATCGCAATCGGATGAATAGTTTAAAAACGCATACGGGTTAAAGCAATCAACATTTATTAAAATTCGTTGTACATAATATTTCAGTAGGTAGCTTTGTTTTGCGACTTTTATCATGTGGTGAACCTTCGTCGATAATGTTCAGGATTAAATTCTAATTACCTTCCAAAGTTTAATACAACAATCTACAAGACAAAAAACAAATGACGTTAATTTTCTTTTGGTATAGCCTAGTACAAAAATGTAAAGATAAAGCACTTAGAAAATGTCAACCATAAATCTAAAATCTTTGGTACGACATCCTAGCAAAACTTTTTTTACGCGATCTCATTCATTCATTACGATACTATTCATAACTTGTTTCCTTTCATACCTTATCAGGCTTAGGACCGTATAAATTTAGAACTATGTTGCGAAAAATATTTTCTGGTAAAAACTTGACATACACATTATTACTTTACTTCATGGATGGGCTTCAAATACGATACTGAACGCCTATAAAAAATTTGAAAGTTGATGAAAAAGTCATCCTGTATACTACCAACAATAACTCATGAAATTATAAGCTAATATTAAGCTTGATAGACATTTTTCATGACTCAGTTTTTAAGATACGCTTAGTAGTTTTAAGTATTATGTAGCTGGAAATGTGCTTTTAAAGCTTACTCAGCTTATTTACTGTAAATGCATGTGGAGTCTACTTGTAATCAAATTATGTATTTAGCTATATTTATTTTAACGAATTTTTATTTTTAAGGAATTTGTAATGCATAAAGTGAATGTGGACCTAATTAAAAAAAAAAATGTTCATCTTAAGTAATGAGTAATACTATCAGTATTTGATTGCAATAAAATTGGAAAAATATCATTTAAATAACAGCATCATCTCACCAACAGATCTCTAAACAATGCATTCGTAACACACTTGACCGTGTTTTAAGACATTATGCCAAGTAACTACCAATTTAAGGTATCTGATGATGTTATAAAAATACGTATTTATGTACTTGAAACCTGTTATTTGGGAGGGTGAATTTTTGTTTTACGAATATTTTATCAGTTCTAGATAGTCCTGAGATAAAATTCTAAAAATGTAGTATGTTGCAAGCGCTTGTTCAATTCTTGAATTTCAATTCTTTAATTTTAAAAATAAACATAGGTATAAGGTATATTATGTAAGTCCTATTAGTCCTAACAGACCTTTTTTAAGTAGGTTAGTATGTAGATAACCACAGATAATTTTTATTGAAGTCAAAAAGATGTAAAAAAGAAAAACACACTTTAAAGACTACAATTACTTAGAATATCAATTCAATTTTGTTCTACTGTGGTAACAGGCAACGACACTTAATTAAACATCGGATGCTTGAATTTTTTTTATTTTTGATCATCATCATCATCATCATCATCATCATCATCATCCTCAGCTCAGCTAAACTACACCCACTGCTGGACATAGGGCTCCCCTGAAGATTTAAAAAGATCGTTTTAATCGGTCTAGCATCACTTGCATCCACCGGCTTTTCGCGACCTTCATCAGATCGCTGGACCACCTGGTTAAGAAGTCTACCCACAGATCGTCAACCGCCGCAGCGTGGTCGCAGTTCCAGAACCTTCACCCCAAGAGCTCCAGCGGTCCTTCTAAGTGGTCCACCCACAGCCATTCATTGTTAATTTAAATCAATTTAATTGAAGCCTTACTCACTTGTGCGAAGGGTAAGTCATAATATCATTTACATTTTTCCGATTCCCTAAACTTAAAAACTGTTTAGCAAATTCTTAACGAAAGTCAGGAATCCTCAAATATTACCGCGGGCTTCTTTAGCTAATACAGTTACATCACAAACACCTGTTGTGCCTTCGGAAACTTTTGAAAACTTTTTACTCAGCGCCAAAATATAACAAAGGTAGAGACAGTAGCAATTCATTCCTATCTACAGTATGAGTAGTTTACGTTATATTTATAGTATTATCTTGTCTGTGTTACTTCATAAGTAAATTTGTCTGCATATTGCTCAAGGCTAACGGGTTTTGTTCCCTGTTTCCTCAGTTTACACTCACACAAAGTCACAGTAGTATTAAAAAATCTCAATCTATACTAATATTATAAAGCTGAAGAGTTTGTTTGTTTGTTTGAACGCGCTAATCTCTGTAAATACTGGTTCGAATTGAAAAATTATTTTTGTGTTGGATAGTCTTTGTATTGAGGAAGGCTTTAGGCTATATAACATTACGCTGCGACCAATAGGAGCGAAGCATCAGATAAAAATGTCGCAAAAATAATCGCGATCATAAAAATAGAAATTGACGCGTACGAAGTCGCGGGGAACAGCTATACTTTATATAGGTATATAAACTTGTAATTGAATCTTTGAAAATAAGGGAAGGAAGAAGGAACTCTCGGTGGGTGAGATCGACTCAACTTTATGCGGTTTCTTTTTATAAAAGTTACCGAAAAAAAATAACATAACTGAATTTTGTAATAGAAAGTTATTTGTAAAAGTGACCTACTTACAGCGTCCTTCGAAGGAATGTTACCTACTGCCTTTACCTAAACTGCGGCGAAAATGAGATAAAAGCCTTACGAAATAGTTTCTGGAACACCACATGTTTCCAAAGTTAACGTGCACTTGTTTGGTAAGCGTTTGCAAAAATGAAAGTTTTAACGCGAACATAAGAGAACAATATGAGTGAATGCTATGAATCTTTAACAGTATTGTATAGCGTACAGGTTAAGTGTGTTATATAATATGTAGCTGAAATATAATTTTACGCAAGATAACATTGAAGTTTTTATTATATTTCTTGATGCATCGTTACACATAAAATTTATCACTAAATCTGGACTTTTAATGCACTGTTAATTTTTATAGGTAAAATCGTCTTTACCTTCCCGACGTTTCGATCTGATTGCACGAATCATGGTCGCAGGCAGACTGACAGTATTTACCTATAAATTATAACAGTGCATTGAAAATCCCAATTTAGTGGTAAAATTTAAGTTACCTGCAAATGTTCGTCCTGTCTGTCTAAAGGTCACGACGAGTCGATAGCAGAGCTTTTGTCAGTGACGAAGTTAATCAATTCGCGCTGCGTTTGTGTGGCAATTTTAATTTAGGTATATTTCTTAGTGTATGACTGTCCTGTTTGGCTCTGGGAAAGATCGTTTTATTGATAAGACCGCCTAAATTTGTAGATTATATATCTGTCTATCTATCTATCTTTTCATTTACTATAGTCTGATGTCACAGTTTTTCAAGCCGCTTATTACTTGAACTTGAACCCATAAATTTCCTCTAACAGGGCTCTGATTAAATGAACTACCAAGACATTGTTTGAGTTGGCGAATTTTGAGACTAAAATTGGATGGTGATGATAATGGTGATGAATGTCACATACATTTCCCTGACGCCAAAACACCTATTTAAAGCGCAGTACAGCTATTTAAACAACGAACTCCCAGATCTAACACATTAAAGAAGTGTTAATTTTTTCACATCAAACCGTCCGGAGATCGAACCAGGGAAATGATTACCTTGAAAACCGGTGTGTACATCTTTCGACTACAGTAGATATTATAGATAACGCTGTACTATGAATGGAATCAAACAAAACATAGTGCTATTTTTTTTTAATACTTAAGATATGCCACACTGGGCCACACAGAGCCATCTAGTCCTAAATTAAGCTACTATTAAGTACCCCGTCGTATGGGGTACTAGACAACCGATAAACTTACTTATATACTTTTTTTTTGTAAATACATACTTATAATACATAGAAAACATCCATATTCGAAGCATATAACAAGATACTTAAAACCAGTCCGGTTAAATAAAATATCTTTATATACGGTCGGAATCTTAAATTAATTAAAATTTTGCTACAAAAGTTATAATTATTTAGAAGTGCCTGACCTAAACATTTTGTTAGAAATATTATTATCTTTTATTTTTACAATTTCTCAAAAAACAAAAAAAATACCTCAAATCTTCAGGCGATCATCAGACAGGCGTCTTTTTTACAAAAAATGATAATTGTTGTAGGTACAACTGAGAAGGAACATAATAATATTATTATTACAACCAGTGGGGTTTATTATATTCACCGAGATTTATCTGAAAACTCGGAACATGAAATCTTTAAAATAGGTTTAAATTTACTATTGCTCTATAGGCTTGAATAGACTTGACAAAGTCATACTATGGTACAATCTTTTCTCCTTTAATAATTCCAATCCCAAAGAGATATAATGTCTTAGGTACCTTTTATTCATTGTCTTTTTTTAACTACATATAAATCCTAATATTTTTTTATTTAATTGCAACAAAATTTATGTTTAGTTTGAAATACTTTTTATTAAAATTCCGCCGTGCTCGCCTTTTCTTCTACGTCGACCTAACTTTAAACAACAACCTCTAGGCTGACATTTTATTGCATAAATACAAAAAGTAAATGAAAAAGTCTCGCACGCAACTCAATCTTTTCTCTGTAAAATTTCGTGGAATCTTATAAAAAGCAAAATTTATTGTATTCTTAGCATGGCAAGATTTATTCAAAAACTTTATCATTACATAATGTTTTACTAAATGATTAAGTTACATAGCAAGATTATTGAATCTTAACTCAACTCTTTTTCCCGTTATGTTTTGTCATAGAAAAAGGGTACCTAGGTATTTCTTTACAGACGTATAAACGTGCAAAACTTACTTATCACTTTCACTTCTCTCACTTCTCACATGATTATCTTAAAATATTTTCAAAAGATGTACTTAATGAATTTAGAACATAGCTTAAATTACTCTTTATAAGAGAAAATTATTTAATATGCTTGATTTTATGATGACATGTTGATTTAAAAAAAAAGGGTTCGTTGTCATAATTTACATTTTGGCTTCAGATGGCCGGGTCTTATGAGATTCTTTCATAAATTAATAGGTACGAGTACTATGATAAAACCTACTATGTCGTAAAACTGCGCGCTCCAGGAAACTCGATCTCACTTTGTTTATAATTAATGCCCGATACACCCGCACGGGAATAATTCAACGGCTTATGCACCCTTGATAATATGAGATGAAGTTTCTTTAGACGGCGGGCGGCGGCGCGGGGCGGCGTTGGGCGGAGCTTCGGATTGGCGCTCAGTCGGTGGGCAGCCGCCGTCCGCGCCACACGCAACCCTCGCGTCACTAATGCCACTCGCGTCGCGATGTCACTTCCACCGCGTGAATATTTATGACGCGATCGACCAATTCGCCTCCTCATAAATGGCAACGCCAACCTCGATGCCTCACCGCACATCGTATACACTCGTAAAATGCCAATAAAACAAACTATCGTGAAAAGACTCGAACGCCGAACTTTTAATCGAATTATAGTGTACGTGTTGTTCTACTGTCATGTTATCGAGAAGAATGCAGCGGCGGAAATGCCTCACGAGTGCGCCTACCGCAGCTCCGAGACGGAAACGTCGGAGAATGCGGTGCTCTTCTGCAAAATTCGAACGATAAGTAGTTTGGACCACCTGTTACAGAATATAAGTCGGACGCATTTTGACGAAGTGCTATCATTGCACGTTCAGTGCAGTGAGATTTTATTCTTCGAGAGCACGTTGACTGCTCACACGGACAAAAGTCAAGGAAAACAAACGAATCTGGCAAAGCTTCGAGACCTCGTTGTTGACAAGTGTAAGATTCGACAGATACCGGCACGCGCTTTCGAAAACTTCAAAGACCTCAAGCGACTCCACGTGACGACCCACAACAGTGAATGGTCTGCCATGACAATGGAGCTTCACGAGCAAGCATTCGCAGGCTTGAAGGAACTAATTGAACTCAATCTAAGTGACAATAACATCTGGAGTACCAAGACGGAAACTTTTTGTTTGTTGTACAGTTTGAAAATTCTTAATCTGACAAAGAATCACTTACAAAATATAAAGACTATTGGTTTCTCTGACTCGTTAAGAGAACAAAATCTTAGCGTTAGAAGTTGTAATTTAGTAATAGAAGTACTTGATATGTCCTACAATGATTTGATTGTTGTTACCGACAACAGTTTGTCGAAGTTGAGATCGTTGTCAAAACTTTTTTTACAAAACAACGCGATATCGACTATAGAAGATGGTGCCTTTAGTGGTTTACTTAGTTTACAGGTTTTAAATTTATCTAGTAATTTTATGAATACTATTCCGCCAGATATTTTTTCAGACTCTAAACTTTTGAAAGAAATTAATATTAGTAATAACACATTAAATGTATTACCCCCAGGTTTGTTTGAAGGGTTAGAGCAACTCCAAATTCTTGATTTGTCACATAATGATCTTACTAGTCAGTGGATTAAAAAGGGCACATTTATAGGATTACTACGTATGGTCATTTTAAACCTTTCCTACAATAGGCTTACTAAGATAGATCGTGATATGTTTCAAGATCTGTATAGTTTACAAAAACTAAACTTAGAACACAACGATATAACTTTTATTGACGAACATGCTTTTGAAGAGTTACGAAACTTGCACTCGCTTACTCTCTCAAATAATAATCTCGTTCACATACACACCCACTTGTTTACAGATTTGCATGTCTTACACGAACTTTTCATAGATAATAATAAAATCAAACATATTGACGACAACGCTTTTGACAACATGACAACTATCGAAGATTTGAGTTTGAATGACAACTTTTTAGCCTCGATCCCCAGCTCAATACGGAAATTGCGGTCACTGAAATCCTTAGACATCGGAAACAATAATATAACCCACCTGAATAGGGAAAACTTTCGAGGTCTATCTGAACTATTTGGTTTGCGTCTAGTTGACAACAAAGTTGTGTATCTAAACGAAGACACTTTTGAACATTTGCCACAGTTGCAAGTGCTTAATTTGGCCTCAAACAAAATAAAGCACGTTGCACCTGGTTGTTTTCATAAAAATATTAATTTGAAATTGTTACGCATGGACGGCAATGAAATTACCAAATTTGATGGAATATTTACTTCCTTAAACAGTTTAGTATGGCTTAACATGTCATCTAATAAAATTTTGACTTTCGATTTCAAAAGTTTTCCAAATAGTTTAGAATGGTTAGACTTACACGAAAATTACATTGAAAACTTTGTAAATGACGACATGTTTTCCAACGTTAATATTAAACTACTAGACTTAAGTCACAATAATTTAAGCCAACTAACTGTAACGTCAATACCGCAATCAGTAGAAAAACTGTATTTGAATGACAACAATATACAACACATACAAGTCGGTACATTTTCTAAGCTACGTCGATTATCAACAGTGACACTCAATAACAATAAAGTAGTACAACTTGACATGAATGCTTTTCGGTTAGATCAAATAGATGAAGATAGTGATTTACCCGAATTCTTTATAAGCGGAAATCCATTTGTTTGTGACTGTTCAATGGAATGGATTCAGCGCATTAATTATTTGAGCCACAGTCGACAATACCCGCGTGTGTTAGATCTAGATAAAGCGTTGTGCTCGCTGGTACATTCACGTGCGAAAGAGAAAAAAATGATAATTGATATGTCACCTTCCGACTTTCTCTGTCCATATGAGAGTCATTGTTTTGCTCTGTGTCATTGTTGTGACTTCGTTGCCTGCGACTGTGAAATGATTTGTCCAAATAATTGTAGATGTTATCACGATATTACATGGAATGCAAACGTAGTAGATTGTTCGAATGCTGGCTATACCGAAGTACCCGAACGCATTCCTATGGATGCTACCGAAATATATTTAGATGGTAACAACATAAATCACTTGGGTAATCACGTGTTTATTGGTAAAAAGAAGTTACAAGTGCTCTATCTAAACAATACTAAACTGAAAGATGTTAATAACCAAACTTTTAAGGGCATAGATTCATTGAGAGTGCTACATTTAGAAAATAATAAGTTAGTCGAATTGAAGGGGGATGAATTTTCACACCTCAATAACTTGAATGAACTATATTTGGACCACAATGCGATTGTTCATGTCGCAAATAATACGTTTTCATCCTTAAAATCCTTGTCAGTTCTGAGAATCGACGACAATAAGCTTGTTAATTTTTTTCCATGGAAATTATTAGCGTCGTCTTCCAAAAGCTTAGCACATGTCTCCATTGAAGGAAATCAATATTCATGTGACTGTAAAAGTATAGCAGAACTAGATTCATGGTTAAGAAGAGATCCAGGAGACCCAGAAAAAATGTTGTGTACAGATACTGATGGAAAGCCTACAAAAATAACTATAGCGTCAGTCCTTAGCCATTGTAAGGAGTATATGGGCTCAATAGGAGACCCAACTGTGTCTAAAGATGAAATTGTTTCTAAGTCTATCTTCTTACCAGATAATTACTTTGCTGTTATATTTGGTATAGTAATTATAATCGTAATTATATGTCTGATAGGTGCTGTATTTTACGCTTTCCGATACGAGGTCAGTGACTGGTTGTATACTAAATACGGGGTCCCATTGTTCAAGGAACAGTCTTGTCCTAACGTCGATCATGTTTTGGAGGGAAATCCAAACCACATGTACGATTACTACGTGATATGTAATACCAAAGATACAAATTTTGTCTACCATAACATAATGACAGAGATAGAGTTCAGAAAAATGACATCAAAAAAGTATTCACCGAACGACCAATCTCTTAACATTCTTACGCTAGATAGCTTTTCCAAGTCATCTAAACTATCAAAACGTCTTCTCATAGTTTTGACAACAAGTTTTATTTGTAACGATCTTTGCGATATTCATTTTAAAAATATATTTTATAGTTACTTAAAATCGTTAAATCGTAGTGATATAAATAAGGTCGTGTTTGTAAAGGTTGTTGACAACAATCAAATAAACGACGAGTTGTGTTTCGTCATAGATAAGTTTAAGAATATATCGTGGAACGACCCACGTTTCTGGGACAGATTCATTGCTTTGCTGAATTCAACCGATACTATTATCACAGTGAAAGGGTCAGAGAAGAGCGTATTCAAGAAGTCGTTACGTCAGACGCCGACGTTGAGATACACAACAATGCCCGTTACAAACGATAGTTGCTCAAAGCAAAATTTTACGAATTCCTTGCACTATTGTAAGAGAAACGATGGGGAGTCCTCCCAGAATGAAAGCTCACCGTCCTCGGACAACACGTACGGAGAAGGGAACAATTCCAACAATAGCTATATGTCGATCGATAACAGGACATGTCCTCGGTTTAATTATGACCTGAGGTTATCCCCTAACAGTGGTCACGTTTATTCTAGGGTAGAAGACGTTTCCCCTAACGTACCTCGTTCTCTAACAGGGAATGTCTCAACTAAAGGTCGCACGTACTTTGTTTGAGACTTAAATCTTTCTATTAAAAACATTTTCTGCACTGTACATTTATCACATCTTAACACAATGTTACATGTTCAAAATGTATATACATTTACTGTCAATTTTCACATACGTAACCTAAGTCATAAGGTCGAATGTATTAGCGCAAAGATGTATTTTAAAACAACAATATTTTGTACAAAGATCGTGTGAAATGTTGAGTCTGATTACGGAAACTCTTTCCATAATTAATATACTGATGTTATTAGACTTTATTATTATTAAAATAGTTTATTAAATTTGTGAATAATTCACTAAACGAACGGTCACTGTAACACAACACCAAATAGCTTATTAAGAGAATTAATAATATTCAGTATGTGTAATATTTAATTGTATTATTTATTGTAACTTTAATATTTTTCCTGAATCATACATAATACGAAAATGCATCAGCTTTTTTAAATATTTATTTTATAAAATTTGTTTAAACGCGAAAAGCTTCTAATTATGTTATCAATCATTTGTAATCGATTTGATATATTTTTTGTCAATTTTAAAATTCACATTTAAGGCTTCAAGTTATGTAAAAGTATTTATTACATATTTTAATGTGCTAACTTATCATAAAATGTAAATATAGTTATAATAATAAATGTTTGCGATGTTATTGTTTCCTGGCTTAGATGTAATGCTTAAGTACCTATTTTGATATATTTAAGCTAAATCGTGATATTAGATTTAATAATTATAAACTTAAAAATAAATGTAATTTTTGGATTGTAATTATTAGTCTTAATGAAAAATTATTGTTTTGTATAAAAATTGTACAAAGAAATCTTGAAACCGTAATAAAATTATACTGACGTTTTGATACTTAAACAGTTTTTATTATTATTTTTAACTCTTTTCTCAGTAAATTAATCATAAATTAAAAACTATGACCCTAGCTAAGAAACTATTAAAATAGTAAATATACTATTTTCCAATCTGAAAGTGAATTCTGAACTTTAACTAGGTAGTTCATTAAAGTATTTGCAAGATAATTATAACGAGTACCTAAACGTAAACGAGAGGAGTAAACGCAATTTATTTTAAATAGAGAACCATCTAATATATAAAATTCTGGTGTCACAGTGTTTGTCGCTCAACTCCTAAAGCTAGGTATATAAAATGATTATGAAATTTTTTTCAGACATTCAGTAGGTCTAAAAATAGGTCTGTACTCTATTTTTCATCTCGAAATAAAGTATGGCTCCTGTATGAAAATATCAGATGCCACGCATGTGAAGTTGCGAGCAACAGCTAGTATCTAAACAAAAAATAAAAAGGTCAGCGTCTACAGTAAAAGATTCGAACAAACCCAATATACAATTGTCAGTGTAGTAAATATGCATAATTATTATTTTGGTATATTATATTTGGTTTAACATTAATTTGACAACTTCTGTGTTCGAGTAGCTTAAGGGCTGGTTTCAAAGGGGTTTCCTGCTGCTATTCTCTAAGATTGAAGGTTCGATTTCCGGTGGGACAATTCTTTTGGTTTTCTACCTTTTTTTAAAGTTTGTATCCCACTGTTGCTAGGTAGGTACAAGTTACAGGGAAAAGCCAGGGGCGAAAAGTTAGTTAGGAATAAAATTTAATATCCAAACTCAGTTTGGGAAATTTTACCGAAGCAATAAAATTATTGTTTATTTATAATGTTATGTATTGCTCCCTGTTTCTAGTTAGGTTACGTAAAGGTTTATGATCTTAGATGTATCAAGAGTATTTTAACATTTAACTTAAAAGTATTGCCATGTGATCACCATGATGCAAAAGAGAACTGAATCATTTTTGAAACCACGAGTCGCACATTCACTAGCTCGGCAGGCTTTCTTCTTATTATTATAAATTAATAGATACCTAATAAATGTGGAAAACATCACATACACTGTTCTGATCCCAATTTGGGTAACTACTCAAGCTCTTGTATTGTGGAAATCAAGAACAACGAAGGTACCACAAATATAGAACCAAGAAAATGTACAATAACACTTTTTTAAATTATGGATTTTGAAAATTCTCTCCCTCAAAAAGGGCAGGCGGTTTTCCTGCATAAAATAGTGTTAGTGCGGGTATTGTGGTGAAGGTACCTAGGCCGGTGTTATTAAGCGGAAATCATTAGCAAATAATTTTTAAAATCCATTATTAGTTATGGATTTCCGCATAGTAACGCCTGAGTCTATTAATTTTAACACTTTTTTTTCTAATACAGACTCGTCGTCGTGTGTACAACCCGCAACGGTCTTCGTCATTATTGTATGACTCTTCAAAGATAGTCTGGTGTCAAAGTTTTTTGCATTGTTTACTATGAAGGCTTGATTAAATAAAAGACCTAGAAATAATGTCACGGTTAAGGTGTTTATATTCAGCATGCCCAAGTGGAGTTCCAGTACTTCCCGTAAAACAGAACCCGAATTCACTCCACCCTATACAGTACGAAAAAATAAAGACATTTTAAAATTCATGTTCCCTGTGTCCTGCTTTCTAAGAGATTGCCCTGTAAATATTAAGAAACTCCAGGCTCTAAAACATAGTTATAAAATAAAATTGCTACGTGTCCATCCAAGGAAGCCACATAAAACATTTTTGAGTGACAAATAAGTGTTTTTTCGTGAAGGTAAGTAAGTGGGTAAAGTAAGTGTACATTATTGAGGCTATTTCTAGGTTTTGTAAATTAGAATTAAAAAATGAGTAATTTTTTGGGTTGGGATACTCGTTATTGACATTGTCAACTTAGAAAAAAAGTTATTTAAAAGATAAATTGTCTACAAAAATCTGATACACAAAATTAGAAATGTTAGAATTTGACTATTTTATGTGACTAATATACATGAGAAAAATTGGATAAGTGGTTTTACTCAATCACACCAAAACGGCTTTCACCGTTTTCAGATCTGATTGTTTTAAAAACATAGATATGGATAAAAGTCTTAAATAGCACATTAACTACTTAACGTCCCGGTAAAGTAATACTGTGCCCCAATTCCGCTAATTTTCAAATGGCTCAATAGAATCGCAATTGCATCGTAATTGTATATTTTGACACATTTATGAAGGTAGTAATGTCAAAATATAAGATTGCGATGTAATTGCGATTCTATTGAGCCATTTGAAAATTAGCGGAATTGGGGGCCTGGTAGTCTACGGGTCAGGCATAGGCTAATTTTTACAGAGATAAACGACACGGCCTCTATTCATCCGACTGCAAAGCAAAGACCTCCATCATTGAATTTAAGTTACCACCGCAATGATAGGTGCAGGCATAACCACAACGCTTGTCAAATAGGTTTGGTGATCATACCCGAGAAATATTAGGGGTTAAAGTATGAAATTGCCGTTTTGTATGGACGAAATCGACAAAGGTCATTTTTCCATACTAAATTTTTTTTAGTTTTTTTAAAAACGCCTGAACCGTTTTCCATGCAATTAAAGGTGAAAGTTAAATGGTTATAAAGCTACGCATTATAGTATTTAAATTTCTGAAAATCAAAGTATATAATACAAATATACTTAATTGAAGCAAGAAGGTCAGCTGACACATTGTAAGGGGTCTTTTCAACGACTTCCTTTGAAGTAAAAGGCACTAGTATTGCATTTTTTTTTAGTCAAAAATTACTTTATTTAGTTTTTGATACAATACAAAAAGAATTACGCAATAGTATGACTATACTTAAGAGCTATAAACAAAATAAAAAGTGGGAAAATAATCGGCAATTTCATACTTTAACCCCTATTATTAGAATTCAAAACTCATGTTGCCCAACCGAATGTCGAAAGGTCGAACCCAGGTCCCCAAGATATTGGCCCAGTATTTAAACTACTAGAACAACGGGGCGTTCATAACATTTAAGGGTAGCTTTTATAAAGAAATTTTTTTTCAACCTCTGTGGGTTTAATTTTCTTTTTTAAAGAAGGTAATATTGAGCGCTCTACCTTGTTTAACGCAAAGCTAAATTAAAATCGGTCATTAAAAATATTATAAATTTTAGGAGATAATACACAAAAACTTGAATAGTCGTCAAATATATTATTTATGATTGTTTTTGAATTGCTATAATTTCATTTAAAAATTATTAAATATTATGGACATTTAATAACTGTAATAGAATAAATTTTAATACCTTGTCGGGGCCTAAAAGTAACGAATTAACCATCTTTTGTGCTCATATTGTGTGTTGTTGTATTACGAAGAGAAGAAATTAATGTCAATATTTGGTGACGTCTGCTAAACATGTTCTCAAACCAAGATAACTTATTACGATAAAAATTGCGGCTAGGTTTATAGCGCTTTTTATGAGAATAAATGTTTAACACTGAAGTTACTTATTCAAAAAATACCTATATATTCTGCTTCGAGTCGTTATTTGCACTCGTGCACCATTTCGAAGATTTATACATTGCTTAATATTCACAACTACATTTTCAACCGACGAAAGCAGTTGAAATCAGTACAAATACGTGCAGTTGCCTGCGTCTTCGTCCGCGTGTTGTGTTGAATAAAGCGCTATGGGACGGAAGCAATGATATTTAAAAAGTATAGATAGGTTATGCCCTTACAAAACTATCGAAATATCTGTGCCGCTTGCGAACAACTTCACACATGCGTAATTCTTATTTTGTCCTTGTCATACTCGTGAAAAGAACAATTACTTTCTCTTTCATGGATTTGAAAAGACGTCACATTTGTGACGTTTTAGGGACGCATATTAAGAGCGCATGTAACATATCTATTACTTTTTAAATATCATTGGACGGAAGTTATTTAATTTTTCAGACCTCGTACATCCATACTAATTTAATATTATAATTCCGCAATTTTCAAGGTAGAAAGCTAAAAATTGGTATGCGGACTATTTGTGACTAACAAAAAATCGTGCATAATTTTTATTGGTAATCTGCCCCCAACCCCTTAAATAGGGGGGGGGGTGGATATTTTATTATTACCCCGAATTTATGGCAAGCATGAAAGCCGCGGGAAAAAGCTAGTACTTACATATAGGCTAGAATGGCCTATAATAATATGTACGTATGTATGCGTATGATGTATATAATAACTTGTGGTCCGTTTATCCATAGTCAGCGGCTGTGCTTTGCATTGTAAATATTGTATTTTATGTATTTATAACAAAGTAAGCAACTTTCTCATTCAAACACCAATTTGACTACCTACCTATAAAATAGAGCAGGGCCCAATTTTCGCTAAATGGCTCAATAGAATCTTAATTGCATCGCAATCGTATATTTTAACATTACTACCTTAATAAATATGTCAAAATATACAATTGAGATGAGATGATTCTATTGAGCCATTTGTAAATTAGCGGAATTGAGGGCCAGTAGAGACACCTTTTTAGGGTCGATAGAGTAAAACTACTAATCAGGTTTCAGACAGCGTAAAGTATGAAATTCGTTTATTGGATTTGTTAAAAAGTGGAATGCAATTTCAAATTACCACAGTTTGGACTGTCTCAGTCGTATGGTGCTAGACATGAAGCATCAGCTCTTTTCTTCACAAGAGTGACATAATTAACGGCTAAAGAAGAACACGGGCTGCAGCGCCTTCATTTCGCCAATGGTCAAAATAGGATCGCCTCCCGGCCTGCTAAGTTTGGGGCTGAATTTCTAAAGAAAACTTCTCCTTTTTGAGTAGACAGTCCAGAAATGGACTGCAGTGAACTGATTGAATATACAATAACACCTACTTTATAGGTACACTAACAGGTCGTTATCGCGTTAAATATTATGAAGGTTTATATACCTATTTATTTACCCGACGTTTCGACTGGATTGCACCAAGCCGTGGTCACGGGCCGAGAGTGTACTTTAAATAATAAGTGACTTATTATTTAAAGTACACATATTATCGCGCTAGCTGGGGCGAAAAGGTTGGAATGGAGGCCGCGCACTGGACGACGATCTGGGCCTCAATTCCGCTAATAAACACATGGCTCAATAGAGTCGCAATTGCATCTCAATCGTATATATTTTGACATTACTACCATAATAAATATGTCAAAATATACAATTGAGATGCAATTGCGATTCCATTGAGCCATTTGTAAATTAGCGGAATTGGGGCCCTGATCTGA
This sequence comes from Anania crocealis, assembly GCA_949315895.1. Lineage (NCBI taxonomy): Eukaryota > Metazoa > Arthropoda > Insecta > Lepidoptera > Crambidae > Anania > Anania crocealis. The sequence goes on from OX438862.1 coordinate 14,168,594, forward strand.
CGAAGGTCGCGGGGAGCCGTTGGATGCGAGTGGCGCGGGACCTGCGGGACCGGTCGTTGTGGAGGGAGACCTATGTCCAGCAGTAGGCGTCAATGGGGACTACCGTTTCTTTGCTCACCAGTTGGCGCCACTGAAGACTGAGGTCTGGAGGTATAGCTGTCAAAGGCGATTGGCGCCGAAACAAAGTGTTTTAACTTGAATCTAATTAAGGTTATATTGTTTATAAATAACTATCTTGATATCAACAAACTAACTTCTGAAATAGTTGCCGCCTATTTTTGCGCTTTTTCTTAATTCCGCTTTTAAAGCGTTCACATTAATCGCTAAATAATCCATATTTGCGATATTTTACGAAGGAGATCACTTTCCAGCAGTTAAATTAAAGAAATTATAATTTATGCAACAAATTCCGCTAAAACCAGTACAAAGTGAATGATATTGGACCTCACGCGATACTAGCGCCTCTAGTGGCAAATTCACTAGCGATAGCCCTCATTGGCTGAGATGATGATAATGATGATTACTTTCAATAATACTTTATAGGTCTTAGTACCTCTTCTTGCTCCCAGACCATATTACTTAAAAGACACAATTTATCTAAAACAATACATAGTAATTGACTCGAACATCTTACAACAAGATCTTAAGCAGATATGTTAAACGAAGTATCCGAGCATTTACAAGCCGACTCAATAATTGCCCTTCAGATCAATGTTGGGCTTTCAATGAAAATATAAATTGTCCGATCTTCTGGATTGGCCCGACTTATCTCGCCATCTTTATAGACATGACAATCGACCAATTAGAGTACTCCACACACAAGTCTTATTGTCGGCACGAGCACAACGGAATGCTTAAATAATTACTCCCATGACATAACATTATAGGAAAATTAATTCTAGTTGCAGAGAACATGTTTGCATTTTGAGAAATATGAACTGAAAATTATTTTACTAATAATTGCGAATATTATGCAAAAAAAATGACCAATGTGACGCGTAATACAGTGTGTTCAATAAACGATATTACAAGCCGAAACTAGGCTATTAAACATTGTACACAACAGGATGATTTTTAAAACAATCGACAAATTTTAGGGAGGTTAATATAACTGATTGAAAAAACATTGTGTTAAGTTCAATGAAAATCGAAAGAGACAATATTCTTTAAATGTATTACTTTTAATCAAACTTGGCATCAATAGAATCACATTACCACTTCAAGAAATAAAATAAAGCTTCCTTTAATTTGCTTGAGTAAACTAGACGCGTTGTCACATAGCAACGTTCCGTGCAGTTTAAAGTACGGTAGTGCACAAAACGCTAGAAATCTGTTGGTAAACATTATTTTGATATTTTTATTCCTTTTTTCAATTACAAAAAAATAATTTTCTGGTTAATTTGTGGTATGAATAGAACATGGATTTAAATTTTGTAAGTTGATTTTAAATTTACCCTGTATTTAGGAACCATTTGGTATAAAAACATTATTTTGGGCAGGCTGATACAAAATTTTTAACGTCGCTGTAGCATTTGCATTGTATTACATTAAGATAGGTTGTAGTATTTCCATTGTAATAGGTACATTAACATAGGATGTTTTTAGGCTAAGCATAGTTCTTACGAGGTTGACTGTTTACAATGTTTTTTTTTCTAGTCCAATTTCAATTTGTAAAGAGAACAAAGAAGAGAAATAAAGTTTTCTCACTTTTATTTCGGGTTTGTTATGTGAATTTCTTTGTAAGAAAAGTTTTATAAACTCCACGACTATTTATAACGTGGGTGCTCGCAGAACCAAAGAAACAAATAAGGTCATAACACTACCTGAGAAGTAAATCATTTTTACCAACTGAATCCTAACAACCTCAGTTTCAATTTATTACGACAATAACAGACCTATATTTTGTTAGAATTTTGTTATTTTTTGAAATGTTTTGTTTTTTAATACAGTGCGATGCCGATGCCCGCACAACATCTACCCACTCCTGTAAATTCTGTGAATGTCATTAGAGGCGACTCAAGATATTTTCTCATTGCATATTTTCTGGAGATACTGCCAACATTTAAACTGCAGTGTCTCCTCCCCACTGTTCCAAAAAGTAAAGTAACAGCCTATAATCATCCCACTGCAGGGAAAAGGCCTCCATCATTGAATTTAAGTTACCACAGTAATAATGGGTACTAGCATAATCACCACGCTTTGGTGATCACTAACCCGAGCAATGTTCGAAAATTCGAACCTTTTTTTTGGCAGACGCGGGGATCGATCCTGGGACCCCGAGATCTTGGCCCGGTCTGCCAAGCGTACAAGCCTTCTATTGAAAAGGCCTATGTCCAGCAGTGGTGATGATGATTATAAAAAATTTAAAACTGTTTCGTTACCTGTAGTGCCTAACTCCATTCGATATGCAGTGACTTATATAAAAGAGTTTTGTACATAATAAAATATCAATAAAACAACCGGCTCCTCAAATGTGTAATGACAACGGCAGGTCAACCTACCCAAAAAGTTAAAGGTCATTGAATTGATTTTCAACTTTAAGTCCGACAAGTAGAGATCAATATCAATTGAGATAATTTGACGTTTTGTGGTAGGTTGACGTGCTGTTGTCTGTACATCATTTGGACAAAGTCTAGTCAAATATGTTCACTTTAATAAACTATTACATATTAAAATACATGCTACTTCATTTTAAAGTAATGTGTTAAACTGTGACCTAATACTATGAATCAAACGAGGAAATAACACCGAACAATATCAAACCGAAGTATACCCACTACAAACATGATCTGTTTGACTGTAAACATTATTGTCACCACGATTATTGACAATAGATTAAGTTCAATAACTAAAGGGGTTATTTTGACGCCTAACATTTAATACCAACTATTAATACAAGCGTAGGGAAAGGTGTCCAAACAGATCACAGTAGTACTTTAGTATTAGCAGGTGCTAATTAGTATTTTAGAATAGGTATTCTAATAAGATTTATTTGACGACCTCCGTGGCGGATTGGCGTACACACCGGGATCAAGGGGTCGCCTTCTCCGAAGTCCCGGATTCGATTCCCGGACGGGTCAATGTAGACAACAAGTGTTTTTCTAAACTTTCTCGGGTCTGGGTGTTTGTGGTATCTTCGTGATTTCTGATTTCCAAAACTCGAGTGCTTTAAATAGTAACTCAAATTGGGATCAAAACAATGTTCGTGATGTTGTCCACATTTATTTATTTATATTTATTAGTTTATTTCTATGTTACAGATGTTAAACCAAATTAACAAAGAATATCTTACAAATATTAAAATAAATGCGAAAAATTAATAAATCCTATATGCTGAAATTGCAAAACAGATATTGAAGATAAAATGGTGGTGGTGGTGGGTTCAAGTCATATCTAAGTCAATCGTCAAATTTTTAAAATAATATCATAGATATCACATTTCCATGTAGTTCCTACGTGGAAATGGCACACAAGTTGTATTTTGTATTAAGGCACGTGATACACACAATAGATGACGCCTGTCGTTTGGGTAACTTTTTTGAAAACGCACATTTTTCATGACATGAAAGGCGACGACGATAGTTTTTATCTAGATTGTAGGCCGATGATGATAATTTACAATTGGTACTGCACATTCAAATTATTGGCATCACTGCTTTGACGGAATATCTTGGACACGTTTCCTCTACCTACAACCAACGGTTCATACAGACGTAAACAGAATTAATCATGCAATAATATTTGTACTGGCTTGTAATAACAAGTTGTTGCATTAGTTAAATAATGGCTCTATTGTTTTGATGTCTATTTCATTAACTATGGACGAGTCTAGGAATTACTAGATATTACGATGTTATTAATGGTTCAATCATTTGTAGAATACAAAGCATACTGAATTACTCACTGTTTTCTATTAATTTATAGTTTTAGTTTCTATGTGATATTTTACTAAAAAAAAATCCTAGGTACCTACCTGAATGAGTAAATATTTTCCAAAGAAAATATTGTAGTTGAAAGCTTAACAGTACAATCATACTCAGCAGAGACATTGCTTTTTTTATTTGCTTACCTAGAAACAGATTGCTCATTTGTAATAGATAATATTTATGGTTTTCGTGGTGTAATGTGTTTCTCTTTTTTTTCCTATTGGATGTCGTAAGGGGCTCCAAAGAAAGGCAGCGCGTCTTTTTAGGGTTCCGTAGCCTAATGGCAAAAAACGGAACCCTTATAGTTATTTATATCATCGGCCTAACTGCAATCTCCAATTAAAGTAAAAATATTTTCAGACATGACACACTAGACCACACAGAGCCATCTAGTCCCAAATTTAGCAACTACTAAGAAGCATGGCGTATGGGGTACAGACAACCGATAAACTTACATACTTTTTTTATGCAAATACATACTTATTATAGGTACATATAAAACACGCAGACCAGTACAAACAAACATGTTCATGCACACAAATATTTGTTCTGTGCAGGGATCGAACTACCACTACATTTACTACCACTGATCCAACTGCCAATCAGCCTGCCAAGCGAGGCGATAATACCAAAACCCTCCTTTTAGAGATACCTATGTCCAGCGACATACTAATCATAATAAGCTGTTGATTGAAGATGATTTAAAGAATATTTTTTAAATTTGTGTAACAGCCTATAATCATCCCACTGCAGGGAAAAGGCCTCCATCATTGAATTTAAGTTACCACAAAAATGATGGGTATAATCACCACGCTTTTAAAATGCGGGTTGGTGATCACAAATCCGAGCTATGTTCGAAAATTCGAAACTTTTTCCAGACCCGGGGATCGAACCCGGGACCCCGAGATCTTGACCCAGTATTTACCAACGGATACCATTTACCATTAGACCAACGGGGCGTCATTGGACCAACGGGAAAGTAACCCTAACAAACTTGTTGTTTTTCAATGTTAGCAGAAGAGTTCAAATTCATTCAAAACTTTCTGAATTTAACTACCTGAAATGGTTTTTCTTGGCGCCATTGTTAGAACATACTACTACTGTAGGTAATTTACACTAGTTTTATGGTTTAAGTAAATAGTTAACTGACCTCCACTTAAGTATAAAGTGTGTGAAAAACAAACTAATTGACACAGTTTTGCTGACTCCCAGTCAATTATTTTGAAACGAAGTTGCGAAAGTAACAAACACACGTGCAAACTCGCAAACAAGTGCAAAATAGTCTATACTGAGACAGAAGTCGCAGTGACCTATTTTTTCGCACAAATGTACCGATAGTGACAAATAGAAATCTTTTAGAGTGTCGTCGAAACAAGCAATCCAATATCGACGTCAACTTATTTGGAGTGTTCTAAACATACTAACAAGACAAATTGGATAACACGTGACTAATAAGAATGATTGAAAATTTGGCAATGTGAAATCCGAAACAATACCTTTATAAATAAGAAAGTATTGATATAGATATCTTTAATAATAACTCTCATGTTAGGATACTTAACCGCTTTGCATGCTTCTAATGTTTCTATCATGCAAAAATAGATACGAAAGTTTTTGAATATGTATAGATATTTTCAAATCTTTCTCGCAAAAAAACTACTAAACGGATTTCAATAAAACATAAACCTATCGCAAGCAAAACGAAAAAAATATCAATGCAAAATTAACCTCCATAGCGTAACGGCCGCAGTTACACAAATAAATGGATAAACATTGGTTTAATTTTTTGAGATGGTCGGTTGATCATACTCATCAAGTTGATTCTAATAAGAAAACTAGAATTCACTAGCAGAAACACGAATCTAATAAGTTTGAAAGTTGTTGAATGATCTCTTCAATGAATATTCACAATATATTTTTGGAAATTCCTTTTTGAAGTCTATTATTTCATTTGAATACTAAAGAAATTAAAGGTATTTTAGAGAATACTAAACGATTAGCAGTCCTATCAATCAAACTATTTATGTTATTAAAGTTGAGCACTCTACTTAAATCCATTAGTTTCTGATACTATCTCCGTTATATCCATATCATCTAGTTAACGTTGCTTCGTCAATGCGTCCCCCATCGGCTGCCAATTTTAATCGGATGACGTTCGTTGCATTGAAACGCATAATTACGAGTCGAAATCTCTCACGGGACTTCGCCTGTATTAGTTTTGACATTCGGCTTGATGGATGGACCGCAATCTCTGGACGTATCTCCTGAATGAGCGCGGCCCGTATACGACGCACAATTTTAAAACTACCCGCACCTTCGTCGCTATCTTCGAGAGGGTAAGGATTATTTTTGTGTGACATGTAGACGTGATAAGTTGGTGTTAACAAGAGATGGTGAAGGAGATAGGTGTGTCAAATTGGGAGCGCCGGGGTTGGTGTTCGACAGAAACTAGATGGCCAGTTGAATTGCTGATTGATTGCTCTCCGACATCTCCGTCCTTTTTAGGTATTGAAATTTTGGTGACGCTCGTAGAATAGATATTAGAATGTATTCGGCTTTATTTTTTTTGGTATCGTACAACGCTCAAGAACTGAGTGTATTTTGACATTATTACGTGATGAGGTATTTTCAATGAATATTTTCAGGAAAATAAACTTTAAAGTTAATTCTATTCGTCGTTGTAATTTTAATTTGCAATTCGCAAATTTTCTATAAAAATATAAAGGCAACGATAAATAAAGAATGTCAATGTACTATCCAATGTAAACTTCCGTTTTCATAGTTCTAAAAGTAAAGCTTAACGCAAGCCGCGTGTCCTTGAATGGGACGTAGCATTGTGATACTGCAACAATTCTTTAGAATGAGCTTTCAAAATATTATTACTGGACCATTGTATTTAACAATATAGGTACCTTACTGGATACGTTTTATTTGTTAAATAAATATCATGAGATGGTGCTGTGTGACAAGCTATCATTTTACTGTGTCAAAATAGTTTTCAAAAGAGGTTGTTGTTGTTTTCATTATTTGAGATTTAAAGTAACCTCCATAAGGTTTCATAGTCACAAAACAGACAAAGTTTCAGTATCTTGTTTTCATAATATAAAATCCAGCCATCTTATAAAACTGTCAAATAAAACATAACCAGTTTTATTAATTAAAAACAAAAAGGAACACAATATGTAATTAAATCATACAAAATCATAAATTTTTCAAATATAAGTTTTATATTTCAACCTTCAGAGATAAATAGTAATTTTAGCTGTACACATAAACAAGAAACTAGATAGGCTTTTTAAATAGTGAATCACAAATGAAACTATTCCTTAATTATAGTATAATTGATATTAAGATCAACAATTCATGAAACTATCAGTAGTAACTAGTTATGACCATCTTGTTAGCGGAAAATCATCACTGAATGGGAGATTAAGTATTGTTTGATATTTGCCGTAAACCTAGTTCTAAAAATACGTCAGTTTTGTTATAAGTGCGAACTGAAGTTAGGTGATTATAATCGTTAATGATTAAAATTAATTTGGAAATTGTGGTAAAAACAGCTCAAAGTATGTCCCCACTATGCTCTGCGATGCATCTTATACGATTACAAGCATCACAATGATTACCAAATCCAAAGGAAATACCCGATACTAAAGCTTCTTAACGAGATTCATTGTTGCGCCTTTCACATAAACTAGAGGTCGCTGCTTGTGGACAACGATGTGGTAAATTATATTGCTTTGTCATTTAGGAGCAGGCCTATACTTAACTTTTCAAAACATATGGAATAAGTGTAAGGCTGGTTTTAGCCTGCCTGCCCAGCGTGATGAGTATGGGCATAAACCTCCAAATGAGTACGCCGCAAATACGGCCCCCAGTGCCCGGCAGCTCCACGGTTCCGGGCCACGGCAGCGGCCTTGATCTCGGTGGGGCAGGGGGTGCGAAGAATCCCCGGGCGAAGGATCACGGCTGCCACAACTTGACCTTGGCTACGTTCAATGGACGCAGTCTACGGCTGGACGAAAGCCTACAACAACTGGAGGTAGAACTAGGAAATATCAAGTGGCACATTTTGGGGCTGTCTGAAGTCCGAAGACAGGGGGAGGACACGACAACCCTAGAATCCGGCCATCTGTTCTACTTCCGTGAGGGTGACCAGCAGTCACAGGGTGGCGTAGGCTTCCTTGTCAACAAAGTTCTCCGGGACAGCGTGTTGGAGGTGTCCAGTGTGTCAACCCGGGTAGCGTACCTTGTACTGAAACTGACCGAGAGGTATACCCTCAAGGTTGTACAGGTATATGCGCCGACATCGACACACCTGGATACAGAGGTCGAGGCTATGTACGAAGATATCGCAAAGGCCATAAATAACACCACCAACACCTACTTCACCGTTGTCATGGGAGACTTTAATGCCAAAGTGGGAGTGCGAGAATGCGACGAATATCCTATCGGGCCTCACGGAATTGGATTAAGGAACCATAGAGGGCAAATGCTTGTCAACTTCCTGGACATGCAGGGGCTGTTCTGTATGAACACCTTCTTTAAGAAGAAGCCCCATAGGAAGTGGACCTGGCAAAGCCCCGACGGTAAGACAAAGAATGAGATCGACTTCATCCTGACGAACAAGAAGAACATATTTAGGGATGTCTCTGTGGTCAATAGGTTTAACACCGGAAGTGACCACCGACTGGTAAGAGGCACCCTAAATATTGACTTCAAGGTTGAGAGAAGTCGTATGGTGAGATCCGTTCTTCGTCCAACGCCGATCCAGACCGTGAATGGCTCTGAAGCGTTCCAGTTGGAACTACACAATCGCTTCGCCGCGCTGGAAACCACTGCAGACGTTGACAAGGACCTCGAAGGTGTGACCAGGGTGCTTCGCGAAGTAGGAGTCAGGCACTTCAAGGGCAAGCGAGCTAGCCGTAAGTCTAAACTTTCGGCGGAGACTCTGGAACTGAACTGAACTGTACATAGTATTGATGGCAGAATCAGTGCAGGATTTGCAGAAAATGCTGCAAAGCCTTAATGCTGCTTCAACATCGATCGGTCTCCGGATGAATTTGGACAAGACCAAAGTCATGTTCAACGACTTTATCACTCCGGAGCCAATCTTGATCAACGGTGAAGCGCTCGAAGTTGTCCAAGAATATGTCTACCTCGGGCAGATATTGCAGTTAGGTAGAGACAACTTTGAACGTGAAATCACAAGAAGAGTGCAGCTGGGTTGGGCAGCGTTTGGGAAGTTACGTCATATCTTCTCGTCGTCACTGCCGCAATGCCTGAAGAGTAGGGTGTTCAATCAGTGCGTCCTACCCGTCATGACATACGGAGCCGAAACGTGGAACATGACAGTCAGGCTGGCCCACCGACTGCATGTCGCTCAGCGAGCTATGGAAAGATCTATGCTCGGTATTTCGCTGCGGGATAAAATCCGGAACGAGATAATCCGGCAGAGGACCAAAGTTACGGACATTATCCAAAAGTGTAGCAAGCTGAAGTGGCAGTGGGCTGGCCATATTTGTCGCAGAACCGATGAGCGTTGGAGTAGACGGGTTCTCAAATGGAGACCACGTCTCGGCAAACGTAGTGTAGGACGCCCCCCTGCTAGATGGACCGATGACCTGAAGAAGGTCGCTGGTAGTGGCTGGATGAGGAAAGCGGGGGATCGTGCACTGTGGCGTGCCCTTGGGGAGGCCTACGTTCAGCAGTGGACTGCAATAGGCTGATTGATTGGTTTTAGTAACATATTTGATGACTATACGTACACTTGTGTTTGCTCGCGGTTTCAAGTGGCGTTTAAATTGCCACATGTGATTTACTTTCACATGGGATTAAAAGCAAAAAATTATATTTATTGGTCCTAGATAATGTGTAAAATTAAAAGAGTATGAAAACATGGGAGTACAGATTAACAATAACAACCATGTTGTGCTGGTCTAGGATAAAATAGAACTACTTACCCCATCTCGACACATGGGTGTAGTAAGAATCGGCTAAAGGAGTAGACGATTTACTGTCAGGGGAAGACGGTCATTAGCTTTGCTCGAAGGTTCGCTACAATCAGCCAATGCGAATGTTAACCAACCAAGCGATGCAATACTGGAGGAACCCTCTTCTTGACAAGGCCTACGTCCAGCAGTGGACGTGAGGTGGTGATATAATTTACATGTGTAATTCCTAACAACGGGTATCGAGGGTTTTATTTTTCGGCTTTAATTAAAGAGGTGAGAACATTATACAACAAAGAAAATAATTATTTTTTGGCGTTCGAAAATACTCTGAAAGAAATAAGATTACTATTCTCAAATTTTCTATAATGTACCTACTTTATAGGAAACGAATATTACACTGTGTCAACTTTTGAAGAATTTTGATGAAATAAATCATTGTTAGGTCCTTTTTATGGATCTTATTTGATCCAAGCAACAACGTGCCATATACAAACCAGTGTTCATCATTAGTCGCCCTGAGAAAATTCTTAACGAAACTCCTTTGTAGCATCAGGTCCTTTCACAGTATCATAGAAAAAGTTCCATTTCAAAGCAAATGGACTTATCGGCTCCAGCTGTGCAGAATACATAATTTAATGACCTCTTCCGACCACTATTACAATGTTCTACTACATTCGAGGTTCCACAAACGATTGCATACTGTCAAATACGCGCCAACCTTATTTGATGGACATAAAGAATGGTTTCGTTTGACCTAACACCAATTTCAATTTACAACGTTTAGTACAGAAATCGAACAATGCGCGACAGTAACCGGCCAACTTCTTGAGATTGACAATTGTTACAATACACAATAATATTATATTACGAGCTCTTTTGTGCGATACCTCTGTGGTTATGCAAGTAGATTCTATAAATTCGTGCCACGCTCTCTAAATTAGCTTGCGTAATACTACGTGCTACATCACCTTTTGCAAATATAAATCTGTGTTACACAGGTGTATTTTTATTTTTAATAGTGTTGATTATGTCATAAATTCTTTATGTAGGTAACAGCTTAGATCTAAAACATCCAACCATATCCTAATAAAATTATTGTTAACGTTATAACGCTTAAAAAATAAATCAGCGTCGAAATGTATCTGTTCTTTTTTGACAATTGAAAATAATAGTTATTGTTATGTGTGATATTGTTATCCTGGTAACAATATCACACATAACAATAACTATTATTTTCTTATTATCTGCTACAATTTTTTTTCAAAATGGCGTTAAGTCGGCGAACTTGTACCTAAACATTAGTCTTCCAAAGGTTTAAGGGATATTTTTATCCATAGCAACGAGTTAAGGACTATTCGTATTTTAAGACTTATAAAAATTAAAGTTTTAACCAGAATATCGCAATCTACAGTCAGATTTGTAGGCCTACCCACGCTGCGTGTCCCAGTTTCTGATTGTCACTTAGATTTAGTTTTTTTTTTATTATCCTTTATAGAATTATTCATTCATAGACAAAAAAAGTCTGTCATCAGCTTTAAGCTGCTTAACTTCATAAAATTTACGAGAGCCTTGAACTTGTTTGATATCATAGACCACATAAAATCGATTGGATACCTACTATCAGATATGACGTTATCAGATACACGCAATATCAGCTATTTCCACAAAATGCTTATTCCGCTTGCAAATTTGAACACAACTTTGATTGTGTAGCTTAGCATCGATTGTGGAAAGGTCGCAAACTATTTTAGCGAACATACTTCAGCTGCGAAACTAAGTGCCAACCCTCTAAGCAACTCGATATTTTGAGCCACCCACAGGGTCGCGGTATACAGTTACAGGAAACTGGCGGTTGCTACAATTGTGTCATACGATAAATGCGAATCGTATAACTAAAACGCTAATATTTCACATCCGAAATTGAACCTTAGAAAGTTACAATAAGGATCACTAAATCGAAAATGAGAAGCCGGAAGGAAAAAAATCGCCACCGAAACCATGAAATGACAAATGACGATCAAAAGATTGTAAAAGATAAGCGGCAGTGCTGAACAGATATTGTGTTGTGAAGGAAACAATTGCCTTTTTTAGGGGTTGCTATTTGATAAAAAAAAATATTTGTAGTTCTACGATTGCATCACATGCATGACATGTGTAGTAGCGAAAGCATTTAAACTTCCCATTGACAATAATAATAATCATAATATTTAAATCAGAACCATAACATAATCCAAGACATTATCTATACTAATATTATAAAGCTGAAGAGTTTGTTTGTTTGTTTGTTTGAACGCGCTAATCTCTGAAATTACTGGTTCAAATTGAAAAATTCATTTTGTGTTAGATATTCCATTTATCGAGGAAGGCTTTCGGCTATATAACATCAAGCTGCGACCAATAGGAGCGACACATCAGTAAATTTTTTTCAAAAGCGGGGAAAATTATTCATATTTGAAAACTTCCTTTGCGTGCGCTGCGTAAACGGTTTAAGATACCTAAAAAATATGCACGAAAGAAATATTCCTCTTTAAATGATTTAAAAAAACCGGCCAAGTGCGAGTCGGACTCGCGCACGAAGGGTTCCGTACCGTTGACTAGTTAAAGAACAGAAGGTACACAAATTTCGAGCAAAAAAGGGCAAAAAATCGCGTTTGTTGTATGGGAGCCCCCCTCAAATATTTATTTTATTTTGTTTTTAGTATTTGTTGTTATTGCGGTAACACAACTGTCTAGCTATCGCGGCTCTTGAGATACAGCCTGGTGACAGAGCGACGGACATACGGACAGACGGACAGACAGCGAAGTCTTAGTAATAGGGTCCCGTTTTTACCCTTTGGGTACGGAACCTTAAAAATGCGTGCGACAGTATATGTCTATCTTTTAAGATTGACTCACTATTATTTTCCAAAGAGTTTTTATCGACATAATATTTTATTAATCCTTATCCAAATAAATGTGCTGCTGAATTAGAGTATTTAATTGTGAACTTCTTAATCGCGATCATAATAATAGAAACGAAGTCGCGGGCAACAGCTAGTATAATATGAAACTCTAAATCTTAAAGTGAATCAGTCTAATTTCAATTATATTCTTGATATCTATCAACAAGACTTAAGTTAAAAATAAATTTAATTTTTAAGTACGAGTAATGATGACTTAAAATTTTATTCATACAAGAAATTGCTAGTATTGTTTCAAAGATTACGCTCATTTACGTTACTTATGTAATTTATGAAACATTTCCGAAATCTTACTTTGTCGACAGCAAAAAATTAATCACTTGCAATTACCGAAGAAATAAACATGAATGTTTCTAAGAATAGGGAAGGCGGGTTTTGTTTTTAAAATTACAGTTATTAAGCTGGGTTCAGGTAATCGGGTCTTCGATAACTACCTCGTTAGCATTAGCGTGGTAGTAAGAAAAGTTGCAAGTATGATTTCTGCTAACTGTTGTGTGTGACCCACTTATGAAATAGGTTGCCAAAGTTACTCGATGTGAATTTAACCGAATAAGATTGAAAAATATTTACAACTACCAGCCTGAAAACTAAAAAACCATATTGTAATAAAATGCAAAGCTCCGAATGCCTTCAATATTAATACATTATGTTTCAAAAAACAAATTGCTACATTTTTTGCAATCACGTCGCTAACAAAAAATTATCGACCTCACGAGACCCCGAGACGAAAAAACTCATAAATCCAAATGTAATTTGAGCCAAATTGATGAGTAGTTCCGGCCGAAATCGCGCATCCATCTCTATATGATTCACATAGAAAATAGCCAAGCAATCTCCCGGTATCCCTATAATAACCATTTGACGGGTAATTTTTGTTCCTAACGATCCGAAACAGTGTTTGTTCTTCTTTAGAGACGACGGAATGTTCAGTAAACGTGTGTTCAACCTGCAATCATTTCTTACGGAGCGGACTTAATGATTACCTTCACAACGAGTAAATTATCAATACGGCCCGAGGGTCCGGACCTTGTTTTTGGAAAGCCGTAACGAGCCTATCATCTGCTTTACGATTAGTCATTTTAAAACAATTTGATCGTTAAAGTAAACAATGTGAAGTTCATTTTTGAACAGTATTAAGATTTGGCCCGTCCTGCAGTACCTACACCATGACACTTGATGAGTTCGATTAAGGTCATATTCCTTACTAAAACTTTTAGATTTTGAAGTGAATGACAGTTTATGAAGTACCTCCCTAACTCCAACACATCGGCCATGACTGTTATTGTAAAGTATGGTGTTTTTGTTGTCGATTTTATGGTGATTTCTGATATACGAAATATCTGGTCTTTTTTCTGTATTGGTCACTAACCGCTACCTACAAGGCAATTTAGATATGAATTAATCCTACGGTTAGTTTTGCGATAGCACTTACGAACCAATGTTAACGATTTTGTTGTATTTAGGTATTTGATTCAGATCCTTTTTCTTCTGAAGTCGTTTATAAAGTAGTAACTAATATTTAGTAATAAAATGAAACCGGTTTATTTTTCATTAAGTGGACCAGAACACCAATCAATACTATAATTATTCAAACCAATGAATTGGGACGTAAATACGTTTATAAATGTATCTTAAGTCGAATTACGATAAAACTGGAGTTTAAATTGCAAAATTAAGTATGTTATTATGTTTTGATGCAAGTGATTTCCTAGATAAAATATTTAGCAGTTTCTCAAGTGAGTCTATCCACTGTAGACAAATAGTGGCAAAAGAAGAAGACCATGTATCATATCCTTACGGATATAGTAGATAAATTATTGATGATTTCTTCTCCTTATTGTATGACTTCGTCCGCGCAAATTTCTGTTACTATGATCCCGATTAATATGAATAATTTTACCTGTTTTTGCAACATTTTTCACTGATGCTTCGCTCCTATTGGTTGCAGCGTGATGTTTTATAGCCCAAAGCCTTACTTGATAAATGGACTATTCAATACAAAAAGAATATTTCAATTCGGACCCGAACTTCCTGAGATTAGCGCGTTAAACAAACAAACAAACTCTTCAGCTTTATAATATTAGTATAGATTATCCTTCGAATATTAAACATGGTTAACATCGTACAACTATCACCTAGTTATTACCACAAATATGTCATTAGAAAACATAGGTGTATTGTAAAAAGAGAGCTAATTCTACTTTGATTATAGACAAGTGTGAGTTCGAGTACCTATCGGCGAATCGATCGGATATTATTATTAGAGCATAAAATTGGTTCAAAATTACTTCAATCTAGTTTGTAGTTGCATGTTTATCGCGAAAGCCATTATGATTGTGTACAGGTTGAATTACACATTATATTTCGCCGAAGACACGATTTAAAGCTTGACGTTTTCAAATAAGTAATCTAAAGTTTTTACTCTTACAATGTACATTTCTGCTGTCATGTAGTTGTTTTGAGAAATTTTAAAGAAAATTGAATTCCGTGATTTACTTTTCCAATTTTAAGTTACAATAAACGATGGTAATTCTTTGAAAACATGTCTGACATAGATTTAATCTATAAAAAATGTTTAGATCAAGAATTATTTTTGTATAATTGAGTAAAACGTTAACCCTTAACTACCTACCACCTATTACTGTCACACAACCACCTATCATACGTCTGTGGGACCCGAGATTAATAATAAATATGTTAACTATAAACATTAAGGGAGGGATCCAATTTGAATAAAAATTCTATTTTGAACATTACTAACCTCTTTATTCAAAAAAAGGAACATTAAAATTAAGAATACTTTCACAATAACTTGAAATAATTAGCCTATTCTCTTTTTTTTGGCTTTCTTACTAACACTTTGATGAAATGAGATCTAAAAAAATTTTAGTAATAGGAAATTATTTTTATATTTTTGAAATTTTTTCTATATAATTCAATCAACAAGGAACGTAAAAAAATAAATATATCACTCATTATAGTAATTATTTAACAAAATTGCGGGCTCTAAACTTAGAGCTTTTCACAACTGCGAAGACAATATTTTGTTCGAGCATTCTAAGCAAATTGGGGCTTTGCATTCGAACACATGTATTTGTGTTTTGCGTTTTTTTTATATTGTGCAATTGGAACAGTTTTTAAGAACCGCCAATAGCTCTTCACAGAGTTTATTTGTAATACAGTTGGCCCTTCGTATTGGGAATCAGACGCGCCACTTTCTTCCAGTACGCGATTAACTTCGACCTTTTCCACATCGCTGCATTCGTCGTTTGCATTCTGCATTCGTATATCATTGTCTGATAAATCTTGTTTTGTTATAACCAGTGATAAATTACAGCTTCACTAAGAACCATTATAACTAAAACAATAAAAAAAAATAACGTAACCTCCTAACAGGGGTCTCTCAGTCCCACGCCGGTATTAATTTACTCACCTGAGGTAAACGCGCGCACCTCTTACCTTGACAAGCCGTTGATCGGTATAAAGGGATGTGGGAAAAAGGTACAGGATCGAACGAGTCGATGCAACTCTCCGGCGCAAAAATATTCACAATTATTATGTCAACAAGATCTGTGAGACGTATGGTAGGCGGTTAAGGGTTAATATTAGGGGTTAAAGTATGAAATTGCCGTTTTGTATGGACGAAATCGAGAAAAGTCATTTTTCCATACTAACCATATTTTAGATATTTTTAAAACGCCTGAACCGTTTTCGATGCAATTAAAGGTGAAAGTTAGATGGTTATAAAGCTACGCATTGTAGTATTTAAATTTCTGAAAATCATAGTATATAATACAAAATTACTTAATTGAAGCAAGAAGGTCAGCTGACACATTGTAAGGAGTCTTTTCAACGACTTCCTTTGAAGTAATAGGCACTAGTATTGCATTTTTTTTTTAGTAAAAGTTACTTTATTTCGTTTTTGATACAATACAAAAAGAATTACGCAATAATATGACTATACTTAAAAGCTATAAACAAAATAAAAAGTGGGAGAATAATCGGCAATTTCATACTTTAAACCCTATTATTTTTAAAAGTGTTTTAAGATACGAGTATAAAAGTTGTGTACCGTTGTATGTGTAATACAAAAAAACAAGTAGGTCAACTTTAGTTTGATTCGGGCTAACTCGTGTACCTACTAAAATTTTAATCAACATGCCAATAAAAATATTTAAACGTTTGGCAAACTAAAACGGAGTACAAGGAAATCATGAACAGCAAGCAGGCTAGGAAAACTTGTAGCCTGTTAAGAGCTGACGTCTGCACGAACGCAAACATAGTTGGAGTCGGAGGTAAGTGACCCCTTCATGTTATTACTTACTTTCCAACTCTTAACTGCCTTACAAATAGGTTAAAAAAACCTTGGGTTGTGATGGATGTAAAATTGTACATACGAATGTGTTGTCACAATCACCATAATATGAATACGAGGATTCATATTATGGTGATTGTATATCAGTCCAGGGTGTAGCTGCTGTAAATAAAGAGTAGATTTATAAAACAACAATAATCGCTTAAAGAATTGCATAGCTGTACTAGGCGAAACACATAGTAAAAAACTCCAGTGGCCGTCGGGGAGGAAAGTTTCTTGAATGGCGACTGCGCAACGGACGACGATCTGTATTTAGGCCCCCACCAGGTGGACCGAAGATCTAATGAAGGTCGCGAAAAGCTGTTGGTAATTGGTTGCGGTTGGTACGGGACTGGTCTTTGTGCAGGTCCTTAGAAGAGGCCTATGTCCAGCAGTGGGCGTCATTTGGCTGAGATTGTGATGATGATGATGAAAACTGTTTATGTTTGTTTGTTTGCTTTTCCATTCATTAATTTATAATTTTGAACCTCTAAGATGTCCACAGAAAATGAGCGTCATGGTTGTCTGTCTGTATTTTCAGTTCGAAATTTATATCAGAAACTATTCGTATTCAGCATTAGAAGTGGCTGAAAAGTGTGTAGGTTCTACAACTAAACTTATTTATAATTCAAAACCTATAGTGTTAGTACCACGCCAAAGTGAAAATCCGTCCATTCGCCTTAAGAATCTCTTGCTAACAAATAATAAACTCATTACTTTGATATTGTACAAAGCGGATCAGTAGGTAAATTACAATTCTGACTTTAACCAAAAGGTTTTTATTTTAGCATGGACACATAATTCCTACCACCACCACATCAAATTTCTCTTGAGGAATCTCTTGCTAACAAATAATAAACTTGTTACTTTCATATGGTACTAAGCGGTTCAGTAACTTACAATGCTGACTTTACTCTAAAGCTGTCATTTGACATGGGTATATAACTACGCCCCGTTGGTCAGTGGTTTAAATAGGTATCGGGCCGGGTTCGATCCCCGGCAACTCGCTCGGGTTTGTGATCATCAACCCGCATTTGGCAAGCGTGGTAATTATGCTAATACCCATCATTAATGTAGTAACTTGAATTCAATGTTAGAGGTCTTTTTCCTGCAGTAGGATAATTATAGGCTTGTTCTACTACATAATTAAATGAATCACGCCACAAAAGTAGTTAAACAAAAGTGGTAAATATGATTATTTTCAAAATGAAAGGAAAACTTTAACTCCACTTAATTTTTATTTTACATATGACATTGTGAGTGCTGTTGTTGGAATTCTTACAGGTCTTTCATAAATAATATGGATCTGTCAATTATTTTTGACGTTTTACAATTTGAATTTGCAATGTTTAAATAATAACGAATAATTGAGTGAGATGTTAACGTAGATAGTAACTTAGAGATTATGAAAAGTATACGTTAATAGGTGACAATTAAACTTTACCAAAGGTAATTACAAAATCACACATGTAGTACGCTTCTGCGCACATAAACTACACTCGACAGGCTACATAATTACTATGAAGCGTTGCAATTAAGGCCACTTGACAATTTCGCGTTTTGACATGTCACGCGAAAGATGCAATTTTTTAGCTTCCTATCAAATTATAGGTATTTAAAACTGTTTCTGAGCATTTAAAATATTGCTAGTTTGAATTTAAAATGCGATTCCTTGAATAAACCTTTTAACTGCATAAGGTGGGACTTGAACCCATACATAACCTTTCGCTTACCGGGCTCTAACCGTTTGATCATAAAGAAAAATATTTCTATCAGATGATGTATTAATAATTAAAAAATATGAAACCACCCTGATGTACATCGGAAAGTCTTCAATGATTTTGTCCACAAGCTAATGTTTCTATATCTCAATACCTAAAAACTATTATAATAACTGTATGTGTGTTAAATTTTGGGGTTATTTACCAACTGGACTGGTTGGCTAAACCTAAAATTATTAACACTTTTATTTCGTCATATGGACACATTAGGATCTTTACGCGTGTCCACATGGTGAAACTTAAATTAAATAACCTTAAGTGAGAAATTGATTTGTGTTCAGATGACAAAATAATAAGTGACAATAATTTTAAGTTGCACTAACTGGACACACGTATGTATAGTCTCTTGTGTCCAACTATGTGAATAAACCCTTTTTTGTGTGCTTTAAAAAGGGATTATTTTGATTGGTAGGGTTTAAGTTCTTTGGATTGGGTCCTTTGAATAAATTTATGAGCAATAATAGTCTCACCTGATTAACAAACTAAATGAGTTTTATAACAGCTGTATTATTAAACCTACATGTCCTACATGTCTTAAGTGGTCATACCTAACTTAAGGAATGTTTATTATACCTAGGTCTGTATGGAAGCTAATGTAGGTACCTAATTTAAAATAAAGTATCAGTATTCAAAAAAAGATAGGCATAATAAACTAAACGAACAAGCTACCGGGCTTATCAAGGCCAGTTCAATCGAGTCATTTAAATGATAACCAATCAGCGACTCGGACCTCCCCACCCACCGCCGCCATCTTGCTATCAGATGCGCGGGAGCATATTAATTGCCTGATTATAACAAGGAGGAAGGAGTGTGAAGCATTCTTTTGTTTAACTTTCGCTTATTTTTAAATAACATTTAGGTTTTTGGAGCTTTTTTCAAAATATTTGTTTTTATTGATATCGGATTTAAAATAACTTTGAATCTAAGGAAAACCAAAATTTCGGTTTTGTTAATCGCATTAAAATAAATTCTCTCTGATATTTAATTGTGTTATTTTAAAATCAAGTGTAAAGAGTAAAAGTTCTGTATCTTATATTTTACATTGATCTAACAAATCACGATCACATGAGAAAAAGAAAAAACATTTTATGGCAATTTGCCCCTTAACCTTTTACGCGTCGCCGAACTAACGTCAAATCATTTTAAAGGGATGTCGTCGTTATTTTCGATTATTTGTTGTTATTATTTAGGGCAATCAACGTCACACAGTTGACCTGTTTTATAACGTTCCTGTTTTTTCGTGAACTTATACCTAAAAGATGTAAAAATTCATTAGTATTTTGACAATTTATTGAAAAAATGTCTTACCTAATTATCTTATGTCACTTCTCATTAATATTGTTAATGCAAAACTTTGAATGGATGTTTGTTTCTCAATCACGCCAGAATTGCTGAATGGATCTAGATGAAATTCGGCACCAAGATTTATAAATAGCACATATTATTATACTAGGTTTAGGCATTTTATCCCAAATAATTTGGAGTTCCCGAGGGATAGTTTAGTAGGTATACTGAATTTCACTACATAGTCAATTACAAAAATGTTTACCAAAACATTATTTAAATTATATTTGATAAGTGTAAGTCACTACCAAATAATTGACGGAACCAGAGATGAGAGTAATAATTGTTTGTTCTCAAGAGATAGGAAAAATATTTTTGATTTTCTTTTTTTATTGAGTATTCAATTGTACCTCCTTGAAATATACTTTATTAGATTAAGTTCGTTGAAAGTCAGTGTATGAAATCGGTCATTAAATTGCGTTTTATGACCAAATAAAAAAACAAAGAAAGAAAATATATATTTGTTTCCTTTCTCTTTCTTTTGTCTTTGCTAAAAACTTGCGTTGTAAGCCACAACATCACGTAACATGTAATATAATTTTAATTTCAGTCTTAGCCTCCAAATAAATGCAACTCAATACTGTTTATTGGTAATCATTTTCATACGATCATGCATTATTGAAATTGTTTACTTTTGTTGGGCTATGTCAACAATGACTGTCACCGTCCCACAAATGGTCGGCCATAAACGTCCGCGTGGTTAATTTAGTGCGCCATCACAGGTTCGGTTCTTGTTCGGGCATTATGCTGTGGTGGGCGGCGCTATTTGATTTTCAAGATATCTCCTCTTATTTAGATTGTTTGTGGCTGTATTCTGGTAAACGAATTTTAAATATTTGGTCAACACGTGGTTATTGATATCAAAGTTTATATGAAACTGAATAAAAATTCACGGTAAGTACTCAGATTTGAAATTATAGATTTTTTTCAAAATCTTTTCAACTAACACAATTAAAATTACAGGTGGAAAATATGTTTTATTATAAAGGATAACTGTTGTCTGATAAGTTTTTTTTATTACACATAATTATTATATTCAATGATGATAATTATAAGATAATATTATTATGGTAAGTCTGAGTTATATGAGTCAGTCATAAATAAATATTTAGAGTGTGTTGCCTGTTCTGTAAATTCTGTTTTGTTGTTAAATAATAATTACGCAACTCAAACACTGCCAGATAGAAACGGGTAGCAACGTCTTTTATTAACCATTGTCCACACTGCTATATCTAACTTGATAAGCGTGGTAATTGTGGCAAAATCCTGCTTTTGGAGAACCCTTTTGTCCAGCAGTGGACTTACATACGCTGGCAAATATATCATTAATAATAATATAATAATATATCATTAGTAAGATTTTATAATGAATCGTACTAAAACAAATAAATAAAGTTAAGACACACTCAGAATAAGGCTTTCAATAAACATCGAAAATAACATGCTAAGTACTATCCGTTGTATTCCTTAGAAGGTACAAAGTCATCTTCCACAACATTCTTGTATCGTTTGTAAGGCCATTCAATGAAAGCATTCCGCCAAATGGAATTCAATGTGCACAAAATTTGTTGTCACTTAAACCAATGTTGTTAATATACAGCTACCTTATTCTGTTAAATAATTTTGCACGAACATTTATAATGTCCTATTTATTCATTCCATTCTAGGGTGCGATTTTCTTTCTCATAACATGCATTTTCATATAGAAAAAAAAATACTAGCCGATACACGAAATTTTTTTTATCAAGTACTTAAACCAATGTTGTTAATATACAGCTACCTTATTCTGTTAAATAATTTTGCACGAACATTTATAAGGTCCTATTTATTCATTCCATTCTAGGGTGCGATTTTCTTTCTTATAACATGCATTTTCATATAGAAAAAAAAATACGTACCAGCCGATACACGAAATTTTTTTTATCAAGTACATGTTGGTTCCATATTAAAAGTGACAAATACCTTTAGAAATATTGAATATACTATTAAAGGAAGTTAGGAGATAAAATTAGACTTATAAGGTTTTATAATACATTTTAAAATACGTAATAATATCTACATACAGGTCTGTAGGTTGAACTTCTAGGGAATTCTGTAAGCAAACAACATGCGAACTAAGTATGGCTTACGATAATTAGATAATTTGTAGCAATTTGGTTGCACCACACAACACCATTATAACACAATTTTCTTTTAAGGTTATTTATATGTGACACATTTTATCAATCACACTTAAGAGTAAAATAATTATAGCAGCTATAAACCATTTTTAAATGGCATTTAATAAGGCACCGGTTGAGATAAGGCCAAATAAAAACACATACCAACTTAATTGTCAGATTAAAAAATGTTATTTTTTTTTATTAATACTGCTGCACATAAATTGTAGCGTAATTTTAGATAATTAAAACTGATTTAAAATTTAATCATTATGAAATGAATTAGCTGCTTCGAAATTACTAAACTCTTGTTTCTTTATTTGAAAACACATAAAAATCAAGGTTAGTACATGGTAATCTCGAAGCAACAAACTCGTAAGTATAACAAGTAAATGATTTATGTTTTTTTTTTAATTTATGCGATCAGGAGTGTTCGCGTAAAGTCAAGAAACCGATAAATATCTCTATATTATATCTTTATGTGTCGGTATAGGCTACCCGTTCACATACGCTGTAGGGTACGTACGTGTTCTGAACGCCGGAACAAATCAAATAATGTTTTAATTCCTAATAAACTAAGTTGAACCTGTCATTTCGGAATGGTATATAGAAAAATACGTACATCATTACAATGGTAATAAAAAGTTATAATATGAGCGACAGTTGGGATTTAAATTTCTGGAAGATATGATGAATGAAAAAATAAAAAACTGCAGCACTCGATAAAAAGCATTCATCTCGAAACTAATTTCTAGTCGTGCCTTTGAAGGCAAATTTGACGAAAGACGTTCATACCACCTTCTGTTGCATCATGGGAGTCGCAAAATCAAGTCATGTTAGAAGCCTGTCCTAGGCAGCTTGGAAATCTGTGATCCCTGAATTTTTTTGTAAGATATTCACAAGATAAATAGAAGACAAAGACTCAGATCTACTTCACTCTTGCAAACCTTTTAAAAGAGAAATATCGCCGTATTCTGTCAAGAGAAGCAATTTTTTTTTGCCAGTTAATAAAACGATTACCTACCTATCTATGAATATAAAAAAGGAATCAACTAGCTTTATCAATCAACTTAGGTACAAAGGCGCCTATCGATTTATTTCGAATGACTGAATTTGGTTCCATTGGACTCGACCACGGATCTATTTTTATTGCCTCCCTTAATGGATTTTCGTAATATGATCCTTAATTTTGGTGCTTTTTTTTACTGCTCACGCGTATTTATACTGCGATTGAAGTAGACACAGTAGGTTCACTTCAAGTACATACACTAATATTAATGCCAAAGTGTGTCTATTTGCATGTTACATTTTTACCTTTAAACCACTGGTTTAG
Organism: Anania crocealis; assembly: GCA_949315895.1. NCBI lineage: Eukaryota > Metazoa > Arthropoda > Insecta > Lepidoptera > Crambidae > Anania > Anania crocealis. The sequence continues at coordinate 14,192,405 of OX438862.1, forward strand.
CTAATATACTACGAAGATGAAAAAAGTAGTTTCTATTTACGAAATCATTATCCAGAAGGGATGAAATGAGACAAGAAAATTTGTGTAGATATATGACGCCTCAATTTATCTAAATTATCAAGATAGTCGAAGGAACGCGATTTATCTTGGCATGCGACATTACCGAATTCTACACGGAAGAAATAGCGGGCGAAGCGACTGTCTTATTTTTGTCAGTCGTAGCCAGTTTCATTTCTGCTGTTTCCATTACTTGCAATATTAATTGCTGCCCATAACAGATTTATTATCATCATCAGCCTATTTCAGTCTGCGGCTGAACATGAGCTATTTCAAAAGGAGGACCTTGCCATAGTCACCACGTTTGTTAGAAGGGTTGGCGATCGTAGTTCGGGCAATAGTGCCCAGAAGACTCTGCCGCGTCTTCTTCTGGCGGTACTCCTTTAGTCGCTTCTAACGACACCTATAGGAAGAGAATGGTTGGAACTAGGTAAGTACAATATTTATGTGCTGATGCCAGCACTCGACTAAATTGTCATAATCAATCTACCTGACATACCAATGCTTCTCCAACAGAAGGATGTAGATTCTAAAATTGCCATGCCTGGCAGGAGTTTCGACTATCGCAGTTGCTAATGGTGTAAGGATGACGTTTGTTTTTTGGCATAGTTTTATATACATACTTAGTTCATTGCAGTAAACTATCAGAAACCTAAGAAATGATTTTACTATACCTTATTCTATTGTGTATCAAACTTGTACCGCACACGGTTCACATTAAACTTATCTGCCATTAAAAGATAAATCTCAACACGTCTTATTTTACACATTTATTTTTATAAATAAAAAAACCCAAGTCCAATAATGTCATCGTCACAAGTCATATAGTTCTAAGGTGACGATATTGTCTTTCAAGACATGGCATCATAAAATATGGTTGAATTTTACAAACGGCTCTGTCTATCGTTGCGCAAGGTATTTTGATATTTATTCATCATAAAATAAAAAGTTTTCTGTATTAGTTTTATCATCATTATCAGCTGACATTGATCTGCTGCTCGATGAGGAAGATTTAGTCCTTATCGCCACTTCTGGGACGAGAAAAAAGGGGTGCTATTCATTTTTAAAGGATTTTAATTTCAAAAACCCAACAAAGCATATTCGTTGGGTTTTTTGATTGAATCATTACATATAGTACCTAACATATTTAAAAAGACCACAATAAACAATGTTTACTTTTAATTTTAACAAGACGATAACCGCACTTATTGTATCCCCTGATTATGAAAACTACTTTTTAACGTATGCTGTGAAGCAAACAAAGAAGCAAAAATCTTAATAGACATGGGTTATCCGTAGATAAAAACACGCGTTTATTAATATCTTTCGATTTCAATGTATAATATCGCGTTCAAGAAACCGATATAACATAAATAATCTTCACCGTGACATATTTATCTCATTCTTCCAATTGGTTGTAACTTCCATATTTGTTTTCTCAAATTGACTCCACCTCGTTAATGCAGCCTTAAGCTGCTTATTATTTCAAGTGATGAGTCGGTAGGTGGCAGGAGTAATTGAGTATTGTTGTTTGGACCACGTGGGCGTTTACATCTGACTAAGTTAAGGTCGGTTATTTGACAAGGATAGTAAGGATGTAGCTACACAGAGCGCGTTTTAGCGTATTTTTGGTTCCAAAATGAAACTTTTAATCTACACTTCGACACTTTAGTGCCATCTCAAAGTAGCAATTTGATCATCACTCTTCAAAATCTCTTGTAAGCAAACAAACAAACTAAAAAACGACATGCATTGATCTAATTTGTGCTTTGGTTGCTTTTGAAGCCAATTAATTGTTACATTTTAAATAGTAAAAGCCAAATATTATTTTTCTTTTCTTGACGTAAATATGAACCTGATTTTTAAATTATGTACCTACCTTTGTGAATTTTGTACACAATAATAAAATGACGAATCACAATATTGGTTTTCTTCGTACAACTTAGGACTGACAAAGGATATTGACAAAAAACTATAGAACCTCAGCCCACTTTGCGTCAGCATGCTTCTTTACAAAAAGTTAGGGAAAAAATCGGAAATATTAGGGGTTAAAGTATGAAATTGCCGTTTTGTATGGACGAAATCGAGAAAAGTCACTTTTCCATACTAAAATTCCGTTTTCGATGCAATTAAAGGTGACAGTTAGATGGTTATAAAGCTACGCATTATATTATTTAAATTTCTGAAAATCAAAGTATATAATACAAATATACTTAATTGAAGCAAGAAGGTCGGCTGACACATTGTAAGGGGTCTTTTCAACGACTTCCTTTGAAGTAATAGGCACTAGTATTGCATTTTTTTTTAGTCAAAAGTTACTTTATTTAGTTTTTGATACAATACAAAAAGAATTACGCAATAATACGACTATACTTAAGAGCTATAAACAAAATAAAAAGTGGGAAAATAATCGGCAATTTCATACTTTAACCCCTATTTTATATTAAAGAGTAGACATAAAAAATATTTCAGAAATATAATTAGGGCTTTACGAGAAATTCAATGGCAGATTAGGCATTTTGAGGTTATGTTTTGTGATTGCAGTATTTAAGTTATCTCACTAGGACGACTTAGGAACCAATTAAGGCAAAATTATGAGGCACATAGGTATAAATTAAGTTTGTAAAAGCTTGACTTTTGGAGCCAGATATTATTATGTACATTTCCTTAAGTTGGACCCACAGTCCTATAAGCTATGTTATGCTAATGTAGAACTTTATCTACACCAAAATCAAGCTATACTTTACAAAGTATGTGACAGGAGAAGTAAAACAAATAGGTACCTAGATATTCAAAATATATTTATTAGTGTACCTATGTCTTACATTCTCATTAATTAATAACATTATACTCATATACCCTCATCAAAAAAGTTATCTAAAAATGGAGCAGGAGCTTGGATGTCATTAAAGCGACCTCAGCTCAAGTACCAAATCACTGTCATAATGTGTGCGCAACATTGTGTTGTTGTTGTGAAAAACGGAATCGGGAGATAGAAATACTTTGCTCGATTGACAGTTATTGGTACATATAATATGACAATTACAAATCGGGATAAATGACGCTCCGGTCCGAATTTAACCAATATCGATTTTGAAGTACTTAAAATAGTTTCCAAATTCATAGTTCCTTGTCTTTTAACCCGTGTGTGCACGATAATATCGATTTTGGCTCATTTCGGAATACTACACCGGAAATGCAAGATGCTGTTTGCAACTATTTATGTGTTTCTTTTTAACCCCTATTTATATGATATGAACAAAAATACCAGAACAATTATAATTAGAAAAAATATTTTTGAAATATAAACTACAAAGACGCAATCTGGGCCTGGTATAATTGGTCATTATCTTTTAACATTAGTGGAATGAGCTCAGTGTATAACCTCCTTTAATGTATAAGTAATGTTATTAATGGATGTGCTGATAAGAAATTGTTGTGGTAATTTGTTATCATAATCGTGATCATTATATGCATCAACTAATATTAGATTGTGTTCTTAAAAATACTATGATACACTCCTGCGCATTCTGACAACCAGTGGGAGGCTAACATAAGTAGATACTCAAAGATAGATAAATAATAGGATCACATGTAATGTATTACATTTGTTAACACTAATATATAAAAAAAAATGATATTTGCACATACAATTTTAACTAAAATATTTTTATTTATTATAATTTACAATAATATACAGCGTGTTAGGTAGGTGTAAAAGGTATAACAAGCCGAAACCAGCATATTATTATGTTAACCTTCGGCATACAACGTGAAAATAAATCCTTACCCCTACAACGTGGGGTTATATAACCCCATAGTAAATAGGGTCAAATTAAGGGTATTATTCAAATACATCGGCTTCGATAGAGTTTTTGGCTTAATAAGTTATATAGTAATAATTAAAACCCAATTTAATTAAGAAAATAAACTTTATTTATAAAAAAGAACACAAAATACAAAAGTACTTCTAAAATTCAACGAATTTCCCTTAAATCTAAATAAAATTACGTGGGTAATTTATATTTATAAGAATTTTTGGTCTAAGCCAATATTATTAAACTAGAAACATGACACATTATAAAAATATACAGAAATAACTAAGTTTGTCTATTCTAGCTAGATCATTCATTTGTATAAATCAGTACATTTTGGCAGATCTGATTGACGTGTTCCTTATATATTCCAACATCGTCTTGTACTATAAAATAATTTATATTGACATGATTCAGCTAGGAGAAAAACAGCGCCAGTGGCTAGCGTTTACTGCTGCGGGAATCACCGTACGTTCTTGAAAGCTTGTCAACTAAATCGACTCAACTTTTGCTGTATTGTGAGATAAATTTTCTTCAAGTAAAGCCGCCGCAATATCGTCTTGAATCCTATTTTCCGTGTTAGTTAAACTATATCTGTAACAGAAAATAAGCTACATAAATATAATCAAAATTAGATTGAAAATAAGAGAAAAACATAAGAATGCATACATACCTTTTCAGCACCGTCCCATACAACATGGGGTTAAAAACACCCGGGACCCGCTATACCCACGTGCAAACACGAGCGCGGTCCGCGCAGCACTCTTCCAAGCTTATGAGTTGACGTGGCAATAATTTCAAAGTTATTACTCGATTATTTCTCATAAATTTACGTATTTTTCTCGAGCTGGGGTTAAAAATACCCCACGTTGTATGCCGAAGGTTAACATACTTTCAGTCAAAAAAGGATCGGGAATGGATGATTTGTTTATGGTTCCAAATTCAATTTTTTTTTGTTTTTTGTTCGATTGGCACAACTGTTTTCCATTTTGGCGCGGAGTTTGAGTTGCATCTGTTATTTATATTAAATGCAGTGCTGTTATTAGTTATATAATATCTAGGGTGTATTGCGAGTTTCATAATGGACAAAAACATCGAACAAAGAGTTTGTCTTAAATTTTGCATCGCCAATGGAATTTCGTGTTCGGAGTCATTGAAAATGTTACAGAAGGCTTACTGTGAATCGATTTTATCGATTCACAGCCTCGCTCTGGTAGGCAATCAACGTCTGCAACTGAAGTTAACATCGCAAAAGTGACTGAAAATCCTCATTTAACTTCGAGAGAGATAGCCACCGAACTTTATGGAGCTTACGAGTCGATCCGTACCATTTTAACAAATTATTTGGGTATGAAACAGGTTACCGCTCGGATAGCCCCAAAAGACCTGAATTTTCTCATAAAAATTCAATCACATGAGAGTCGCTGGGGTCATGCTAGAACGATTTAATTCCGATCCAACATTCATAAAACGCATTGTTACTGGTGACGAGATGTGGGTTTTGGAGTGGCACCCGCCTTCCAACTAAACCGAAACCGAAAAAACCATGCCAAAGTCGATCAAAAGTCAAAGTCATGTTGACTGTTTTCTTTGACTATCGCGGTATTGAGCACTCGGAATTCTTGCTGGAAGGTCAAATGGTGAGGGTTGACAGTCAGAACAAGTTTCAATGACGGTTTCGCACATGTACTAAACAACTAGGTATTTTTCATACGGTTGCGAAAAAATTAAGCAATTTAATAAAATAATAAAAACACAATAAAACTCAACTAACAAATAATTTATTTCTTATAAGCAGAGATTTTATTTTTGTTTTCTTCACCCATTCTGGGTAGGCAAAAGAGAACTATGCCTATACAGCCAAGTCTTCAGTAGATTTTTTTTATTGATATGAAATGAAAATGAAACCTAACCTAACTAATTGAATCGTTCAAATCATTAAATATGATATTGAAACAAATTAGTAGCTTCTTTTTAGAAATTTACAATGATATACAGCGTGTTACGTAAAGGGTACAAGCCGAAACCAGCCTATGTTACTACACTTTCAGTCAAAAAAGGATCGAGAATGGATGATTTGTTTATGGTTCCAAATTCAAATCAAACCTGTCCTATCCAAATTAGTAGCTTCTTTTTTGAAATATTTGCATGAATCATAAAAACTTCTATAATTTTTTTTAGTAAAAACTTCGTGGTTGGTTTTTTCTTTTTAATAGACATTATTTTTACAGTTGGGAAAGAGAACGCACGAGTTCGGAAAAGGTAAAGAAAAAGCTAGAGTATGAAATGGCCCACATCCCGAACGCTATACGTCCCTGCAATTCGCCACTTTTTGAGCAACTGTATTAAAAATAATATTGTTTGAGCGTTATGCGGCATTTAAGAGAGCAAATTCGACGAAATCACGAAAAGGCCAGACTTGTGAAAAGAAAATTCTTGGATTTTGCACCACCATACACAAGGCCATCATTGTAAACGAATTTTTGGCCAAACACTCAACAAATACCATCGAGCAACCACTATATTCACCAGATATGGCTCCAACAGACTTCTTTCTTTTTCCTAAACTTAAATTATCACTTCGTCGCACCCATTTTCAATCGGTAGAAGACAAAGGAGAATTCGCGGGCAGAACTGAACTCAATTCCGGAAACAGCGTTTAAAAAATGTTTTGATGATTTGATTATTCGTTGGCGTAAGTGTATCGTTTCTGAAGGAGCATACTTTTAAGGCGATAAAATAAATTTGGATGAATAACAAAAATTTTGTGTATTATTGATCTTTTCCCGGTACTTTCTTGACAGAGTAGTATGCATATAAATACTATGTTGAAATCAGAAAAGGCAATGCTCATATTTGGCTTAGCGTAAACATGTCGCTACCAAAAAAATAATTTTACCAATAATTATTTTATAATTAATCCCTTAACCCCCAGGAGGCACTCGGGTGCCACGATAACAATTGATTTCAATTGTGTCCGGAATAACTCCCGATCGAGGAATTAAACAGGCATTCCTTCTTTTTATTTTTGTGTCAATCATCCTTAAAGAAAATCAAATAACTATAGGAAACAAGTTGACTATCCCAGCATCCGGTTTGTAATTCAAGATTTAGTGCTGCCAAAACATAGTTTACCAACAGTTCATTTCATAAAATCGATTCAAATCGATATGTATGTCCCGCGAGAATAAAAAGTATTACTCAATGTTTATTCGTTCTAATGATATAAAAATATGGTTTATTTAGTGTGGCCATCTAACATTATTACATTAAAGTGTTCATTAACTAGTATTTTGCTAAAAAATATTGACAATAAGATGATGTAAGCGATTCTTTATCGATTATTCTCTATTTTATGAATATGTGTGTGCACAGCACGAATCAAAAAAAAGGTAAATGTCAAACTGTCATTTGCTTTGTATTTTTATATCGTGAGTGTTGTTTTTGTAAATTCTGTATCGAAGACTTCGTTTTCTCAGTACAGGCTCTGATATTTCTACTTCCTACGACTCTGACGCACTTTCAGATATTGAACTCGCATCTTATTAACGAACCTCGCTAAAACGTTGACCGAGGCTCATCTTTGTTGTTGTAAGTAAACTTCTTTTAGCACATGTTAAAAAAACAGTTTTTATGAATTCTGATTCTGATACAAAATAAAGTTTATATTTTGTATCTTATAATTATAAATAAGCAATACAACTGCAACAAAAACTCTCAATCGCTTGTCCACGCTAGGCCAAAGTCACTATGGTAAGTGAGCAATGCCCTTTGATATTCATAAATTAAAAAAAAATCATACAAATCTAAGTTTGAAAATTTTAGTTTGTATAAAAACATAAAACATGAAATGATGATTTAAAATTTCTACCATAGTATTTATATGCACATGTTAACATAGGTTAGTTTCGGCTTTTTATACCATTTACCTAACACCCTGTATTTTAACAATTAATATTAACAAGTAATTTATTTGACTAAAAGGGTTTCATGTTTTGATTTTATTTTATTCTACCCACGGCTCGGCTTGCACTTTATAAGCGCGGTCCATATTATATTGCTATCAAGGTACATAATAGTTTGCCTAGCTGTATTAAAGCCCTCCAAGGTACTCAATTTTATGCAGTATTGAGAAAATTTTTGATTCTGAAGGCATATTATAGTATTAATGAATTTTTTAATGATAAATTATAATTGAACATTAATGTATATTTTGACATCTTCTGACCATTATCACTTAATTTTTATTTTATTTTCTTGACATTATTGTAAGTACTTAGCAATTGAAATAATTAACTTTCCTATGACATCTTTTAATTTTATTTGACATTATATTTTTGTAATTTAATACATAGTGACTGACTTCGTTACTTAGATGATTTTTTATTTTATTGTAATATTAATGTGATTTAATTACCTAATTGACATTTATTATATTTGATTTATAAATCACGAATACCTCGTCGAGGTCATAATGTAATTACTTTTACCATCTTTTGTACCTAAATGTTTGTTGCCGTTCTAATTTTGTTATGTGAATAAATGAATATGAATATGAATATGATATGAAACATTAGAATATCTCGCTATAATGCCTTAAAATGAGAAACCATTTCTATACCAAAGATCAGCTTAGAGATATAAAAGTACTGTGCTATAAATGAAGCAAATATTCGCTGAAAATTTAATACATTAATTTCAGGGAAAGGCAATGTGAATGAAATCTATTTTTAAAATGAATCCAATTTTTCTGCTAATCCGATTGAATCCAGTTATTTTGTGACATAAGTACTTAGCCCCCGATTAAAACTCCCTTTGCGAGCTTAAAACTCCGAAAACCTAATGGAAGGAAATTCAGCTTTAATATAGTGTTGCATCAGAATCGATATTTTTAGAATCGATGAAATATAAAATATATTCTAAAATCTAAACTAAACATACTTTAGTGTGAAATGGTACGAGGATTGAATTTTCTTGTACGTTAGAAAACTTTTAGGCGGAGTGGCGTACACACCGGTTTTCAAGGTGTCGCCTGCCTCGATGTCCCGGGTTCGATTCCCGGACTGGTCAATAAAGAAAGAAAGTATTTTAATACATTTTCTCGGGTCTGGGTGTTTGTGGTACCTTCGTTGTTTCTGGTTTCCAAAATACGAGTTCTTTAAATAGTTATCCAAATTGGGATCAGAACACTTATTATGTGTAATGTTGTCCACATTTATTTATTTGTTTATCGTTACTGTAGTTTAGATTTAGCCAGAGAAAAGCATTTGTGGTTAACTACTCGTGAACAGTAAAAGGATATTTCTTATAATTAAGGGCCCGATGCGCATTGTCAGTGACATACAAAGTAACAAAACTCAGGATTAAATTTGATAAGTAACCGTCGAAGACAGGGAGTATTCTCTATTCGAGATAATTGTTTTCTTATTTTTATATTAACTATTAGCAATACGCATAATTTTTTCGGGTTGACAGTTTTCATAAAATATATTTAATAACCCAATGTTAGAAAAGCGGATCGCAATGTTGTAGGATAACGGTTCGAAGTACAATTTCTTATAAAAAAATGTCGACTGCCTCAGGCAAGACTCGAACGCAGTTCATCTTATCAGTTGCTCTACATCAATATCATGAAAGAAGAAATATCATAAAGGCTAAAACATTATAAAAAATATCGATATCACGAATGAGTTAAGGCCAACCACACTGCTTTGTTTGTAACTGGCCTAATCTTTTGGCCTGTCTAATAAGACCGCTTAGCTGACGTAAATACGACATAGGAATTTCTTATTTACTTCTCTAAATAATGAGTTTCTTTCCCTAATGAGTTCGAATAACAGGAAAAACAGCTAATTAAAAAGATTTCTGTTCTTATGTTGCAGTATTTTTGCGATTTTTGATTAAATCATTATTTCTGTATCGGCTTAAGATGTAAGGATTTTCTATTTTTAACATGTAGGTAGTTTAATATTTAGTGTTTATCATTTAAATTTTTCTATAAGAAAATTTACTTACAATTTTAAATAATCTGAAATTATTTATTGCACGTATATAAGTCACGACAAATTATTTAAACATTGAAACCTAAGAACTCGTAAGTCGCTATATAGGTATGTATATTTTAAGAAACTTAACGGGCTTAATATAAATAACAATTTATTTAACTTGCTATGTACTATACTCGTACAATTGTTTGTGAGGTAGCTAACCAGTAAATATTAATAAAAATACATTACATCTGAGACGGGATTAGTGGTACGGTTTTTTTTGAATATTTTAAGTATATGGTTCTCATAAATATATAACATCCTAGTAAATACGCTAATTAGCTACAGTTGCAATATATCCTACCACATGACGTATAAATGCTACGATGGGGGCGATGTATTATGGCTTTAGTTTCTTGGAACTTAGTTCATTATTTCTAATTATCAGAAACCCACACAGCTTCTGCTAACCATGAATAATATACATCTTAATTATAGATATCATAACATAACAAAAATGCGTAGTAATCCGCCAAAAGATACGTACAGTTATCAGTTTTAATACCAGCACTTAAGCACTAATAACCCTAAAATGCCGAGTCCGGTCCAACCGCACCCCACAATGCAATTTAACGTGATTGCGTTATACATTTATTATTTACCCTTGCCATATCTGCTACAAGATTAAACGGCGACTTGTGCGAAGATTAAATCCAGGATTTTATTCCCATATTGCCGTACATTTCCACCCTACGGTAGAGGCAGAAAACTCGAGTATTCATTGCGGGTAGCCAAGCTATGTTAACGAGGGCTGGCGATGCGACGTTTTCAGGTTAACCTCAGTGTCTGAATTTCCACCTGCCACGTTCAAATATTTATATATATGCATCTAAATTTACGGCTTGAGGTAAAATTTTAAATATTTTATTAGAAGAAAATGCGAATGTTTTAGAATATTTCTCACTTTATTTACCGTATTGGAACTAGCCGTATAGTTTGCTAAAGAATAATTTAAAATTGGCGTATTTATTATACTGATCTTCAATATTTTAGTTCAATAAAATTTATTGACCATTATTTTAATGGTCTTAGTAAAAGTTGTGCCAAAAGAATAGGAAAGACAGTAGCAATTGAATTTCGACAACCCTGCTAACTGCAAACCAAGATTTATACGGAGGTCGTGGTTATTTATACCCACCAACCTTATTTTTATTCCCCGTGTGATATTTTTAATGAGGCAACTGAATAGCACTAGCTGCACCTTTTATTAACTTTTAAAAGCATTAGGCGGGCCCAAATAGCTGGAATTCACCACAAACTATTTGTTTGTCTCGCAACTCAGTTTATGGTTTCGGTCCGTTGTTGTTACAATTTTATTTTTATATGGGAATAATAAATTTGATGTTACTGTTTAGTTCATCCCGAATGGCGTAAACTTTGAATATAGCCCTAAATAAGTTGGAAACTGGTTTTATGCGCCAGGGGCGAACGAGCCCGTCCCTCTATTTGTTTTGAAAATAATTGAGTCAGTGATGAGTCCATAATTGGCCCTCACATGGATCGAGCTATGCAAATGTAGCAATTAGGCTAATTAAGACGCGGGGTCTTTGTGACCCGCTGGGCTAAGGACGGCTTAACAAAATTACTCGCGCGACCACTTGCATTAATGGGTTAAGATTTTTAAGTACTCGCTATTTTGGGGTTTGCATTGCATTATTAAAGTAAATTCCACGCGTCGCTTCCCAGGAATTATCCTTTTTCATATTTAATTTAAGTATATGGTAGTATTAATTTACACTTACATTTCCTAATAATAAACTCCCTGAAGTGTATTATTAAATGTCCTCATATAGAAATTTTGTATCACTTAATATGGTGAAATACAAATAAAACAATCTTTTTGTGTAAATTGTCTCCAAAAATTTTTTTATTATAAAACATAAAATATTCTCAATTGTATTCTGTTTTTTTCACCAAATTACCGTGGACTTTTAATACCAATATGTAGAGACAAAAATGTCTCCAGTTTTAAGTGAAAAAGTAATCCCAAGCATCGATCTCGCAATCAAGTTAACAGTTGCTAAGGCTTAAGCGCACAAATAACTAATGTAGTTCTAAGATCCGGTCACGATTGAAAGTCAGTGCAACCTCAAACTGTTGGGCGCATTCACATCTCCTGTTGTTACAGAATAAAGAGAACAGTTAACAATAAAGGTGGTATAATTTCACGCGGCTTCAGTAGTTAGCAGAATTACTTTCAACAAGGCAAAATAATTTAAAAAACCGGCCATGTGCGAGTCGGACTCGCGCACGAAGGGTTCCGTACCAAAAAGGCCAAAAAACGGGATTTTTGTATGGGAACCCTTAAATATTTATCTTATTTTGTTTTTAGTATTTGTTGTTATTGCGGCAACAGAAATACATAATTTGTGAAAATTTCAACTGTCTAGCTATCGAGGCTCTTGAGATACAGCCTGGTGACAGAGCGACGGACAGACGGACAGAATGCGAAGTCTTAGTAATAGGGTCCCGTTTTCACCCTTTGGGTACGGAACCCTAAAAAGTAAATAATTAGTGAGCAAAAAGATTTGGCTCAATGTTGTATTGAATTTTTTTTAAGCAGTGAGCTTTTCATAATATGAGTGCCTACCTAGTATGATTTTATTAGCTTATAATGACTTTTTTTTTCTGATCTTGATTTCTGATCACGAATTGATATTTATACAAAACAAATAAGTTCTGGCAGTGTTTAAATGATATGTAATTACAATGCATCGTACCTAATATTAAGGCTCCTAGAACATTGAGAACTTACACAGACAAGGCGAAATATTTCCGTCTGGATCTACTTTCTGTACGGCGTATATACCTGGACATGTCCTACCTCCATAAATTAATAAACAACTGCATTGACAGTTCCGCATTGCTCAGCCAACTTGCTTACAATGTTCCATCGCGAATTCCAAGATACCCATGTAAGTTATTCAAAATTAAATTCTGCAGAACAAAGATGGGTTGCGGATCACCTGTTGTTCGTCTGACTCGTCTGTATAATAATCTGACCAAGAAAGTACCAGAACTTGATGTTCACTTTCAGAGCCTTCCCAAATTCCTTAAGATGCTTAAGTGTTATGACCTCAGTACCTTTGATTGCATGTAGTTGTTATTTTTGTTTCATTTTTGATTTTTATATATTCTTTTTTAATTTTTGATGGTGTAGCATAATTCAGATTAACTTTAAAAAGCAATACATAACGTACTTATTGAAATAATAAAGAAGAAAAAACTTCATTACATTTTAAGCAATAAATGCATGCTGTGGTTACCTATAATTGTAAAAACAGTTAGCTATAAGCCAAAAAATGGTAATATCTATATGTTCAATGCTGTTCTTTTTATGTTGGTAATCCTGTTAGTAAATAAATAAATAAATAAATAAATAAATATTTGTACGAGTTGATCTGTCTGTTTTCACTTAACCTGTCCTAAGTTTAAACGACCTAAATATTTGATGTGCGCAAGATCAAATGAAATAGCAATGAACGGATACATCAAGGAAAGGGAGTTGGATCTCTACTAAGTTTAACAAGGGTGCCCGTAGAATATATTATGACGGATCGATAGATAGGTTCAACCGAATGAGAACAACTCAAATATTTAAATGTTGCTATCATAAAGCGTTGTATTGTAGCAAGTTTTATTCGTTATTTGTTTGTGTCGATCAATTTGACGTACATAATTTAGCTTTTACGATGTGATATGAATTAATAACTTTTTTGCTATTATAACAAACGTTTTAGTTTGATGCTGCGTATGATTTTATTATTGCATGAAATTGAAAGATTAGACAAAGTGAGTTTTTTTGGTTCTATTATAAACTGATATTTCTTTCATTCTAAATAAAGAAAAAAAAAACACAAGATGGTCCTTTATTGCTTCGTATTTTTTATCAAACTTACAGTGGCCAACCATACCTACTCTTAATAATTATATAATGAAGCATATTACCTCTATTTTTCCATTAAAACCAAAGTGTCAGCGTATCCTATTTAAATGTACAGCTAAAGTTGAGTTTTTAAACTTTTGAGGCAAAGCAACGTCGTTATCAATATTCATAAAGTCAAGACGTATCAGAAGCGAAGCCAGGCATTAAACAAAGCCTGCCTCAAGTGGAGTAACCGATCCAAGTCGTCTCACTTCACGTGAAAACATACGCAACGGTATCATGAACGGGTACGTTAAGGAATCTGATTATATTTGCAAAAAAAATTTTGTCAGATAAAATATAATTTTTAACCGCTAACATCCTTTTGTCATACCACAAATCAGTAGTTGTCCTCCTCCTCTTTCTTTCCACTTATTTAAACAATTTGGCTAGCAGTTCCGGGACGATATTTTCGCTTTAATTTCAAGTAAATGTAATATCTAATACAATAGAATGAAGGAGCTAAATTGCCAGACAGGTATACATACTTTAAAAGCCGACTGCACTATAAGTCACTCATTCATATGTGATCACCACAGAGTAGTAATGGAAACGCTGCGTTTCTTACACAAAATTTGTCCGTATGCCATCAATTTTACAGTACGTTCATAAATTTCAGTTTGCAACTTGCAGCGCGGCACCCATGGCGCAACGTTCGATCAAGAAGTGTTTTGTATGGCTTCCATATTTGCAAACTAATACGCCACATCGCGAGAAACCGATATTGCTTACACCATGAACTAGTTAATTACTAAAGACTGTTTAATACACTTCTCAACTGATCAGGCTCGTTTAGAACTCGAGTAGCGTTTGTAAGGTCGTAATATGCTTGTTGAGTTTAGTATTCAGCTTATTATTTGCTTTAGAGTTTATACTTGTGTTTGAGTGGTTTCAGTCTAAAAAAGAATATCTATCTCTGGTCCTTCTTCTCTTAGGTGTCTTATGAGGTGACAATCAGTGACTGAAAAATATCATCACTTAGTTGCATTCATCTTTAAATTATGTTAGTACGGCTGATTAGCATTACGGCAGGTATGATGACAAATGACATTATATCTGCAAACTGAAAAAGTGACATTTTCATGGGACTATGTATCCAGTTCTTATTTCTACTAATAAGCGGTTATGGCCTATTACTTTTTCGGACAAGAAGGATAATATTATGACCGGCATTGGACTGATGTGGGCTAATGACAATAACTATTTTGTTTCCCGTTTGCTTTTGTGTATTTTAGTTAAACCGCTAAGTGGGCTCGCTCGTCTTAACTCTTTTATGACTTATAAAACCCGACCTGTAAGTTTCAGCCCGATGAATATTGTACCTGCATGAATTACTTTGTTGGTAATTTTTTGTTTAGTGGCCGAGAGGTGGTAAGCACTTAAAGTCTTTAAAATGTCGCATGCTTTGAGGTGTACTTTTATTCTCAGACGGGATCCATCTAAATATCCAAAATGCATGACTTTTAATTTTTCATATAGCTGACCATTTTTTGGGTCGTTAAACGAAATCGAGCGTGACTTGATCTAATAAAGAAACACACAATTCATAAATCAGGACCTAATCTAAGACATTAAATAACTATATTACAAGAAAGATTAAAAGTATATCAGTAAGGAGTTCTGTGAAGGTAAACAGTAAAATTTTAGAAGCAGTCATTCAAAGTCATTTTTAAATGTATCACGTTGTAATAAAAAATATTGTAGAAATTATTGTTCTTACGTGATTTTATAAAATTTAGTAAAAAATGTAAACAAAAAGTAATATTATTAAGTATTTTCGTTACAAAAAGCTTTATTTTTTTGGACTATTTTAATGGACACGTATGAAAAGCACTATAAAATCCCAGAGGATCTGTGTGTGTTTCATCATCCAGACCGGTCATTTTTATTTTAGAGCTACAAAACGGATTGTACTTGTAGAGCTTACCGTGCCGTGGGAAACTAACATACCTAAAGACCACGCAATGAAAGAAAACAAATATCATGATCTTCTAAATGAATTAACGAAAAACTGTTATATAGTTAGTCTATATGCTGTAGAAGTAGAAGCGAGAGGTATACCAGCAAAATCTCTCTATAACCTGTTGAAAGACCTTGGCTTGGCCAGAATGCAGTAAGTTCTATACTAGAGCGAGTGTCTAAAGCTGCATTAGCAGGTTCGTACCAGATTTGGCTGGGCAGGGAGAGAAACACGAGTAGTGAAGGTGAGTGTTGATGTACGTCGAAAAGGGGCCCCTTAAACCTACACCCGTGTCACAAGTCCCGGGAGATACTCGGAGTTACTCTTTCTGCCACACGATGGACCCGGCATCACCCGCACAGAGAAACCATGGAACGCTAAGAAATTTGTCTCTCAGATAAAACATATGAAAAGTTTGTTTATTTTTCCATCACAATATTGCATTACAATAAAGAGAAAAAAAAAACACCGAGTAAAGTTTACGTTTTAAGGAAATGAAAATTCATCAAAATTATGGCTTTTTACTTTACCATAGTGTTTACAAGCATTTGTTAACATTGGCTTGTTTCTGTTTATATTATTAATTTACTCTTCTAAAAACCATGATATTTAATAATATCTACACCGAATTTAAATGTTAAGATAAGTTAAGCCTACCGCGACTACTAGACAGTTCTGTGCTTTATCTGTTCCCTTTTTTAGTCTATTTTGTAAGCGCGGGTGGTCAGCAACAATTTGATTCATTATAAACGTAGGTGGGCTCTTGAACTTTGGACAAAATGACCCATAATCCCCTTGTTAAGGCTCTAAGGAGATAACTCGACTAACGTATTAATCTAGAGCCATAAATATAACTAAAAAAGAGATACATCAAACAAGTTTTCTTCCAGTCTGCTATAAATCTTAAATTGACTGCCTAATTAGTAGTTTGCGTCGAAGGATGCACGGTTCGTTGGGAATATAATACGTGAAGATTTGTAGAGATTACAAATATAGGTAATAAAAATAGTCTGTGGGCCCAGTCATAACAGCCTCAATTTAATAAGGCTATGAAAGGATAATTTAAGTTTAGTTAATACCTATATCTTGACTGAGACCACTGTTGTGTAAAATAAATTGGGCAAGTCAGTGATTATTTTCATTTATTAAATACATTCAAGATTGTTTTTAAAAGTTGACATCTGTTATAAGGTTCAACCTTAATAAGGTTCACCCTATGTTGACAATCAATGTGAACCAACAATCTTGCTTAAGATTTTTGTTTTTTCGAATATATGCATCATAATAAACCTTGAGTTTTCTTGTTGATTGTAATATGACATGGGAGCTCGATCGAACGAAGGAGAAATCGTCATCAACCCAAAGTAATTAATAAAAAGAGGATGAAACAATTTTTGTTAGACAGTACCACATACATAGGCAGTATCAAAGATAACGGAAATCAAAGGAGACGCATAATCGCCGAATAAGTAGTCGCGGACAACACCGACCACAAACAGATTCGAGAGCAAACAACAAAGCACCTATAGAACTATATTTCAGGCTGGTTTTATAGTCACGCCGCTGAACGCGCCGCTG
The DNA here is from genome assembly GCA_949315895.1 of Anania crocealis. Classification (NCBI taxonomy): domain Eukaryota; kingdom Metazoa; phylum Arthropoda; class Insecta; order Lepidoptera; family Crambidae; genus Anania; species Anania crocealis. The sequence continues at coordinate 14,209,787 of OX438862.1, forward strand.
GACAGCGCGCTGTTATACAGCACGCGTTTGAACCGCAGTGCACTATAAAACGAGATTAGTATAGCGCGTTTCGCTGCTGTGAGACAGTCGTCTACAAATACAAAATGAACGTTAATGCGGTTAGAGTACTGGTTATTTACTTGTTATGGAAAAGAAGGCAACAACGACGTCGAAGAAGAGTAGTTAATCCTTATAACGCTACAAGGTTACTGAGAGGCGAACACGTAACATATTTCTCTGATTTACGAGAAAAAGGTTCTAAATTTTATAAATATTTTCGCCTATTAACAAGTACTTTCGACGAATTACTTTGCAAGTTAGAGTTTTCTTTACGAAGATCCAGAATACGTCGCATCATGGGGATCAGCTCCAGTGGAAACCTAAGTACTTAAGTCTGTATTAAAATTTTCACCACTCAATTCCTTTCCAATTTCTTCCCAGGTCTTATTTTTTGCGTTCTTAATCTTATAACAATCATCGGCCGGGTCCCATAAACATTTTCTAAAACGCACTTCTTCAATCATTCGTCCAGTATCGATGTAATTCATTTTGTACAGCACAGTACCTAACGGCGCGTCTCAACGGCGTCACACTAAAACGCATAATGGCCGTAGAAGTGTACGCGCGCGCTTCGGCAGCGCCGGGCGAATAGGACGCGTTCAACGAACGGCGCTGTTCAGGCGCGCGAGTTTGAAACGCAACTACTAACCCAATACATCTCCGAGCGCGCGCGCTCCGACGGTGATGCCGAAACACGTGACAGTAAAACCAGCCTTATCGTTATTTCAAACCCTGATTCAACTATCACAACCCTCATCTTAAGTTTTATAAAATCCTTTGGTCTAATTCACACCGCATGCTTAATGAGCAGGTTTATTTAGCAAAAGCTTGCAGATTTTTCTTTCATCTCCAAGCATATATGATAAAACCGTCATTTAAGACCTAAAGTGTTGTTATTTTTTAACTTATCAGTTATATAACTCAGTATGACGGGAGCTAAAACAGTAAGTAAGGTGAGTTACACTGAAAATAACCAACATTTGATACTTATAATTATTGAAAATATTAGTGAAATGTTTCATTTTTCACGCCACCAAACACCAATATGTCACAATTATTATTATTGACTTTATATGTATCCATTTAAATAATAGACGTCATTAATCCAAAAGTGGATTACACCATCATCGGGGCGCGGTATCAAATGTTTAATTAAAATTTATGGGGTCGATTCGTTCGGTATTACATAACAGTGTTATTGCGAGTAATATTAACCCCTAATAACGGTATTAAAATCCTTTTGTTCATTGTGTTGCATGAATCATGGACATGCTCGGAATCACGTTTGCTTGTTTAAAACGCGAGGTTTCTAGTTGACATTCAGAGTGCGTCTGATCCGTTGTCTACGGGATTTTCGTGGTGTACTGCTGTTTTGGACATAATAGTTCTAAAATATAGTACGAGTAGCTCTTTGCATTTCCATTTGTTGAATTGATTGCGTTACCTTTAAACACTTAATTGTAGCTACGAAAAAGATATTTGTTCACCAAAACAGAAAAACCAAAATAGTGGTGAAAATCTTAAGTGTTATTTTTTAAGGATAAGGTAGGTGCATGGTACAACTCAGCGAAGATGAACTTTTAAAATCGGAGGTATTTCTTAATTTAGTGTATTCTAAGAATTTGGCGACTCACCGAAATCCACACAGAGGACAAAGGGTAGCCTAACTGGTTGCAGTTACATCGCATGTCTTTAGCCCCAGAGATGGATAATGTATTTCTTCTAAATGTTTAGTTTTAATAGCTGCAAAGAGATTCAATTGAATCTTATAGTCTAATAAATTATGTGTTGTTAATTATTAAAGTTGATTAACTTGTTGTTGAAAAGTTGTTATAGGATATCCACAGTAAAGCTCCTGGACTACAATTATTAATTACCAACATTTACTTAAATAATTCAGATGTATAAGAACTTAATAACAAATATAATCAACATTATTATTTGTTGTAGGTAGGTAAGTACTTACCGTTTTTAATCGAAGTCAAAAAAAAGGAGGAGGTTCTATGTTCGTCTGTTTAAATATATCTATATTTTTAGTCCATAACAGTTATCGTATTAAAGTGAATCGAATAATTTTAAGATCTAACTTTTTTACTTTACAGAATAAGTACTTTTCTTGATTCTTCTAAATGTATCGATATTTTGCTCTGTGTTAAATGTACACAAATAACACAGGTCATAATTGTATTATGTTGTTAATTATTAAAGGTGATTAAATTGAGTATGTCTTTTAAAAATGAATTTTCAAGTTACATACTTGTTATTATAAGTAAAATAGTGAATATATAAATTAAGTTTCGTTATCCTGATATTTGATGATTTCTTATCAAATATCAGGATAAAGAAACTTAAACTTAATCAATAAATCAAGTTTCCTTATCTTGATATTTGATAAGAAATTACCAAATATCAGGATAAGGAAACTTAATTTCAAACTTATCACTATTTGGAACAGACTTTTTGAAGATGTTTGAATTTTTAATATTAAATAACTCTTTATAAAACATTGGAAACCACAAGTAAGTCCTATTACAGAAATAATTACAACACGACCAAGTAAACATTTTCTAGCGACAACAGTTTGTCAGCGGCTTACTCGGTGAGCCTCGCGACAGATTTGTCCGGCAGTGTGACTTGTGTAATAGTCGTTGAAACTCTTTGTCATTTCGCGAGATGCGTTGCAGGCGGTTTAAAGCTGGATATTATGTTAAGAAGATCGCAAAGCTTAGTTTAGTATTATATATTTCAAATGCATTATTTGAAATATAATGTGCAACTGTAAATAGCTTTTCATAAACTTATATCCATTTGGCACAAATGTTGTAAATCTGATTCTGAAGTTTAATTATGTGCTGGGTAAAGTGAAGATTGAGGAAGTTTTAAAATATAAATTTTAAATGCATTAATTGAAATGTATGATTTACAACTTACACTTACAAAGTATGTTTTGTTTAACTTTCTACCTGTCTAGGCCTGGACGTTATATAATTGATTCAAAAAACCAATTTAATACAAACTAAAATCCATAAATCATGTCTTATTTTTCTTATAATGACTATTTTTCAAGGTTTTTGTCTGGAGTCAAAGCTTTCCAAACATCTCTGATGTGACTTGTATTGACAACTTCTTGCGAAAGAAGTGCCTTCCGAAGCTCAACTATTTCCAGATTCAAATCGATTCAGAGAATATCGGTTCCTTAATTTACCTTACCTGGAACTAAACCCAGGACCCTTGCGTGGTTAGTTGGTGGACCACCGCACCAATACACAAAGCTTCTAGTTTAGACATATTTATCAAGCTAACATTTTTGCTCCAGCTCCCAAGATTCGACTATTGCTTTGTCGGCGGAATTGAATTTAGGTACTGTACAGACAACGGCAGGTCAACCTACCCAAAAAGTAAAAGGTCATTGAATTGATTTTCAACTTTAAGTCCAACAAATAGAGATCAATATCAATTGCGAAAATTTGACGTTTTGTGGTAGGTTGATGTGCTGTTGTCTGTAATTTTTTTTTATATTATTTTATTTTAATCTTGTCCTAACCTTTTGAAAGCATGTCCCGAGGCTAAAGACAATTTTTTCAGTTTTGCATTTTAAACTACGACATCTATGAGATAATATAATAAGTATAATAGTGGTCGTCACTTGTAAGATTAAATACATTGTTTCTTAAACTATTAATATTAAATTAGAATATATCATTCGTTATCGATTAAGCTGCAGCATTAACTCAAACCTTAGTGGTTTTCTAGTGCTGTTTTTACTATGCCACTTGTTTACTTTGTATATGGTGATAAATGAAAAAAAAAAGTATTACACCTTCAATGTCCTAAACCATAAACCAGACGAAAGGGATCATAGTCCACCGTATTTGTTCAGCCCGATACCTTTCCAATATTTCAGAGAGTGACTGTATTTTTTCGGTGGAACTCATCGGAGCTGAACGTAGCTCAGCCTCATATCTCTCGATTCGCACGTAAGGGAAAACAAACGGTACCAGTGAAATAACATTCCGACCACTTATATCAGATTTCTTATTGTTCCTGAGTTCATTCCATTAACGATTGTGTTAGAGACACTTTCTCTCAATGTTTTCTTTGAGGATATAGGAGAACTTGTTTTCGTTAAATTCTTTTGTTTTTCCTGGGACTAGGATGGTTTCCATCTTTATTCGTTGTAAAGTAAAGCAAAGTAACAGCCTATAATCATCCCACGGCAGGGAAAAGGCCTCCATCATTGAATTTAAGTTACCACATCAATGAAGGGAACTGGCATAATCATCACGCTTGCCAAATGCGGGTTGGTGATCACAAACCCGAGCAACATTCGAAAATGTTGCTATTATACTCGTAATTTACACAAAGTAAATGCGATCCACGTACTTACCATTTAATATGTATTGATTGATATGTAAAGAAATACATCTTTTTCTTTACATATCTCAAAGAAATACAACTTTTTCTTTACATATCAAATAGGTATTTAAATATTGATTCTTCTTAATATTAATATAAATGAAAATGGTTTCAGTAGGAAAATTTATGCTCAGAGCAATTTTAATAATTATCAATGTTTTCCATATTACCTGTAACAACAAAACATTATTTTCTTACCTAGGTAAGTAACACGCGGCATTGTAAATGCATCGTTAATGTAAAGTGCAAACTCTTTAGCTTTAAAATATTAGTATACATTATTTTTATTTTATTTTTTTAATTTTGTTTTTATTCAGGAAATCAACAGCGATACACTGTGTAAGACATCTTAGTTCATTTAAAATTATAGCTAATTACAGATTTCCACAAATTTACATAAAGAGTTTTATATAGTATAGATGTAATACTATTGAATATAGGCCATGAAATAAATTTGGTCACTTTCAGTGTCTTCTAAATATGAAATTCTATAAGACAACCCGTTGCTCAAATATTTGGGGCAGTTAATTCACTGAGTGGGTAAATACAGACTTACGTAGGTTAATTCGGGGCATTATGTACTGTTCATTAGTGAGTGTTCATTATACGCATTACAGCATCAGAACGTTTTCAATATTCGAAATGTTTATTTACAGAATTTCGTTTTTCGAGGACTGGATTTAATGGACATGTAGTTCAAGGGATGCGGAACTAAAGTTGGGCCAGACGTTATGGAGAAGAGAAGAGAATCTTACTAATTGCGTTTAAAACGAAAATTGAGCATCAAATCATGCATCATGATCACCAGCCTATGTTAGTCCAATGCGGGACAAAGGCCTCTCTAATGAAAATAAGAGATAGTATTCTTGTAATAATTTTAGCTATCAGTGTTTTAACTTGAATTGAAAAAAAATTATGTCTCAGGCGGGACTCGAACCTGCATCTCCTCGCATGCCGGGCGCGGTGGCACCGGTGGCTAAATGGTAAAGCGCCACGCCTGCATGTTAGTTAACGGCTATTATAATTACAATTAAATTGATTAAATGTACTACTCGTAATACTAATAATACTTGAAATCCCGGAAAAAAGTACAGATCCCGTGGGATCACTATGTTAGTTTTTTATATTGAAAGGGATCAACATGATTTTTTTCACAGTGGTAGTTTACGGGCTAGGGTATAGCATAGGCAATTCGCCTACGTTCGCAGTTTCATCTGCGAACGTAGACGCGGGCAACAACTACTATCTCAATAAATTAGTTTTATATTTCCATAGTCAATAAGTTATTTCTGTTTATTGATGCTTACAGTTAAATAAGGTAGTAATAGACTGATGTGTCTGATGATGATGATTGTTATAGGATATCCACAGTAAGGCTCCTGTACTACAATTATTAATTACCAACATTTATTTGAATAATTCAGATGTATAAGATCTTAATAACAAATATAATCATCATTTTTATTTTTTTTAGGTAGGTAAGTACTTACCGTTTTTAATCGAAGTCAAAAAGGAGGAGGTTCATGTTCATCTGTTTAAATATATCAATATTTTAGTCCATAACAATTATCGTATTAAAGTAAATAGAATAATTTTAAGATCTAACTTTTTAACTTTACAGAATAAGTACTTTTCTTCTAAATGTATCGATATTTTGCTCTGTGTTAAATGTACACAAATAATACAGGTCATAATTGTATTAAGTTTAGCGTCGTAAGTAAAAGTAGGTGAAGGGGTAGACATTGTAGTACCTACGTGCTATACAGAAAGACAATCACAGTGAAAGGAAAACCGGAACAGCATTTTAAAATTTCACAATTAAGTGGTATTCCGTAGAACCATGCGCAAACCTCGCGAGTAATTGTAGCGTGAAAAATAAAAGTTTCGTTCACTGCAAATGGCGTAAGCTACACGGTTCTAGTCTCTTACACTAACAGGATTGCAGTAGCTTTAAATATGCAACATTAAATTTCACATAAAAGTTCCTGCAGAGAGGTTTTGATGCTTTCGGGCACACTTTTCAAACATTTTGACATGAATTTTGCCGGCCTTTGAATGTTGTTGAGTATGTGTTTCGTAGCGCATCAAAGTTGTTTATGCCATTCGCATAGACATAAAAACAGGTACTTTTTAGTTACAAAGGCTCTAGAATGAATAGTTACAGTTTCATGTTTGTCAGTCGTTTTATACGGATATTGATGGCTCAATCACAAAAAGAGCCTATAAATTATTTTCAGGCTTATTACGTGGACGCGATCGCAGGAGCTGTGTAAACTCTATCAAACTTGCGATTGCCTTAGCAATAAGGCTGAAAATTATTTCATATTGTTATTTTTTCAGATTTCGACTACTGATACATCGATGTTTATTCAGTATTAACGGTGTTATGCTCTGGGAGGGTTCATTTGTAGGCATTGGCTGGAGTTGAAATATAAAAAAATGTTTTTTCATAACTATGTTTAACGATTCAAGTCAAGTATACTTATTATATCGTAGTCATAGGTTTCAATTCCAACTCATCGGTTTTATGGCCTGCCAAAATTCAAGCTCCTTGTAAGAAATCAAACTTTTTTTTTTGACGGACCTATCACTGAAACCTTACATGGAAGGCTTTATTCAGTTAAACCGGGCAGAATTTGGCGAACGCTGAGGGCGCTCAGGCTAGGTCCGCCACGCAAGCGGTCAAACTGCGGTCACTAACCCCACGGAATCTTCCAATTGTGGCTATTATGCCCTTTACCATAGGCCAAACTGCAGTTATGTGGCCATTATGTCAAAATCCTTATCTTCTAGAAACCTATATGTCCAGCTGTGGACTGGTATGGGCTAGAAATGATGGTGAAATAGTTGGATAACCTTTTTGTGTTATATTTTACGATATTGACATAAGTAGAGATAACCATAAACTTATGCCATTACAAGTAATGTTAATCGTTTTCGAATCTTTTTACATTGGAATTTGTTAATAGCACAAAGTTAAGTGTTGTTTAATGAAAACGGTCATTACTTACTTGTTAAATAGTTGTAGACGCCATAACAACTGTTTTTCGATTAGTCAAGAAAGACGACGCCAAACTCATTAGGGTTGTCAATCATTTCACTTTTACTTAAGTATTAGAAAAAAATATTTTTTTAACAGCAAATGAATACTACTTATAGTGTAGTTTTTGTATAGTTTGTATTGTTTACATGGTTTATTTTTATTAAAAAGTAAGCCAGTTTGCATCTTGCAACACTAAACACAATTTGAAACTTGTTATATACACAGAAGTCACTGAATGTTGTAGATTAATTGTTTTTCTTAAAATAAATAGGAACTTACTTCAGTATTAAAATGTTCGATTTAAATGTGTATATTTCAAAGCTATTTTAAGAATACATTTTTCAGGTATAAGTTGTTTTTAGCATAAGTATTGATAGGATAGGAATATAAAAAAAAAAGTAGTCAAATACTAACTTCATTTAATTTAAACACAAAATGTAAATAAAAACATATATTGCACACATCCCTGGTTCAGACAGTCGGTATCCACTAACTGACGTGACTATTAGTTGAGTCATCACAATCGTGGTAACAGTAAGTACAAAGATAAAAGTTCCGTTACGCGCTACTATCAGAGCTAAGTGCGTAGTACTTTCCGGAAACCTTTTACAGGAGTGAATCGAAAACTGGGAAACCACCTACTGTGAGTACTGCCGCACAATAACATTTGTGTAAGTTTTACTACTACGCTACTACCCACCCATATACAAAAAAAAAAGCTAGGAACGGCCAATAAGCTATTGTGTACAATGTTTTAAAAGTTTCTATCTCCGAAAAATAAGCTAAACATCTGATTCCATGCTAAGCTGACATTGTAAAGTTGGATTTGTTTAAACTTGGATTGTGTATTTAGTTCTTATATTTTATTCGAGTTGTAGAGCCTTGGGATTCAGTTCAGCAGATTAACGTAATTTCGACTTTGCCGGGTTATAAAAAAAGTACAGAAGGTAAAGGTTAGAAAGATTTTTTTCTCTTCAGTATCACTACCCGGCAAAATTGAAGGGCCTTGAATCTTTAACAGATTCATAGCCCAATAGAAATTAACACACATGGGTAACATGTATCATAGAAGTAAATGTTTCTCCCATTGATTTTAGTTTTAAACTGTATGTATGGTTATAAGTCTATACCCATACCTACATAAATTTCGACATTTGGTTTTCATTTAGTAGTCACCAGTCAGAATTTATAATTAACAGCCGAACTGTCTATATAAGCTTAACATTAAGTAAGGAATAGCCCTGAGGACCACCTCAGCGCTCGCACAGGTCGGACGCTCGCTCCGCTGTCGATCCGTCTCGCTGTTCGCAGCATTTCTATCTTATTTCTTTCTACGTGGTTTCGCCCGCGGCTCTCCAAAGGTTAACCTAACGGTGTCAACTGACCTTTGTTGAGTTAAACGCTTTTTTCAAAGCGGTTCTGTTCGATAGGGAGCGACAGACAGTGCCTTTTTCAAGGCGCTGAAATTTCCCTCCGCCGCCGGTATATCGGGCTGTAAGTCTAGGCCTCCTGGAAGGCACGTTTGAGAGGGTGAGGCGTTCCTCCTCGCCCTAGAGACACTAGAAACTGCAGTCCTTTCCCTGCCGGGCGTGACCCACCCTACCCATCCTTATATTCCATCCCTTAGGGAGCGTATCCCGGGCCATTTCGGTGGCTCGGTCCCTCCCGAAGGACTGCTAGGCGTAGGCCACTCACCCCGCGGCGACATCACATCGTCGTGGGACCACCCAGTGTTAGGGACCTCACATCCTTTTTAGGCACACCCGACTCAACCAACCTTCCTGTGGCAGGTTGGACCACACAGACACCCATCACTCACCGTCACCAAGTTTCTTGCCGATTCTTCTCGGTGAAGGCGCGTTCCGAATCGGTGGTAAATAAAAATTACTCACTAAAGTCCTCCCTCCACGATGGAGGTACTCTTATTAGAGTACCTCCGATCGTTAGGAGGTGACGCGTTGAAAGGCTTTAATGCCTTTCGTCGCGCTCGTGAAGCCTCCGAGGACTCGCCCGCCTCCCCAGACCCAGAGCCCGTTCCCATGGAGGAAGAGGAAAGCCCTTCAGGCTCCTCCTCTCCTCCCACACCCTCCAGCTCCTCATCAGAGGATAGCAATGAGTCCCCCGTTAGTGACGGCTCCTCTTCGGAGGAAACGTCTCAAACCGAGGAGTCAGATTCCGAAGGGTTCACTCCAGTGACCCACGGAAAGCGAGCGCGTAAACCCGCGCGTTCCGAACCCCCGGCGAAAACCGCCAAAATCTCCCACGGGCAACCCAGACCGGCCAAGGCATCCGCCGCCAGCTCCGCCCCTGCCCCAGCCCCAACCTCGCAGTCTGCTTCACAGACAAAAAAGGCCCCCCTTCCCCCGTCCATCGTAGTCCAGGACAAGTCTGCCTGGACAAATATTTCGGCTGCTCTCAATGAGCGCCACATTGCGTTTTCACACGCAAAGTCGGCTTCCGACGGAATCCGCGTGCAAACGCCGGACATCGCCTCCTACAGGCAGCTCCAACATTACCTCAACGTAAGGAAGATCTACTTCCATACGTATACTCCAGTCGAGGAGAAGAAGCTCCGCGTGGTTGTACGCGGAATTCCGAAAGAAGTCGACACAGACTTCATACTTACCGACCTTCAGTCGAAACAGCTTCCAGCTCTGGAAGTCCACCGCTTATTTAAAGCGCGTGGCAAAGCCCCTTACGATTTAGTACAAATCGTACTAGAAAATACCCCTGAAGGCAAAAAGATTTTTAATATAAAATCTATATGCCATATCTCCGGCCTCCGTATCGAGACCCCTCATAAAAAACTCACCCCTGGCCAGTGTCATCGCTGCCAGTTGTACGGGCACTCTGCCCGTAATTGTCACGCACGCCCGCGCTGCGTGAAATGCCTGGGCGACCATGGTACCGCCGACTGTCCTCGTTGTAGGGACACGGCGACTACCCCGCCCGCGTGTGTACTCTGCGGAGAGCAGGGACACACCGCGAATTATCGCGGTTGCCCCCGTGCTCCGCGAGTAAACTCACGGGTGCAGGCGCCAAAGGCCGCGCACTTCCCAGCCCCTTCGTTTCGCCAGTTTCAGGCTCAACCCACAGCCTTCCCAGAGTTGCGTCCTTACGGACACAACGCGTGGTCTCGACCACTATCCTGGGCAAGGAATGCCTTCGCCCCTGTCCCGGCCTTAAGCCAAATTACAGCAGTCCCAAGGGCCCCTAAGGCCCCAAATATGGCCCCTACGGCCCAATCTGTGGCCCCTAAGGCCCCCACTATGGCCCCTAAGGCCACCACTATTGCCCCTCAGGCACCGCCAGTAGTCCCAAAGGCCCCTCAGGCACTGCAGGCTACAAATGCCCCGGTCACCCTCCGTGACCCGCGCTCTAATGCCCCTAAGGCTTCGCCAACTGTCCCGTACGAGCAGGATGCCATGCTCATATATAATCTCAGCCAAATCAACCCGGCTGAAATTAGATATGTAGCAGCCCAAATCCGTGCGCATCAAAAAGACCCATGCGCAATGCTTTGTCTTTTAGATAAGCACGCCGACCTCCTCCAAAAAGTTAGAAACATTTCCTCACCATGAATAATACACCCTCTAGAACGAAACCCCGGTCCCTTACCATCGCATTTTTTAATGCCTTTGGTCTTAAAAAACAAAAGGTAGAGATATCACTCTTCCTTATGAAGCACCAAGTCGACATCTTTTTGGTACAAGAAACCTTATTAAAACCCTCCATCCTCCCTCGTAGTGCTATGATTGCCAACTATAACGTAGTTCGCAACGATAGGCCCACTAGAGGTGGCGGCACTCTAATTTATTACAAACGCTCCTTGCATTGCGTTCCCCTCGACCCTCCCACGCTCACAAACGTTGAAGCTTCTGTCTGTCAGCTAGCCATGACCGGCCATCAACCAGTCATAATAGCTTCCATTTATCAACCTGGCGACAAGACTCCCTTAAATAGCGACTATGAGGCTCTTTTTGCTATGGGACCCTCCGTCATTCTCGGCGGAGATTTCAATAGCAAAAATACTCAGTGGAACTGTTTAACAACCTCCAGCAATGGTAGAGAGTTAGCAGATCTAGCTGAAGTCCTCAATTTTGACATCATCGCCCCCCTTTCTCCGACCCACTATCCTTTTAACGTAAACCACAGACCCGATATCTTGGACATGGCGGTTCTAAAGAATGTAGGCCTGCGCCTTCGTTCAATAGAAGTCCACCATGACCTAGATTCTGACCATCGCCCAGTTGTCCTCCAATTAGGTCCCTCTGACCAACAGATATCCATGAAAACAATACTGGACTGGCACAGGCTCGAGAGCAATCTCGGACCTAGTCCCGATTCAATATTGAACTCAATCCCAGACAGGTTAGGATCGCCTCACGAGACTAACCAAGCGATCGATGCCCTCACTAGCCACATCACGACCGCTATTAGCGATTCGTCTAGGCAAGTTCCAGATATGCCTAGGCATAGATTGAACTTGCCGGATGACGTGAGAGAGCTGTTGAGGGCAAAGAGAGCTGCGACCAGAGCTTATGACTCCTATCCCACCGAATATAACCGAACCCTTCTACGCACTTTACGGACATCTGTAAAGGAACGTATTAAGGCTCTTCGGGAAAGTCAGTGGGATAGCCTACTTGAAACGATCTCACCATCTCACCAAGCCTATTGGAAGTTGGCGAGATCCTTCAAGTCAGATATAGTCACATCTATGCCTCCTCTCTCTAGACCCGACAACTCCGTCGTATTCGACGACGAAGAGAAAGCCGAATGTCTGGCCGACAGCCTAGAGGCCCAGTGCTCTCCTAGCACGCTTCCTATAGACGCTGCCCACCTTAGTATGGTGGACAGCGAAGTCGAACGTCTCTCGGCCCTCCCTCCAACCTGCCCCCTTGCACCCACCACCGCCGATGAGGTGCAAACCATCATCAAAGGTTTCCGTCCAAACAAGGCTCCCGGTCCGGACCGGATCTCCAACAGAGTCTTACGAGTCCTCCCCGCCCAACTGATTTGCCTATTGGTTGCTATCTTCAATAGTGCCATGGCAAACTGCATCTTTCCAACCGCGTGGAAAGAAGCAGACGTCATAGGTATCCCTAAGCCCGGCAAGGACCGCTCCAAGCCCGCCAACTACAGGCCCATCAGTCTCCTCAAGACTATGGGCAAATTATACGAGCGTGTTCTCGTCTCCCGCCTAAGAGATTACATTTTCTCGAACAATCTCTTAATCAACGAACAGTTTGGCTTCAGAGCCTCCCACTCTTGTGTCGAACAGGTGCACCGCCTAACGGAGCACATTCTCGACGGCCTCAACAGATCCAAACCGATGGTAACCGGTGCACTCTTCTTCGATGTAGCGAAAGCATTTGACAAAGTCTGGCACAACGGCTTGATCTACAAGCTGTACCAACTCAAAGTGCCCGACAGTCTCGTGCTCATCCTTCGAGACTTTCTGTCAAATCGTACCTTTCGCTACCGCGTAGAGGGGTCCTATTCATCTCCCCGCCCCATCAGGGCTGGAGTCCCTCAGGGCTCCGTGCTATCCCCTCTTCTCTTTTCAATTTTCATTAACGACATTCCCAGGTCACCGCAAGTAGAGCTAGCTCTATTTGCGGACGACACAGCCCTCTATCACTCTGGCTACCATGCCGGTTACATCATTAAGGCACTACAACGTGCAGCCCAATCCCTAGGTGACTGGTTTAGGATGTGGCGAATAGAGGTAAACCCCGAGAAAAGTGCAGCAGTGTACTTTACTCGGGGTTTCTTCGCTTCAAAACATCCTAAACGATGTCTCACACCTATCACCCTATACGACCGTCCGATCCCTTGGGAGAAGACAGTCAAATACCTAGGTGTCACCTTAGACCGTAGAATGAGCTTTAAACCTCACATAAAACGCGTCCGTCAGACTGCAGCCTTTTACTTTTCAAGGCTCTACTACTATATCGGCAGGAAGAGTAAAATGTCACTTAGAAATAAGTTGACAATTTACAAAGCCTGTATTCGACCCGTGATGACTTACGCTAGTCCAGTGTTCGCTCATGCCAGCCCCTCAGAACTAGAAAGACTCCAAATCCTCCAAAACAAATTCTTACGCTCTGCCTCGGATGCCCCGTGGTATGTGCGTAACGATAATTTGCATCGCGACCTTAACATTCCGTCGATTGCCAGCTTTATGAAAGAAGCGTCTCAACACTTCTTTGATAAAGTCAATCATACGAATCCTCTCATAGTCAAAGCCGCCACCTACTTGTGCCAAAAAGATGTCGAAGCCCGTTTCCGCCGACCGAGGAACGTTCTCGAAGATCCCGACGACGAAATCACATCGTTCGTAAAACAATTCACCACTCACAACAGTACACACCCGACAAGCACTAGATCGAATCAGCGCACTCGCCGGCGAGTGCGAGGACCCTTGCATCATTTTGGCAGGTACAGACATGTACCTGGCCGCTTCTCACCAGTCCGCCCTTCGGACGACGGCCCAAGCCGAGGTCCGAGCCTACAGAGGCGCCCTTGAGGCCTAGTCTGCCCCCCTCGATCGGGCCCACTAGAACGGGGCTCGCGTAGATCGGTCTGTATGCACAGACCAGTCTGTGTTGCAGCGCCGAGCTACGCGATGCAACCACTAGTCGGGTTGACCTCTTGGTCGGGTGCCTTCAGCACCCGACACGGTCCGATCGCGCCGCTAGTACGCTAGTAAAAAAAAAAAAAAAAAAAAAAAAAAGGGAATAACCCTATGTGTGCATTGCCCAGTATGATCGTGTCATAGATTAATAAAAGGTTACCTACCTTTTAATAAAACAAATTACAGAGAAGTAAATCTATAGTCAAGTGAAACGCAACGAGTAAATACAAATAAGTTTATAAATACCGCTCTGATTACTCACTTCCCGTCCGTGGTTGATGACTTCCATCGGACATCTCAATGCTCTTGATATATCGATGAGATTATCTCAAAGTAATTCCTATAAGGCCGAATGCAGACGTGCTTGGTTTTAATGATTTGCATTATGTACAAAATACGTTACCATAGTTATATAGCGTTTGAATTGTTTTTTTTATAAAACTTGCTTTACTTATTTAATTTTGAATGAAATGTTTGTAACGAGAAGTTAAATAATCCACGGACGCTTTAGAACAGTGTTTCCCAAACATTGTTCTGCCATAGCCCGGTAATTTTCACACTGCCCCTTTGTGACCCACTTGTCACTTGCCACTTGCCACGTGTAATTATAAAAGCAAACTAGTTTCATTAGGTAAAATAATACACATTTAATCACTTAATTTTTGTCGAATACTTTGCACGTTGCCTATGTTTACTAAATAATTCAAGTACCCCGTAAATGACGAAAGTTTAAGAAGAATATTTACCATGCGTCGATCGATAGTAGATATTATTTTATAAACATGGCGGGAATGCTGCATCCCGGTATTTTATTTTGGTGGCCCGGTACCGGGTTGCAACCCGGCAAATGGGAAACGCTGCTTTAGAATGAACCTCACCGAAACCTTACTAGGCATCTGAATCAGTCCGCACTACTCCGCACATGACTATTGTAGAAGCTGATCTGCTATGTCGTATTAGGATGAAAATGATTTTATGATTTCGATGATGAAAGTTGACAAAAAGATAATCAAATATGAAATTAATGACAACTTAGTTGTATTTTATGTTCAAATACTTATCTAATTTTCAAATGTTTGTATCACTTTAATTTCAGACCATGTCAACTCTTCGAGTAAAAAAACCCAAAAATTGTAAAATACTCCCAAAATTAACCCGTAAATTGGTACAATGAACTGCATACTATTAAATAAACACCTGAAATTTTTGTAACAAAAAAAATATATACATTACATACAAATCATTAAAGTAGGTACACTAACAGTTCCAAAACTGTAATTACCAACAAAAATAAAAGAACGTCGTACATTTGTCATCGGCCTAACCGCTTCGCCTCAAATGTTTATTCAGATGCGGACCATCGCAGAGTGTACCTCGATTTAGTGGAAATTAAGAGGACGATATGCCGGGGATGCTAAAATAACAATGAGTGAGTAAAAATAATACACGACAGAGACAACCCTAATGAATATAACTGTTGTTTTATTACATCTAAAACACGTTTCGGAAATGTTTGTTTAGAGAAAATTATGGAATGAGCCATATTTTAGCATCAGTGCACAACAATTTAGGTACTTCTGGACATGTTATTATGCCTCTTCAAAATGAGGATTTTGCCGTAGTAAGCAGGGTAGTGATCGCAATTTTGTCAACGCTGGAAAGGAGACACCTACTTCTAGTTGAACTCTTTTGGTCACCTATTACTCCAATAGGATGATAACAGGTGAAACTATTGTTTGTCGGAGTGACTCATTAACCATCGTAATACATAATTATATAAATTGCAGACAGCATTATAAAACAATTATTTCAAATATAGACTCGCACGGGCTTTTATAATAAATGGATTAAAAAAAGAAATTCATACGTATCCTCAAAAGGGGAATGCGCTGAAGTTTTTCGAAAATGGTATCCATAACTCTTCGAAGCGAAAGAGATTAAACTAAACAAGAATAAAAACTGGTCAAGCGCAAGAAGAACTGTGTCAGATAAGTAGGCAAAAAATATTTTTGTCATGGTTCCGGACAGGAAAGGTTCCCAGTCAAAGGGTAAATTTATCGTTTGGCTACTTATAGCCGTATTTTACTAGCCTAAAATAGAAGAACTCTAGGCCACCCGCCCCCCCTCCTAAGAGGCGATTTAATGAGCTCTGAAAAATTTCGAATTAAAATTAAAAAAAAATTATACCTACAGCATATAAAAACATTGACAACTAAAAATACTATACGTATTCCAATAATAGGCATATTATTGAAAACTGAAGTAAAAGCAAAAGGAAAATAGAGAAAACTAGATTTTCGTATTTTCCCCATTAATTCTCTCAACTGAGATTAATAACATTACAGGCGTGTTGTTTGGTATATACAATTTTGTCAATTATTATTTTAGTGACGCGGTACCCTAAAAGGCAATGTTTGTGAATCGAGTTCCGAGTTTATTTTCAAAGGGCCATAATCATCGAACGCGAACTTTATTACGCTCCGCGAGGATCTTTAGATGTAAACTGTAAACACTGGCGCTGAGGGAGTATGCGAGATGTAAACAAATTAACAAGGATACCTCCTTGTTTCCCGTTAATGTTTTAACTTGCTCTTAATTTTTATTTTAAACGAGCTTTATGTTTATTTTAATGCCTTTATTATTTTCAATGAATTTTTTTTTGAGTAACATATAGATTAGTGTTTGATGTATTATAATGAATGTTTTATAAAGTGATGATATTTCGGCGCTGTTGCAATAATATATATATATATATAATAGCTTCATGATCATACCTACCGTGATCATAGCGATTGCAATATTGTTGACGTATTGTAGAAACTCGAAAAATATTACTTACGTTCTGAAGTATTGTACGAAGATAGGTGTGATGCTATCAAAGAAATAAACAAAAAAAGTGAGTGATAAAAGAATGGTTATTCGAATACGCATAGATTACACCACTGACAGATTGCTTTAAAAAATTCTAAGCAAAGGACTAGATTTGCTGTTAGCAGATTCATAAAAAAGTGTGTATAAATTCATATTGTTAGATTGCTGGCCTAAGGTGTCAATGCGAATGAACTAAGATTGTATTAATTTATCTACTTTCAAAAAAGACGACGGTATAAATGTCTATATAAAACGATAACGTTCTTTAAAAATGATAATAACAATAAAACTCCATCCAAACTTAACAGTTGTTTACGATTCTCGTAACTGACAAAGGGTAATAAAAAGTTAGGAAAAACAAAGATCATTCTGGATCGCAACATTATATTTCCCTCCCAAACTTTTGCAATGAAATCATCAGACGGCGCGAACAAAAATATTAAAAACAGAACATTTAACATCTTCAGCCATGTGTCGCGTAATTTCTTGAGGCGTCAAAAGATATGCAGATGGATCTCGTTATATTATTTTTAGCGTTCAACTCTATAATTGGAAGGACGGGACATTTGAATCAACGCAGCGTCTTTTGTTTTTTTAGATGTAGGTACTAGCCAGCCAGTAAAACATAAAAACAATACTGGCAGCATAGAAAAATCACGCCGGGCTACTGTGTATTTAATTTGATCTCTGTTTTAGATTTAGAGTCGATTTTACATAACTTTTTTAATTTGACACCGTTTTTTGTGTAACTCCTAACATACGCTCTTTTCCAGGTTGACCTTTCAATAGTTTTGAGTTCACCCGAATCCGAAAAGAAAGTTAAATAAGGTTGACAGCATTCAAAAATAAAAAAAATATTTTTTAGAATCTGTGACAAACAAAAAATCACCGCCCATCATCATTTGGTGACTTATTTCACGTTTTTTTTTTGGAATATGTGCAGTATTATTTTTAAGATAACCCAGTATGTAAATTTGAAATACTAATCATGTCTAATTTAAACAATGAGTTTAAACTCCATATTTATTAAAATAAGTGCATTTGCTCTGTCATCTAACGCCAAGCGTTAAACACTGAATTTAATAATATACGGAATACTAGAAATACAGACAGACTCACTACCACAGTTTTAGGTTGAATTTGTATTAAAGCGCTGACGTTTTTATGCTAAAATATGGAGATAAAGTCATTAGCAATTTTTACTTTAATGAGAAGATGTCGCCTGGCCCCGAATGGCGGCCTGTCTTCGTCTATGGTCAGCAAAATATTATCATATAAATTTCGTTATCTTCCAACCAAATTATATTCGTGGCATTTCTTTAAATTAAATGACATTTTGAAGTTTTATGTTCACCCTTTTCGGTGATAAACGATATTGCCATCCAGTTTACCTGACTTTTGAAATGTTTAAAATATTACGGTAATATTATTTTTTTGCTTGAAATGATTGCGAAATTTCTCATTATGATTGTATTTGCAGATACATCATGTACTATCTCTACTTATATGTCTTTTGTGTATATTTCGTAAATAATTTTATTTTTCTATAAATGTACCTACATAACCTATACCATGTAACCATTATGTAGGTATAACATTTTGGCAGTGTTATTTTAATTTTTTTACCATAAATGTTTTTAATATAAATATTAAATATATCGGTTCAGCTATTTATTTTGAAACACGATGTGACGCACACAGAAATGTAGCTGTGTAAGGTCCATTCAACCGAGACCCCGCCGCAGCAAAATAATACGTCTTGGCGCGTCACAGTGTGTTACAAAATTAAAAGTCTGAATCAAAATATAAAATTTGTCAAAAAATATTCATGTCATTCTATGTTCGTCTGTTTAAATATATCTATATTTTTAGTCCATAACAGTTATCGTATTAAAGTGAATCGAATAATTTTAAGATCTAACTTTTTTACTTTACAGAATAAGTACTTTTCTTGATTCTTCTAAATGTATCGATATTTTGCTCTGTGTTAAATGTACACAAATAACACAGGTCATAATTGTATTATGTTGTTAATTATTAAAGGTGATTAAATTGAGTATGTCTTTTAAAAATGAATTTTCAAGTTACATACTTGTTATTATAAGTAAAATAGTGAATATATAAATTAAGTTTCGTTATCCTGATATTTGATGATTTCTTATCAAATATCAGGATAAAGAAACTTAAACTTAATCAATAAATCAAGTTTCCTTATCTTGATATTTGATAAGAAATTACCAAATATCAGGATAAGGAAACTTAATTTCAAACTTATCACTATTTGGAACAGACTTTTTGAAGATGTTTGAATTTTTAATATTAAATAACTCTTTATAAAACATTGGAAACCACAAGTAAGTCCTATTACAGAAATAATTACAACACGACCAAGTAAACATTTTCTAGCGACAACAGTTTGTCAGCGGCTTACTCGGTGAGCCTCGCGACAGATTTGTCCGGCAGTGTGACTTGTGTAATAGTCGTTGAAACTCTTTGTCATTTCGCGAGATGCGTTGCAGGCGGTTTAAAGCTGGATATTATGTTAAGAAGATCGCAAAGCTTAGTTTAGTATTATATATTTCAAATGCATTATTTGAAATATAATGTGCAACTGTAAATAGCTTTTCATAAACTTATATCCATTTGGCACAAATGTTGTAAATCTGATTCTGAAGTTTAATTATGTGCTGGGTAAAGTGAAGATTGAGGAAGTTTTAAAATATAAATTTTAAATGCATTAATTGAAATGTATGATTTACAACTTACACTTACAAAGTATGTTTTGTTTAACTTTCTACCTGTCTAGGCCTGGACGTTATATAATTGATTCAAAAAACCAATTTAATACAAACTAAAATCCATAAATCATGTCTTATTTTTCTTATAATGACTATTTTTCAAGGTTTTTGTCTGGAGTCAAAGCTTTCCAAACATCTCTGATGTGACTTGTATTGACAACTTCTTGCGAAAGAAGTGCCTTCCGAAGCTCAACTATTTCCAGATTCAAATCGATTCAGAGAATATCGGTTCCTTAATTTACCTTACCTGGAACTAAACCCAGGACCCTTGCGTGGTTAGTTGGTGGACCACCGCACCAATACATGTAGCTTCTAGTTTAGACATATTTATCAAGCTAACATTTTTGCTCCAGCTCCCAAGATTCGACTATTGCTTTGTCGGCGGAATTGAATTTAGGTACTGTACAGACAACGGCAGGTCAACCTACCCAAAAAGTAAAAGGTCATTGAATTGATTTTCAACTTTAAGTCCAACAAATAGAGATCAATATCAATTGCGAAAATTTGACGTTTTGTGGTAGGTTGATGTGCTGTTGTCTGTAATTTTTTTTTATATTATTTTATTTTAATCTTGTCCTAACCTTTTGAAAGCATGTCCCGAGGCTAAAGACAATTTTTTCAGTTTTGCATTTTAAACTACGACATCTATGAGATAATATAATAAGTATAATAGTGGTCGTCACTTGTAAGATTAAATACATTGTTTCTTAAACTATTAATATTAAATTAGAATATATCATTCGTTATCGATTAAGCTGCAGCATTAACTCAAACCTTAGTGGTTTTCTAGTGCTGTTTTTACTATGCCACTTGTTTACTTTGTATATGGTGATAAATGAAAAAAAAAAGTATTACACCTTCAATGTCCTAAACCATAAACCAGACGAAAGGGATCATAGTCCACCGTATTTGTTCAGCCCGATACCTTTCCAATATTTCAGAGAGTGACTGTATTTTTTCGGTGGAACTCATCGGAGCTGAACGTAGCTCAGCCTCATATCTCTCGATTCGCACGTAAGGGAAAACAAACGGTACCAGTGAAATAACATTCCGACCACTTATATCAGATTTCTTATTGTTCCTGAGTTCATTCCATTAACGATTGTGTTAGAGACACTTTCTCTCAATGTTTTCTTTGAGGATATAGGAGAACTTGTTTTCGTTAAATTCTTTTGTTTTTCCTGGGACTAGGATGGTTTCCATCTTTATTCGTTGTAAAGTAAAGCAAAGTAACAGCCTATAATCATCCCACGGCAGGGAAAAGGCCTCCATCATTGAATTTAAGTTACCACATCAATGAAGGGAACTGGCATAATCATCACGCTTGCCAAATGCGGGTTGGTGATCACAAACCCGAGCAACATTCGAAAATGTTGCTATTATACTCGTAATTTACACAAAGTAAATGCGATCCACGTACTTACCATTTAATATGTATTGATTGATATGTAAAGAAATACATCTTTTTCTTTACATATCTCAAAGAAATACAACTTTTTCTTTACATATCAAATAGGTATTTAAATATTGATTCTTCTTAATATTAATATAAATGAAAATGGTTTCAGTAGGAAAATTTATGCTCAGAGCAATTTTAATAATTATCAATGTTTTCCATATTACCTGTAACAACAAAACATTATTTTCTTACCTAGGTAAGTAACACGCGGCATTGTAAATGCATCGTTAATGTAAAGTGCAAACTCTTTAGCTTTAAAATATTAGTATACATTATTTTTATTTTATTTTTTTAATTTTGTTTTTATTCAGGAAATCAACAGCGATACACTGTGTAAGACATCTTAGTTCATTTAAAATTATAGCTAATTACAGATTTCCACAAATTTACATAAAGAGTTTTATATAGTATAGATGTAATACTATTGAATATAGGCCATGAAATAAATTTGGTCACTTTCAGTGTCTTCTAAATATGAAATTCTATAAGACAACCCGTTGCTCAAATATTTGGGGCAGTTAATTCACTGAGTGGGTAAATACAGACTTACGTAGGTTAATTCGGGGCATTATGTACTGTTCATTAGTGAGTGTTCATTATACGCATTACAGCATCAGAACGTTTTCAATATTCGAAATGTTTATTTACAGAATTTCGTTTTTCGAGGACTGGATTTAATGGACATGTAGTTCAAGGGATGCGGAACTAAAGTTGGGCCAGACGTTATGGAGAAGAGAAGAGAATCTTACTAATTGCGTTTAAAACGAAAATTGAGCATCAAATCATGCATCATGATCACCAGCCTATGTTAGTCCAATGCGGGACAAAGGCCTCTCTAATGAAAATAAGAGATAGTATTCTTGTAATAATTTTAGCTATCAGTGTTTTAACTTGAATTGAAAAAAAATTATGTCTCAGGCGGGACTCGAACCTGCATCTCCTCGCATGCCGGGCGCGGTGGCACCGGTGGCTAAATGGTAAAGCGCCACGCCTGCATGTTAGTTAACGGCTATTATAATTACAATTAAATTGATTAAATGTACTACTCGTAATACTAATAATACTTGAAATCCCGGAAAAAAGTACAGATCCCGTGGGATCACTATGTTAGTTTTTTATATTGAAAGGGATCAACATGATTTTTTTCACAGTGGTAGTTTACGGGCTAGGGTATAGCATAGGCAATTCGCCTACGTTCGCAGTTTCATCTGCGAACGTAGACGCGGGCAACAACTACTATCTCAATAAATTAGTTTTATATTTCCATAGTCAATAAGTTATTTCTGTTTATTGATGCTTACAGTTAAATAAGGTAGTAATAGACTGATGTGTCTGATGATGATGATTGTTATAGGATATCCACAGTAAGGCTCCTGTACTACAATTATTAATTACCAACATTTATTTAAATAATTCAGATATAAGAACTTAATAACAAATATAATCATCATTTTTATTTTTTTTAGGTAGGTAAGTATTTACCGTTTTTAATCGAAGTCAAAAAGGAGGAGGTTCTATGTTCGTCTGTTTAAATATATCAATATTTTAGTCCATAACAATTATCGTATTAAAGTAAATAGAATAATTTTAAGATCTAACTTTTTTACTTTACAGAATAAGTACTTTTCTTCTAAATGTATCGATATTTTGCTCTGTGTTAAATGTACACAAATAATACAGGTCATAATTGTATTAAGTTTAGCGTCGTAAGTAAAAGTAGGTGAAGGGGTAGACATTGTAGTACCTAAGTGCTATACAGAAAGACAATCACAGTGAAATGAAAACCGGAACAGCATTTTAAAATTTCACAATTAAGTGGTATTCCGTAGAACCATGCGCAAACCTCGCGAGTAATTGTAGCTTGAAAAATAAAAGTTTCGCTCACTGCAAATGGCGTAAGCTACACGGTTCTAGTCTCTTACACTAACAGGATTGCAGTAGCTTTAAATATGCAACATTAAATTTCACATAAAAGTTCCTGCAGAGAGGTTTTGATGCTTTCGGGCACACTTTTCAAACATTTTGACATGAATTTTGCCGGCCTTTGAATGTTGTTGAGTGTGTGTTTCGTAGCGCATCAAAGTTGTTTATGCCATTCGCATAGACATAAAAACAGGTACTTTTTAGTTACAAAAGCTCTAGGATGAATAGTTACAGTTTCATGTTTGTCAGTCGTTTTATACGGATATTGATGGCTCAATCACAAAAAGAGCCTATAAATTATTTTCAGGCTTATTACGTGGACGCGATCGCAGGAGCTGTGTAAACTCTATCAAACTTGCGATTGCCTTAGCAATAAGGCTGAAAATTATTTCATATTGTTATTTTTTCAGATTTCGACTACTGATACATCAATGTTTGTTCAGTATTAACGGTGTTATGCTCTGGGAGGGTTCATTTGTAGGCATTGGCTGGAGTTGAAATATAAAAAAATTTTTTTTCATAACTATGTTTAACGATTCAAGTCAAGTATACTTATTATATCGTAGTCATAGGTTTCAATTCCAACTCATCGGTTTTATGGCCTGCCAAAATTCAAGCTCCTTGTAAGAAATCAAACTTTTTTTTTTGACGGACCTATCACTGAAACCTTACATGGAAGGCTTTATTCAGTTAAACCGGGCAGAATTTGCCGAACGCTGAGGGCGCTCAGGCTAGGTCCGCCACGCAAGCGGTCAAACTGCGGTCACTAACCCCACGGAATCTTCCAATTGTGGCTATTATGCCCTTTACCATAGGCCAAACTGCAGTGGCGTGGCCATTATGTCAAAATCCTTATCTTCTAGAAACCTATATGTCCAGCTGTGGGCTGGTATGGGCTAGCAATGATGGTGATATAGTTAGATAACCTAGTTGTGTTATATTTTACGATATTGACGAAAGTATAGATAACCATATACTTATGCCATTACAAGTAATGTTAATTGTTTTCGAATCTTTTCACATTGGAATTTCTTGAAAGCACAAAGTTAAGTGTTGTTTAATGAAAACGGTCATTACTTACTTGTTAAATAGTTGTAGACGCCATAACAACTGTTTTTCGATTAGTCAAGAAAGACGACGCCAAACTCATTAGGGTTGTCAATCATTTCACTTTTACTTAAGTATTAGAAAAAAATATTTTTTTAACAGCAAATGAATACTACTTATAGTGTAGTTTTTGTATAGTTTGTATTGTTTACATGGTTTATTTTTATTAAAAGTAAGCCAGTTTGCATCTTGCAACACTAAACACAATTTGAAACTAGTTATATACACAGAAGTCACTAAATGTTGTAGATAAATTGTTTTTCTTAAAATAAATAGGATCTTACTTCAGTATTAAAATGTTCGATTTAAATGTGTATATTTCAAAGCTATTTTAATAGTACATTTTTCAGGTACAAGCCGTTTTTAGCATAAGCTTTGATAGGATAGGAATATTAAAAAAAAGTAGTCAAATACTAACTTCATTTAATGTATTAATACACAAAATGTAAATGAAAACATATATTGCACACATCCCTGGTTCAGACAGTCGGTATCCACTAACTGACGTGACTATTAGTTGAGTCATCACAATCGTGGTAACAGTAAGTACAAAGATAAAAGTTCCGTTACGCGCTACTATCAGAGCTAAGTGCGTAATACTTTCCGGAAACCTTTTACAGGAGTGAATCGAAAACTGGGAAACAACCTACTGTGAGTACTACCGCACAATAACATTTGTGTAAGTTTTACTACTACGCTACTACCCACCCATATACAAAAAAATAAGCTAGGAACGGCCAATAAGCTATTGTGTACAATGTTTTTAAAGTTTCTATCTCCAAAAAATAAGCTAAACATGCTAAGCTGACATTGTAAAGTTGGATTTGTTTAAACTTGGATTGTGTATTTATTTCTTATATTTTATTCGAGTTGTAGAGCCTTGGGATTCAGTTCAGCAGATTGACGTAATTTCGACTTTGCCGGGTTATAAAAAAAGTACAGAAGGAAAAGGTTAGAAAGATTTTCTTCTCTTCAGTTTCACTACCCGGCAAAATTGAAGGGCCTTGAATCTTTAACAGATTCATAGCCCAATAGAAATTAACACACATGGATAATGTATCATAGAAGTAAATGTTTCTCCCGTTGATTTTAATTTTAAACTGTATGTATGGTTATAAGTCTATACCCATACCTACATAAATTTCGACAATTTGGTTTTCATTTAGTAGTCACCAGTCAGAATTTATAATTAACAGCCGAACTGTCTATATAAGCTTAACATTAAGTAAGGAATAGTCCTATGTGTGCATTGCCCAGTATGATCGTGTCATAGATTAATAAAAGGTTTTCTACCTTTTATTAAAACAAATTACCGAGAAGTAAATCTATAGTCAAGTGAAACGCAACGAGTAAATACAAATAAGTTTATAAATACCGCTCTGATTACTCACTTCCCGTCCGTGGTTGATGACTTCCATCGGACATCTCAATGCTCTTGATATATCGATGAGATTATCTCAAAGTAATTCCTATAAGGCCGAATGCAGACGTGCTTGGTTTTAAATAAAGATTTAATAATGATTTGCATTATGTACAAAATACGTTACCATAGTTATACAGCGTTTGAATTGTTTTTTTTATAAAACTTGCTTTACTTATTTAATTTTGAATGAAATGTTTGTAACGAGAAGTTAAATAATCCACGGACGCTTTAGAACAGTGTTTCCCAAACATTGTTCTGCCATAGCCCGGTAATTTTCACACTGCCCCTTTGTGACCCACTTGTCACTTGCCACTTGCCACGTGTAATTTTAAAAGCAAACTAGTTTCAGTAGGTAAAATAATACACATTTAATCACTTAATTTTTGTCGAATACTTTGCACGCTGCCTATGTTTACTAAAGAATTCAAGTACCCCGTAAATGACGAAAGTTTAAGAAGAATATTTACCATGCGTCGAACGATAGTAGATATTATTTTATAAACATGGCGGGAATGCTGCATCCCGGTATTTTATTTTGGTGGCCCGGTACCGGGTTGCGACCCGGCAAATGGGAAACGCTGCTTTATAATGAACCTCACCGAAACCTTACTAGGCATCTGAATCAGTCCGCACTACTCCGCACATGACAATTGTAGAAGCTAATCTGCTGTTTCGTATTAGGATGAAAATGATTTTATGATTTCGATGATGAAAGTTGACAAAAAGATAATCAAATATGAAATTAATGACAACTTAGTTGTACTTTATGTTCAAATACTTCTCTAATTTTCAAATGTTTGTATCACTTTAATTTCAGACCATGTCAACTCTTCGAGTAAAAAAAACCCAAAAAATATTAACTACTGCTCAATTGAACTCATAAATTGGTACAATAAATACATACCATCAGTTTCAAAATTACTAACATGTTTAGTAAATATATAACATACAAACCATTTAAGTAGGTACACTAACAGTTCCAAAACTGTAATTACCAACAAAAATAAAATAACGTCGTACATTTGTCATCGGCCTAACCGCTTCGCCTCAAATGTTTATTCAGATGCGGACCATCGCAGAGTGTACCTCGATTTAGTGGAAATTAAGAGGACGATATGCCGGGGATGCTAAAATAACAATGAGTGAGTAAAAATAATACACGACAGAGACAACCCTAATGAATATAACTGTTGTTTTATTACATCTAAAACACGTTTCGGAAATGTTTGTTTAGAGAAAATTATGGAATGAGCCATATTTTAGCATCAGTGCACAACAATTTAAGTACTTCTGGACATGTTATTATACCTCTTCAAATGGAGGATTTTGCTGTAGTAAGCAGGGTAGTGATAGTAATTTTGTCAACGCTGGAAAGGAGACACCTACTTCTAGCTGAACTCTTTTGGTCACCTATTACTCCAATAGTATGATAACAGGTGAAACTATTCTTTGTCGGAGTGACTCATTAACCATCGTAATACATAATTATATAAATTGCAGACAGCATTATAAAACAATTATTTCAAATATAGACTCGCACGGACTTCAAAAATAAATCGATTAAAAAAAGAAATTCATACGTATCTTCAAAAGGGGAATGCGCTGAAGTTTTTCGAAAATGGTATCCATAACTCTTCGAAGCGAAAGAGATTAAACTAAACAAGAATAAAAACTGGTCAAGCGCAAGAAGAACTGTGTCAGCTAAGTAGGCAAAAAATATTTTTGTCAAGGTTCAGGACAGGAAGGGTTCCCAGTCAAAGGGTAAATTTATCGTTTGGCTACTTATAGCCGTATTTTACTAGCCTAAAATAGAAGAACACTAGGCCCCCCCCCCCTCCTTGTCGTGTTTTTGTGGGTTTCGTAAGAGGCGATTTAATGAGCTCTGAAAAATTTCGAATTAAAATTCAAATTTTTTTAAACCTACAGCATATAAAAACATTGACAACTAAAAATACTATACGTATTCCAATAATAGGCATATTATTGAAAACTGAAGTAAAAGCAAAAGGAAAATAGAGAAAACTAGATTTTCGTATTTTCCCCATTAATTCTCTCAACTGAAATTAATAACATTACAGGCGTGTTGTTTGGTATATACAATTTTGTCAATTATTATTTTAGTGACGCGGTACCCTAAAAGGCAATGTTTGTGAATCGAGTTCCGAGTTTATTTTCAAAGGGCCATAATCATCGAACGCGAACTTTATTACGCTCCGCGAGGATCTTTAGATGTAAACTGTAAACACTGGCGCTGAGGGAGTATGCGAGATGTAAACAAATTAACAAGGATACCTCCTTGTTTCCCGTTAATGTTTTAACTTGCTCTTAATTTTTATTTTAAACGAGCTTAATGTTTATTTTAATGCCTTTATTATTTTCAATGAATTTTTTTTGAGTAACATTTAGATTAGTGTTTGATGTATTATAATGAATGTTTTATAAAGTGATGATATTTCGGCGCTGTTGCAATAATATATATATATATATAATAGCTTCTTGATCATACCTACCCTGATCATAGCGATTGCAATATTTTTGACGTATTGTAGAAACTCGAAAAATATTACTTACGTTCTGAAGTATTATACGACGATAGGTGTGATGCTATCAAAGAAATAAACAAAAAAAGTGATAAAAGAATGGTTATTTGAATACGCATAGTTTACACCACTGACAGATTGCTTTAAAAAATTCTGAGCAAAGGACTCGATTTGCTGTTAGCAGATTCATAAAAAAGTGTGTATAAATTCATATTGTTAGATTGCTGGCCTAAGGTGTCAATGCGAATGAACTAAGATTGTATTAATTTATCTACTTTCAAAAAAGACGACGGTATAAATGTCTATATAAAACGATAACGTTCTTTAAAAATGATAATAACAATAAAACTCCATCCAAACTTAACAGTTGTTTACGATTCTCGTAACTGACAAAGGGTAATAAAAAGTTAGGAAAAACAAAGATCATTCTGGATCGCAACATTATATTTCCCTCCCAAACTTTTGCAATGAAATCATCAGACGGCGCGAACAAAAATATTAAAAACAGAACATTTAACATCTTCAGCCATGTGTCGCGTAATTTCTTGAGGCGTCAAAAGATATGCAGATGGATCTCGTTATATTATTTTTAGCGTTCAACTCTATAATTGGAAGGACGGGACATTTGAATCAACGCAGCGTCTTTTGTTTTTTTAGATGTAGGTACTAGCCAGCCAGTAAAACATAAAAACAATACTGGCAGCATAGAAAAATCACACCGGGCTACTGTGTATTTAATTTGATCTCTGTTTTAGATTTAGAGTCGATTTACATAACTTTTTTAATTTGACACCGTTTTTTGTGTAACTCCTAACATACGCTCTTTTCCAGGTTGACCTTTCAATAGTTTTGAGTTCACCCGAATCCGAAAAGAAAGTTAAATAAGGTTGACAGCATTCAAAAATAAAAAAAATATTTTTTAGAATCTGTGACAAACAAAAAATCACCGCCCATCATCATTTGGTGACTTATTTCACGTTTTTTTTTTGGAATATGTGCAGTATTATTTTTAAGATAACCCAGTATGTAAATTTGAAATACTAATCATGTCTAATTTAAACAATGAGTTTAAACTCCATATTTATTAAAATAAGTGCATTTGCTCTGTCATCTAACGCCAAGCGTTAAACACTGAATTTAATAATATACGGAATACTAGAAATACAGACAGACTCACTACCACAGTTTTAGGTTGAATTTGTATTAAAGCGCTGACGTTTTTATGCTAAAATATGGAGATAAAGTCATTAGCAATTTTTACTTTAATGAGAAGATGTCGCCTGGCCCCGAATGGCGGCCTGTCTTCGTCTATGGTCAGCAAAATATTATCATATAAATTTCGTTATCTGCCAACCAAATTATATTCGTGGCATTTCTTTAAATTAAATGACATTTTGAAGTTTTATGTTCACCCTTTTCGGTGATAAACGATATTGCCATCCAGTTTACCTGACTTTTGAAATGTTTAAAATTTTACGGTAATATTATTTTTTTGCTTGAAATGATTGCGAAGTTTCTCATTATGATTGTATTTGCAGATACATCATGTACTATCTCTACTTATATGTCTTTTGTGTATATTTCGTAAATAATTTTATTTTTCTATAAATGTACCTACATAACCTATACCATGTAACCATTATGTAGGTATAACATTTTGGCAGTGTTATTTTAATTTTTTTACCATAAATGTTTTTAATATAAATATTAAATATATCGGTTCAGCTATTTATTTTGAAACACGATGTGACGCACACAGAAATGTAGCTGTGTAAGGTCCATTCAACCGAGACCCCGCCGCAGCAAAATAATACGTCTTGGCGCGTCACAGTGTGTTACAAATTTAAAAGTCTGAATCAAAATATAAAATTTGTCAAAAAATATTTTTAATAAAAAAATCAATAACACTGCCATGATGTTATACATAATGGTCCAATAACGTGGGCTTCGTTTTCCAGGAGGTTCAAAAAGCACGGTGTATATTCCAATGTTAGGAAGAAAAAAGTACCGGCCTGTAATCATCCCACTGCAGGATAAAAGCCTTCATCATTGAATTCAAGTTACCATACCACGCTTCACAATCAAAGCAGTGATCACATTCTCGACCAATGTTCGAAACTCTTGTTGCCGTCCCGGGATCGAACCCAGAACCCGTGATCTTGGCCCTGTACAGGCCTTACTCAGCACCACAATGTCCGTATTTCCGAATCCATCTGTCCCTATCACTCATACTGATGTCTTAAAGTATCTGAAAGAGACAGATATATCCGTAAATACGAGCTTCGTGTTGCAGAGTAATAGTAAGGCATCTGAAATCACTAGTAAGAGGTACTGAACTAACGGGGCGTTTGCAAGATTTTTAATTCGGTGGCATAAAGAGAGATAGATTAGGTAAGGCTCAATACATTCGTGTCTATGAAACCATTAGTTGTTTAGTAGTTGGCACACCGACAGCAGAGCCACCGACGGGATCCCGCGGTTAAAAGTAGCACGCTTCAAACCCCAAGCGATAACCGGTTGCCGCGATAACAATTGATTTTAATTGTGTCTGGAATATCCGGTTGTCAAAGGGTTAAATTCATCAGGAATAATGTAGGCTTCTAATGGTAAAAGATTTTTCAAATCGGTCCCGTAGTTTTGGAGCCTTTTCAATACAAACAAACAATCAAATCTTTCCTCTTTTTAATAAGTATTACTGTAGATTTATTTTTGAACATGGTCCATATTTTTTTTTGTATAAATAGAAATAGGGATTTTTTCAACAGTTGATGGGAACAACTTTGAGGTAAGTACATCTGATCAAACCTAATCAAACAAAACCTGTATCAAAAAACTGACAAACTATAAAAACAAAAGAATAGAACTGTTCTCTTTTTCTTCGGCCAAAACACATGCCAGATCTTAGCAACAATTACTTACCTTCAAATTTAATAACTTAACTAAGGTTTTCGATGCACATTAAATCATTCATCTTATTATTATTACAAGTTACGCGAAATCTAAACGTTTCTCGCATTCTATTTATAAACACAGATTATATTAACATAACCTCTTCGTTTACACGCCGCCGACTTATTAGCACATAAAAAGTTATTCATAAGATAACACCGACAAACATAAATTAAATTCACAAAGGAAGATTCCTCCATACGCATAAGGTACGTCCGCCGTTTCTCATTTCCCTTATTACTAGGATACCGTGGAGTCGTTTAAAAACGAAAGTATAAAGAACGTAATCTATCGTTTTAGCTTATTCATAGCTTTTGCCCATATGAATTCGTATGCGGATTCAATGTAGTCTGATCCATGAACAATCCCTAAACGATCACTATGAAGCAATAAACCACCATCATCATCATTGAAAATACATTCCTTGATAATTTTTAGTTGATAATACGCCTAATCTAATTAAAAATGAACTCTAAATTATCAGCGGCTTCCCAGCTTCTTAGCTCACTTTACTCCAATTTTATTAAGATTTAATAAACATACATAACAGGCTTCTTCAATATAAAGATTTGACTATATTAATCACGATTGACAGTTTGGCAATGGCAGAAAAAAAACGCTTTTGGATGTAATTATTTAGCATTTAGCATATATTTAGCACCTAAGTCATGTACAATGCAGTAAATAACAAAAATAAAATAAAAAATAATCGTTTGGCATTACTATTTTACCAAAAAACGAAATATAGTGGTGTGCCATTATGTTTTTTGGTACGGCCCAATTTTTCTATTGATTCCCTTATCTTCAGACGAAAATTTTAAATATTTATTTGAAATTGCTAACTTTTTTCAGATCATGTTCAAATTTCAAATTCAATTAATATTCTAAGCCAGTTGGGAATATAATACCAATCTCGAAGTCCGGTTTACACTTGACGCTTCTTTGTTTTATACGTCGGAAGCACGTGGCGTAATAAATATTCACTTGCCTTCCATTTGTTTTCACCTCTTAGGCCTCATAAAATTAATGTCCCTATATTAATATTTATTAATATATAACCGTCTAGAACATTGTATAAAGCCACGCATGATAAAATGGTAAGTAAACTTTATGATGCTATAAACTGGTATTATGCTCCCGCGTCGTATGAATTTTCCACTCGTTTTAATAGTCGCATCTTGTTCATTCTCATATAGAGAAAAAGAGATGATGTTAGTTGTAAATTTTACAGTCGATTATGAGAATTAATGATATTACCAAGTTGATCTACGTGTCGATCTTTCAAGCATTTCTTGTAAGAGTGATGGTAGGATAAATTTTGTTTTTTATTAGTCAGTTTAATTGATATATGATTTATTCTGATTAGAAATAAATAGTAGTACACAGAGTTTTATTTTATTTAATACTGTCTCGTAAAGCAATTATTATTGTAATTTATAAAGTCTAAACATGTATTTATGTCATCGCGATTGTTTGTGACTAAATATTTTTCTGGAATTAGTATATTGATATACTGCTGTGAAAAAAATTATTTGTAAGTAAGTACCAATTGAGTAAGTTTTTTAAAATATTCGTTCATTTAAAAAAAAGGACTGAAACGTCTAAGCCCGTTTGGCATTTTTGTCAGTCTGGTCAATTTATTTTATTTGCAATAAATGGTTGATTTTATTCAGCCATCCGTTTTTATGGTTTAAAAGTAGTTTTCTCCAGTTCAATTTCAAACATTTAATATAATACCTAACTTTCTTGGATCGTTACGAGGTTTACACGCGAAATGTATCGGATGTCGTCAAGTGCACTAATAGATTGTAATAATATCATAACTTTGCCGATCTACGCTAGAAACCTGAACCGAACGCAGATTAAAGTCCAAAACATGAAAGCCGTAACCTGAATTAGATTTTCACGAATCAAAAACGAATTTGTAATGTGATAGAGCATCGTTATTCGTGGAAGTTTTGAAATTATACTTCGGCTTTAACCTGTTAATGGACTATAGGCTTTATTTTTGGACCGTCAAGGAGTATATTTGTAATTTAAAATCGTTGAACTGTTGTTCAACATTCATCCGGTCGGAAGATTGCTCTTTTGATATGACTGAAAGGGTGAAGACTGTTTTATGTGGCAATTAAGAGTTTTGTCGCCTGGCAGTTCCTATTTCTCCGCCTGTTAAGGTTATAAGTTTATGGTTGGTCATAAAACATAATCAAACAACTTAGTTTCCTAATTAGACAGTATCAAGAGAATCCACCTTTTTTATCGTCAAAAATAACCAATGAAGTATGGCTTTGGAGATCATTTTGTTTTTATTTAAAATCTAGCTTTTGGTCGGGATATTGGCGGCATTGTCTTCACAATTAGGTTTAGAGGGAAATGAATAATATGTGGTTAAAAAAAATTATGCAGTACCTAAACAATGGGCTGGCTCTATCGTCTGAGTTACGTGACTTCATAAAAAATACAAATATTAAGTATTCCGAATTCTCGTAGGAACTACACGGGTTTTATCCTTTAATCATAGATTATATGTTATTGTCATGACTAAGCAAGAATATAAAAAAATATATATCAAAATCCGTTCAGTTCTTAGTACCTTAACTTGGGACTAAATCTGTGTGGCCGAGCCTGGCATGAAAGATTGACAAACATCCATAATTTATACTGATTTAAACTTTCATGGTCACTATCGTAAGAGTTAGTTATCTCGAGATTTCTACCATGTACCTTGTTTTTTACCAGCGACATCAGTTCTTCTTCCGCGATCATAGCGCTTGCAACGGTGCCGAAATATCGGAAACTCATAAAAACAAGGTACCTGGTAGAAATCTCGATAAAACATCCATAAGTCCTCAAATCAATAGCCATTGTCCATCCGCTGCTGAACTTAGGCCTCCTCCAAGTCATAGTTATTAGTCCTCAAATACTTAAAACTAGTAAGATTTTTTAAAATGGCATGTATGTCCAAAACTATTTAGTAAAGTTTCCAAATTTTACAATAAAATTCTTTGAATACCAAGTTCATTATTCTGAAGTTATTATTATTATACTTTAAACTAAGTAAACGTTAAAATAAAAATAAAACCTAATGAAATCGTAGCACGGAATAATTTATACATATAATTGTTATTTTACGTGACACTTTATCGTTTTTGGTATAATATTTATAAAATACACCTCCATTTTGCTAATCAAAATTGAACCCTAAAGTGTAAAAATAAGATGCTCGCATATGAGAAATATTTTAACTAAGTGATTTACGACTTCCAAGTATTTTTTGCAAAAAATGAGGAAAACTTTCTCACTTCGAATGTAAACAAAATTAAATTATAACACTGTACGTCATTATCTGGTGGTTTTTCGACTTTGGATTTAAAGTTAAATGTAATAACTTTTCACTTAGAATACGTAAACATCGATCTGTTTGTTTGTTTAGTGGAAACACTAAATCGAATTCCTTGAAACACAACACAAGTCTGCGCTGTTCAAAGGTTTTCTTAACGTTTGAGAAGATATGACCATTTTTGGGTACTTCAGATAATCGTGATCTTGACATTTGTATTAAAATTGTAATATTCTTTAGTAAGAGTATATTCATCGTAATTAAAACAGTTCACAGCTAGTGCTCTTGACAAATAATTATATTTAGAATTTGTTGTCTATGATCATAATATCTGAAT
Organism: Anania crocealis; assembly: GCA_949315895.1. Classification (NCBI taxonomy): domain Eukaryota; kingdom Metazoa; phylum Arthropoda; class Insecta; order Lepidoptera; family Crambidae; genus Anania; species Anania crocealis. The sequence continues at coordinate 14,244,693 of OX438862.1, forward strand.
GTAACACCGTAATATATTGTGACTAGGAATTTTAATGTATTTTTTTGTCGTTTTCGTATTCAGAACAAATGAAAAGAAACGAATCTGATCTCTTTAAATCCAATTAGATCCTTATCTACGCGGAACCAGAGAAAAAATAAGGCAGTGCACACATCCTTTGACTACAAAGGATATAATTCCTAATATCAAACCAGTAGGTAAGCCTGAATTGCGCAATGCCTTTTCTGTTTCGTCCAAGCCAGTATTTTGTTTTCGCGACAGGCGGAAACGGATATAGAGGGAGACAGAATAATAGCCGTCGGAAATGGTCAGACATGTTGGATTCTTATTTTTTTTACTCGTATACTGGACATTGCTAACTCAATGTCGAGGTTGTCATAAGATTTTATATCTTATTAGTTTTGCAATAGGAATCAATTTTGGATGAAAATTTTAACTGTGAAGGACTTGATGCGACCGAAATGCATACGTATGGTCAGGAGGAGATGCCATCTTAATTTTTGAGATTTCCTCGTATTTGTTGGGTTAGTTTGTACATAGGTTTGCATTTATTTAATAATATTCATTTATAATGAGATTAACGTAGGTTTTTCAACAGGCTATATTCGGTTCTAGCTCTAGATTAGCGTATAAATTTTTTGTACAGCTACATATAACCATACATCATTTTTAAGAATTAAAAATATGTACCTAGTTAAAAAATCTGTAACCCAACTACGCGAATTTCAAAAATACTGTTTATTTGCTGTTTTCTTGAGTTTACGCGAACACTATACATTGAAATGAAAGATAATTTTACGGATTTAGAACGCGTTTATTTTTTATTTAACCCGACTTTTCGAACCCTTTACAGCGTTCAAGGTCACGGGTAGACTAAGGTGTTATTAGTCTTTAAGATGGTAATTTTGAAAAAATGTTTAACTACCGCCTCTAATTTTTATCGTCAGTTATGTTCCTTTTCACACAAAATGAGCTATCTGTGTCCGGAGTCTTCGCAGTGTTGCCATGGTTTGTGGACTTCAATGATGATAAGACAGGGCTGGCAAGCAGCTGGTAAATTCCAACCATCTTCTCTATTGAAATTAGGATGTTTTTTAATTTCTATTGCTTCGCGTATCATTCTATTTTCCTTAGCAAGAACTTGAGGTTTATCAAATCTAATGAAATGGTTGGGCTTATCAAACGCATGACCACAGACTGCAGATTTCCTTACATATTTTTCATGTCAGCTATTCTTTTACACGAGTACCTATACTGCGTTTAGTTTGACCTATGTAAGAGAGCCCACATTCACGTAGACGTAGTTGAGCGTCTACCAGCGGTACTTTCATACATGAAGAGTGTCACAGACAAAATTGGGAACAACTTGAAGCGCGCTTCTATAAAGACCTACTTCAAGCCGCCGAAGAAGATCAACCAATAATTCTTACTACCAGTCAAGTGTAACATTCCCCATCAAGTACCAGGCGTATACAAACCCGACTATGAATGTGGGCCCAGACTATAATAAGGAATCTATTGATATTGATAACCCTTCCTGTTGGCTTTGCCGCAGTCTGGTAAAAAGGACTTAATTTTTTTTTGTTTGAAAGCATAAATACATTATTACATAAATGTGATATTAAAGATTCCGGCGATTGGAGGAAATTACTAATATAAACAAAGCTACCAGAAACATAAGAAAGTGTTGAATAATCCCTCAACCCCTAGGAGGCACTCGGGTGCCACGATAACAATTGATTTCAATTGTGTCTGGAATAACTCACGATCGAGGGAATAACAGTGTTCTACATAAAAATACGGCTGAAAACTTTCCTGATAATTTGAAAACAATGCGTCTAAAAGTCATGTTAGTAATAAGTTGAACATTCCTAATTTGTTTGTAGTAATAATATAAACATCTTCGTTTTAAAACAAACACATCAATATATGTCAGATTAATTTGTTATTTTTTACTTTAATACGTCATAACAAAATTACTTGGAACAAAAACTCCCCCAAAACATACTAATAATTATGATGAGCTCGATCACAATACAAAATTACATTTTGTCTATTAAAATCATTAACCGAAGCAAGGTTATTGGGGATCGAGGGCGCCGCAAACAACGTCTTAATAACTGAACCGAAACATTTACAATGTAAATAGTCAAACAAACAAACAAACTTAATTAGTTTACCCATGGAAATATGTTGGGATTACTAGTGGGAGTAATATTGATTTCCCGTTAAAGTAACCATAACCCTGGCTTATAAATATTTACTAGGTATATGAATGATAATTGTCTGTCTGTAGTAGGTATATCTAATAACTACCATTAAAAATGTACTGATATTTGGATCTTGCATTTTATTATCAGTACCGCCATTTTTTTCTTTTATGCCTAATCGATAAATTTTTAATTTGTCACACACAAGCCTAATGATAAATTTAAGTTAAAAGAGAGCAGTGGATAATTTTGTTAAAACTATAATCTTTTTTGTAAAATGGTTTAAATGTCTAAAAAGGACCAGGTTGTCTTTATGCTTAAAGATTGCATTTAAAGAAGCTTAGCATTTTTTCAAACTGCAAAAGTAAAAAGCATAAGCAAAGCCGAGGGCAAAGTCTGGTGAGGAATAATATTGATCGCCTGTTAAAATAATGGGTGCAAGTTTGAACGAAACGCTTCATCGACACTCTAAGGGCATTCTTCAACAAATACCGAACGGCCACTTCCAAAAGACATTTCGCTCCTCCCGCTTTGTTTCGATAACCAGAACATTACTGAGTTGACCGCTGTTGTATCAGAGCTCTTTATAATCTGGCCAAGCTATATCCTATTTGTGTAAGGCCAGTCGTATATTATTGCAACTAATTATTGCAACGTGTTCCGTATATTATTAGAATTTACGAACTTTATGTAAAGGAAATACTGAGGGTACCTAGACAAAGTAAATTATTTATTCATGATGTTTTCATACCTAGTTCAAAATAAAGATTTTACATATGAAATATGTTCCTATTGGCAAAAACACTACGAACTAAGAGTATTTATGGTGAGTTGCTACATCTTCGGTCAGCCCAGGTTTGTGAGTTTTGCATGATACGCAATCATTTATGAGAAAATTTTTTGAATCTTTTGTAGAAGGATAATAGAATCTTATATCTTAAAGAAAGTAAAAATGACATAATATTGGCAAATTAAGCATTTAAAAAGATTTTGTGTTATATGCGAAGTATGCGAAGTATGCGAAGAAAGTTTTCGAGAATTAAAATAAAGGGCCTGGATATAATGTGGTATGGGGAAGGTTTTTTTTAACTTTTAAAGACTAAAATTAATGAACTTTATCTTTTGTGAAAAAAAATAGAAGCGTATGTTACGCTTCAATTTTTTTACACACAACAGAACAAATGTGTGGTTAATTCTTTTGTTTTGTGTGTAATTTTCAGGGCAAACTCTAAGACAATGTAGCATGCATTTTAATGATGCATCCGATGACCGATCACAAAATTTCCAGTTTACGCACTGAGTAAGACAGAAGACATAGGTAGATAGGTCATGATAAAACCATAGGAAGTAGTTTCGTAATTTTTAAAATCAAGTGAAGACCCAGCTTGAATATTTAAGTAGCTAATGTGCTAGTTAAGTATTTTAATCAAATAAATGTTGTGCCATCGACTCTATTTGGACGCTTCTTGCAGCAATAGTGTGAGAATGCCTTAAAACTCGTAGTCGGGTCCGATATCGAAAATAACGTCAAAAAACGATCAAAAAGCGAAAACGAGTAATATCCGGCGTTGTATTGTTCCTGGCCGGGGCTAATCGAAATTAAGTGATCCATTACAAGATACCGGTTAAGTTTAACAAACGACAGTATTATTTATGGGAACGATATTTTTATGCGTCGTTAAGCGTATACCTTTGTGCAGCCAAGTTTCCGTTGGTTTTCTGTTGGATTGTTAGCAAAATGCGATTTGGATTGTTCTCTTTGTTGAAGTTTAATGAGCCTTTTGGTAAAGTGGATGGGTATTTATTTAAACTCATGATTGTATTGATGGTTATTGTACCGAACGCCCCTATGTGTGACTCTATCGTGACGTCGGTACATATATGTTGCTGGATTGCGCTGGACTAGGGAGATGCCAGTAGGTAGATAATGAAAACGCGGATTTTCTTGCTAATAAGGCGATAGTAGCTTGATGGTGTATAGTGGACTGTATGTTGATTTCTTGAGGCTGCACCAGTTGAGTCTTCATGTAGACTGTTCAGTCTGAATGTGTTCCGACGAATGTTATTTTTTGCAAATCCCGCTCGCAGTTATGTGGAGTTTCGCTGCATTCTATTAGTGACTATATCTGCTTAGCGTCAAGTGCACGCGTCAGCAATATTTTGTGCGAGCGAAACTCCCTATTGTGCGAGCGAGATGGCAAATGAGACCCTCCTTACGCGGCAATACCGTAAGGAGAGCCTCTTATGTGTGTTAGGTGTGTAGTGTACCTATTCGCCTTTTATTTATTTAGTAAAACTTTACAATTCGTAATAACAACATACGATAAACTTAAATAAGACACATAAACAAATAGAACACTTATACAATTTCTAACACTATCTTACACTAACTATTCAATACAAAGGTAATTTACAAATTTTAAACACTTTTAAATCAAACTATAACACACAACATAATAATAAAGTAAATAGACTATACAAGTAAATAGGCCGTCTGTAACACTATTAACGCAAGTAAATAGGCCGTCCGTAACATTCTCCCGCCGTGCGTCGAGTGTGGGCTTGCTCAGTCCGACGCAACTTGAAGTTCACTGGGATGGACGGCTGTTACTGCTTCTTCTGCCGGCACGATGATCACCAGCTTCTTCATTGGTCTTCGTAGGATGCCGTTTTTGGTCTGCACGTCTGCTGCTCGTACCACGCCGTCAGGACCTGGATAGGTAGCGCTCACTCGTCCCAGGGGCCACGTGTTTCGAGGCAAGGTGTTATCGGCGATGATCACCACGTCGCCTTGCTGCAGCGAGGGTCCTCTTCCGTGGGGCTCCCGCCGGTACTGGAGCTCGGGTAGGTATTCTCTGAGCCACCTGGCCCAGAATAAATCGGCCAGTCGGTGCGCCGTCCTCCAGGTGTGCTTCCCATGGAGGTCTTGAGGGTAAGATGGCCCGGTGGGTGGATCGTATGCTGGCCCCAGCATGAGGAAGTGGTTCGGAGTCAGCGCTTCCGGTTCTTCAGGGTCGACGCTCACGTGGGTTAGGGGACGACTGTTCACGGTCATCTCTACTTCGGCGAGGACTGTGGCGAGGACTTCTGTTGACGTGGGCTTGTCCAGGACAGCAGTAAGGGCGGTCTTGACAGTTCGTACGAGCCGTTCCCAGGCACCTCCCATGAACGGGGCGCTCGGGGGAGTGAACCGCCAAGAGATTCTTCTTTTCGCCGCTTCTTCTTCGGTGGCGGCGTCGGCTGCTAGACGGATTTCTTTCTCCGCGCCATGAAGGTTCGTTCCGTTGTCGGACCAGATGGTGTGTGGGCATCCTCGACGGGCGATAAATCGCCGTAATGCCATGACAGCGGAATCAGTCGTGAGAGAGGCTGCTACTTCGAGGTGGACGGCTCTGGTTGTGAGGCACGTGAAGAGCGCTACGTAGGTCTTCTTGGTTGCTCTTCCTTGCGTCGTAAGCAGTGGGCCGAAGTAGTCCACCCCGGTGTGAGTGAATGGACGTTGATGATGAGCAAGCCGATCAAGTGGGAGGTCACCGGTTCGTGGTTCTGGTGGCGCTAATCGTCTTTTTCTGCACGGGACGCAGTTGTGGATCACCCCTCTGGCTGTGGTGCGTAGACCGATGATGTGGTATCTGGTGCGACATTGGTTGATAGTCGCCTCTACGCCCCGGTGATGCCCGGTCCGGTGGATGTGTGCGATGTATAGGCGCGCCACGTGGTGTTTCCCGTCAAGGATGGGTGGCCGCTTCGTTTCTTCGGGAACGTCTTTCACCTTTCCTATTCTTGTTCTCACGACGACTATACCGTTGATTATTTCTGATGATATTCTGTGTAGTTTACTGGTTCTTCGAACGCGACGATCTCGTGACAAGTCTTCTATTTCTTCGGCAAAGCTGTCGGCTTGACTCGCTTTGACTATCATTTTCTCGGCTTCGATGAGGAGCTCCGTCGGTATTCTTCTATATTTGTCTTCTTGTCTGACAATTTTCCTTTCACTTTCATTTTTCTTGACTCGTCGGTTGCTCCAGGTGGGGTCATCTTGTCGGTTCGCCTTCGTTCTGGCGTACGCTATCTTTGTGGCTCGCGTTCTGCAGACAGCCACGAATTGCAGTACCCTGGCGGTGGTCCTGATGAGCCTTTCCCACTTGGAGAACCGGAAAGGATCTGGGACAACTTCATATACTGACGGTTTCTTCTCTTGTATTTTCATAACTTTCTCTTCGCCGGTGACTTGTTGAGTTGTCGTCTTCTCTGTAGGCCAGGTCGACGGGTCTTGTAGTAGGAAGCTCGGGCCCTTGAACCAGCGGTGATGCTGGTTGAAGTCTTGAGGGACTCCGCGCGTCCCGTCGTCGGCAACGTTCAGCTTGGTAGGGACCCATCGCCATTCTTCTATTTTCGTATTTTCTTCTATTTCAGCTATGCGGTGTGCGACGAAAGGCTTGTATGACCGCGCGCCTGTTCTTAACCATGTCAAGACGGTTTTGCTGTCTGTCCAGAAGGTGCGCGCTGTTGGCTCCAGGTCATGCTCTTGCGTTACGCAGTCGGCCAATCGAGTACCCATAAGGGCTGCTTGTAGTTCTAGGCGCGGGATCGATGTCGTCTTCAGTGGCGCAACCTTGGCTTTGGCTAGCGCTAAGGTTACGTGTGCCTGCCCGTGGTCGTCCTCCACGCGCCAGTATACTGCTGCTGAATATGCTGCTTCGCTGGCGTCGACGAAGATGTGGAGTTGCAGGTTGCGCCCGCTGCTATAGTTGTGATAGCATCGTGGTATTGCGATTTCCCGTAGAGCTTCAAGATGACGAGTCCATTTGGCCCACTGCTCGGCTAGGTCTTCGTCCAGGGGTTCGTCCCACTTTGTGCTTCTTCTCCATATTTCTTGCAGGATTTGTTTTGCGCCGATTGTCACTGGTGAGACTAGGCCCAATGGATCGAAGAGAGACATGACTATTTGCAGGGCTTGTCTTTTCGTCGGTCGTTGTTTTTGCAGCACATCTTCTGGCAGTCTTGACAGATCCAGGTTGTATCGCAGCGAGTCACCTGCTGTATCCCACACCATTCCGAGGACTTTTTCTGTTTTCGGGCCAATGCAGAGTTCTGTTGTCTCCGCTTCTTCTTCTAAAGCGTTAAGAACTTTTCCCGAGTTTGAAGTCCATTTTCGTAGTACGAAGTGCGCCTGTTCGTGTATGTCGCGCACCTGGCACGCTGTTCTGATGGCGGTGTCTTCATCTTCGAAACTCTGGATGTAGTCATCCATGTAGTGGTTGCGTTGAATTGCTTTCACTGCCGCTGGGCACTTGTCTATAAATTCTTCTGCGTTCTTGTCTTTCACGTAGATCGCCGTCGCCGGAGATGACGTTGCGCCGAATATTAGTGACGTCATTCTGTATTCTTGTACTTCAGCTGTTACGTCGCCGTCGCGCCACAGGTAGCGTATCGCGTCACGGTCTTCCGGTGCTATCTTGACTTGAAGAAACATTTCAGCGATGTCGGCCGACACTGCGACTTTGTGCTGCCGCATTCGCATGAGCACGCCTGGCAGAGACTGAAGAAGGTCCGGGCCGGTGAGAAGAGCGTCATTGAGGGATACGCCTTTTGTTGTAGCTGCGGCGTCGTGCACCATGCGTACCTTGCCTGGCTTCATGGGGTTGAGCACAGGGAAGCAGGGCAGGTACCACGTCCGATCTGGCGTCGTCTCGGTGGGTGCAGGCTCGGCGTATCCTTTCTTGACTAAGTCCTTCATCTGTTCTAGCACCTTGACTTTGAGCTCCGGGTTCTTTTCTATTTTTCTCTCTGTGGCTTCTAATCTCTTCATTGCGTATTGTCTATTGTTCGGCAGCTTAATGTTGTCTTCCTTCCATAGTAGTCCCGTTTGAAAACGTCCATCTTCTAATCTCTTTGTCTTCTCTTTCAGGATCTTCAGAGCTTTTTCTTCAGGATCGTTTCGTGGGCGTCTAGGTGTTACGGCGAGCGATTCTAGTGAGAAGAAATTATTTAGTTGTTGATCGATGTGCCTACTTTCTTCTATATCTTGCATGAAGTTGACGCGATGTCCGAGGGTTCTTGTGCAGGTGCCGTGTAATACCCAGCTCAGTGGTGTCTTCGATGCGACTGGTTGGTGCCTGCTTCCTATTCTCTTGTCCTCGGCCATCAGTAGGTGCCAGTTGTCCTGGCCTATTAGTACTTGCGGTCGTGCTCCTTCGTAGCGTATGACATCTGGCAAGTCTTTAAGGTGGCTGCATCCCGCAAGATCTTCGGCGTGAATATTCTGCGGCGACAGTCGTAGGTTCTTCATAGTGCGTGCTTCTATTCTGTGACGTGCGCCTGAGCCGCCGATGAGTACGGTGAGCCTTCGCGAAGTGGAGGTGTCCACCTTCGCTTCGCCGATGGCTTCTATCACTAATGGCTCCCGTTTTCCTCGCAGCCCGGCTTGATGCGCTAAGTCTTCATCTATGAGTGTCACTGTTGATCCGTCGTCGAGCAGCGCGAAGGTGTTTATTCTTCTTCGGGGGCCATGGATCTTGATCGGTACTATTTTCAGAAACGCTTGTTTTCCCTTGCCGGTCCACGTAGAGCTGACGACTTCGCTTTCTTTCTTGACCGCGGGCTTGTCATGATGCAGCATCGGATGGTGTTTGTATTGACACCCGTTCTTCTCGCACTGGTTGCTCCGGCAGTGATGAGTTTTGTTGCGAAATCGTAGACAGCGAAAGCAGAGTCGTTTTTCTTTTGCTATGTCCCATCTTGCTGGGGTGTCTGCTTTCTTAAAGTCGTTACACGAAGTCGCACTATGTCCTTCTCTGTCACACACCGGGCACCGCTGTGTGTCTTTCTCTTGCTGCCGGCTGGTTTCCACGGTGTAAGTCTTCTGTCCCTTCCTGTCGCTCTCTGGTTGCGCGTACGGACTGCATATTTCGGCTTCTTTATTCAGGAAACGCGCTATCTTCACTATTTCGGCGGCTTGATCGTTTTGCGTAGCGTTGTAGTCGTACCATCGATACTTCAATGTCGACGGTAATTTTTCGATGGTTGCCTTCGCTAGTTCGGGATTGCAGAGGTATTGTTGCTTGTTGATAGCTCTCAGGGTGGCCACGACGTTGTTGATTTTGCTGGCAAATATACACACGTCCCTAGGGGCGTCTGTCAGGCGTGGCAGGCTTCTTATCTTGTCGACCTCTGCAATGGCGATGGCGTCTGTACGCCCGAAGCGGCTTTCTAATATCTTCATGATGTCCCTTGGTTTCGATGCATAGATAAGTAGGGATTCTACTGCTTCTCGTGCCTTGTTGCGTAGGCTCTTCCGCAGGCGGGCTAAGTTTTCGAGTTCGGTGAACCCGCCCTGCGATTCTTCATACGCGGCTTTGAAGGCTAGCCACTCTTGATGGCACCCCGTGAAGACAGGTAGCTCGTGAAATATTCTTGAATGGCTGCTATGTCCCGTTCTGGCAGCTTGTGTTATGGCAGCGGCTAGTTCTGAAAGGTCTATCTTGTTGACCGCTGCCATCGCTATGTTCGACGTTTCTTCTCCCGCCGGTGCCGCTGCGGCTATTGTAGGTAGCGGCGCGTGCGGCGGCGGGCCTGGTTGATTGTAGGGTTCGCCGGCTATGGCCAGCGGTTGGACGCTACTGTTCAGCCAGGAGTCGACTCGTTCTTTGACTTCTTTATCACCGATGACTGTATCGTGCTCGTTCTCGTCTTCGGAGTCCGACTCGGCTTCTATGGCTGCTATCTTCGCGGCGGCTAACTCGACTTTGAGGCGGAGTAATTCTTCTCGGGCTTTCACAAGTCGGGCGGCGCGTCGCGACGCCGATGTGGACGCTTTGGACACGGGCGGCCTAACGGGCCGGCTCGTGAACGTTTGAGCGATAACTGGAGGTGGTTCGATGTTGCCTTGCGGTGCCCGACCCTGGGTCGTCGTTGCAGGCGTAGGTTGGCCTCTTTGTGGTGATTCTATTCTTGCTGTGGACGCTGTGGCGTCGGAACTGAAGCCGATCCCTGTGACCGCAGACGATTGCTCGGTGTCCGACTGTCCCTCAGTCGACGTAGTCTGCGTACTGGGTGTGGCCGGTGCAGCCGTTCTTGATTTTCCCGACGTTGATCTTGTTACTGGCATTTTGACGAATATCTTCTATTTTCCGTGATGGCCTGGCTTGGATAAGCCTGGCAATGTCCAACGATGAATCCGGCTCCGATGGACCAGACAATGTACCGAACGCCCCTATGTGTGACTCTATCGTGACGTCGGTACATATATGTTGCTGGATTGCGCTGGACTAGGGAGATGCCAGTAGGTAGATAATGAAAACGCGGATTTTCTTGCTAATAAGGCGATAGTAGCTTGATGGTGTATAGTGGACTGTATGTTGATTTCTTGAGGCTGCACCAGTTGAGTCTTCATGTAGACTGTTCAGTCTGAATGTGTTCCGACGAATGTTATTTTTTGCAAATCCCGCTCGCAGTTATGTGGAGTTTCGCTGCATTCTATTAGTGACTATATCTGCTTAGCGTCAAGTGCACGCGTCAGCAATATTTTGTGCGAGCGAAACTCCCTATTGTGCGAGCGAGATGGCAAATGAGACCCTCCTTACGCGGCAATACCGTAAGGAGAGCCTCTTATGTGTGTTAGGTGTGTAGTGTACCTATTCGCCTTTTATTTATTTAGTAAAACTTTACAATTCGTAATAACAACATACGATAAACTTAAATAAGACACATAAACAAATAGAACACTTATACAATTTCTAACACTATCTTACACTAACTATTCAATACAAAGGTAATTTACAAATTTTAAACACTTTTAAATCAAACTATAACACACAACATAATAATAAAGTAAATAGACTATACAAGTAAATAGGCCGTCTGTAACACTATTAACGCAAGTAAATAGGCCGTCCGTAACAGTTATGTTAATTTCGTGTTTCACATAAACAATATATTTACTTAATAATCTTAACTAACCTTGTTATCAACATCACAGTCCAAGAAGGCCTTTCCTTAAAGAGGATTTTGCTACAATTACATCCTCTTTTTGTGGGCAGCTGGTTGGCGATAGCAGTTTAAAAAATGGTAAAAAGAAGACACTGCTGCCCGTTTTCACCTCCAGTACTCCCTTAACGGCCGGTCCTAATAATCTATCTATTGCCGGTTTTGACATTTCGGAGATACACAGTTTCTATTTCTGATTTCGCCGTCCAGAGAAACGAAGACAGAAGTTGTTGTCTATCTCCGATATGCCAAAACTGGAGATTTTAGGTTATTAGGACCGTTCGTTAGTCAACTCATACGACACCAAAAGGAAGAGAAAGGGAAACTAACTTTAACATAAATATAACGATTCATTGTACTTTTCTAAAATAGGAGGTTCATTGACTCAGCACCGCTCCTCAAAAGTTAAGCGATAAAATTATTGTCTTACTAACGCTCATATTCTGATATCATATTTGATAATACATAAATGTCTCTTAGGTATATTTTTAATAAGTAGTGGTGGAATAATGCAGCTTATAGAGCAGAAATAGTTATCTACTGAGTAATTTCCTTGCAAAGAATAATGTGTGATGCGCAACTCAAGCCTTTACTGTGAGATATTTAAAAACCGATTAACTTCAAAGTTGCTCACAATAAATAACTACCCCATCCCCGTTGTTTCAGACTGTTGCATCATTAATTCCGGGTAAAAATTTGGGGTTCCCTTAGGAGCAATTAAAATAACACACAAACATTTTTTACCGTTCAACGGGTGTGTAAAAAAGCACTAGCGTTTTTACGACTTAACCCTTATCGTGTCCCAAATAGAATAGCAAGAACAGAATACCGTAACAAGTTAAGATAAAGCTTTAGCTATACAGATCGTCACTTATGTGGAGATTACAAATTTAATTAGTTATTTGAAATACTAAAAATTATTATCAATCATCAATAATTGATTTGCGCATATCTTTATGTATTTTTTTCTACTGACAGGCAACAAAACTATTAAAATTCCATATCGGATATATGTAATGAGAAACTGTTTCAACTGCATCATTATTTCAAAGGTAACTTCTCTTCTTTTTTGATTTGATGTCTTATTGCTGGCGTTTTTTTTTCTTTCCCGTTCCATTTATCCTTCGGTTTGTCTTCTTAATCTTAATTTTTTTTTTGTAACGATTTGCCTATTTTGAAGACTATGCCTCGTGATCTTTATCACTGAGGAATTTATATTGACAGTTTGCTGTTTTACATACCTTATAACCATGAAGTACTCATTATAGTCACTATGGTACTTATTTACGCAACAAAGTCAAATAACAATAAATTAAAACTGAACAAGTCCGTAATAAATTAAAAATGGCGAAATATCAATACGTTGTTATTAGCCATAAATACGTGAGCAATTTCTCAAAATGGCATAGTTTTCAGCGCCTAAGTCGGTTTAACTATTTAGGCTGTAACGTACTCACTACTTTTAAAAGACGCTTTGAAGTCGAATAAAATTAGTCGGGGTAATTTTCTTAACTTGATTTATCGTGGACACAGCTTGAAGAACAGCCCGTATAGTAGCATTTAATCTTGATTTAGATGGCACGAGTCTGACTTTGTGTAGTGTGATTTTTGAAATTAACGATTCATGTGTGAGACTTATCAATAGGGCACTTAGTTTTCGTATTAGAGAATTAGAATGGCATCTGTAATTGCTCATCGCACTTTGAAATATCCAGTTACGCTTACGCTTGTTACAAATTTGACTAGAAGATGAAACTTAGTATACCAGACTACTCTGAAGAAGAAGCGAGACATGTTTTTAGAATAAATGTATCAAAAACTGTCTCGAAGAATGTCTGTTGATTGTTATTGCGCAATTTAGCCCTAATTGGATTTGATGAACGTAAGTTAATGAGGTCTATGCTTGGAAATAAATAAACATCTACTATTAGCCCTCCTCTGTGTCTAGTTAATAGAAAAACTGTGGAGCAGAAACTTTTTGTGATATAGAAGATAGGATAACGTCATATTCTGGAAACATATTAACTGCATGAGTGCTTTAAAATAAGTAGCAAAAGTAAGGAAAATATCGACAAACGAACCTTACTGCTACGATGTTGTTAACAAAATATGCTTAAATTCATTATTCTCAAGAAAGCATTTAGCTTACCAAGATGCTTCGCAACTCTTATAGAACTTTAATAGTCTTTAACTAAACATTGATCGAATAGTTAACGAGATTAATAACTTCCTTTAAGTATCCGATCTAATAAGAGCAAACTTTATAAAAATCGGAAAGATGTTTTAATTAGGATAAAAATACTTAAGAGAAACCGCTGGCCGAGGCAAAAGTTGTAAATTAGGAGAGCGATGAGCTTCGAGATAATTACCAACCTTTTTGGAGTTAAATTTATAGTTTGCCGGAAAGTGGACCCGATGAAGAGTGCTACCGTTTTATTTATCCGCCAATAAAACTGATTGACGTTAAATCGCTAGAGTTAATGATGTAAACGTGCTTGGGTCGCAAGTGACGAGCGTAAGCGGGTCTGTATAAAAAATGTAGATCAGTAGTTTGATCCATATTTATTGACTGTATCTAACAACAAAACATCAATAAATTCAAGATTTGTTCATCATTATCATCATCTCAATCAAACTCCCACTGCTAAACATATGCCTCGCATTGGGATCTCCACAAAGACCGGTCCGACGCAACAACACATTAATCCCACCTGAGACAAAATTTTTCAAGTTTATTTACTAACACATTTTGTTCGGCATGTGCAAATTAATAAATAAACTGACCATCTGTGGATGCATTTGTTGACCATTGTGGATTCACTGCACGTGCCTGCGTTGACATGCCAGGCTGAAATTATATTTCACTAACTTTTACGTTGTGTGATTGTCGTAAGAGGCGACTAAAGGAGTACTGTTACAAAAAAAAAGTGCAGCAGCGTCTTGTCCTCATTATTTACCAAACTAAGATCGATAACAGAACCCCCTTAGCGTGGAAATTCTTACAATAATCTCTTTTTAGAAAGTTACAGTAGGCACTAAACTGGTGTTGTCAATGATGATTATGATAAAACACTCAATGGTATATTGTCTTATCAAATTTGTGACTTGGACCACATCTCATCACTACGAATGTCGAAAAAAACATTGTCGTGGCCCCTGGCGCCTCTCTGATCTAACACAACACCGACAGGAAACTTTGCTTGAGGATGAGAACATAAATTATAAAGAACTTAAATACTTTGAATACATGATTTTATAGCCCTCTAACTTTCGGTATTTATTTGATACTGAGGTTGGTTTGAGGTTTGTGATACAAGCAGAGTCCATACACGGTTTATATTGTGCTCTAAAATTATTATTTTTAAATACAATGGTTTGGTATAAAATAATAAAAACAACAATACCATTAATTTAAGATAACTGGAATTTTCTGTCTGTAAAAATATCTCTAGGAGATTTGCATATATTCTGCATCTAATCTCAACTTCTTGTAAATAAGGTTTTTCCTTGTTATGTACTATAATAAATAAAATAAATAAGCGTTTTGATAGCGCCGTCCTAATTTTTTTCATGATTGTATTTTTATAGTTTTGTTTTATATTCTTTCCTAAAATGTTATAATATTTAAAAATGGTTGGCTAAGGTTTGAGTAAGTATTCAAGCATTTTAATGTTTCGGAATAATAGAAAACCAATGTTTTTTGAATAATTGTTTATTCACAATTACTATGTCAAATAAACTTTACATAATTAAATGGTATTATACAGTTTTTCAATAAAATAAATTAAGTATATTATGTGCTGATACAACCCAGACGATCAGAATCCCATAATACAAAACAAAAGAGAAAATAATTAACAAAAATAGTAAAAACCTGAATACAAGAACCCGCCTCAAAAATATAAATATGTATTATTAAGACCGCCTATTTTCCCTTTAACCTTTATCGTCCCACCAAAACAGTTTCAGGTGAAAATTACTGTCATAAAAAGCGTGAATGATTAAGCGCTGTTCGTTTTCACTTCATTAATAATAACACTTAGCCACGTTTTATTAACAGTAGGTAATTTATAAATAGTTAATACGAACGCGACAGTACCTACGGATGACCATTTTTGAACTTTACAGCTTAGGTGTTAAGGGTGGTTTTAGTTGTTGGTATAGTGAATAATATATCAAACTAATTGGCGTATGGACGGTCGGGCACAGTTTATGTCGAAGTACTGGCACGCTAGCTTTAACTCTTTTGGACCTTTTTGTTTAGCTAATAGAGATTAAATGGCGTATATTTTAGTCTCACGGCATCGTAGGTCACAGCAAGAGGTAAAGAGTGCGATAAGTTGTTGAAATACGTGTAATGTCAAATGTATGAAACATGTAACATATAAAGTATTTCTTTATTGTATTAAATCATAATGAAACAAACATATATCGTCGGTCTATGAAGGTAAGGTAAGGTAACAAAAGTAGTTATAATAAAATAATAAATGTATATTGTACTGTCTGTACATATTATTATAGACTTAGCCTTTACATGTACGCGTGTATGCGTGGAAAAAACCTTTTATTTTTAATCAGTAAAAATCAAATAAGTAGTATTTTATTACATCAGATATTTATTACTTGACAATTCATGTTCATGACATAAAAGACGGTGTATCGAGACACGATGATGACTGGCTGGAGAATCTTAAGCAGAAAAGTCTTCGTCGTGCTTTACCACCTCCTCCGGACTCGCGTTATGGGTGCGATCGATGTGGCAAGAAATGCCGCGCGCCTATAGGGCTTTATAGCCATCGGCGGCGCTGCAATAACCCGTGAAGAACCCACTAGAAATGCAATAATCATCACCAACAGATGTAGTGGTCAATGATGATGGAATTCATAACCATTTAATAGCATTAAAATATCCTCATTTTGTAGCTGACCTAATATTTAATCTAATCTAAGATATTATAAGTGCAACATTCACATAGCTTGTATATTCTTGTAATAATTTAACATGTGTGACACAACAATTGGATATTTAAATTTTTATTTTAAGCTATTGCATAGCTTCTATCGCGGGCCTTGAGCGTGGAGACCGAATCCAGAAATTCCGTAACGAAAATAACCTAACACCCCCCACTCCGACCGGCACAGCGGTGATACTTTTTAGTTTTATAATTGCATAAGTTGATAAAAAGTTCTATGCAATAGCTTTACCGCGGCAGTCTCCCAGTGCCACACGTCTTTTTTTTTATTTTCTTATTTTTATAGGTAAGTTACGATTGGCCAAACTGCGATCAAAGGCATTTAGTGCAAAATCCTACTTTTCAAGAGACCTAAAAAGATATTCGTCATACCTTAAACATTTGGCAACACCATCTCAAATTAACAGAAT
The DNA here is from genome assembly GCA_949315895.1 of Anania crocealis. NCBI lineage: Eukaryota > Metazoa > Arthropoda > Insecta > Lepidoptera > Crambidae > Anania > Anania crocealis. Next base: position 14,261,274 of record OX438862.1, read on the forward strand.
CAAACCAGCAATTGAACCAGATACCTTACTATCACAACGCCCACCGACAAACCAAGGCGTAAATAATAAACTAAGGTGAAAATATAGTGGTCAAATAAACGGCCGGCGACATTTGGCTGTCAACGTTCTATTAAGGGCGCTCGTGGCAGCTTATAAATGGCCACAGAGCATGCAACCGCACTCACAGTCACAATCCAGTTTGGACTAGCCTTGGTAAACTCTTCTAACTTTTTTGAGGATTTATTGCGTACTTTTCAACTGACGGTTAAAAGCTTTCTTTTTAAACTATGATAATACGTCCTTTCGGGCTTGAGTGTGTCTTATGAAGTTTATCATAAAATTAATTCAAAGTTAAATCCAAACGAAGTTCAATACATTTAGGTTTTAAATGAAAGTTGAAAGGTTTCAAAAAATAGTAATTTATAACTTGTAGTTGTTGCATTTGTAACCTGTTAGGTCATTTTAGTTGCTTTAAAGTTTGTTTAACCAATCATCGACAACTGTTATGAACTGACTTAAAATTCAGTTCATTTTAATTTGCCAATCAAATTATAGTTTTTTGATCATGTTGCCTAAATACAGACAGAACCTCTAAAATTAGTAAAAAAAAAATACTTCTGTTTACCTACATCTTAAGGACATTGGTACTCATCTAAGGTTAATATTTTTGGAAACAATTAGCACTTAACTATAAAATTCAGGTTTAATTAAACTAAAATATCAATTTTTATATAACATTTCAACCAATTTCAATTATGCGAAACCTAAAAATTGGGGTGCCAATCTAAATTGGCCTTGCGAAATTGCGATCGGAGGGCGGTTAAAATTCAGCCGCGACTTTAAACAATGGAAATACTAATTAATTGCTTCATTGTAAACAGATTGCTTAATTAAGAAAACGAACTGTATAAGGAACGTTTAGCGTAACATCGAGTCAAATTAATTTTAATGATAAACGATTTGGTACCGGCAGTCAACGGAATGCTCCGTAGGTAAACTTTAATTTTCTTACTCTATTATTCAGTCGCCATAATAAATGGCGAATCTGAAGGGGCGTATGGCAACTTAACAAAGTTATAAGAGGTCGCTTTATACGCTGTTAATATTCATGGATTGTTTGAATTGTTTGTACTGAGATGTCAAATAAGTTTAACAGTTGGTTAGAAATTCTTTAAAATATTCAAGTTATTCAGTTACGAATTTATAGTTACTGAATACTGATTCAAAGCCTAAAGCCTAATAAATGTTATTATATAAATTAGGTAAATAAAATAATGTCATTAAAATGAATATATTATAGAGTTTAAGGGGAAACACTAAGGTCGAGAGAATAAAAAAATAGGTACCTATTTATAAAATCTATTGCTATCGCGCAGTCCCTAACGCCTTCCACGCTGAGCGTGATAGAGACAACTGCATCTTGGACCGAAAATACCTACAAAAAACACACAAAATCATCGTTTCGTAGACCCCCGATTCCTTTTTCAAAACTAGACCGATTTAAATAATATACCATTAAAAATTAAAAAAAGGCTTTGGCCGTGTTCGTATGTATTGCTTTTTTTCTAAAATTTAGCCAAATTTGTTTTCTGGATGTTTGGACACAGCGGAAAAAATGGCAAATTTTTTAGATTTTTGAGGGCTCATATCTCTTTTATTCATTAATTTATGAAAAAAAGGAAAACATAGAGACATGCTAATAATGGCCATAGATTTATGTAATAAATATTATTGCTCTACTCCAGGGTGGAAACAGGGTTTGTATGGAAAAACGGCCCTTGTGTTTCCTCTTAAGAATTAGATCTACGAGATCTTCGGTCTTCCTTTGTACTTGACATGAAGATACTTGAAATGAAGTAGTCGGGTGGTGTACACACTGATTTTTAAGATTTATTTTTTATTTTTATTTATTTGGACAACAAACAAGATCATACACCTTAAAAGCAGTAATACACAAGAGCTGGTGCTGTTTAATTGACTATAACTTGACTACAACTTGCCTTTTGAAACACAAGCACTAAAACAAAGTCATAGCAGTTTTTTTTATTTAAAAACATTATTCAATTAAAATAATTTCAAATTCAATTATTTTATGGTAAATTCACGTCTTGAAAGTGTACATCCAAAGCAGAGGCATCTTACAGTGCTCTATCCCTAGTGAATATTTTTTTATTCTCAAGGCGTTTTGCTCAAAGCTTTTAGTGTAATGGTTTATAAATCATAAATTAGAAAAGAAGGCACGCGTCTGTTTTGTGTTACGAGGTATGAATATAATTTAAATGAGACGTTGTGTAGCATCATGTTTTATTAAAAAGCAACAATATTGAATAACTCAATTTATATTCAACCACAAACTATATACATTTCATAAGTATATTTACACACCAATACACTTTAAACTTTTTATTTAAGGTTTACTTTCCAGTTTTAGCGAATAAAATAATATTAACTTTACAAAAAATTCAACGCATACAGATAAAATGACAGATCTTTTAAAATCATAACAAGTGGCATCAATAAAATTGTTTCATCTTGATAACATTACTTTTTCCTTATATTTTTTTGATCTTATGCAACCCTAAATCGGGCGCTTTGATTCGCGCTTATCTTTATGTTATTTAGAAAAATATAAAAGGGCAATGCCCCGAAGCTAACAGGTGTAGGGCAGCTAAGCACACAAAGGAAGCTTAAAAAAGGTTAAAATAAAGTCAGTGTTTCGGATAGCAAAATAATGTAACGTTGAGTTTTGATTGGGGCTTCAGCTCAAATTAAAAGAGTTAGCGGGGAGATAACATGTTATGATAGAGGTTTTGTTTGCAGCACTTTTGAATGTTACTATAAACTATCACGATAGATTTCTAATTTACGGTTTAAGAACTTTATTTTCTCAAAAGAATTACAATTAAATAATTCACTTCCTGAGAAATTACATTTTTTAAGTAAGAAAACATAATGAGCGTACAACTAGGATTAACCAAACTAAAGTAGGTATTGTTAGTAACAAGAATAAAAATATTGTCGGGTACACAACAAAAACAACGAGCCAAATCATGAACGAGATGCGTATGCGACGGTAAACCACGGACGTAGTGCGTACCGAGCGCACCTGAGAAGTACTGGATGCGGCATATTGTTAAGTTATTATAACTTATTTAGTTTTTTTAATTTTTCATATATTTTTAGTTTACCTGATTTATCTATTATTTTGTAAATAATTAATTTTGTGATTTATATTTTACATTTATTTTTATTGTTAAGAAAAGATTTGTTTTATGTTATTTATTTTTATTTTATTATTTTTATTGTGTATTTTATGTTAGTTTTAAGCATTTTAATTTATTATTCATATCTCATTTAGCACGTAGTTTTTTAGTCGTTTTTTAAAGGAGAACAATGAATTCAAATCTTTTATTTTATTAGGCAATTTATTATACATTTTAACACCTTCAAATTCTATATTTTTTTTACCATAATTAGTTCTAGGAGGGCGCGTGTTTAGATTGTTGGCATTTCTTAATTTCATTACTTGTACTCGGGCTGCTTTGTGGAATGATGTCATGTGTTTGTTTAGAATTTTGTAAATTAATATGCATGTAAAATAGGTGTACGTTTGCCTAATGTTCATAATTTTGGTTTCATCGTAAACCTTTTGGGTAGACGTGCGAAAATCAAATTGAAATAAGGATTTTATTAATTTGTTTTGGGAAATTTGGATAACTTGTAAATTTGTTTTAGCAGCTGAGCCCCAGATTTCTATCAAGTAATCTAAGTACGGTTTTATTAGAGAGTTATATATGGTATATTTTATTTTGTGTGGCAAATACTTGGAAATACTGCGAATACTTGGAAATTTTCAACCATCATCCTTATTAGCAGCCTACATTTATTACTACACTTTATGAGAGAAAGAGGAGAGAAAAAGCGTTGCAGGATGAGAATGAGTATTGCTATGTGTTAATATTAAGGCATACTGTATTGTGTGACTAAGTATCAAAATACTTTTAGGATGTTTGAAATCAATTATATATATTTATATATATGTAGTATATGCTCTGGCAATAAATAATAAGCACATACAAATGTTTCTGTAATACATTACAAAAATGTTTCGTTTTCTTTGGCAGATAGTTTGAATTTATTGATAATTAAAGTGCATTTTTAGACGGGATTGAAATTTATTTTACAACAGAAACTTCATAATGTATAAATTTTTGCGTTATTTGAAGCCCACAAAGCTTGATGAATGTCATAATTATTATATTCTTGGGCCTTCTTAAGTAAAAATTCTTACTCAAATAAATTAAAGTAGTCCATCTATGACTTGGACCAGAACCAAAGTTTTGAAAGGTATAAAACACTGTATTGCGATGACTGCTGTTTGCGGCGCCTTCGGGCTATTGAAAATTAAAATGGCTCTAGATTTTTTATCCGCGAATTCACGGTAGGCCCAACCCGTATTCTTTTGTGCAGTGTTTTTTTTTTTAAAAACTCATAAACCCCTGGGATTGTTTTTTGTCCTCATATAAAAATATCAAAAAATTGGAAAATTTTGTCATAGTAGGCAATTATTTCTAAAATTATGTTTTTGTTTCTTCGTAAAATTTTTGCTAGTATCAGGTTGGTATCAATTTAAATTATTTGCCAAACTGGATAGGTAATTTGAATTTCTCATATGCATGGATAACTTTTCATTTCATCTTGGTTGAAGTTTCATTCGACATTGAGAAACATTAAAACACGCTTAAAATATTTTCTTTCTGCAGTTTGAGTCTAATTATTTGTGGAAAACATCAGTCCATTTGACATGGGCTTTTTAAATAGGTACATTTTGCTATAATATCTAGTCTGTTGATCCGCGCATGGGTCGATCTAGGCAGATGTTGACACCTTCTTGTCTTATGGGACACCTTGTTGAAGTGGCAGTGGGCGGGACACATAGCGCGGAGAACTGATGGCCGTTGGGGCGCAAAATTTCTCGAATGGCGACCGCGTACCGGACGAGACGTTCCTTGGGCAGGCCCCCTACAAGGTGGCCGACGATCTGGTCAAGGTCGCGGGAAGCCGCTGTATGCAGACAGCACAGGACCAGTCGTTGTGGAGATCCTTGGGGGAGGCCTATGCCCAGGAGTGGGCGTCATTCGGCTGTTATGATGATGATGATGATAATGCCTTATGGGTGTTGTTAGAGGGAACTAAAGGAGTGCCACCTGAAGAAGACGAGTAGCAGCGCCTTTTCTCACCGTTTTCCAAATTGCGATTATGGTATTATCCTCATTTTAGTGAGGATTATGCTAGCAGCAGTGATCTGATGTAGTAGTGTGACCATGTTATAGTTGCTGTAGTTTTTGTTTGAAATTATTCGTATTTTGCCTGGAATCTCTAATTTAAAATTATCTTAAAATTGATATTAATAAACTTGGTAAGATAAGGTATACAGGGTGTTAGGTAAAGGGTACAATATAACAAGCACTAGCCCATGATAACATAATAATATGCATATAAATAGTATAGTGAAGTCAGAAATTTGATATGATATTTTTTTTTTTCATATTTTCACACAAATCAAAAAATTTTAGATTCTAATTTGAATAAAAAAAAATGAAGATATCAAATTTCTGACTTCACCGTATTATTAATATGCAAATAGTAATTTAGGTTGCTTCCGGCTTGTTATAGCATTTACCTAACACTCCGTATAATAAAAATTACGAGTAGATAATAATTATGAACGACACTAATTGTTATCTTTAAATATAAGAAATATATAGGACTAGATGACCTATAAATTTCACAAATGGACACCTGACCTGATTAGGTGTGCAATCACATGGAAATCAGAAGCTAATTATCGTCATTGTTCATAAATCTCTCTACCAATTGCTATAATAGGGTGTACCAAATAAAATTATGCCCGAACCAAAATCAGTTCGACGTGTAATTAAAAGCTATGTTGCTGTATAATTGCGGATTAATTACTGCGAACTGAGTTCGGATTTATATAATTTACATGATATTTTGTTATACAAATAGACATAATTCTGATTTTACAAACAATACTTGTATAAAAGTAACAGCCTATAATCATCCTACTGCAGGGAAAAGGCCTCCATCATTGAATTCAAGTTACCACAGTAATGATGGGTGTACTGGCATAATCACCACGCTTGCCAAATGCGGGTTGGTGATCACAAACCCGAGCAACGTTCGAAAATTCGAAACTTTTTATTGTACGACCCGGGATTCGAACCTGGGACCCCGAGATCTTGGCCCGGTATTTAAACCACTAGACCAACGGGGCGTTCATATGCTTGTATACTTAACATTAAATTAATTAAATAAGGTTGTTCCGACATCACACACAACTTATCACCAGCCTATACAAGTACACAGAGGGACACAGGTCTCTCCAATTAAAGGATTTTCGCATTATATTCGCATTCGCTTACAAAATTGTTACGGTCCACTAAGTAAGCAAACTCTCACGTTTATAGCTTTCAACTTCATACTCCTGTTAAAATAAAGTACTAACGCAGTAAAAAATACGTAACTCTTTTAACAGTCTTCCTTATTCGTTTACTACGAGTACCTTCCCGCTTTCCTACTCTTTGATCTCACGTGCATATTGTGCGCACGCACAATCTAACCCGTAAATAATATCTTATTGTTGATTACATTCCATATCCATACTAAAATCGAAACATATTTACTCATGTTAATATTATAGAGATGCAAAAGTTATATCGATAAATGTAAGTATTACAATACGATGAATGTTTTCCAACAAAAACAAATTTTTGTGGGAGTTTCTTAAAGATTCGATAAGTGTTTTTTTTATATTTTAGTTATGGGTAGATAAAACATTTAGTAATAGGCAGGTGCTTCGTGAACTCAGCCGCTGTCAAAGAAATACTTTTTAGTAGAATTCGTTACGCAATGAACATTCCTGTTTTTATAATTAACAGTTAAAAACAAAGCGAAAATGTCTGAAATCCCATCGCATAAAACGAGGCACTAAGTTAAAATTTACTTATTTTTAAGTACTGTAAAACTTAAGACAAACTTATTAACGTATGGATTCAGAATATGACGATACAGATGATAATACAGCTTAAATCGGGGATAGATTATAAGGGCAGCGTAACTGAATGTCAAAATTTTTATAATTCTAAGAATAGTTATCATGCAATTATTGGTAGTGTTGCAATTATTTTATTGAAGAAACTATTTTTATAGTGTTGTTTTATAAAACTATGTTTGAAATATCGAGTCCTGTTCAACTCAGTCACTGAAAGTGACGATAAATAAAGTTTACTTATGAATAGGCAAGTTAAGTATTCACAACTAGTCGAGTCAAATCAAGTCCTTCATTTTATTTACACTTAAGATATCCATCAGATTAAACAATATCGATAAAAAAATAATTGATAGGCAACATTATTCGTGTATTCGCTAGCTTCAGCAAAGGTTCTTTTTGTAGTCACTCAAGAGCGCAGGTTTTCCGTTGTTACATATTGCTATGGAAATTCCTTTGTACCCGAGGATCAAACATCGTATCTTATTCACAAAAGATTCGCCGATGTAATGATTCCCTAGTAGAAACAGGTATGAAGCGTTACATAAAAATAATAGGGGCGAGAGTGAGATGAGAAAATTTTAACCGCGTCTCAATTACGCTCAAACTTATTGACTTTTATTTATTTATAAAATAAAACAATAAACTAGAAATACATTTCTGGTTGGTCCAAACACTCGTTGGGGCCAAAAGATTCTGGAATGGCATAGTTTCGTAATGTATAAACACATAGTATATTTAATTTGACTTGCTTGTAAAGCACAATTTTGACCAAATATGATCGGAATGATCAAACGATCACTGCTAAGTTGCTTTCATTGGAAACCACCACGGAACTACCGGCCTTCAGCAATGCGTATCTTTATGTACCTGTATAGCCAGCGTAACTTTAAAATAATAGGGGTGAAAAAGGTCTAACGAAATTTGCATACCAGTACCTATAAATTAAACAAGGCTAATATGTTAAGCCGTGCTCCCCTGCTTTGGCAGTTAGAGCCCCCTAATAAGAAGGGACGGAAGAAATAAACGTCGAATTACATGAGCTCATTAATAATGGAAATTGCATTGATTGGGACACATGCAAATGGCTGTTTAATTAAAGAGTGTTGATAATGAAAATTAAGAATATATTATGATAGGAGCATATAACTAAAAACAAACAAGATGTGGAACCAACAATGTTTGTGATAAAAACTCAAAAAGGAAACAGAAAATTGTGGGCTTTCTTAGTGCCCGTTTTGCAAGCAATGTGACCTTTCATTTTGGAAATCCGAAGAAATAAATAATGCATTTTTTTAAATTCTTTTTTATAAAGTAATTTTCTTTGATTGAAATATTTTCTTCTATTTTAAAGATATAATATACTGCTATTCGGGTTTGAGACAAATACGAAAATATCAAAGAACCTAAAAATCTGTTCAACTATAGTAAATCTAAAAAATTGTTTCAACCATAGTAAAGCTGGTATAAATAAAATGACAATATATTAATAGATACTAATTAAATTTTTTTTACAGTTCATTTTAATCGTGACTGAATCTAGACTCTAATCTCAGTTGTAAGTGTTTCAAACACAACTTCAGAGAAAGTGTCCAATTTGAATTATTATTTAATAGACTCCAAATGTACATCCTTCCATGCGTTATAAGATGTTAATCTAACACGGAGGAATTTTGTCATTAATTTGGTTGCGAATTCATTACAGTTATAGTGTCATCAGGGATCAAGTCTGGATTAAGATCGCAATATGCTATACGAGTACTTACACGTGAATGACAATTTCAATCTCAGCAGTAGGTACATAGTTAATGTTTTTCTAATTTTCTAAACTTCAACTCTTTACTTTTTAACTTATTATCCCTACTATTATTATAAAAGTCAATGTAAGATTGTTTGTTACGCTTTAACGCAAAAACTACATAACTGATAACCTTGAAACTTGATTTTTGGAGGCATAAGAAAATTTCTTATACCTCCAAAAATATGTGTATTTCATAACATAAGCTATTATAGGTATCCCACTATTACAACACTATACACAAGACGTATCCACACGCGCGATATAAATTGTAACACGCGGACAGGGCCGCGGGCGAAAAGCTAGTAATTAAATAATTTATCAAAATAGAAAATTTTGGCGATTTTTTCTTTTTTTGGTATTACGCAGCTTATTAGATTAGGTAACTGTAGACAATGCTTTTGCAGTGCCGTTTCCAGTACGTACTGCTACTAACACACACCGCTTCTATCCTGCCTAAGCTTTTAGTAAATTCTAACTAAAATCACGCATTATCATTTCCAGAGTACCTTTTAAAAACTCCTGTTTAATTCTAAAAATCGGTTTTTCAACAAATAATTGGACTTTAGATACCAGCGATAGAATAGATGACAAAAAGCTTGACTACTAATTAGTAGCACAACAAAGAGAAATATGTAGCTCAATCTATTAAAATACTAATAACAGAAATCAATAATCAGACAACTTGCTAGTGAAAATATGCTCATAAGAATTCTGTCAAGTAAGGATTGCCATAATTAAACATTAACGCTAGATGATCACTGAGCTTCTTCATTTGTTACACGTTGACAAGTTAAGCCATCAGGGTGGTTCCGTGGGTAGTCAGTATTCATAAGACACCACCTTACAATGTTCATTATAACGCGATACATACATAGACATTGAAAAGTGGTAGACGCGGCAAAAATAGTTCTTAAACTACTTCGCAGCTAAAAAACTAAAAATAGATAAACATTCATTTGCAATGTAAAACAAACTTGTATTGTTGAGCGTTTTGATAATTAAAACGAAACCAACTATATTAAGAAGGATTTATAAATTACATATACTTATGGTAAATATTAAATTAAAAAAAACATTTGTTATGCGATTTTCACAGTTACGCATGGTCATTAGGCCAGGAAACGCATCAAGTTGAGAACCTGCTATTTTGTTGGTCAATTAAAAATCAAAACCGAACTGTTTGTGGAATATTGTACAGGATTCCTATTTATTATACTGTTAAGGTCTATATTCTCTTTATCATGGCCGTTTGGTGCCAGCCTTAAATAGAACAACACCACTCTTTTTCATCCTATGGTGTCGTCAAAGGTAGCTAATGGAGTACTGGCAGACAAAAACGGGCAGTAGCGTCTTTTCTTTACAATTTGCCAAACTGAATTGCCAACCCACCAACCAAGCAATTACGACTAAATTATAATAAAATATATTTTAGTTTTTCTTTGATTTATGAACTGCGCTGTCTATACCTTTGCCACATCTGTCATTACTTAGCACTCTATTCGCGGTTTGAGCGCGCGTGAGTTTCATAACACGGTGTTTTGGGCCTCGTTGATGCAATTTTGATTAACTCGTCAAGTTTGCACTTGATTAGCTGTTTGGTGTTTACACAAATCATTTATTGCTGTAATGGAAAAACTGAAAACTAAATCTTGTAAGTAACAATTCGTTACATTACATATTTTCAGAACGGATTTTTGTTAACCTCAATCTATATACAAATGTTATGTAGGTTTGTGTACGTTTCAAATCGAGCTGAAAGGGCAATGTTCATATTTGGCCTAGCGTGAACATGTCACTACAAAAAAATAATTTAACCAATAATCATTAAATTTTATAATTAAACAGGCACTCCTCCTTTTTATTTTTGTGTCAATCATCCTTAAAGAAAATCAAATAATTGTAGTAAACACGTTGACTATCCCAGCATCCGGTTTGTAATTCAAGATTGAGTGCTGCCAAAACATAGTTTATCAACAGTTCATTCCATAAAATCGATTCAAATCGATATGTGTGTCCCGCGCGAATGAAAAGTATTAATCAATGTTTATTCGTTGAAATGATATAAAAATATGGTTTATCTACTGTGGCCAGCTAACATTACATTTATTCTTCTTCAGCGTTCATTCTCTATTTTATGAATATGTGTGTAGACAGCACGAAACAAAAAAAAAGTTAAATGTCAAACTGTCATTCGCTTTGTATTTTCATATCGTGAGTGTTGTTTTTGTAAATTCTGTATCGTAGACTTCGTTTTCTCAGTACGGGCTCTGATATTTCTACATCCAACGACTCTGACGCACTTTCAGATATTGAACTCGCATCTTAATAACAAATCTCGCTAAAACGTTGACCGAAGCTCAACTTTGTTTTTGTAAGTAACCTTCTTTTAGCACATGTTAAAAAAATAGTTTTTAAGGATTCTAATACAAAATAAAGTTAATATTTTGTATCTTATTATTATAAACTAACAATCCTATCTACAACAAAAACGCTCAATCGCTTGTCCACGCTAGGCCAAAGCCACTATGATAAGTGAGCAATGCCATTTTAGCATTATATATAATCCGCATCAAGGATTGTTTTTATCTATTTATCCGAGACTGGGGAAAAAAAACAAAAAAAAATCAATAAGAAACAAAAACCATTCAATCATAATGTGCCACAGCGAAGCGTGGCTGGGAACAGCTAGTAAGTTCATAATTTCTTTGTCATAGTAGTAATTGTTTGCGTATATGAAAAAAACTTATCACTTAATTTATTAGTATGACCTATGTCTCAGGCAAACAAGTATGTATCTCATTTAAATTCACATTGTTGTAGTTACAGAATCAGCTTCTGCTGAAATAACAATGCTATTAAGCGAACTGTACTGTTGTTACCCTACTAATGTTATTAAAAGATGTAGGTATGCTTCAGTGAAAGGTTTTTTTACCCACGGCGGAACGGAGAAGGTATTTACCCACAAGGGAACGGGGAAGGCACTTACCTATATGTGTTTGGGGTGAGAGGTTGTGTGTTTATGCACACAAACGAATGTTTCCATTTATCTTCATAATGGCTTGACGGATTGACATGCAGTTTTCTGCAGTGGATTTGTAATTTTTCGGCGATGGTTCTTGAACAGGCATTATATTATTAATCCGCCAGGGGCCGCTGCAGTTATAATTTTTCTTTAGAACGTTTTGACCAATTTCGATGCAGTTTTTTTAAATGGGTTTGTTTACCGCCGTAAGATTTTTCAAAACGTTTAATTTTGATTTTAATATACTTCTAGTGTACGGTCTGGTACCAAACAAAGAAAATTTCATGACATTGACTATTTATTATCCTAAAAGAAATGATTTATGAAGCAATGTCGTTTCGTCACCTTTGAGTATAGTAGGATAAACATTTTTATTCTAATTATTATCAAATGTCGTCGTCTCAGCTGCCAGTCCTTTATTCTGTCTAAGCATGCTGGACGCCACGACATCCAGAAAGTAATTTTAATTAAAGCAAGCTAGGTAATTTAATTACATACCGGCAATAGTTTAATAATATTATGTCCATATCGCAAACATTAATTACCTAAATAGCATCTACAACACGCTTAGGTCAGTAGTTTCATTCTATGCCACAATTAGGTACACACCTATAACTTTAAGCGCCAGTTTAGTAATGAATGAATAAATAACAAGTAAGTATAAATAGTTTAAAAAACTTGACCCGACTTTTTTTTACAAATAATGGGCTTGCTCTTGACTACATACTTAACTATACGGTTAAGAAGAAGCCTAAGATGGAGCGAGCTTACCCAGAGGTACTGGTTCTCCCACACACCAGCGGAACACAGAGGCACTATTTGGCGCTGGACTCCGGAAGGAGGGTGGTAGTATCCAGGCAGACTCTTACGAAGCCTACCACCGCAGAGGGATCTGTTAGCCGTCATCATGGGTTAGAAAACCAAAGATGCCGTTGCCTAGGGTGGACCACTAGGAGGTAGATCCCACCACCTTAAAACGACTACGAAAATGCAATGATTTTAAAGTCACCCCGTATATTTGCTGTATAGTTTAGTTTACTTAACAGTTTTTAACTCAGAATTTTGTCTTCTTTCATTTGATTCCCCACTCGTTACGACTGCCAACTTTTTTTTCAAAGTACCCCAAAGTATTGTAGCATTCGCCATGTACCTATTTTAAACAAAAGGTAGCCTATGTTACCCGGACGCTAATAAGGAATCGATTGATACCTATTACACCAAATCAGCTCAATAGTCTAGCCGCAAATTTTATGGAACCCACATAAAATTTTACTAATCCACCTTTTGTACATTTTACTAATTTGTGCAATAAAGTTTAAATAAATAAATAAAAAATAAAATAAATACTTGCGCAAAATATACATAGATTGCTGAAATTATTACCCTTCCAGTTGGGTTTACCGTTGTCGGGTAAAAATGATCCAACTTTCATTTATCGTATGAGTGTCCTTTAAGAATGCTCTGGTACCTATCAGAGTTTTTCCAAGTCACCTGTTGCAAGCCTCTGGCCTTCCGTCTCGCGACGAAGGTTGAAACCTGTGGCAAATCGTGCTTTCCGAAGCAAAGCTATAACTCACTCACCCCTTCCAAACCCACGTCTGTTTAGAAATGATCATTTTCTATATTGATCCAATAGGGAATCGAACCCGCGACCCTCGCGTAGTAGGTCGAACACTGCATCACTACGCCAAGGAGGTCGTCAATATTACTATTTATCATTTATTTGAGTTTCAGTAAGATCTTTCTGCTCGTAACTAAGTATATTACATATTAATAGCCTCATTTGATCAATAAACATACCACCTACAATAACAGTAAAACAAACGCGCCAAGAAAAACAAGTTCTATTTTATACACGTACCTAAGCAAATACTATACGAATCTCGGATATTCTCATATCGTATTCATTAGATTTCATTTGTCAGCTCGCCGTTTCTTTGATGAATTATTCACAGCAGAAGCAATTTGTTTACACTAGTCACCCGCAACTATCTCTGGATAGAGGTAGTGATGGTAATCTATCGATAGCCGTATTATCGACTCTCTCGATTATAAAGACAAGATTTTTAGAATTGTTTTTTTTTTGGTGTAAGTAGGTAAGTACTGTATCTTTTTGGTACTTTCATACGATAGCTGTTTATTTGAAATTGCAAAGAAACACTATTTCATTTTATTAGTATATATTTATTAAGTATAGACTGCACTATAAATAATTTACTATTTGTTTGTTTGCTACTATTTGACGCCAATCTTAAATAAAATAACACTTCCTTTTTCGTTCTTAGGCTGTCGTAAGATGCAAAAAAGGAATACTAACTTCGGAATTTGTTGGCTTCTCCCTGCCATTGGCCAATTTGCGATCGCCAACCGGCCAAGTAAGTGACGTGATTATGGCAAGATCCTTTGTTCTGACTAGACTGATATGACTAAAACAGTTAATTCTTACCGTAGTAGTAGTGTTGTAGTCTTTGTTATTGTTTGATAGTCGATAGTCTATAGTAAGTTGTAACACCGCATTTCTGGTAGGAGTAACTCATGTATTATGGACGTGTGGCAAATGACCAGTGCCGTGTCTGTTGAAATTCCATGGTGTTATTGTGTTGTTTTATGTTTCAATGGGGCTAAAAAAGTTTTTTGTAATTTAATGTGACACAATTTATCGTAAAAAGGGCCTTTTATTATTATTACCATTCAGTAAAGAATAAATTTATTTTTATACGAGCCGAACTTTGAGATGAGATGAGAGATGATGATGAAAATATAATTTCACTCATTTCATTAATTTTCACCTGTCACTTAACATTTAAAAAATGTTCTTAATGTTCTTGGAAGTTGTAAACATATCCTCGATAAAATTTAACTTTTTAAATTTTTATTCACTCAGAAAATAAAATACGAATGTTGTTGCAAAATATCTTATCTGATCTGATCGATTTTCTCATGCTTCATTTTGTTTTACGCAACCACCGAGTGTGTTACCGAACAGCGAAAAACCTATCGCCTCCGACCTCTAGATCGGAAACAAAGGCGATTGATTCGCTGAAGGATTCCGTCTTTGATTATTGAAAATTTTCTCCTAAACCCCTTTGGATAACTCTGTTTTCCTCACAAAGAGATTTGAACCGATGTTGTTTTGTTTTAGAGAAATATGATATTTGGAAAAAGTGTTCCTGTTACCACGTGTTCCGATGTTGATTTAATGTGAAGACGCAAAACAAACAGATATCCGTTTGTTACTGGTAGCATTAACGTTTGGTGATTTGTCGAAGTTATTAAAATGCTACATTAAATGTCTAACTGTTGTCCACAGGGCTTTATAGGACAAGTATTATAAGGAATGGGGAAACTGTACCAAATTTACAAATACCTACACCTAATGAATTAACTAACTGATTTGCTTCACATTGCCTATTATTTTTTAAATTTTCATCAGAAGTTGTGGCAGCGATTTAGTGTAGTCAACGTATTAAAAAACTTTTTTTATAAATAAAACTAAAAAAAGTGATATTACGAAATATCAAAAACCTCGTGTCGTGCAACGATACAATTTGGCAGGGAGATAATAATATGTAGTATCGAGCTAGTAGAAATCTACTAAAAATAGATTTGACAACAGGATCAAATTATGAAGATTTCTATGCAAGTTTGTATAGCGAAGCTATATTTTCAGAAAACGATGTTGTTTTGTTTTAGAGAAATATGATATTCTGAAAAAGTGTTCCTCTTACCACGTGTTCCAAGTTCGATTTGATTTAATGTGAAGACGCAAAACAAACAGATATCCGTTTGATATTTGATATAATAAAGTTTTTTTTAAAATCTAACTGTTGTCCACAGGGCTTTGGGACAAGTATTTTAAGAAATGGGGAAACTATACCAAATTTACAAATACCTACACCTAATGAATAACCTAACTGATTTGGTTGACATTAAATATATTTTTTTAAATTTTGTTCAACCTTGTGTTTGAGCGATTCGGTGTAGTCAACGTATTGAAAAACTTTTTTTTTAAAACTTAAAAAAAAGTGGCATTACGAAATATCGACAACCGCTTAACGTGCAACGATATATTTTGGCAGGGAGATTTATAGGTAGTCTAGAGTTAGTAGAAATCTGCTAAAAATTTATTTGACTACAGGATCAAATTACGAAGATTTCTAGGCAAGTTTGCATAGCGAAGCTTTATTTTCAGTAAAAAAAAATGGATGACAATTCGAATATTTTTAAGTGATCATTAAGAATAGCCATTAAATCCGGAACAGAATACAGCAGATTCCTACGCGGTTTATAGCATATAATTTTTACATGTTCAATGTATATTGTTAACCATACACACTCATTTCATGTTCAGTACCTAAACGATAAAATATTGTGATCACGGTTTGCACCAACACAATTTTGGGAAATCTTCAAACAGAACCGTTGCAAGCGATCCTTTGGATTGGAGAACGCAAATTGAACTAAATAACATATCAAAGGACCAAAGCCCAAGCCTATCCTACTTTATCCGGAGATTTGTGCTAACACAATGTTTTGCTAGAATTCACCGTTCCTTTGCTCTTTGATTCCGTAAAAGATTACAGCTTTAGCAGTATTGGAGTAAATTAATTTTAATGGCGTCATTAAATTTACGGGTTAATACAAAATCGTACAAAGGCGGGGCCAGACTAACCGAAAAAATAAAAATAAAAACTTTGCAAACAATGAATTAAAAACAAATGTCTCGTGTCATTCGATAGCAAGATCAAACAAAACTTTTAACAAGCGAATCGAGTTATTTTTGTTTTAATGAACGTACCGTTTCATTTTTCTAGCTAATGAAGTAAAAAAAAATTCAACATTATTATTCTGAATTTAGAATTAGTGATAATGAAACTTTTTGAAGACAAATCATTTGATGAAAAGTACTTAAAATATGTTTCTAATTATGCATTTATGGTGGTCATAGAATGCTTGGTACTATATGTATTAAAGACACTTTTTGCAGCCGCGTCATATTTTGAATCTTTTATTTTATTGTGTAGCCATTAGTTTATAAACCGATAAGTTATTTTATAAACATAATATACTGTCATATTTACAGATTAAATAAAAATACACTTCTATAACAGAAATAAATAATATTTTAGACCATTTATGCACGCCCTTATAAATTAAGGTTCCGGTATTTAATCTGTTTTGAGCCGGTCAATTATATAAATTCGAATTTGGAATGTCATAAAACTGAGCTCGCAATAATGAGCAGGCGGCGCGAGTGCATAAACTATGTCGCAGTTAATATTGAGCGCGGAGTTATTGGACGTTTGGCTATTTGGCCATTTGGTCTGACTAAGGCTCGAACCACACTAATTACTGTCCGAATCTAAAGAGCCGTCATTTGTTCTTACTTACATCCAGATCCGGATCCTGATGATCGGGCATGACATTGAGTTTTTGAAAGGATTCACATTTTCACGTCCTAATCACAGTGTACGTTTTACTAAGTAAACGTTTAATCAGTGTAAATCAGTTCACTGCTGAACAAAGACTTCAAAACCAAATGAAAGAGCTGTCATAACTGTCACGCTTGGTAGAGTTGGTGATCATTGTTTGATGGTGGTGAAGATGAGGCCTGTTTTCTTCTTTTTTTTTTATTTATTTCTTTCAGAAAAATTAAAATATTACACAAACTTAGTCTTTGCCAAACTGCTATACAGTTTGTCGGCTACTAATCGTACTCTTTTTGATGGTTTTTCAAAATCCAAAGGACGGTGAGGACTCGTACTGTTCCACGGAAGACCGATACCGAAAGTCCGAAGTATGCAGTATGCATTCTGCTCCGAATACTTGTAACTTGGCGTGTATTAAATTTCTTGCAGTGTGGTGTAAACCTAAATAACACTGGCCATTACATCCGTCTCGATGCAAATTTAATTTAACACCCCGATAGGGTGCTAAGTCTATTTGCTCGGATGAACGACTTCCTACACAATCAGAAACTCATGTGACTGACTTATTTGATTTAATCATAATTTTGACGCTTGTAGTATTCATTGTATAGAAATTCACAACAACCAATATTAATAAGTAATAGTTCTAATGCTTAGCAAGAATATGCAAATATCGTATAATTTGTTTCCCATTTGGAACATTCCATTAAAGTATGTATAGAAAGCAATAATCACCCACGACAGATTTTTTATTTTATTAAATTGTGTTTTGGAAAAAAATAACATTTCCAATAAGCAAAACAAATTTTTATGACAGTATAGTTTCTTGATGTAGGTATTAATTTGTAACATGCGTACCGGAAATAGCATATGGAGCACAATCATTATCTTGCTCATTTGTTTTATCAATGAAATAATTTTGGTTACGTCATTAGACAAAAGTAGAAACTTTTACACTGCTAGGTTTTGGAAGTACGAGTATTACAAAATACCCTGATCTCCCTAAGTACTGTAAAGATTGTGAAGGCACTTAGTTTTCTTTTGTGTTAGATATGCAAAACATTAGCTTAGGTTAAAATGATTTGCTGTATCTTCCGCAGCCGGTAAATTAATTGATTTTTATTTAATTAAATACAATGCCTATTATGAACGACTATGGAAATGTCGCAACGCCTAATGTGTCTTCATAAAACTAGAGAGTAACCTATGATAGTGTTAATATCCCGGGAAGCAAGACTTATAGGTCGTTTGCCGTTTCCAGGAAATAAATGGGATAGCCGACGCCGAGTCGAGCCGCGCCATCCTCATATCGCTTGGAACGTTATGCTCTTTATTATTAGTGTAAAATTAACTTTTATGTTGTAAAATATACGAACACACCACCTTTGTTTTTTTATTTTATTGTCTCTGTGGAATAAACATCAGAATACTTTTAGGCTGGCCGAGACATTGAAGTCATAAGCAAAACTAAAAACTTAAATAAAATAAAATATATGAATATTTAGGACATGCCTCACTGGGCCACACAGAGCCATCTAGTCCCAAATTAAGCTATTATTATGTACCCTGTCGTATGGGGTACTAGACAACCGATAAACTCACTTATATAGGTACTTTTTTTTTGTAAATACATACTTATAATACTTAGAAAACACCCAGACCAGTACAAACAGACATGTTCATGCACACAAATATTTGTACTGTGCGGGGATCGAACCCACGACCAATGGCTCAGAAGCAGCGTTCATTACCGCGGATCCAAATGGTCGTCTGTAAACATTATAAGTCATACGTAAGATTGATTTGAATGAGGCAAGTGAAGTGGGCAAACATCTTCATCGAAGAATTAAACTTACCACAGCAATGATAAATGATGGTCACAGGCACCACGTTTAGTGATAACCAACCCGAGCAATTTTTAAAAATTCGAAACTCTCGTTGCGTGAATGATTTTAAACGCTCGAGATTTGAACACATAATATTATTACTAAGTCCATTAACGGGTCGTTATCCCGTATAATATTTAAAGGTAGGCATATATACCTATTTATGTACCCGATGTTTCGACTGAAATGCACCACCAAGCCGTGGTCACGGGCCGACTGATCTTGTTGCGTTTCCCGGGCATCGAACTCAGAAATGACTGAGGCAAAATTTGGAATAATTCATGATTATTCTTTTAATAATAAAAGTATTTCTAAAATTTTGAGCTCTAAATTCGTAAAAAAAGATAAAGAATTAGGTATTCTTATTAAAAAACAACAGTCGCGCTCCGAATGTTATGTTAAAACTTCAGTCAAGTTACCAGGACGTCCGGCTAACTCGATCTGTATAATATTGAGTAAGTTTTAATTAAAAAGCCCTCGTCGCCGGAGTTAGTAATTAGCGGGATTGGGCAAAGCGTCGCGGATTCTAACCGGTTGAAGCCAGTGGAATCTGTCCGTTGTCATACGTGGGAACTATTTGTTAAAGTGAATTATGTTATCTAACTGCAACATTTTTCATACAGTAAATAAAAGCTTCTGAACAGTTGCAAGTTAACCGATTACATATCGTACTTTTAACATTGAATTCTTGTAAAAATTGTTTCACTATCCCTAAAGTATATTTTCCTATATATTTGCTTGTGTATCTTAAAGTTTGACATAGTAAAAATAAAAATTTTGAATATTTTTTTATGAATTTTAGCTGAATGTACATACAACAGCACGTCAACCTACCACAAAACATCAAATTTTCTCAATCGATATTGATCTCTACTTGTTGGACTTAAAGTTAAAAATCAATTGAATGATCTTTAACTTTTTGGATAGGTTGTCATGCCGTTGTCTGTACTAGAAAACACAATAATTACATCATGGCTTAAATTTTAGGTAATAATAACCCACGTTTAACGAAGTCATCAAACAAGTAGGTAATCCCATACGTATTTATACAGCTTACTAAGTAATCAATGGAACAGTAATAATAACAGTAAGAACAATGTGCCAAAATGTATTTTTTTTATTGAATCTTATTAGCATATATATTTTTTTTAAATCTCAAATAAAATTGTGCATAATCTTCACGAAAACACTGAATTTTCACTTTATACATCCAAATGATCAAGTGTAAGTACATATTTACGCCGCCGAATACCGTATTCATTACCATATACGACATTATTCATGTCAACTCATTCCATCGCTTTTCGTCACCCCCGCCAAGATTTGCCACTTATTAAACCTCATAATTACAACACGTTACAGAGTAAATATTAAACAAAATTATGACGACAAGAAGTCGAGCTCGCTTGTTAATACAATATTAATTAATTAAGCTCGTATGAGGCGACGTAACCGGAGTCAAGGGGTAACTATACTTATGTGTCTACCTAGACGGTTACATGAAGGTTTGTTACATTTTCTAGCAGTAAAATAGGATGTACATTGTAGCGGTGCTAAAGTGTAAGTATTTACTTTAAGACACGTCCCATTTATTTATTTTTTCAGTTGCACACGTATTTATTGATGAATGGTGATTTTAAAGATTAAAAGAAAAAAAACTGCTACGAACTACAAATCAATACTATCACATATTAGGTTTCTCTAAAAATATGGATATTCTCCTAGACAGTCATAGATATTTGTATGTTTCAATGACAGCCGTCGACTTCAGAACTTTGAGTAATCAGCATGGAACAATGTTATGTTTTTTTTGTGTTCCCTAGCCACGAATCCCTTAATTCGGTGAATTTCAAATGGATTATAATATAAACCTAAATTTTCCTCGAAATTTTGTGACTAAAACTACTAATAATTCAAATACCTTTAAATACCTAGCTAAGCGCTTGCAAATACCGCACAGATGTACGCAGCAACGCCCAGAGCATTTATTACCGGCGTAGCTAATAAGAGCTCGGCACTAATTACTCGCCTTCAAGACGCTTGAACGCTGACGTTCTTCAGCGGTTTTGAACACACCGATGAGGTAAACTCCACAGATTTGCTTTGAGCGTAGTTGGCTTATCAGTGAGTCGTCAAATAGCAATCTATTTCAAAATGCTACATTGTTCGAGAAACTTTTTTTTATTATTGATTAGTAGTTATTATTTATTTATAATTTGAAAAATATCATGTTAATGTAATATCAAACTGCCAATGGAAACTGCTTTGTTAAGCTTTTCTTGACGAATTTGTCTTATTTTTTTTTTCTCTTGAAACATTTGAATGTGTTTCACATTATGTATTGACATTCAGTAGTATGGTGCTTTTATTTAGGAAATTGAAAATATATACCAGATAGACAAGCCAAATACAGTCCATTGTTACTTCGCATCTATTACTAGGGCAATGACAAAAATTAGATTATAATATTTTTAATAATAAACATTTTCGTTTAAAGAGGTTTCTAAAAACATGAACTAAGTATGGAAATTAAAGCCACAGAAAAACCAAAGTATTGCTTATATGGGTAAAGTAACCTCCGCCTATTAAGCTAAATGCCATCGCGTACAATTAAGAATAAATGAGTTACGACCGCTCCTTTGCTTGTCAGTCATCCGTAAAGTTTAGGTATACAAAGAAAACAATGATTACAGACTTTAAATGTTGGTGAAAAAGAAAATTACTAATAGGTATCAAAAGAGCAGTTTTCGATGTATTAAGTTGACTTGCGATTTAGTTAACCAATAATTTCTAAGCTGTACGCATCTATAAAAGCTGTCATCCCTACTTATGCGTTTGCAGTGCAATTTACTAACCATTTTTAAACTGTACCAACATAGTGCTATGCCTCTGCCTAATAGATACCTCGTAATTGATAGATAGTGGGTATTCTTTATATTTTTATATTATGACACTAATTAATACCTCGATCGTGAGTTATTCCAGACTCAATTGAAATCAATTGTTATCGTGGCCCACAGAACATGGAATCTATGTTCTGTGGTGGCACCCGAGTGCTTCCTCGGGGTTGAGGGATTAAGTCATTATTAGAAATAACTACATAGGTCAGTCAGTTCAGAGCTTAGGTATTACAAGCATCAGTAAGTTTTCGTAAGAAGAAACTAAGGAAATTAAAGTTCTTGCTAATAATAATTATTTACGTATCTTAGAGTATTCATTTTTATATTTTTTTAGTTTTATTAAAATGGTTTGCTCTTTCACTGCTATTTAAGTAATCTCAAATCCAAGTTAGTGAGCTTCAGTGTTGTTACCTCTTCACAAAGATAAACAAGATAGCATATTTAAATAGCAGACTATTTTTTTTTAATATTGTGTGTCTCATAAACAAACTTAAATGAATGATACCTTTACGAATAAAACCAAATACATTGGAACTAACTGTAGTCTATTAGTAAAAGTTTATGCCTAATTAATCTCTTATTGCCAACCTGAAAATACTAACTTCTTGATAAGCTGTACTAGGTCTCTTTGAGCTTGTACAAAGGGACAATAGTAAAAGATACCACCTCCTAAGTTAGTAGCGTGGAAGTTTCTTGTGGTCTCCGTCAGTGCGGTACAACTCGGGCGCTGCGTGCCGGCAGATAACATAATGCCAAAGAGAGCCAACAGCCCGGAAAACCATAAACCCCTGAGGTATGTTGATGAAGACATTCTTAACTAATTTAATCTTGACTTAATCCTGCTTAGCTTAGATTTATCCGAGCACTTAATCATTGTTTGCGGATTCATTGTTCGTAAATTTTCAAACCAGGTTTGATTTGAAAATATTCATTTTTATTTTGAGGTAGAATAATCCAATCGTGAAATTTAGGTAATTGAACTTATAAAAGGGTTTGCACAAAAATACAAAAGACACACGTAAAGCTGCTATAGAAAAAATATCAGGGTATCTACATATACCTATATAATAAATTTATTAAAATTATTTTAACTAAAGTCCAATATCAAAGCATATTTTGTCCAATTTGTAGGTGTTACAGGCCTATGTCCAGCAGTGGACTGCGATAGGCTGATGATGATGATGATGTAGGTTTTTACGATGTAAGAATCATGACGTTGATAGATATGTTTATTTAGGTATATATAATAGTATATATATATTGTATATATTGTATATATATATATATATACAATATATAAAAATTGAGAATAAGTGTATTTATATAATGTGTAAGTTAGGTACGTTATTAAGAAATTGCATTGTTAAAAAACTACATAATTCATTGAAAAATTTACGACCGCAATTGGTGCCTTGTAGCCCACCGACATTTTGAAATATACCGTAATTGCATATAACATTAAAATTACAATGTATTTTTTACACGGAATCATAAGAATGTTTACATCGGAATATTAAGAGAGCAGCAATAAAGACATTTGCCCGGGGCTGAAGTAACATGCCCAGTTTTATAATGTTAAAGTAGTGTAGTATCACAGTATTAAGCGTTAGCGGGGGCGGATTTTTAGCAAAAACAAATAAAATTAAGTGCAATAGCATTAATTAAGTTTTAATGCTGACGTGTGAGGATCGGTATAAAATTTACTTCATGACAAGAAGTAGACAATTTTAGGACATTTCATGAATTAGTAAAAAAAACAGTGCTATTGATAAAATAACAGTAAATATGTAGATAAACAAAATATTACTTTAATCTATGTTACGTTAAAGTATTTTTTTTTTAAAATCGAATACATATTATATTAAAAGAGAAAAGGCATATCATAATTCCGAACATTATTGTTAATTAGTATTTAAACTTGAAAAATTATGTCTCAGGTGGGACTCGAACCCACATCCCCTCGCATGCTGGGCGCGGCGCTATACCATTAAGCCACCGAGACACTGCGTCACAGCGCGAATTTTACAAGCATATTCTTATCGTTGTATGCCAGCGTCGTTTCATCAAATGTTGAGGTTTGCACCCTTAATACCCAAAATAATAATTTTTGCAGATGTTTGACAGTCAGTTAAGATGAAACAGCATTTAAATACTTTATATGATATTTAAACAATTTCATTGCAAATATAATATCAGTATTTAAACTTGAAAAATTATGTCCCAGGCGGGTCTCAAACCCGCATCTCCTCACATGCCGGGCGCGAGACGCTGACATGAGCCAAATTGAGCTCAATGAAGATTGTTTTGCTTTAAGCCTATGGCTCGTATTGTTGCCAAATTCTATGTAGTTGTAATTGATCATATTTTCGACCAGGTGGCTGTTTCCAAAATACGATTCTAAAAACGTTTCTTGATAGAAAAAAATCTCAAAGTAGCCTCTGAAAATACATAAATTACAATTTTTCTCAGCAGTCCGTATAACAATGATAGTAAAATTTTGCTATATTGTATATTACATGTTGCTTAAGCAAATGGCTGATTTAGATTTTTAATAAAATGGCAATTTTAAATTGCACAACGAATTTTGTTGTTTGGCACTTAGGCCCTTCTATTCCATGCGCTTTTTCTCTGTCACTCCTACGAGAATCGACAGTGATGGCTGTGGCGCGTTCCAAAGAAATTCAAAGACGAATAAATTTGTGGGCGTGTTCATTGCTCAAGGTCATCGGCTGCAGTCAGCGTCTTAACCGCTGTAAGCCTTAAAATCTTTACCCGCTACATCTTACGCAGCGTGAGCTTACTCTTCAACGCCCGTACAGATTGTAACTAACGAAAGCCCTTACCTTACGTTAAATTTACTCCAATATCTTCATTAGCCTCGCAACGCTCATTTATTTAATGTTAATTGATACTGCAGATGCTTACATGTCTTATGATGTTTAATTAAATCATTATAGTCCGCTTCAAAATGGAGAAACGATTACAAAATTGACTTCGGCTTATTTATTGAAGAAGCTGATTGTTTAGGTCGTAAACCTAAACAAGTTGCATGTTTATTAATGTTTTTACTGTCGTTAATTGGTTATTGAAGCATTCATAAAATATAAACATTGAAGGTTTTTATAAGGTTTGTTTTAATTTATAATAAATATACCTACACAAGTGCCAACCATGACTCTTTGGCGCTTGTATTAATAGCCAACACTAAAAAATGGCATAAAGATTTAAAAAAACAATAAAAGTACATAAATGGTATAATAAGCCGAAACCTATATTACCGTATGCATATAAATCGTAAAGTCAAGTCAGAAATTTTATATCATCATTTATTTTTATTTTCATACAAACTAAAAATTTTAAATTACGATTTATATGAAAATATTTTTTTCAAAAATTTTGTATGTACGTCTTCACGCTTTAAATATCTACAACTAACCAAAGCGAACATCGACAAAGTCATGAGAAAATGCACAAATTCAAATTATATTTATCTAAAAAAGTTGGAAATAGTAATGTTGCCCTCTATTTGTGAAACAAGGAAACTAAAGGTCCAACACCTTGAAACTCACAAACTGTATAGGCCTACTGAACAAATAAACCCATCTATTCATTTCGGAATATAGTCTTGTTTGCCGGACGCTCCCAGCCCTGCGGCAAGGATCCAATATAATGGAATACTTCAGTGTTATTTGCCGATACATGGATATGCCCGAGGCAAATATTAGCGTTGTGCCTAAATCGAGTCGACACGAATAAAAGAACAGATTAAACACTGTTTCTTCATGGACGATGTTTTTGCAAATCTTCGGGTATGCCCTGAAGGGTTGTCCCATGCTCCTCGTCTTTTATGTAGTTTACATCTGTAAATATTCAATCAAAAGAATTAGTATAGCTACTGTTGCACAAACACTGTTGAAATGGGCGGTTGTATTTTTATGTTTTTTTATTAATACAAATCGCAACATTTCTTGTTCTACATTATGTTTTATGTTTGTGCAATTGTGCACGTTTTGAAAGGTAATTCTGTTAGGGGACTAAATGGTTGAATAGGTATACCTATTTTTCTTATAAATACATGAGGACATCAAAACCATCATATTGCTCCGATCCATAGTAAGTACGAGTATGTAATTAGGAAATCTCTTGTTTTGAGGAACTTAGAACATAGAAAAAGTATTTGTTTCTTACATTTATCTGCCGGGTAATCGTACCCGAAACCTAGGACCTTGAAAACTGACATATACGCCACTTCACCATAATATATTATATTCATATATCGTCGAAATGGTTAGAATTAAATTAAATTACTGACACTGCCAAAAAAAATTGCTAACTTATTTTAACTGCCTTTTATACCTAAAGTCTCACTCAAGTGATTATCTATACGAGTATAAGTACTTCAAATCATATAATTTGCCTTAGCTAAAAATCTATTTCATGTTTAATTTAAATAATCAGTAGCACTTAGTGGGAGCTCAAAAATGTCATAAATGCTAAAATATATTCCGGAAACCAATCTCACGCTTTATTGGCCTCGATTGAAACATGTTTAAACAGAGTCTATAAATAGGAGGCCATTTTAATTTGTATGGATATGTTTTGGCTCATTATACGAAGTTCGGAGTTGGTACATAGGGCCTTTAAAGTTGTACTAATAAGCAAGTATTGAAACAAGCCCGGGGCGGAATAATAGACAACTTCAGTAGCGGATACACTTACTGTACAACTACTGTATTAGGGATATTTTGGACAGACTTGCGACTGTAGTAGCACTTTTATTTCCTTAGTATAGGCATATACATGCGTATAAACAGCACACACACACAGCCCATTGGTAATAGAAGATAAGACTAATGGGGTACTAAAATAGTACTGGAAGTAGACGGGCACTTACCAGCCCCGATTTTGCATAACATGTACTTACATACTATATAACTTTTTAGTCCCATTAGTATAAAAGAAATGACTAAAGGAGTAAAAAAATCCTAATTACGGGACTGGACGGGCAGCAGTGTAAATATGATGCGCAATTGACGATTGATGGAGACTGTCTCTACATCAATCGCCAATTGCGATCGATGATCTGCTTGATAATCCTGCTATTATGGCAAAACCTTTTTCAAGATATCTTTGACTAGCAGAAAAACTATGTGGCCTGATGATGATGCCATTTAAATATAGCCTGTATCTTGTCCACAAAGGTCATTAATTAATATTGACTGATACAAAGAAATCCATCGGAGGGTGTGGGTGGTGTACAAACGTTGAAACACAAACATACGAGATTATAGCATTTTGTTGTTGGTTTTACGTATTTCTTACACGGAATAACCCTTTTTTATGGTGTCAATAAAATCAATAAATAAAAAGCCCGATAAATAAATATAAAAAATGAATTACTTAAATACAATCGCATCCGTGGAAGTATCAGGCCCAAGCTCAGTCAAAAAGGGAAAAATAAGAAGAACTGTATTTCGAAATTTACCCCAGTCCGCCCGAGTAGTTATTTGTATAAAATATCCTTTCTTCTTTTCTTCATATTGGCAGAATGGGCGTCATTTGCACTCCTGGATGACTGCACTGCTTTAGGTATTGAAATTTTTTATACTATATTTAACTTGATACTAGATTTAACTTTTGTGCCAGTGTTCCGACCAAACGATTCCTGACAGACAAGAGATCAATAATCTCAATGCCATTGCCGAAATTAAAATATACAATGAAGAGTGTAAAAAAAAAGTAAGAACCCGTTTTAGCTCACTGTTGAGCACGGGTCTCTCTTATTTTTTAAGAAGAGGAGTTTAAGGCCTTGTTACCACCACGCTGGCCTAGTGCGGGTTGGTAGACGGCGAGGGCGACGCTGTGGCAACATCACCCCGCCGTTGGACGTTTTTCAAGCTGCCTGAAGGCCTTCAACAGGGCTTGACGACTGTTATCTCATGATAACTGCCGACTAATGAAGAGTGTTGTTGACTAAAATTATTGTCCCCTGTAAACGTGATTTAAGTAGGTATTTATTACAGTACTAGCGTACTCTGTCCGCTTGTTGATCGGCATTGTTGCACAGTTATATCTCTCTTCTTTAAACTATTGCAATCAAACTATGTTTTTAGCTACACTAAATTAAGAAAAAAAATCTGTTTATACACATCTATCCTCTTTTTAACCCCTTTAAGGCATGATTTCAAGAACAAAACTATCCTATATAATTTTCATGGTCCAAGATTAACTCCGTACCAAAGTTAATCTAAATAAATTAAGACGATACGGTCTATTATATTTCCCCTTTCGAAACTCCCCCTGGAAAGAGAATTTTTACCCCTGAAAATATGATTTTCAGGATACTATAATGTCCTTTCCCAGGACTCAAACTATTCATGTCCTAAATTGCAGATTGCGCAGTTTAAGCGTGAAGAGCTAACAAATAAACAATTACTAGTAATAACAAATAAATGCTTCTGAGCCATGGGTCGCGGGTTCGATCCCCGCACAGTACAAATATTTGTGTGCATGAACATGTCTGTTTGTACTGGTCTGGGTGTTTTCTATGTATTATAAGTATGTATTTACAAAAAAAAAAAAAAGTATATAATTAAGTTTATCGGTTGTCTAGTACCCCATACGACAGGGTACTTAATAGTACCTTAATTTGGGACTAGATGGCTCAGTGTGGCCCGGTGAGGCATGTCTTAAATATTAAAAAAAAAAAAAAAAATTTAATTACATTTTCGCATTAATATAAGCTAATTAAAAAACCTTGTTTGAAGTGGAATCTCTGTGGCATTCTTATTCGTGACCCAATGGTAACAGACATTGTAGCGCTGCATAGAGGCAGTTAATGTAACTTTGTAATAAGGGTTACCATACAGGGCCGAGCGGTTCGGTTGGCTTTGTTGTGCCACAGACGTTGCATAATTTCGTTATGCCTTCACTACTGAGAAATCTCATTCTGGATTTCAGTTCTTGTACGGTAATTATATTTGCGATATAACGTAATGACCAGGAGGCAGTGAAATCAGAACTCGTGAACGCTGAATGGTATATTGTTTTAAATACGATCAGGCTATTTGTATAAACACTTCCCAAATACAATAAATATGCATTAAGTAAAGTGGTTTATTAATATAATTATCTGCCAGTTTTTTCTATAAAATAGTATATTAGATTTACTTCATTAAAAAAAACTGTTTTAACATTTAAATGCATAAATTAATTAAAAATATTGAATCACTTGTAGTAGATAGGTACTTATTATAAATACGAATCTATAAAATTGGTTGTTATTCTAGATGATAACAAGTCAACTTTTCTTAACAATCTTATTTCTAAAGATTTTTTTTATAAAGATTACATACATTACATACGTACATAAATTTAAAACGTGTATTTGACCATCATTATTTTTAGATCAATATTTTCAGATCATCGCTATACAATAAAAGGTGCTCAATAAAAAAAATCCAAGGTATGTGCGTTTTGATCATAGAACCCATAGAACAACACACGTGATCGCAGAATTAAGAACCACTGATGAAATCAATGAAATGCTAAATAAATGTATTCTTAGACGCCTGTCACTTCTGGACTAAGGCGTATCCAAAAGAGGGACTCAACTTGAAGATCTTGTCTTCCAGACACCTTGTCTATCTATTTAATCACTTTGTCTCTCGTATCAGATATTTTATGGGCTGCTAAGGAACAGAAAAACATTAAAATGCTTTACTAAAGCACGTGGACCAAATTGTTGCCATGTGTCACAAAAAAAACCTCTCAAGGACCTTTTGGCTTATCTGCAAGCGTTTTGTTTTTCAGCTTAAGCACTTAAGGTCATAATTCACAGTCGTTAACAGTTTTAGCGCGATATTGGCACGTTTCAAGTATTTGTTCTGAATATCACGTCATCTGTTTTTCTAATAAATTCATCTAATACGAGGAAGTTGATAATCTCCGGTCATTTTGGACAAAAACAGGGACAGGAAATTAACGCTAATTCCATTTAAATCCGGCCAGTAGCGATAAGTTACGGTATGAGCAGTAGCTCAAGATTAACACCATATTGATATACAATTTGAGTGTAGGACTAACGCAAAAAAAAAAAAACGAGTTACGAGTCAGTTGGAAATTGATTTCGCGACAAAACAATTGGCATAGAATCTCAAATAGATTATTTAAAACAGTTTTCTCACTGTACTCGTATGTTATCTAGGTGAGTTAATAATGTGCGTGTCGGGTCTCGCGTAGTGTAGGGTTCCGTAGTTTTACCCCTCGCTATTAACTTGATATTATTGTTCCATAATTTCACATCGTTCGTTCAAAAATGTATGGGTACCTGTTTAATTAAATCACAGTTTATCTTATAGATTTCCACAAACAGACGGACTTAAATATGAAATATAAAAAAATGCACGCTTGCTCAAGAATTGAAATATTTTATCGAAATCACAACCAGTAAATTCAATTACTGTTCTTCTTTTTTCAGTGTCTTTAGTTATACAATTTTTCATTAAATTTCCGAGAAATAGTTTTAATTTAACAATCATCACCATAAAGTAAAATTCATACTCGAAAATTTAATGTTAATGAAAGGAAATGTAAAAGTTATGTATTCAATGATAACCTTGTTAAGTAACATTCAAACAAGACAATATGTATTTTAAAAGAAATATAACGCAACGACATTTACGCATTTTACACATTTTTTTCCTGGAATACAAAAGGAAATAACGAAGAATTAATATTTCTAGATGAACAGGTTATAATAACCCCATTTTTATCTATACTTTTAATAACAATTCCCAAGTTAATAACAAAGTACACAGAGCGGGCTTGCACAAACAACAACATCCAAGTTATAGGACCGTGCAAAATTGCCCATAGAACTATGGCGGTTTAGATATGGATACTTTATTATTTATTTTGTAATTACCTTCGATACGAGATATAATACTACATCAATGATTAATACTAATAACTTTCTAGTTTTTAGCAAAAATATCGAGTAATTTATTTTTATTTTTTATATAAGTCATAATACATTAACAGAGATATAAAGCATGTAATATTAACTACCTGCCAAATTTTAATATAACAATCTGCGAGGCAAAAACAAATGACGTATTTTTTCTTTTGGTATAGCCCAGTAGGTACAACAATGTCAAGATAAAGCACTTCGAAAATGTCCGCTAAAATTTTTGATACAGCCTCCTAGCAGCACTTTTTTTACGCGATGCACATCTCTTTCATTCATTACGATACTATTCATAAACTTTTGATTTTCCCTTCATACCTCAACAGGCTTAGGCCCGTAAAAATTGAAAACTATGTTGCATAAAATATTTTCGGGTGAAAACTTGACCTGCAGTTTTCACTTCGTAAATAGGCTGGTGGTGGGATCTACCTCCTAGTGGTCCACCCTGGGCAACGGCATCTTTGGTTTTCTAACCATTGATGACGGCTAACAGATCCCTCTGCGGTGGTAGGCTTCGTAAGAGGCCGCCTGGATGCTACCACCCTCCTGCCGGAGTCCAGCGCCAAACAGTTTTTCTGTGTTCCGCTGGTGTGTGGGAGAACCAGTACCTCTGAGTAAGCTCGCTCCATCTTAGGCTTCTTCTTAAACGTATAGTTAAGTATGTAGTCAAGAGCAAAACCATTGTTTATAAAAAAAAGGCTCTAAATACGATACTGAACGCCTATAGACAATTTTGAAGATGATGAAAAAGTCGTCCTGTATGAAGATTAAAATAGATTGTAATTGCAGCTACAGCTGCAACGGTTGCAACCGTCTATGCGATAATTTGTTAATTATAGTCACACGCCATTATGACTAGGTTTAGAATTGCATTTTAGATACTTCCAAAGAGGTAATTGCTTCAAATGTGTAAATTAGCCCTCTGATGGCTAGAGTAAGTACCTAAAAACTACTTCAGGATCATTATATCTATAACTGTCAGTACCTAACCTATCTTTGCTTTGTGTTTCCGTCAAAGCCTTAGGAAGAATATACACAATATGTTCAATCAAAGTAAATTATGTAAATATATGTATGAAGGAGCCTCTTTATTAAGCATCAGCAAATTTTTTTATCACAAGTTTTTTAATAGCACGGGAATAGGTATGGCAATTTAATGACATAGCGGCTTTTAATTTCATTGGTTATAAAACCAAAGACATTTTTAAATTGGAACTTTTGACGTCTAAGAGTATTTTTCGGGCTTTTTATAGTCATGCAGGATGCATGACCAATGCTAAAAAAGCGAACTAAATGTATATTTTTTAAGCTACATATTATTTTGTTAGAAGTTGGCTTGGGTTGGCATATTCCAATCAAAAATATGTATACACTTCAGCCGCGTCTTGTCATTTCTTAAACTTACATTGCACAATAAACCGTATTTACAATGATGTTTTGCTATCCGTTAATTAAGATATTAAGACCTGCGTCATCCGAGACTAAAAATAGCTCGCATTTTTAACAGTCGCTTTAGTTGGATCCAGCGTGACTAATCTACTTTTAAACTTCGCAAACCGAATGCTGCGTCGGAGTGTTTACTTTGTTTCAACTGCTAAATTAAATCAAACTTTCCAAAACTCTGGCCGCAGCGGTACATGCAATCACTAAAAAAACGTACCAAATTACTTTTATGCTGTATTGTTTGTACAAACCCTTTGGAAGTTTGCTTTACCAAATTTATGCACCCCTGTTTTTGGAACGCGCAGCATCCATAATAAGTGTAGGTTACATGCCCCATTTGAAGGTTTCCTGTTGATTTTGAACATAGACGATATAATCTACCGCAGTGTAAAATAGAAGTATATTTTTCGATTGTGTTATGAATCGGAACTTGCACCCCTTCCGCAGTGTGGGGTCTATTGTGCAGACTATTCAGAGTTAGTAATTTTGGTGTGTGGTTACTGTTCTGATTGGTGATTATTTTAAATATGTGCTATTTTTAATCACCTACAGTTGTAAGCCTACAACGGAGCTACATTTTGTAATATGAATACAAAAACTAGAAAAGAGGAGAACAAATGAAAATGAAGAAAACACAAACAATAAAAAATACTAAACAATACATCCATGATGTCGTTGATTGTTAGTTGCAATCCTGTACTGATGGTTTATCGAAATTAGCCAATTAAAAAATTAATCGCTATGGACTTTACAATTCTGAAAACTCTTTTATAAATCAATAATTAAATCATTGAATCAGCTTTTACTTTTACTTATGTAAAAATTAAAAATGAATGTGATTAACTTCTTATTTAAAAGGGAAAGAAATGTATTATTAAATATGCAATAACCACAAAATGACCGTATACCTGTTTAAATTTCATAATAGACGTCTCCAAGTTTAACAAAATTGTTTACTTATTGTTTTAAATTTGTTCTTACAGGTAAGAATAATTTAAAAAAGTATTCGTACCAAAAGTACCTCAGCGCATTCACAAGTAAGCACAAAATGACAAAGACCATTTTGCTCCTTTTTGAGCTATACCTACCGTTTTATTCGCAATTTCTTATTCTACAGCTAAAGCTACTAAGTATTCTACAACTACATTATACTGTGAAGAAACATTATTGTTATTCCTTTGATAAACATAACTCAAATATTGTAATAAAACACACAGTATTCAAGTTGAGTGCATGTGTCAGACATACTCTAGATAGGTAAGTACTGTATGCCTGAACGCACTAGTAATATTCAAATGCACCATGAAGCAAGCAACATGTTAGCCGATTATTGCGTGCGAAGCGCCACTCAGAATTATGGGCGTCTTAAACCAGCTCGAGAAACGCTCGACTGTATCGGCGCTCGACGTCCGTCAGGCTAGTATGGAAAAGGACTTTCAGAATCACACTTTGTATCAATAAAAATAATATGTAATTGTAATATGAAAGTAAGCAATTGCATAACTCCAAAACGACTGCACTTATTAGGAAATTTTGGTTTTTGTGTCTTTAATTGTTAGATCATCATTGTTTGCTTGTGGAGTTTTTTAAGGCGGACATCGTCGTTAAGGGAGAATTTTTTATTTGCTTGCCAATAAGGAAAAATAAATATTTAAGAAATTCCACACTGGGCCACACAGAGCCATCTAGTCCCAAATTAAGCTACTATTAAGTACCCTTTCGAATGGGGTACTATACAACCGATAAACTTACTTCTATACTTTTTTTTTGTAAATACATACTTATAATACATAGAAAACACCCAGACCAGTACAAACAGACATTTCATGTTCATGCACACAAATATTTGTACTGTGCGGGGATCGAACCCGCGACCCATGGCTCAGAAGCAGCGTTTACTATCGCTGATCCAAATGGCTGCTGATCCAAAAAAATACATCTAAATAGCCTGAGATGTTTTATGTTTCTAGTAATTTTTTTTTCAGTTCATTTTTATACTAAGATCCAAAACGACTGGGTGCAGTCATGAAATTAGTATACAAAAATGTACCTAAAACCTTTATTCCCAGCAATGTCATGAGTTTCTTTGCGTAATAATAATAATAATGAAGTAATAAGTACATTCCTATGTCTTAGTTAGTAAGTGAAAACTAATGAAATCTTGAGAACCTAAATCATTTAACATTTCAAGTAAATAATAAAATGTGCAGTCCATCTCCACACCAAGCAGACCCGAAACGGAACAGTTAAGTGCGGTATAAGTAATTATTACACAATAACGTTCCCGGAATCGTTGTTCCGAGCGACGCTTCCCGTTCCTCCGGGATTGCTACTTTACTCAACGTGTTCCTACAAGTGGGCCGTTTCGGGAACTGATCTTATGTTTTGTGTCCTCTATCAATTTTCA
The DNA here is from genome assembly GCA_949315895.1 of Anania crocealis. NCBI lineage: Eukaryota > Metazoa > Arthropoda > Insecta > Lepidoptera > Crambidae > Anania > Anania crocealis. The sequence goes on from OX438862.1 coordinate 14,296,202, forward strand.
GTTAGACAGTTGGAGACAAAGTGTTTTTGTCAAGAATGTAAAACAATTTAATGTATTTGTTGACGAATAAAATGTATGTCGAAAATGTAACTGCTTACCTATATCTCAAATGAATGAGATTTTTGCAAGCAGACTCTACATAGGTACCTACTACCATAGATACTATACAGATGTATAGCCATTTTGTTTACCGGAAGCTAAGTCTGTCATTGTTGAGCTAACGAAGACATTACTTTTACTTCTTTTTACTCATTGTCTTTTAAAACTTTAAAACTGTAAAACAGCGTTGTTAGATGAAATATGAAACGAAAATGTCTTTTTTTTAATGGCGTCTGTTCTTGGCACATTCGATTTTGAAATCCATTCATTAGTGAAAACTTAAATGGTCTCGCTCTGGGACTAGCCAAACAGTCTAATATTCCGTTGTTGTCCATTTTAATGTCAAACTTCGTCTGACACTTCGGAGTTTCCGTAGTTTTTGCCATACCTCTGGGATAACATTGCCTTTAGATAGGCCATGTGCAAGCAGAAGCAAATGCTTTTACACAGATTATGTTACTACTACTTTAAATTACGTTAGTGCAGTAGTGAAACAGAGAAAACTGCATAAATAAATTTATTCATTCTATTTTTTTAGAAATAAATTCATTCATTCTAATTTTGGGTCGTCAATACAATATCTCCTGGCACCTAGAAGGGTTTACGTCTACTAGATTTATAAGCACCTGGAGATATGACTGTTGAGTACTAGTAATGTACAAAGAAAATAAAATTACATTACAGATATATGTATCTCGTCATCACTCATCACTGTTACAGTTATAATAACAAGGGATTTTGTAATAACTCGAGTTAAACTCGAGTCAATCTCACCCCGCCCTTGGTTTAAAACGGAAACGTCAATTTGTTACTTTTTGTTTGTGTACCGTCGACCCGAGTGTCGAATCTCACAAAAACTGTAATACATTTCATCTTGGGAGACATGAGGTTTTTTGTTTAGTCTTATGCAAATGCAGAAGAGTGTAAGTTTTCGATTTGTCAGTTCTGATTCCGCGGCTTCGTGTAGGATTTGGTTTGTCACAGATGTTGGTATTGGAAGAGTTTTTGTAAATATCAATAATTATCTTGCAATTGAATCGGAACGTAAACACGATTTTTTTAAATATTGACACATGAAAAACCTAGATACAAAATCAGCGACGGTAAAACGTCCTCATCAAATAAATGCTACTAAATGTAGCTACTACTATTTTAATTAAGTAGTATTCAACCTATTTTATGTACGTTAGATAGAATTCCATTAGGGCAGGTATAACAACAGCTACATTTGGGGACATTTTATTAAAGGACTGTGTAATAGGGGTTAAAGTATGAAATTGCCGATTATTTTCCCACTTTTTATTTTGTTTATAGCTCTTAAGTATAGTCATATTATTGCGTAATTATTTTTGTATTGTATCAATAACTAAATAAAGTAACTTTTGACTAAAAAAAAATGCAATACTAGTGCCTATTACTTCAAAGGAAGTCGTTGAAAAGACCCCTTACAATGTGTCAGCTGACCTTCTTGCTTCAATTAAGTATATTTGTATTATATACTTTGATTTTCAGAAATTTAAATACTTTAATACGTAGCTTTATAACCATCTAACTTTCACCTTTAATTGCATCGAAAACGGTTCAGGCGTTTTTAAAAAAACAAAAAAAATGTTAGTATGGAAAAATGACTTTTCTCGATTTCGTTCATACAAAACGGCAATTTCATACTTTAACCCCTAATATTAAGTTAAAATCAGTTAAAATCAGTTAAAATCAGTTTTATTTCTGCAAATAGGCCCCAGGAGGCGCTTTTACACGTCCCAATTTAAACCTACCACTGCTTCGGGACAAGTCTGGGCTAGTGCCGAGAAGAAGCAGCGCAAGAAACTCGGTTACTATTGTCAGCGTCTTTTTAAATACATTTTTACAAGGTAAGGTAATTTTTACAAGGTTTAAGCAAGTACGAGCTGGGACAACTTAATGCCATACATTTCTATCATTTAAATAATCATTAACAGTGTAATAGCCCTTTTTCATTAAAATAACTTTGACATACGATTTAAGTTTATGTACAGGGAGTTCAGCAATATCCTTTGGTAATTTGTTGAAAATACGGATACAATTTCCCATAAACGATTTTCCTACTTTTCGCAGTCTGAAGCCTGGAACGGCAAGTTTATCTTTATTTCTTGTATTGAAATTGTGTACGTTACTTTTCTTAAGAAATAAATGTATGTTCTTACGAACGTAAACAATATTCTCGAGAATGTATTGAGAAGACACTGTAAGTATATTAATCTCTTTGAAGAGCTCTTTCAGCGAGTCACGGGGTCGAAGGCCGTAAATAGCCCGTACAGCACGTTTTTGTAATATAAAAATTGACTCAATATCTGCCGCTGAGCCCCACAACAGAATTCCGTATGACATTATGCTATGAAAGTAGCTAAGTTTTTATTTTTATCCGAGTTCGTACTCAATACCACTACTACTACTACTCACAAGTAGTTTTTTTGCAAGTTTAAATAGTTTAAGTTTTAAACTAGAATTTCCTCAAATACCTACTCAAATCCTATTGAAATATAAGAATCAAAAAGATTTTACCTTAGGTTTTTGTTATCGCTTGTGAAACAACTACTAAGTGCGTGCATGTAAATGCAACGTGCGCCGTGCGTTAGATGACACTAAGACCGTTTTAAAATTGCAATAAATCTCGTATCCCATGCACATCCTTACCATCCTCGCCACATGTTCAGCATTAGCGATATGTAGAACTTAAGTCCGCCGATCATAATACACAATGCTGGGATTATGCGGGATTTTGGTGATTTACCACTGGTGTTGGTGGTCCGTCACCCTAACTTTATTTTTTTGTGATTGCATGTGACATGCGGTGGAGAGGCCAATGACGCATCTGTCATTGTAGTTTTAAAAAATATTATCTAGATCGTGTGGGAAGTAATGGGCACGATATGACAGTTATTAAACTGGCATAAATTTAATTAAGTCAACATGCGGCCACTTTAAAGATAAACGAATTATGATAAATAATGGTTATGGTTTGGTTTAGATATCAATTACTTAATTAAGAAATACTTAGTGTGCTTTCTGTAGTGGATTTAGTTGAAATTTTTTTGTTGTTTCATTGTCAAAAGCCATTTTTTATGTATAATCTAGAAAAAATAAAATAAGACTCTTTGTATACAACCAAGTCATGTGCTTTCCTACTTATTAACTTATGTGCCTGCACATTAGGCTTCACATGGTTGTTGTTACACCTCTTATTTCCAGTACCTATAAGATGCAGTGTTTAGCTTGATGTGCCGTCTGTACATCTCTTTTTGCCCTATAATTTATTGAAATTGCTTATTTTGTGCATAGAATACACCAATAAAAATTGCCTTTGAACCGTTAGATTTTAATCCAGATTTGCGCCTGCATAAATATGTATATAGCTAAGCTAATTTGCAGGGCCGGTATTGCTACTAGGGGTCTTTTAACGACATTTGTTGGGTCACTCCGTCACCCCTTCAATGCTCATGTTCATTCATGAATGGACCGTATTGTTAACAGCGAAATTAGTAGAAAGGTGTCACATAAGCACTCGAACTGTATTCACGCGCACGATACGGTGTAAGTGTACCAATGTTGGCAAGTATGTCAAAGCTAATCAATATCAATACTGTTTTATTTAAATTATAATTTTTTATTCTTTTTAATCACCGAAACCAGTATAATTGGAAAATAAGTGCAGTCGTATTTCTTGGTAAAAAAAAAACTTCGATTCGGATAAAATTGTAAGAATACCTGTGATCTTAAAGACACGTAGGCTACATAACGGGCTAAAACACGACCTAATATTTCATCTTACCACTAGGTACTTCAGAACAGTAATTGTTAAGTTTAAAACAAAATAGTTTTTCTAAGGTATACATAATATACCTACCTAATTTCTAGGTGAAATATGTCGTGCAGAATATTTTGTATATCCTATCCTATACGACTGGATGGGGAAAGCCTAGGATAGACAATTGTGGCGTGACTTGAAGGAGGCCTACGTCCAGCAGCGGACGGACAATGGCTGTTGATATTGATGCCTTTTTTGTCTAAATCTGATCTAATAAACCAAATATTTTCTTCGAAATTAATATTTTATTATCTTTTTTTTAGTTATCACCATATCGTAACTGTAAACGTGATTGGTGCTCTTACCGCAAAACAAAAATCTGTATTCACTCACATGAAATAGGACCAGTCTGTTATGATTTTTATGGGGACCATGATCCTTTTGAGTGCCCGCCTTTTATCTGTGGCACGGGTGCAATATGACACTGGGACTTTTTATACCTTAATTATTTGTATTATTACATAGATTTTGTTAGGGTTAGAATGCTTTATTTGAATAGAGACTCGTTCAAGCCTTGCAAAAATTTAAATATACATTTTTAAGGAACGCTTTTGCTTAAGGATAATGGTAATATGACATTTTAAAACTTAAAAACCACATTGATGTTGTTATAATTTAATATTATTTTTAAAGGATGAAATTTTAACCACTTTCCAAAATTTTTATATGCGTTCAGTATCGTATTTAGAGCCTATTTATGAAGTAAAAAATGTAAATCAAGTTGTCACTCGAAAATATTTATCGCGATATAGTTTTCAATTTTTACGGTCCTAAATCCGTGTAGGTATGAAAAATCAAAAACTTATGAATAGTATTGTAATGAATGAATGAGATGCACATCGCGTAAAAAAAGTGTTACTAAAATGCCGTATCAAAAATTTTAAATTTTTGGCGGACATTTTCTAAGTGATTTATATTGACATTTTTGTACTGGGCTATACCAAAAGAAAAAATACGTCATTTGTTTTTTGCCTCGTAGATTGCTATATTAAAATTTGGAAAGTGGTTAAAATTTCACCCTGTATAGACATGATAATATATAGACACAAATCTATTTGTTTCAGCAAAATAAAAGAATATCATTGGTCTTTAAATTACATGGCATATAACTACATCTATTGTTTTTAAAACAAGCCACATCGTTGGGAAGCAGCTGCTTTGTTTCTGGGAATCAGATTTTTTTCACCTCTCATATTATTAATTTTATTATTTGCATTAAGTTTTTTTTGAGTTAAAAAAACTGTGTTTAAGCTTCTTAACGAAACAAAATACCTATCGGTTGTGCCTATTTTAAATTATGTGGTGTCAACCTCTATTATTTTCCTTGATTGTAGATAATTTAGTTTTTTTCCAAATAATATCACGACAGTTTAACGAAAACTAAAGCTATTTTGATTCTAATCTAGATTATGACATCCCACAACAAAGTATCACTAAGTCGCACGCACTCAAATAAAACCAACGTCCAGCTAGACGGTGTTATAGCAAAATTAATATTCAACATCGTGGCGATTCGTACGAATTGCTTACTTAAACTTCGGTTTGTGTCACAAACGGAGCGTTAGGGAGAGGTATTTTGCATGGACAATTTGCTTAAACGCAGTTTACAAGTTAAACGGTCAAGAGCTCTCAGCCAGCCGGAGTCATCTTCTTAATAGGGGCCTTAATGTTTCAGCAACAGGAGACTCGTTGTTTGGACCCTCTTTATCGGTTTGGATACGGTAACGAAATAATTGCATGCCAGAAATTTGGTAGGTAGATAATTTTGTTTTGATTATTTTATTTTTTTATTTTAAAGGTCAATCGCAAGCTAGGTAGGTACAAATGAATTAATTCTAAAGATTTTAGGATCAAACTTTTTGTAATTAATCCATTTTCTTTATTTCATTTTATAAAGGTTCTGGTAATTATCACAAGTAGACCTCACCCTAACATCAAAACGCAATACCTAAACGAATTGATGCGGTAACGTTACAAATCGTTAAAAAAATAAAATTCAAACTATGTCTGCCCGTGACCATGAACTCTGTAAAGTGTTCAAAACTTCGAGTTAAATCAAAAATTAACGCGTACTATAATCCGTAATCATTAAATTCAAGAAAACAGTACCCATTCAAACTTATTCAAACTATTTAGTCGGCTTATTGCCCGAAAGAATATGAACCCACTTATCAATACAAACGTCTTTCACTATGTTTAACCCTGTTAATGCTAATAAGGTATATATTTTTTTTCAATTTTGGTAACATGTTCTTATTGTAATTGTAAATAAGTCCTGCTTCCATTTAAGTAATCACATTGGTACAGAAAACAACACGTCAACCTACCACAAAACGCCAAATTTTCATAATAGATATTGATCTCTACTTGTTGGATTTAAAGTTGAAATTCAATTCAATGACCTTTAACTTTTTGGGTAGGTTGACTTGCCGTTGTCTGTACATGAATGAAAGGGAAGACCTCGGGTTAATTCCCGGACAAGAGCTGTGTGATAATACTACCGTATTAGATAAAAATAATTTTTAATTGAAAACAGTGAGTTAGAAAAACTGAAAAGGATAGAAAAAGATTCACATCCTTACTGTGTAGTGAGGTGGGTACCTTGATTTTAAAATGATCCGAACTAGAAATCGGTTGGGCTTAAAGTAATTACATTCTGTAGGTTAATGTGTGGTAGAATTATATTATTTACAAAACATTGGAGCAACTTAGGTAAGGTGCAAACCTTATCGTGGACGTGGGTGACTGTACTTAACTCTTTTTATTTTCAAGTGAAATTATACTTTATCCAAATTAATTTGCATTTACAGTAACTAAATTACGCCAAGATGCGTTTTAGGCATTCCGAAAACTGATCGAGCTATCGGAACAAACACTCGTCCTTTGTCAGACAACTGACTCTAAGCGGTTAATGAAAATCGGCTTGCCCGCTTTCTGCATATAGAGAGGCAATTTACTGAAACGATCTGCCTTCGGACTAATGCGAAATACCACCACAAACGAGGGAATTTAAACTTTATTACTGGAGCCAAACGGGTCATGGACCGGCGAAGATTGCCGGCGCCGCGACGATGCGTCCAATACTTAATGATTATGCAAATACGAAAACTCCAGTACATGATATTGTTGTGATAAATTGATAAAGCAAATGCATCTGACTGGAAAGGGATGGCCGATTTGCAGCCATTACTGTAATGATAAATAGTGCGGTTGTAGTAGTATGAGAGCTGGTAGACAGTTTTAGTTAGGTATTTGAGGCTAACCGAAAACTTGTCAACTAATCTCACTCCAACCAATCTTTCCAAAAACGGAACTGCAGACCTGTCAGGGTAACAGCTTAGCTAAAACAACCCTAATATTATCAAAGCTACAAATGAAGACGCAGCAGGTTAAATGCTCTACCAAAATAGTTCTTCTCTATATCTCACTTATCCAATGAAAAACTAGATACGCTACACAATAAACAAACGAAAACCATTCTCAAAAAATTTGTGCCACTTAAATATTTTGGTGCAATTTCAACTAAGTTCAATTCAATTACCATATAATATGGTAGGTATGAAAATTACACATACGTTTTTGAGTGTCATATTTGTAGGAAGTTGTACTTTTTATCAAGTTTTCAGATTGCCTCTAATACCTACCTAAAATGTTTACCGGCTCTCGGACCATAGAAACAATGTTTAGCTAACTTTGAATTTATGATGGCCACCAGGTTACCTAAATGATTTTGTGTAATTTGATAAATTAGATGAAACCATTTTAAAGCATTAACATCAACGATGGACGCCAGTACCTAAACAAGTATAAATAAATCGTAGGTACATGGGGATAAGTATCAAAAACTTGAAAGGAATAAATCTGTTTACTTAAGGCCAATTAAAAATCTGTTTACTCAACTGCAGTTTACTTTTTACATACGAGTACATACATACCTATTACAGGTTACATTTAATTTTATAATAGCAACGGACAATACGCTTGTTTATTATCACAAGGTTTTGTTAATTCACTTACTTATTTACATGTTTGATAAAACATTTTCAATTATTAATTATGTTCCCGAATGATTTTATATTCTAGTATATGACGGAGGATATGAAATTCTATGTTCGCATCTAAAAACTGCTGTTTCGTTAGCTAGTAAACTTATTCAGAAAATAAAATGTACACGCTAACAGAAAAGTCACAAGATGAAATTCACACTGTTAAACTTGACATAGGTACTGTACAATTTTGGCTTTTAAGCGAACTCTCCGTTTTTAACTCGAAAATTTTCTATAGAGCTAAAACGGAGCTCGTGACCAAGGAATGACGAAGTTATGTACCAGAACTAACGGATAAAATTCTGAACTAAAACTATGGCAACCCAAAAACTGGAGTGCATTGTTTGAATTCAGAACTCGAGCGACGCGATAGTGTCACATTCTATCAACGATAAAAATTTAACGTTTAGGGCATTATAAGTAATTAAAACGGTTAAAAATAAAAAACTGAGACAAAAATCGTAAATAAGCTTCTAATTTTCGAAGTTTAGATTGACGGTAATTTCGTGTTCTGGAAGTTAACAGACAACAGCACGTCAACCTACCACAAAACGTCAAATTTTCTCAATATGATATTGATCTCTACTTGTTGGACTTAAAGTTGAAAATCAATTCAATGACCTTTAACTTTTTGGTAGGATGACCTGCCGTTGTTTAAACTCAAAATTGGTAATTGTTTTAAACGTTGTTCGTCTCTTTTATTTATAGATGCATCAGTTTATTTTTTATGTCTGTACCTATGCTGTGATATTTTCAAACCTAAATGACCTTTAAATTTTCCTTTAACCACAGATAATATAATACTACATTAACGTTTGGTTGAGTTATTGTTCATCAATAATATTGTTTGCGTGGCATAGGTACCTTTTTAGGGTTCCGTACCCAAAGGGTAAAAACGGGACCCTTTTACTAAGACTTCGCTGTCTGTTCGTCTGTCCGTCGCTCTGTCACCAGGCTGTATCTTAAGACCCGCGATAGCTAGACAGTTGAAATTTTCACAAATTATGTATTTCTGTTGCCGCAATAACAACAAAATCGAAAAACAAAATAAAATAAATATTTAAAGGGGGGCTCCCATACAACAAACCCGTTTTTTTTTGCCTTTTTGGTGCGGAACCCTTCGTGCGCGAGTCCGACTCGCACTTGGCCGGTTTTTTAATTAATAATATTCTAAGTGAGGAATTTTATAATATGTAATATAATCTACTAATATATACTTTAAATATTTTTTACCGTAAAAAAATACCCATCGCAATAACACGTTAATTATAATTTATATTCTACTTTAGTATGTTAACATACATAGCCAAAGATCTTATTAAAATTTTCTATTAAACATGAATTATAACCGATACGGACCACAATGTAAGCGGTCGCAAAACAAAACCGGTCCAAACCGAAACAACATTTTGAAAAATTACAATTTTACGAGTCACGTATAAATGTCTTATCAATTTCATTCAGTAGCCCGACCGCATGCTGAGTCACGATCATAAAATACAAAAGTAACCTTTTTACCATAATAAACAGTCTATCACAAAATAATTTCATGTATTTTATTACAAGCTATGTTGTAAATAAGCCAATCGGACAGCAATTTCCCATTTTGTGCGACAAATGCGTGGTATTGTGACTACACAAAGCTGCCTTTGGTTGAATATTTCATTTGTACAAGTAAAAAGATAAAATAAATAATAATCTCGTAGGGAATCGGATCGTAGTGGACAATGATAAGTGTTTGTATTTTTGTATGTCGCGTGCTGTGAACAAATTTTTGTATTAAAATGTTAACTGAAAATTTTCTAACGTCGTTCAATCATAAATAAAATTAAAAAAAAAACACTTACATATGGATTTCTTAACTAAAGATCAAATTACCTTTGACAAAAGTTTGGCGTGTTATTATAAAAGGAAGATTTCCAAATGTATGTACCTAATGTAATGTAATGCACAATATTACTACAATACATTATAATTATTAGTTGTTTTTTAGTTTTTGCACAAGGTAAGAACATAGCAGAAACCTCATAGCAATTATCTCATAAAATCTCAACAAAAACTTTGTTATTATGGGATTATTGGGGTATCAAGTGAATTCATATTGATAAAAACTAAGGCATACAGAATATGACTACAGTTGCAAGTAATGTATTCTAAATAAAAAAAAACATAATTTCCTAAGGAAAAGCACTAGTCAGCTGTAACAAAATGTAGCTTATGTCAAAACTAATAATTATATGATTCAAATAAACGCGTACTAACATCCGTAAACATATCTTTCATTTCATTATATGATTATTACTTAGTTAGTCCTTAAACTAAAATGGGTAAGACTTTAGCAACTGGATCAGCCTTAAAAAGTTTATGCCTTTGAAAGCCATGATTGATTTTGAATACAAGTTTTGACAATATAATTTTTTTTCAGTTGGATCCAAAAGAAGAAAAAGTTAACAGAAATTCAGCTTCCTATAATAGATTGATATCTTCTTAATTAACATCTAAGTTGGTTAGACCAACGTTAATACAAAACAAAACAAATAAACAGTCTCAGCGCATTAAGGGATTCTTGGTAAAGGATCGATTTCGAACTAAATTAGATTTAATTAACGGAATGTTAGATTGACGCTAAAAGGATTCAGTATTGGTTAGTTCGTTATTAGAAGCTTATGAAATGTCTATGTTAACATTGCCAATTTGTTTATTTATGTAATTTAAGCCAATGTGCACAAGAGCAACCTTCCTTGTTTATTTTTTTTAAACGACTATGAAAGAGTTTGGTATTGAGATTTACTATCAATAAATAGTTACACATCTTATTGTGCAAGTAAGATGTTTATTCCTGAAGTTCGATGACATTCCATGAAAGGCTAGCTTTGTCATCTTATTATTAATGTCTATTAAGAAGTAATACTGTTGAAAAGATTAAAGAAACATAGGAAATCTACGGTGTGTCAGTACTATTAGCTTGGCATTGCAAACCAAATTAACACATCATACTACCGTCCTTTGTTTTGCTGACATTAAAATTTAAATGTGATGAAGTGGAAATGATAATTGTAAAACATGTAATAGACTTACCAAACAAGGCATAGCGTGGGTATAACCAAATTTAGAGAACATGCTTTACATTTAGGACTAGGATTTAGTCTAAATACACACTAGAAAATACATAAGACAATAACTTTAATCAGAGTCGACACAGCACTAGCTGAGAGAAACCCGATACTTACCCAACAAATCGTGAGACTTGTCGTGAGACGAACGACACGTGTGCGACTACTCGAACGTGGGAGGTATTCTGTATAGTAACAGCTTATAATCATCCCATGGCAGGGTAAAGGCCTCTATCGTTGAATTCAAGTTACCTTAGCAATGATGGATACAGGCATAATCAATCCAATAACAGACGAATATAGGCCAGTAATGTAATAAACTCGAGTCTTTTAGTCTTCATTTCGAGACTTGAGTCTTTTTTCAAGACTAGGACTCATTAGTCCTGTGAGTCCGAGTCCTTTGAGTCTTCTGAGTCTTCTGAGTCCTTTCGAGTCTTTTAAGTTCTTTGTGTTAGACTGAGTCATGAGTCTTGAAACTTGAGTTGGTGTATTATTATTATCCAATAGGTACATAATATGTAATAGGTGATTTTATATTATCATCCACATTTGTTTCCTGATTGAAATTAAATCACACAATAAAAAATTGTATCGATTAAATTGCAATAAACGCAAGTAATCTTATTAAAAGTATCCACCTGAGGTCCATTCAACCGAGACCAGTTTTAATTTTGTTTGGTACAATATTATAAGTTTGAATTAAAATTTTATATATTATTTTTAAAAAATATATTTATTCAAAAACTAAATAACACTCCCGTGATGTTATAAATAATAGTCCAATAATGTGGGCTTTGTTTTCCAGGTGGTTCAAAAAGCACGGCGTATACATAATATGTATATTTTTATATACGAGCACCTAATAGATCAATCAATATTATTGCAAAACTATACGCCCATTGATTCTTTTTGGCAGGACTCAAGTCTTTTTACAAAAGACTCCAAATTCTGAAGGACTTGAGCTCTAAGTTTCATTTATATGACTCAAGTCGTCAAAAAAAGCTCAAGTCTCAATAAATAAGACTCGAAGACTCGAGTTTGTTACAACACTACAGTAATGATGACTTCGGCAACTGCTAAAATCTTTAATAGATTGCCATTACTTCGATTTATACGTCTCTAGCGCCCCGTTGGTCTAATGGTTTAAATACCGGGCCAAGATCTTGGGGTCCCAGATTCGATTCCCAGGTCGAACAGCAAAATCTTTCGAATTTTCGAACATTGCTCTGGTTTGTGATCACCAACCAACATTTGGCAAGCGTGGTGATTATGCCTGCACCCATCATTGCTGGAAGAATTTGTAGTGGTGGTTATAGGTAGTTACTTTATGTACACAGAACTAACTAGAAACTATTCTACGATAACATCCTAGCACATCCCAAACACAAACTGAGTACGAAGCAAAAACGAGATCACTAATGTATTTTGAAATCAAACAGAGACGGTAGCGAAGAAACTCGACACTGACGCACGTCCCGGTCTTTTAAATAAACATTCCTACAAAATGTATCCGAAATAACACTATAAATCATTTTTAGTTCGGGATTTTTTTTAAAGAGAAATTTGTTAGTTTCGTGACAATCTGTTCCGCTATTTGCTTAGAGTCCAAACAGATGGTCGCGTACACATTCATCATACGTACACTCATTTTTGAGTGCATGCCGCTTTTGGCTGCAGTTTCGCTTTGAAGAATTTCATTTTCGTACCAAACGAGGGTAAATTCTTTGCGAACATTAATCAAAGTTCCTAGCCTTGTTTGTACAAATGACGCAATTACTTTTTCAGCTTAATGAATGTGACTCGAAAATCAAGTATGTTAGTAGTAAGAAGTTTATTTGCAACTCTTTTATTCAGCTATTTTGCAATTTCACAAATTTGCCTCCTCAACATCAGCTTACATGAGTTTCCTGCTGGAAATGATACTCTCTCACTGGAAGATATTGCGTTTGCGTTGATTTCTACGTTTAGCAGACAGTTTGGCGATTAAAGTTTGGATAAGGTGCTGCCCATCTTCATCTGCCATTAATCCTTAAGCTAATTGCATTTTATTAACATACCTTTTTTATATTCAATTGAATTCTGCGAATTTTCTGCTATCCTAATAAATGTAGTTTTTTTTTTGTTTTAGAAGCAGTCTTCCGCTGCTGGTTCCTAATTGAACCTTCATCGTCATCTAATAAACGAGTATTAACCACTACCAAAACAAGTCCTCAAAAGTTTTTCAGCATCAATAAAACTCATTACTTATTTAGCACAGTTTCATTGCTTTTAAAAAATTAAATTCAACAGAAAGATGGCTAGTAGCAGGAAAATTTATAGCTAATAGCAAATACCAGGAGCGAACCAGACCTCCGGATTCCCAATCATCTCTCTTCAAGAATGTGCGAAACTTAAATTAGTTGTCCACACGACAGAAAGGAACAATGCAACTAGAACTTTTTGTGACAAAACAAGTTCTATTACGCTTCGGAGTTCGTTTCGTATCCCGCGCAATGCGATTAGACGTCAACATTTGCTCTTTTGCAGCGCAAGCATTCGACGAATCTCAAAATTACTCATTTGGCATTGCAAGCACGAACCCGCAATACCAGCCCGCGCTGATTTTTACTTCTTTAAATTCCGATTGCACTATTTTACTTCGTAATTTGTCTTCATATTTTGCTGAAAAGAGTATTATATTAGCGATCGGATCGCATATCGACTTCTAACGATGTTAATCGGCGACGAAAAAAGAAAATTAAAGACCAGCAAAAAATACTAGTGAATCTGATCATTTCGTTTTGGAGTTCTATTACTTAAAATCAGTTAAAATCAGATAAAATCTGTTTTATTTCTGCAAATAGGCCCCAGAAGGCGCTTTTACACGTGCCAATATTAAAACCTACTACTACTAGAAGAGATTTAAAAACTTTTCATAATTTTGGCTTACTCATATTAAAATTTATGGTAAAGTAAAATCTCCTTGTTTAATTTAAGTTACCACATCAATGATGGTTACAGACTTAGTCACCACGCTTGCCAAACGTGGATTGGTGATCACAAACCCAAACAATGTTATTTTTCTTGCGTAAAATGACACTGCTCTGATAACTCTAACATTTTGTAATTTGTAGTGTAGTATGTCATGACATACCATTTTTTCTCTAAGGGTAGAGTTCAGCAACAGACGGTTAAAATTTAAACATCGTTTAAAATATTATTTGACATATTTTGTATGGGAATTGTGTCAAATTAATCGTCAATCTATGTTTACCGGCTGTTTAAATATTGGTGAATTCAAATTCAAATTCAAAATCATTTGTTGTGCATAACAAAATACATTTTGTACTCATCGGTAATACAGTTTAACTAAATATGTTTCATAAAAAATGTGGGTAAGTACTAAATTATTAACAAATCCTTTACCTCCCGTGCTAGTGCTAGACTGAGTTACGGCAAGGTAATGATTGTCTTCCTTATAATAAGGTACATTTTTGAGAAGCGCACAATGCTTAACACATTTTATTAAGAGAAACAAGTAAACAACTTTGCATAGAATAAGCAAAAAATGCACATGGTACAATACACACATGAACTCGGGTCTTAATGTTATATTTTTAGTGTTTGTAGATATTTTAAATACTTCGTTATGAAATCTTTATATTTTTTTTACCTATTATTTACTAGGTCCAGTAACAATGTGTATTATCAAATGTGTTGTTTGATGTTAATGATTTGCGCACTACTTATTTCTGACTTACTTCAGACGTAATTACCTATATTTTATTGCCAGAAAACTTGATACTTTTGCCAAAAAATATTTCGTCAAAGAAACTCGTTAGCTTCTTCACGCATATTAACATTTTCATAACGACGTGACGAATATAGTCGAAGCTTAAGTTAACGCGTAAAATTGCCGTGGCCAATTTGAAGCTTTAATTATATCGTACTTATTTATATATGTTTCTAATACAAGACGTATTTTTTGAAATAATACTTAAAAATACCATTCGAGTCAATAAAAATATCATGTCTAGACTAGGATCACATCCAGAGTAAAAACTTTTAGAGTTCCCTCGAGATCAAATTTGTTAAAGCCGTCTTGAGTTAGTGAAAGAAAAAAGTCTCGAAACAAATTGTTGGCAAACGAGAGAAGTGTCCAAGAACGAAAATATGTTGATTGAATAAAGAAAAACTATTAAAAGTTTCGCTTAGAGCTCAGTAGCTGCAGACAATGTACGCTATGTGTGGGGCGATTTTGCGACTGAATTGGATGATTAAGTTTTTTTAATTAATGTCATATAATTTCTCTTTGATTGGATTGCTCATAGTTTGACGTAATGTGGGTTAGTTATTTTATATAGGCCACTACTAGCAACGAATAGGGATTTTGAACAGAAAAATAGTATTCCAACTATAAATAACTGATTTAACAAACTGCGTTCAGTTTTACGACTTGATTTTTAACATATTGAAAAAAAACTTGCGTTAATTGATTAAATCAAATTAACCATGATTTTTTAAGTCTAGATACTTGACTAATAATAAAATTTACAGAGAAGAAATAAAATTACATTTTAAAACAAGTTTTATAGGAATAGTCCAGATAATATCTTAAACCTATAAAGATTTACAATGACATAAAATAAATAAATTACTGAACATTGCATGGAAAAAAATTACTGTACTAAAATGAAAACTTCTCCAATGAGCAGTTTCTTTCAAATAAAATGACATACTTAATAAAACTAATAAAAACAACACTATTATACACAATACAACCTGATATCAAGAAAATAACAAACACACGTGGATATCATCTACAAAAGTTTTTGTGGACGTAATAATACCGGCAAAGTTAGTTTCTTTTGCCCTTAAGATTCGTATAACTTTCTTAATACCTCTACGAGATTATACCCACTCGTCCGTACCAGATATACCGGAATAATAATAAAAAAAGTCGATTTGCTTTTATTTGTTGCGATATAACTTCTTACGGCAATCGTCTAATATATGTTTAGTTATTAATTCTGCTCAATAAAGTCGAATTATATTGGCTCCCGTGGAATATGCTTTCGAATAAAGTTGAGGAAACGTTCGAGTTTATATTTCTTTTATGAACGTTTGCTGTGATATCAAAAGGGATGGAACTGTATTCGGATATTTAATTTTATAGTATCAATATAATTAATTCCTTATCGTTCGAGTTACGGGAACCGCTTATGTTATCATCGACTAATCTTGACTAACTAAGTATTTTCATTGTCACTAAACTTGTTTCGGTTACCCAAGGAAACGTCCGCGCTGTCAGTTTGAATTATTTGCATACCTCCACCGTGAGTTGAGTCCAAATATTTCCAATTCCAGTAGCAGGCTTCGAATAATTCACTCAGAAAGGTTCTTTTTTAATGGGGCCCGACGTCAATTAAAATAATGTCGCCAGTTTTTTTTCGTTCGGTGTCCATAAAAAGTGCTGGCAGGCTTTTGAATCTTTGGCTGCGATAGGCACATTCTACAGGTGCAAAGTCCGTTGGTGGTCAGACTTGTCATCTGATATTTTGGTGGTTTTTTTTAGCTTCAACGCTATCCTCCTGCTGGTATCATCATTTTCGACTCTTGACTTTATCATTGTATGCTTAGAGTTGAGATTAGGGATGAAAACTTATCAAAGTGAATGTCAAAAAATGTGGGAAAAAGAATTATTGCGTATTTACAACGGTTGTGTTACTTTTCACCCTTATCCAGGAAGGTGTTTAATGAGTTTGGAACCATAGCATTAGAAACTTTTTAAATGCCATAAATTGAGTTAAACGGATAGAACAAAGAAGTAAAGAGTTCACGTTTAAAGCGGTGGGTGATGCAGTCTCGGTTCAAGAAAAAATAAAACGAAGACTCTGGTTGAAAAGTGTTTGATAAAAAATATTAATTTCCCTCGGGAAGAATACGCAGTTCATTATTTCACAGTGCAGTGCGCTAGAATTCGTGGCAATAATAAAGTCTAGCCTTTTGTCTATCGATGTTTGAACTTCATTAACAGGATTTTTTAATGTTCCCCATTATTTTTCATGTAAGGTAGGTCTTTGGAAGGACTTTGAGAGATTATTTACAAAATTCTGACAGATTCAAGTTTTTTTTAGTGATGAACGTACATTTTATAGCTCTATCGTTATTGCATAGAACACTTTGAGTAAATGTTACTATTTTAATTTATAAATTTTTAAAAACAAAATGTTTAAATACATGCATTTAATATTAAAAAGCACCAGGCAATATCTTCCAATATAATGAAACAAGTTTAAATCATGTTATTCATATCTATGTCTATCGGTCCAAACTGCCAGTATTTCGTTTAGTTTTCGTTCTAATTAAAAGCTTATCACAAACAATACAAATGATCATACAAAAAAAAATAAAAAAATTTTTCGTAAATTAAAATCAGCCTCCAAACGATAGCCGTCATGTGTCACATCGCCATTCATAATTTAATTAAAACAGTATTGGATTTCACGAAGGGTCGTGTAAATTTGCATACGTGTATCCCTAAAAACCAATATTAAGACAATATATTATTAATCTTTAATTTGCTTTATTAGCTCGCTCCCTTGCAGCACCCCTCCGCAGGGATTTGTCGGAGAGAGCGAGTTTTAAATTTGAATGACCTGGGGGTGATTCTCGGCCTATAGATATTTATGTCGAACAGTAGCTAGGTATAATTCCGATGCTGACAACTGTTGTAGTGGGCAGACAAAGCTGACGTGACATCAAAATAAATTAAACACAAGTTGACTATACTTAAAAAACATCATATACCTACATTGTTCTGATCGCAAAGAAATTAGATACAATGCTTTAGTTTTGCAGAATGAAAAACTACAAAGATGCCACAAACACCCAGACCCGAGACAATGGAGGTCCGGAGATAAAACCTCGGACTTAGCGTCACCATGACCGATGAGTACAGCATTCGACCACCGAGGTTGTCAATCGTCTAAATTCAATGCAACGTTTTACGAAATTTATAGGCGTGGTCAACTCAATATAAAGATACACACAGCAGGCTTTGGTCTACTTGCCGATAAAATTTCGAAATCTTACCCAAAAATATACGCCCAATACGCTAAACTGTAAGATCTTATAAAAAAAAATGTACCGAATACTTCAATTATAACACACGCAGTGTTCTCAAAAATTTATCTTATCTACTTTTTTTGCCGAAGTACTGCTTATAACGAAACTGCTTAAACGTAAAAAGTTGATGCAAATATCTTTTGAGTACCATGAATTTAAAAGAAGATACCAATAGCAATTCTGTTCTGTAACCCGGTCTAGATTTAACTAACTCATCTAACTTAATAATTGTCATACGAAGATCTCCACTAATAAGTTGTTGTATTAGCAATTATACTCGTACAAACAAGAGATATTCTGGGGTTGTTTCCGAATGCAAACACCCAGCGAGTAATGAGTAGCTAACTGTATGCAATTTGAAGCAGCGAATGTATTTAGAAGCGTGTTCCACTGAAAGCAAATTACAACAAGATGATTGTGAAACGATACGTACCATTTAAGATTCTTGTTAATAAAAATCGAATCGAAATCGAAAAATGTGCTGCTTTGCATATTAAGTAGCTAACGGCTATAATATTGAAATATTAATAAACAACGCTTTTTTCCCCATAACAACAACAGAGTAATCTTAAACCTAATTACCCTAGCTGTCAAACAGAATATCATCATAATTATTCAAATTAAAACAAAAACATTAGGATTATTTATTCTTGTAGACTGCGAGAGATCATTCACTTTCACATAGATTAGTCTGTCTGGGTAGCTAGTTAAAAAAATTATCCATTGTTTAATCTATAGCTATAAATGTAAACAAAAAAACTTGCACCTCCTGAATTATCACATCCATTTGTCAGTATTTTTTCTGTAATCTAACCACGTGATTCTCCTACATTTAATGTATTTTATAGATACGTAACGTTTTGAAAGTGACATACAAGTAGATATAATAGTAAATTTGACAGTCTCCCCTTTTCTCAGTTAAAAAGGTGTGAGTTCTTCAAACTAAGTTAATACAAAGGTCCAATATAAATTTGATCTAACAATCTGCTGCTATCCTTAAAATAACTTTGTAAAATAAAAACTGTCACAATTTTGCTCAAACATTTCGTAGGTGCATTTCAAAAGGTGCCGCTTACACTGGAAGGCTTTCCCTAAACCAGCTTATAGAGTAGATTAGACAGTTCACCCAAAAAGATAGCAGAGTCCACAAGCGGGAGGATTAAGGATGAATAGGCAAACGTGCACTTAGCAGTTACTGCAGCTCTATGCAGATTTGTTTTGGATATTTTAAGCGTGCAGAACAACACAATCTCTGCTCTACAAGCTTACTGACACACTTTTATTACTGTGCTGCACTAGTGCATGCAAGTTGCTGTTAAATATCAAGAAAAAAAAATGTGCACGAGCAAAGGTCTTTTAAATATCAGTAGAGTTATTTGATTCGGGATTTGTACCATGCACCTTATTTATTATGAGTTTCCGATATTTCGGCACCGTTGCAAGCGCCATGATCACGGGGATGATAGTGACCATGCAAGTTTAAATCAGTATAATAGGGGTTAAAGTATGAAATTGCCGATTATTTTCCCACTTTTTATTTCGTTTATAGCTCTTAAGTATAGTCATATTATTGCGTAATTCTTTTTGTATTGTATCAAAAACTAAATAAAGTAACTTTTGACTAAAAAAAAAATGCAATACTAGTGCCTATTACTTCATAGGAAGTCGTTGAAAAGACCCCTTACAATGTGTCAGCTGACCTTCTTGCTTCAATTAAGTATATTTGTATTATATACTTTGATGTTCAGAAATTTAAATACTATAATGCGTAGCTTTATAACCATCTAACTTTCACCTTTAATTGCATCGAAAACGGTTCAGGCGTTTTTAAAAAAACTAACAAATTGTTAGTATGGAAAAATGACTTTTCTCGATTTTGTCCATACAAAACGGCAATTTCATACTTTAACCCCTAATATAATATCAGTATTTAAACTTGAAAAATTATCAGTATATAAACTTGAAAAATTTTGTCTCAGGCGGGACTCGAACCCGCATCTCCTCGCATGCCGGGCGGGCGCCATACCATTAGGCCACCGAGACACTACGACACGGCGCGAATTTTTCAAGCGTTATTCTTACGCTGTAAGCCAGCGTTGTTTCATATGTTAGGAGTTTGCACCCTTAACACCCGAAAGAAACATCTTTGCAGATGTTTGACAGTCAGTTAAGATGAAACAGCTATTATATACTTTATTTGATATTTTAGCAACTTAATTGCACTTATAATATCAGTATATAAACTTGAAAAATTTTAACGTATAATTATAAGATTAAACGAACTTACCTTAAGTGAAGTTCAATCTTAATTATACGAAGATACTTGTCCGAGATGGATTTTTACATGTAGTAACGGCGAAGCACTAGCGCAGAGCCACAATTTTTTCAAAGCTAAAAAAAAAAAAAGAGAAACAGAACGTGTTCTATGGCAACCTATCAAATGTCATTACGTTTAAAGCAATGAGAACAACCCAACTAATGGGATAATACTATAGAATTTAGTATTAGTGGGTGGGTTTTTGGGACTGCCATCTCGGACAAGTATCTTCGTATAATTAAGATTGAACTTCACTTAAGGTAAGTTCGTTTAATCTTATAATTATACTTAATACTTGTCCGAGATGGATTTTTACATGTAGATGTTTGAAGATGGGTTGTGAATCATTAGTACAATTTTTAAAGAATGAAAAAAAAAATGTAATTAAGTATAATAATAAACCTTAAAACTTTGTAATTTATAAGATAAACAATTTGAGAGAGATTAATAGTAAGTAAAAACATTTAATTTTTTCACTCTGAAAAATACTATTACACACTGTATTATTGAATTCTGCTACAATTTGAAATATTGGCCTAGAATATAGAAGAATGTTGAGATCAACCTGCAGTGTCTTTTATTATAAAATCATTTCTAACACGTGACCCCTGCTGCACAGCAGATGTTGTTGTATGTCTTGTGGTATAATCCAAGAATATATGTATCATTAATACCAGCTTTTCTCAAAATCTACTTAATCCACCAACTTATGACTGGATTTTTGATGGTTAAAATCAAAAGGTTATCATTTTTTCCTTGACAAGTTGGTCTTCTCTATATACGATTTTATTGTAGACACAATATTAATTTATTTTTACTGAACAAAGGTTTCTAATTGAAAAGAAGACTGAGGATTTTCTTTTCTTGAAGTATGTGTAATATTTTGAACATCAAGAACGTTTGCAAACGCCCACAGAGCCAAGTAATGCGTCCCGTTTTTCAATTAACTCTTTTAGTGACACATTCTGTCATCTGATCTAACTGTAGGACCAATCAGTAGAGACAGAGCTGATCATTCTCATAGATCTGTGTTTAAAAAACTAACAATGAGAGGAATGGGAACCTCCTGCATGAGTATCAATATTGTGCTTTTCTGCAAAATAGTCACCATAATTTTAAGAGTGAGTCATATCGCTTTTAGATACCCAAATGGAATACTCTTTATTGCACACCAAATAAAGGAATAACATACTATTTTATAATATTAAGATGTACAATTTTGGGGTTCTTATCGCAAAAGAATGATGTTTACCAGACTACCATAATTGTGTACAGGGAAAAAACTATGACAATATTTAGGGCATTTTAGAAAAGAGAATTGACCATTATGTCAAGTGCTAAGTTTTGAAGGGCACCACCTTATAAATTCTTGTCTGTCAACAGCCCTACAGCCAGGGTAAGCTGCTGGTATAAGTGATAGTAATCTTTGAAATTAAAATAATGTTCTATTAAGCTCAAATATATTTGCATAGCATTTCTGTTTAGCCCGATGGCAGAGAATGCCTCGTGGCATTTAGTCCACCTTTTGTACAATAACTGTTCGTTTGTGCAATAAAGCTTAAATAAATAAAAATAAATTATTTTAATAAAAATACTAATAAGTGTCGATGGCTTTTTGACTAGGGGAAACCATGGTTGTAATGGCCAATAGAGGAAAACTAATATTTTTGAGTCTTATTTAACTTTTCTTGATTCCTTTTTCCCTAGAAATTTTCTTCAGTATATACTTTCACATTATTGTCACATGTTTTTAGTGATACTAAAACGGATTCTGGCCTAAGATTTTTTATATCGGCCCAATAACACACCCGCATCCGCTTTCTCAAATAGGGCTCGTGAGAATACTAAAATAACTTAATTACAAGGTGAGGAGACTGTGTACCTGTGTATCTATTTTATTAAAATAAGCTATTGCGGTTGTGTTATCAATACTCATTAAAATTTCCTAGTTAAAGTAAAACATTGTAGGTCCAACAGTGCAGCTTTTAATTCTAAATAAGAATAATAATAATACGCATTTATTACACAATTAAGATTTACAATGGTTAATATGATCAATATGATGTGTTTGTTCTGCACGGGACCAAGACCCCGAAGCCTTATTATGGCCCACATACAGCACCCCAGGTCCTGGGGTTGAAGCCTTGGTGTGTATTTCCATGAAACGGTTAAGTTGTTTACTTAATATTCGCTCATCCGGAGCGACAGTGACACAAATACAAATTAGTTAACTTTACACCAGATCAAAATAAAGATTATTTCTTAGTTCGAAAGAAGATTCTGGAGCATCCTTACGGCTTATTTTAATTTTCAGAGTGTCTTATTATAGCTGGAACCCTTAGTTCATACATAGCCATATTTTTTTATTATAAACTAGTCCAAAAACGGTCAAAAATATTTTTTTTTGTTTCAATACTTACAATTGCGTCGTTGTTTCCCTCGATGAAGACAGTTTAAGAAATTAAGTCGTTTGAATCCTCAAATAAAATAACATTTTTTCAATCATAATCTGTTTTTATTATGTTAATACTAATTTTGAGATATCGGTGACATTATTATGTATCTAATAATAACCAACACACAATAATAACAATGGGCCTCTCACATTAAACTTAAGTTACATTTAAGAACTAATCAACATTTTGTAGACTAAGTACAGTCTTATCAGTTACTAATATGGCATGTTTAAATCACAGTCATTTACTACAATTATCTTAATATTAGATTGCCTTATACCTAATTAATAAAGTAAACTTTTAACAGTTTTAATCTTTTACCTTTTTAGGTACGTAAATGACTCACAGTTACAAAATAATCACGTAAATGAAAAAATACTTTTATAAAGAAAATCAATTATGTAGTATATCTACTACTATAACAATTAAAACAAGCTTTCGTAAAATCCAGAATAACATCTAGGAACAATATTTTTTTCTAGCAAAATACGCAAATCTCGCTTTTTTTGATCTGAAATTGCTAGCTTTGAATTATAAGCTGACTCTAGGCAAATTTCTGCGGTTCCTAAATTAACGTCCGACCGTGTTTTCCTCACATTTTTTGTGGATTTTGTGCTTACTTGTTGCCATTCATCTGCGTAAGAGTACTTTATAGAGTAAGTGTCAATACTTTTTACAAATCGAATAGCTTTTATTTCTGTTAATTTTATCGGATCACCTTTCAGATCTTTGTTAATATTTAAACCAATATCCTCAAACAGCTTTTTTAAATCATAAAAATCGTCATAGTTTAGCTCGTGAACCACAAAAGCATTACCGGTTTTCTTGGCATTCCTCACAATTTGCACGTACTGGTGAGGACTATAAATAGGTCCAGACTTTTTGGCTCTTTTAATTGCCTTTTCAATCAGTGAGTGGGCGTTGTCGCCCTCATTCTGGGTGTGGCCCCGAATTAAAAATTTGTGCGTGATTGATGCAATTGCAAGAGTTTCAACTGCATAGTAGTACATGCCAAGGAGAAACCTGAAGAAAAACATAATTATTATTATTAAGCTGAAGTAAAACATAATAATAAAATAAAATAAATAAGAACATAATGATATTAAACGAACCTATTCTTCTGCTGGCCACAACAATTATCAGAGTAAAATATAATATTGCAATTAGGATGACGTTCTGAAATTTCTTTGAGAAACTTTAGTACACAGGACCCAATTTCAATAGCTCCTCTATTACCAAGCCCTTCGTGCCAGAAATAACAACTTGTAGTATTGTCTTTTAATTCGGTGACCTAAAACAAAAAAAAATATTAAAACGTCATCAAAATTTTTTACTTTCATGACTTGAAAAATACTCACTGTAAAATTTAAGCAATTTAGCTTGGATTTATAAAAAAATGCCGAGCTATTCCCAGTTGGAACCGGCATGACTGCTTGTAAATCGTATATTGCTACGACTGTTTCAGCTTCAGTTTTAGTTAATGCTATATCTCCGGCTTTCTCTTTTCTGCTTAATTCTTTTTGCCTAAGATGTTCTTTATAAGGTTCTTCTAATTTCAGTTTGTCTTGTCCAATAGCATTTTTGTACGATTCGCAGAGATCGCATTGATCCTTCTTAGGGACAAAAAAGGATACGTTAAATTCAGTGTTAAAAATTCTGCTATACATGTCATAGGATGCTACTGGCATTACTCCTCTATTTGATATGTAATTTCGATACAATTCCTTAATAGTTAGGCCACCGTCAATAAATTCACGGCTTGTGTTAGTCCGAGTGTAGTGACTCTCTATTCGGGGCACAAAATTAATGTGATCGCGAACTGACTGTACGATTTCCTGATCAACTTGATTATGATGAGAATGTTTGCCTCTCTTTTCTGTCGGAATCACACCTGTAGAACATTTTTGTCTCCCTTGCATTACTGTTCGAAGTACTCTTTCTGATATGCCCAATGTGTTAGTAAAAAAAATTTTGCATGTCCGTTTGCTTTCTCCATTCACCGTGAAATGAAAAACACAGTTTTGGTTTCTTGTTTTAGCATTTCCTTCTTTCAGTCGGCGGTAAGGAACTTTTAATGTTGTTAAACACGAGTTTATAAAATCACGTTGTCTCTGTAAATCATTACCCAAATTTTTTGGGATCACCCAAATCCCAATAATTTTTAAATATTTCCTCTCTTTGTTCTTCAGTTATTTTATCACGACATTTTTGCCTACATTTTTCTGGACAAGGCGGTTTAATTAATTTTTCGGCAATAGTTTTTCCATTTCTAGATACGTACTGCTTTCCTGAATTTCTTTGTTGTTTTCTAAAATTTTTTATCCAAGCCGATTCATTACGAACTCTTTTTTTACCTTTTTTAGCAACAACTGTTTCTAAAGGTGACGCCAAAGCTTCTCTTGTATGTATCAAATCAGAATTAATGGGAGACTCATGAGTAGTCAAGTTAGTTACTGATGATGAGCTAGTAGAAGTACTGGATGAACTAGAGGAAGAATTAGATGAGCTAGAGGATGATGAGCTCGATGACCTCGAAATAACACGGTGGCGGCGCTTTACGGGTTTTTTTGGCACATATTCATCGCCACTATCATTTGGTGAAAAGTCTTTGCCTTCGCTGAGGTTTTCGTGGCTTTCAAGAAGACTGGGTGATAAATTACCGTTATTTTGGGGTGAAACGATGTGCCCAGTCGAAGTAGTTGCTAAAAAAATAGGCGACTGTGTAAATAAATCTGATTCACGAAAAACCAACCCTGCAGATCAATGTGAACAATCATTAAACAGCTGACTTACGTTCATTACACCAATTCGTATCACTGTTTTGGGTAAAGTTGGTATCTTGTTTTTCTTCATCAAGTAATTCTAAAACATAGTCAACTAACGTTAGAATTTAAAAAGTGTTATAATAATAACACTAGCCATACGCCAAAGCCTTCACCATTTCCATTATAAACATAGAAAAAAATATAGATTTAAGTTTACAAAAAAATAATGTACAGTAAGCGTCAAAACTATCTAAGTAGATCAAAAACTAATTTGCATAATAACTGAACTTCTAAAGGAGATGACCGATTCTAGGCCTGAATGTTGATGAATGAAATGTACACCTCATCCTCGTGGGCAATGAGTCAAAACCATATTCATAAATAGAGATTTTTGTGTACACATGCAACTTAACCTAAAATACTTTGGAGCACGTTTTTGTCTACTTGGGCATAGCTGATTGTTATAAAAATAGGGGTCATGAATACTTTTTGAATGTTCTAATTTCTAGTCATACACATTCAGGCCAAAGTTTGTTTGGGAACCGAGTTTGTCCTTTGACAATAACATGAAATGTACATTTTCAAAATGAATTTAAAGGTTCAATTTTGTGTTCATTTCATTAATTTTTGGAACATTCTATTGGCAATGCAATTTTTTCAAACATTCTCATACCTAGCTTCTTTTGACGCTGACTTTACAAAGTAAGTATTATATTTACCATTTGGACTTTTAATCATTGGAGATGTTTTTGAATCAAGCGGCAAGCGGCCTCCAATGCTATTAGGCGCGGAACATTCATGCTGCTCACAAAGCTTTACCAACATACGAGCACGGCTTCCCATTTTTACAGCTAAAAATAAAAATAAATATGTTTTAATGCTTTATGTAAGATTTGTAAGAACGGATTTCAATAAGACATTATTGCAAAAAATGTATAACTTTTCACTTTTAATTATCACTTAAGTCCATAACAATACCAAATCCACGAAAGTGTTCGGTGCAACAGCGACGTAATTGTATTAAACGTCATTGTATCCTCAAAAGTGATATCGATTACAAGTGAAACAAAACTCTAACGACACAAAATACAAATGAGTCATTATTGCTCCGAATTTTTGAATAAAAATATGACACATTTACCTTTGCGTCTCTGTAGCTCGCTGACACGACCACTCTTTGGGGGGCGCCCCGCACAACTGACTTTTCGGTCGCCGTTGCTCCGCACTGTCGCGCCAAAATGGAATAATGCAACAAAGACTTTTTGCCCTCTATTGGACGGTTTTTGAACTTACAATTGAGGCGTTTTCACTGCCAACGCAGATGATTATGCCTAGTATTTTGGCATTAATAAGTCATTTTCGCGTATTTTTGCAAATGTGTCACTGTCGCTCCGGATGAGCGAATATAATTTTTGAATTGCTAATTTTCATATTGTTTTTCCCCAAATTAATTATATCTTTATTTCCTTAATGCTAGGCATAACTTAATCCAGTTTTCATGTGATTTTAGTAATTCTTTAAGTCTGTGTTTTTCCATTACTTTTGTATATAGTCATCTATACAACAGCTGGATAAATTGTCTTAAGTGTAGGTACCAAAAAATTTCTCTGGATTCAATTTTTTCTTAAAGTAACAGCCTATAATCATCCCACTGCAGGGAAAAAAGGCCTCCATCATTGAATTCAAGTTCCCACAGCAATGATGGGTGTACTGGCATAATCACCACTCTTGCCAAATGTGGGTTGGTGATCAAAAGCCGAGAAATGTTTGAAAATTCAAAATTTTTTGTTGCCCGACCCCGGATTCTAACCTGGGACCCCGAGATCTTGGCCCCGTACCTCAACCACTAGACCGACGGGGCGTTGTTTTTTCAAATTCTTTCTTATCCAACTGTATTTACTTTTTAAGAATAGTCTTGCTCTTATGTTTTTGTATAACTTTTTAGACTATAAGTCCAAAAAAAAAAATACAGGGTACTCCAGTTCAGACACAAAGGTTACTTTTGAACACTCTGTATTTTTAGATTTAAGTTAACTTCTCGACTGAAGGTTTAAATAAATAAATTTCAAATCAGTCTGTGGAATTTTAAAATAACTCATAAGTATTTGCAATTTTAATTGGGAACAATGCACTTTTCTCAAAGTTCATAACTTAAGATATGTAAGAGTTTGCATGCAACAATAATGTTGTCTTTGCAATTGTTTGTTTCCTTCAAATCGTTGAGAAGGTAAATACGATGTTATCTATAAATATATTATATTTAACATTACATTGGAAATCCCGGTTCAGTAATAAGTTTCTTTCAAATCTTTTGATGCCATATAACAGACATAAGTTTTGTAAGCAGTTATAATATTCTCAAAATCAAAATCTCTGTACCTATAATTATTTATAAAAAGTTTTTTCAAGTTCGAAATAAAACTGTAAGTACCATTGGGTTTTGCAACCAAGAATACAGCAAAGTTGTTGAGAAATTATTCTGTACATACAGTATGGGCACACAGATTATGCTCCCTGAATTTTAAGTTACTTTATCTTATAGGCAATTATATTTTTCTCTATGAAAGGCAATTGCTGTGGTTCTAGGAAATCGGAGGGTGGAATGGTGCTGAAAAGGATTTCATATTCCCCATGATTCATCATCCTTTGTAATCTCAAGCCATTTATAAATAAAATATTTAAAGCTGTAAAAAGGAAGGAGTTTGTATTTTCCTAGATATTGGAGCGTACTTCTTTACAAAGACCTTATGTCATAATTTTCGCCCGTGTAGGGAAACTTCTGGTCTGATAGTCTATCCAATTTTTTCTTTTCTCAGAGCCAAAAAATAAACTTTTTTGTAAGAGGATTGTCATCTCAAAGGAACAATTATTATTGAGTACAAGGAAGCAAATTGCCTACCCGCAATGTGGTACCACTATGTGAAGAACCGGCATAAGCCCATGTACTATAAGGGTAAGCAACTGGCTTACAGCGTTAAGATTATGTTAGAAAAATTTTGCACTGAGTCGCAGTGTCTCGGTGGCTTAACGATACAGCGCCCGCCCCGCATGCTAGGAGATGCGGGTTCGAGTCCCGCCTGAGACATGATTTTTCAAGTTTATGTACTGATAACATGAAGGCGTTCTAGTCCCATCGTACTAGCCTGTGCCCTTAATGTAAGCATGTCTCATAGGCCTTCTCTCGTTATATTCGCCCCGTATAGGGAAAGAATCCGGCCTGATAGGCTTTCCCATTTCTGCTTTTCCTACACCCTCTTTTTCCCGAGCCAGCAGAAGCTCTTCTGTAAGATGATTGTCATCTAAAAGGAACAATTTTCATTGTTCTGTACAAAGAAGCAAATTGTCTACAAAAATGTGGTAGCTCTCATGCTCATATAATATGAAGGCATCTAGTTCCAGCATACTAGCTCTTGCCCTTAATGTAAGCATGTCTATCTTCGAGTGATAGCACTTGCCTAATAGAAAACTCTCACATTTAGCATGTCTAGCCATTGTTTGTGATTATTCAGAATATCTCGCACAAAATTAGGGCTTGTGGTTCTGTTCATCATACATGAAACTACCCAGACGTTTAAAGTTGTTATAGGGAAAAGTCATATTTGTTGAAATATGTTAGCCTCACCTATTGGTGTATGTGTCATCTTCTATGCTAACACATTTAAGAGGGTGTGGTCAAAGATGTTTCCTCATATTGCTCTGAGAATCTTGAAGTTTCCTTTATTAGCTTCCATTTTTCGAATCTTCCTCTTGTTTCCTCGTTTCTTTTCCTTTCTTGATCTTCTTTCTTGAATTTAATTTTCTTCAAACACTTGGATTTTAATGGTGAGATTTTTAAACAAGTGAGTAAAACGGTTACGAAAAGATAAACGTGCTCTCCGAAAACAAATTATGAAAAGCAATCTTGTTTTTACCGTAACCTAACCGAAGGTTTATGCACTAGGAATAAATATTGAATCTGCAGAATGCATAGATATATCATTGCTTTCGTTGTAACGCTTTTAGCCCCAAGCGACAACCGGTTGTTGCGATAACAATTGATATTTAATTGTGTCTGGGAATATCCGAACGTCAAAGGTACAACGAAATGAAAACAGAAAAAATGGTGGAAGGTGATATTATAGGTTATGAATTTTTTCTGAAGTTTCAACTCGAAACCATCCTAACTACAACATTGCTCTATATGTGAAAGTAAGAATAAATTGAATCATACCTGTGATTAATGTTATAAATCCCTTCTATTTGCATAATAAGCCTTGAACTTGATTAGGCTTCTTCTTGTCATTTTCCCAAAAATCACAATTCGACATAAGTAACCACTTTGCACCTTGACTACCTTAATTCTAAAGCCTGATTATAAACTTTTATGGTATATTTCTTAAGAGTAATAGATATTTTACCCATCTTTTATAAAACGACGATGTGACCGCGCTCGCACAAAAACCGTAATGACATTTGATAGGTTGCCATAGAACACGTTCTGTTTCTCTTTTTTTTTTTTTTATCTTTGAAAAAATTGTGGCTCTGCGCTAGTGCTTCGCCGTTACTACATGTAAAAATCCATCTCGGACAAGTATTAAGTATAATTACGTCATGTTTGCATTATCAGATTTTAATTATAATGTAAGGCTTATTTAGAAAAAATGTATCAATTGTCGTTTAAAATTATCCTAAAATAGACAATGATTTTTATAAGCTTCGAAAAAGCAAAAGAAAAAATCTAATTATCAAATAATTCGTGCACCTAATAATAAAGATTGCGAACAAAAACTTTGTTAAAGGGCCGGAACAATGAGTTTCTGAATAGACGAAAAAATAACATGAAATTGTTCAAATAAAGCATAAGTTCAAAAGGCAACTCATTAAGTGGCGGCTTAAGGAGTAACGTAGACGGTCTCTACTAGTCCTAAGTCCGACAAAGATCATTTTATTCATAGAACTTTCATGATAATTTTGGGTTCTTATAAACAAGGAATTTGTTTGGCACCTCAGGACCCAGTTTGTCTAGGATTTTTAGTTTTTGTGGGAAAGCGATTTTTTTTCTACTTATTGTGACCTCTCAAATCAACCCCGTTAGTTGAATCTAAAGATCATGGTGGCCATACATAACAACCTTTTTGCATACAAATAGAATTACCTTTTTTTTGTTTCCCATTTGTCACCTCAGATGAAAGTTACTTTAATTTGTAGATTATAAAATTAATATTGTAACCAAATCAGAAGGTTTTTTTTTATGTACCTACCTATGTATGGAACATTTTATTTTATTTTGGGACTTTAATTATTTTAACATGTTAATGCAAACATAAACAAATGATGAAAAAAATGAAGTCAGAGGGTGACTTAAAATATACTGCAATGCCAACATGCCTGCCCCCGCATAGGTCCATTCAAAAAAAAAAAAAAAAAAAAAAAAAAAAACATGCCTGCTAAGTGTGAAAGTTTTGTAAAATACGGTAGATGATAATGAAAAAATGGAACAATAACAAAATAATTGTTATTTATAAACTAATACGTCATGTGCAATGATTTCCGCAGTTGGCGATATTTACGTCCGGCCGTCTGCGCCGGGCCTAAAGAATATTCGGTTGTAATCAGCTAGCTGGCGGCGATTAAGACGTACAAACTTGACTCGGCCTTGTGAGACAATGGTTCACTAAGAATTGTTAATTTTGGATGCGGTATACAAAGGTAAATAAAAAAAGTAAAAAAGACGTGTGGCACTCGGAGACTGCCGCGGTAAAGCTATTGCATAGCATTTTTTATCAACTTATGCAATTATAAAACTAAAAAGTATCACCGCTGTGCCGGTCGGAGTGGGGGGTGTTAGGTTATTTTCGTTACGGAATTTCTGGATTCGGTCTCCACGCTCAAGGCCCGCGATAGGAAGCTATGCAATAGCTTAATTTTATAATTTTATGTATGTAGTTTCTAATTTTGACTTTTGTAATTAAATTTTTCTGTTATTTTGGCAGATATGGTTACCATAGGCAACCATACTGTCAAAATCCTTATTTTCTTCTAAATTTTTTTAAATTTCGGAAATTCTAAATTGTTCGATCGTGCCGCGCCCCGAGTGTTAGGTTAGGTTATTTTCGTTACGGAATTTCTGGATTCGGTCTCCACGCTCAAGGCCCGCAATAGAAGCTATGCAATAGCTTAAAATTGTAAATAACAAGAAAAAAAACAGACATTCATTTCTCAATAATAGGTTCTGTAACAGGTAGCAGCAGAACATGGAAAAAATTACAAAGGCTGTCATGCGCCATTTGTATGAGAACCGATATGTCGCCGCTTGCGCCCCACTACTACTTGTGCACATAATAAACAAAAGCTTTCGCACACATAAACGAGTTCAAGGAACGCCAATCAAGCGACCAATCACAGCCCACATACATTCATGTTTTGGTAGAACTATGTGCATTCGCCTGCCCCGCCTACGTCGCCTTTCTAACTTCTTTCCCGTGTCCTGTGGGTAGCACCTTCATCACACGCCTGCGT
Organism: Anania crocealis; assembly: GCA_949315895.1. Taxonomy (NCBI): domain Eukaryota; kingdom Metazoa; phylum Arthropoda; class Insecta; order Lepidoptera; family Crambidae; genus Anania; species Anania crocealis. The sequence continues at coordinate 14,328,447 of OX438862.1, forward strand.
TAGACCACAGATGGACACAAACATCTCCAAAAGAAGGTTTCTGCCATGATTGCCACGCTTCGCAGGCGGGTTAGCGACCAGAGTTCGGCCTATAGTAGAGAGGTAAGAAAGACTGCATTCGTTTTTCTGGAAGTACTCTTAAATCGCCTTTGGAAGAAAAGGGTTATGTTACACATACTAACCTAACCCAGGTAAGTATGTCGGTATGTAGGGGTTAGATTGGTGCTATTATTTTAATTTCACTGGCACCACACGACACTCTTTAAAAAACATTGCGACATTTACAAGAAAATTATAATAATACCAAAAAAAAACATTCTAGGTACTCATTTTAATTTTGCTTAGCTATGGACAAAAGCTAACCTTAAATTTACTTTAAACTCAAACTGTATAGAAAACACAAAACAAAACTGTGACTAGCAAAAGATATAAATAACATATTGTCAACAAATTCGGTTCAAAAATCCCTTGATTTCTGTTTTATTATTACACTATAAACAATAAAATTGACGAATCCTAAAGTATATCCTGAAAAAATACTCCTGATTAACTTTTTCTCTTCGGGAAGATTAATGATTTACAGCATGTCATATCTCACAGTTCAGAGTGATTTCTTTCATCCGCGTTCCTCCCCTCTCCTATTTACGAAAACTTTTCCGTCTCAGCTAATTTATTTCCCGACTAAATCTTATAAATTCTGGCGAGTCCACACGCAATCTCAGTCAAACGTCGACTTTTTGATAACACCGCTATATTATATTGTGGATTTTTACCAACTTTCACGAATAACGCCTTACTTTATCGCAAGATAGATTGGTTTACGCGGGTAGAGCCAACGTTTCTTTTTTTGTTGTTCTCAAATTAATTCATCAACACCTCGAAGGTTGAAATGTTTATTTTTATTTAGACTTTTAGAAGTAAGTAATGTCTTGATCACCAATTACCAGTAGTAAAAAATTTGTACAGAATACACATTATTGAACAAAAGACACTTTTGTTTTATTTATTAGGTCAATAAACCAGAAAAAAGTAAGTACCTAATACAATTGTAGGTTCTATAAATAACTTCTATGGCCCAATAATGCAGTAGATAATAATACTTATGTATTGCAACAATCTTTATATATATATTTCTTCTGTGAGTGTGTATGTCACTGAACTTCTCTCAAACGACTGGACCGATTTGATGACATTTTTTGTGTGTGTTCAAGGGGATCTGGGAATAGTTTAGATTCACAATTTTGTCGGGGATAATGTTAGGTGTAGTCCAACCCTAAATTTTTTTTTTTTTTGGACAAAATATTTAATTTCAATTTTTTTATGATACAACATACAAAAATACACACAATCCTAAATTTTTACCCTTTTATCACCAACCCCTATTTTTTAATAGCCATTTTAGTAATTTAATCATTTTTCATCCCGCTCGATAACTGATCAATTATCGTCTTTTTTGTAAGGGTAGGGTAGGGGTAGGGTAGGGGTAGGGTAGGGGTGGGGTTTTTTTTTTTTTTTTTTTTTAAATGATTCCAAATAGAGGATTCATTGTTTCCACGGAGCTATCGGATTACTCCGTGGTCACACTGAGTGTTCTTGTTTTGGGGTTTTATGTTAGAGAAAGTGGTTATTTTGCTGTTGTTTGAAATTTAGTTTTCTATTATTATTTTCCTTTTTAATGATTTTATTTGTTAAATTGTTTTAGGTTTGAAACTATGTATGTAACTAGGTTGTTGAAGGATTTAAGGGTTTGTTCTTTTCTTATGAGTTCAGTTATTATATATGGGTCAATATTTAGTGTCTGGCAGGTCATTTCGTGATGAAAGCGTTTGGTTGTGAAACGGGGGCACTGCTGTAGCAGGTGCTTCCAAGATTGTTTGGAGATATCATCACAGGGGCAAGTGTCCACTGCGGATATTTTGAAGCGTGCAAGGTACTCTCTGTGGTATCCATGGTTTGTGAGCAGCTGAGTTAAGGCGAAGGTCGGTTTTGCCATAGAGAGAAACTCTTTCATATTTTCATAATTTGGGAGTAATGTTTTGGTGTAGAGGCAGCTGTTCACATTTGAGTAAAGATCCTGGGTCGCTGACATGTTTCTATATTTGTTTCTGAGTTTTATGTAGCTGATGGGTATGCTGATGTAATCTGGGGTTTTGTGGAGAGTTGCTGCGTGTTTGGCAGCGGAGTCAGCCGCCTCATTGCCGTCCAGTCCAGAATGGGCCTTTACCCATGCGAAGTCTATATTGATACCTGTGTCGCTCGCTTGCTTAATGAGTTTGTGTATTTGAACTGCAAGGCGGTATTTAGTATTGCCATTTTGGAGCTCAGCGAGTCCGGATTTGCTGTCAGATAGTATCAATGCCGGTGTGATATGACGGTCAAGAATGTAATGACACGCCTTTTCTATGGCTAGAAGCTCTGCCTGGAAGACGGAGCAGCAGTCATGAAGCTTAAGCTTGACGACAGCCGCTCGCTCCCCTCCAGGTTTATAAGCGACAAAGGCCGCCCCAACTTTGTCGTCGTGTTTGCTACCATCCGTGTAGATTTGCCAGCTGTTATTGGCGTCCATCTGAGAGAGTTCCTGGGCCGAGTTTAGTTCTGCGAACTCTATGCTTCTTCTTTCAGATGGGTGTAAAAGTTCGGATGGTGGGCAGAGGATCTCCAGGGGGGCGTCGTCAGGTAAGAACGTGGTGGTGCCAGCAATTTTGGAGGATTCTATGTCAGCAGTAGCTAGGATTTTGTCAGGTAGGGGGGTCAATTGCGCTAGTGTAATAGCAGCCGCTGTGCTTACTGTGCGGAAGCCCTGAATAATTTTGATAGAGAATATTCTTTGGAAGGATAGGAGTCTCTGTTGAATATATTTATTTTTAAGAGCGTGCGACCATATGCTTGCACCATAGCATATAACTGGTTCTACTACGTGAGTGTATATTGTGCGTACGTTGTCTGAGTGAATTCCCCACGTAGGTCGAACAAAAATTGTCAGCTTGTTGAAGATCTTGAGTGCCTTGTCAATAATATATTCTACGTGTTGCGTGAATGCTAGCTTCCGGTCGATAATGATGCCGAGGTATTTGATCTTGTTGACAAATTGAAGACGGTGTGTGTCGATGGTGATTTTGCAGCAAGTGGCTCGGTGGGTAAACGCGATGGCCTGCGTTTTGTCCGGTCCGAATTCCAATTTAACTCCTTGACCCCACCTCACGATGAGGCCAAGGGCTTGGTTTACATTTTGCTCGAGAACTTTGTGGTCTTGGGCGTGTGCGATCAAGAGAATATCGTCCGCATAAAATCAGTTAAAATCAGTTAAAATCAGTTTTATTTCTGCAAATAGGCCCCAGGAGGCGCTTTTACACGTCCCAATTTAAACCTACCACTGCTTCGGGACAAGTCTGGGCTAGGCATAGGCCTGGAGATGGCATCCTTCGGGCATCGGCATGGATAGGAGTTCGTCAATTATAAGGTTCCATAGAGTGGGGCCGATGACCGAACCTTGAATGCATCCCCGGCTCATGAATTTGTGAGTTTTGCAATCAGCAAACTGGATTTGCACCTCTCGGTCTTGGACGTAACTTAGCAGAAGTTGGTATACGTTACTAGGGCAGTCGGAGTCGCGAAGCCTCTGGAAAATTGCCGGCCACCAGGCACGGTCGAATGCAGCCTTGATGTCAAGTGAGACTCCGACAGCCTGTTCACCCCGACTTTTTGCCAAGTTAATGACCTTGAGGGCTTTGTTTATGGCCAGTACCGTGGATTTTTGGCATTTAAAGCCGAACTGATTGGGCGACGAACTGTGCGTTTTTTCCATATGGTGGGTCAGACGGTTAGTGATTAGCCTTTCCAGTAGCTTTCCGAAGACGTTTATCAGTCCAATGGGCCGATAGCTGGAGAGCTGCTTGTAGTCAGTTTTGCCTGGCTTGGGTATGATCTTGGCGGTGGCTGTTTTCCACGGCTTTGGAAAGTACTGGAGGCGTAAGGAGCAATTGACTATTCCCATAACTTCTTCAGGGAACCACATCGCCACGTGGTAGCAGATGTCAGCTGTGAGGTGATCAAGTCCGGGTGCGCGTTTATGATTCATTCCTTTGAGTGAATTAATGATTTCCTCGTAAGTGAAGTTTGGTTCAGGAGCAGTGTGAATAGGTTTGTTCATATTTTTAGGGTAGGGGTAGGGAAGGGTTTAGGGTAGGGGTGGGGGTAGGGTAGGGGTAGGGGTAGGGTATGTGTAGGGTAGGGTAGGGTAGGTTAGGGGTAGGGTAGGGGTAGGGTAGGGGTAAGGGTAGGGGTAGGGTATGGGTAGGGTAGGGGTAGGGTAGGGGTAGGGTAGGGGTAGGGTAGGGGTAGGGTAGGGGTAGGGTAGGGGCAGGGTAGGAGTAGGGTAGGGATAGGGTAGTAAAATATTAAAATTTTATAAAATATATACAATCCTAAATTTTTACCCTTTAACCACCAACCCCTATTTTTTGTTAGCCATTTTAGTAATTTAATCATTTTTATGGCAAAACAACGTTTGCCGGGTCAGCTAGTTTTTCTATAAATATGCAATCTACACTGAGAGCTACTTTTTTTCTGACTATTTTTTTGAAAAAAATATTGTGGTTCAACTAAAAAAAAATATAATAAAAGTAATAAAATTCTAAAGTAGTACTACTAGAAGGAGTAGTAGCAGTGGGAGGAGGAGCAGTCTTAAGCCAATCAACCAAGCGGACGAAGTACGGTAGGTACTAACCGTGCTATTGCATGCTATCGACGACATACTTGCTCAGCACTATGAAATAGTTTTATTTGCTGATGGTTTTCAACGTTTATGCAATAAATTTCGGACTATCCTAAATGACATGTAAACTTTTCATAATATGGAAAGTTACTTGAAAATATTATTTATATAAATACTAATATTATTAGTAATATTATTAGTATTTATATAAATATTATTTTTAAGTAATAAATTGAACATGACTTCTCTAACAATTGTATTTATGGTTTAAGGTGCTATTTTGTTTTGTTTGTGTATTTATTTTTGATAAAAATTTGTACTGATATTAATTGTATTTCATAATTCAATTTAATGTTTTAAGCGTTTTTGATCCATTTCCTGTTAGCTTTTAAGAGGTTTTTTATAATAATAATAAATAAACCCACCAAGCCGTGGTGATACTGACAAATTTCTTTATGTAGACGTAGTACGCCGTATCCTGCAATGATATTGCCACAAGTATCTACATCAATGACGTCGTAAAAAGAGTTTATAATGACGTATGCTTTTAATTTAGTGTACAGTAGTTTGTATGACGCCCCGTTGGTCTAGTGGTTTAAATACCGGACCAAGATCTCGGGGTCCCAGGTACTATCCCCGGGTCGGGCAACAAATAGTTTCGAATTTTCGAACGCTGCTTGGGTTTGTGATCACCAACCCGCATTTGGCAAGCGTGGTTATTATGCCAGTTCCCATCATTGCAGTGGTAACTTGAATTCAATGGTGGCGGCCATTACCCTGCAGTGGGATGATTATAGGCTGTTATTTACTTACTAATTTGTATGATTCCTAACAAAAAAAATACACCGGTCTCCAGGTTCCTAAGTTTTTCAAACTTTACCGTAAAACAAATGCACAATTGAAAGTACAAGCAAAATGAGTGAAATATTAGTCGTATACGGACTCATTATGTTTAGTTAAAACTGGCCAAGTGTGTGTTGGGTCACAGTTAGCAGTGACATATAAAAGTTACTGGTTTCGGAATTTCTGGAGACTTTTCTTCCATCAAATTTGGTATTTGTCTTCACTTTTCAAAATTCACTTTCTGTTTTGTATATTGAATATCAATAAAAAAAGACTGTTTGAAATAAAAATAATCCTTATCAAAGACAGTTAAAGTTGTTTTCAGTATAGATCCTACTACGGGTTTATTCTGTAGCAATGATGTGATTCTTACACAGTATTAATAAGCCGTTTGTTCCTGATTGAGTAACAAACAACCATCTAATTTTTCGTAGGTTATTATAATTAAAAAAAAATATTTAGTTTAATAGCTTTTTCAAAAGAATAAATCCTTTCATTTGTTTTTTAATTTTCAAAGATTTAGGAGTCATGCATGATTCATAAAAAATATTAACCCTTAACCATAATAAATTTTGTCATGGATATAGATAATAGGCCACAAATTGCTGTCTATGCTCCAAAAAGTACAGTTCCCGTAATATATTTTCTAATTCCACGTAAACCGATTCCCGAACAACCGCTAGTGTTACTATTCTTTTCCTATAGAGTTACAAACTTACGACAGTAAGTTTAATAAAGGTTCCTACTTACCCACAGACCCCTAATAAACTCTGAACAAATACAGCAAAATTCACCAGCGAAGCAAACCATTTAAATTAGGCCCGATAACTCGAAAACCGAATGGAAAGGGTTAAACCAGGAGTACTCCAATTAGTTTGCTGTTATTTTTCCATTCCGTTCATTGGAACTGGGTCGGTTTAAAATCGATCGTATTACATTGCAAAGTTATAATTTTCTTGGCTATTTCTGTCTTAAAAGGTTAGTAAATTTTCAATTAAAATCATGCTAGCCGTGCCACTAAAAATAACTTTGAGCTTTCTGGATTTGATATTTTTATTTAAAAAATGCTATGCGTTTCGTAAGAGGAAATTATTTTTAGTCAAGGAATTGTATTTCTTTTTTACAAATTTATATCATTTCAATATAGGTAGTCAATCGTTGTTATGAATTGTATGTCCAATTTTGACATCAGAAACATTTCTCATTACACATCACATTGAAGTCTTTTACGCCATTATTCCTATGAAAAAAAACCCTTTAATAACCTTACTACGTGGCAGTCGCAACAGCATTCTGGAGATGGAGAACAAACACACTTCACCATTTTGGAAATGTATGTTGCGTAAAGTGATTCAATCGGAATACACTAAACTTGGTTTTAACACTTTTGTGTCATCAACCACGCTATACATTTATAGTTTTTTTTTCTTCTCTTTTAGTCTTTTTTTATCCTTAACCAATATATAATATTGACATGAAATTGAAACTTTCGAATTTGAGTTTAAATACGAAAGTTGGATTCATCAGTTGATAATGGGAACACCCAAAAATTCCGAAATATTTAATTTCGAAATTGAATAGGTATTCCGATTTTTAAACATCCGAATATCAAAGTTCCGAAGAATCAAAATTCCGACTAAACCATGATTAACATTTTACAGAATTTTTAAAAGTATGAATCTTTTATATTCCGAATCTCATTAATTCGAAGGATGAAAAATCCGTTATGTCATTAACCCGAAAAACGTTATTACGTATTTAAGTTTCCGAAAATTCATTGTATTAATAAAGAATTTAGTTGAATCCCGACTCACCGTGGTCTTTTTGCCGTGGTACTTGTCTGCCCAATACTAGAGAGCAATTTAAAAGCCGGAGGCGTGGAGGGAGAGCAGTCCTCGCTCGCAGTAACGAACCTCGGGCGCCCGGCCTAGCTGTAGCGGCTGAGGCTGGTCCATAACCATCAAGCCGAAGCTGTGAAAGCGAGTGTGAGTGCCCGAGATTTATTACGCAAGGGCGGAAGGACTGCACTTCCCGCAGTGCCGGAGAAGAGCAAAACTAAATGCATGCGTGCTTGCCTACTTGCCTGCATTCATGCATGTTTGTCTGCTTGCCTGAATCCATGAATGCTTGCCTGCTTGCCCGAATCCATGCATGCTTGCCTGCTTGCTTGCCTGTATGCATGATTGTATGCTTACTGGCCTTTATCCATGCTTGGTAGCCTGCGTACATGCTGCTTGCCTGCTTGCATTCTGCTTGCCTGCATGCATGCTGCTTAGATAGATCGGATTTGTGATTTTCGGAAATCTGTATCTTTCCGAATTTAAAAATCGATATTTTGAAATTCGTGATTGTCAATATCGGAATTAAGTTTTTCGTATTTATGTAGTGTACCCGTTGATAATATACTAAAATTGTATGACTCATTACAAAGCACTCTGTACTTAGCTACTTCACTGTGTACCTCAAACAGTAATTAATTCAATTGTTTTCCTTTAGTTAACCAAGCGGCATTGTTAAAAGGGCTAATACTTTCTATCGCATAATGAATTTTTGATAAAGGTTAAAACAAAAGCTGCTTTATGTAACGAAAAAGTTTTTAGGCTTATCGGAATCAGTATGACGTTAATACTCCACGCAATGATAAGAGGTGTTAGGTGTGAGTAATTAAAAAAACTTAAAGAAAATTTTGTTAAATTTTATTTAGGGCTGGCAAGTTTCCCTACATGAATTACATTTAAAAATGTTACGTTTAACTCGGTGCATGATGATTGTCAATGATTTTTTGTTCGGCAGCTTCTCTGAATTGGTGGTTTATGTCATGCAAAACTAGGTGTCTTATTAGATACCATTAGTATTCCTTCGACGTTAAACCAGTGGTAATTAGTAATCATCTTCAAAAGAAAAACCAATGTTAATCCCAAAATGTACGCGCGGTGGTATAGTTGTGTAAGTAAGTGGCTATGTAATAAAAATACAACATTTCATGTGGTGCCAGCACATTTCAAGAATAGCACCTACCTTTTTTCCTATGGGTGTCGTCAGAGGTGACTGTATGACTGTGACTGGTGACTTATTGCCGAAAAACAACAGACTACAGAGTCTTTGTCTGCACCATTAGCCGTATTCCGATCGCTAACCAGCCTGCTAGGATTTTCCTATAATAGCGAAATCCTTCTTAAAAGCCTTAATCTAGCCGTGGACTGATATTGGCTGGTGATAAAAATCGATGATGATGAAAAATCTAATAAATCTATTAAATTTATATTATTTTATCGTACGTTTTTTATATTATATCAACTATTTTAACATAACTTACATACTAGGTAAGAGTTATTATTTATTTACTTTTTTTTTACAGTCATACATCTATTTTTTTTTCTAAATTTTTCCTTGCATATAACGGTATTTATGTAATAACGTTATTATTATTTTTCATTTTTTATGTACATGCTAACGTTATTAATGCATTATCAATGTTTTCTTTTTTTTCTCTTCTCTTTTCTTTTCCACAATATGCGTCTGTTGTGTCACTCTAATCCCACCAGAATACCAGCGCTTCAGCTGCCCTTGGTTCTTTGCAGCACATGCTGAAGTGGGACCTAATTGGCCATATTACTTGTTAATTTTTTGTTTTTTTTATTTGTGTCTTTTGTTCCATTGTCTAGCTGTAATTTCGTCTATGTCTATTGTAATGTGCTTGTGGCCAATTAAATGTTTCTTTCAAAAACTTAGAACTATATTTTATTTTTTAAGGCACAACTCTCGCATCGTCACGACAAAACCGCACCGTCTCCTTAAAACTCACACTGACATCCAAAAACGAAATGCCTTACACTTACAAACTAGCCGACTCCGTTTAAATAATACGTTTTTATGGTCAAATCGTACGGTCGGGTGAACAATAAAGTAATGAGGACTGACAGGGCAGGCGTCTAGCCGGCGACAGTTCTTATGACATCCCCTATCTGGGGGCGCACGCGATGTGTGTACACACAAAGTTGGTCCGCAGAAATATTTTAACGGGATACGTGAAAGTATTTTTATGAAGTATTTCCTTGCAATGAAGAATAATAAATAATAAACCGAACATCATAAATTAAAGTAAACATGTAGTGATATTGCTGTGAGAAATAACTGTGATAAAGTTAGGTAGATAAAAGTTGTTTGGCAGCAACTCTTTCTAGAAATTATTTTTGTTTGTTTAAGTTTTAGGCCTTGTTTGCGTTGAAATATCAATTAAAATTCAAAATCTCGCCATAGGAATGTTTATCATAAAATTATAAACTTAACTTATTATAAACTTATGAAATACAAAAATCTATCACATATTATGTCCTATGGTTACACGTTAAAATAATAACATCACTCCTTTTTTTCCTCTGAGTGTGGTAAGAGCGAGCGACAAAAGAGTACCTAAGTAGTAAGTAACAACCCATTTTCGCTCACTGTTGAGCACGGGTCTCTCTCCTTTTTAAGATGTTAAGGCCTTAGTACCGCCACGCTGGCCTAGTGCGAGTTGGTGGACGGCGAGGGCGACGCTGTGGCAACATCACCCCGCCATTGGACGTTTTTCAAGCTGCCCGAAGGCCTCCAACAGGGCTTAACGGCTGTTATCTCATGATAACTGCCGACTAATGAAGAGTGTTGTTGACTAAAATTATTGTCCCCTGAAATAACAAACTTCTTGGCCTTAACGACTTTTATCTCATGATAGCAACAACTGCTATTTATCTTTGCTCTTTTACAAATTCGATAAAAAAATTACCCTAATATTCTTTTTGTTTTTTAAAAAAGCTGCTAGGTCTGTTTAATCAAAGTTAACCTCGATTCGGAAACCCCGTTACGTTATAAATAAACCACAACTTTCAAACTGATACACCTTAAAATATTTTAGTGGCTATTACCAACCAATCAAAGGAAAGAAGCTAATAAAATCACAAACTTTGTTAACGATAGAACCCAAAAAATCCACGTGAACTCGTATAAATCAGTGTTTATTGCCCATTTAAATAATATCTACAACGCTAAAATGTCACGTAAGTCATTCTAATTTACTTATGGGGCTTTTAAAGAATGAACTAGTTGATAACAATGCAGTAGTACTTAATAACGGAATAAAATAAACCTTTTTCACAACCGCATGCAATTAGCCAATTTTGAGTCCGTGAATTGTAAAAATAATTGCTTGATAATTATCAGTAATTTCATGTTTGACACCGATTCAAAATTGGCGTATTTTATGTTCGTCATCGATTCCGTTTTTTTAAACATGTTTTTTTTTAGCCTCTTGTTTCTATTTTCAGAGATGTTTCTCTAAAACCTGTTGAAAAAAAAATGAGCCGTGTACTGCCGCTACAGAAGTACTCTGCTCTTTGAAGAAGTCATTGAAGAAGTACCGTCATCAAATGACGGACAGCAGTGTTTTATTTTCAGCATTAGCCAAACTGAAATCGCCAGTTTACGAAATAAGGGCTGATGACAACGACTATGAAATCAAGTAACATTTTTTATCTAAATATAAAAAAATAACAAGTTTCGCTTAACATGCCCATGAAATTAGAAATTACAGTAGGTATACCATACCTATCACTTTAATTAAAATAATTTATATTTCTTGGACGGTGACCGCATGCCACCAGTCTGATGTCATATCTATTTATTGGACATAAGTGTTAAGTCTGACATTATCTCATATTATAAAAAATGTGTTTTTTTTGTGTATGATTAAAAAGAAGTTCCCTACATGAAAGTAAAGATCAAAACATCTTCACGGAATATAACTTGGCTCAGAAGAAGCATTGCAGTAATTACTAAAATTTATATTTTAATATTTCTGTCAATCAAATATAGGTACAATATTATGTTCTTAATGGCTATTTTTTGGCACATACCAACAAATGGAACGATAGTTTGAAAAAGACTTAGAATTTTGTAAGAACAATGCAGTATGAATGCATCATGTTTTAGTAAGAAAGTAATGACATCATGTTTTAGTATACTGTACGTACTTTTATTACCAAAATATCCCGTTATTTTAATATCCCTTAATAGCACGTTAAAGTAGGATACCAAAAATTACATCAAACACCTTATCTGACCGAGTTTCAGTTGCCGTGTTCAGGGTTAATAACAATAAAGTCCTTCGAGGCGGTTCAAATGACTGTCACCCTATATAGTATTTTTGTGGCTGTTATTTTTTGTCGGCTTTCCTAACCTTCGACTGATAACGGTAGTGTTTACGCAGTTTCTAGCCTTCCACTGTATGATATCTTACATATTACCCAACTAATATTCTTACATATTAAATTAAAAAATAGGGTTAACGAATAATAGAACGATTCACAGAAGCCTAAAATAAACCATCTGTAAGTTCTGTACTTGAACGAGTATCTAAAGCTGCATTAGCAGGTTCATACCAGATTTGACTGGGCAGGAAGAGAAACACGAGTAGTGAAGTGAGTGTTGATATACGTCTGTAAAGTCCCTTTAATCTACACCCGTGTTAAAGTCAAGGCATATTATACTCGTAGTTTCTCTTTCTGCCACACGATGGTGGGTCCATCGTGTGGCAGAAAAAGAAACTACGAGTACGCGTACGGTGAATCCATGTAACGCTACGCGAAGTTCGTCTGTACCAATCATTGGAAGAACAAAAGTCCGGGAAATTTACAAAGTACTTATTTAATAATATAAAATTTTTGATATAATGCTATTTATCATTCCAAATTTCAGTTAAGCACGTTTCACGTTATCTTTCCCGTCTAAAGATTGAAATCTTTTGCATTAAAGATTTTCCTGTAACATATTTTTCCTTGACGATGAATAAGAGTGAGAGTTGATATAAATTCATTAAAAGCTTATTGTTATAAAATCTATTTACGCTGCTATCATGATGATACAATTAAGGAAGTGTTAAATATCAACATAAAAAAGGAAGCTAAAAAAATACTTTACATCAAGAATACTAGGCTCACATGAATCCTACAAGCCGCATTTCATTTAACTTGAGAAATGTTTTGTTCTGTTTTCCTTTCAAATAAATAATTTTACCATAAATAATGATTTCCTGTTTGGTTTTTTACCTGATTCTAACAAATAGGTACGAGTACTATTTGAATGTACAGATTTCTATTTTTATAGTAACAAAAACTCGTAAAACATTGTTAAATACCTACGGTACATTGTGTTCTTTGATAACGACAAAACGAGACCATATAACAATACATCTTATTACATCAAGTGGTATTTATTTTGTGAGTACGTATTTAAGTAGTACCTTACTATTTTTCATGCGACATAGTGTAAATCCTGTTTAACTTTCATTATGATTCAATCACATCAGCGATTCCGTTCTGAAAAATATAAACTATATGTAAACCTTTAAAAGCGGAAAAGTGGTCCGTTCATTTCATTTTGGCTTTAAACCTGCAATTACCGGGATTGAAGCGTGAAATGTTATTAAAAGGCGTAAACACAATAAATGGATGAGTATGTGGAGCATCGGTGAGGACAAAGCCTATAAAACGGCCCAGTTTTAATTAAATGTAATGTAAACAGACACGGAACTGCTACCGAGTAAATTATGGTTGAGTGTTGGGGGCAAGGACGCGTTGACACGTCAGATTGGGAAAAAGTACGGACTGATAAGTTTTTTTTTGTTTTTATTTGGGAACATCACGAGGAGGCAAAGGAATTGAATTGTTTTTAGTTAATTTCATCGTATATGTCACCGTAAAATTGTACACAGTCATCGTCAGTTCATAATTGTACGTCAATGGATTATAATCTAACCTAACCTAACCCACCGTTAGTTTTAGTTTCTCACGCGATGTTTTGTGAACTGACAGATCTCACAATTTTACGGTGACATAATAATATATAAAATGTGATGTGTGCTTGAGCTCTTGATTCAATAATGCGTGTCGTTGCACTTGAACACATATTGATTAAACACTTTTCTTTAGTTTACTAGTTAGCTAGTTTGTCTTTTAAGACAATGTTGTGGAATTATTATATAATAATTAATATGAATATGAATATCAATATTAATATCACCATGGTCATCCAAAAACGGTGCGCCTCGCTGTTTGATCGTTTTCGCGGTAGCACAAATATCCTTAAGGCATTGGCTGACAGGTGGGGCACGCCGATGCTGGAGCGCTAGATCAGTCTGCATGCCATCAAAGTTATGTAGGCTGCTCTTGATGTGCCATCATCGACTGGCTTATCTATTGTATTCTTTGTTTATATTTGATATACATTGAAATGAAAGATATTTTAACAGATTTAATTGACGCGTTTATTTTTTATTAAACCCGATGTTTCAAACACTTAACAGCGTTCATGGTCACGGGTAGATTCAGGTGTTATTCGCCTTTGGTAATTTTTATCGTCAGTTATGTTCCTTTTCACACAATATGAGCTAACGGTGTCCTTCGCAGTGTTGCTATGGTTTGTGGACTTCACTGATGGTAAGACGGGGTCTTTAACATTAGTTGTTTCAATTAAATTATCACTAACACCATGCCATATCATATGCCATGGTCTAAAAGAAATTTCTTACATTTCATTATCATTTGTATAGGTATACTTATTTTGGATATGAAGGGTTAGTGATATTCACTTAATGCATACTAAGATACACCTAAACACTTAATAAAAAGTTATTATTAAAATATTGCTAACTCCAAAAATACCTTCAGTCAAATGAAATAAAAAACGCTCATGAATTTCCGTGACTATTTCGGAAACGTGTCGCACGTCACTATTAACGTCAAAACGTTTTTGCTTTTACTTAAATGAAGATATTTAAATTAGCCTCTCATTACATCGTCGGGGTTTACGTTAATGAATCGTTTGTATGAACTATTTATGCAAATTACGCTCGGATTATTCGAATTCCTGTAATTTATTACTACTTCAAACAATAACTAAAGGGACTTGATAGTAAAGGATAATTTTATGTATGCATGCAGTGACAATTTCTGTACGAGGAAAATATGATATAGAGTAAGTTATTTTGCATATTATTATAACAATGTACAGTATGCCGTGAGATAAGCACATATGTTTCAGTTGAAGTGTGGGTAATGTATATTCTATAACGTCAGTTTTTTTATATAATGTAAACAATATAAATAAATAAGTGGACAGCATCACGTACATTGTTCTAACCCCAAACTAAGTAGTAAAGAACTTGTTTTATGCGAATCAAAAACAACAAAGGTACCTTAAGCACCTAGTCCCAAGAAAATATAGAAAAATACGTTTTTTCTACACTAACCTGAGTGAGAATCAAAGTCGAAACCTCGCAGCAGGCGTAACTTAAAAATCAGTGTGCACTGTACACCACTGCACTACAGAGATCGTTGAATAGTATCTTAAACAGGGTTTTTTTTAATGAAAAACTTAATGTAAGATTGTGACTTTATTTTGATTATTAATTTTTGATACACTGAAGCTTAACAAAACTATAAAACCAGCGTTGTCAGATCACCATAACGTCTGTGCATCCTACAAAGTGACATAAAAAAAATCGATGACGAATGCAACATTTTTCTTCGACACGTTCCCATATCTGTAATGGCTTTGACGTAAAATCGGCACGTTGCTGGCGGTCATGCGACCGGCGCCGACGACCGCTATCAGCGGCCGGCCCCGCTTAGCATATCACCGGTCGCCCGCTTTTTGTAGCCTAGGCGACGGTGTATGTTGAATAGGGATAAAGCTAGCCATTCGAGAACTGTATTACTTAAATATTTAAAAAAAATATAATTCAAGTCAATTTTCAAGTCCCACCAGATTTGCAGTGTAGTCTCAAAACATTTATAAAGCTGTTTCATCTTAACCAATAACAAAATGTTTGTAAAAATATTTCTCTGCTTTAAGTATAAAATATAATATGTCGGAGGAACGTAACCAAAAGTATTGATGAAACACTGGTTTACAGCGTAAAAGGCCTTGAATAGATTCGACGCAAAAATCTCGTGGTAGCTCAATTGATTATGGCAGTCGCCAAGCGAAGGTTGTGGATTCGAGTCCCACTTGTGACAGTGCAAAAACATGACAGTTACAGCAGTATCTGACCATGTAATCATCATCATCATCTTCTTAGCCAAATGACGCCTACTGCTGTATATAGGCTTCCTCTAAGGATCTCCACAATTATAAGTCCCGCGCCACCCGCATCCAATCGTTTGGTGCTTGCGTACAATAGAAGAGCACCAGCCCTTTTCGTCGTATAGGTGTAGTATTAGGCAACGACGGGAGTAAACAGTACTGCATTTATAAAGAAGACGGTCAACAGTGTCTGATGATTAAGGCAAAGTCCTCATTTTGGAGAGGGCTATGTAAGTAGACAAAAAAGTAACAGCCTACAATCATCCCACTGCAGGGAAAAGGCCTCCATCATTGAATTCAAGTTACCACAGCAATGATGGGTGTACTGGCATAATCACCACGCTTGCCAAATGCGGGTTGGTGATCACAAACCCGAGCAACGTTCGGAAATTCGAAACTTTTTGTTACCCGACCCGGGATTCGAACCTGGGTCGGGGTCCCAGGATCTTGGCCCGGTATTTAAACCACTAGACCAACGGGGCGATCAAAAGACTACAGTATTTGGTAGTGTAACTGACAAATTAAATAGGAACATTGGTTTTTAGGTCATCGCAGATGGACAGCAGCAGAGAGAAGACGCTGTTGAAGTATTTATGTATACAACGTGTAACAGAATAAACGCACACCCTCAGACACCCCAACTAGAAAGTTCGGTTAAACCTACATTACATACACTGAAATTTTACCATAATTTTTCTAAGCATTATTAAATAATGCTTAGAAAAATTATGGTAAAATTAATAAATTTTATTTATGCAATTAGTTATACACATTATAGGTGAATAGCATGGGCACATTAATCTACACGCACACACACAAACGCGCGCACTCGAGCGAAAGAAATAACGCGCGAAAGAAGAGAGCCGATCAGCTAACAGTTAAATAGGTCAATAACATGATTTTTTACATAAACGAAATGCGAATTCGCCTAATTCGCATTTTATTGCGAATAGGGCAGGATACTTTTCTTCATAACGAAACCAGGTAACAATGTAAAGTTTAAAAGATCGTGAATCATGTTAACTAATCACTAATAATTAAAAAATCTAATAACTTACAGATTGCACAGGTTCCCACACACATGTAACGCTCCAGAGAAAATCTGCTTAATTTACACACACTTTCAAACCTTGTTCGGTGCATTTTGATGCCCGTTTTCTTAATTGTTGTTTTAATTTACGTAAAACTTCAGTCTCACTTTTAACTGTTTCGTAAGCGGCCACTATCTTACCCTTTAGGTCCTCAGCACTTGTTGCCTCGTCAAAGTACCTACACTAATGATTTTATACGTCCACATAAAAAGAAGTCTTAAGGCGTCAAGTCAGCTGATCGAGGAGGCCACTGAACGGGTCCGCTGCGCGGGCCCGTCGCGTTATGTCTTCGAGCAGGGTAGGCAAAGTATCCCACATAAACAGCAAGTAGGTACGTTTCACCTGTTAATCTTGGTTAGAAAACTGGCCCCACCCAGTACATATGAATCGATGACGCCCGCCCAGACGTTAACTGAAAAACAATGCTGAAAGGAGTTCAGCACGCAAGAGCCACATTGTCATCACACACTGCCAATGTTCTCACCATTTCGGTGCACTGCAGATTTGAATACCGAAAAGCCATCGCGAACTAATTATTTTACATACTGATAGTTATAACGCCGGCGCATAACTGAGTTTGTTTGTTTACGCCGCACGCGCTTAGGGGTACTACTACGCAAATAGTTTTCAACGTGTTAAACATTCGACCATCTCAGTTTCTGTCTTCGATGTATGCGGTTAACTGAAAGAGAAAGACAGCGCCGACCGAGATTAAAGTCGATTCGAATTCACTTAATAACCCCCTTGTGTTGACCATTTCCGGGCACTGCCGAGATCGGATGACACGCTACGAGTAGTTATATCTCGTTCTTTCTCACCATTTTAAGTATGCGAAAAAGAGATAGCGTAAGGGTGAAGGAACTATCCTTTTGTATTTTGGCACGTACCTATTGTTGTGTGCGATTGTGTATGCCGCTGTTTTCGACAAAGTCTTAATGCTCTTGAAATAAAGCTTACTTTCTTTATTTTTTTATAAAGTTTATCAAATTTTCAATTGTCAAATTTTATAGCCATATTTTAAAAAGTCTTATTACCTTGGTTTAGGTTTTATTTTCCTTTGTTTTGACTGTCGTTTCTATGTGAATAAAGAGGTGACCGTATTTTACTTAATTTTAAATATTTTTGAGAAAAAAAAACCTATATAAAAATGATTGAAATCGATTAAGTAGCTGATTTTGAACAAACTAATTTCTTAGTGTGCGTTTATTCCGTTACACGTTGTATATCCTTAACATAAGGCATGCACATTTTTTATTGTTACTAATTCTGTGGAGACTTTATTGAACAAAACCTAGCCTTAATAGTTATTATAGATCTGAAAAGATTGTCAGTAGTTGGAATAGCAACGTATAGTCATCTCCAAAAGTATTTATACCTACACTTCTGACTACTGTTGACTCTTGATAGAACTACTTAAGGTTGGTAAAACGAAAAAGTGTGTTTTACTTTTGCAACTGACTGTAGGATAGTTTCGCATATTTGCTGACAGAAATAAAACGTCTCTAATTCTTGCTTTAAGCATGTAGAGTTGATATTAATTCGTGAATTAGAAAGAAATTAGTGTCATGCCAAAGTCATGACTTTGCATACAGTGTTATTGCTACGATTTAGGTACGATTTACATAATCTGTCTTGCTTTCAGTGCCCGGCATTAATTTTCGTTTCGTGACTTCTAGCTTTGTTACGTCGGAATGTCGTTTGAAGTATTACCTGTCGGTATTCCCGCAAAAATATTTAATTCCACTGGCAACGTTCCTATGAAGCAATTTTGTTCAATTTTCCATTAATTATAATTTCTCGGGAGGATTGCAGCACGCAAATGATAATACTGAAACATGTTGGTTTAAGTTTTCGAACGCTGTCTTAGGAAAGGAATCCATTTAAATTAAAAATTGGTAAATTTAGAGAGCACAAGACACCAAAAACGATGATTTAACTAAATAAAAAAATATTATAAAAATGTTTGTATCATTTCATGTACGCGTCATTTCAGAATGGATAGCTGCAACGATGGATATATATTTTTTAAATATTTGTAATGGTCAAAAAGTTGTAGAAATATCTGCATGAAAAGTAAATATAGGGTAAACGTGTTTTAACATACCATTTGCTTGCATTATCTTAGCAAAGCAAAGCCGGGACGAACATCTAGTTGTAAAAAATCCTAGTAAAAAAATCCTTTAATATCACTAATTGAAACTAGGCATGCTTTTTTCGCTAACTAATATAAATAATACGTTTTATTCGTGATCCCAATACTTAAATCACACAGTATTTAATGGTCGCTTCACTCACAGCCCTAGCTAATAAAACTCTTTGACGAAATTTTACGAAATGAGGTGTTGGCATACATGGTAATATATACGTTTACTTTTACCAACATATTTCGAGGTCACTCTTGCCCGTTTTAATAAATCAAAATAAAACACACAGTGCTAAGCCTTGGCGCACTTACTTAATACTCCTTTACAAATGATTAGTTTGGCCAATTAAAACGAATTAGGTTAATGTATGGCTTTCTATATGTGACCACACAGTTGTTGTTTTTTTTGCCATTTTATTGAATCAACATAAATTTTGCTACCTTACTTGTGTTATAATTTTTATATGCCTCATATTGACTTTGGATGATAGTTAGTCAATTAAACGGACCAGGGTTAAAATTTGGCGCAAAGATTAATACAAGTCGGAACAGCTAGTGGGCAAATTTTTATCTCGAAAAAAATTCCCATAGGATAGTTCCAAATTTAGAATTACACGCGTACAAATTCGCGGGCGACATCTAGCACCTTAATTAATACGCGTCGAATCGCGAACTTGTTCATATTTTTATTAGTTCAATATTCATAACAATTCTGTATAAAATCTGGCAAAAATTTACATTTAGGTATATCAAATATATTTTTATAATCATCATGTCAAATGTGTACCTACTTAACTAAATATGGCTTTTCATTTTCTTTTAATTGAATTCTTTAGTATCAGTAAACAGTTCCAAAGTTTTTATTTAACAAAACAGCAAACATTAGCAAATTAATAACGTAAATTATTTTACCATTTTATTTTATATTATCGTAAGGAATGGTGCATTGTATAACCCCCAGGAGCATTGTCAGAAGAAGCAAGCTATAAGTATCGATGTTAAGTATTATGTTATTTGGATATAGTGATTATTAAAACTGTAAATCTTCCAAAGAATAAATAAATAAATAACTATGAAGTGGTGATTTTGAATTTTGATATTCATTTATTTTTCCTCATTTCCAACTTTGGACTGATACTGGCTTAATAAAAGAAATCAAATAAAAAAAAACAATATTATAATTGTTTGTTGAAAATAACCATCAAAATTATCCCGTCCAAAATGATGGTCACATTACACTTGGTCAGAAACCCGATTTTTTCTCTTTCGTGCAGTGGTAGCTTTTGCTTATCAGATAGCATTTATCACAATTTCCACCCCCAATTAAAAGTGCTACTGGCTGCCTTTATGCGGTAAAGAACGAGTTTCGTTTAGAGTTTATTTCCTGGTACGTTCTAGTAGTTCGTTTGTCGTACCATTGCTTTTACAGGGGGTGTAAACTTGTGAAACTTGAGTGTTTATGAGGGCTGTAGTGTTTTATTCATATGCAGATATAAATGAATATAAATGGATGATGCAGTTAAATTCTTTCGGTGACCATATTTTACGGAAAATATCTACCTAATTTTGAGTCGGTGTGTGCAAATAGAAAATTGTAATCCTTTCTGTTAAGCTTTATTTATTTTTTACCAATGAATAGTATTAACTCTTACTAACTGATCTTTGTAGGTAAAAGTAACTAAGTTGGGTAAAAAAAGTAGATTTAAAAATAATTCTTTCCTTTTCCCTCCTCGCCTTAAAATTACTTATTGCTGCACCTGTTATAAAATTACTGTAGTGTATTGTTCAGCCTCACTTTGTTAATATGCATCCCTACATGTGCACATGAATAATGTTTCATAATATTATTTCAATAGTTTTATCTTCAAGCCGAAGCTGAGCTTTAGACAGCAAAAATTTCATGTGAGTCCTAATGTAAGTACATAAGATAGTTTTACTACTGGAAATCATCCCCTATAGGGGAAAAAACAGAAGGAAAATACTTGCAATAGCATACAATAGTAATTAATATAGTGGTAGCGAATATATTAAGTAAACGCAAGCTTAAACGAGCGTTATAGCTGAGAACTCGATTAACCGAATTCCACGCAAACAAAGTCGCAGAGGATGGTTAGTAAACCACATATTCAAAAAATCATACCAAATATTTGCCCTTTTTCAATTAAAAAGTCACGCGTAATTCACAAGGCAGATTTTTCGTCAAACTTTGTCAACCGTCAAGTCAACCGGTCAAAAGCAACAAATCATTCTAACACCTGACCGCTATCGCACCGTGAAAAATGACCGTCTCTAAAAATGCGCACGCAGTTTTTCAGCGCGCCCGCTAGGGGGCCTCATTAAAACAAATTGTTGACGACAACTGGCGTGCGACGCTAGCGCCGTTTCGGGCAATTGGAGTTCTTTAATAAGTGGCTCTTTATTAATTTATTGGACTTAATTAATTTGTGGAGTTCAAATTGGTATTACAGTTTTAAATGGAAGGGTTCGTTTTATTGCTCAATTTAAGTGTGACCGGTTAAGTAAGCTATTCGAATTCCAGAAAGAAACATTTTGTTTGTAATAAAACTGGTTGAAACGACCTAATAAGCTTCCATAAGTATTATTGTATTTTAAACTTTGACTTTAGGATTAGCAGGCGGGTTGACGATCACAGTTTGGTTATAGGTAAAGAAAATCATATTTTTCATCTTTAAAACAAAGATTTGTATTTCCCCATTTTATACCAGGAGAACACCGAAATTTTAATTTTGATGTATGTGGACCCTATTTAGATTGAAAAAAGTGTTTTAAACTGAACCAGCAACCGCAATTTAATATTAACCAACAATAAAAGCAAAGCAAACGACTCCTTTTCAGTAAAAATCCAACGGTCTAGCTTCCAATATTTACATTTAAGACATAGCTAAAAGACAACAGATTGACCACGGTATTTTAAAAAAGCTTAGTTAAGCAAACGTTTCTAACAGTCATATACGCTGAATTATTCTAAAAACAAAGTTTGTATGCGGTATCAACAATTTCTCAAATGATTTACGTAAAATTTGAGTTTGAAATCCTAAAGACTATCTCTTCTATGCTTCTAGAAATTTAAATTACTCAGCATAGTTAAAAATAATAATAGGATTTTTAAGTATTTTTGAACTAAAATCATTTGGAATAGTTTTTATTTCTATAAATATTCTTTAAATAACCGAAAAGGGTTTGTAAGTTTGTTTGTTGAAACAATTAGGAATAGATATAGCGATATCGAAAAATAAGACTGATAGAATGATCTTTTAACGTACCTATGTCATCCCCGAGAACGCGACCGAAACCCTCATGGATGATTGCGCAGGCAAATTCGCTAGTTGCCATGCTGACTGGTTGATCTTTTTAGGCTGTGTACAGGATGACCCCGAGCATTACGCTCTCTTTGATCTCAAACTCTTTGACCGGTCTTGCACTCTAAATTCATCTTGCATGTTTAACCTGAACACTAGTCTAGCACTGTAAAAAAATCTGTGATTAACCCGTTACATTAGTATCAGGATCGTTGAGTGTATTGGTCAAAAAATTTTACGGTATCTCCAAAAGTGTGCATAGTTGCAAAATCTTTTACCCAACAAATGCCGCTTAGTTACAAAATAATCATTATTTTAAGCTATTGCATAGCTTCTATCGCGGGCCTTGAGCGTGGAGACTTAATCCAGAAATTCCGTAACGAAAAAAACCTAACCTAACACTCGGGGCAAGGCACGATCGAACAATTTTGAATTTCCGAAATTTAAAAGAATTTAGAAGAAAATAAGGATTTTGACAGTATGGTTGCCTATGGTAACCATATAATAACATAAGCCAAAATAACAGAAAAATTTAATTACAAAAGTCAAAATTAGAAAATACATAAAATTATAAAATTAAGCTATTGCATAGCTTCTATCGCGGGCCTTGAGCGTGGAGACCGAATCCAGAAATTCCGTAACGAAAATAACCTAACACCCCCCCACTCCGACCGGCACAGCGGTGATACTTTTTAGTTTTATAATTGCATAAGTTGATAAAAAATGCTATGCAATAGCTGTACCGCGGCAGTCTCCGAGTGCCACACGTCTTTTTTAAATTATCTATGGACTTGCTCTTGACCACATACTTAATTCTACGGTTAAGAAGAAGCCTAAGATGGAGCGAGCTTACCCAGTAAGTGGCACTGGTTCTCCCTCACACCAGCGGAACACAGAAAAACTGTTTGGCGCTGGACTCCGGCAGGTGGGTGGTATCATCCAGGCAGCCTCTTACAAGGCTTCAGAGGGATCTGTTAGCCGTCATTGGTTCGAAAACCAAAGATGCCGTTGCACAAAGTGGACCACTAGGAGGTAGTTCCCACCACACCCCTATATATTCGTATATTAATTTATTCATATATCATGTTAATTATGTGGCTCAGAATTATGTTTTGTTTTACTCCCAGTGGACTTTGAAACTGAACACATTGATAACAGTCAATGGAGTACTTCTCGAAATCGTCGACAATTACGTCTACCTTGGACAAAACCTACAATTAGGCAGAAACAATTTCGAGAAGGAAGCTGATAGGAGAATTCAGTTGGGCTGGGCGGCATTCCGGAAGCTACGTCATGTTTTCCCGTCACTCATACCATAAAGCCTAAAAACAAAAGTTTTTGACCAGTGCGTCTTACCTGTGGTGATATATGGCGCCGAAACGTGGACACTAACGGTGGGACTGGTCTGCAAGCTTTAAGTTGCTCAGCGACCTATGGAGAGAGCTATACTTGGAGTATCTCTATCTCTATGGAGAGAACCAAAGTTACCGACATAGCTACTCGGATAAGCGAGCTGAAGTGGCAGTGGGCTGGTCACATCTGTCGCAGAACCGATGAACGATGGAGTAATCGAGTTCTGCAGTGGAGACCGCGCATGGGCAAACGTAGTGTTGGACGCCCTCCTGCTAGATGGAGCGACGATCTGCGCAAGGTGGCTGGAAGCAACTGGATGCTCAAAGCTCAAGATCGAGAAAAGTGGCGTGCCTTGGGAGAGGCCTATGTCCAGCAGTGATCTGCCGAAGCTGATTATGATGATGATGATGACTTGATTGGAAGTCAGGCACGTATATACATTTCGGAGATTCAATTTTATTTACATAGAGGAGAATATTGATTAACTTTTATTTAGCTAGTGATGGTACAGCGCAATCTTTACTACCCGAATGACAACTTATTATTAGAGTTGAACTAACAGCCAAGTCAGAGATAATCAAACCTGTCTCATCCAATGACATAAAATTACCCAGTACAATCTGTCTTAAATTTAACAACCACATAAATAGTTTTGCTGTTCGTCGTTTGACTCACAATCATAAAGTAAGATATAAACGAATATCCACTAACGTTGCAAATGAATTTTTCCCCCACAAGTTCCACAGTTGTAAACTAGGCTTTAGATAATTAAGGCTAAGACAGAAAGTCGCATAAAGGGGACTCGTCAGAAGTTTTTCATATCGTTCAAGCAGAAAACATTGGCAGAGCGCTTCACCCGTCATAAAGGGGGAAACTTTACAAATCTTCGGATTTCTTACGCTTTTAGGGACACATAATATATTTATCTGCCCCTCGACACATTCGCAATGGCTCGAGTTCGTCACTTCAGGGATTACTTAGACGTCAAGGTTGAAGTTGATTGCGTAAATTTTAACTCGCGAGCCAATATACTCGGAGTTTACAAAGATCTTGACGGAAATTTGCGAGAAAATGCGAAATGTTTGATCATAATTTTTGACGCAATTCATCTTTGCGTAATTTTGTAGCTTAAATACGAATTTAGCATAATAAACCCACTGAACTGAAAGGAGAAGACTCTTAAGTATCTGTTAAGGCTTTAGCTTAAGGATGAGTGAAATGGAGTCTCTGAGCTCGTAATATCCATGTGTTTAGAACTCTCTATGAAATGTTTTGTTCTCCTTTCTTGTCTCGTTATCGTCGCTCTCATTCTAAAAATGAATTTGCAAATTCAGAATTTTTCAATTAAGTAACGTATAATTTTGTTTTAAATAAGTGATAGTATTAATTATTTTTAAAACCAAAGAAAATAACATATGAAGACACAAAGATTTTAACGAGGTTGACTAACTCAAATGTTTTTGTTAGATATTAATTGGTTCCATTTAAATTTAAAATGAAAACACCCAAGTAAAACATTAAATATTTTTTTCATTATCGGCTTGCTTGGCAGGTTACTTGACCAGACGGTTTTGCCTTGTTCTGACTGTATTTTTTAGACTATTTTTGATCTTAATCTTTACTAATATTATAAAGCTGAAGAGTTTGTTTGTTTGTTTGAACGCGCTAATCTCAGGAAGTACAGGTCCGATTTGAAAAATTCTTTTTGTTTTGGATAGTCCGTTTATCGAGGAAGGCTTTAGGCTATATACGAGTAACATCACGCTGCGACCAATAGGAGCGAAGCATGAGTGAAAAATGTGGCAAAAATAATCGCGATCATAATAACGGAAATTAACGCGGACGAAGTCGCGGGAAACAGCTAGTCATTACTAATATTATAAAGCTGAAGAGTTTGTTTGTTTGTTTGTTTGTTTGAACGCGCTAATCTCAGGAAGTACAGGTCCGATTTGGAAAATTCTTTTTGGTTTGGATAGTCCGTTTGTCGAGGAAGGTTTTAGGCTATATACGAGTAACATCACGCTGCGACCAATAGGAGCGAAGCATGAGTGAAAAATGTGGCAAAAATAATCGCGATCATAATAACGGAAATTGACGCGGACGTAGTCGCGGGGAACAGCTAGTAATGTAATAAACGCGAAAGTTTCTATGAATGTTTATAACGTTAGAACGGCTGAATGGATTCGGTTGGAATTTGGCACAGAGATGATAAATTATACACCGTGAAATTTTAGTGGTTGTTTTCCCGCAGTAAAATGATTCTATCTTAGTAGTACAATAGATTTGTGCAGTTTTTCTTTATTCAAATAAAAAAATAGCAGTTTCACGATTGTGATAAACTAAACTCGAAAGCAACCTCGAACCAATGGTACCAGCCGCGCCGCAGCCGGTCACCGGCCGGGGTCATTGCCCCTCGCGCTTATCAATAGGATAACTCACTATTTAATAAATAAACAAGTGATTTCCATTTTCCCTTCATACTTTTATCTACACTAAAGTTAACACTAACATAATTGTAATGTATAAACAACATGTAATCAAGATAATTATTACTTAATAAGGCAATAAAGTTGCGAGGCGGTTCGCTTTGCGGAGCGCGTGCGGTGCAGTTTGTGCTGTATTACTTAGTTCGTAGAGCTTCTTTTTCTTTGAACATTGATTTAGTGCGGCAAGCAGTACCCAAACACGTCACATTTTGTAAAGATACTATCGTATCTCACGCTTTTGAGTTGATGATTATTTTTTTGATTAGTTGGGAACAACGATATCTTTATTTTCAAAAAATAACTCGCACGATTCGATGGTGCTACTAAAGGTAAATCGTTCTGTTGCGGGAAAACAACCACTAAAATTTCACGGTGTATACTGAAATACCTAGCAAAAAAGCTTTTCTACGCGTACAAAGTAGCGAGCAACATCTAGTAATTTGTTTCTTTTAGTTTAGATTTAGTCTTGTTTTAGTAAGTGAAGGGTTCCCGCGACGGCGCCTTGCTAAAATGATCCCATAACGCTTTTATGGCAGCCGCCAAGTACACACAGCACCAACTGAAGATATGGTGTCGTTAAAGAGTCAGACAGCGCAATCACGTTTTATGTCGTCACTGTCAACTTAATTAAAACGTTATATTTATTGTGGCAAATTTTTGTGGCTGCTTGCCGTTTTACTAACTTCTACTCGACAAAGATTTGGATGGATTCCAAATATTACTGTTGTAATTAATAGCAAGAGGTTTAGTTCGGTTTTCACACGATGATAAAATACGAGTTATTAAATTCGACGCATTCTTTGTGTAGCATTTATTTATTACTTTATTACATGTATATATTTTTTTTTTTTGCTCACGGACGACCGGTCGTTTCCTATTGAAACGATCGCTCGACCGGCAACCCTCCCACGGGGGAAGGAGGTGGTGAATCCTCATGGATACCTCACAGCCGGCTGTGAGGTTATGTGAGACTCCTACTCAATAAACGCCACCTATAATCGCTATCACCAAAGGGTGTTATAGCATATCTGAGCGACCACACCCCCTGGAGGGGGTGTGGTGCAGGGCGTCACTCACCTATGCGAAGTGCGCACTGAAGAGGGCTGGCATTCAGAAGGAATGATCAGCTGAATTGAATTTAAAAATAGGCCTGTGTCCAGAGTGGACGTGGGCCGGAATGGAATAAATTTAATTTAATTCGACGGACTCCCAGAAGGGGTGACTGCCGATTGAGAGGACTGGGGTTGACCTGAAGGGTCCTGTGGAAGTGAGTGGGGTTGACCTGAAGGGTCTTGGGAGAGAATGGCTTCTGCGGCTTCCTGAGCCTCCAATAGGCGGTTCAGGTCGGCCGTGAGCTCGTCGGGCGGGTCGTTTAGAGCAGATTTGGGTTTGCGGGATAGCGGAGGGTCAGAGGAGGTGGGTGGGTCATAGTCCGCCGCGGATTTGATTAGGGGGTTAGAATGGTTATTTGCGGATTCGAAGAATCGCTCGGAGACCTTTCGGAAGTGTTGTTGGAGTGTGGGAAGCTGAAGGTCCCTATGTAAGTCCGCATTGCGGACATAGTAGGGGGCATTGACCGCACGGCGGCAAAAGATGTTTTGAACTCGCTGTAGTTCTTCAAGTTTGTTTGGATTGGCATGGGCGAATACGACTGATGCGTATGACAGTACCGGTCGTATGCAAACCTTGTAAAGCGTGCGCTTGTTTTGTAAGGACATTTTACTGTATCCGCCTATCATTGGGCTCAGTCTATTTAGATAAAATCGGGCGTTTCGTGTCACATTTTGAACGTGAGGCTTAAAACTGAGTCTCTGATCTAATGTGACACCTAAGTATTTAACTGTACTTTGCCAGGGGATGGCTTTGCCTAGTAGGGTCGGGGGGCGGTGATTGGGAGGTCGAATGTGTCGCTTTGAATCGAAGTAAATCGCGGAAGACTTTTCCGGGTTTACTTCGATTCGCCATTTGCAAAACCATTCACCTAGCTTGTCTATTGAGGTTTGGAGCCTCGGTAGGATTTTACTAAGGGATGACGCTCGTGCGTATAGTGCCGTGTCATCGGCGAAAAGGGATAGTTGAACATTTTTGTTCGGGATGGGGATGTCATTAGTGTAGGCTGTGTACAGCAGTGGCGCCAGGACCGAGCCCTGCGGGACACCGGCTGTAATAGCCCTGGGAGAGGAGAGCGTTTTTTCGTGCCTAAACCGAAAAGTACGAATTTGTAGGAAGGAGGCGATCAGCCGGACTAATCGAACTGACAGATTGAGTCGGTACAGTTTGACTATAAGTCCGGTGTGCCAGACCTTGTCGAAGGCTTTGGCAACATCAAAGAAGACTGCTACGGTCTTGTACTTGCGTGGCCAGAAACCGTTCAGGATAAACTCGACAATGCGATGTACTTGTTGGGGGCACGAGTGTTTAGCTCTGAATCCAAATTGATGGGGAATGATTAGGTCCTCACCGTGGAGGTGCTCTTTCATACGAGCCAGAATACATTTTTCTAAGAGCTTTGCCATTGCCTTGAGGAGGCTGATGGGGCGGTGGCTCGACGGTTGGTTAAGGGGTTTCCCTGGCTTTGGTATGCCTATTACAATAGCTTCTTTCCAGGAATCCGGAAAGTAGCTGTTCTTGAAACAGGCATTGAAAATGAGAGAGAGGAAAGTCAGGACTTGTATTGGGAAATACTTCAGCGCCATGTTGGAGACACCGTCGGCTCCAGGGGCTTTTTTGACTTTAAGCTCTCTGATGAAGGTTTTAATTTCATCAGTAGAGATCAAAATAGGGTCGGTGTCAGGAGATAGGGGGGCGGAGTTCAGAGTACTGAGCTCCTTCTCTATTTTCCGGATATGGGCTGGGTCGCAGGGTTGTGTACTGACAGAGCATTGTGAAGCAATGCTGTCAGCAAAGCATTCCGCTTTTTCGTCATCCGCGAAGGCTACGGAGCCATCGGGACGGACGGGTGGGGGAGTATAGGTAATAGCGTCAGTACGAAGGGCTCTCGCCACTTGGTAGTACGCTTTGTGAGATGGGGAGACCTCGGCCATGAGGTCATTAAACTGGTTCGACCTCAGTTCCTTTAGCTGGGTTTGGATTTGGCGCTGAAGGCGATTGGCAGTGGCTCTATACTCGGGAGTGGGGTATTGGGCTGCCCTTCTAAGGGCTCGGTTTTTATTCGTAATCAACTTTCTGAGGGACGCGGGAATGTCACTGCGAGGTTTCGCTGGGACAGACTTTACGTTCTCCTCAATTGATTTTTGAATAAGGTTGGTGAGGGAGCTCACCGCACTGTCTATCTTTTCCTTACTATCAAGATAGTCGGGTTCGATAGCGTACGGGGAGTTTTCGGCATCCATTGCCGTCCTGAGTGACTTTTTAAAACCGTCCCAGTCGGTGATGGTTTTAGTAAGGGGCTGAAGAGGATCACGGTGCCCTAGGACGAGTGACACCGGCCTATGGTCTGAGCCAAGGTCGTGGAGTGTTTCGATCGATCTAAGGTCTAGGGACACGTCTTTGACTAGCGCAAAGTCTAGTACATCGGGTTCGCAATCTAGTCGATCGGGGTAGTGAGTGGGCTCGTAAGGTGAGATTACGGATAGGTCGAGGGCTTCGGTGATTTCTAATAACCTATTGCCAGAGGTGTTGGTTTGGCGGCACGTCCAATCGTTGTGCTTTGAGTTGAAGTCACCAAAGAAGATAACTGACTCGCCTAAGGATAGGAGTGTTTAGAAGTCACTCAGGAGGGGAGTAGTACCAGACGGTATGTAAACTGACACTATGATAATGGTGCGGTGACCAGTCATAGCCAGTCTACACACCGTGGCTTCCATGTTGGAGAGTGGAGGGGTTGGTATAGGTGAGCAATGCAAACTCCTCCTATAGTAAATGGCTGTACCGCCTCCGTGCGGTTCTCTAGTACGGCTGGGAGTGGGGGGTGGTACCCTATCGTTTCGTAGTAGAGTGTACGAGGGGATTGTTAGTCCCTTCCGGAAGCGTGGCTTAAGCCACGTTTCCTGGAGGAGAAGAAGGTCAACTCCCGTTTTGCTTACGAAGTCCCTTATTTCGGGAATATGTAAGCGTAGGGAACGAGTGTTAAAGCTCACAAGCGATAAGCCTTTTGGTTTGACACGACCGGCACTGAGAGCCCCGGTGTACACCATAGGGGAGGAAGAACCTAACATATTAATCAGCTAATCAGTTGCACTCGGCAACTATTTAGTTGATCAATAACCTAATCGCCTACCAACCGAATAGTTAGTTGAGTAACTAATCGGTTGCCTAGCAGAGGGATGCCTGTTGAGACTTATAGATCCTTTGAATAGCCCTTAGGCTTTTCTAATGTTGATCTAGTGCGTTCATAATGTCTAAGGGGCAGCGGGCATTCCTAACTTTAATGGCAGCTACAGTGATATCGTCAAAGTCGATGTCAGCTGTGAGTCTGCCGAGAAAGCCTATGTCACCCTCACCAGAGGCGTTTATTGCCTGAGACGGCGAAGACGGTGGGGTTTGGGAGCGCTCACGCGGGGCGAGGGCGGGGGTCGGGGTTGTGAGCGACTTTGCCCAGCTCCCTGCCGGTCTAGTGACCGGAGTTGTTGGCTTGCCAACCGCTTTCGGGAGGGCTGGGAAGTTAAGAGCGTCACTAGTAGGAGGGCCAGCCTGCGACCTCTTAATAGGTTATTACATGTATACCTAACTAAACCTTTATATAGAACCTTACTAACATGAAGGCAGTCGTCGGCTATACCCTAAGGTAGAGAAATAAGAATAGTAAGCTATAAATAATACAAACTATGACACAAATACATCATTTTAGGTCGGTCTACAACCATGTTACCTAATCACAGGAAATTATTTGTTTATTTTGCATCGATTCAAAAAGTCAATTATAACAATATTACTATGTAATGCGCGCCGGCTCTTGATAGTCTAAAGATAACATACATCTTTTTGAAAATATGTTTACAATTTGCCAAAACCGTATCAAAATGTCAATATAACATTATCCTAAAAAAACATGGATAATCCTCGCAGTCAGTAAATTTTTCTCACGGCTAGACGCCCGCCCACATCTCTATAAATCGCCACACACTGCGCAAACGCACCAATAACAGTATGTTCTCATTTGACGCTCATTTAGAAAGGTAAACAACCAGCTGAACAGCCAATATGGGCATCTAAACGCAGCGTTACCAGTTTATTCCGCCTTTATGAATTTCGAAATGTATTCAAATTTGTGCAGGCAGGTACCCCGTTATGGGCCCATTGGCCGGTAATGTGGTGATTAGCAGTGTTATTCGATTACTCCATCGCAGTATTGGGCAAAGAATAAGGATTTATAGCTATGAAAGGATTAGACTGGTGTGTGTAGCTGGGGCTCCGTTTTATTACAGGTTTAATAGTGCTCGGGTCATTTCTAGAGGTTTTATAGAATACTCGTTTATGTGTCTCGAGGCTAGACTATATCCTGAAAGAATTTATGATAGTTATATAACTGTATTAGTTGACCAATATTTAGCAAAATCAAATTTGATACCTTTAATGTTTTCATAATTAATTCGTACTACTACTTTTAAGTCTCAAAATAATATGTATATGATTTGGACAAAGCTAAATCAAATTTGAACACGCACGTTGTTTTGATCTCAAAGTCAGTAACTATTTAAATCACTCGTTTTGTGGAAATCAGTAACTAAAAAGGTACCACAAACACCCGAGAAAATATAGAAAAAATCTTTTATTTCTACCCGTCTGTGAATCGAACCCGGGACCACGCAGTACGCGACACCGTGAAAAACCCGAGTGGGGTTTTTTTTACCATGGAGGCAGTCGTCGGCTTTGGTTTGCCTTTTTCTAGGTCCAGATTTTTAAACACCTACTTGTAATGATTATAGTAATATTAGCTCACACGCAAATATTTTAAGCTATTGCATAGCTTCTATCGCGGGCCTTGAGCGTGGAGACCGAATCCAGAAATTCCGTAACGAATATAACCTAACCTAACACTCGGGGCGAGGCAAGATCGAACAATTTTGAATTTCCGAAATTTAAAAGAATTTAGAAGAAAATAAGGATTTTGACAGTATGGTTGCCTATGGTAACCATATCTGCCAAAATAACAGAAAAATTGAATTACAAAAGTCAAAATTAGAAAATACATAAAATTATAAAATTAAGCTATTGCATAGCTTATAGCTTAACACCCCCCACTCCGATCGGCACAGCGGTGATAATTTTTAGTTTTACAATTGCTTAGGTTGATAAAAAATGTTATGCAATAGCTTTACCGCGGCAGTCTTCGAGTGCCACACGTCTTTTTTTGTAATTATATTTATGTATTTAAAAAGATACTGACAACAGTCCCAAGTATCCTGCGCTGTTTCTTCTCGGCACTACCTTACACAAGTCCTGAAGCAGTAAGTTAGAATTTCGGGCGTGTAAAAGAGCCTCTTGGATCCTGATTTTTACTATAGCATAAATCATTTAGATCTCCATGAAAACAGCTGACTGGAGATAGCAAAGCACTCACTCTGTGACCACGATCGGTGCAACCCAATCGAAATTTCAGGCAAAATGATCACGTTTAATTTCCCGTTAACGTACAAATACGAGTATTTAAAAAACGCGAAAGTTGAAAATAGTTTGCTTGTATAAGACTATTTTTATTTGCAGAACCCTAAAGCAATTCCTCTATTTTACTGTTCGTCTCCCTATACTAAGTAAGTACGTGCGCGAACAATGCATAATTAAGATACAAGTACGCAGTCTTGTCTCGAGGGGCTGCAATCTGAGTCCAATGTATTATAATTAGTACGGCTTGGGAGTTAATAGGATTTTGATTTAATATTTAATGAATGATTTGGTTGATATTTTGCTGTCATACATAACCTAAAGTAACTTTTACAGCACTAATGACCAGAGATCGTCGCCAAAATGGTTCCTAAAAGCTTATATTTATTTTCAACTTGCGCAAGGATTGTAATAGTATTCATTTTAGGCATGCGTATGTTATGATCTTAATATTTCTATTGTAGTTTTTTTTTCATAAGGTTTAATGAGAAAATAACACAGTTGAATACTGGATCAAAGTAGGTTAGTATGCTTATTACATAACTTTCAAAAGACTAAAAAACTACACAAGTTTTTGTTAAGTTGAATGATATTTGAACGAAGTTCCTCATCGCGCGTTGCGAAAGGGGGCTAGACGGAAAAAATTGTAACGACACTTTTTGAACGACACTTTTTGAACGACACTTCTTGCTATATTAGTTGTAAGCCGTGCGGCGTGCGCGTGTTTTTCTGTCTAAGAGAGAGAGAGAAAGAGAGAAAGAGAGAGAGAGGGAGGGGGGGGAGAGAGATTTAAAAATAAATTAAAAATTAAATAATTTCTTAACTAAACTAATCCATTGCCCTCTATATGAAAGAAGCCTCTCAACGCTTTTTCGATAAGGCAGTGAATCACCCCAATCCGCTCATAGCGGAAGCCGCCACGTACACCCCCCAGAGGGATGTCGCCTTCTGACGCCGTCGGCCCAGGCACGTGCTGAACGACCCCGACGATCCGATCACCGCGTATGTCACAACAGCCAACACCGCCTTAAGCACTTCAATTACTGCACAACACAGTAGTTCTCCACACCGCACCCGTCGGAGGCGGGTGCGTGGTCCCGCCTTTCATTTCGGCTGACACAATCATGTACCTGGCCGCTTCTCACCTGCCCCCCCCCCCCCCTCGGATGGCGACCCAAGCCGAGGTCCGAGCCTACAGAGGCGCCCTTGAGGTCGCTGTCCGATCCCCCCTCCCGGCATGCCACGGCATCTCCGGTTCCGGCGGCGCCACCACTGGTGGGTTCGCCTCAGCCAAGCCTCACCCTCGGCCGCACCGGAGTACCGCTAGCGTGGCGGACCTAGGCTGAGCGCCTTCAGCGCTCACCACAATCTGCCCGGTTTAACTGATTAAAGCCTTCCATATAAGGTTTCAGTGATAGGTCCGTCAAAAAAAAAATCTTCACTAAAAGTGAAGTTCGTTCCAGCCGGGTGTCCCTTGACACCTCTCAAGTTTTTATTTGTAACCGTAGCGTTGACGAAACAATTCTGGCTTCAGCAGGAGTAAAATCATAATTAGCAGATCTCCTTGGTATGTAAAAAAGCAGTCACTCGGGTGGCACGGGAAGATTTTTTTGGGTGTTATATTTCCATCAAGAGTATTTCTAAGCTGGCTTTCCCAATGCTTGTAACACTGACGTGACAGAAGCCTTGTGTAATCTTTCAAAAAGAAATTCCAGAAGCAGGTTAACTTGACTATGTTTACCCTCTCCCTGGGGGACTTTTGTCAATCAGCGGATTTACATTACACTCGACGGTGACAATGTTCTTACGTTACAATCCGGGACTTAGGAATCTGACACGACAAGTGTCCCGTTAAAATTTTCTTTTGAGCAATGACAGAGGACTTCCTCATGTTCCTTTTGAATATTTCATCCACCCAAATTTCAAATACACTGTGCTTAGTTTTAAAATTTATTAATATATTAGCTGAAACACGCGTGTTGTAAAACAGATGTGTATCATTTTTCATGTAGTCTCTATTTTTAGTATGCAAAATTTAAAATAATATTTGTTATCACGTTTTAGTTAATCTAACGAACACTATTTTTTAATGTTTGCCATGAAGTTTTGCATATGGCCAGTACCCGCTTGATTTTTACTGTTAGTACGAAAAATCAAAGTATTTATACTATTTATTTATCAGTTTCTAAACAAGCGCCTCAATGTTCCAATTTATGCAATTGGTTTCAAGCGTAAGTGAAGACAGATTATTCTGGTTTTTGTTTTCAGTTACTTATTTATAAGTACTATTTCACATTCACAAAAACTAGTACCTCTGTTTGTAGCCAAATATGTATATTACAAATGACCTTTATTTTCTCATAATTTCACGTTCAGCCTAATTTAGCTTCATGAAAAATGATTGGATCATCTCATAATCCTACCCTTTATCGACTCGACCAACCCTCACGCCATCGATCGTAGGCGATAGCCAGTATTTTGTGCAGTTAATTATCCGGGGCGAACCGACTTAATCCGGTTGGGCACGTGACACGCACGTGCCGCCTTTAAAGGCATTTATTTTTGAAATGATCGCCAAATTTCAAGTCAATATAGGAATCGTGTACGACATTATCGAGACTTCGCTTCCGTCTTATATGACTTGAGAATTTACTGTTAATTGGGTTTCATTGGTATTCTAGCATTTTATATTACACTCCAGGAAAGAATACTGCAGCACTCTATAACGGACGTTCATAAATAGAGAACCATGGATGCACAGCCATTATTTTCTTTACGGGATTCTGTCTTTATACTCGCAGATCAATCAACAAAGAAACCGTCGCAGTTGTGAAAAAAGAGTATCTAAGATCATATTATCTGGTTATTCGAAGTATTTTGCAATTTTAAACGTAATTTTGGTAATTTGCACAAATAATACATAATATATTTCTTTACTTCACAGCAAGCATAAACTCTCAACGTTACTATAAGAAGAGACACTTGTTAATGGATTACCTACTACCATGATGAAGCAAGGCTGTCTTCTGTGATCATAGCATTCGCAATAGTGCCATAATATAGGAAACTCATAAAAAACAAGGTACATGGTAGAAGCTCTGAAACAACAGCGGTTGTTAACGCTGCTTCTGAGCCATGAGTCGCGGGTTCGATCCCCGCACAGTACAAATATTTGTGTGCATGAACATGTCTGTTTGTACTGGTCTGGGTGTTTTCTATATATTATAAGTATGTATTTACAAAAAAAAAAGTATATAAGTAAGATTATCGGTTGTCTAGTACCCCATACGACAGGGTACTTAATACTACCTTAATTTGGGACTAGATGGCTCTGTGAGGCCCAGTGAGGCATGTCTTAAAATAAAAAAATAAAATAAAAACTAACTTTTATTCACAGCGAGTGTTTCAAGAATAGCAGTTACCTGACAAAACTGGATTAAATTTTATATCAAATATTTGTACAAGGCCGGCTTAATCAGTATCGGCATATCATATAAGTCAACTGTCGATTAGGTTAATAGGTTCAGTGGTAACTAATTTGATCCTTCCACCAAAAATGGAACTAAAGCTATCAATTAGTAATAAAATACTAGCAGTAATTCTTTCATTTTTGTTTCGTTAGCTTAGTTCCAAATTAACTCAACTAAACTGCAATTAAAAATAAATTCGTAACAAAATTTTATGTACATACATTTTGATAGCGAAAATGTTGTAGGCTTTCGTAGCAAATATATTGTTATGGTAACATGAATGCAATGATGGAGGCCTTTGCCCTGCAATGGGATGATTATAGGCCATTACTTTACTTTTGTATTTATGATTGTTTATACATTTTCAAGAGCTCTAACTTTGTGCACTATTGTTGATGTAAAAAAATGTATGAACGTTGACCTCTCATAGAAATATCCCGATCTTCATAAAAAAAACCTACCAAGCGCGTCTGTGTTACTCAAAATGAAGGAGCAGGTACTTGACGGCAGGAAAAATAGCAAAATTATAACATCTATCCTTTTAAGAGTCTTCAAATTACAACACATTGCTCAGTATGCAGGCTATGTAGATGAAAGGGTTCAAACAAATCTTTCACGGTGCAATGAAAAAGCAAATAATAATACAAACATGAAAAACATTTTCCAGTTTTTACGAAGTGGGCTTTCAATACGATTCGTATAAAAGGCAAACAGAACCACAGCCTCCTTTACGTATTGTTTTTTTTTAATAAATTTTGTTTTATTATGA
Organism: Anania crocealis; assembly: GCA_949315895.1. NCBI lineage: Eukaryota > Metazoa > Arthropoda > Insecta > Lepidoptera > Crambidae > Anania > Anania crocealis. The sequence continues at coordinate 14,365,319 of OX438862.1, forward strand.
GTTTAAATAAAAAATTGTTACGTCCTAGTCCAGAATAGGCAATTGTGGAGTGACTTGAAGGAGGCCTATGTCCAGCAGTAGACGGATAATGGCTGTTGAAAAAAAGATGTTGATGATTAAAACTGTAATGGTTTAAAGTTCAAGTTTTGCGATAACCAATCATGTTTTTTAATGTTTGAACAATTTTATTCCAACACTGCACTGCTTGTTACACAACGAATACAATTAATCAAAGTTTTATGAGGAAACAACATCATCATAAAGACCTTAACGTCAGCTAACAGGGTTTCAGATGCAATAGTTACGTTTTAAAGTCTACAGGCTAATGTGCTAGTCCAGCGTTGGACATTTGCCTCTCCGAAATGAAGATCGAGTAGGCGCGTTGGTATATTATTATATGCTGTTTGGTCGATACAAATTGTGGAGGAAAGACGCTGCTGTCCATATTCTTTTGGTTGTACTCATTTGTTTACAATACACAAAGATAGGGTAGAAGCCGGATAGTCGCCTCAGTGGGATACTTGCCTCGGTTCTGAAAACACTATGTTAGGTACGTTAGTAGCGTTAGCACTTTACAGGAATGGTAAACACCCTTCCTGCAGACCTCAAAGTCATGTAAACCGTTAGGATAGATGCATAGGTTTCGTCGCTATGAGCAAAAATCTGCAATGAGAAGACTTTGACCGGCGTTAAAATTAAATTGGTAGCTTTTTGCTTTTGAATATTTTTCTTTGTGATTGTGATATCACTTTACTATTCATTTATTTGCATACATAAGAGCTTAAATTACATATTTTATTACATTTTATTGCTAGATAAATGTTATTTATTTTGCAAATAAAAAAGGCGCGAAAAGGATAGTTGCCCTAGTTACTTGAGCGGATAGTTGCTCTAGGGGCAACTGTTCTTGAAATGGTATGGATGGAACTGAATTATTGTTTTCATTGCTACCATCTTTAATTTAATAATTTAAAAATGTAACACCAAACTATTTTTTTAATTAATCTTATCCTATGCCAAAAGTTTTGTTGAGCATATCTAAGAGAGCTAAGAAATCAGCAGATTTTAAAAACTTTATTATTATTAAAATTAAAAATAATGATGCCATTGAATCCATTAAAAATTAGAATATATTAAAAACACGAAGTCTACCAAACTGACAAGAGATCTGAAAAGATATAAAAATTCAAAATTGCTAATCGAAAATTCTGCCAATGATTTGAAAACAATTGCATGGCATGACAATGTGGAAAGATGAAAATCCTTACTTCTTATGATAATTGATGCTACAATTTTAACTGTCAGATAAATAAACCAACATATAATTTAAAAGCTATTTTTTTTAAATTTATATAGTTTTAAACATAAAATTTAATAATGTCAATTTTTACTCAATACAATTGCGGTAAATAATAATGAATGATTACGTAAATTGATATTGATTTGTATTTTTTATTAAAAAGTCATTACGAGGCAACTATCCCTTTTTTGGGAGGTTCGATAAAACCGGATTTGCTTAAAACCGTTATTAATTATGTTCATAAAAATAGGCTAATAATATAGATCAAAGACCTATGTTTTGATATACATGTTGCATTATTATTATTAGGAACATATTTTTTCATATCAGTATATAAACTCGAAAAATTTTGTCTCAGGCGGGAAAAAAATTTTTCAAGTTTATATACTGATATTATAAGTGCAATTAAGTTGCTAAAATATCAAATAAAGTATATTTTTTCATAATAGAGCTTTTTCGAAAAGTGAGGCAACTATCCGGCTTTTACCCTACCCATAAATTGAAAACAAGTGGTGAGCGATGATATTATTTTTGAAGCTGAAACTACACGGCACAGTGTGCAAATAATTGATCGCTTGGACTCCAAAAACGAACTATTGCAAATTTCAAGCATTTTCTATGAATAAGAAACCAATTCATAAGGACCTGATTTGCTCACATCAGTTGTTTTCAGGACTTATTATAAAAACTTTGGAAAGGTTCTAAAGTAAGATTTTGTCATAATCACAAACCTTGGCATGCAGGTTGGCGATCAGCTTGGCTAGTCATGAGGTGAAGACTGCTGTCCATTTTCTTTTAGGCTGTGACAGATTTGTAAGTTATTTTTTTGGGTATCTTACTAGGGCTTGAGAAGAATTTTAAGTGGTTTGGTTGTTAACTGAGGTAAGATACTTGAATTCAATGACTCAGCAAATCATTGCACGAGTGCAATTAACTATTACACAAAGATTTAAGCTACTGAAGTGGCCGTTAGGGATACAGAATCCACCCTTAGGGCTTGTTTTCATATCTCCCTATAATCACAAGGGATAATTCAAAGTATAAGCATATTAGGCAAGGGCCAGATAGCTTGGGGCAAATCTGTGTTTACCATAAATACCAGTTGGTGTAGAGATTTCTTTAGTTAACCAACGGAATAAAGACAATATTCTTGTTAGTCCATCAAACTACTGCCAAATTTGAAAAGGTCAGATCATACCAAATCCACGCATGTAGGACAGAGAAGGAGATAGTGCATTTGTTCCTAAGTTTGAATACTTATAAAAAAAGTATTTTATTCTAGTTTTAATTTTTTAATATCTAATTTTATTTTGAACAATTTGCCATTTAGCATTCTCTTAACTCACAGGACTTTCGCTTATCTTATAAACTGCTAGTGGTGCTAGGCTTTTAAATTGAAACAATCTGGCTGCATAACAAATTACATACAGATCCGTTCATTTACTCTGGCGGGATTGCGTAATTCATACCGACTTTCAAATTTATGTTTTAAGTAAGTAGTAATAGTAGTAAGTAAGATAAGATTATTAAGATTACTGTTAATCAATAATTACATTTAGCAGAAATGTAGTTTTCAAATTGGTTTATACGAAAGCTATTTTAATTCTGAACTAGTAAAACAATGAAATTCATAGAAACTAATGCATTCAGTCTTTATTACTTTACTTCAACTTCAGCGTAAGCGCCATCTCGCGGCCAATTTCCTCACTACATTGACCATATTAAACACTGTTTGATTGCACCTTACCTCTCAGTAATAGAGGCGGTATTAGAACGTATTTATTAAGTAGATATTATTTTAATGCGTAACTCGGAAGGAAATTTCTATGAAACGGTTATCGTTGCAGTTTAAGAGGTTGCGGTTAAAGAATTGCTTGAATGGCTTGCGACTGCATTCAGTTTGTTTTCCACAACTTGTCCGTGATTAAGTAAAATCCAGTAGGAAACATTTTATTTTATTTGTAATAACATTATAACGTTATGACATTTGTTTGTTCTATCGCTTTTTTGACATTTCTTCCGTAATAGAAATCGTCGAAACCTAACTTCCATCATTTTTAGAAAACATTTACGAAAAAATTATTAATTTTAGGACATGCTTGTATACGGCAGTGGAGTGATGTGGGCTGCTGGTGGTGATGACTATGATAGTAAAACCGATGCGATACCTAAGTCACTCGTGTCAAATGCTTGTGTTATCAAAGGCATCTATGATCTGTACCCTGAGTAAATCTAATGAACAATTTTACTACTTATAATGGCTACATTTACTCCGAAGATAGACAAATACAGAGGTAAACAGACTAACATTTATTACATACTTAAAGATTTCTTGCTTCTGCTCTGGTCAAGGTTTTATCAATATTTTTATCGATCCCATCTTGTCTGATATTAAAATGGAAAAGCGATTCGAGCTCCACTGTACTGATCGTTATAATTTAATTAAATTCCTTTGAAGATTCCTTCCACCGTCTACCGTCCACCCTCATGTTTCCTTAATATTTACTTACATGTGAACAACAAGTGTCTTCGAGTACCGATCGGGTTTCCTTCCATTTCGAAAGCTCATCTAGTAAATGCAGCGCTCGGCGCAAGAGGACCACACTCAGGGTTGCAAAATCTTTGGTTTTACCCCTTAATAACGGGGAAAATTTGTGTTTACTCGACTGAGAGATGCAGTGGATGATAATGTATTAGCCTTTCTATTAGCATTTAAGTTTTAGTACCTACGTTGGTTCAACCAGCAAACTGAAATAATTTGGTCACTGTCAACCAAATATCACATAAAAAGATTTTTAAAGAAGTCTCAAACAGCAGCTAATATGAATACATGAAAGACGCAAAAATACCCATTTTATTTTATTGGTATTTTGTTTCTTTATCTCCGTTTCAGATATCCGGCGTCCTAATCTAATCATAACAGAGTAGGTACCTACCCTAGAATTAAAAAAAAACTATTTAAAACAGTTTTAATTAGTGTATAAATTTAACTTAACACTTATTGTTCACAGTGACAATAATTAATATTGTATTTGACTGTGTGTAGGTTTGTTTTAAAATTATATACAATTTATATTGTGCTCTGCTAAGACGATTTTTTTTTCCTAATTACCGAGGTGAGAAAGTTCTTTGCCTAAATAACTATTAACCGGTGCTCAACATTCTACTTCTGTACTTAGTCCGACGGTGAAGAGAGCACCTAAAGTCATTATTTCCTTGCCTAAACAAACATTTCGAGTGCAGCAAATTCCTACTTTCAGTATTTATTTTGAAGAACTAATGTGAGTAGAAAAAAGTGATGATACTGGAGTAGTCCCAATTTATCAGCGCGATAATGATTCGATTGATGACCGTCTGAGAGACTACTTAAAAAAAACAGGGCAGCTAATATGCTACATAAACAGCACTGCAATTACTGAAGTTATAAGGAACTATTTTTTTTAAAGTTGGCATCCCTGCCACATGTTCGCTTAAGTATTGTTGATATTCTGAACCACCCCTGAACGGGGCTGGTCTGTCGCAACCGCACACCGTCGCGTGGGCTTGCCTGATTGCAAGCGTGGGCGGGTGCGGGCTTGCAACAAAGATTGTGATTGGTGTTACAAAAAACTGCGATGTTGTTTACTAACTTCTATCGGTAGATTGAAGCAGTTGTTAATATTTTATTTTATTTTATTTATTGCAAAGATATACTTAGAACTATGTCCATACACAAAGCTAAACTACTTAAATGTAAACTGCATCAGCGTTTGATATTTAGTTTGAAAGAGGTAGTTTTATTTTTTGAGACTATAAACACACAGTTTTATTGAATTTTGTTTTTTAAATTACTAAAAAAAAAAGACGTGTGGCACTCGGAGACTGCCGCGGTAAAGCTATTGCATAGTATTTTTTATCAACTTATGCAATTATAAAACTAAAAAGTATCGTCGCTGTGCCGGTCGGAGTGGGGGGTGTTAGGTTATTTTCGTTACGGAATTTCTGGATTCCGTCTCCACCCTCAAGGCCCGCGATAGAAGCTATGCAATAGTTTAAAAACATCTAGATCTATTTAATTTTATAGTTCCGTAATAATCATAAATAAAAATCTCATTATAAAAACCCGTCGATGTCGTACTAACCAACTTCTACTTTTAGGAAAGAAGATTGTTTATCATGATTTTTACTCTTACGGGTATCAGTTCTTTGTACTTTATTATCTTCTTTGCTCCATGGTTTACCGGTAAAGAATAGTTTCAGTAACGAAATTAGCTTTACTATCATGGTTCGAAAAAAATAAGTCATCAATAAGATTAAGTCATCAATAAGATAACCAAATAAACATGAGTAAGTTATTAAGTATATTATTATACGTCGTACATAAGAATTGAACATGATTTGGAATAAATTCAACTCCTATTTGTTTATCAGCAAGTAAGAATCAAATTTAATATGATTAAATATACCTTTACCTAAACGAGCGCAGATTATATTCTTCGTATTGAAACCGCAACTCAATGAAAGTCGTCCGCACTCCGCAGTTGGCGAGGCGTTAAATGCTACATTTGCTGTGGCCATTTGCAATTCGATATCCAGCTAAGCTCCGCGGGATTGAACTCTGTGGATTGCGTGTCTACTCCTATCGGAAATAGTAATAATATTCATCTCTTTAAATAGCCATTGGCTTATTGAGTTAAGTTGCAAGTTTAGAAGTTATGGGAAATGTTAATATACTTCGTGTGACTCTTCCGTGATATTATGCAGTTTAAACTGATAGTTAAGCAAGAGTTTAGTTGAGTTTTATTTGTATAAATTCAATTTTATTTCATTTAGTGCTCTCTTGATGACTCAAAGGTATCATATTATTAGGAATTGCTTTGTACTATGTTTGTTTGCTTGTTATATTGATTCTTAAAAAATACCTAAGGCGGTGTACAATTTGATTCAAGGAAATGTATTTTTAATATAATGCTTTCTACTTCGCTGGGTATCAGAAAGGTATTTATAATATAATTTTAAGGAGTTAAATATGTCTTCTGACAAAATCAGCAATAATAAATACAATTTTTTAATTATTAAATGTGTTTCTAACCAAATGTACTAACTGTTCCAAACCAACACACTTAAAATAAATCAAAAATGCAACTATAAATAATGGTGAGCTGTGACCATTTGTTATTTCATTTCACGCATTGCACTTGAGTTGTCTCAGCTTAGACAATCAGGCGTGCGTAGGCGCCGCGCCCGTGGCACCCATTGTGGCTCGCAACTTATTACAGAATATAAGGCAGTATTAACACTGAAGCTACGTAGCACTATAGTTCACTATACAAAAGTCAAATGTGTAGAAGACTTTTCACCGTCGAAAAAATCGTATGATCTCAATTCGATGCGTTTTAATGATAACTTTATTGGTGTCATTTCAATTCGAAATAAAAGCATTTTTTTAATTCAAATAACACCAACTCTACAATAGTTAGGTTCAGGTTTACCTGAAGGTTAAAAGCAACATAAAAATTAGACCGACGAAAATCGTAAAATAATTCATAATTTTAAATTCAGGCCAAATAAAATATTACTGGCAATTATCTAGCACCTACTTAAAACAGGTGGCTTATTTCACGCTTTGGTAGTTAGTAAAAATAGTAGCATAACTTTGTCTTAGAGAATTAACTATAGGAGTACTGCCAGATGACGGGCAGCAGCGTTCCCTTTCCACCATTAGCCAAACTTCGATCGCCAACCCCCTTGTTAAGAGTGGCGATTATGGCCAAATCCCCCTTTTGGAGAAATACAACTTTTAGAGAGGTCTGCGTTCAGCAGTAAACTGATATAGTGTGTAAATGACGATGACTTATTCTTCCATTTTGTACATTCTCTACAAATGTATTCTGTACTTATTACTTATATCAAATTTTATACCTTACTTTGATAGAGAAAATTTATATTTTTAACGTTTCCCAATCATAATTATGTCGTCCATGTGAATAGAGCGTTACACAAACCTACACTGCCGTATTATGCTCTTACAATAAAATCTTCATCATTCCCCGTCCAAGCCCTAGCAGTAACAAATTGGTCCTACTTCAAAACGCCCACCCTATTAAAATATAGCTCAGTGTGCATCCCAATGTGTTTTAATGCGGTCCTACTGCAGGGATTACGTCTAGATCCAAGACATAGCTAGGCAAGACAAACAGCGGAGGCGTTTAGTGAGATTAGTGCTAAGAGAACGATGCTATGCCTCTTGAATAGTGGAGATTTCCGTTTGTGAATGGGCCAAATATTTATGTAAGAGGCCTGTGGTTTAGTAACAAGAGAAATTCACGTAAGCCCCGGTAGTATTAAGGGTATTTACCGCGGCCGGGAAACAGTCCATGATAATAAACCGATTTATCCTGATTCAGATTGTGCTTACACACGTCAGAAGTGAAATCTATGCAACAAGGATGCCCTATTTTAGTATAATGTGGTGGATTACAATGTACAATGTTATTTGTATTTTGCTACCAGTGAATGCTGGACATACCTATATCGTATTTGATTGTAAATTATATTCATTCTTCTGCAGAATATGCCTCCCTCTAAATTATTATTTGGAACAAAACTGTAACTTTTTTATAGAAGGCGCAGACGGGCTTGCATAAAACTTAATAGCTACGATAGTTTGCTTAAGCCTTATCAGCACAAACAGCCCCAAAATGATCTTATTAGATCTCTTAATCGTAGGTATATACGATTACGGCTTTATCTATCATACTGCGACATATAGGTGCAATACATGTTAAAACGAGTTAAAACGAACTTGATTATCAAATATTTCAGAAACTAAAAACTGCACTAGAATAATACTGTTATAATTTTTAACAAAACTTACTTTTCCGCGCAAAAGTTAATTATCCAAAGTCACTGTTGTGCAATTTCACGTTTGAATCCAGCTACATTTTAATTTCAGACGCCAACTGAGCAAGAGAAAGGGTCACATTGTCGAGACATCTAAGAATTGGAGGAGTGCAAGAAGTAGGGTAACCACTAACCATACCAAATCAAATATATTTTTATTTGAAGTTTTAAAAATCTATACTAACATTATAAAGCTGAAGAGTTTGTTTGTTTGTTTGAACGCGCTACTCTCGGGAAGTACTGGTTCGAATTGAAAAAATATTTTTGTGTTGGATAGACCATTTATCGAGGATTTATTTACTTTAGGGTATAGAAAATCACGCTGCGACCAATAGGAGCGAAGCATCAGTGAAAAATGTTGCATAAATAACCGCGATCATATTAACAGAAATTGACGCGGACAAAGTCGCGGGCAACAGCTAGTGTATACATATAAGTGACTGTTGCTTAAAGACGTGGACTATATCTTACACAAATTCAAAGTTCCTTTAGTAATTACGCATTTCTAAGCCCCTCTGTGGAATAACAAGATATTTACATTTATTTTGATTATCCTTGATTTAGTTTTAGTTTTTATGATTATAGGCTGTTACATTTTTTACAGCCTATAATCATTTCACTCCAGGATAAAGTTCTGCATCACTGAATTAAAGTTACCACAGCAATGATAGGTACAAGTATAATCACCACGCTTGCCAAATGCCGTTTGGTGAAAACAAGCCCGAGCAATATAAATAAAAAGTCTTGTTGCTCGACCCGGGTATCGTACCCTGAGATATTGGCCCGGAACTTGAACCACTGGGGACCAAATGGGGCGTTCAAATACTTTTACCTAGGTACATAGATACTACTATTTTATAGAATTATCATGTTTGTCACTTAGGTCCCAACTTCTCATCACGACTCCTGGCAACCCTAAACGCAAGTCTTAATCTCACCCGAGCTCGCTCTGACTGCCCTAATGATATCTCAAGACGCTCTTAAGAGCCCATACATAACACTCTATGAGACGTTTTTAAAATTTAAGCCAACGCTAATGCATCCTCTGCTGTTTACTGTAAATACTTATTCAAATTTGTAGCCGAGTGTACAATGCGGAGTCTCTGCTTTTGTGATACTGGAATTAGCATAACACGAGGTGTATTCAATGGACAAAATAACCGGTATAAAATAAAATTTTACGGTTTACCCTTATATTGAAAAAGGGAGGTCGTGTTAGGATATAATAAAATGTCTACGTGTTCTGCGGCTGGCCTTATGGGAACTGAATATTTAACACAGCATTGACGAGATTGTTGGACCTGTTTTATGTCACTCTTGTTTTTTAGTGTTTTTACTTTAGGTTAAACATGACATGATGAGTTTTTATAATGTTTTGAAGTCCGTATTTTTTTTAAAGTATGCATGTTGATGTAGTAATAGCCACATAATTCAAATTATGTAGTATGAATAACAATTTATAGTATTTGTTTTACACACGATTGATGGGAAGTTCATGAACATTATAGCAAAAATGTAAAAACTTTTAAATAATACCTCCTTTACTCATCATATTAGGTAATATTGTGCCAATACAGGGTGAAATTTTAACCACCTTCCAAATTTTAATACAACAATCTACGATACAAAAAACAAATGACGTATTTTTTCTTTTGGTATATAGCCCAGTACAAAAATGTCAAGATAAAGCACTTTGCAAATGCAAAAAAATTTAAGATTATTGATACGGCCACCTCACAACACTTTTTTTACGCGATTCGCATCTCATTTATTCATTGGGGTACTATTCATATGTTGATTTTCCCTTTATACCTTCACAGGCTTAGGACCGTAAAAATTTAAAACTATGCTGCGAAAAATATTTTCTGGTGAAAATTTCACCTAGATTTTTTACTTCAGAATTATTGGGCTCTACGATACTTAACGCCTATAAAAATTTTGGAAGGTGGTGAAAAAGTCATCCTGTATTTTTAAAATCATCGAAATCGGTCAATCAACTTTCGACGGTTCAAAAAATCATCTATTCTAATAAAGCTAGGATACATAATAGTTACAAAAATCGATTCTGAAAGTTTGGGTAACGATAAATTTTATAATAAACTGTGCTTCGATGGAGTCTTAATACTTTATTTTGTTCCTCATTGCTCGAGGGCATTCTCCATTATTGAAACGAACTGTTTTCTGAACTTTTAATATTAAAAAGCTTCGGTCTTGGATTTTCCTTTAGTTTGTTTTTATCGATAAAAAACGCAACTTATTAAAGATCGTTACATACTAATTTGTTATAAACTCATGTAGCCGAAGGCTTTCGAGTGTGGATATTGAAATTTATAAGAAATAATATTGAAATATTTCTATTAAATTGTATCAGTAGATTTGCATACTGGCCTACTTATATTAAAAGTTTATAAAGGTTAGACAGCTATGATTTTTTCCTAAATTTCACTGAAAATCAGAATTCAAATGAAACATTTTAGTTACCATGGCGAGTTATTTGTTACATATTATGATATTATTTTAATACTATTATTTTCTCGTGGTCTTATTTAGTATACGAAAGTCTATGATCTTAAATCTTGGAACTATAATTAGTACATTTGAAACAATGGCCGCCCATACTTCAGTAAAAGCACAAACCTATTGAGGAGCGGTGAAGAAACAGAGAGGATACTAATCACACTAAATTCTAATTTTAAACATCGCGCTATCAAAACAGATATTTGGGATTTTTACTATGTGACTTGTTTTTTATAAGTTTTAGGTCATGACCGTAACGCTTGCCGCGAGCTGATATTTCAGAAACTCTAAGCCTACAAATAGAAAGCCGGAAACCAGTAACTCTCATCAACCCTGATTGTTACTCGTATTTCATACGATTGACTAGAAGTACAGCTTAATATTCAAATTTTTACAACCTAGTTACAAGACTGAGAGTGCAAGTTTTCTCGGGACGTTCCATCGGCGCTGTAAAATTAATAGCCGTAAGTATCAATTTCTTAGTAAATTTCGAATGCAATCTTCGAAATTTAAACAGGCGAGAGAGGTTTTTTTACCAATGAGTATCTAAACCTTTGATATTAGTCAATACAACGCCAGGAAAAAATATAAGAACTAATACCAGTTTTGTTGACTAGGGGTGGCTTAAGACGACTAAAGGATTACTGCCACAAGAAGACGGACAGCAGCGCCTTTTCTTCACCATGGGCCAAACTGCGATCGCCAACCTTCCTAACAAACGTAGCATTTATGGCAAAACTCACTTCACATCACCATAAGACCCATCTTTTTTAGGCTAGGTCAAGTCAGACAACAGAATCTATACTAATATTATAAAGCTGAAGAGTTTTAAGTTTTAAGTTTGTTTGTTTGTTTGTATAAACGCGCTAATCTCAGGAAGAACTCGTTCGAATTGAAATAATATGTTTGTGTTGGATAGTCCATTTATCGAGTAAGGCTTTAGGCTATAAACATAACGCTGCTACCAATAGGAGCGAAGCATCACTGAAAAATGTTGCAAAAATAATTGCGATCATAATAACCGAAATTGACGTGGACGAAGTCGCGGGCAACAGCTAGTGTCATATTTAAAAAAACTTTATTTAAGCAATCATTTTGAAAATATTGATTATACTTTATGTTTGTTTATCTGCAAAACGTTTACAAAACATTCAATTAAAAAACTAGTCTAACAAAAAAGAACTAAGCAATGATATTTAAAAAGTATAGATAGGTTATGCCCTTACAAAACTATCGAAATATATGTGCCGCTTGCGAACAACTGCACACATGCGTAATTCTTATTTTGTCCTTGTCATACTCGTGAAAAGAACAATTACTTTCTCTTTCATGGATTTGAAAAGACGTCACAATTGTGACGTTTTAGGGACGCATATTGAGAGCGCATGTAACATATCTATTACTTTTTAAATATCATTGGAACTAAGTAAATCATTAATACTATTTCTATATACCAATAATAATTTGGTTAATTTTCTTACAAGTTTTGAATACGAAGCTAATTATTTTAGTGACTAGTTTCTTAAGTTAATCCATTCTAAAATTTACAAAAGCAGCCGTTATTCAAGATCTTGATATACTTAATTACATTTGAATTAGTATTCAGTTCATTCATCGCGGAATTCAAAGCATTGAAAAGGTCCCGTCGAGAAACTTCGATCGGAAAAACATTTTATCCGCGTAAGGAAAGTTTTTGAATACTTCCATGTTGTTTTAATTGAGGAAAATTGGCTGTATACTTTAGTTCTGCAGTAAAGTTTACTGGTGCCTTACTGTAAAACAGTTTCAATTGAAACTAGCGTATTTTAGGAAGTTTTAGATGGTTGAGGGGTTTCACTATGTTTTGTTAGGAAATAGTTGTATTAATAACTGAGGTCTTGCCCGCTTGTTGTTCTTGTTCTTGCTATTAAAACCCGACGTAAAAAAGTAGTTAACAATATACTTAAATAAAGTTCTATTCATCGAACAAAAACAAAGGAGTGGCTATGTTAACGAAATTGAAAAGAATAAAAAAAAATCTTAAAGCATTTACACTATGTATAAGTTACGCAGGGAGAACCCCAATGCGCCTTTGGATATTCCTTCGTTGTCATTGCGCCGAATGGAAAGAGACCAAATTTTCCTTTTTAAGATACTGAATAATTATGTCGATTCCCCATATCTTCTTAGTCATATAACGCTCAGATTCCCCCGTCTAAGTGCAAGCAACCGTAGATTGTTTGATTTGCCTCTGGTTTCGACAAATTACACTAAGAATATGTTTATTAGCCGCTCTTGCAGAGTTTACAATCAACAATTTCTTGAATTAAATTTGTTTATTAGTTCTCTCAAAAGCTACAAAAAATATATCAGAGGTGTTGAAATTAGCAGTCGCCCTTAAGGCATTATTGTTAAAATTGGTTTTAGTTTTTGTATCTTTTGTAAGTTTTTGTATTAGGTATTATAAAATTTCATTTTTTTTAATTTTTTTGTATATTTAAATTTTAAACATATCAGCTGCTCGTACTGTATTGAATATGATATTGTCATCAGTGGAGACTATTTTGGTTTAGACCAGCCTCAGCCACTACAGCTCGCCCGAGCGCCCGAGCTTCGTTACTGCAAGCGAAGACTGCACTCCCTCCGTGCCTCCGGCTTTTAAATTGCAGTCTAGTGTAGAGCAGACAAGTACCACGGCGGAAAGACCACGGCGAGTCGAGATTCAACCAAATCCGTAATTTTACCAATGTATATTACGTACGTATTACAGTAGGTACGATTGTTTCTTTTAATAAATTTTTAAAACGTTTTTATCACAAATAATATATATACAAAATGAAGCGTATAACAAACAAATTTTTATCAAATGAAATATGAAAAGAGTTTTATTTCAAACAGTTTTATTTGTTATTAATGTAATACTAGATGGTATTAAATAAAATGTATTTTATGTAAAGTAATCGTTATATCAAACAAAATTATATTATGTGTTGTTGTAATGAATGATTATTATGTAAAGTGATCGTTATTAAAGTTTGATTATGTCAAATGATTATAATAATATATCATATGAGACGTACCCCACAAGGACGGCTTTGTTTCATATCATGGAGAGAAAAAAGTATAATAGTTGAGACAAATAAACATGAAAGAAAGAACTATTTTAGTACATACAAGCTTTTAGTGGCTCATCTTGCTTGAACTACACGTAACATCATGTGGATGAGAACCTGTGCCATCAATGGAAAACAAACTAGTAGGTAATTTGTCCTACCTCAAAGCATAATCTTTTGTTTCAGTAAATTTTATAAATCTTGATTTAATAGTTTAGGACTAAATTTATAACGGACAGAAAGACAGAAGAACAGAGTTACTTACATATTTAATATTAAACTTATAAAGGAAGGAACTAAAACAGTAAAAGTTACATTTGCCAATACGAACTTAAACTGCAACAGACCAACTAACAATACTTGACAGAATGAAGATTGAGCTAATGGGGACTACCGTTTCTTTGCTCACCAGTTGGCGCCACTGTAGACTGAGGTCCGGAGGTATAGCTGTCAAAGGCGATTGGCGCCAAAACAAAGTGTTATATCTTGAATCTAATTAAGGTTATATTGTTTCTAAATAACTATCTTGATATCAACAAACTAGCTTCTGAAATAGTTGCTCTTGAGGCCGCCTATTTTTGCGCTTTTTCTAATTCCGCTTTTAAAGCGTTCACATTAATCGCCAAATAATCCATATTTGCGATATTTTATGAAGGAGATCACTTTCCAGCAGGTAAATTAAAGAAATCATAATTTATGCAACAAATTCCGCTAAAACCAGTACAAAGTGAATGATATTGGACCTCACGCGACACTAGCGCCTCTAGTGGCAAATTCACTAGCGATAGCCCCCATTAAAAGCAATTAATCGTAAGTAGTTTAGTATTAACATTGAAATAAATATTATCCTTGATGTCACCTAACGTAAGCTGCACAAATTTTTTTTGAACATTAGCTAATAACCTTTGGTTTTGTTTTAAATATAGATTTAAAATTCTATGCAATTTAAAAAGTCTTAGCAGGCGTATTTATACGAAAATACACGTTTTGTTCTCTTGCGCACTAAAATTAAACGTCAATCGTTATGTCAGCCCCAGTGCACCGAAGTTTGTTATTTTAATTTAGAGATGCTAGCTACGATTGGAAAATCTATCGATATTATACTGAGTGTTGTTTAGACCAATAGTTTCAGTACTTAAAGAAGGTGGTTATGATCATAAATATTTAAAAGTTATAATCGAGTAAATGTAATAATTATTCTTCAGTAGTCCTGCTGGCCATGCACCTCTTCAAATAGATGATTTTCCATAATGGCCACGCTTGGCGAACAGGATTGCAACATCAGTTTGGCCGGGACGTGGTAAAAATTTGCAATCGCAAGCATTGTTATTCTGTATATTATTGCGTTTTTTGATAGACTATATTTATTTTAAAATAATATTAAATAAATGGTTTGTGCAAATCGTCGTTTATTAAGCTTTACCTCGTAAATATATTTGTTGGTATCGATACGAATCGCGTACATCTCTAATTTCAATTATCAAGTCTTTATTTTCTAGGAATATTGTATTACGAGCGTCTTTTATTGAAAATTTTAATTTACCAACCGACCACGGTTCCTAAACACTCATCATGTCCTAACATGTTTTTAATAAAGTCCTCCATAAACTTTTAAAAAAGGGAACGTTCTCTTTTTTCACAAACTTAATTATTGCTTTATTTGATATTTTAGCAATTAAATTGCAATTATAATATCAGTATATAAACTTGAAAAATTATGTCTCAGGCGGGACTCGAACCCGCATCTCCTCGCATGCCGGGCGGTTCAATTATTGCTATTAAAATTATAATAATTACAAATAATTACAAATTTCTTATGACATTTGCAGTTTTTTTCTTTTTTGTAGCTTTAAATCAATGAAGTAAAAACCATTATAAAACATCCCAGTTTGACTTTACTTAATATTATAAGCTTGAATATTCTTTAAGCGACTGGTTGTCCTAAAATAATCAATATTATTTTAACCACGTTCAATTTCCGATCGTTCGCTAAGCGAAAATTTTATCCGACCGAACAAATTCATTTACCACTAACATGTAGCGGAATTGCTTCAAATGCAGTTCGAATGAGCTACAATCACAGTTTTTCCAGGATTGAAAGCGGGATATGCAAAATACTGGAAACAAGTGTCACCATGGTTCAATCTCAGAATGGGACAAAATATTTGAAATAAATTAATATTCAAAAGTGAATATTGTTAAATGTGTAGTTAAGTGCAAGAGCTAGGAAATTCACATAATTGTAATAGATTAACTTAAATATATTTAATAGCAAATACATATCTACACAAAGGCCTCAATATGGATACGAAAGCTATTATTCCCACGTCAATTTATTTTGCTATCTCAAAACAAGTTTAAATTTAGCCTGGATCTTCTTCTTTCATGTCGTGTCGACCTCTGAGTTGATTTTAATTTCATTCAGTACCTAACCACAGATACTGCTCCTGCATTTTTTATATTATTTTGGCATGCAAGTGTTAATACAGATATGACGCAGTCATGATGCGCTGTCATTTTCATTTCATTCATCAGTTCATCCTAGAAAGGGAATAATAATAAATGTTGGCTACCTTGTAGGTAACGGTGACATCAATTTTCTTTTGTGCTGAAGAAAAGCAAAACGAAGGTGCCTAAAACACCCAAGCCTGGAATATTATACGTTTTTTTTACAGGGTCCCGGAAATCGAACCCTAGACATCGGAGCTGGCAACAACTTGGAAATCGGTGTGTACGCCAGTCCACAGTATGGATGTCATCACACACAAACGTGATCGGGGTCTATTACACGTAGGCTTTACTTCCACGTCCGATTCAGTACGCGGTTCATGTTTTGATGTTATTTAAGCATCAGTTTTTGAAACATCAAAAATTTTAAAGGAATATTTGGTCACTCTACAAATGGCTAAAGTTTCTGTTGCACTCAGCTAACCAGCGGCCAGTCGTAGTCCCGATACGGTTTGACAATGCACATGCAAATTCATCCTGCAAAGAGCATTCCGCGGAAAGTTTAATGATGTCGCCTAAGTTACGCGATCCTAGCAATTATATTCGGTATGTTGTTTTGCCTGGGTTTCAACTGTGTATGTGTCCCATTAGCGTATGAAGTGAAGTGTAGTTCTGTTTGTAAGACACTATTGTTTTGCTTGCCTACCAGTGTGTTGCTTATTTGATGACTTAACGTTTGCATAAGTACGTCCTACCTATGCAAAAGGATGAATCTGATGATAACATAAGCCTCTTCTTAATAATTACCCAATGATTTTAATGTTTTTTCTTTCATGAACAAGGCATGGCGGTATTTTTTTTAAACTAAATATTTTGGGTTACGATGAACGGTATCTTGTTAATTGGTTACTTTATAAATGAATTTCTTATTAGATTGTATGTAAAAAAGCTTTTGCTGATAATAAACTAGCCAGTATGCGCAGTTACCTCAATGCTGAAATCTTAAACTGGTCTTAACTAATCAACAAGGAACTTAGTGCCTCTTCCGCGTCCTAATCAGATACAATAATCTTAACTTCGTCACCATTGCTAAACGACGCTTACTGCTGGACATAAAGCCTACTCTGAAGGTCTAAACAACGACCAATTTGACGCTACCTACTCCCAGTAGTGGCTTCTCAAAACCTCACAAGTAACTTATCTGAATTTGCAAAATAATCACAAAAAATCGATCACTTAAACTAGAAAATAATTCATTTGTACAATAATGCTTACTTCGGCATTTCCCTGAAGCGGAAACAAGGTTGAGCAAGAATATTTAAAATTGTTTATATTTTAAAAGTCATGAATATATTATGATTCATAATTTAATTTATCTGAAATGTTTCCTGAAATTTTCACTCGTATTTTTAATGCTTTATACATTTTTCCTTATTAATTTTGCAATCAGCTCGTGATCTTAAATCTAATGGACAGAGCTTAGAGCGTATTCGCAATTAAAAGTCCGCGTAATCTAATGTTTATATTCCAAGCGTTCCTGACTTACGTTCATTTTCAGCTGCCGAAAAAACAGGTTCTCAATTGTTTGTGAAAATTTTTGAAGAGTTGACCAATTTCAATACCGATATAGCTACAATGCATTAAAATTTTAAAGTAAAATAAATAGGTATTCCTGCAAAACCAAGCCTACAAAGATATTGACTGATGATACATATTATCTTCTGGATTTTTCTTAGCAGGTTTGAAGAGAACGAGTACTATGTCTGAGCAAATTTTTTAACATAAAAATCTAGCTAGTCAACGCAACACTAATTCTAATACCAACCACTGTTTAAATGAATAAAATGTATTATTTTGGTATAATGTTTTGAAAACGCAGTAATGTATATTAAAAAACCGGCCCAGTGCGAGTCGGACTCGCGCACTGAGGGTTCCGTACTAAATTAAACTCAAATACCTCCAAATTCCAATACCACCAAAATACCACAACATTTAATTGACTGCAAAAATAACTTTGTTTTTCATAGTGTTTGTATGAAGAACAAAGTTATATTTGCGGTTGTTAAAATGTGCTATTTCTCAAAAACTACCAGTTTGATCTCGTACAAACCAATTTTTGTTCAAAGTATTTGTTAAGATTTACATTATGTATTTTTTTCAAAATTTTCACTTGCCATTTTACCACTTTGGAAGCATCTATCTTACAAATGTTAGACTTTTGGAAAAAATGGTTGTAGAAACCTCTATGTCATTTTAAAAGACCTATCAATAGATACCTCATACGCATAGGTTTGAGTAAAAATTTTTTTTTAGTTTTAGTTTTATGTATGGGAAGCCTCCCTTAAATATCATTATTTTTCATATTTTGTTTATGAATCGTAAAGCAGTCAACGGGATACACCTACCTACCAAGTTTCATCTGTGTAATGCTAATACTTTCAGAATAAAGTGGCTGTGACATACGGACAGACAGACAGACAGACTTATAGGGTTCCGTTTTTTGCCATTCGGCTACGGAACCCTAAAAACGACTAATCTGAACTTGACCACATAATAAGCAGCTAAAAACACTGACGTAAAATCCATTAACCTACATTTTTAATCAACATAATTTAAAGGAAGTTTTTCAACACAAAGTAGCTCAGTGCGTAATCTTAAAAATCCAATATCCCAGTATTAAGTTTTTAATTAATTTTCTTTCGAAATTCACGGCTTAGTTTTCCTCGCCCGGGGCTATCTTGAACACAATATTGAGTTCTTGAATATCTTCATAACTCGAATATTGAGTCACGATTGGTGAAACAAAAATGTTTCATTGGAACGTGTTATTGCTTTTATCGTAGGAAATTGTTTCTCGTTTCACTTTACTTGAACAAGAATTCACGTTTTAATGATACGTTTTGTACATTAGACGAATAGGGAAAATTCTGTTAAAATAATTGCCTTGAGTAATTTTATATAAAAGGCAGCAATACTAAAAGTTTTTATTTTGTAAAAAGTTTAGTGCTAGAGAGGCGATAAAAAATTATAAAATTTTGATATTCTGAGGAATGAAGGCTCACTAGATGTTGGGAGTGTTTTTATCGAACATCGATAATCGATCACCACTTTGAGACCCGAACTTCTTCGCCTTTGTTTGCTAAAACCATAATATGTAGGTACATCTTTGGTAACTATACAAAAAGTTAAAAAGTGTTGCTGCAGCTGCTATTGCGTATGGGAACATTAAAATAAAATGTAGAATTACTAAACTTTTTCACATTTTTTATAAGAAATTTTTACGAACAACACTTGCTAATTTTAAATGTATAAATAATACCCGATAACCGTAAATACACTGTTTTATTTTAAACTTTATAATAAAGAATTCTATGGTAAGTATCCTTGAACGATTAAAAAACTTTCAGACTTAAAATTTTGGTAAGAATAAATCAAATATTTAATTTCTTAGATATATTTTTTTACCCATTCAGCATTTTTTTGAATGATTTCAATTTTATAATAAACAAATTAGGTTTTACTGTAACCGCTAACTTACAAACAACAAACCAAAACGATCGCTTCCTTTACAGCCGTTGAACCGTTAACTGATTTATTGACTTGATCAACGACTAACAAATTGCAATAAGCATATGGTAACGATTGTTGCGTATTATAATGAGTGCATTGTTTTAAAGGATCACTTGTCAGGAACGCTTTGCTTGTATTTTGTAGCCCAACGAAAGAAGCTACGTACTTCGAAAAATAACTTGGGTTCAAGTTTAGCTTTTCGGCTCCATTGGACACTTTCCCAGGAGTGTGTATAACATATTATTACGTAAATCTGATATATTTAGGAGTGGTATTACCTATATTGACTCTGCCTTAATAGATAGAGTAGTTAACGAACTTCCATTTTCAAAAATGGCGGTACCGCGCGGCATGTTGTGCTCATGGGGTTTAATGATTTAGCAAACTTTACTCTTTATCTGTACATTATGTCTTCTTGTAGGTAAAATAATTCATTTTATTATCTTATCGTCTGTTAATTAATAATTTCATTAGTACACCGTGTTTCATTTCGTAACAATTCATTTTTTAAAACAACTTGAACTGTTTTGATCCAAAAGAAACTATTTAGAGCATTTGTTTTGTGGCAATCAGAAATAACGAATGTATCACAATTCACAACCACGCAGTTCCGCGACAATATAGTTTTTTTTTTCAACATTAATCCGTTAGGGAATCAAATCTTGTACGTTGGAGTAGGTGATATCTTGAACAACATCTTGTTCATCATCATCATCTTGACCGTCAAATTCTTGCACATCTTTTTAAAATGTCGAATATAAAAGATAATTATGTTACATCAGATAAGTTTGTTCGATTAATTCGGGACCGAACAGACCGATTAATACCTGTCCCTATCATTTATTCGACAATCGCATGGGAGGAAGTGTGCTAAATTACATATTGTCCTGTAATATATTGTAATGAAATGCGTCAGTTGTCTGCTGATTACTGAAGCGAGAAATTGCTTAATCAGTCAGCTGTGTAATGTGGGCGATGATTAGCCGATACCGATATGAAATTGATGGGATCATTTTTGACAGCACATGCAATATGCGGTTGACTAGTGTTTAAATTGTGTGATTTTTGTTTGAATTTTTTATCATAAAAAAGTTTTTTATAAACGTTTTTTATCATAAAATATTGCGCATTGATATTTTTTGACTTCACGATGTAGGCTTACTATAATAATAGGTATGTGGGTTTTTTAAATTTTATTTGTCAACATTGTATTCGTATGGTTTTTTAATTCGTGAAAAATAAGGTTTTATTTTTGTATAAAAAACATGTATTTTTTGCCATGCTGCTTGTAAAATATTTCTGGTTATTGACCTAGAGAGTGAAATAAAATGCGCCATTCATTTTATATACTACACGTAATATACTTTCACTTCATAATAACATAATTGTTTGTTTTTTATCTTTATTTCAAATACACACTCAGACACACATAGGAAATGACTCATCGCCAAGCAACGGGGTGTACAATAAAGATACACACACGTTAAATATTCCACTCTCAACCCTTCACATGAGCTGTACACGGACCGTAAATTCGTTGCCAAATGGCCCCTAACGGTTTCCAGAGTCAGTGAAATGAAGGAAAACAGTCCTCAGTGCGTCCGTCCTGACGTCATGGAGAATATATCGTCCGGCGGTGCCTTGTCATGGTGGTAACAAACACCCTATTACAGACGCTATGGAGCTACAAGAGTGTTAGAAGTCCCAAAAGATTTGATTTGCAATTCGGAACATCCTTAGTTGACCGGGGTCCTGACTATGAATGGAAATAATATAGAGATTTAACATTTTAAAGGTAAGATAATGGTAGAAGTAGAAGTTCAATATCAGCTAGCTTTCGTCATATTCTTATAAAAATTTGATTGTTTGACAGCTTTATCTAGTCAAGAAAGTTTAAGTTAGGTATATAAATACCGATGCATGCAATGATTCGAAAAGCTGACTTGAATGCTTAATCAGAAACCAAAATCAGTATGATAAAATATCAGAAACAAACTAAGGTATCTTTGAATGTACATTGCCTATATTCCTGTGTCCTACCCTAAAATAAAAATATAAACATTTTGCAGATCTAAAAAAAATATCATTCTATCAGCGATGTCAAATAGAAATATCCCGTATATCGTGATTTAGAATGATACATCATACGAGTGATTTGTGTCAATTATCAGATCGTCAATTCGATTGTTTTCCGTTTCACTGCACATGGTTTTAATATTGCTTATTGTAAAATTGGGGTAAATCTGCAATGCCATAAATGATAATTTAATTGCTTGTCTATTGTATTTGTCTACTGATTATTCAGTACTGACAATTATTTTAAATTGTTTGAAATGTATTTAATATTCAAAATCAATAGTAACTAGGTATAGCTTAGCAAATATACAGAGTATTTTAAAAGGTATGAGGGTATTTAAAAACAATTTGTCAATGATCAAACAAAGTGAGACACATTACTTAACAAAACATCAAATCCTTAAGACTTACTTAAACTCTTATGATTTGATTCGACTTTAAAATTAAATTTAATCAAAATTCTGGTGTAATATTTGATATTCAAAACTACGTTAGCTAGTTGAAAATATGCATCACTTATCTCTCAAAGGAAAACTTCGCTTCTCATAATCATAACGGAAAGTGCAGACGAGAAAACAGAATAGAACCCTCTAATTTGTACGTACGCCACTTAACGAGGAATGTTTTTTGCAATTGAAAGTCTCTGTTCCTATTCCGATTCACTTTGTGCGACGCGTTTTGAATATGGAATGACGAATGACGAGAATGCGAATTAAAATATCTGCGGGCTTATGCGGATCTTTTCAAGCTTTTGTAACGGTTGGGATTATTTTTATTTCGAAAAATAATAATAAATGCCAAATCCATTCGACATTTAGACTCATGATCTACTCATTTGAATATTTTACTTTCATGATGGGACTCGAAACAAAACCGTTTTCGGCCTGTGCCCAAGCCGTTTTGTTAACATATAAGTATAATAATATACCTGAGTGACTTAGGCCTTAATATCCAGTGGTCTATGTATGAATAATCATGCCAAATTTTTACATCTTTTATTTCATAACTTTGTTCCAAACTATCCAACAATGACAAGATGCCTTACTCTGCAACACGAAGCTTTTATTTACGGATGTATCTCTCTCTTTCAGATACATTAAGACATCGGTATGAGTGATAGGGACAGATGGATTCGTATATACGGACATTGTGTTGCAGAGTAAGGCCTCAGATCACAATCGCCAATTCGCCACCTACATAGCACAAATATATCAATAAATATATTTGATTAAAATTTGTGCATTTTTATCTAGGTATCTTTTATTCATCCACGAACATTTTTGAAAATACGATTCCTACGAGTACAATAAATTGTGTGTATGTGTTGTTGTGTTGTCACTTCTTCTGGAATCCACTAAAATGAATAACTTACCAAGAATACATGTACAATTTATAAAACACGTCAACGAGAAATCCAGGTACTGAAAATGAACTGAACAACCCATACTTAAAACAGCAGCTCAAACCAGTCAAACTTCAATGATCTTCAATCTCTAAATTCTGATTGATTAATAAGCTCTACTTCAACCTTGCACGGTGCATCCCTAAATCCTGATCTCTATGCAACACGTATGACTATTTGCTTGAAAAGTTAAATAGCTTTCCTGGAAATTCTCTGGATAACCGGCAAGAGTTGATCCGTAAGGGACTACGTATTCGATGCAGGTCGTTATAACTTTTATTGTTGACTCGCAGAGTTTACTTGCAGATTGACTTTGCCTCAGGTTGCCAATAGGTAATGTATGTTTGACACTTAAAAAATGTAAACAATATAAGTTTGGTTGGCGTTCGATCTGTGACAAATCGAAAGAAGTTGCAATTCATTGAGTTTTGATGATAATACCGCAAAAGGAGATCATGAAACATTGTTGCTCAATGTTAATTAATCGCAGGAAGGTTCAATTGTTTTGCTGCAAAGAAATGCCCATGTTTTTTTAATTGTGTATCAGCTGCAGCTAAAAGTCTAATCTGTACTAGTAAGTACCTACAAATTGGGGCGTTTTTATCCAAGGCATAAGTAATCTTACAAATAGATAGATATATAGTGAATTGATATGAAAGCTGATGTTACCAGACAACTAAGTTAGAATACGCAGATTGATATCCTTCTGCACCTTTTGAACCCTGTTCGCGTCCATACATAAGAGTCTTTCCATTCATACAGTTGTCTTTTTTATGTAGTTTGTTTTTCCAATAATTCACTTTAAATAATGCTCCAAAGTTAGTCTGATTTAACAAGGTTCTAGACGTCAAACATTAATTAAGTCGGTGCTGTGACATAATTTTCATTTGTCTTACGTTTCTCTCAATAAACATTGAAAGCTTTCTGTCGTTAACACTAATCTAGGGCACCTTCATAATACAGTGACGTCATACCATTGCACATAATCCTCGGCTGGTGAGCTGATTAGATAGACGAAGTAGGCCACAGTGCACCCTAAGCGTTTGTATATGGCTATTACAGAGGCACGAGATATTTTTAAGAGGTATAAAGGCACACTAGCGCCATACTTTATAGAAGAAAATATGGCTACTGCGGCTGTGGCAGAGTTTAACCTATTGGTTGGAAATTTTCAGCTCAGTAAGGTCCAAAATTAATCGGCGTTTGACCTAATGCAGTTTTATTTTGTTAATAACGTGGTTATTCATAATAATATTTTACTAAAGATAAAGATTAAGACCATTTCTTGCTAGAGGACATCACAACAAAACATAGATTGCATTTTTTTTTAATTTAAAATTTCTAACAACACAGTCCTAGGCTGAACCGGTTTATAAATAAATAAATCCAATCCGTCCAATATTAGAATTCCTTTAAAAATAACAGAAGTATTTTTTTGTTTGTAAGGTTACATAATTGATTAGGAATTTGTCTGAAAGAAACGTATCGATGACAGCACCCTCGAAAATAATTCATCGAGCGACTGTCGGCAGCTAAAAACCTATTAAAAATTCTTAAATTGCCGTGAACACCATTATTCCTTTGGCCTTTGATCAATAAGGCAACTGACGACTAACCCAATTATGGAAATATTGAATCAAGCAAAACAAATTACTCGTCTTTGATAAGATAATTATTAAATATAATTATTGTTTCGTCACGGAGAACCCTTGGATTATTTTGTGGCCCTAAAGAAACGAACTGACTGTTAAAACGATTTCGGGTCATGGTTTTATGTTTTGGATCGATTTAGGAATCGATTATTTGATTTTTATTTGTGATGCTGATTATTTTACTCTAATTAGTGGTTCGTCACTAGCCAGAACTTAGGCGACGCTTTCTTACTTTAAATTGTGTTGTTCCAAATATAACTAATAACTATATAAAAAAAATACATAATTTAAATTTATTTTAAAACAAATCGATAAAACCACGTCTTTAATAGATATAACTAAGACAAAGTTATGAAAAACAGTTTTGATAGGATAATACGGTTTTTTACACATTGAGTTTTGTTGTTTTTTTCTCAATATTAAACTTTATAAAATATCGGATTGGTTTAAACCCCGAATCAATTAATTCAAGGCATTAGACAATTCTAAACACACTTACCGATTCTTCTTTAAAGAAAGATATTAGTAAACATTTATATTTTATAGTATCTATAAGATATACAAAACAAATAATTATCAATAAAAGGAGTGCTCATTGAAATATGATTTAAGATAAAAAATAAAATTGGTAATATTATATACCTCTACAAGAATTGCTCATTTTGTTCTGTGGAATCAGTTACATTATTTATATGCATACAACATACTACATAGTACACGTAAATTAAAAAAATTAATATATTATGTTTCTACTCTATATAATTTTATTCATCATCAGTCCACATCAGTCCTCAACTGAATATACTTCTCCAAAATAAAGATTTTGCTTAAATTACAAAATTACCACGCATGGCAGGCGGGTTCTATTTCGCAATTCGCAATTCGCACGTAAAGTAGGGAAAAGACTCAGCTGCCCATAATTTTCTGGCAGTACTTCTTTAGCAACCTCTTACGACAACTATCTGATGAGAAGGGCACCTACTCAAACTTACTTAAAGTAATACCTACTCGTATTTAAAACTTAAATCAATAAAATAATTACTTAATAAATGTACTTAGGTATTGCCATAAGATAATATAATAGAGTAGCAGAGATTTGAAATTTAATTATGTCGAGATCTAACAATTTTCAAGAACAAAACAATATTCGATTAAGATAAGCTACAATTCTCATATCAAGTCGTATTACGCGGTGTTGACATAATTGGCGTAGAAGGCACATAATTGGTAGGCAGTATGAAATTGAACAAGACAAAACCTTTTGGAAGCAAAAAGATATTGCGCGAGACTGTCGAGGGCGTACAAAAAGCATAGAAAAGGTATTTCAAAATAAAAGAAGTACAGTTTTCTAACTACCATAAAATTGTGGACCACGTATACCTATTCATAATATAACATGCGGCGTTATAATGTGACTATAGGTTAGGTTAGAATAGGTTAAATTGTAATCGATCTGCGAATTTTACAGCAACACAGATATAAATAAATGCAATCCGCCCACGACTTCGTCCGGGTAAAATTTGATTAATTCATCCCTCGTTTAATCACTTTTCCGGTTACATCGCGCTATCCAATATATCGCAATAGCTATCTCAGCAAAATTTCTAAAATTGACTACATCTATGCCAAATTTCAAGTTCGTCGTACCACAAAACTATAATAATATGTCCTTGTAAAAAATCATTTTGAGGAGCCCTTAGACTTACTTAATCGGGACCTGTCGCAAAATCCGTAAATCTAAACTTACGTATACTTCGGCCGGTCCCAATAATCTATCTATCTTCAGTTTTGGCATATCGGAGATAGAAAACATCTTCTGTCTCTGATTTTGCCGTCCAGAGTAACAAAGACAGAAGTTGTTTTCTATCTCCGATATGCCAACACTTAAGATAGATAGGTTATTAGGACCAGCCAATTCACATGTTTGCAAATCAAGCAGCTTTAGATATTTCGTGACACTTATTGATCAATTTCTTCAAACTTGTGATTTTTTTTTGTGCTTTTACCGTTCACACACAGTGACTGCCATGTCCTAATTATCACGAATGACGATACACAGCTATGCGAGAATTCGCCAAAAATTATATTGAATTAAAGAGAGTTGGTACGTAGTTGCTCTGGAATTCTTTTGTTCTTACAAATTGGAAACGAAAGTTACACCGATATAATTTTATGTCGTAAACCCGTTCAAAAGTAATTTTGTCAAAGATGAAATGCCTAAATGTGAACAGATTTTTCTCTACAAGAGACAATTTAAGCAGCTTACTCCAAAATTTTCGGTTATTACTTTAATCGCACCAATGGACATGAATCTTTAAATTAGTACTCAACACGCACCAAACAAAAGCGGAATCTGCTTTGGGACGCAGTGAAGAAATGTTGAGTGAATTAATTGAATCATGTCTGCGGCAAATATTGCCGTCACTTTAAAAGTAAAACTTTTTACTATTCGTCTCGCACTTAGTATGTCTATTTTTCAAATTAAAATAGGTACTTCAATTTAAAGTTGAGCAGGAGCATAAATTATAAAGTATTAATTTATGATATTTCTAAAATATCATAAATTAATACTTTATAGGTAATTTATGATATTTTAGAAACTTCATTTCAATTTAATATCAGTATTTAAATTCGATAAATTATGTATCAAGCATACTTTTTCATATACTTTATTTGATATTTTAGCAATTAAATTGCAATTATAATATCAGAAACGGGATCGGCGGGACCGCCGGAGACATAATTTTTCAAGTTTATAACTGGTACTTTTTCATGTTTAAAAATTGAGTTGAATATTACTGCAAAATTTTGTTTTGTTTACTAAAGTGATGTAATCAATGAGAATTCCATTAAATTAGGCTAATAATTGTTTTTACGGAATCGCAAAATGAATGATGTTTGCCAGTCAATATTTAAGTAACTAAAAAAATGAAGTTACTCGTACTTGAAGTTTGAAACCATCCGAGTGTTATAACATGTTTAATATTACTTACAAGTACCTAGTATTAAAATACTAGGAAAGTCTTTACACTAACGAGTGATAAATATTTAAGAAAGTTATTTAGAATTAAATTTTTTTGTGTGTGTGGCTTATTCTTTTCCGTATTTGAAGACTAAGAACTCGGAAACCTTAATTTCATTGCAGAATTACTGACAACTTGTTTCTGCATACATTTAGCGTTGCATGATCAATTTCACGTTTTGTACAAGAACATGCAAGTTGAATTACCATAAAATTTAAAGTTTAGTTATATTCGTACTTTGGATCACGAAGACTATTCTTTTGTAAATAGGTATATATTTTTAAAACAACGTGAGATCCGATAGTAATTCCTGTTCCTTTAAAATTTTCTGATGATGTTCTGTTTGGATCTTTATTTATTGGCGCTTAAAAAATGTCATTAACTTAATTCATTATGATGATGATGATGATGATAAACTATTATAATACAGATTACTATAGGTAACTCCAACTATATGTAGCTAGTTGTTTTTTGCGAGAAGTTTTACCTACCAGTAAGTTGTTATTTTAGTTCATCTTCTGCAGTCTCGTTAGTCTGTGCCCCTTAGTCGTCTTAGATTACACCCATAGAATGAAAAAGAATGGTGCTATTCCATTCGTGGCCTGCACTACATTATTAGTAAATCGGTAAAATTAAACTTTACCTACTTTTTTTCCTTTTAATATGAAGCTGCTCTGTTCCCCGAATTAAGATCCAGGATTGGATTTCTCAAGGGTTTTCTTAATGGCTAGTATGGTGTTTCTTTATTTAATGAGATTCGCTTTGATCATTATTTCATACAAATCTTATGTACTATACTTTACCAGCCGGTGGACTCGAAGAGTGCTTGAGTGGAGACCCCGATCAAACACCCGAGGCAGAGGAAGACCACCAAAACGATGGATCGACGATATTCGGGGACGAGCGGGAGTGAACTGGATCGGGAGAAATGGAAATTGGGAGAGGAGGCCTACGTCCGAAGGCGGACAACCTGGAGGCTGCGATGATGATGATGATGATGATGATACTTTACCTTGTTTTGCTTTAATATTTAATCGCCAAAAACTGCAAAGGTCGTCAATCGATTACCAAGCATAAGAAAAATCACATTAGGTACACTGCGCAGTTCACGTTCTCATATAGTGACAGAAAGCGAACAATCTCAAATTCTGTGCCAGTGATCGCCATATTTTTTAAAGTAGCGGGTTATCAGCTTTCATTTATCTTGAGCTACGTCGTGAACTAAATTCCTGTTTATGTTCAAAATGAGCTCGCCTAATTTGGCTTGCTTGGGCCAAATGTCGTAAATGTAGTGATGCTAGGATGCATGGATACAGAGTCATCGATAAAAATTCTCAGCGAAAAGTACACACACACATCAATAGTGTTAGCGCTCATTATAACTATACTTTCACTTAATGGTAGTGTTTTGAAAGTTAGTAATAGTGATAGTACCGATTAAAACGTTGATAAATTTTGTACATCGACGGTTTATTTTTATTAAGAACCGTGTTTTAAGTAAACTCTACAACTGAACCTTAAGATACTGTACTATAAGTAGAAGTGAATAGTTTAAAAACTTTATCACTGCTGTGACAAAAAAAACTTTCTATGTTTTACATATATATATATTAAAGCAAAACGAGATAAAATATCATAAAATATGACGGTGTAATTGCTAAAGGCTCTTCCACAATTCCAGACTATAAAATAATTGATTTAGATTCCAATAGAAGCTCACCTTACGTGATAATGGTACAAAACACTTAAAAGTGTCGCTCAGTATCGGTCTTTTCGACATATTTTGATCTGTTGAAGTATCTACGAATACAACATCGATATCGATAGCTCAACAACACTAAGATCCGTAATACCTACAACCGAGAAGCATGCAGGTCATTAGAGGTGTCAGCCAAACGAATTCACAGAATCACAGGCTTAATGACACCAACGTCTATGAATAGTTTACCCAATGTTATGTAAACAACGGTTTTATTAGAGCATTAGTGTGAGAACTGTGAGTGGCGTAAGAGCGCATTCCGTTGTGAATTCGATCTAGATTATGGGTTTGGTAGACTATAAACTTAAGAATATTGTTCAATATTATTACTACTAGAGCAGATGTATGTTCAGTACAAAACAATAATGACAGATAGAAATAAACGTATATCCATGACCACTTAAGATCTCAGTCGGAACGTAACGTACCTACGAGTATACACCGTGTTTTTTGAACCACCTGTAAAAGGAAACCCACGTTATTGGACCATTAGGAATAACATCATGGCAGTGTTATTATTTTTCTATTAAAAATATTTAAAAAAATTAAAAATAATTGCTTCAGACTTTTCATTTTGTAACACGCTGTGATGCGCACATACGTATTATTTTGCTGCGGCGGGTCTCTGTTTCATGGACCTTACACATCTACATCTGTGCGAGTCATAGCGTGTTTCAAAATAAATAGCTGAACCGATATTAAATATTTTTATTACAAAAAAAATTTGTAAAAAAATTAAAATACTTAATGCTGTCAAGATGTTATAAATAATGATAACATAACGTGGGCTTCGTTTTACAGATGACTAAAAATACACCGTGTATAACAGTATAGGTTTATATTAAAAATACAATTCAGCATCAATAAAGAAAGGAATTGTTTTAATAAACATTAAAATTATTATTTGTAGTTTTTTTAGTGTATAAAGTTAGCAGCAGGACTACTTAGCTTGGTGTCTTCCAACAAAAATATTTATAATATTAGTATTACTTTTATATGTCTCGATTAAACGAAGAACTTTTTATAACGAAACGACTTTAAACATAAAAATCCTTATGTTTCGGTTACTAAACTTTGTATTATGTCTTTAGAAGGAACATTGTTGACTGATTTATATATTTTTTTTATTGGTCTATAATAAAATACTAGTTTCACTTTTTTACGAGGAAAACGAAGCTAATAACCGTTTAATATGGGTCTTCTTTCACAAACCTGACATTTACTATAAAGCAGCACCAACGAACCGTTGATTTAAATCTGAATCACATCTATTTATGTTTAATTAGGAGACAAAACTATCATCACTAACGATGAATCACAAAAGAAAAACAACAGAAAGCAATTTTTCATAACTCTGCTGAAAACTGTTCGTTCTAATTAAGGATTTCTCTAAATTTATTTAAAAAGGCGGTCAATTGTGTAACATTCATATGTATAAGATTCCGTATAAAAATACGGTTCATTCTATCGTAGTACTTAATTTTACTACTACATATAAGTACAAAACAAAGTCGTGATAGTAATACCACTTTTAAGTCAAGAATGGTATTTCCTCATTTATTTTTCTACCACGCCACATTTGATGACATTTACATTTGTGGATGTGAAAAGCAAAACAAAACACCTCACTCTTCATTCTTCTTCTTCATCAACTAAGCCAAAAGAGGAAGAGTATAATTAAGTTTCGCAATGCAATCTGCACTAAAGAATACACGACTAATGTTGATTGTTTCCTTAAAATCTGAGTATTAATTCTAAATATAATGTAAATAAGCAATATTAACAAAACATTTGATTATTCTATGGCGGTACAAATTTCGGCGTCAGCTAGGACATTTCAGATATGAAATCGTTTTTTGGACCCACAACGAATCGAAAGCTTGTCGCAACTCAAAGTCAAAACGCGTTGTTGTTTTTGCGGCGGATCCCAAAAAATAACAACCTAATTTCACAAAGTAACAGAGCATCATAGCTTCCGGGAATCGTCTTGTTAGTGATCGTAATGGTCTCTAACATCGTATGGAATGTTAACAGTGCTTTTCTCTCTTCGAAACTTTTCTTTTTATTACATCAAAAGTTTCTTTTCATAATGAGACTGTCGTGGATTTTTTAAGCGTTGTCAAACTACGAGTATGAGGAATGTCACCTACTATGTCTGTTCTAAAAGCTTTCGTATTCCGTTGAAGCGATTTAAACCTGCGTTATTATCAATATTGCATTCATTTACAGGATGCCGTAAAATTTACAAACCAAATTAAATTTGGTAGTTTTTCATAATAATCAGAAATAATGGGTTAGAAATTTTAATGTTCAATCAGAAATGAGTGTCATTAGTTTAACGCTGTAGGTAATGTGTTTAGTTGATTATTTTATTGCTTCGAGTTATTTTCAAATGTTTACCTACTATTTATGTTATATTATGTTGATGTGTGTGTGATTATTAGTCGTTTTTAAATCATTCTCTTAAATTGGGTTCTGAGTGTTTTTAATTTTTTTTTAGTTTATTACCTTTTACTGAATTCCACAGTTCAGGTACAGTACAGCTGTCACAGGTACAGTACGACAGCTCAAAAGTGTTCCTAACTAGAAACTGGTTACATAAAAATCATTATAATTATATCAACAACAAAATATTAAAAAAAAAGTTCGTTGTGACTTTAACAACAGAATAGCACCACTAAATCAAATTATTGTCGTTAAAAATATCGTCAGTGGTTCTACCTGAAGAATTTGCTCCACCATTGGTCAACTCGCGTGCTAATGAGGCCTTGCTTTGGGGAGGCCCATGTTCAGTAGTAGCTTGATGCTAGGTGATGATTGGGCTGATGGTTCTGTAGAAAACATTCAATAGATTACTTATTTTATCATTAATTGTTTGTTTAGCACCGACAAAAATTCAGTGGATTATTTATTACTTTCTAAGAATTATTGTAGTTTATAAGGCGTAAAAAGTAATGCGAGCCCGTAAGATGTATCGGCAAGTACAGATCAAATTAAATCATTTTTAGCGTTTCACAACTTAAGTACTACGCCATACTATATAATTATGTATCTACCTACTAAACCCATCAATTACATAAGCTACGATTTCAAGCACCCAATCTCCCTTGTCACATCTATATGGAAATTGGTTTTATTGGTACTTACAGGGCTGTTCCATTACGTTATCGATCTCAAAAGAGATACAACTGAAACCCCAGTGCAAAACATAGTCGATAAATCTATGGACCCTTTGCAACGCCCACCGCATTCAACTAACCCTACCCTCCCTTAGTGCACTTCTAAAGCAAACATAATGACCGCAGCCTAAACAAATAAGAGGAAAGTCTGACTAATTCATTAAAATACAAAACAATGAAAACAAAGATAAATGGGATTACCAAAGATACAAAAGTAAGGGAACTTTGCTGAGTCAATACTTATTTGGAAATAAATAAGATCGTATAGTTTGTGTAGGGTTTGCGTGTTACGTCCAATTTCGAGAATGAGATCTCGTCGAATCAAACTTGGGTTCAGATGAAGACGAAAGCCCTTGACCAGTGAGTGTTTTCAATGACGGCTTATGGAACTGAAATGTGGTCGGCTTATTAAGGGTCTCATTCGAAGGCTCAAGGTTGCACAATTTTTTGTTATTTTCCTGCGCAATAGAATCAGAAATGACAATATCCGTAGGACACTTGACAGAATACAGCTAAGTTTAACATCACTATTATAAAATTTTATATATTTTTACAACGCAGAAGATAAGTCTAAGTCACAAAAAAAGTTTTCAACAGGTGTGTGCTACCGTCATGAGTTTAAAAGCTCAGAAGCAGATACCTTGAGTTAGATTAGAGCTTTATTTCAAATATGCTCATGAATTATAGAGGAGGTGCTATAAAGTTTAAGAAAACTAGATTATTCGATAGAAATAAAATAGTTCTCGTCTAGTAATTTGATGATGAGGTAGATATAAACTCTAAAGAGAGAGATTGCGACTTAGAAACGCAGCGAGGAAGCCCAACAAAGTGGAGCGATGATATACATAAATTTACATATACTAGACAAAGTAAAGCACTTTTCACATAGTTTACTTGAGACCGACTTTGAACTATCAACCAAAAAATAACATGAAACCGGTCAACCTGGCTAAAAATGTTAGGCGGTCGTAAATAAAAATATATAATATACGCCTTAATTTGAGCAACTCAACTTTTTTCGTCGCTTAAAATAAGAAACGAGCCTAGCGGCATGAGATGGGATATAGCTAAGTTTAGCTATAGAGTAAAATGTATGCTGAATATGTTAATGTAAAGTAATGTAAGCTACAAAGTTGAGATTCAGAACAAATTCATCAAAGTAGAACAATAAAAGTAAACACAAACAAGATTACAGATAAATCTAAAGGGGGAATTTTTCTGCACCAGCTTATCCCGGTTCGGGAATAAATACGCCTTGTTGCAGTGAAGACCAGGCCTAAGTCCGCTTTTGTCTGTTAGGATAAAAAAGGTACACAAGACGGCAAAACTCCGTAATCCCTTTATTTACAACAAATCTTTTACTGACCTAATCATTTTGGCGGGACGGAAGAACGGTAGTTATAAGTTGTGAGGGTTTATTTTCTCTGAGTAAACGATACAACGAATTCGGGGGACGATCAGAATACACACTATAATTATAGATGCGAGAGTAACTCTATCTGTCTCTCTCTTGTGTTTTCAAGCTTCAACTGCCTAACCGTAAATCGGTTGATTCGGCTGAAATTAGGTGATAAAGACCCTAGAAAAGACTAAAGTAACAGCCTATAATCATCCCACTGCAGGGAAAAGGCCTCCATCATTGAATTGAAGTTACCACTGCAATGATGAGAACTGGCATAATCACCACGCTTGCCAAATGCGGATTGGTGATCACAAACCCGAGCAACGTTCGAAAATACGAAACTTTTTGTTGCCCGACCCGGGGATCGAACCTGGGACCCCGAGATCTTGGCCCGGTATTTAAACCACTAGACCAACGGGGCGTTAGAAAAGACTAAGTATAGTTTTATTTACCGAAATTTGGCTCAATAGAAAAATAGCCGTGACGTGGAATAAGTTTTTTTCAACTAATTTATAAGAGATTTGGTTAGAATAAGAAGATGCTGGAAAGGCATTGGATAGTTTACAATCTAAAATCTTTGCCTAAAAAAACGAGTTGTAGTTTATATTAATAGTCAATATCTTAATTTTAAGATAAATGATATCGTTTGCGAAAATAACTATGGTTTGATTTGCCTTGTTCTAAGAAACAATCCCAAGGCCTTCCATCATACAGCCATAATTTATGCCAGCTGTTTTTTTTTTTTTTTTTTGATAATATAACGTTATCGTTATTGTGTGAACTTTGTTGTTAGATGTTACAAAACTGTTTAATGATTGTAATTAAGTTGTTGTAAGAGTATTTTTTCTTTGTTTTGTACTTTTATTTTTAACTTCCTAGTTATAAGTTTATGTTTTGATCAGTCAACCGGCGGGTAAAGCCGCGAATATTGCAGTTGTTACTTATTTAAAAATTATTTATTTATTTTGATATTTATTTATAATATTATATTTACTTATCATACAGTACAATGTCTAGTGATGATGACTCGTTTCACTCTGCGTGTGATTTGTCTTCCCCTTTTAATTCTCTTGACTCTTCAGCCTCTCTTAAAACTAATCTTTATTTTGAACTACAAAGACACGCCAATCTTTTAAACATTTGTCATATTAATGCCCAAAGCATTCCCCAGCACTATTGTGAACTACTTAATACCTTTTCTTCTGACATTGTTGACGTTATTATGATTTCTGAGAGCTGGCTTAAACCTAACCTTAATTCCACTCTTTTTCCCCTGCCCGGATTTATACTCATTCGTAATGATAGACTCGGGAAGGGAGGTGGTGGAGTGGCGGTCTATCTGCGCAGTGATATCCCTTTCAAAGTTATTAATTCTACCCCTGGCGAGTATTCAATGTCACTTGAATACATTTTTCTCGAGATACTTGTGAAAGGGACTAAAGCTGTGCTAGGAGTCGTATACTGTCCGCCCACTGTCAACTATTTTTACGAGCTGGAAGCCGTTCTTGAAATAATCTGCTCTGAATACTCCCATGTCGTGGTGATGGGTGACTTTAATACTGACCTAATCTCTAATACTTCTCGTTCCAGACCCCTTATTTCAATTCTTGATTCAGTCAATCTTTCCATACTACCGCTGCAGCCTACTCATCACAACCTAGATTCCGAGGATACCTTAATTGATCTTATTTTGACTTCTCGTCCGGACCTTTCTACCAAACATGGTCAGTTACTCGCCCCAGGTTTCTCACGACACGATCTGATCTTCCTCTGTTACAAGCTTTGCCCTCCCAAGCGTAGGCCAAAGACTGTGCAAATACGGAGTTTTGCTAGGATCGATTACGATAAGTTTCTCCTTGACGCTTCTGCGATTGATTGGGCCGCGGTTAGTCAGGCTGAAAATGTCGATGCGAAGGTTTGCTGCCTCAACAATTTTATACTTGAGCTCTTTGACAGGCATGCACCACTGCATTCTGTCAGAGTTAGGCGTTCACCAGCTCCTTGGATGACAAGCCTCGTCCGCGAGGCTATGGCTAATCGGGATGTTGCTTTCCGCGCCTTTAAGAAAGATCGTTCCACCGTCAAATGGGAAGCCTTCAAGCAAGCCAGAAATCGCTGTAACAACTTGGTCAGGTCCGCCAAACGCAATCATATACACAAGAATGTTCTTAATACTTCTGGTCCAGAGGTGTGGAAGTTTTTAAAGGGTCTGGGTTTAGGTAAATCATCTGAATCTGCCCCGTCCTTAACCTACTCGCCTAATGAGCTGAATAGTCACTTCTCTGCTTCGATCCATTTAAATAATACTGTTAAGCTCGCTACAATTTCTTTAATACAATCTCTTTCCAGTCCTTCTGTCAACTCTTTTACCTTTTCTCCGGTCACTGTTGATGACATTCGAAAAATTATTTTATCAATTAAATCCAAAGCAGTTGGTTCTGATGACATCAGCAGATCGATGATTATTATTATTCTTGATGTTATTCTTCCTGTTATAACACACATAGTTAATTTTTCCTTTGATAGTGGATGTTTTCCCTCTTTATGGCGTCTTGCTCATGTAATCCCTCTCCCGAAAGTGTCCAATCCGTGTTCTCTTAATCAATTTCGTCCGATTTCCATACTACCTTTCCTTTCAAAAATTCTCGAAGCTGCGGCTCACCATCAATTTTCGAAATTCATTCTTGTTAATAATTTGTTATGTAAGTTTCAGTCTGGTTTTCGCCCGGGACACAGCACTACCACTGCTCTTCTCAAAATCGTCGACGATGTAAGATCGGGCTTGGAGGATTCGCGTTTAACCGTGTTAGTTCTTATTGATTTCTCCAACGCCTTTAATGCGGTTGATCATGATATTCTCTTGGCCGTTCTTTCAAGTCTTCGAGTGTCGTCAACGGCTGCAGACTGGTTCTCTTCTTATCTTCGTGGCCGTCAGCAGGCTGTTCGTCTTGGGCAAACCCTTTCTGACTGGAAAAGTCTGTCGTCCGGTGTACCGCAGGGAGGAATACTATCACCCCTTCTATTTTCAATCTTTATTAACAATCTCGCTTCTCGCCTTTCCTCTTCTTACCATCTTTATGCTGACGACCTACAGCTTTACTCACAGGGAAGTGCCTCGGAAATTGATGGTGTCATTTCTCGGCTCAATGATGATCTGCGTAGTATCAGTGAGTGGTCTAGTAAGTTTGGAATCAGAGTGAACCCCAGTAAGTGTCAGGCAATCATCATTGGTAGCCCTAGACAACTGTGCAGGTTGGACGCGTCCTCAATTCCTCCAATTGTATTTGATGGTGTTGTTGTGAGCTATTCCCCCCACGTTAAAAGCCTAGGACTTATCATTGACAACAACTTGAGCTGGTGCCAGCATGTCAAGGAAGTAAGCAGAAAGGTTACTGATACTTTAAGAGCACTATATCGTTTTAAACACTTTCTTCCTTCCTGTACGAAATCCTTGCTTGTGCAGTCTCTTATCTTGCCTATCATAGATTATGGTGATGTATGCTGCTCTAATATCTCTCAAGAACTTCTTAGTAAGTTGGATCGTCTTCTGAATAGCTGCATTCGCTTCATTTTTGGCCTTCGTAAATATGACCACATCTCCAAATTTCGCTCTCAGCTTCGCTGGCTCCCTATCAAACAACGCAGGGATATTCGTACTCTCTGCGTCTTATATTCCATTCTCTTCGACCCCAATTCTCCATCTTACCTAAAAGAAAAATTCTCTTTACTTCACACGTCTCATGTTAAAAGTCTCCGATCTGACGATACTCTTCAGTTACTCACTCCACGACACACTTCTGGCTTTATGTCCAGCTCTTTCTCCGTGACAGCTGTACGACTTTGGAACGGACTGCCCTCCAAAATCAGAAAAGCCACCTGTAAAATGTCCCTCAAAATAGCTTTACGTAATCACTTTACCGACTAACTTTCTTTCTTTCCTCTCTCGAATCTCGCTGACATAATTTCTGTATATACTCATATTATGTGTATGTATTTTGTATATGTTATTGTATGTATTTATTGTTATTTTATGTATGTAACTAGTTCGTATGTATATTACCTCAAATATAAAATCTGTATGTATGCCAGTGCTTAGTTGTAAGCACTTTTATAATAATTAATTAATATCTTACTTTATATTTGTTATTTTTACTTTGTACTTCGCACCGCCTGTAACCTCTCCGCTTGGCCTTATGGTTGACTGGTAGAGAATGCTTTTAGCATTAAGTCCGCCATTTGTACAGTTTGTATGTGCATTAAAGAGTAAATAAATAAATAAACAAGACATAAACCACTTAAATCCAACTATAACGAAACAACCGACAACAAACAAACAAAACAGGAGGTTTTTAATTCAACGTGAATATATATTAATATCAGTATATAAACTGATGACACTGGTAGCATATTTTGTAGTTTTCATCAAAAGATTTTGTTAGATATTTAAGATATTTAGATAATATTAAGACGAAATAATATTTCAAAGATATGCTTATGAAACTAAATTAATATTTCTTTTTCTTCTTCTTCATCTTCATCATATCAACTGGCTGGTCGGCTGAAGGCTTTAGCATGGATCGTCTGAATTCGCTTTTCACGCTATTAGGCCATGCTTCTTAAAAACTGTTGTTAATTTTTATAAGCAACAACTTGAAATATATTTCTTGTTACATGTTACACCCTATACTCTATCTTTATTCTATTAAAATAAATGACCGAGACTAACTCCATAAATGAAAAACTATAATAGAATTCATCACAACGAGCAAAGTTCATTTCTTTCAAAACCATGACGTACTTAAACTCGTTAAATATGACCGACACAGAGCCAAATAAAGTTGCTGCAGTTTGTGAACACTTTATTATAATGACAGCTGGCTGATTTCTACAAAACGATGTGCCGGCGCCAAAGTATTAAGTTACAATCCTACGAAAAACGTATAAACCAAAATAAATAAGCCATTTCAAACAGTAAACAGGACTATTGCAAATCAATGGTGGCGCCGCACACAGTGCGGTGCGGATTTATGAACCTTTGATCTGTCGATTGTGGAGTTAAGTGTCTTGATGGATAGATAAATCATCA
Source organism: Anania crocealis (assembly GCA_949315895.1). NCBI lineage: Eukaryota > Metazoa > Arthropoda > Insecta > Lepidoptera > Crambidae > Anania > Anania crocealis. Next base: position 14,404,707 of record OX438862.1, read on the forward strand.
CTATCATCATCGCTAGCATATTTTATATCAGTCCATTGCTGAACACAGGCCTCTTCAAAAAAAATCGAAATCCTCTTTTACAATCGCCACTCTTGGCGGGCGGGTTGGCGATCGCACTTTGGCCAATGGTGAAGGAAATACGCTCCTGCCCATCTCCTTCATACGAAGAGAAGGGGTGATGCTAATCTTTCAATATACCGGCACCTGAAAAACACGACTATGAAAAATATATTTTAACCTTTTTTTCAATCTTTCTTTACACCGTGCATTTTTAACCACCTGAAAAACAAGACCTACGTTATGTAACCATTATGTTTATTATCATGGCCGTGTTATTTATTTTACTAATGAAAATAATTTTACTAAATATTATTAAATATTGATCCAGAATTTTAATTCTGTAAAACCGTGACGTACTATTTTGGTGTGGCGGTATCCCGGGTGAATTAACCTTACACAGATACGTACGTGCCTGTCACAGCGTGTTTTAAAATGAATAGCTGAATCAATATATATTTTTTTAATTATTTGTATTGAAAAAAAAGAAAAATAACACTGCCAAGATGTTATATATAATGGTAACATAAAGAAGGCTTCGTTTTTCAGGAGGTTGTAAATGCACGGTGTATATCGTTGTAATGAGACTGTCTCTTTATTTCGAGCTGTGTTAGGACAAAGAACAAATCGAGCCGTACTCTGAGAAATCTTGGTTGGGGAGCGCGAGATTATTTTATTCACTGATTTAACGTTTTCAAACAGCGTTATCGCGAATGACAAATTGCTTTATTGGGGTACTTTGGCGCTCGCGCTTTACGTTCTAATTGTTTTGAGACAAATCTTTTATTGGTTTCTTTGTTTTATCGCAACAAATTACGGGGTTCAACTTTGAATGTTTTTAGTTTGATCGGAATTTCTTTGAAGATTTAAATCTTATAAATTGGGATACCTAGCTAGCTAGGCTAGCTCATTGTTACAGTAATCTGTTTAAAGATAAATAGTTATAAACATATACGTCCATGGTTATAAAAGGTAATGTGGCCAAATCCGGCATAATCAGTGTAATAAGTACTGATATATTAAAGTGGGTATGAGCTTTTACGTTTAATATAAGTTTCCAAATAAATAACACCATCTCTTCACATCCTAAGAAAATAGGTATATCACGATTAAGCTAATAATCGTGGCGATTTGGGCAAATGCTTCCCTTTGTGCACAGACAACGGCAGGTCAACCTATCTGAAAAGTTAAAAATCATTGAATTGATATTCAACTTTCAGTCCAACAAGTAGAGATCAATATCAATTGAGAAAATTTGACGTTTTGTGGTAGTTTGACTGCTGTTGTCTGTATAACAGTGGTCTCATGTGTATTACCTCATATCAACGATACCAACTTATTTATGATGTTCATGAATGGACTACAGACTAAAAGACGGTTTGTTTCAACATTCAATTTATTTGGTTTAATATTTTACCAAAGAAATGCGTTACAATCGGTGCTATTTTAAATCTGAACGACTCGCCACATCTCTAATTAACGAGTCCACAGTGGTTTAATCGCCCAAAATGCCCAGCGTTGTGTACCGCCGTCAAATTTTCCGTTCTGTCGAACATTTTCCTCTGAGTGCATTCATACAATGCGCAGTATTGCCGGCAAAATTGTGCGCTATTAAGTGACATTCTAAATATAGAGATCGACGATGACGTCGAGATAGCCAGTTTAGCCCTCAACCCTTTGCGTGTTCCAACTGACAGAATTACACGAATCATGGAATTTGATACTTATCCATCGGTTGCAAGGAACAGTTTCGTTTGTGATTCTAAGGCACAAATGTCATTTTAAACGCAGAAATTGTGGACAACTGATGAAGTGTAACTGTTACACATCTGCCTTTCGACGATTGATTCGTAATGATGATTGCTACGTGTTTTCTGAAGGCAGGCTGCGGGAAGCGGCGTTATATCAATGTTGTGACGTTAATAATACAGTAACCGTATCGGGCAAGGATAACTTATTACAGACGGTATAATTCAGAGTCTTGCCAATTGAGCAGCGAAACCGGTGGTTATCTTTGAAGAAAAAAAGATTTCGAAATTGTTTCGTAATCATTTTTTACTGCGGCACTTGATTTTACCGTTTACCAAGTTGGTTTAAACGCTTCTCAATCAAATTTAACATGGACAATTTATTGGTTATCGAGCAATGTAATTGAGATTAAATGGATTATTAAATTGATGACAATGACAATGCTTACTTAGTACAATTTCAAATATTAAAGGTAGCTTTTTAGGGTTGTGTTTGATTATTTTATTCACTAGAGCAAATTGTATAACCACCGTTAGAATTATCGCTTAAATTATTCAGGTAAAGTTTATCCTCACAAAAAGGGATGTTCTTTTTAAATTTCTCCTTTCCGTTTCTAAGCATTTTCTTACGTTTCAAATTAGTATAATGTGTTGACATACAACCAATATCCTAAAAATCTGTTAAAAATAAATCCTATCCATTCTCCACGGTGTACTGCAACTATTTCCTTTCCCCACAGATTAAATTTCCTCTAATTAGGACCGACCGTGTTTAATGCTCGGATGATCACGAATATGGTTTCAATAAGCCTCCCTACAGTTTACGACTGTCTGTTACACTCATAAAGCAAGCGTTCAAAAACACCGATTTATACTCGTATGCTGATAGATAACACATGTGGCCATTGATTTGAAATTGTGTGGAGCGTAACTAGGAAAGTGACTTGCATGCAAACATGTTATACTTACAAATCTTTGGAATAAAAAAGCTTGCAAATCAAGTGATCAAAATAGACGTTAACTATGAACCTAATATCGTAATACTCCTAGTCTCGAGGTCGTAATTTAAAACACTACAATACCAAGATAAATATTAAAATTTTCCAAAGAGTTAAAGAAACTCTACTAGTGTTTTTTATGTCAAGTCTGTTTTTCTAAAGGCATGATATCCAAAATACTAAATTCATTGGAGTAATATAGTAAATAGCTTTCATAAAAAAGCTGTTATCAAACCAATAGCTGTAACATTGACTAACCCTTACCAGAAAAGCTAGTAACAAGAGAAATAACGTAACTCGATACGTTTCTGATAATGTTTACAAACGCTTCATGTTTGGCGAAATCAAACACGATTTGAGTGGCGCTCCACAAAAATACAAGCTGAAGGAGGGCAGCAAAATCAAGCAAACAATGGCATAAAGCCCGGGCCAAGATTATTGGTGAATTTGTTTTAAGCCACTTGAGGCTCTTGTAAATATTTGGCAAGCTTTCGTGGAAGTTCACCTGCTGGTAACGTTTAATGTTGTTTGCTACTGAATAAGGCTTTTTTGAACGGTTATTTATTTTACTATTTTGTTTATATTACATTTTTTTTTAATAAGAAGCCTGCACTAGATAGATACTCCTTATTACACACCATATAGCACAGGGAATACATTTAGTGAGGTTTATTTAGGTGATATATATTTTATTTTATTTTAAAACAAATTTTGTTGATATAAAAAATGCAAAAGTTTAGCTGTATGTTTGTAACTCAATCACGTAAGAATGGCCAAACGGATTTAACATGGATATAGATTTTAGGCTGGAATAGCACATAGGCTATCTATTATTTCGAAAAAAAAATACTATCCTTGTGGGGAAGTTTTAAAATTAAAACTTTCACGCGAACGATGCCGCAGGCAATAATTAGTACCTAATATTACGTTCAAACACTAATGTAACTTTTTCCAATCAAATGTCTATCTCTGGCATCATATATTTATAATTCTTTTAAATAAAAATTATAGATACTCTATTTGAACAAAGGCCAAATGATTATTTTAAGTATAAATTTAATCATTTCTCAATACAAACTGTTCTAAGCCTCTAAAAATATTGTATAAGGATAAAGAGATCAAAATAAATAATACCAAAAAACGGTTACAACGTATGAATAACATCGCGTTTTCATAAAAGCTTGTGGAAATAATTTCCAACTCTTTTCTGAAAGAAATCTAGAGAAAACTGGATTTACTTTCGCTAATGGCATGGAAGTGGCGACGACAGTGCAGCAAACAAAGAATAACTTCCACTTACACATACGAGGTTTTAGTGAATTTTTTTGGTTAGCAGAAAAAATGTTGGAGCACTCTGGGATTTATTTACGCTGTGGTCTCAATCTAATTTGCAAGCGCAGAACTACAATGTGGTAAAACAGTTTAAAATGAAATTTAAATCTACGATGTTTACTGTCTTTTTTCTATGTTTCGCGGACAATGAAGTAGATTGTCATGTAGATTGAAGTGTTAGGAAGGTAGCATCTACAAAAAGGACTTTGAGGATTTTACTGACTTTATTGCAACTTTTCGGTTCGATCTACTTGACTTCATATTTTTACATTATAACTCATTTAGGAGAAGTCATGTGCCAACATGATTAGTATACCTACCTATGTTAGGATCATAGCTTAACCAATCGTGGAATAAATACAGTGACTCCCATCTTATTCTGCGGTAGCCCTTTGTCGCCTCAACCATAGGATGAAAATAGGTGCTGGTTATTCGCTTTAAAATACTTACAGCAAGCTCCAATAAATAGCATTCCCTGTCAGTAACTACAAATAATAACATAAAAAATTATCGATCAATTAGGAACCAAAGCCAAGTCTTTTAGCTGTTCTGGCATAATAAAAAACTGAATTCTTGCGTAAAATATTGTAAGCTTGTCGCTTTTTTGTGTCATACACTATCTAAATACCATAATTATTATGAGATCACATTGTCTTGCTACATACCAAAGCGTCTGAAATAAACAAATATCTATTTTACTATTTTGTCAGTATATCCAAAAGTTGTAATTACTTTTCCTTCCAACTAACAAGTTAATCTTTCATGTTTTTTTTTAAACTAATGTGATGATTTTGACAGCACGACGATGTAAATAGTCGTCAGACTATTTACATCGTCGCCGCAGTGTCATTAGTCGTCGCTGTGCGCAAGAGCATCTGGCAAACGCATACAAATATTTCAACAAATACTTGTTTACTATCAACAATGACTCATATAACTTTATCCATAAACTTCAATCTCGCTTGCATACTATGAATTCGGAAAGATATTGGAAAAGCTTAAATTGTGGAACCATAACAACGTACAACGCAAGGGCCCCTTGACATGAAAAGTTAAGTGTGGTGTTAAAAGTTTTGGTGATAAATATCCATTGAAAAACATGGGAAAGAAGATGAGGACTTCGCGTAAGGCTAAAATACTCAGGATGTTGCTTTTAATTAAAATAATTTTACCTATTTTGTCTTTTTTGCTGTTTGTCCCGTACTTTATAGATACGTCGTACACGGTCTAGTATGGCAATACGAAAGTAAGGTAATTGCCCGACTCGCATTCAGTGTATTACTTTACTCTATGAGTCAGGCACGCGCTCTCACGTCGCAGCTACACTTCTCCAAAGCGTACGTATTTTAGTTATTCCTGTGCGAAAATGCCTTCCTGTGTATTTAGGAGTTGCAGAAATTACACGGCAAGTGTTAGAGACAAGAAAAACGTGTCATTTCATTCGTAAGTACAGTTTTCTTTATTAAAATATTAAGTTTTCACGTAATTCGATTTTGTTGACACGTAAAGACTAACAAGCGAGATGTAATCTGTTTTATGCGTGAGAGTGAAAGAGACAAACTTAGCGCGGTCTAATGTCGGCCGTTGCCAGGGGAGGTTGGGGTAAATTAAAATATAACGTCATGATCCCAGAATTCATTAATTTTGTTTATGACAAATAATATGTTCTAACATTAGATACAGTTAATACAATTTATTATATTTTCCATTTTAGATTACCTAAAAATGCTTTAATAAAAGAAAAGTGGTTAAATGTAATCAGGACTCAAAGACGCGAAGATGATTGGTTGCCTACTAAATACTCTACAGTGTGCTCTGAGCATTTCCTGACAAGTGATATTTATATTACAAAAAACAGTTTACGAAGACTGAAAAAAGCAGCAGTTCCTGTGATTATGGTAAATTAGTGTTTTCTGTGCTCAATTGTGATACCTTGATCATATTATAAAATTAATTATGATACTATTTGTACTTTATATTAAATAATATATAGGTACCCAAGGTATCACAAATATGTATGTAGATATATATGAATATATATATTATAAGTATATGTATTGTAATTACCAATTCCACCAACGTAGTATCGATCATTTGGAAAAGTGCGTATTACGTGTGGTTGTTGGGCATATACCTACATAAATGTCCGGTATAGGTCAAGATTTCATATTTATTTATATCTATTTAAGTATGTATGTAGGTTTTTTTTAGTCAATGTCAGTTTGCAAGTAGTATTCTTGAGATAAACTCTCCATCTGCATTTTTCAATGCACCACCTGTATCATCTCTGTTTGACCCTCATAGTTGACTGGTAGAGAATGCTTTTGGCATTAAGTCCGCCATTTGTACTACTTTCGTCTGTGTAATAAAGTATAAACAAATAAATTTCATTTATTAATATTTATTTATTAAGCATACAAATTGATGGTGGTACAAACGTAATAAATATTATTATAGAATGACCTGAGCATTTATCATCATGATTAATATTTATGTATTTATCAAATTAATGCTCTTTGTTTCAGAAAGAAGAACAAAATATCGTATCATCACCGTCAAGTTTGCAAGGCGTTAATCTATCCGACGAAGATTCGATTTTTGATACCCCTCGAAAAGCATTTTTAAAAACAAAAGTTAGAAAAATTTCTTTAGAAAAACGCCGACTACAGTTAAACAATTATAATTTGACTAGGAAAAATAAAAGGCTCAAAGAAAAGTGTAACAATTTACAGCAAATTGTGTCAAAGCTCAAAAATAAAAAATGCTTTACAATAGATCAGATTAGGGAACTGAATCTTAAAGCTGAAGCCGTAGATTTTGCTAACAGACTGGTTCAGAAAAGCAAGTTTAAAGGCTTTCGTCAAAAATTTTCACCAGCATTACGAAAATTTGCAGTCACTTTACATTACTATTCTGTAGCTGCTTATAAATATGTTAGGAAAACATTTAATGGATGTTTGCCACATCCCCGTGTCATAGGTAAATGGTATGAAAATAGTTCTGGTGATCCTGGTTTTAACAAAGAAGCTTTGAAGGTTTTAGAGAAAAAGCACAAAATTAGTGGGAAAAGGCTATTGTGTACGTTAGTTGCAGACGAGATGGCTCTTCGTCACCAAACCACATGGACTGGAAATAGAACGGCTGGCATTGTAGATTATGGCGCAGGTTATGCCAAATCATGTGATATAGCAACTCAAGCATATATGTTTACCTTGGTCTGCTTAAACGAAAGCTGGAAAATCCCTGTGGCTTATTTTCTCGTGAATGGGTTGTCAGCCGAAACTCGAGCAAGTTTATTGACATCATGTTTAATTGAATGTTACCAAGTCGGGGTAGACATTGTTGCTATCACGTTCGATGGATGTGCGTCAAATATAAGCGCAGCCAATTTATTAGGTTGTAACTTAAAACATCCAGGAAGTCTGAAAACTACTTTTAAACATCCAGAATGTGATTTGGAGGTAGCAATCATGCTTGACGCTTGTCACATGATTAAATTAGTACGTAATTCATTTGAAGCTAAAAGACTTATTTATGACACAAGTGGAAAAGAGATACGTTGGCAATTGCTTATTAATTTAGTTAAGCTTCAATCAAACATCGGGCTACATTTCGCAAACAAAATCACTCCTCGCCACATTCATTTCCGAAATGAGATAATGAAGGTTAAATTAGCAACTCAAATTATGAGCATGAGTGTTGCAAACGCACTTAAGTTATGCAATGAGATTTTAGAGTCTTCACTTTTCGCTAACACTGAAGCCACGACAGAGTTTATAACTATATTTAACAATTTGTTCGACATATTTAACTCAAGATCTTCTGGTTTATACGGGTTCAATAAGCCACTTTCGATAAAGAACGCCGATGAAATTTTTGCATACCTAGAAAAGGCCAAACAGTATATACTAGGCCTAAAAATATGGATTAAATATAAACGTATTAATCGTAAGCGAATTCAAATGACAGTTATAAAGAAAAAGATCGTTGAGACCCAAAACAAAACAGGATTTTTGGGCTTCTTAGTATGCATAGAAAGTTTAAAACACTTATACTCTACTTTAGTAGAAGGGCAGCGCTTGCGATATATTGCGACTTACAGGTTATCTCAAGATCATATTGAAATGTTATTTGGTGCAATCAGGCGACATGGAGGTTATAATAATAACCCTAATGCAATTCAGTTAAAGGGGATTTTCAAAAAAATCCTTCAGCACTTGGAAATGAAGTCTTCGTTTTTGGGCAATTGCGTGCCACTAGAAGATATTCCTGTGTTATCGTGTACATCCGCAATTGAGAAAATTAATTCTTCTGTAAGTAGATCGAACAACGAGGAAATGTACTCACTTGAAGCACAAAATCGATGCGGAAAAGAAACTGATGACACTCTAAAAATATACGAAAATGTTGAAGTGCTTTCAACTATATTAAATCGCGAAAGTGTCAGAAAAACCACAGACCAGATCATTGGTTATATTTCAGGTTGGGTATCCAGGAAACTAGTTAAATCACTTAAATGTGATGTATGTACTAGCAGTCTACTTTCTGATACAAAACTGTGGTTTCATAAATTAATCGTCCTGAAAAATATGGGCGGACTTTGTTTTCCAAGCGAAGATGTTTTTCAAATTTGCCTAAAGTCAGAAGCGATTATCAAACAGTATATCAAAGAAAAAGGTCATATTATACTGCCCGATCCTAAAGAGATTGTAATGATTAAGAACCGGATTTTAAAGTCTTTCTTAAATCGCAATGACGTGTTTTTGTCCTTGAATTCTCATTCTTTAGAGCAGCATCCAACTTATAATCACAGGCTACAACTTATGCGTGCTATAATTGAGAAGTTTACTAATGTACGCATACATTTCTCACATAAAAATAATCCAGATTTGAAAACTAAATACAAAAGACAACAAAGGAATAAGTTAAGTCTATTTGAGGGTATATAATAATAACCTATCCTATAATTCACCGAATTAATATTATTCCATGATTTGATTGTTCAAATTAGTAATTAGAGAATAAATGTTGTACATCCTAATTGGTTTTATCATTTTCACCACTAGTAAAATCACGATTCCACTTTTCCCAATCTCCCCTGTATCGGTAAGTTACGCGCTCGCGCCAATGAGCGCTCAACAGCAATCGATAAGTAGCTTAGAATGTATATTCATCTCCTTCTAACGACAGGAATGTCCTATCTATTGTCTTTATCTTAGAGCACAATGTCATCATAAACAACTGTACGTACGTACTTACTACTTGCGCTACCTTACAATAGATTATTGTTAGTGTATAACGTGTCTATCTTTTTGAATGTCATTGTTAAAAATGAAGAAAATCTGTATGCTGTCTTTCAAGACCCTTTGATAAATGTAAGAAAAATTTGGAAACAGTAACTTACATAAAAATGGCTTGGAAGATTAATAGGTAGTTAGGGCAGACACCCAGTAAGCGAAAAGTTGTGGGTTCGAGTCCGAGTGGGTAAGCAGTCAACCTGTATTTTCATTATAAGTTAGTTGGAAGGGACCATCAGTGCGCGGGTCTGGCTCGCACTCGCCCTGTTTTTCAATTACGTGAGGTACACTTACTTTGGCTATAGGTATAGAGGATAGAGTGTTCTAGATAATTTCAGAGACTTGCCAGCGTTTCTTGGAACATGAAATTTTACTACAAACAGAGCACACACTTAACTCACAACAAATGTTTATAGAAACCGTTAAAATTTTAAATCAAACGTATTGAAATCACAATACAAAGACAAAGAGCGAGTAGACGCGCGAAGTATCAAACGTAATAAATAATTCTCCCGCCTCGACAAATGAGGTCATGTGTTTCTCTTTTGCGTTTTTTTCCACATCCCTCGGGATCACGTGTCTATTTCCGTTTCAAAGCGAACGATTTGCTCTTTCAAATTTGGAACATGTTCGCTGTTTAGTTATAGCGCCTTAGGGATCATTAAATTCGTAAACTGAAGGCAGATGTCAATGGCCAAGCATCTGGAGTTTGAGTGGGTAAATGAATGTAATTATTTTGACACGTAACTTTAACTGATTTAAGTGTATTGACAGGTTCCAATTTGAATGGAAACAACTTTACCATCGAATCTCTTTCTTCTAGTCTAGTGATTTTTTTTTTATTATGATCTGATGTTAGAGTTCTCTAAGCCATCTATTCTCCCATGCCACTTGCAACTAGTGTTGCCAGGTGTCCCGATTTGCGCGGGACGTCCCGATTTTCAGGGGTGTGGGGACGCGTCCCGATTTGCACCTGATGGGGACACTAAATGTCCTGATAAATCAACAAATTTGACAAAAATTGAAAAAGCGCTCTAAAAAGCAAGCATCACATTATTAGCGATGATACCTAGCAGCGGTCTAGGTGGCAAGGGTATAGCTTCGTTTTGTTCTATCGCTCAGAGAAGCGACCGCTTCGCGATCTGCGCTTTACTGAATCAGTAGATCTTCATTCGTTCATTCCTTGAATCAACCATTAAAAAAATAATCTACAAGACAAAAACAAATGACGTATTTTTTCTTGTGGTAGTCCAGTTAAAATAAAATATGTCAGATTTTTAAGGCACTTAGAAAATGTCCGCCAAAAATAAAATTTATTTGATACGGCCTCCTAGCAACACTTTTTTCACGCGATGCGCATCTCATTCATTCATTACAATAGTATTCATCAAGATTTTGATTTTCCCTTCTAAGATAATATGAAAGGAAAATCAAAAGGCTTAGGACCGTAAAAATTAAAAACTATGCTGCTAAAAATATTTTCTAGTAAAACTCGACCTACATTTTATACTTCATAAACGGGCTTTAATTGCGATTCTGAACGCCTATAAAAAATGTTGAAGGTGATAAAAAAGTCATACTGTATAATACTACCGGACCCCGCGAACTTTGTATCGTCTTATATGTCACTGTCATCAAATATGGCAGGCTTGGAAAAATTTATGTTAGTATGGGAGTATAGAAAAGTGTTGTTTTTTGACTATATTATCAGGCATTTTTTAAAACTTTTCTCTGCGTTAGAAATATCTGTACTTTAAAAAATATTTAAAAAAATAATTTCTTAAATCGGTTCAGCTGTTCTCGAGATTTGCGCTTAGCAACACATTTAGTAATTCATTTTTATTAGGGTTCCGTAGCCGAATGGCAAAAAAACGGATCCCTTATAGTTTCGTCAAGTCTGTCTGTCTGTCTGTTTGTCTGTCTGTCCGTCTGTCCGTATGTTACAGATTCTGAAACTCTTTAAAAATTACACACTTCTGAAAAATTACACAGTTGAAACCTCGTAGGTAGGTGTATCCTGTTGACCGCTTTAAGATTCTCAAACAAAAAATTTAAAAAAATGATATTTAAAGGGGACATATATTTTATATACATAGAACAAAAACAAAAAAAAAATACTCAAACATAAGCGTATGGGGTATCTAAATGACATAAAGGTTCCTAGAACCATATTTTCCAAAAGTCTAACATTTGGAAGATAGACGCTTCTAAAATGTTAAAATGAGTGTGTCTCCCCCCCTCTCTAACTTTTAAACTAAGAAAGTGATTTTTTTTGTATTATAAAAGAATAACTTCAAAGTTACTAGGAATATTAGTTGCAAAACGCAATATATAATTCCAAAAATCTTGTCTTATTTATCGTCCCGATCTGCAACCCTAAATCCCGATTTGTTTTAGCTTCTGCCCCGATTTAAAACAATTCGCACCTGGCAACACTACTTGCAACAAAAGCCAGGACCAATCCGAAGCACGATATGACTCACCCACCCTTTCAGATCGATGCCAAATTAGAAAATCGAAACTGCACCACTACGCCAACCTTATCATCGCCATCAAATAACATTGATGAACTAGTTGTACCAACATTTACACTAGAAAATTTTTGTTTAAGGCGGGACTCGAACCCGCACATGCATACCGAGCGCGGTGCTTTGTTCAATTAAGCTACAGAGACATTACGTCACAGCGCCAAGTTATCAAGTTTTTTTTTATCGCTGTAAGCCAGCGTAGTTTCATCTAATGTTAGAATTCTATGTCAACTTGACTGCAATAAAACTATACTGCTGCTATTTGTGAAAGATTACACAATGCACAAAACGAACTATGCTAATCTCTTTGACGATAACTTTACTTTAGACGATAGCCATCCATTACCACGCTTTTGTACTCCGACCTATTTGCGTTTAAAGCAAATAGGAGTTTGACCTCAAAACCGCATTTAAAGCTTGTAGCCTAGCTCAATAAAATCAGCCAATTTTGGTTATAGACTCATGCTTACTTTTTTCAAACATACTTGTGTGTAACTTACATTTTTTATTTTATTGGTGGGCTTGCATGTGTCTTTACATTAATCCCTCCTACATTAATCCCGTTGCGAAGAAGCCTACTATAATACCAGTTTACCCAGAAGCATACTATTTACTGTAGTTTAGAAAATGTTGGGGTTGTAGTCATTCGGTAGTCAGACGCAGGCAGGGCGTTGCACTCATAAATAAATGTTTTTTTTTTTTGGTTTTTTAACATAACGTTGATTTGATTATCAAAATCTCTATATTATTAGGTTAAATAATCTAGTGATGTTATCTTTCTCAAGTCGGGATCTCACACCGAAAATTCTTCCATGTTAGTGTAACTGTAAAAGTATCAAAATTATATGTAAACTTACACTCATAAGACTAATAACACTTATAAGATAATATAATATTTTTTAAAACGCTATTAAACTATTACATTTTAAATATCTACTTTATTAAATAATTCAGTTCTTATGTAAGTGATGTGATATAGAGAATAAAACTATACTTCGTTGTAGTAAGTACCTAACAAGGTTTCTCATTGTACAAGTTATGCTTTAGATAGTTTAAATTATTTTTATTGTTTAGTCAATAGTTGAAATGACTGCAAAATGCACGATTTATTTGCATTGTACTGTTTGATTAGGTCAGGCTACATCTGCGTAGACGAGAAACAATCAAAGCTAACCTTGGGAACACTTTACGAGTGTAAGTCGCTTTCAGCTTTGCCCATAAACACTCAACAAGTGTTCTTTGAATGCTTGTGGCTTGGCACGTGTTTGATATTTCGAGTCATTGGAGGTGTAAAGTGATTGATAAAATACTTACATTTTAACACCTGTTGACTTATTTTATTTAATTATAATTTTACGGGATTGTGTCAAAAATTTTCTTTATTATCCATCATCCATTACCAGGGTAACGCCCACGTCGGCTACTTGCTTAGATAATATTTTTTGTAATGGTAAAGTGTTAAAAAAAACCATATTGAATTGTCTAACTTCAGACCATAGTGGACAGGAAGCATCATTTGAGCACCATCGTGTCCCAAACATAGTAGATTATGTGTATAGGCCGGTTACTATTAATAAAATAGACAGATTTAAAGCAAAAATTGAAAATGGTGTTAATTTACTAAAGCCTGGTAGTCAGAATGTTGATCAATTATATGAGGGCCTTTTTGGTTTGGTAAAAAATGAATTTGATAATCATTTTAAGCAGAAAAAAGTAAAAATTAACAAACAGAATTGTAAGTTTAATGAATGGGCTACACCTGGTATTTACAAAAGTAGAAAAACATTATATGATTTGTATAGTCTAAAAGCTGAATCTCAAAACCACAACATTATAGACCATGTTAAAAAATACTCCAAATTATTTAAAATAGTATGCGCCAAAGCAAAGTCAATTTATCTTCATAATTTAATTTCGGCTTCCAAAAATAAAGCGAAAACTACTTGGAATATTATAAATAAAGAAACATGTAGACTAAAACCAAGCAATCCTGCTTACTCTCTCAAATTAGGGGATAAGTTAATAAACACGAGCACAGAGGTTGCGAATACATTTGAGAATTTTTTTTCAAACATAGCTTCCTCCACTACTGAAGGGCTTGCTTCTTCCGCTGATCTAGCTGAATCCCTTCTCAAGTCGGCTGTCGATGAGTGCAAATTTTCATTTAATTTTAGACATATAAACCCTGATTTAATTATAAAAACTTTTAGAGAATTGAATATGAAAAAAACTGAAGATCTTTGGGGAATTTCCGTTCATATTATCAATACAATTATAAATTCAATAGCCCCTCATCTCGCAATAATTTTCAACAAATGTATTGATGATAGACAGTTTCCAACTTTAATGAAGTTTAGCAAAATTATTCCATTATTTAAATCCGGCGAGAAATGCGATCCCGCTAATTTTCGACCAATATCTATCTTGCCAGTACTAAGTAAAATATTTGAAATAAATTATGTTTAGTCAACTTTTATCGCACTTTAATTTGAATAAATTATTACATCACAATCAATATGGATTCAGGAAAGGTAGAAATACCACTGATGCGGGAGTAGCACTTCTTAAACACGTATTCGATGCTTGGGAGAGTAGGTTAGATGCTATAGGTGTTTTTTGTGACCTGTCAAAGGCATTTGATTGTGTGGACCATAAAACGTTAATTAAAAAACTCAGACATTATGGTGTTTCGAATGATTCGTTAGATTTAATTAACTCATATCTCACAGGTAGAACACAAAAAGTTTGCATTGATGGAACTGAGTCTTCAGGGTCGGCCCTTATCATGGGTGTCCCTCAGGGATCAGTATTAGGACCCTTGCTATTTTTAATATACATTAACGACCTTCCATATTATATGTATAATCTTTGTGAGATGGTATTGTTTGCAGATGACACTTCAATAATTTTTAAAATTAAGAGGGGCGAATTATCATTTGACGATGTTAACAATACCCTCTCTAAATTATTGCATTGGTTTGCTACGAATAATCTTTTGCTTAATGCAAGAAAAACAAAATGTGTTAAATTTACTTTGCCTAATGTAAGGTTTTCCGCCACAAATGTTATTGTAAAAGATGAGCCATTAGACACAGTAGACTCCTCTACCTTTTTAGGTATAACTGTAGACTCTCGACTGCAATGGGGTGCTCATATCAGGTCTCTGTCTGGAAGACTTAGTTCTGCTGCTTATGCTGTGCGAAAGATAAGACAATTGACTGATGTTGGAACGGCAAGATTAGTATATTTTAGCTACTTTCACAGTATAATGTCATACGGTATTTTGTTATGGGGCTCAGCGGCAGATATTGAGTCTATTTTTATATTGCAAAAACGTGCTGTGCGGGCTATTTACGGCCTTAGACCCCGTGACTCTCTAAGAGAGCTATTCAAAGAGATCAACATACTAACAGTTGCATCTCAATACATTTTCGAAAACATTATGTACGTCCGTAAAAACCTCGAATTTTTTGTCAAAAATAGTGACGTACACAATTTCAATACCCGAAATAAAGATAAACTTGCCGTTCCAGGATTCAGACTGCGAAAAGTAGGTAATTCGTTCATGGGAAATTGTATCCGTATTTTCAACAAATTACCACTATCAATTGCTGACCTCCCTGTACATAAATTCAAATCATATATCAAAGTTGTTTTAATGAAAAAGGGCTATTACACTATTGATGATTATATAAATGATAGGAACGTTTGGCTTTAAATTGTATCAGCTCGCACTGGCATATATCTTATGTAAACATGTTTATTTAAAAAGAGGCTGACAATAGTGACCGAGTTTCTTGCGCTGCTTCTTCTCGTCACTAGCCCACATTTGTCCCGAAGCAGTGGTAGGTTAAATATTGGGACGTGTAAAAGCGCCTCCAGGGGCCTATTTGCAGAAATAAAACTGATTTTAACTGATTTTAACTGATTTTAACATCGAAAAATATGCTCAAGAATAAATCGACTTAATAACTGACAATTAAAATATCACAGTCAATTGCTGACCTACCGGATTGTATGGATCAAAGCTATTTGATTAAAAAAAGAGTAATTTTACCATTAATGATTACATTATATGAATATAATAATATTCAAAAATGCAATTTTTTGTAAACAAAACAATATAAAAGCGGCTGACAATGGTGACCAAGTTTCTTGCGATGCTTCTCCTCGGCACTAGTTTACTTAGGTATAGTCCCGAATCAGTGAAAGGTTAACATATTGAGACGTGTAAAAGCTCCTGGTACATAGGTACATATTTTTTGAAATATATCAACAATTTTTGTTTTTATCGTTAAACACCTATATTTTGACGAAGTTGGAAAAAAATCTATACTCTTTTGGTTAATAAATATAATATTATATGGGTACATATTGAAAAATCGAACTCCATTTAAAAGTAACTTTTAAATAGAGTCCGATTTTTAAATATTTAAGTCTTTTTAAGATAGAATATTTGTAATTATAATATATTACAGCAGTAATTATGACAAATTCAGCAAGCTGTAATATATTATAATTACAAAAACCATAAAAGACTGTGACGTTGCCAAGTACAGCCCACGACCATCGACATATATAGACTTATTCTTGTTTAAATATTTTAATAAGAAAAATATTTGAAGTAAACATTTATTGAATTCCACTATCTTTTGATTCATCCGTTGGGTGATAAAAGAAGTTATGCCAAAGTGTTTTCGTTTCTCCTATGACGTAAATACAAGGAGTTACAACCAAGTAACTGCCAGTACGATGTGATGGAGGGGTGTCATAAACTACGGGCTTTTACACAAAGAATCGTAAATCTGTTCGCGTCCAAATAAAGTCAATGGTCCGTCAATATGAGTCATAGCTAGTTGTAAAAATATCAAATATTGGTTGTATGTTAAATCTAAATTTAAGAGAAAAGATTAGTAAATCATTTTTAACAAATGTGGTTCATAGTTTATCTTTAACTCAACAGCAACAGAAGTATACACACACAGTGAGATCACTACTCAGTCACAGATAAATATCGGATAAATTATATTATCCAATCACTTTACATATTATAGTCATTCAGTTTATTTAAAAGCCTGAAAACAGCTAGACATTACCATTCAAATCATACACTGTGCCTTTAGAGTGGAATAAGTAAGACCTAGACTATACTATGTTGACCTAGAGCCGTACGTATTTACGTTCAGAACGTCATGCAATAGAGTTTCAAACTACCAATCGTATAACGTATTCAGTAGTTTATAACCTAGATGCTTTATGCAATGCAAGCCATTGATAGTTGGACTAGTTTATAGAATGGCATACGTGTCACAAGTTTTTATATTAAAACATACTACATTTGATTCCCATTACAGATTAGTCAGCAGGCGTTAATTTTTAATACAAAGCTTTTGATTATTTATTGTTTTTTAATCAAGTGACAAAACTTGTAGCTGCACTATCTAGACAATTACTCTACAGCCAGTAGCAGCAAGGTTTAATTGTTTTTTTTTTCAGCAGAAAGTTATTTATTGCTTAAATGTGTTTGGCCTTCTGCCATTCATATTACGTACCTGATTATTCCTTGAACCGTTTATTTCTTAGAATTCAAAGTCACGACTCACAAACACATCAGTTACTTCCATCATCATCTAAGATCGTTACGCTAACTCTACCAGTGGTCTGAAACGTTTTATCTCATAACAAGCAATAACACAAAGTGGTATGTTTGACAGAATTACGATCCCCTCTGAGATAATGTTACTCCCCACCTATGGGTGTGATCTTTACTGCAATGTAAGTGGGGAAAACTACTAATATTATTATTGGTCTTAATATAATTTTCAGACTATTTAAAAAAAAACTTATAGATAACGCTAATGGTGATGTTGTTGAATGTCATGTGGTACAGGTAAGTACATCGAAATAATTGCGTTCTGTGGGTGTGAAAGTAGCTTCTTACGGGTGTTGTGAGAGGCGACCAAAGGAGTACTACTAGGAGTAGAAGACGGGAAGCAGCGTTTTATCTCAAATAACACAAAATGGTATGTTTGACAGAATAGCGATCCCCTTTTAGATAATAGATAAATAAATAGATACTCTTTATCGCACTTTAAAAAATATATAATGTTTCCCCCCCACTTAATGGGTGTTATCTTTACTGCAATGTAAGTGGGGAAAACTACTTATATTGTTATTGGTATTAATATATTTTTCAGAATATTTTATAAAAAATAATAATAATAAAAGGTAATGGTTATATTGAATTTCATGTGGTGCCAGTACATAGCAAAAATAATTTATAGGATTTTAAACTTCCTTGTTGCATTTTTTATACACTCATACACTTCACACTAACGGGGTTCAATGCAACGAAACTACGTTATTTAAAGGTAAATGGTAATTTACTTTCCCGACGTTTCGATCCGGTTGCACGAATCATGGTCGCGGGCAGGCTGAACTGTAACTTACCATTTACCTTTAAACAACGTAGTTTCGTTGCATTAAACCCCGTTAGTGTGAAGTGTATAAAAATATTTTAGTATTTTAAGCAATGATATTTAAAAAGTAATAGATATGTTACATGCGCTCTCAATATGCGTCCCTAAAACGTCACAATTGTGACGTCTTTTCAAATCCATGAAAGAGAAAGTAATTGTTCTTTTCACGAGTATGACAAGGACAAAATAAGAATTACGCATGTGTGCAGTTGTTCGCAAGCGGCACAGATATTTTGATAGTTTTGTAAGGGCATAACCTATCTATACTTTTTAAATATCATTGATTTTAAGGGTGTGAAAGTAGCTTCCTATGGGAGTCGTTGGAGGCGACAAAATGAGTACTACTAGTAGAAGACGGAGAGAGAGCAGCGTTTTCTCTCCCACATTGGCTGAATTGCAGTCTCCAACCCGCCTGCCAAGCGTGGCCATATGTCAAAATGATCCTTTTAAAGAGGCCTGTTTCAGGTAGTGACTGATATGAATTGATTATGTTCATAAAAAGTATGTCTATCATAAGATTAGCAACTATGTAGATATTAAATTTCCGCTAACTACTCGTATGTAGGTAAGTTTTCCTTTACTCACAAAGCTGAATTTAAAAGTATTCATTGTGTACTATGAAGGACTCCAAAATCAGGTTAGCGTATAGATTTTCCATATGAGAGCACCAAGTCAGTCTTTTAATTCTTACTGCAGAATAATTATATGCTTTACTTAAATCTTAAGGTTATACTCAAGCACGTAGTCCACCCAGAACATGTATAAAACAAGTGAATAATAAAAGTAAAAAAATATAACTTAACATAGATCATTAAACCTAAAAAAAAAAAAATTGTTGCTGTATTTAAGCTGCAGTATTTAGGTTTTCTGATTTATCTAAGATTAATGAAATATAGAAAGTAGTAATAGCTCAGCCTAAATATAATTTATAACTTGGTCTGTTAGTTTCAAAAATATACTCAAAGTATATGTATGTAATACCCAAAGTACAAATGAAACTCTTATACAACTTGAATTTCTTCGTGTCCCAGTCAACTTGGCTCTTTTATTATTTTTATACCGCACAACAGAATGGAGATGAACATAAGCAGAAGGCTCACTAAATCTGGTTAGTACATAGTTACTTAGTAAGTGAACTTTGTGCATATTATTGGTTTTTTGAGTTTACTCAAACACTATACCAGCATTTGAATTGAATATAGATTTAACTTACGATTAGATATCAGAGATTAACATTGTATTTAGGTAAGGATAAATCAGTTCAGTTATTATTCTGTCTAAATGTTTTAAACATTTACAGCACTTTACACGGGTGTAAAACCCAACTAAACTCGAGTTAAATCTATATATTTTTACATTTCATTTCAATTGTCTATATTAATTTAACTGAAAAATAAACCAATATATGAGGAGGACCACTTTGGTCTGTCTTATTGTCTGAACGTTTGTAATCTTAAAAAGTCACAATCCCACTCTCACTGACACATTGCATGACTGATAAAATATTGCAAAGGGTTTTAAATAATTTTATTTCGTGCCTGACTTTTTAATCATGATCACAGAAAATTATGACCGTGTAACTTGGTGTATAAGTTGATTTGATTATGATGATCTGTATTATGTTATAGGGGGAAAATATTTTTTCAATATGAGAATTAGGTAAAAACATACATCAATATGTACAGAAATAAAATCATTTGGCGGTATTGACGCAGACAATGCTATTTTAAGTAGTACTCGTAATTAGCAAAAAAAAGACAAATAGGAGAGACCAATACAATATCTACACATACACTAAGTTTAAAATTGAGTTTTTGGTATTGCATTGCATCGCTCTATGTAGTTACACCAACACTGCATTTTAATGCTATTATTTTTGCATTAACTGATAATGAGCAACAGTATTTACAGCAGTGCATAATTATGGGCTATTTTTTAACTATTTAAAACTATATTACTTGATTTTATTAATATAATTATATTTTTTTAGACATGCCACACTGGGCCATGCAGAGCCATCTAGTCCCAAACTAAGCAATTTCTACTAAGATTGTCGTATTGGCTACTAGACAACCGATAAACATACTTATATTTTTTTTTTGTAAATATATACTTATAATACATAGGAAAACACCCAGACCAGTACAAACAGACATGTTCATGCACAAAATATATATTAATCGGGTCAAAAAATTAAAGAAAACCCACTGTCTCTACATCTATTGTACCAACTTCCTAACTGAGACAGTGCATCCAAATGCCATTACACTGTAGTACACCCAGTAGTGGACATAAAATAGTGTGTAAAACAACGGACGAGGGTTTTATGAATGCTTCTTTCTGCCAACAATCGGGATGTAAAGTCGACATGCATCGTTTAAGATGGTTTCAGCATGAGATCACGAATATTATAGTTCTTGGCCAAACGCGGTATTCTTGGGGAGACCGGTTATTGACTTTAGGGATAGGTTCTGGCACAATGTTTTTATTAGCTTCAACAAATTATTTGCAAAAATAATACTCGTATGTACTCGTAATTGTATAAAACATGCAATTTTTTTTTTTAGTTTTGTCACTATAGTAAATTATTGCAAGTCCTACCGACTATCAAATATTATAACGAATTGAATTCATTTAGATATATTTTTGAAATTGAATTAAACTTGATCGAACTTGAATATTGATTAAGTATCATACAAAAATACATATTTGCTATTTTTGATACATACATAATATTTGAAACAATTGCTATTAGTGAACTAAATACAAAATTTGGTTAAGTAAAATAAAGAACAAATTACTTTGCAAATATTTGACCATGACAAAATGGAATACGATATGAAATATGGACAAAAACCTTTTCAAACAAATTAATCTTCAAAAAGTTGATCCTGTACAATTATCTAACTACTGGTCGCGCTATTTGTACGAGTTTAGTAAGTTTTTCAGTAACCACTTTTAAATCTTGTCTGCAGATTTAGTCTGCTCAATTTATCATTCAAGCCACATTTTCACTTAAAATTGCTATTTATGTCTACTCGTGAATAAGTAAGTAGTAAGTATGGTAGGCCAAGAGAACAAAGTACAGTACACGGATCATATAAACGCCTTGCTTCCCTCTTAAATAACAAAAAAATATTAAGGGTACAAACAATTTAATGAGCTTTTTTTTAATGATTTGGAAATACATTTTTTAATTAATGCAATGACTTTTCTTTAGAAACTTCGATGCCCAAGTCAGACTATCATAATGCTTGTCCGGATTTTGCTTATAAAGTTTGTGCAATAAAGTATAAATAAATAAAAAATAAAAATACTGCTCAATTATACCGACAAACTATCTTAATGATCTTTGTTAACGTCTTAATGAAAAATGGGTTACATTAATACTAAAAACTAAAATGAAATCATAACAACATTTTCTTGTAAGCCAGCCAAGTGATAGACAGACGTGTTTACAAACCGTTTCGTAATAACTAATGGCTCATTTTGTCAACTGTGTTGATAAATAAAATAGGGCACCAGTGCAAAATAGTCAGTAGCTAGACTCTCAAAAAATATATTAAGTTAATTATTACAATGGTAAATATCCATACAGTATTTTTTATTAGAAAAAGTGGACTATACCACTACAATGAAGTAATACAAAAAAAAAGGTACAAAACCTTTCGTCTTGTAAGCGTTAACAAGTTTGATTTGCACTTGGTTTTAAAGGGTCTAATGTTGGCAATACTGAGTGACGTCACGTTTTTCGACGAGACGACTTGAAGACGGACTACGGACATTTCAAATGATCGAACTACTTTTGTGTTAAGTTTAGTTTGTTAATAAAATAATGTTTTTAGTTTAGCTATAAAACTGATTGAGTTCTTAGATATAGTTCATTTTAATACAATATAGTTTGTTGTTGAGTATTCACCCATTTTATTTCACCCTCAGTTTAGAAAAAGTTAACAATAATTTGCATCGGTTGTGTTGATTAAACTTATAAATTTTGCATTTAATTTTTTATAACAATAGTTACTCACGTGGTGCCGGCACATAAAAAAACACTACCCCTTTTCTACAGATGTAGTAGGAGTACTGCCAGAAGAAGATAAGCAGCAACGTCTTATCGATGTTATTGCTTAAACTGCGCTCGCCAACCCACCTGCCAAGCAATTTAGAGAGACCGGTGTCCAACAGTAGAAAGATAAAGACTGGTGACGACGATGATGAATAAAGACAGATATACAGGGTGAAATTTTAACCACTTTCCAAATTTTGATGTAGCAATCTACGAGGCAAAAAACCAAATGACGTATTTTTTCTTTTGGTATAGCCCAGTACAAAAATGTAAAGATAAAGCACTTTGAAAATGCCCGCCAAAAATCAAATAAATTTGATAATGCATCCTAGTAGCACTTTTTTAACGCGATGTGCATCTCATTTATTCATTACAATACTATTCATAAGTTTTTGTGTTTCCCTTTATACCATAACAGGTCTGGGACCGTAAAAATTGGAAACTATATAGCGAAAAATAATTTCGGGTGACAACTTGATTTACATTTTTTACTTCATAAATAGGCTTTAAATACGATACTGAACGCATATAAAAATTTTGGAAAGTGGTTAAAATTTCATCCTGTATATATGTATGTTGCAGGTATATTATTAAAGGTGTGACATTTAATTTTCACTAGTGACATTATAATTACACGAATTATTGTAAATCGTTTGCATTACTTACAATTTAACTGACTAGTTTCAGTGCCTCATAATTTCACTAGACCGATACAGTGAAATTGTAAGACAGTGATATTTTGACAATAACACTGGTTTAAGATTATCAGAGCGATCTCTAAACTAATGTAACCTAAGTTTTTTGACCAAATCCCTGCGACATATAGACCTTTGGCGTTTATAATTACGATCAAGATGCTTCTAGTCACGAAATAAAAATAGGTTCGGAGAGAAGGTAAGAATAAAAAAACAAAAATACATGGCAAACGAAAAATAATAATTTTTAAAAATTTTATGCCAATCATTGAAATCAAAGTACATTTGGACTTTTCATCAACTTTATAAGGCATTGTAATTATTACCAATCATTATTTTTAAAACAAAATTTACATTGACGACTTACTGCAGGTGAAAAAACTTTACTGCAAGCATACCGTTCAATGAATCAACGTATCCAAGATTACGTGATAAATCGGTTTGCAGCCTATATTAACTTCGCTTCGCGGATTATCCCCGACGTGAATAAGTTGTGCCATGCCTTTTTGTTCAAGCCGGCGATACCGTTAAAATGTGTCGTCAAGTGATCATACATCCACGACAGTTCTTAGTGAAATAAATGACTGCATTAGCACTACCGTTTAGTAATTTATGTGTGGCTATTCGATTTAGAGTAGGGCTTAGAACGAGTATTGTGTAGTATGTGTGGCTATTCGATTTAGAGTAGGACTTAGAACGAGTATTATAGTCTGTTTTTTTTTCTTTAAATACACGCGGTATTTAATATGGTTTTTCCATCAGTACAAAAAAAAATGCACTAGTCGTTACGGTGTTTTACCATAGTGCTTGATACGATTCCGAAATACAGACCTTGAACTTCAGAGTTCGAAAGTTTGAAGAATTACGAGTACTTTTGTCAAAAACTATAAATGAAAATAAAGAACTAAGTCATCTTTCTTTGTTACGGTAGACTTTTACTGTTTTATTACCTAAATAATGTACATATTCAAAGTGTATCTAATTTATATAATGTGTCCCATAATAAGTCATATCAACTAAATGTCATACATTTCAGCTGGGTGAATTTTGACACGTAATTTGATACTACGGTTAAAACTTGTTGTTATATACTCCGTAAAACTGTATAATATTTGGTTCTATCTTATCAAATCTAGCCTCAGCAGAATACCACTGCTGGGCAAAGTGAATCGTGCTTGGAATAGTAAATTTCGAACCTAATGAAATAAAATGTGTCTATGTTATTAACATCTAATACCTGCTCGCTCCTGACCATTTTTTGAAAACTTTTTCGCCTCAAGGTAAAACACAGCTGAAAAACTATTCAGAAAAATAAAACTTTACTTTAAATTCATCAACTATAAAAGCAGGGATATAAACCCAAAATTAACGGCAGACAGGATTACATAAACCAAAACATCGAACGCTGAAGTCTCAAAACGATACCTCACATACCTTAACTACCAAAAGCAAGCCGAATCACCCATAAAAGCGACAAATTTGTGTGCGAGACTCAATAAATTAAATTCATTAAAAGTTAGTCACCACGAACAATGTTTGCGCTAAAATGAACCCTAACTGTGTAAAATAAGGGCGACAGCAAATGTTTGATTTTTATTTCCATGTGAATTCTACCAGCTGGGATTTCTTTTATGCCGGCCGCGCGGTTATTTTCAACTTTAGAGACGTATTAATGAAAGTAAACTTTTTAATAGTGTCGTAATTTAACAAGTTATTTAGTCGATAATTTCAGTAGTCGTTTCATTAATTTAAGAGCGTAATATCGATAAATGCCTTGGAAGTTATGCAAACTCGTTGAATTTTTCGTTTGTTGATAATATCCACAAACAAAGAGGTACTTTTAATTCTTTTTTTTGTAATTGCAAGTTTTCAGAAGATTTCATTATTTAAATTTATGAAATTTTATTATATATTGTCAAATTAACGTTATACAAAATTATTGGAAACTTTTAAAACATAAGTTAATTTTTTTAGCATACAAATCACAGATTTTATATGTTTGATATTTTTTTGCATTCATAATTCGTTGCCAAATATAGAAATTTAAATCACAATAGGTTACACATTGACAAAGTCTTGTGTTCAAATTGTTTAAATTGAAATAGCTATAATATTCGCAATTTCAATTACATATTGTATTTTTTTCCCTCAATTAACTTATTTGTGTAAGATTAATGATGAAATGAGTAATTACTTATACTAAATGATCTATTTAATAATTACTGAATTATTTCAAATTAACATCATAATTCACAATGCCTAGAAAATGTGAATAAGTAAACATTTTTATAACCCTTACTTTTGTAAAAAAAGTTTAATAAAAAGTTAATAACAACTACTGCATAACTACGAGTAGTATTTATTTTAATTGTTTACTCTTAGTCAAATCTCTTTTATCGATAAGAATTTACTTTAATCTCCCCCTTACTATGCGTAGTCTCGGACATCGTCGAGTGGCGCTCAATGTTTCATTCGGATCGTTTTATTCGCATTGCCGTGAACGATTTATTGCGATACGCCGACACTTGTACACGTCGCCAAAAAGCTTAATTTGCGTCATTAACTTGTCACTAATTAAAACTGTCTCGCGAATTTGTAAAGTTGGCGAAGTATTAGTTACTTGAATTTGATTGAAGTAACTAATATTTCGCTAACATTTCTAACACCCGTATTCATAAACAAGTAAAAGTAATTACTTGACTTAAAGTAATTACTTCAGTGACAATAAGTATTCCTTAATCAAGTTATTACTAGAAGTTAGAACTATCAAAAGTTAGCATTGTCAGCCAAATAATGTGACTATTAATGGTGACCCATTTCCTTCACCTAAGCACTAGGTAGTAACACCTAAAGTTGTGACTTTCTTAAGCAATTTGTAATTACTTCTTTATAAATACGGGTGTTAGACTTAAGTATTTGCTAAGTTGTAAAAGTCGAAACCACGTTCAGAAGTATTCGCAATTAAATCTTAAAGATCTTGGTTGGCTGTGAGCTAGCATTTAATGAATACTTAATGTTTATTCAAAAGTACCTAAATAACAAGGATTAGAAAAAACTACTTCAACTTTACAATCGTCAGAAGTTAATGAATATAATTATTAATTATAACTAAAGCGTTGTAATGCATGTCAAAATTATTTCCACTTTCCGCGGCAACATCCTATCGCTTTGACCAAAATTCTACCACAGCACTGAAGATGCTGATTCCGTTTGATTTACACGAGCGGACAGCTGCGTCTTTTTGTCGAGCTGTTAATGAAGATTTGTAACTGTCCGTTTGTTTAAGTGTGGTCCACGACAGATCGCTGAGGAGAGTTCTTTACCATAAACCTAAAAAGAAAACTGTGCCCGCATAATTTATACCCTTCTTTGAACTGAGGTTGAGACTATTTCCAGATATAAACACATGTTCGCAATGGAGTTTACGTCTTTATAAAGAGATTTAATTTCATAAAGACGTATACACTAAAACATTCATCAAGCCCAGACAGACGAGCGTCAAGGCGAACGAATTAATAAAAGGCTTGCCCTTTAGCATTACAATTTAATGGGAAACTAACAAGCGTAAACAAAAACACACAAAACAATACAAAATTGCCTCGGGCTTTCAAAGATAGCCAACTCCAATCAATAGAGCACCTGCTAGCCTGCTTTAACAGATCTCCACTTAATTTAATATTAAAAGCGAAAAACTTTTCAATTTTGCTTATTACCTCGCGCCCCAACTTTGTTCAAGTCGTATTTTGTTTTGAAAGTTGTTGCATGCTCATGACAAGTTGTGTATTTCGCGGGAAAAAAATTTAAGAGACGGCCATCAACACGTAATTGAGATGTCAAAAGTTGTCTGATTTTACTTGCAAAGCGCGTGGCGATATGAAATTTTTCGCGCACCGAGATCGTTCGGCGGAAAAAAGAGAATTCGATATGAGGAGAGTGTGCAATCAGCACCCGACCACAGCCCAAACATATCGATGTGCCAATGCACTATTACCTTTGAGTCAAATCTTTTTCACGCCTCATCTGGTTATCATCACTTTCACCTACTCTTATTATTATGAAGTAACATTTCATCAAGGTATGAATAATGGGAAAATTGTGAAGTTTCAGGACCTGTGCAGTTGATGAAAGAGTTTCACTGTAATTTGGCGAGTCTTTGGCTCAGCGTAAGGCTCCTAAGCTATAATGGCTGGCTAGCGTGTACCTCGTGCGTGGACAAAGCGTTAAACTGTCGTCTAATGGCATAGGTAGACGTATTTGAGGTGAAAATGCCGACCCCGATCAAGAGAATGAGGCCGCCATAGGGTGAAGAATATTGCTTCAAATTTTAGAACGTTATGTGTACCGTATTGCAATGGTGTAAGTCGACCAAAAGTACTTCAAGGTATGTAATAACTTTATGTAATTAAAAGTATTTTACTAAATACCGATTTTTCTCAACTCATTTTTTTCTTGAGCAATTCAACAGTGTCATATAAATTTCATACTTTGAAAAATTAGCAAAAAAAACTAGAATGTTGTGTCGTTTGTATTTGTACTTTGACCCGACCTACATTCCGCCAGTGTTATTGTGCATGCGAATTTTCGCAGACTCGCTCGGATTGTCCGTGTCGTTGATTGGAGAAATAATTAAGGTTTAATTAAAACTGGTATCGGTTATTAGAAATCTTAAAGAAAGTTATGAGGATTTAATTAAACAAGAAAGATAAATATCTTATCATCGCATTGAGTATAATTCCGTTGAAACACCCATTAGTTCACCTAAGGAAAATAATAGAATGTACGTCACCGAAAAATTTTAAATTTCGTCAGTTCATAATTGAACATCGATTACAATCTAACCTAACCTAACCCACCGTTTTAGTTTATAATCTCACGCGTTGTTTTGTAAACTGACAAATCTCACAATTTTACGGTGACATAATATACATAATACAGTGTATATCGATCGAAGTTTCGATACATTAAAATTCATTCTTGTTGTTTTAAAAATATGTTGTTGTAAAAATTATATCACCACGCCTCTTCTTTCCATGGAACTCATGAGAGGCGACTGAAAGAGTGCCACCTGATGAAGATGGTTACCACATCGCGTAATTACAAACGTAGTGATCTTGGCACAATCCTCCTTTGGTGAGACTCGTCTAGACGTTGACTGGTATAGGCTGGTAATGATGTGATGAACTACACCTATAGTATCATGCGTTTCATGGTCAAGTATTCTCCAAAAATTAAATAAATTGCTTAAAAAAGTAGTTTGTTGAATGACTTTAGCCATTTGAATCGCTTTTATCCATCCATTTTCTTTTATCCAGATATTGTTCTCGTTTGATATTGTTAATCATACATACCAACTGGACAGAGCGCTTTATTCATTACATAACTGATACACTACTAGTTATTTCTTACGGTTTTGAACAGACATTCTAGTTTGAATGGAAATTTTAACTATTTTGTGAAGAAAAGTACAACCTCAATACTTTAAACTGGAGTTCAAAGTTGCGCTGGTCTTATTCGGTATAATCAGTTAAAGTTTCTACTGTAACACTATTTTTTCAACTGTAGAGTGTTTTTGCTTAATCTATACAAATAAACAAAATTCAAGTGTCTGTTCATAATTTTAAATTAACATCTTTTTACCAAATGTATTTAAAAGTATTTTCGGTAGGTACTCACACAAAATAAAACTTTGTCTGTATGTTTGTTCCGGCTAATGTCAAAAGTGGCTGGCCTAAAACTTTCACTGCCAGATAACATATTATCATGAGCTTCATCGGCTACTATTACTAAAAAAAAATTTTTTTTTGTCAATAAAAATGTGGATGGTACATTTCAAAAATCTTTTAGTCTACGCAAACTTATTCACGGGCACAGATAATCTCGAATTCTTGTTTTGACTACGGAACTCTTAAGCAAGAATATCACTAATTATCGTATTAATATTAAATATCCATGGGTAAATAGCGCTTGTAATTATATTTAATGGGTCTAACATGACTAGTAAGTAAACACTAAAGTTGAGTCATTCACCATACAAAGCCTAATAAGAGTTCGTTCACACAAATGGAACCAATTAAATCAAAAATCAGCAAACGCTAAACACTCAAACGGGGGTAACGACGTCTTTACCAATACCATAACTAGTTGAGCATGGGCATGTACAGTGGGCCAAATAATGTGTATAATGTTGCATGCAATCATGCATTGAAAATAATCTCCACTGAAGTAATAAAAAAAAACTAAAAAACAATTCAGTAACTAATAACAAAAGACCGTTTTTTAAGAGTTGTTTTATTTTTACAGTTTGTTATGTGAATTGTAAAAATATTGTACTACTGTTAAATGAAGCTACTAAATGTTATAATGTATTTACAATAAAAATAACTTATATCTATTAGTGTTTTTCTGGCACATTTGGGATAAGAGTCGCGCGAAAAGGTCGTGGTATTTTTTTCTTCGTGGAATATGACGTCTTTACAAAATAATGTACTATTAAATTTTAATTTATTTTATTATTGGAACTAAGAAGTTTTATTCCAACTACATATAATAACTAATCTTACACTCACATCCATAACATATTTTCGATTAAAACATATTTTATAGATTACAATTTGTTCTTGGTGTAAACGAGTTTTGAGGCAGTTTTTATTAATTTGTTTTATCTTTAAGATTTTCCAAGCGCCCTTTGACTTAATCATTAAAACCTTATTTATTTCTACTAAAGTGTGCCCCGTAATGTTGTATTTTATCCAAAAATAGTACTGATCACGACATTCACGACTTTCAGAGCCCACACACAAATCAACGAGAATATTTTAAACCTACAGTATATTATTTGTATTTTTCCCTTTTCAATATTATTTCTATAATACGTTTTTATGCCTTTTTGCAGTCCCATAATCAAAAAGTAAAAGAAAAACTTCGGTTTATTTCTTATAAAAAAAATAACAATTTTACTTAAAATTAGATTAGGTAAATAGTGTTTTAGAGTAACTAAGAGTTCTTGTACTAGTGAGAAACGAATTATACAAACAATGATTTTGTACTGTGGGTATTCTTAATATCTTTAGGTCTGACTGTACTAGATAATTGTTGAGCAAACAATATACAGGTAATGAATGCTTTGTTGTTGCCGTGTGAAAAATAACTGAAATAGCTCGCCATCTTGTATCGCTTGAGAAACAATAAAGGTGAATCTGTAATAACGATCTTAGCTGGTGTAGGTTGTAGGTACAAGCCGACCATGGACTTCCTGAGTGGACTGTATGCGGACGAAAACACTTGTTGATTTCTTCAGAGTTTATTTCTTTTCTTGATAGGTGACCGTGAGAGCAGGGACAATTTTCGCCTGATCACGTCCTATTCTTATTTACATTTCTTAAATTAGCCTAGTGACTATACAAAATTCGTGATTTTCCTTCACCCCAGTACCTTTAAACAACCATACCAGATCCTACCTAATACTTTAGATATTGTAAGTGGAAATAAGAAACCGGTTTGCTATTTTATTGAAATAAAACAAGCCCTGCGCTAATACATTTCCTTATAAACTAAGGCCCTAACAGAAATTACGTTTATTGTGATAAAATATAAAATCTTTACATACATACATATTCAAAGCTAAAATAATACAGTAATAAGGTTAATTACATAAACTAAATATTAAATTAAACGAGATTGACGTGTGTCCGTAACAGTCTCCCCCCGGTGCAGCGCTGCGCAGTGCGGAACCTCTTCATTCTTCTACCGGCAGGACAGCCAATCTCGACGTCGGTCGACGAAACACGCCGCCCTTGGTCCTTACTTCAACATTTCTTACTCCTCCGTCTGGTCCGGGATGAACACGTGTGACGACCCCTCGGGGCCACACGTTGCGTGGAAGCGTGTGGTCCACCACGATGACTAGATCGCCTGGTTTGATAGCGACCTCGTTGACGTCACGAGCCCCTCTTCTTGGTATGAGCTCGGGTAGGTACTCCTTCAGCCATCTGCGCCAGTACTCGTCGGCTAGACCTTGCGCGGCCCGCCATGTCTTCCTCGACGATTGCTCACACGGCCCGGTGATGGGTAAGCCGTGCGAACCACCCAGCAGGAAGTGATTAGGGGTTAGCGCCTCGGGATCGTTAGCGCTAACCGGTACATGTGTGAGTGGTCGAGCGTTCATGGTGTGCTCGACTTCCATCAACAGCGTCAGTAGAACTTCTTCTTTCGGCGCCTTCTCGTTAAGCGTGACACGTAGAGCGTTCTTGACAGAGCGTATCATCCGCTCCCACGCCCCGCCCTGATGTGGTGCTCCCGGTGATATGTAGCGCCAGTCTATGCGCTGGGTGAGCGCGAAGTCGCGCAGAGCCGGTTCCCACTCCGCCATTGCCATACGTAGCTCGCTGTCTGCGCCCCTGAAGTTCGTCGCGTTGTCTGAGTACATAACTTGTGGCCACCCTCGCCGTGCTCCCATGCGCCGTAGAGCCATTATAGCCGAGTCGGTGGACAGGCTAGCTACTAATTCTATGTGCACGGCCCTTGTGGTGAGGCAAGTGAAGAGCGCTCCCCACCTCTTTTCATGTCGGCGGCCTATAGTCACTGTCATTGGCCCGAAAAAGTCTAGGCCACAGTTTGAAAATGGTCTAGTGAAAGCTTCTAGTCGAGCTCGTGGTAGATCTCCGAAGACTGGTCTCCTTGGCTTCGTCTTCCTCATGCGACAGAAAGCGCACTTGTAGGCTACAGCGCGTACAGTCGGTCGTAGTCGTAGTATCCAATATCTTTGTCGTAGGTCGTTGACGACGCGTTCGTTGTGCGAGTGGTGGGCGCGACGGTGTTCCCTATTGCACAACAACCGCGCATACGGGTGGCTGCCGTCCAATATTACGGGCGTAGTATCGGGGGCAGACACACCCGCTGCCCTCGTACGTCCTCTAGCCCGCAACACACCATCCCCGTCGATGAATGGATCTAACATCTTAATACGACTGCTCGCCTTTATGTTGTAGCCTTTTCTTAGGCGTTCTAAATCTTCGCGGAATGAATCTTCCTGTGCTTGTTTCACTAGCCACGTCTCTGCCTTTTCTATATGTCGTATAGTCAATTCTCTAGTACGTTTACGACATTTCTCTATGAAAAGTAATACATATGCCATTGCTCTCACTAGACGTTCATAATTCGAGAAACGTCTCGCATCTGGCACGCTCCATAAGTCATTTGTAGTTACGTTACATATGACTTCGTTGTTTTCTTCATTATCGCCGTCTGCTGTCACATTCGGTGATGGCCATAGCTCTTCGTTTGAGTATAGAAACGACGGTCCGGTGAACCATCGGTCTTCTCGAGACTTTATATCGTAGTCGACTCTCGTTGCGTCGTCGGCTACATTTTCTTGCGTCGGCACCCATCTCCATTGGCTAGGATCGGTCAACTCCGTAATTTCACTCAGTCGGTGCGATACGTACGGGGTGTAACGCACTCTCTCGTTCTCTATCCAATGTAGAACCGTTCTAGAGTCCGTCCAGTATGTAACTCTATCGGGTTGCCATCTGTGCTCTCTCGTTATAATTGACGCAAGTCGTGCGCCGATCAGACACGCCTGTAGTTCCAGCCGTGGTATCGTCTGAGCCTTTATCGGCGCTACCTTCGCTTTAGCGGCGGCTAACATCACTCGTTTCGACCCATCTTCGTATTCCACGACCCAGTATGCGGCCGTAGCGTAAGCAGACTCGCTGGCGTCGCAGAATACGTGCAGCTGCTTTCTAGTCACTCCCCCCGTCTGAGAGTATAGACGGGGTAGACGCAAACTGCTTAGAGCGTCCACACCACTCAACCATATCTGGAATTCATTGGCTATTTCCTCGGGTAGCGCTTCGTCCCAGCTTGTGTCTAGGCGCCACACCTTCTGTATTAGTATCTTCGCTCGGATGGTGTAATAACTCAGTAGTCCAAGTGGATCGAATATTGACATGACTGCGCTCAGTGCTTCTCGCTTCGTAGGCGTTCGTTTCAATGTCTTCACTTCTTGCGGCACTTTGACTAGCACCGTGTTAAAACTTAGTTCGTCGTTGTTAGCGTCCCACATAAGTCCCAGCGTTCGTCCATATTGAGTCATAGCGGCACCGAGCTGTTTCGGTGTCGTGGCACGGCTATCAATTGGCAGCTCACGCAACACGTCCGGCCCGTTTGTATTAAAGGCTGTAAGCGTGAATCCCGCCTGCGCGTGTACATGACGAACTTCTTTGATGACGTCACTTGCTTCTTGTTGTGTATCGAAACAGTCGACCCAGTCGTCCATGTAATGGTTCTTCGTTATCGCTTCGTGTGCTCTTGGGTACGTACTGGCGTGTTTCTGAGCGTTGTAATCACGTACGCTATGTGCTAAAAACGGTGAACTCTTCGCTCCGAAGATCATTGAAGTCATTTTATAACGCTTTGGTGGTGACGTTCTGTCGTCGCCTCTCCATAAAAACATTTGCGCCGGCTGATCTCTTTCTAAGATTTTTATCTGTAGAAACATCTCACTGATATCCGCGGTCACTGCTATGGCTCTTTCTCGGAATCTAAAAAGCATTCCCGCCAAATCTCTCAGTAAATCGGGACCTTCTAGTAGTGCGTCGTTCAGGCACACTCCATTGCTTCTAGCGGCAGCGTCGAACACTAATCTCAGTTTACCGGGTTTGTTCACATTGGTTACTGCGAAGTGTGGTAGATACCAAAGCCGTGGGCTATCTATCTCGTTGTCTTGGCTCTCTTTGGCGTAACCTTTTTCAAACATATTATTCATCTGTTTCGTGTATGCTTCTTTGAACTCTTTCGATTTGTCCATCTTTTTCTCGATTGCCATGAGTCTGCGCCGTGCTAGATCGTAGCTCGGTGGCATAACATTCACATTTTCCTTCCATGGTAATCCGACTTCATACTGTCGTTTGACATATCTTACTGAAGTTTCAAAGGCTTCTTTGGCACGAATCTCATCTGGATTTTCACGTTCTTTCTTTAAGATACCCAATGAATCTATTTCAAAGTGTTCTTTCACCATATTGTGTAACTCGTCATCCATGGCACGCGTCGTGCACTGAGTTAAACTTTGCTTGCCGTTGACATATAGCACAGTATTTTTCTCCTTTATCACATGAGACGGCGCTATTCCATGAATCACCCACCCCAGAGTGGTAAGTGATGCTACTGGTTCATGACGTTTGCCTATTAGCAGCCTTCTGCTGACTATCAGGTGCCAATTATCCGCGCCGATCAGGATACGCGGCTTGGCGCTTACATAACATACGTCTTCATTGTTTAGTACACGCATGTGTTTATATCTCAAACAACTTTCATTTATCGTTTGTCTATGAAGTTGAAGATTCTCCATTGTTCTCGCTCTCACCGCGTGCTTCTTATTGCCTTTAGCGATGATTTGAATCTCCACTTCCGTACTTTTATGTGGCACGCTCTGTGCATTCACACTGCAAATGTGTAAGTCTCGAACTGGCCCTTCTGCGCCGACGTAATCTGCTAACTCTTTATCGATCAGTGTAATTGTTGACCCCTCGTCAAGTAAAGCGTACGTACGTACTCTACCCATAGGTCCTTCTACAGTGATCGGACATACTTTTAACAATACCTTGGACGCGTCTATCGAATGATTGACAGATGCGACCACCTCTTGGTTTTGTTCTGGACTCTTGCTGTCCCTTTCTAATGTATGTTGTGGACTCTTGCTGTCCCTCTCTGACATATGTAGCATTCTGTGATGACGTCGACCACAACCATTCTCATTACATACTTGCGCTTTGCATTTGAGACGCCGATGTCTATCTGATAAACATAGAAAACATAATCTTTCTTCCTTTAACCAGTTCCATCTTTGGTTAACTGTCATAGCTATAAACTTTTTACACAGTGACATCTCATGGTCTCCACCGCAACACAAACAGGGTTTCTTTTGTGCCATCCTCCTTTCTTCGGCTGTGACGTACACTCCCGTATTTTTCTTTCTTATGTTTGTGTTCGGTTTGACTGACACGACTTCTCTTTTTGTAGCGGAATAATTCGACTGCGGCGTATATGCGTAGCGTAGCGCTTTGTTAGCCTCTTCCATTAGGAAATGTGACAAAGTGATTATCTCTGGCTCCGAATAGCTTGAGTATTGTACTGCATAGTCGCACCATCGAGATTTCAAATGCGGGCTAAGTTTATCAATTATCTCCCGTGTTAGCATTGGATTTCTCAGGTATCCTCTGTTGTCTATGGAGTCCAGCGTGCAAACAATATTCTGTACTTTGATTGCAAATGTATTCAAGTCACTGGCAGTCGGTCCTAGGCGCGGCAGACTCTTCAATTCATTTAGCGTTCGATCAATTATTATCTCCGGCCTTCCGTAGCACTGTTCTAGAGTTTTCATAATTATGTCCGGATCGGATGCGTATGATAATAAAGCCGCTACTGCTTCTTTGGCTTCTCCTCTTAGACAGCTTCTTAATCTAGCCAGGTTCTCAGCTTTAGTGTATGCGCCTGTCATGGTTGATTCTTGCATTGCTGCCTTAAAAGAAAGCCAGTCTGTCGGTGCCCCGCTAAATATCGGCAATTCTATTGCTTGTCGTGGTGTCGGTCGTCTTGACATGATTTTCTCTAATGTTGCTGCGAGTACCTCCGCCCCGTCCATCTTCATTCGAGGCTCTTCCTCCTTTTTATTCTCTTCCGGAGGTTGTGATGGATTCAAATGACGGTTTCTAACCATCTCTGTCATTTGAACATCTTTCTGTCTTTGTCGCTCTTGAGTAAGAATGTCGCAAGGCTCCTCTGTGGTGGGTAGCTGCGTTTCTTCGCGACGCCGGGACTGCGACTTGTCCAGCCAGTCGTCCACTCTGGCTTGACTGTCACCGGCGGGTATGCTCTCACGGTCATCGTCGTCGGTTTCCATAATTGTAGCTATTTCATATTCTAATCGTTTTTGAATTAAGCTTTTCTCAAGTGCGGCGAGCTTCTCTGCGGCCAATAACTCCGCTTGTCTAATTCGTGCGGCAACGCTTGACCCCCTCGATGACGGTGCCTTTGTCCGTGGCACGTCTGTGTCGGCGTTGGCATCTTGACGCTTTGCTATCGGTGCTGGGTCCGTCTCCATAATATATCCGCCTTCTGCGGGTACTTGACTCTTTGATGTTTGCACCGATGGCGATGCAGGTGGCTCTTCAAAATCACATCGTCTTGAGTTTTCCATTGCTTGACTCCCGGCGGCCTCAGCTTGTCTTCGCGTTGTTGGCATCTTCTTACTTGCAGCCCCTACTCCTAACAATCCCGGACAGGTACGCTACCGTGGGGAGCCTGTCTGGGGATGGATGGTCGTGCAGGAGTGGAAAGGGAGGAACCACCCAGCAGAGAATGTACGCAGCCGTAGGGTGCTCTGTCCTGGCTGGAATCACCAGAACCCTCAGCAGTGCCTACAGTCCGGCCCCTACGCTTGCGCACACCGTACTGGCGTGGTCGGACTAGTTCGTAATCGTTTGCACGATATACGGCAGCTCGTCCGTTGACTGCACCGCCTGGGAACGGCGTTAACTCAGAACAAACACCGTTTGACACCGTTAGGTGGTGAATGCCCGAGCCGCGGTACACCCGCGTCTGGTTACACTTTCTTCTCTTCGTTACACGATGAACGGTTACGACGATGTTGCTTCACTGTTGCACTGATCTTCAGACTGATCTTGATATCTTGCTGGCTTCACTTATCCGGATCGCATGGACCAGACCTTGTAGGTTGTAGGTACAAGCCGACCATGGACTTCCTGAGTGGACTGTATGCGGACGAAAACACTTGTTGATTTCTTCAGAGTTTATTTCTTTTCTTGATAGGTGACCGTGAGAGCAGGGACAATTTTCGCCTGATCACGTCCTATTCTTATTTACATTTCTTAAATTAGCCTAGTGACTATACAAAATTCGTGATTTTCCTTCACCCCAGTACCTTTAAACAACCATACCAGATCCTACCTAATACTTTAGATATTGTAAGTGGAAATAAGAAACCGGTTTGCTATTTTATTGAAATAAAACAAGCCCTGCGCTAATACATTTCCTTATAAACTAAGGCCCTAACAGAAATTACGTTTATTGTGATAAAATATAAAATCTTTACATACATACATATTCAAAGCTAAAATAATACAGTAATAAGGTTAATTACATAAACTAAATATTAAATTAAACGAGATTGACGTGTGTCCGTAACAGCTGGTTTTCTACTTTGTGTTATGTCATAATGTAATCTAAGCATCTATAGTAATTTTAATTAATGTAAGTATTTGTAAACAAATAGTTTTTATGATTTTGTTACTTACTATCATTACAAATACTATCATTGAGTAAAATTGTGAGTATCAGTTCAAATCAGATCACGGATCACGGCTTAAAGAATAGACATTAAAAAAAATTGCCATAATCGCAACACTTGACAGACGGTTTGTTTTCCGCAACTGAATATGGCCGATGGTAGAGCGAAATTGTTGCTGCTCTTCTTTCTCTGGTAGTACTCTTAAAGTTTAACATCACGACACCCACAGGACGAGTTGGGGTGCTGCTATTCTATTCCCTCTATGCTTCATAAAAATATGTATTTTCAGAAAAAAAAGAGCACTTCTCTTCAACGACTACATTTATAACATTATACATTTTCACAAATACGTTAGCAAGGTTCGCTGATTTTAATCATTTTTATTTGTCACATAAGGTTTTGCTCAAATATATTAAAATTAATACAGAAAATTTAAAACTTACTAATAAAGTACCTATTTTTCCAATCAAAGAGAAACATTACGCAGTACACACGAATAAAACAACTCACCGCTTTGACGACACAAAAGGTATTGACTAAAAAAGACCCACGAAAAACGTATCTAATTTGGCGTGTTTTCGTTAACGAAAATTTCCACAGAATCTAGCAAACTCGTAAAATAAGCAAACTGAACCGCTACAGCCTGGGGTCGGATAGGCTCAGAAAAAGCGGCTCATCAAGAATGCATGCCCCCGTCCGGTTATGAGCGACTGTTCGCTCAGCTCGCCCGCCTAGTCACGTGATAAGGCTCTTATTTATACCGGGAAATGTTGTGTATGCAAATAAATGCAGTAGACAATATTTTTTTAACCACTGATTAAAAGAAGTGGGAAAAGAAGGGAAACGTCAAGCGGGATTTAAACACTTATATTATTATAAGTATGTTCGCGTTTAAATCCCATTATAC
Organism: Anania crocealis; assembly: GCA_949315895.1. Taxonomy (NCBI): domain Eukaryota; kingdom Metazoa; phylum Arthropoda; class Insecta; order Lepidoptera; family Crambidae; genus Anania; species Anania crocealis. The sequence goes on from OX438862.1 coordinate 14,443,122, forward strand.
ATTTTTAAATAGTCATGAAACGCGAAAGCACAAAAAGTAAAAAAAAGGTTCACAAAGCTTATGTATTTTTAGATGACACAAAGTAAAGTAGAGTGAAATATTGATAATCCAGAGTTTCAACTTCGTTTTCTAGCTAGTTCAAAACTTGTACTACAATACAAACAGCATTTCTTTAAATTTATCTACCTCAAAAAAATCGTTAATAAAATCTGAAATTGACGACCTACGTGGTAAACAGTACAGTGCACCACAGTTCTTCTGCGATCATGGCGCTTGCAACAGTGCCGAAATATCGGAAACTCTTAAAAAACAAGGTATGTACATGGTAGAAATCTCGAAACAACTAACTCTTACGATAGTGACCATGAAAGTTTAAAACAGTATACTACGTGGTATAGTTCTGCGTTCAATTTCCGGACGGACCAATGAGTAAAAAAATGTTTTTCAATATATATTATTATATTATGTTGTTTTCAAGTCAAAGTAACAGTCTATAATCATCCCACTGCAGGGAAAAGGCCTCCAACATTGAATTCAAGTTACCACAGCAATGATGGGTGTACTGGCATAATCACCACGCTTGCCAAATGCGGGTTGGCGATCACAAACCCGAGCAACGTTCGAAAATTCGAAACTTTTTTTGTTGCCCGACCCGGGATTCGAACCTGCGACCCCGAGATCTTGGCCCGGTATTTTAACCACTAGACCAACGGGGCGTTTATGTAATGTTTATGTTTTCAAGTCAATCCGACAGAAAGATACAAAATATTTCTTCACTTGCTAACCCTTCCCTCAAATGCCAACACTCAAACGAGGCTCCAAAGGTAATTCTCGGTCCATTGTGCAGGGACGCGCAGTAATAATGCGCAGTGGCAAATATTAGCACAAACCCAGACAGGCAGTAACAGCAAGAACGAAAAAAACGGTATATACAAGTTTATACTTTTTTGATTGTTGGCTTAGTCTGAAACGTTTTAATTTCCAAGCCGGCGTGACCGAGAGAGTAACGAAATAGTCAGTTTAACAAGACCTTAGCTAAATTTGTACAGTGTAAATTAGTAGACGTTTTTTGTAAACATCTCGCCTAATTAAAAGACAGCTATCCGTTTCAAGGCTGACATTAAAACGTTTTACCGAGATGTTAATTTCGCAGAAGTGTTTTTGTAATGAACTTTGAGACGACTTATTTAACGAGTGTCACTCAAATTTTATCAATGGTAACAGTTTAAAATGGAACTGAGTAATTTTATTTGAAAATATTTTATTTTAAGCAGGTTTCATTTAAGCAATGATAACATACTTGTAAAGAGTTTACTTTGCCAGTCTATCAAATTTTGTTTGTTTTTGATAACGGTTACCATTAAATCAAAGTAACAAATTTGTTTGTTCTCAAGAAATTTTGAAGAGAAATCTATTCAAATTGTTCCATGACATGGTACCTATTTTAGTATTTAGAAGTTTATGACACTCACCTTAGTTTAACTAAAAATCAATATAAATGAATAAAATTCTTTAAAAAAATTATATAGGAGAATACCAGATGTCAATATTTAATAAAACGATCTAGTAAGTACCCAAATTCCATTTCGACTTTAAACATACTAAATCATCTAATATTCCTATTTTATTTACAACGTACAAAATAAACAATAATTTATTAAAACAACAAACTTTCGTACCTCTACCAATTAATAACGGCGATGAAAAACAAAAAAGGAATTCTTAAAACGGATGTTGCGTGCGAAATTAAACTAAAACAAAGCACAGCTTCCGGCCTTAATGAGACGTGGAAAAACGCTGAGTTGTTTAATCTGTTGTCATCTCGGATGCAATTCCGTATTGTTTAATCTCTGCCGCTCAACCGAGCGGAGTGTTTGAGCTACGGTCCGAATGGAGAACTTGATCAATATGCACGACTAACTAGAAACTTTTCTTCATTTATTAACCATAATAATCATCTCAGCTTTAGAAAATCAGACTATTATATTAAAGACTTTTAAGAGATTGGAAGCTTTTTGAGAAAGTCAACGATGACAAAAATAAATATTTTATTATTTTAACGGAAGTGCATGTCGATTACTTAAAGGATTTTTTTTGTTCAGTTATACTTTCCAAGATTTTAATGTTACGTTGGGGAAATCCTTAAATTTTATAGGCATCTTTGACGTGTACGTTGAATTTTGAATTTCGACTTTAAACACTACAGTAGTTAACACTTATGATTAACTTATTTTGGTAGTGGTTAAAACACAACCTTTCTTTTTTTAATGTTCAAAAATTTTTCAACATTCTATTTCTATTTTATCTAACCAAAGTCTTGCTTGTTATACCAAACAAATTTTCCTCAGGCCTCCTAAATAATTCCAGACAAAAAAGATCAAATTTGAACACAAATAACATGAGTCCTACACGTGTATTAGCGTAGCAATGTTATTTTCCTCGCAACGACGAAAAAAAAAACAAGAAAATACAGAGGCGCATTATCAGAACACATTTTTGCCATCTAAGGAAGCGAGATAACATGAACCGGGGGTTTTATGTTGCAAGTTCTTGGCGCCTGTCCTTACGTTTATTAGAGTCCTTAATTAGATGGCAAGTTTATTGCGATTGCGGGCAGTTTACATCGTACCGTGTGAATATTTGATTGGGTGTTAATTTCACCGTACCAATTTTGAAATAAAATATGCCGCTAGAAATGCCGTGTGATCCGGCCTAAAATTCTAGTGCCGCACCTTTCCAGCAAATGAGTATTGAAAGAGAATACTAAAGAAGATAAATAGATAAATATACTCTAAATAATTGTTCATGACAAAATTTTAAAAACCTGAGAAAATTTTTAAATTAGGCGGCTTATCACTCATAAAAATTTCTTCCAGACAACCTTCAAAAGGACCAGTAGGAAGAAGACTGGTCAGCGTCTCAGTATCTCTACCAGTTGCAGATCTGTAATCTTCAACCCGTCTGTTACGCGTTTCAGTTTTATCAAAATCTTTAATTTTTTTAGAAAATATCACGTCCTAAAATCTTGTGTAGTTATGTATTTTTAATGCCACATTATAGAAAAAAAAACAAAAATTTTGATCAAAAATTAAAAACAAATCTTAAGGGTGAACAACCCTTATCACTTAGGGGTATGAAAAATAGATAGTAGCCGATTCTCAGACCTACTGAATATGCATATAAAATTTGGTAAAAATCAGTAAAGCCGTTTCGGAGGAGTAAGGTAACTAACATTGTGACACGAGAATTTTATATAAGATGAATATGGGCAACATCACATACATTGTTCTGACCCCAAAGTAAGTAACTATTTCAATCACTTGTGTTTTTAGAAATCAGAAACAATGAAAATACCACTACCCATCGATCGATATCGAGAAAATGTAGAAAAATACTTTTTTTCTACATCGACTTGTCCCGGATTCGAAACCGGGACCTCGGAGTAGGTGGTTACTCAAAAACCGCGAGACCACGGATGATGTTAAGTAGGCGGACTACCGCACCAATCCGCACATCAGAAACACAACATAATTTCGACATAAAAACCCTACTACTATCCTAAAAGAGCAATTAACGTGACTATCTTTATTACAATTTTGGCTCTGGTCCAACTATGGATAACGAAGCACGTCCCCATTCGTTCAGATGATTGATAGAGCCAGCTTAACACCTCGTTGCGCTCGTCTTGATTGAGTGTGGGCTTTTTGTTATATTTGATCAGCTAACCGATGGTCTGCCTGATTGGATGGCTTCAAAGTTAATTCTTAAACAAGGTGCTATTGTGCTCGACTGTATGTTAGGTGGTGACACACAGATGTTGCGGTTAGAAAACCATTTTGATATGTTTATGATAATGATTTACTATCGTTACTTTTCAACCACAGATAAAAGAGAAAGTATTTAATCCAACGTTTGTTTTGGATTCGTTAAATAACTTGTTCTAATGGAAATGAATAACATATTTATTATGTATTATGTAGTGCCTAAGTGTTACCTTCTTGGTATTCAGACCTTTTAACTACAGGGTGAAATTTTAACCACTTTCCAAATTTTAATATAGCAATCTACGAGGCAAAATCAAATGACGTATTTTTTTTTGGATTAGCCCAGTACAAAAATGTCAAGATAAAGCACTTAAATCATGTCCGCCAAAAATCTAAAATTTTTGATACAGCATCCTAGTAACACTTTTTTTACGCGATGTGTATTGTATTCATTCATTACAATACTATTCATAAGTTTTTTATTTTCCCTTTATACCTTAACAGGTCTAGGACCGTAAAAATTGAAAACTATAACGCGAGAAATATTTTCGGGTGACGGTTCTATATTTACATTTTTTACTTCATGAATAAGCTCTAAATACGATACTGAACACATACATATAAAATTTTTGGAAAGTGGTTAAATTTCATCCTGTATATTAATATATTTATTTTATTTTATAGTAATGTATTCGGGGTTAAAGTATGAAATTGCCGTTTTGTATGGACGAAATCGAGAAAAGTCATTTTTCCATACTAACAATTTTTTAGTTTTTTAAAAAACGCCTCAACCATTTTCGATGCAATTAAAGGTGAAAGTTAGGTGGTTATAAAGCTACGCATTATAGTATTTAAATTTCTGAAAATCAAAGTATATAATACAAATATACTTAATTGAAGCAAGAAGGTCAGCTGACACATTGTAAGGGGTCTTTTCAATGACTTCCTTTGAAGTAATAGGCACTAGTATTGCATTTTTTTTTAGTCAAAAGTTATTTTATTTAGTTTTTGATACAATACAAAAATAATTACGCAATAATACAACTATACTTAAGAGCTATAAAAAAAGTACAAAGTGGGAAAATAATCGGCAATTTCATACTTTAACCCCTATTATTAAAACAGTAATTTGGGTAACATGAACGATTATTATTTGAAATTCTCATTTAGTTTTTTCTGAATTCAGTCGATTTGTATTTATGATAAAGTAAAAATATAAATATAGAATAATTATTATATAGTTATTTTCATAATGTTTTTGCAAACTATAAAAGTGCTTGTTTTTGTTTGATTTCTGAAATATGGTTCAGATTGTTTGTACTCTCCTTCTTATTTATTTATTTATTTATTTTTGGAAGTTTTACACCTTAAATATTTACAATGAATAACAACATAATATTACTAATTCTATACCTATTTCAAATCTTAAAACTTTCTATAACAGTACAAGTTACCCACTGATATCCATTCTTCGTACCAGTATGTCCATTGGATAAGTGGAAGTAATAAGGTTGTCTATAAATCATAGTTTTTGTACTCAGTGAGCATAAAAACATCCATTGCAAATTGTTCTCATGTCAAATTGGCACGGTTTTGGTAAAACAGGAAGATAGATTGATGAATCAGTTATTGACTTCGAAAGCTAGTACATCCACGCTTTATTTGTAATCTCATAATAACAGTATGTTTTAGGAAGATTGATGTATTTTTACAGTGATTTGCCATAAACATTTCAATAGTAAATATCGTACCATGAATTGCTTAGTCACTTTGTTAATGTATTCTTTAATAAGAAAACCACAAATAGATGATTGTTGAATTTAATGAAATAATTTTAACTTGTCAATATTTTCGTTCTATTTAGGAAGAATATTTTAAAGTATAAGACATGTTAGTTGTAAAAAAAAATCATTCGTTGTTATTTTTGTGTGCCAGTATTTACATAATCCTCGAGTAAATGTGAATTACGAGTAGTTTGTCATCTTATGAATCACGAAAGGAAAAATAAAATAATTTCTAAAATACTACCACGTTTACAATTTTGAATTTTACAAAAACTATATCGAACTATGCGAATCGATGGACTGATGACCTTAGGAGAACTGTTGGCATGGCTGGCCAAAGCTCAGGACAGGGATTTGTGGCGTAACCTAAAGGAGGCCGACGTCCAGAGCAGACAGACATTGTCTGTTGATTAATTGATTGATATCTTGAACCGTAATATTTACCGGAAATATAAATTTCTCTGTGCTAAATTTCTTTATTTTCGTTGGCCGTTTTGGTATTACAGATTCACAAGCATCTATCCAAAGTCTCGCTTTTATAATGTTGGTAAGATAAAACTGTCAAGTGATAATGAAGTAATTGACAAAATATGCCAAAATTGCATCGGCTCACAACAGTCACAACTTGTTCTGGTTTTATGCTGAGTTCTAGAATTTTCTAAAGTTTATAAAAGTTCTTATTATATATGTCAATGTAATAGAAGTGAACGTTCCAGTACCTACCCGTCTAATTTCTGTTATCAATGTTCAACCATAGATTTATTCTACGTTTATGTGTTCAACTGTAAGTCTAAAACAATCAATATTTAGTAAAAACATTTGGCATTTTGTAGTAAATTGATCAGCTGATTGTACTCTATACGAGTACAAACATTTTTAGGAAACAAAATTGTTCACTTAACATTTTTAAAATTTCTCCGCATTATTGTACATAATAACTCGACCCATTATTTTCAAACTATCCCAATTTGATAGTCCGAATTAGCAGTCGTTAGTATAATGGTCGCCCTAGATAGAGCTGTTACAATAAATTTCTTAATTGCCCGTTGTCGGATTGCCGAGATTCTTAGACGGTGATGTAAAAGTGATCTCACTAAGAGCGTGTCAACGCGTGTTGCTAATACTTTGATAATGTTATGTTATGTTGTTATTTAATCATTAACTGATAACTGCATTTTGAAAGATAAACAAAAAATCAGAGGCCGCTATGTACAGACTGCATCTGAAGCTATACACTGGGGCATCTTAACGTCTTTGAAATAGTTACGAGATTGCAACAAAAATATGCAACTGTATGTACTTACAAAATAACAGCAAATTATTCTACAATTAACGAAAAAAACAGCATTCCCAAAAGTTACTTATTTGCACTCGTAGTTTTATTTGTTTTGTAGTTTAAAGCGGCCTCTGATTTTACGTAAATCTTATAAAAGTGTATTTATATTTAATCTCTCTAGAACTGACAAAATATTATAAAATTCATAAGATAAGTTTCTCCAATAATCTTTGAAAAAATGGCAGTTGATAATTATATATTTTTTGTATTAAGTCGATTGTAATAAGTTATGCTGTGCAATTTTACTGTAAATATTAAATATTTCAATGTTTTACATATTTAAAGTAAGCTAATATTGTAGAAATAAAACTGATTTTACTAACGTAGCATTGTTATCATCAACTTACATTAGTCACACTGCTGATTGCAGGTATCTCAATGCAAGGATTCTGCCATAATTGCCACGCATGGCAAGCTCATAGTGTAGGAAGGGCACATTAAATTAGCATATTAATTAAAATATGACATTGATTTGCTAGAAAACTGTTTGACAAAAATAATGGTAGAAGCAGAATCACTCTGAAAAGAAACACATTAAAAGTCTTAAAAGAGACAAACTTCTTAGCGTTCCATGGATTCACCGTGCGGGCGCCGGGTCCATCGTGTGGCAGAAAAAGAAACTCCGAGTTGCTCCCGGCATTTGTGACACGGGTTTAGGTTTAGGGCCCCTTAAACCTAAACCTTTTCGACGTTCATCAACACTCACCTTCACTACTCGTGTTTCTCTCCCTGTCCAGCCAAATCTGGTACGAACCTGCTAAAGCAGCTTTAGACACTCGCTCTAGTGTAGAACTTACTAATGGTGCAATAAAACCGAAACTCAAGAAACGTAAGACTTCTTTATGTTTTCATCAGTTCAATTCAATTTCAGTTATGTCACAAGCACTAAATTTCAATACATAAACAAAGTAAAATTCATAAAAATCTAGTTCAACAGTTTAAAATTCAGCAAGTGCAGTTATGTAACAAAAGTAGTCCGTTGCTGGGAGCAAACAGTGGGGTAAAAAATCCGAATGTTTGTGATGCAATCAATCAAACAATGCTGTGCCGGCCGGCCTGGTGCAATGCTAACTTTGAACTGCTGTTGTTGAAGCACTGCCTTTACTCGCAGCTTTGCTTGCTTCGATGATTTTAAAACCATTTTAGCTTTTATGTTTTAAAAGTGCAAGTGTCTTTTTATTCTATACTTTCCAGCCTACATGAGTTCTGCTAGACACAGACCTCTCCAACCGGATTTTTTAAAAGACAGCCATTTACTGGAAAACATAGTCCAGGTAGACATTTAAGTGGACTATGGACAGTTTGCAGGAGATTCACAACAGAAGTCTGGTCTAACAGTGAATTTAGAAGTTAATGATGATCATGTAGATAAATGGTTACGGCTGTAGCTTAGTCATTCGTCGTCGTCTGGTGTCCCTTATTAATTTTATCTCTATATTTACCTTTTAGAATTTGTTGTTATTTTTTCAACATAGGTATTAACACACCATAATTTCAAGAAAAAGCACGTAAAATGAATCGAACAAAAGTAACATTGCCAACTTTCGAACGGACGCGCTATTATTTATTCTATTTTTATTTGGTATTTCGAACGGTCCAATGTTTGTAGAGATTTGGAATGGATGTAAAGGTATGATTTTGTTTGATTGGATTTTAGCGAAAACTTTTGTTTTATTGCATCGAAATCAATGTGTTGTTCATTGATAACTGGTGTTAGTTTGTTTTTGATACTTTGGAGTTATTCACGCTCTTTATTAAAAAAAAATACTGGTTAGCATGAGTGTTGTATTGGAAATTTAGGGTGAACATCAAATCACTCAGTATGTGTGGCACCAAAAAATATTTCTTGTTTACGTTGTTACTAAAGAAGTTGCAATGATTTCAAATACATTTCTGCTGATTTATTTAAGTTTTGAACAAGTGAACGCAAATAAGAGAAAGAGAGAAAAAATAATATACACTAATTCAAAGTTTCTCAGTCCAGGTTCTAATTATCAGAAACGATCTCATTAAGATATTCTTTAGTTATATACCAGTTGAAATTGACTTGAAAAAGGTAGATTGTATGATTTTAAATATGTGATGGAAGTTATTACGGGAATGCAATCAATTCTATTCGGTCTGTTCCAAGCATACAGATTTTGTCTCGAATATGCTGCTTAATTTCCAATATTCCAACATGTTGATGTTTTTATAAATATTTCAGTAGCAGATACCTTGAGTACGTTAAAAGATATGAACTACGAATACTAAGCAGACATACGAAGCGTATAAAAAATGCAGTAAAACAAATAAGTTACAGACATTATTAAAATTGATTCTGCGGGCCGTGAGTGCAGTGCGCTTATACAAAAGTACGGTCCTTTCCCGCATTCGCATTTAAAGATGATTTGTTTAAAATACTGCAAGTACGCTGCGTGATGAATATCTCGGTCGTATATTGGAATAATGATCCTGGCTTGCACTGCATTCAATGGCATTTTGCATACAATATGGTAGATGGATTTATATTAAAATATGGCCAACGTCAGTGCCGGTTGCTAACAATAAATTATTCATCACACACAGTCAATTTTCGTTCAAGATAAACAGTCGGTATAAGTATATCAAATTCACAGATGCCGTTTACCCTCATAAATATTCAGATTACATATTATTGTTCTCGGGTTGTCGGTAATTAGATCGCCCACGAAAGGAAGCTGCCTTAATAAGATAGTAGCGACAAAGTTCTTAATAAATTACTTATGCTGTGCGCCCGCGCCGCTACGTTCTCTGTTCTCCTTAATGCATGTACATCATTAGAGTCGCATCGAATTATGTAGATTTCGCTGAATATCTTGATATTCTAGCTGTTGTCTTTACCTATCTAGATGTTTTGAATCCTGTGGTAGCGAGTAAGATTTTCTACCGTCAGTTAAATTTTTATAATTTTTTTAAAAACATTATTGTTTTGGTTTTACAATGTAAATTTAATAATTTTTTTAAGCAACCAAATTTGAGGCGTTTTTTAACAATTTCATGTTCACTGATTTGATTTTATCATCATGTAGTGTCATCTTCTGCCACTAGCCAAACTGCGATCGCCAACCCGCCTGCCAAGCGTGGCAATTTAATAAAAAAATAAATATTTAAGACATGCCTCACTGGGCCACACTGAGCCATCTAGTCCCAAATTAAGGTACTATTAAGTACCCTGTCGTATGGGGTACTAGACAACCGATAAACTTACTTATATACTTTTTTTTTTGTAAATACATACTTATAATACATAGAAAACACCCAGACCAGTACAAACAGACATGTTCATGCACACAAATATTTGTACTGCGCGGGGATCGAACCCGCGACCCATGGCTCAGAAGCAGCGTTAACTACCGCTGATCCAAATGGTCGTCAAATTATGACAATATTCTTCTTTTTGATAGAAAGAAGGATTATAAATAAGTTTAGGATTTTAATTCCACACGTGACACATGGAAAGCTGTGGATTACTATCTTTAGGCTGGTGATGATTATGAAGGTATGATATTAAAGTTAAACATGCTCCATAAAAATTTTGAAAAATTATCATTCCTAAACGTAGGAATTGTGTTTGTAAAAAAAATGTACCTAGTATTTTGTTGTGTACATGGTACTGAATAAATCACTTACTATTGATTCAATATTATTCTAAAAGACAACATTATTATATAAGTCATTTTTGATTTCTTAAATTTCACCAAATGTTTAGCTTATTTCTTGATTTTGGTTTCTTTTTAATAAGAAATGTTGGCCTTTTGCCGACTTTTATTTAAACTATCATTCCAATTTGAACACGTCTTGTTGACCTGAATAATCTTTGTTTAATTTCATGTAAATTTCACTAAGGTCAAATCGATTCTTTTATCGAGTTATGATTGCTGTATATTATTATCGAATGACGAATAACATTTTTTAGTGGCTGTCTATAAGACGAATGCCAACATGACCTCACAATTCATATCGGGGACTATAAATCAAGGCGCTCAAAACTGACACGGATATCTTATATTGTAACCTCTAAGACGAAACGAATACAACTTTTTTTCTCCGGATCTTTCTCGTAAGTGTTTGCGGCGGATGAATAGCAATAAAAAGTTTATTATTATAGCTCTCATGGAAATAAAATTGTGTGATCAGAGTCGTGTAGGATCGAGGCGCGGCAATCATCAGGAGATGTGTTCGGAGAAATTTTAGATCAACTTCAAGAATATCTATGTTATTTGTACTAAACGTGGTAGGCCACATATTTAGTGCACCAAAAATAATATCATAATTCAATATTTAATTTGTGCGCAGAACAAACTAAACGGACGGGCCTTTTATAATCTATGATTTTTATCGTAAAAGTCATCTCTTAAAGTGGTGGTAAAAGGGTTAGATATTTGTATGAAGAATCAATAATCAGAAAGATTGAAAGATAAAATACTCTTTATTGCACACCAATAAACGAAATTTTCTGACAATGCTCCTATTTTTCTTTGTCATATAAAATTGTGATATAAAATTTAGAATCCACTTTTTATATTTACGAAAGATAGAAATATTAATTGACTGCAAAGGCTTGGGTGTTTAAAAATAAATCCATTGAAAAATATTTTCACATTATTGCAAGAAAACTTTGTAAAATATGCATATTAAAGATAATTGCATTTAGAGCAATGGTAGTGAAAATATACTGCCCGTTTTATTTTTTTTATTTTTTTACTTTTATTTTTATTTTTATTAATAGGACAACTTACAAAACATACACAAGATTATAGTAATGTACACCTGTTATTAGAAGACATGATTACAGTGCTGTTTTAATTACAAGTTGCCACGGCATGCAATGAATACAGGAAATAAAAATTAAACATTATACAAAAATACTCAAAAATTTTACAGCTATTAAAACTAAAATAAACAAAAAAGACGTGTGGCACTCTGAGACTGCCGCGGTAAAGCTATTGCATAGCATTTTTTAGTAACTTATGCAATTATAAAACTAAAAAGTATCACCGCTCTGTGCCGGTCGGAGTGGGGGGGGGGTGTTAGGTTATTTTCGTTACGGAATTTCTGAATTCAGTCTCCACGCTCAAGGCCCGCGATAGAAGCTATGCAATAGCTTAATTTTATAGTTTTATGTATTTTCTAATTTTGACTTTTGTAATTAAATTTTTCTGTTATTTTGGCAGATATGGTTACCATTGGCAACCATACTGTCAAAATCCTTATTATCTTCTAAATTCTTTTAAATTGCGGAAATTCAAAATTGTTCGATCGTGCCTCGCCCCGAGTGTGTGGGTGTGGGTGTTAGATTATTTTCGTTACGGAATTTCTAGATTCGGTCTCCACGCTCAAGGCCCGCGATAGAAGCTATGCAATAGCTTAAAACCAATTGAACCCGTCCGGAGTCCGTGCATCTTCAGTATCTATAAGTCAGTGAGAGATAGCGGGTATGACTTTATGTGTGAGATTGCGTGTGTAGTAGCGTGTACGTAGCCTCGGATGTATGACGCGGGTGTGGGAGAAAAATTAAATTACAAAATGTTTTCTTCTGGCAGTACTTCATTGGTCGCTGATACGATACCCAAAAGATGAGAGAGAAATATATTTTAGGTCGAAACTTTGGTGTCAAAAAATTTACATATTTATTGTTTAATTTTAAATACCTTAAAATTTAGTGGCATAAATAAATGGATCAAAGTTATTTTTAAAAATAAAGCTTATTTCACATATTTGTTATAAAAATCATGTATTACTTCATTGCTGTTTCTACCAATTAATCGACACCTACTCTTGTAGTTGTCAATTAATTGGTAGATTAGACATATATATAGAGACATATGTATGGGTATTTTAACTCAAAAATGTGCTAAACATAAACAAAGAAAAATGCTTCACGATTCCTTCAAAGAGTGAACATGACAGATATTTTTTAAACATAAACATTCATCGACACCATAACTGCTGACTTTGTATTTTCTACTTTACTTCAGTTGACACAGAGTTGAACGTCGAAGTGCAAACGATGCTAATGCGAATAAAAAGAGGTATCCGCGTAATGACTGGCAAGTATTTGCAGCACTAGAAATACAATATAATGTGAACAAACAAATTGGCACGGGCTGAGCAGTGATAGATGGGTTCAGGACGTGCGTTCAAAACAAAGGGCGAAATGTTGGTTGCAATCACATAGCCTATTCAACATAACATCGAGCTACGAAGTGTTCGAGCAATTTAGAATTTTTTAACGGGCATTTCGAACACAAGTTTGAAGTAAAAATTGAACCATGCTGACATGCTGTCTACCTACTGCGCTGTTAGAAATTGCGAGTCATTCCTGTGATTCATTAAGCTTTACTTAAAACGATTAGAATGCTTAAATAAGAGCTTACCTTAATTAATTGTACTCAGCTTAGTTATAGTTTTTCAATGTTTAATATCGTTACCTTAACAGACAAAAAAGGCTCCATTACTTGAAACTTTAAGGACCAAAAAAAATTATCAAATTAACAATAATACATTGCCTTTAGCTTTTTCAATTTACACAATAGAAAGTATATAAACTTGAAAAAAAATTTTTTTTATTTATTTATTTTAGCTTAAAAAAATTTTCAAGTTTATATACTGATAAGTATTATAAGTGCAATTAAGTTGCTAAAATATCAAATAAAGTATATAAATAGCTGTTTCATCTTAACTGACTGTCAAACATCTGCAAAGATGTTTCTTTCGGGTGTTAAGGGTGCAAACTACTTACATTTGATGAAACAACGCTGGCTCACAGCGTAAGAATATGCTTGAAAAATTCGCGCCGTGTCGCAGTGTCTCGGTGGCCTAATGGTATGGCGCCCGCCCGGCATGCGAGGAGATGCGGGTTCGAGTCCCACCTGAGACAAAATTTTTCAAGTTTATATACTGATATTATAAGTGCAATTAAGTTGCTAAAATATCAAATAAAATTACATAATAGAGTTTGATAATAGTAAATATTACTTGTAATGTAATTTGTAATGTAATTTAAAATTTTTCTTATTCAGGTAGAAGACAAAATTTTCACGTAAATCAATTATTTTCGATTTGTCCTTTACCCTTTAAAATAATTACCAGACTATAACATTGACTTTGAGTCTGCAACAAATTGGATAAAAATATTAATAACAAATCAGATTATACCTCCTTGGCACATTCGATCAATGCAATAAATCCCACAGGAATTGATGTGGCGATAACCAAATTAATTAAAGTGGTATCTAATTTTGTTCACATGCATTTTGTGCTCTGATTTCGCGTAAACCACAGTGGTACGAGCAAAACTCATTCAGCCAATTAAGCGTGCCCTGTTGCAACCAATCATCGTTTGACACTAGTCAAATTGGAGTTTGAGCGATACAGCTTGATTGATACGAATTAAGGTCATCGACTGATTTATCAGCGCCGTGTCTAAGACAAGAGCGATGCTATGCGTAAGTGGCATTGATGAGGAGAGATTTGTAGGGAGATATGCAAGGTTGTTATGGAATGAGTGTAACTTCATAATTATTATGTTTAAAATCAGTCATACACAATATCTGCATTGTAACTTAGGTTTAAGAAAAATAACCCGTGGATTCCAATTGCGAATTCAAACATGATAATCAACAATTTTTTTTAAACAGTAACTTTTAATTATAACTGTATTATCCTGTATTTATAAATTGCAAATTCATTTTCCGTAATAAAAGAGGTTGCATGACCATGATGCATAATGTATGACCAGGTAGAATTTCGTTTTTTTTTTTTGTCGATAGTGTAGCTGGTCCAATATAATAGATTTTATTACAAAAACAAGAGTTTACAGCTTAAAAAATTTTTAAACCACATTAAGCATATAGTAAGCCACGAATTTCGATTCGGTGCCAAACAAAAAAATCAGCAAATCATCACGTACCTTTGTGCTGTATTTTTCTTTTGTGAAAACGGTTCTATTTGTTATTTAACGACAGTCACAGAAATTGGTTCACGTTTTATTCCTTTAACAGTTTATTTTAAATCCGTAAACAACCGCGGACGCAGACAAATAGTTTCCCATTTCTTCCTGAACTTTGCACTCAGATAATGCTAGTTCAACCCGCCAATCCAAAGTTCAATAAGTTAATATTACGTTCTATAAAATGCCTTAGAAAAGCGAAGGCTTTGTAAGACGTCAGCTAAAGGAAAAATGACCGTGAAAATTTAACTATCCATCATAATGCCAGGTTTTATTGTGTTCATTGGATGCCGGGATATTTACATGAATTGATGGGCAGCCAGAGGCTAACATACAGTGACCTTGGCCCCTCACTGTTCGTTCAGATAATTCCGACTGCAGAGCTAATAAGCGAAAAATTTACTATCGTCAATCATGAACGTTCTGTCTGTTGGAAGTCTGCAGTGATTAGTATGGCTTGGAATAACTAGCCACTGTTGTTTTTTTGTTTGGAACGTGAAACTTAAAATTTGGTCTTATTGAAATTTGGAAAAACATACTAGGTGTAACGGCAGATAGAAAACTAGGGATGGAAGTCTCTAAAATTAAAACATTAAAAATTTACTTCAAATAATGTGAAAAAACAACGCAAAATTAGTTACGATTTTTCAGTCAGTGCCAAACTAATTATTACCGACAGTAACCATGCATCGAATCAATAGTTACTATCGCATTTCGTACTTTGCACCTTTTTTTATTTTGGGTTCTTTGTCTATGAACGTTACCCTGTATATAATATTAATAACAGACTTTGAGGATAAGCAAATATTGATTACATTCTTTTTTGTTGCTTGCTATAATGTAAAAACTATTTTTTTTAGTTTTACGATAAGACATGAATAATCTTTATTCAAATCGCATATCACAATATTTACGACTACACAAACCCATGTCCACGTCTGTCCTTATGGTTTTATGTCAAATCACCAATAAAATACCGATAAGTATGAATTACTGCTTCCCAGAATAATAAGCTATGTTTCGTCTTAACAGACATCTGTTGTGTGGGATCATAAATCAAATGAGTGTTCAAGATTAAAAGCCCTTGGTCTATATCATTACTGGTAATGAACACGCTAGATAAGGTATTTGCGCTTGGGCATATAATGAATGTCGCGACAAGTCGTAATCAATTTATATCAATATCGCCAATGGCCGGGTCTGTACTTGTTAGCAAGCATTAATATGAATTTTAACGTTAGGGTTGCTACCTTGGATAAAAATTTTTCTAAAAGCTGTAGTATTCAGAAACTGCTGGCTGGTAATACTGAGCAAATTTAGAAAAAATAAGAAATTTAATTGTCTTCATTAATTTATTTGAACAACCTTTATGTGAATAAAGTAATCTTATTGTCATTTTTGTTTTTCATTTCTAAATCAATACTAAAATGTTCACTTCTTTAATTTCTATAGAGTGAATAAACTCAAAAGCTAGCAAACTGATTTGCATAAAATTTGGTATGAAGATAAGACTCTATCTATCTAATACGAGTACTACTATGACTTATAGGGATGATAAAAGCTATGGCGCTTTTGCTATCCGTCAAAGGGGTTAAGAGGACCGGCAATATTTTCATTGCCCACGTAGACCTAGTTGCATGCGGAGCTCTATTAAATCTACATCTTTAGCTATCGATTTGTCCCTAAGTAGTGTAAGCATGATTTGGAATCAATAAGCTTAGTAAAAAAAACCAGCCAAGTGCAAGTCGGACTCGCACACTGAGGGTTCCGTGCCAACTTTAACTGAAATACCACAATATTTAATTGACTGCAAAAATTACTTTGTTTTTCATAGTAATTGTATGAAGGACAAAGTTATATTTGCGGTTGTTAAAAATGTGCTATTTCTCAAAAACTACAGGTTCGATCTCGATCAAACCAATTTTCGTTGTAAGTTTTTGTTTGTAAATTTTCACTTGCTTAGTTTAAAAGTTAGAGGGGGGATTAGAGGGGGGGGGGACCCATTTTACCACTTTGGAAGCGTCTATCTTCCAAACGTTAGACTTTTGGAAAAAATGGTTCTAGAAACCTCTATGTCATTTTAAAAGACCTATCCATAGATACCCCATACGTGTAGGTTAAAGTAAAAAAATAATAATTTGTTTTAGTTCTATGTATGGAAGCCCCCCTTAAATATCATTATTTTTAATTTTTTGGTATGAGAATCGTAAAGCGGTCAACAGAATACACCTATCTACCAAGTTTCGACATACGGACGGACAGACAGATAGACAGATAAACAGACAGACTTGACGAATCTATAGGTAAGGGTTCCGTTTTTTGCCATTCGGCTACGGAACTCTAAAATAACTGGTCGAACTTACATCAGCTTGAAACCAATATCAAAAAGATTATGTCGTTAATAGCGCTTTTGTAAAATATTTACAATACTTAGGTCACAGCGGCTTTGTTTCAGTTATTAATCTATTCATCTTAAAAGCAAAAGCAATCGAAAATCAATGTCGGCACTAAGGCAAGGTTGTAGTTATCTTGTCAAGTGATTCGGTAATATTCGTAACGAATGACCTTAATTTTTCTATGTCAAAGATTGCTAATAGATTTTTGATACGGAGTTTTTATGTGGTTTACTATTGTAATCAAGATATTATATAGTTAATTAGTTTGATCAATTAATTACATAAAGTTTATTTGAAAATTGCCTTAACATGGGTTGTTTTCTCTAGTGATTGATTTTTTTTTCTTTTGTGTGTCATTTAATGAAATTTATTAGAAAGAAAAAATAAAATTATTTGACTGTAAATTTATGACATCCCAAAAAACTACAAGTCGCGTGTTAGGACTTTTTATTATACTTAAATTACAGCGTCTTAGTCTGAAATGTAGAATTTACGATAACATTTAAAATACCATAAGGCACTCAACTTTTTTAAATATATACGCGTCAACATGATAATCCCTTATGAATTTTAGTTTTTGAGAAATGCACGTAAGAATTTCCATCTATATCGGTTCTGCAGGCGGTTGCCAGCCCTACGCGTCATCTATTCGAATTAAGGCAGAACATGTGTGGCATCTGCCTATATGCGGCGCTCTCGTAAATTCTCGTATCTGCTTTAACAGCATGTGACTATATGCCCGTAACAGCATACGAGCTTTGTCGTATAATTGGACACACGGACACATATTTTAAACTGTTATGTAATAGTATCGATTGACGGTGACATTGACTTGGTATTAGATGTAGAAGTTTGACGCCTAACAAAATTGCCAACAATTGTTTCTTTATCATGTCCCTGATACTGACTGATAGTAATAAAGAAGTAAATGTGAACAGATTTAATTACATACATTTTTCTTATCTCAAAATAAGTAACTATTTGAAGATTTGTTTTTGTGGAAATTAGAAATGACGAGGGTACGAGTATCACAAACACCACTAGTAAAAAGCACACTAGTAAATTTGAAAAAAATATTAGGGTTTAAAGTATGAAATTGCCGTTTTGTATGGACAAAAGTCATTTTTCCATACTAACAATTTTTTAGTTTTTTTAAAAACGCCTGAACCGTTTTCGATGCAATTAAAGGTGAAAGTTAGATGGTTATAAAGCTACGCATTATAGTATTTAAATTTCTGAAAATCAAAGTATAATAATACAAATATACTTAATTGAAGCAAGAAGGTCAGCTGACACATTGTAAGGGGTCTTTTTAACGACTTCCTTTGAAGTAATAGGCACTAGTATTGCATTTTTTTTAGTCAAAAGTTACTTTATTTAGTTTTTGATACAACACAAAAAGAATTACACAATAATAATATGACTATACTTAAGAGCTATAAACAAAATAAAAAGTGGGAAAATAATCGGCAATTTCATACTTTAACCCCTATTACTCTCTCTTCTACATTGTTCCATCCGGGAATCGTATGACATAATATTTGCACGTCGCATTGCGATAGAATATGCTGAAAAACCTTTAACTATTACGTACTTTTTGTAACCATTATTCTGGCAAATAAATGATTTATTGACTTATTCATTTATTTATCGAACATGGGGCCTCGGACCTTGAAAACCTGTGGTACAGCGCTCCAAGATTTTCGTTTGTAGATTTTTTTTTTAAAACTTATTGCCATAAAGAAATTTGTAGTTGTTCTTACCAAATCTTAAACTTATACCAATGGCCCAAATCACTTATTAATCGTTTTGCTTATGCAGTTGTCGCTGTTTTATCAAGCATATTTTTAAAGGCATATTTAGTTTAAGAAAATAAAAATATATGCAGCGTAGCATGCACTAAAAAAAATTTGGCCCAATGAGAATACGACATGAAGTATCCTAAATCATAAAACAAGAAAATTTATGTACCTGTATGTTGAAACATGTCTTGAATTAATTTTACGCAACGTAAAACATGAGGGCTTCTTAAATTAATAATTTTAATCATATACAGAACTTGTCAGTTTCTATACCAATTAGCATTAGGTCCTAAACTAGTTTCCATGTCATATCTAATAGAAAACGACTGTTCGTGTTTAGTAGTTGAGTCCTAATTATTTATGGCATTTGCTTGGATATTGAAACTTAATCATTAATACCATGTGCAATCAAGGCGTGCGCAGCATTCCATCTGTTATAATCCCGTAGTAAGCTCAAACAAAGTGATGAATTCTGGCCATATTAAACTAATTATACTATTTAAGTACTACAAATTGCTTAACAATTAATTAACTTAAAGTTAACACTGTGGATGATGAAAAACTTTTTTTTTTGCAAAATGGTTTGTCTGTGGCCCGAAATAGACTATGATTTGGTATTGAAATAAAAATATATATTTAACAATTGTGCTGATTTTAACTTTATTAGATAAATCAGTGCCTAACTTTAAGTGATGTCGTCTGTTTAATAAGTAACGTTTAAAAAAAAACTTTTTTCTCTTGTTTTACATGATTTTTATATTACAATATATTTTAACAAGTATTTTCTTAATTCTTGGATTTCTTTCCATTTAAATAGGCCATTTTAAAAACATATAATTGTCCTGACATAGTTTTAGGGACAACGTAGAGGCTGGTGATGAGAACAAATTTCCACTTTCCCTTTATTACTTAAGTAACCACACTTAATTAATGGCATACTGACCAAACACATTATCTAGAGTTTCGACCTATCTATCTGGTGTCATTAATCTGTCGATGCCTACTAAGTTGCACGGGACTCCATCAATTACATCCAGATCCATGAACATTTGTTAGATTGGGGTTGTGGCAAAATTGACGAATGATTTGTAAGAGCTTATAGAAAGACGAAAAGTTAAAATGCATTTACGTAAAATTATTTTGTTTAAATAATTTAAAAAAAAAATGTATCGTATAAGGCCCAAACAATTAAAAGCGAAACGCAACGTCAGTGGAACACAATCATTTGCCAAACGTTTAATGAGTAGATACAAAAATAATTATAGAGCCAGTCAATTCTGTTGTTCTACCCTAAGCGTTTAAAAATATTTTTTTAATTTTTCGTAGAGTGGAATTATTTTGAATTTAAAACACCAAACTCTATATAATGGTTTAGTTGTTAAAGTTGATACTTAAGGCGAAAGTTAAGCCACAAACATAATTTTATTGTTTGGATAGTGTGCAATAAAAGTAAATTTCGGTTCTAGTGGATTATCGATATTATTTTATAAACCTAGTTATAGTATGCAATAACTACTACTTACTTTAATCACATTTATTGTTCAATAAATATAGGGTAAAAGCCGGATAGTCGCCTCAGTGGGATACTTGCCTCGGTTCTGAATACACTATGTTAGGTACGTTAGTAGCATTAGCACTTTACAGGAATGGTAAACAACCTTCAGTTTCGTATATGATCAAAAATCTGCAGTGAGAAGACTTTTACCGGCGTTAAAATTAAATTGGTACGTTTTTGCTATTGAATATTTTTCTTTCTGATTGTTATATCACTTTACTATTCATTTATTTGCATACATAAGAGCTTAAATTACATATTTTATTACATTTTATTGCTAGATAGTTTTTATTTATTTTGCAAATAAAAAAGGCAAGTATCCCTAGCGAAAAGGATAGTTGCCCTAGTTACTTGAGCGGATAGTTGCTCTAGGGGCAACTGTCCTTGAAATGTACTGTATGGATGGGACTGAATTATTGTTTTCATTGCTACCATCTTTAAATTTTTAAATTTTTTATTTCAATTAATACAAAACATCGAAAGTAAAATTTAATTAAATTTAAAACTAAAATCAATTATCTAATAAAATCAATAATAATAATTTATATAATTACAATAACCAAGTCATAATATTAAAAAAAAGAACAAATAAATTAAAATAAAGTCCACCCCGAAGGGATTAAATTAATAACTTAAAAAGAAACACCAACCTATTTTTTTAAATTAAGTTAAGCATATCTAAGAGGGCTAAGCAATCAGCAAATTTTCAAAATTCCAACTTTATTATTATCTAAATTAAAAATAATGATGCCATTGAATCCA
This sequence comes from Anania crocealis, assembly GCA_949315895.1. Classification (NCBI taxonomy): domain Eukaryota; kingdom Metazoa; phylum Arthropoda; class Insecta; order Lepidoptera; family Crambidae; genus Anania; species Anania crocealis. The sequence goes on from OX438862.1 coordinate 14,464,493, forward strand.
TAATAATAAACCGGCCAAGTGCGAGTCGGACTCGCGCACGAAGGGTTCCGTACCAAAAAGGTATTTTGTTTTTAGTATTTGTTGTTATTGCGGTAACAGAAATACATAATATGTGAAAATTTCAACGGTCTAGCTATCGCGGCTCTTGAGATACAGCCTGGTGACAGAGCGACGGACAGACGGACAGACAGCAAAGTCTAAGTAATAGGGTCCCGTTTTTACCCTTTGGGTACGGAACCCTAAAAAATGAGAATATATTACAAAAAACGAAGACTACCAAACCGACAAGAGGTCTGAAAAGATATAAAAATTTCGAATTGCTAATTTAAAAAAATACATAGATGTAGTTGAATCAAAAATTCTGCCAATGATTTGAAATATATTGCATGGCACGTGGAAAGATAAAAAACCATTACTTCTTATGATAATTGATGATACAATTTTAACTGTAAGATAAATAAACCACATATAATTTTAAAGCTATTTTTTTTTAATTTAATTAGTGTTTCACGATCGGATATTCCAGACACAATTAAAATCAATTGTTATCGAGACAACCGGTTGTCTCTTGGGGCTGGAAGCGCTACACATAAAATTTAATAATTTCAATTATTACTTAATACAAGATCGCGGTAAATCTCGTAATAATGAATGCTTAAGTAAATTGCTATTAATTTGTATTTATTATTAAAAAGTCATTACGAGGCAACAATCCCCACACGAGGCAAGTATCCTTCGATGTATTTTTTACACTAGGCAACTATCCGCCAGAGAAGGCAACTATCCCTTTTTTGGGAGGTTCGATAAAACCGGATTTGCTTAAAACCGTTATTAATTATGTTTATAAAAATAGGCTAATACTATAGACCAAAGACCTATGTTTTGATATACATGTTGCATTATTCTTATTAGGAACACATTTTGACATAATAGAGCTTTTTCAAAAAGTGGGGCAACTATCCGGCTTTTACCTTAATATTAGTTATATAACTACTTGCCTCATATAAATTTGATATACTTATTCATGAATTAAACAGGTATGTGTATTTTTTCATCATAACTCAAAATACAACTTTGTATTGCTTTTAAAATCAATGAAACATCATTAAGACTGTTATTTAACACAAATTTACCGTTATTCCGTTAACTGTTTAATGTTTATGTTATAGTTACATCAAAGTTTTAATTGTTCGAATTCTTATTGGACAAACTGCACTAACATTTAAATCAGTTAGGCCAATGATAGGTAAAATACCAATTGGCTATTACATAAAATCCACGAATTAATAGACTTGCAGTAACGTTATAATAGCAATGCAATTAAACTTTCAAATGAAATAATTTGTTTTAGAAAACGAAAGTTTTGTAATCGATTTGTCACGTATGTGTGTGGAATGAGTAAAAGAATGCACACTTTCTATGATATTTTTTAAATCAAATTAATCAGTTTTTGTCAGGTAACATACTAGGCCAAAGAAGTTGATCTTTTATTATATTAATTTCAATTCAACACTCGAGTATAGAAAGTAAAAGAACAATGTAATATGTCACCAAAATAAGCAATTAAGTAATGCTATGCCAAATGCTATAGTAAATACGGCTTATGATATGCAATAGGTTATATCATTATTTTTACCAGATGTCAGTCCACTGCTGGGCACAGGCCCTTTTAAAGGATTTTGTACCACCCATAGTAAGAGAAGGAGTGGTGGTACCATTTGAATAATGTAAATTGACTTTAAAGCATTATTTGTAAAATTTTTGCCTGTTCTCAATGTCTACTTGATTTTCTTACAATATCGTTGAGCAACTTAATATTTACCTCATCAGCTTTTATAATTGTTTTACGTGACTGGCCTCTAAGCCTGTTGAGGTTTTTGAGCAAAAAATCTACGAACATTTTTTACTATACGATCAACAAATTACTGCATCCACTAAAAGCGTTAAATCATGTTAATGATAATATGTTTGTATACGAATTTAAGTTGAAAATCTATCGAACTAATTCTTATCTTTTAATATTTTCACGACTGCTGTAGATGATTTGTCGAAATCCACACATAATGTGGAAAATCAGTGAATATCACTAAACGTAATGTTTTGAAATCGAAGTAAATCTCTTGCCCAACATAAGTAAATCTCACGAGGTACGAGTTACTATGATTGATACTGTTTTCGATGTCCAATGCCTCTGGTAATCAGGTAATACCTATCCGAATGATTTCGGTGTTTCTCGAAATAAATCTAATGAAATTTTAGACCAGTAAATCTTTCCCGTCCTGTAGGTTGAAGGAGGCTAATAAGAGGCTTAAAGAACGCTTCTATAAGAAGTCGGGCAGCAGCGTCTTCTAAACTGCGACCACTAATTCGCCTGCTATACGTAGCAATTATATTAATAAAATTAAGACTTAATTATGTCTAGCAGTGATGTAGGCTGATGATGGTGATGAACATCTGAATGTTTTTATGACCTTACTTATTACGGCAAAGCCAAAAAGAAGGGTTATGATTTTAGCAGTCTATGTATCTATGTATGTAGGTAAAAATGAATCTCGAAAAGAAACAGTATAAGGAGCTAGGACGACAGAAGAGTTGGGTACACATTTACTGAATAAATTAAAGCTCTAAATACCACAGCACTAACTGGGAAACTAAAGCAGATCAATTTTATCATAACCTACAAAATTAAACTCTAAGTCCAATATGTTTAAGATGGTTTCTTTATAATCAAGAGTTTTATATCAAGTTTAATAAAGATCATCATCTGACGCAATGTTTGAACTTGAACTTGGCATTCCAATGTCGCCCTTTCCCCGCTAACAATAAGAAACAAAACCGGTCGCAATCTGTGTCTCTGTTTAAAGTTCGGTAACTCGGATTTTGATTGATCGTTTGAGATATCTACTCAAAGTACCCATGTTCAATATTAGGCCACGATGACTTAACATAAATAAATGAGGTGCATAAAAAATAGTCTTTGTAAGTTACTGCATTAGCATAATGCGCTTGAACGGGCCGATTTGTCTGTTTATTAATTCTTGGCTTGTCAACATTTGATAGACTGATGTTCGTGTAATTTCAGTAACGCCCATTGGGTCGTTAGTCGATTCGTTGGCTTGTTTGTTGATGGAATGGAATTCCAGTCATATGTTTACGGAGAATCAATACATTGTTTTGTGTAATATTTATTTATTGTTTTAATGAAAATTCTCATTTTTGTTGGTTTCTATAATTTTCACAATTAGTTCCATTTTTAATAGAGAAAATTCACAATTTTGTAATATACTTAATTACATCAACCCACAAAGTACAAGCAATAGTAATAGGCCAATCCTAATGCATTGATTATCCCCCTTGATAAAATTTGTTTTCCCGATATACATATAACGCACTAGTTTTGGGTCGAAAATATTAAAATCGCAAACTTTCCTTAGAGCAAAATTATTGAAATAAGTTCTATCAGAATTGCTTGTTTTAGTTTTTATTAAAATTGTAGTCTTTTATTTACTTCTTTATAAGGTAGAGTTTGTGTACAAAAGCACTAAGAATACAAAAGTATTTTGGAACAAGCATAAATATTTATGTAAGCACACCTTTAAATCACAATTGGATATAAGGCTCGAAATCGTCTAATCACAAATTAAGGATTCATCATAAATATTTTTGATTGTTCGGCAGTCATTATTACTGCAACATCGGAACCTACTAGTGATTTGTTGAATCCCAGTGCGTTAACTGTAAGTTCTGTTTCTGCTAAAGTAGTTTTTAGTGAACAAAAGAATAAAATAATATTCTAATTTCGAAACTATACCGATAAGAAACTCCTTGGAGAAGGATTATAACCTCAGGAAGTGTAGTGTCCTTATTTTTAAGGCAGCGCCTCACCCACGGCTACATTGTTCCGCGGTATCGCGCTCATCTCCTCGTGTTTGTCTAACAAGCGACGTGTACGATTATTATTACTGTTTTATCTTCAAACGGCGTTTGAGCGTTGATATTTTGTGGATACTCCCCATTATAACTAATGTTACACTACCAGGGGAATTCTCAACGTTATTTGTTACAGGATTTTTGATTATGATTAAGAGCTCTATTGCCTTTATAATTTTTAGACTATTTTAAGCTATCAAATTGCTGGTCTTATAAATATAATATAATTTTTCGACATGAACTTTGTCGTCATGGCTAAATTGGTTAGAGCAGTCATTCGGTAACAGGAAATTTTTAGCTTCAAGTACCACACTCGAAATTTTTGTTCAAGAACTTGTATTTTCAGTATCCTCTTGAATTGTCTTAATAATTCTATTTTTTTTTATTGAATAATGAACACCAGCAACATATATGTATATAAAAACATTCAAAATAATAAATACATTCTAATATAAAAATATATTTTGTGCCGTCATAAAAAATAATTGCTAAAGGGGAGCGGAAGAAGATGGGCATCACCTTAATCTTTTATAAGGTGGTGATACTCCAATCACCAACTGGCCGGCCAAGTGTAGTGATACTCAACCGCACTATGAAGATGCCTATGTCCAATCGCAAACTGACGTGGGCTGATTAATGAATATTCCTCAATCAAAAATCCAGTCCACATTATGCCTCTCGTATTTAAAAACATGATTTTAATAAGATTAAAATAATTGTATGCGTCCTCTGAGATTGACTGGCCGGTCAGGTGGCGCACAAAAAGCTGGCCCACGTGAGTATTAGGAGCCATGTTATCTCGATGGGAGCGATACGTGCGTGATAAAGTTATTTTTTACTTTGCGTTAAAAATATATATGATGCCAAAATGTATTTGTAGTATCGTTTAACTTTTTACTATACATACATACTCGTACACAGATTTAAAAATACAAGCATTATACAGTGTAGAGTAAAAAATTTTTTTTTTGGTGAATTGTTAAGGTACTACTGTTCACGTTATTTGTTTTACATTTTATAGTTCTGCCAATGGGTTTATGTACAATTAAAAGTTATTGATCTATTATGAATGTTATCATCATTAGTATCTCAATCTTATCAGGACGTAGACCTCCTCTATGCTAAGTCACAACGACAACTCAAGGTAAAAGTATTGGTTTTTCGCAACTGAGACAAGGTCTTCTAGGAGTCAACTGAGACAAGGTTTTTTAAAGCTGCTCTTTGACAATAAGATTAGCAACTAGTAGGAAATTAATCTTTGTATAGAGAAACAATAATATCTCAGTTCGGTATAGAGATAGCTAATGCAAAAATCTAAATTGTTAAGCTTCTCAAAAAAGTGCAATGTAATCTATAGAGCTTTATTCTATAGATTATATTATTATTGCACTTTTTTGAGAATCTTTCTTGCGTGATCTTCTAGTATGGATACATTAAGTATATAACACGTACTATGAATTGCACGCGGAGGAATTCGCGACAAAGCTCTGGTAAATAATAAAACAAATTAATACATAACCTGTCATATATATAATAACATTAAATACGAGTAGTATGATATTACTAGAAAAATTATAGTTTTAAATCGTATATTTATAGAGTTTATTGTTACTTTATAGACACAAATACTTATAAATAAATAAATAAATAAATGTGAACAACATCACATACATTGTTCTGATCCCAATTCGAATAACTACTCGTATTAAAAGCATTCGTATTTCGGAAACCAGAAACAACGAAGGTACCACAAACACCCAGACCCGAGAAAATGTAGAAAAACACTTTTCCTACATTGACCCGTCCGGGAATCGAACCCGGGACCTCGGAGCAGGCGACACCTTGAAAACCGGTGTGTATGCCACTCCGCCACGGAGGTCGTCTTAAATGTGCCATATAAAAATGCTAATACTGCTAATTTGAGATACAAAAACACACACTAATAGTCGTGTAAACGTCAATCATACTGTAATTGTAGATATAAATCAAATATTACCTTTTTGTGTATGGTTGAATAAAGTGTTTGATAGGTTTTTTGTTTGTTTTTCATTTTGTAAAAAATTGTATCTACTACAAGAACATCTTACACCACCAGTCTATACCAGTTCAATATGTACAGGCCTTTTTAGTTTCAAAATCGCCACTTTGATTTTGATGACGATCGCATTCTTGTCAGTAGAGGCTATTGGCAGATCACCACAATATTTTGCCTAACGTCCTCTTAGTATTAACGAATGAAGTGTGATTCGAAAAGTTTGATGTTGTAAAATTAAATACTACTAAGTTATCGATAACTTCGAGGTCCTGTATTCAATCGGCGGTAGGGTCAATGTATGAAACCAATACTCTATATTGACTTACATTTTGATGTATTTGTGATTTTTAAATGTATGGAAATAAATGTATTATTCCTTATTTAATCATTAAATATTATTGTTTTAGGCATATGGTTTGAAAAAAATATAAAACCGCTCCAAGATGGTCCCTATAAAATTTTATTAGATAATTGCACCCAATGTACATCATGACAAAAACCTCCGTTCTGATGATTCTCTTCAGTTACTTACTCCTCGACATTCTTCTGGCTTCATGTCTCACTCTTTCTTGGTAACAGCTACACGGCTCTGGAATGGACTGCCCTCCAAAATAAGAAAATCTACAACAAAATTTTCCTTTAAAAAGGCTTTGAGGAGCCACTTCTCTGAATAAGTTTTTCTCCTTCTCTATCGATCTTCTCTGACATGTGTGATGTGTACAATTATATTATATGTAAGTAGTTATGTATATATTATTATGATATTATATTATCTTTGGTATATTATGTAAGTAATTATTGTTATTTATGTATTCTTCTATTTTATTGATGCATTGCTTTTTTATTTCTTTTTCTTTGATGCACCGCCTGTGATATTTCTGTTTGGGCCAATGGTTGACTGGTAGAGAATGCTTTTAGCATTAAGTCCGCCATTTTGTACTTGATTTTACATGTGCAAAAAAGTGTAAATAAAATAAAAATAAAATGTACCAATTTCTGTTTCTATACAATGCGAAATGCTCATTATAATAATAATCGTTAATTATACTGTGTAAATGTCAAAAAATTTCATGCTTATAAATTGTTCTGTCTATTGACTATTAAAACAAAGCAATTATTTGATAGGTTACATTAAGTACGGTGCAATTACCAAATTGGGTAACGATCAAATTCCCATTTTAAGTCCGCTAATTGACAGTGATTATGTAAATGTTTGCTGTAGTCTGATGATGTTTTACGCAATGCTGCAGTTATTAACGTGTCCTCAGACTAATCACATTGTTAACATTAGTTAATATTAAAAGTGCTAATTTTATGTAGACAAGGAATTATCCTTATTCCTTCTTTAATTAAATGAGAATAATACGAGTATCGTCGCTTTTTTTCTGGTTATGAAATCATTCGTTTTCTTTTTTCCAAAAACAATTAATTTTGAGGGATATTTAAAAAATAAATTTCGAATCATTTCGTGCATGGCCGTCCGTGATACATCCTTTGGCACCTACTCAGAATTACCCATAGATTTAAGTATATGAAATCTATGGAATTACCAAAGTTTTCTTAAATATCCATCACACACTTGTTTAAAAAAATAAATAGGATTTTCATGCCATATATTTTTTAAATAATAAAACATAACCTGAATATGTAAATCTTCTGTACGAGTAGCTACAAAAAGGATACGTCTCAAATTAAGGAATCTTCTCTTCTTCAGTTCAATATTAACATTATGCTCAGAATTGTAATTAAAATTTACACTTTTATTATTAACTGAACTTGTAACAAAAATTGTACAGTTCATTTGTATCACTGGCCATGTATTTAAACGTGTACGCAAAACCTTGGGAATGTAAAACAACTAAAATAAACTTAGCCTGGACAGTTTCTGAGATACATTTTGTGTAAGCGCCGGATAACGTTTTTATTGTTAACAAGGCAAGCCGTGGCCACGACGAGCGACGATGATATCTCCTCGTATGAATGATGACTTCGTGCTAAGCCTCTGGAAGCAGCCTGCAGATAGACATGAACCCGGGAGACTGGGCACGAATATGGAAATAAGCTTTTAAAATTCAAATAGACCACTAATTGTATGCAAAAAATATAGACGCAGATATTTGCACGATTGTACTGCAAATGTTTTAACGTTTAGACATAAATTAACGTTGGAGCGTTGGTGATAATCCGAACAAGACATAAATGTACTCGTATTAAAAACAAAACCTTTTGGCACTTAATCTTGAGAAATTTTGATAAAAGCTACATTCCCGTTAACGACCAAGAAAAAGAAAGTTTAGTTTCAATGCGTATTCTGCAATTATAAAATTTTTTACAACCAACCATTTGTATAATGACCGCAAAAACCACATTCAAGATTATTGCTCCTCCAATTACGTTTATTGGCAATAATGTTATCTTCTTGTGTCTATGGGCCCGACCCATCTAAGGAAGATAAGGGGTCGACGTTTTTAGCACAGAGCGCTTTCTGTTTCGGACCCTTTCTTGCAGGTTATTTGACTTGAAACGTGCCTTGGGTGTACCTGTTTACTAAGACCACCTTTATCGAGACTCTGGCTATATTTTGTTCAGATTATCTCTTAAAATGCTTTTATTCGTTCAACAAATTCATTCTAACAGATGCGATGTCTTACTTTACAAATCACAATCACGCTCTTAAGACATAATGGTCTAACACGAGTTCTACGATAAAGCACAAAAGTTGCATTAGAATAAATTAAGATTTCTTCACGCCTTAAACTAATGGACCTTTACAGCCAAAATTTTTGACGTTTCTTTAAATACAATCTTCGATTGTTTTTTGCATAATATCGACGGCGAAGTACCAATAACTCCTAACTAACATTTTTCGAGAAATGCACTTTTTTATCGTTTTAAATTTAAAGGCGTTATTCGCATGTTTTAGTAAAATCTCCTATGCGTATACTGATTTGCAACCGCATCAAATTAAAATGTGGAAATATCTCTAAACTAAATTTACGTGTTTTTTTACGACATTACCTCCTAACTGTTGTAAGACACGTCTATACGTATTCGTCGTTTTTTTCTGACTGGCTTTGGCGGCGACATGGCGCGATGTCCGTTTGGGCGGGGGTGCGAAGAGGCCGGAGGGAGGGTACCATAACATTGAATCGTCAGTTGCGGAGAAATCGTGTTTAAACGTGTTTGTTGTGTAAGTACGGGGTGAAAATAATTGTGTTTTTGGTGTTATTTACGAGTTGACAAGCTGTAAAAGATCACAGGTAATAAATACAAGTTATTTCATATGATATGAGTAGTATTTTGTTTATTTTGTGGTTATAATTAAACATTTCGAGTCTCCTTTGTATAGATAGGATGTATTTCTTCTATGTTTTAATTTGTTTGATGTATTTAGGAGGTATTGTCTTGTTTTTCTTTTAGTAAAATGTCTCGAATGGCAAGGCGTTATCAGGGAGTACGAGCTGGACAGATGCTTAACATGCTGAAAGTCCATGAGAAGATTACACAGCCTCAAGCTATTATTTCTCCTAATCCAGGTAAATTTCCAATAACATGTTGTATTTCTTACCAATCTAGAGATTTATGACTGGTGTTTGTAAAAAAATGCTAGAATTAAAATGTTTTGACATCTTTTCAGATACCCTTAATCAAGTTTCACCAGAAATAAGGTCATTTAAATGCATTAATGAATTTCAAGTAACAAAGAGGTACAAGATTTCTAGATCGAATTCACTTTCAAGCATTCCAAAGCATCATTATTTTATAAGTCAACGACGACGTTGTTCTTCACTGCCACCTACAATTACAGTACACTACGGTAAACGAACTAATATTGATAATTATTTGTCTGATTTGCGTTTTGTTGATAGAGGACGTAGTTTATCATTATCGGCTCTCACTTCCGATGATAACAAAGACTACGGTAAAAAACGATGGTGCTCAGTTCCAAATTCTTTTTTTTTCAATTACGAGTATTCTCCGATATTCGAATCTGAATCTAACTTAATAGAAGAAACGTATTCTTATGATGGCGATTATTCAGGCAATGATAGTGATGTAACTTACTGTCCTGATCATAATCAGGACTCGGACACTTCTGATCCAGATTCAAACAGTTCAAGTCAAAGTTTACTTTTAAATCAGCCATCCACGTCATCGGGTATTTACCACGGTAATCCAAACGAAGGAAAGAAACGTAAAAACGAACGTGACCCGGATAGCTGGAAGAAATTAAAAAATAAGAAACTTCGTATGTTAGGTGAGGAATATTTGGGATACACAAAGCCAAAAAATAGAAAACTAAAACAAGATAAAGTACGACCTGCTAGAAAATTAGGAGATAGGTGCAATTCGGAGTTTTGTAGGAAGAGTAAATTGCGACATTGTGAGAAATTTGATGATGAAAAACGTCAGAAATTGCATAATAGTTTTTGGAAAAATATGAACTGGGACCAGCGCAAAGTCTACGTAGCTGGTCTTGTAAACCGAAAAGTTACAACACGTAAAACCAGTGATCTGACATCGAGACGTGAAGGTACGTTCGATTACTTTTTGCCAATGAACGAAGGTCAAAATTTACAGGTTTGCAGGATAACATTTTTAAATACTTTGTGCCTAGGGTCATACACAGTTCAATCTTGGATCAAAAAGTCGCATGCTAGAGTAATTCCATGTCAAGAAATACAAAATTGTAGCAGGACTAGAACGCAACGGTCTGATTCACAACGCAAGCTTCTAACCGTACGCAACTTTCTAGATAATATACCGAAGTTACCATCACACTATGCAAGAAAGGAAACTACAAAATTATATTTGGAACCTATTTACCGTTCTCTGAGCGATCTATACAGACAGTACAAAAAATATTGCACTGAGAACGAAGAGCCTGTAGTTTCGCGCTTTACTTTCGAGAAACTGTTTCACGAGAAAAATCTTTCTCTATACACCTTAAAAAAGGACATGTGCGATACCTGCTGTGGCCATGCTGTTGGGAATATTAGCACATCTGATTATGAACAACACATTAGGCGTAAAAATAGAGCGAGGCAAGAGAAGGAAACAGATAAAAGGAAGGCTACATCTGGCGAATTCATTTTGCTATCTATGGATTTGGAGTCTGTAAAAGTGTGCCCTTATCTAACAGCTAGCGCACTATACTTTAAAACGAAGCTTACATGTCATAATTTTACAATGTATGACCTAGTTACCCACCAAGCTTCCTGTTATTGGTTTGACGAAACAAGCGCTGATCTTAGTGCTAGTACGTTCACATCTTTTGTGTCCGATTACATCGTCAGATATTGTTTGCCTAAAGGGTTACCTATAGTCATTTATTCAGATGGATGTACCTATCAAAATAGAAATAAAGTAATGGCAAATGCTTTGTTGAATATTAGTGTTGAGCATAATCTGACTATCACACAAAAATATTTAGAGCGAGGGCATACACAAATGGAATGCGACGCAGTCCATGCTGCAATCGAAAGAAAGCTGAAAAATAGGGAGGTACATCTACCCAGTGATTATATAACTATCACGAAGGAGGCACGCATAAATCCTTTTCCTTATGAAGCTATCGAAGTAAATTATGACTTTATAAAGGATTTCAATAACAAAGGACATTGGAGGTACAACACAATAAGACCAGGTCGTAAAGCTGGCGATCCTGTAGTGGTTGACTTAAGAGTTATCCAATACAGGCCAAATGGAAACATTTATTACAAAATAAACTATGAAGACGAATGGTCCGAATTACCTATAAGACCAAAAAAGCTAAATTCTATAGCTTATTCTAGTTTAAATGTTGCGCCAATTCCCATAGCTTCAGTTAAATTTAATCACCTGCAACAATTAAAAGAAGTATTGCCAAGAGATTGTCATGCATTTTATGACAGTTTACCTCATGAGTAACTTTGGCAGAAATGATGTTCTTTTATCTGATTTGTTAGAATTTTGATATCTTTTTATTTTCTTTTGAATAGTTCTGTTCAATTCTAATATTCAGCCATTATTAAGCCAAAGGTATTCCCTTTAATGATTAGGATGATTATTAAATGTTTAATTGTTTTTTTTCCGTAGTAATAATTGTAATTGCTTAGTTACATTTTGTTTATTAGATTTAATAATTAAATCTCTTGACAATACCTTTTGTTAATAGTGATTAATTATTTTCTGTCTAATTTGATTCATTATTGATAACCTTTTTCTTTTGCTCTGAATTATTTTATTCAGTTGTAATATTCAGCTATAAATTACTAAAAATAGTTGAATTGTTTTTCTTTAATCAAAGTAATTATGGCTCAGTTACTTTGTTTGTATTTTTTTAATTTAATTAAAGGTTTTTATTCAAAATATCGGTATTTGTTATTTCCATTACCTCCTAAATATCGTATCATTATCACATGAAGACGATAATCACAAAATAAATACCTCCTATCTAACTGAAAACACACTATATTATCATAAAATATATGAATACAGCGTAATATATATTGCATACATTATTCTTATTCCTAATAAATAAATATACAATTAAAATTTACACTTAACAAAAAATTAAACGTTTTTTTTAGTTTCTGTAAACTTATGAATTTACTAGTTAGGAGTTATTGGCACTTCGCCGTCGATATATTTTACTGTTTGTAGTTATTTTTATACAAACATGACTTTAAAGTATGTGGTTGACATTTAACCAGTACTAGGAAAGCGAACAATACAAAGACAAAACAGGATCAAACTAGAGTGCAGTGAAAGATTTAGAGACAACCAATATTTTAAGCAATAATACAATTATTTGCGGTGTTGACAACCATAAACTTACTAGCGTAGTTGAAACTAAAACTATTGTCTCAACGAATTTTTATGGTGGCAATAACTTAATTGCGGTAGAATTCTTTTGTCTAAAAGCGACGGACCCGAATACTGGTTTTATTGCTCCCCGTAACTTTCAAAAGGTTTTTTGCGGGCACGAGAAACTGACCATATATTGTTAATTTCTTTCCACGGAGCAGCCCTTTGTTTTTCTCTAGTCTTTTTTGAATACGAGAGACTGCACCAATACGGCTTTGAATTGGACGTAAAAGGTTTTTGGTTATGGCTAACTGAATAGATTTCAATAAACACCGCACAGAAGTCGTTTTTGGTTGCAATTTCCTTTTGTCCTGTTTCCAAGTTTTATACAGTAATATTTCAATTATTTATTAGTTCCGTTCAAGGCCGATAACTGTTTGATTTTATTTATAACAGAAACTTTACCATTATCTTGGATCGTATGTAAAACACTATATTGTTTCGGCTATTAATTTTGCTTTATCATTAAATTCATTATGCAAATTACAACAGAAACGGTAATATACATCACATGTATGTCTTATCAACACTTCTTATTAAGTGACAGTAAATTTATTATTTGAACAACTCTCTCAAAACCTCCCATCACCATCTTGAAGTGCCCATTTAAAGGCAATCTGTAATAGATTGTAAAAGCCATAAATATTCAGAGATAAACGCAGCCATTATTCCACATAAAAGTTATATTGAACATAGTTCACCGATATCTGGCAGTGTAAACATTCTCTATTCTAGTTATGTAACGTTCCTCAGGGAAGTATCGTTATAAGACGTTTTCGGAGTCAGTTGTTACGAGATAAGTGGTAATATTGTGTTTGATGTCGCCAAGCAAATATTGGACCGTGACATAGGCACGTGAGATATTTACTCTCAATATTGACTGAGAATATCAATAGTCTGGACCCGATAAGTTTCGACCTTGGTCCAAGAGCCCTCTTTTCCGAGAATGACTTCATTTGTTTCTTCCGTTACAGTTCACTCTTGTCCGGATTATTTTTCCTTGAATTATTTAGTATCTTACAACTGAGGCGATTCAATATTAAACTAACGTAAGAATAGGCTTAGGGGTTGTTTTTTACAAAGAAAAAATTGAGTTTTTACAAAAATAACGATTAAAGCACTCAACACCACTTTGGATGCTTGCAAACAATACTTTATCAACAGTGCCAAAGTAATATAGGTAGTAATATTTGAACACGTAATGTTTTGAAGTAGTATCAGAATATTGAAAAGAAATTTTTTTGTTCATTTGTAGAACTACTTTGAACGCTATCTTTAAGATTAATTTCCTACCTACCTTAAGTCACCCTTAAGCCTTTAACTGCCGAAGTACTAGACACAATTAAAATTGTATTGTTTGGAGGTACACCGGTTACCATGGCGCTCAATATGTTAATATCAAATAGAGAAGTAGTAAGTTGTTTTTGAATAAAGTAGTTTAATTTTTGAATAATTTAAACATAGCTTTCATTATTGCAAACTATAATCTATTACTTTACATATTGTTAGTCTTATAATATGTATATTAATTTTTAATCGAGGAAAAGGGGGAACGTACCTACTCAATACGACTTGGTAACCTTTTTTTTTATTAGTTTGACCGCTCAAAACATTACCGACAAATAGTTTACAAGCCACCAATTTTTAGTCGGTGATAATACTCGTACCTATATAAGAATTCATCGACAATTACTCGTATCAAGAACCGAGTTATCATTGGGGGTTATAACTCTTGTAGTTGTCGGTAACTTTTTTAAATATATCTAAAATTACATAATTGAATATCAGTATATAAACTTGAAAAATTTTGTCTCAGGCGGGACTAAAAAAAAAAAAAAAATTTTTCAATTTTATATACTGATATTATAAGTGCAATTAAGTTGCTAAAATATCAAATGAAGTATAATTGAATATGTTTTAGCTTTTAAGTACGTAGCCAAAAGTTCTACAAATGGCGGCCTTAATGCCATTAGCAATATGTACCATCTATCTATGACAAGCCAAGCAGATAATATAATTAATGCCACAATATATATAAAAGTAATCCGACAGTACCAATGTTCATCCTTACTGACTTAGTACCTATTTGCTTTGAAATGTCAGTATGTATGAAACGGAACTATGAACGGGCGTCTCGTCTCCCACGGTAGACGCGATTTGTCACGCACGTGTCCCGGCATCCGATGTCTTGCGATTAGACTTCGCGGTGACGCACAGCACAGAGGCTTTGATGGACAATGCGTCGAGGTTTACGTTCGCCTGTACAAAAAAAAGATAAGTTCTATTTTTAAATTACAGAAAAGATAAAATGACACATTAACTCGTGTTTAGCTAATTTAACCTGTGTGCATTTTAAGCTATGAATAATGTTATTAGAAGCTATAGATTTACTGGTTTACCAATCAACTCTAGTGTAAGGTTTAATGTTTTTCCTTTAAATAGTAAAACCAAACCTTTAAAAAATCGAAATAATCTGAGTCAATTTCCAAATAAATCAATTTCACATGATCAAATGACGTTTTCATCTTTAAAATGAACTACAGAACATCGAGGTATTTGTCTTGTATTGATTGAAATAATGAACTCTTAAATATTACAAACTTATTATCAATTACAGTAAAACAACATACTAAAAAGTATGAAAAAGAAAAATAACAGTTTAAGCTAAAGCAAAGTATACGCGCTCAACTAACTTTAAATTTAGTCCGCCTCACTAAGCGTAGAGAGCAGTGTGCGCTATTTCAATGGACGTGTTTTTATCCCTAACTAGTTTGCTCTCTGAGGTTTTATTAAGCTTTTAAATTTGAGAGAATGTCTCCCATGGACTCGATACTTGTTTACTGATAAGTCTGCGAAGATATTTTGATGTTTCGGTCAGATAGCTACAAACTGAATGTTGGGAACAGGTTAATCTTTAGATCAGTGAAGTATTTTTGGTAAGAAAGTTTACAAATACATATTACTGAGTAAGTACTACTCAACTTAAAAACATTTCGACTGTTTAAATTTAATTGTATTTCAAAATTAGAACTCTGTTTCAAAATTAGGCGTTTATGATTTTAGAAGTATATTAGTATAATAAATTTTGTTTTCTAAAATGTAGAAGTTTGTATATTTGTTACAAAATACCGCAAGTTAACGTTCCATCAAATATATATCGCAATTTTTAAAAGTAAAGGTTCATAAATGTGTAACAAGGTGGTTAAAGGTTATTAAAAATGGTCACTATTTGTATATTAATACATCAACTTTTCTTTCAATAGTTCATACGTTATTTAATTATCATTTTCAGCCTGTATCTATCAGTATACTGGTGGACCTGAGCCTTTAACAGGAGAATTTTGTCATAATCGCCACGCTTGGCCGCCGCGATAGCAATCGCAGTTTTTCCAATGGTAGAAAGAAGACTTCTTCTGATGTGCTCATTTAGTCACTTCTTATAACACGCAAAGGTCGAAAAGATACATTATATCAGATTGCATAAAAATACTCCTTAAATCACTTCTATTAACACGCAAAAGTCGAAAAGATTTATCGTGTCAGCTTGTATAAAAAGAGTTCACTTACATATAAAAAGTAGTAGACAACTTGTAAGTTCAAAAGATTTCTGTTGAAAGGATTGAAACATTTATTTAACCTGGCTTAAATAGCGAACCAAAACGATGAAGGTTTATTATCTAGAGCCTTTAACTAACCGAGGTATAATATTACAGTCATAATACAGCTGTTCTTAAATCGCTTAATAATACAAAGGGATAATAATCGCGACATAATAAGTATTGTCAGTGCATGTTCTCTTATTTCTTTAAACTGTCAATCATATATCTTTGCATTGATTAAAAATGTCCGCCCCTTCCGTCAAATGGATTCAATGAAACATATTGGATCCCCGTCTTATTTCCGTTTTTGGAATATTTGTAATATTTCAGTAAACATAATGTTAGAATTAAAATTATCTAATAAAATTTTTATTTCTTCTACACTTACTTTGCATTGATACCTAATCAACAATCTTCTGGTTATCGACTTAATTAATGTATCGAAATAGTTAAAATAGGTTGATAATAAATCGATATGAGTACCTAATCTTATTTTAAAAATAGTATTTTAGAATAGGTATTTTTGTTATGTATTTTTTCAGACCTACTTTGAAATAGCTACAACAATAAAAATCGTTAAATTCTATTTGTTAGACTATGGTGCTAAGTAAGACTATAATATAAATTACAGTGTCAAAGGTATTGTTGCGGTATTAGTAATGTTTTTAAATTAACAGTTATACTTAACTACGAATTTGGCGTGGCACTGAATAAATGAATAAGAACCACTTTAATATTCAAATTGAACAATAATGTTATGGGCACAACAATTACGCGGTTTGAACAAAAACGATTTCATTTATCTTGGGCATATTGCTTATGTTTCAAATGTCTCATCGACCTCCTTTGAGATGAAACCTGAGGAGGTGCAACCAACGCAACACGCAGGCCTAAGTCTTCTACACGTCATAAACCAATATTTTTGAATCTTCAAAAAAACACGCGTGCCATCTGTTGTTGTGAGATGCAGCGGGGACCCACCCGTCATTGTGAGCGCTCCCCGCAACCGACCCCCCCTCCCTACACCCATGCGGCTTTCGTTCGTTCAAACTTACGTAGGTCAGTTACCGCCCGACCGCAGGGGAGCATGGCTGCGTCAAAAGTTTTACCGCGATC
Source organism: Anania crocealis (assembly GCA_949315895.1). Lineage (NCBI taxonomy): Eukaryota > Metazoa > Arthropoda > Insecta > Lepidoptera > Crambidae > Anania > Anania crocealis. The sequence goes on from OX438862.1 coordinate 14,482,022, forward strand.
CCGCACTTCATGTTTACATTTGCTATAAAACGAAGTGTACACAACAACATTGACTTTATTTAATAGACTTTATAGTGTTTGAAAAGTTTCTTGGACTACGTACAGTGATATATCAGTGACAAATGAACTATTTTATTGTGACAAAATGAAAATAAACTTTTACGGAATGGTTTCGTTAAAAGTTTGGATGTGCTTACTTGTGGTGGCCGCTGCGCGCGCACGTTCTGCGCCGCCCGCCCCTGCCGGCTGTCAGTGGGACTATTCGGACGCTAAGTTGAGTGAATCTAACTTTCTCACGTGCAACATCAAAACCATAGGTTCCGCAGACTTTTTGTTTAAAAACATTACTACAGCGCAGGCGTACAATATCAACAAGTTGAAACTGACATGCACCGACTTACTCTTTTTCGAGAGTTCGCTTCACATGAATACTGGCAGTTTCTTGGGCCAACTAAGGAAACTTGAAGACCTGCGCATTGAATATTGCAAAATACGTTACGTACCCGCAACAGTTCTATCTCCGCTTCGTGATTTAACTAGTTTGACGCTACGGTCCTACAATACAGATTGGCCAGCAATGACAATGGAGTTCCACGCTGAAAGTTTCCGTGGTTTGATGGAACTTCGAACATTAGATTTGGGTGACAACAACATCTATATGCTTCCCTCTGAAGTTTTCTGCCCTCTGTTCAGTTTGGAATCATTGAACCTAACTAATAATAGAATTCAAGACATATCCGATATTGGTTTTTCTGACTGGGGAAAAGGACCTATCGCACCTGGGAAATCATGCAACACAGGACTTAAAATGCTTGATTTATCACATAACAATATTTTACGACTACCAGATAACGGACTTTCTAGTCTCAGGGGTCTAGAGGTCTTGAATATTCAGAACAACCTAATTAATGAAATAGGAGATAGGGCCTTTGTCGGCTTGAACTCATTAAAAATCTTGAACTTGTCTGGAAATAAGTTAGTCGCTGTCCCACCGGAACTATTTCAATCATCGAGGGTTATTAGGGAAATCTCATTAGCGAACAATTCGTTATCCGTATTAGCACCGGGATTGCTAGAAGGACTTGATCAACTGGAGAAATTGGATTTATCTAGAAATAGTCTTACTAACGATTGGGTTAACAGAGATACTTTTGCTGGCCTTGTCCGCTTGGTGATTCTCAATTTGTCTAATAATGCGCTTGCTCGTCTCGACCCTAAGTCATTCCAAGACTTGAATGCGTTACAAGTTTTAAACTTAGACAACAATGCTATTGAAGTAATTAGCAACGGCGCTTTTGCTGAATTAAAAAACCTTCATCAACTTTCTATATCTGATAATAAAATTAAAACATTGAATGAGCACATATTTTCAAATCTATTTGTTCTAAGCCAGCTTTATTTGGACAACAATCAAATTATCACAATACATGAAAGATGCTTTGAAAATATAACCTACTTATCAGATTTAGGTTTGAATGGAAATAATTTAAAAGTTGTGCCTGAGGCAATAAAAAAATTGAGATTCTTAAAGTCGTTGGATATTGGCAAAAATAATATCGTTAAAATTAGCAACTCGTCGTTTGAAGGCTTAGAAGAACTTTATGGATTGCGCCTTGTTGATAATCACATTGTCAGCGTGCCAAAAGACACATTTAGTACTTTGCCTTCATTACAAGTACTAAATTTAGCTTCAAATAGAATAGAAACCATTGAACAAGACGCATTTTTATCAAATCCAACTCTTAAGGCTATCCGATTAGATGGAAACAGATTAACAGACATTCGAGGTGTTTTTAGTAAATTGAATACCCTTGGTTGGCTCAACATTTCAGATAATAAACTTATTTATTTTGACTATAGTTACATGCCAGAAACTCTTGAATGGTTAGATATTCATAGCAACAATATAACAAAATTGGAAAACGAACAGAATGCACAACAAAACATTCGTATGCTTGATGTAAGCTACAATGCATTAGAAGACGTTGATGAAAGGTCGATACCTGATTCAATAGAGATCCTTTTCTTAAATAACAACAAGATTCACACGATTCAACCAGGTACCTTTATACAAAAAAGAAACTTAGAAAAAGTTGTCATTTCAGATAATAAATTGAGAACCATAGAATTAACAGCATTTACATTACCCCACATTCCTAAACACAGATTTTTGCCTAAATTCTTTATTGGAAATAATCCATTTGTTTGTGACTGTCACATGATTTGGCTACAAAAGATAAATCTTTGGAATCACATGAGACAATACCCACGATTTATAGATTTAGAATCAGTCACGTGTGAAGTCGTAAGCAACAAATATGGCGGAAAAGCAAACTTGATGGATGTACCCGAGAATCAGTTCCTGTGTTCATATGAAACTCATTGCTCATCCAGTTGTTTTTGTTGCGATTTTGAAGCATGTGACTGTAAAATGACTTGCCCTGAAGGCTGTTCATGCTTTCATGATAGCAATTGGAATTCAAATGTAATTGACTGCTCCAGAGTTGGCTACACTGAAATTCCAGAGAAGATTCCAATGGATGCGACTGAACTTTACCTTGATGGTAACGACTTTAACTCATTAAGCAGTCACCTTTTTATTGGAAAAAAGAAATTACATAAGCTTTACCTGAATAACAGCAACATAGCTACTGTCGATAACGACACATTAAACGGACTTCATTCTCTTAATATTCTACACCTAGAAAATAATCAGTTGACTGAGTTGACTGGTGGAGAATTCTCACAGCTAAAGCATTTAAGGGAATTATACTTAAATGATAACCTCTTGACAAGTGTGGCAAACAAAACTTTTGAGAATCTGTCGTCCCTGAGAGTTGCATACTTACAAGGCAATAAGGTACTCGACCTTGATAAAAAGTTAGCCCACTTGATGCATTTAGAAAGTGTTAATGTTCGAGGGAATTTATTTTCTTGCAACTGTGACAACGTGCTACTTTTACAAAATTGGTTTAAGAAGAATTACGAAGACCCAGCGGAAATGTTTTGTGCGGATGACAGTGGACTTATTACAAATCTGACTGTTTTTGATGTGATCGATAAGTGCCGTGATTCTAGTGTTACAGACAATACAATACCTACCGAAAACCAACCATATCAGTATGATGAAGTGAGCACTATCAAATTGAACTTTGTGCCTCTTTTAGCTGTTGTATTAATAAGTGTAATTTTAATTTTGTTATTTGGTGCTTTGGCATTTTCTTTTAGACAAAACGTACGCCTATGGGCTCACTCTAAATATGGTGTTAGATTATTCAAAAGTGCATCAATTCAAGAAAGTGAGCTTGATAGAGACAGATTGTATGATGGTTATGCTGTATATAGTTTACTCGATGATGATTTTGTGTCTAAAGTTGTAGCCCCTGAAATGGAGCACTTCGGTTACACAATGTGTTTCCATTACAGGGACATACAACATGCTCCAGATAATTACTTATCTGAGCAGATTACTCACGCAGCCGAATCTTCCAAAAGAATTTTAGTGTTTGTGTCATTTAACTTTTTACAAAATGAGTGGTCCAAAATTGCATTTAAAACTGCCATTAAACATGTTATCACGACTATACATCCGTCAATTAGAAGACATAGAATTATGTTTATATTAACTACAGATATAAGTGCACTAAACTTAGACCTAGACTTTCAGAACTATTTAAAAACTTGTAATGTTCTATTGTGGGGTGAAAAGAAATTTTGGGATAAAATTAGATTTGGAATGCCTGATATTTCTAATATACAATGGAATAAAGACACTATGAATTACAATCACGATGCAGTGTGTCCAAATGCACGGAAACACCCATCTAGGTACACTGCATCGCCTACTGCGCCTGAGCATTGGTATAAGTATGATGCAATCCCGCCTCAGACTCCTACTACCACAAATGTAATTAATATCGAGGATGATACCTCTATGTTGACAAATACAACATTGACGAGTCAGATTCAGGATGGTGAGAATTTGCATCATAGTTATATTTCAATTGATACACAAAACTACGAGCAACCTTACGGTGGTCGTCCTCGGCCTCCTAACACGTTACGTAAACATCCCGGACACCACTCCCCTTCCATGTTAGATGAACAAGGGTACTTGCAGCCTCGCTCATCCGTACACGAGTGCTTACCACAAACCCATATAGGCGCACACAGATGATAAGGTGTCTCCAATCTTTATCTCGTCAAAGATATTTCTAATGGAACGTTACATTCCAAACACATGTGTAGGCTGCTTTTTATGTTTGCCATGCCTTAATAAAAAGTGATAATTTTACAAATGTGTCGGTTTAGATAATTTTGGCCAAATTTTGTAATAACTTAACTTGTTCCTTCGTAGATAACAGGGAGTGTCGTGTATGTATCAAAGACTGTATTGTTAAAATGTTTTAGAGGTATCGATATGTAATGAAGCCTTATAAATCATATGTAAAGCATGTAGAGTATAATTTATTGTAAAAACAACCAAGAATTACGATTTATTGCTGTCCATTAAGACTGACATACTATGTACTAAAGTTATTAAGAGTTATTGCCAGTATCATGAATGAATGTATAAACTTATATAAGTATTTTCGTATAGTATATTATCTCATTGTTACCAAATATTTTGTAGATAGATATTGAGAATAATTGATGTTGAAATAGGTATTCTGTATAGTTTTACTAGTCATTATGTAGGAATTGAATAGTGTTGAAAAAATGTAGATATGTATATAGATATTTGGTTACATAGTTTATGTTACATGATAAATTTAATATTGTATCATTAACTGTGTAACTGACTGTTTGTATGTAAATGTATTATTAAGTGTCCACTGTTAAAGATACTAAATTAAAATAAAATATTATTACAATTTATATTGTAGTTTATGTTTTTCATGCCAAGCATTTAGACGACTTTTCTTCTAATAATATCACAAAACTCAGATTTACTTAGGCATTAGGTACTTTTTTTTGCATTACTTACATCACAGATTAACTAACTCTTAAATAATTCGAATATTTATTTTCATGATGAGTAGGCAAGCATTGTAGAAAACCTTAATCATGACTCTAGTCATTAGTTACCGCAGAATCTGTGGTTTATTTGAAGAACAAGGATGTTTTCAAGACTTTTTGTATGCCGCCAAAGATAAAAAAACTGAGACTCCTTTGTGTAGATACCAAAATGACGGGCCGTAACAGTTAGCTTCGTTGTTTCCAGTTCGCCGTTTATGAGAAATGAGAAACGTTGTATTTGTAACAAAAAAATAATATCGGCCTGCCGACAATCATCGCAAGCCATAATGATGGTCCTTCTCAGGTAGAAATGCACCCAAGCTATATTTCAAAGTCAGGGCAACACTATGGTAGCTATAAAAGAGATTTACAATGCATTCTATACGAGGCTAGTTAGAAGTGTATTTTTGACCTTCTGTCGGACACGGTCCGAAGGGCAGTTATTGATTTTGTTTTTTGTAATAGCATTTAAAGTGCGAGCTTGGACACTAACGACATATGGTGCGACAAGTTCTAAGGGACCGCTGACCGACTGCTTTATTTTTTTTTTGATCAAGTTCATTCGGCCGTCACATTCATGCAACTGGCACTATTTATTTAAAATTAACTGGTCTTTAGTGCGGTGCGATAACTGGTGGGCTAGTCGTCAAATACTCTTCTTATAAAAAGGTCAGGAGTTCGAAGCATTTCACTAGCTCATAGGAAATACAATTAAATTTAATTTTTGTTTTATTCTCTCGACGCTAAGAAAGAAAATTTCATTTCGTAATCTATGAGTCTTAAAATAGTCTGATTTCTTTTTTTAATTAGGAAAGGCTATTGATAGCTGATGGTTTAATAATATTTAGACAATATTATTAATAATGCAGTACTTAGCTATCAATCGCCTCTCCTACTCTTCTCAATACAATCAAGCGTTTCCAGACTTGACATGGGACAAAGAAATAACTTACTAGGGAGAGGCGTTGAAGTTCTTCGGTAAGTACTTATTGTATTTTTTGTATCTGCTGACTCATATATAATTATTATATAATATCGTATATATTATATAATACATTAGTAGGATATGGAAGACCGTACCTATATCAGGTACGATCAGAAGGATTTTGAACTAATCAAAATTGTAGAGTAACTAAGTACCTATCATTGTTTAATTAAACGATTAACATTGAATTTTTGAAAGTCGAATATTTTTGCTACCTAGTAACTCTTTTTTTTATTTATAATGTAATTTTCTGTTTCGGTTACACCATATTTTGCAAAATATTTTTACATGTAAAGTAAAGTAAAGTAAAGTAACAGCCTATAATCATCCCACTGCAGGGAAAATGCCTCCATCATTGAATTCAAGTTACCACAGCAATGATGGGTACTGGCTTAATCACCACGCTTGCCAAATGCGGGTTGGTAATCACAAACCCGAGCAACGTTCGAAAATTCGAAACTTTTGTTGCCCGACCCGGGAATCGAACCTGGGACCCCGAGATCATGGCCCGGTATTTAAACCACTAGACCAACGGGGCGTGTATTGTTTTTACATGAAATGAAATTATTAAAGTATGTACTTTAAAACAGTTTTTTTTAGCGAGTCCATTGCAAATTTTTATTGAAAGGTAGCAAGTCGTAAGCTTAAATTCCCTTTAAGTCAATAAATATTGCTTCCTTGATTTATATCGTATGGGATATCGAATAACAATTATTGGTTCATCAGGTAACTATTTTTATATATTGTTATCTGGTAGAGCAATTAACACAACGAAGCGTGCACTAACATAAAATATATTTATAGAAAAGTACACATAGAATACAATACGAGAGATGAATGAAAAAACCAGCTAAAATAAATAATCTTCTAAAAGTGACAGCCGCATCATTACGGTTGCAGCCAGCTCTCTCTCTATACACAAAGCATGAAGGTGATATTCAATGTTCAACTGTCGCACTCGCTTTGATAATATCTCTGTTAAAACATATCAGAATTGCAGAAGTAACATCAAAATAAATTGTCAACAACTCAGTATGTATAAAGAGTTTGATAGGCTCGCTTAATTTTTGCTTTGCTTTAAGTATACATCATTCGCATTAATAAATTGTGCTGAAAGTAAGCACAACCTTCGCACTTTCAACATCATAGGTTCAGATCATTTCTATGCAGTTACATCAAAAATTGTTTTATATATCTCATAAAACAGTAACACAATAATTGACAATATCTCAGTTTGCACAAGAGTTGGACTTGCTTTATTTAACTTTGCTTTAAGTATACATCATTGAATATATAAACATGGACGTGTCTGACGCACCACAACGGGTCGACCACAGCGAGATTAATCGAGTGAAAGCGCTCAATAGGCAGCCGATGTTGAAACCGAAATTCGACTACGTTAAGTAATTGTCGACCACAATTTTATTGGTGAACTTAACATGAAGTAATTTATCTATTTAAATTTGATTTTATTTTAACGCTAATAGTTTGAAAATAATTCATTAGTCTGTATTTGTTTGAATTGGATTAATAGATAATGTTATTTTTTACTGTGATAAATCGGGCGGGTTTGAATTTTTCGTATTTCTATTACTTGTACTAAGCTTCACAGAGTTGATGGTTTCAGATGGTTTTGTATGTAAGGGTGATTTCTGCTTATACCTATCTAAAAATGTTTTTAGAAACACAATTCCATTTCATTAAAAAAAATGTTTTGGGTATTATTTGAGATTTATAAAGTCTAATGAAATGGTTGGGCTTATCAAACATGACCACAGACTACAGATTCTACTACATGTATTTTTTTTATATCGCCTATGTATTATTTTAGCTGAGTACCTTTACATCCTACTGTTGTTCATCAAATACTGCGTAGGATCTAAAGTACAAAATTAAATAAACTTTAGGTCTAAGATAAAAAACTAATTTTATTTTACAAATCTTAACCGAATTCACCTCAACAAATGCCCTATCTCAGCCATCGATGCGTCATGTCCACTTTATCCCTCGTAGTTTTATCTTCAATAGAATCCAGAAACATTTCTGGTTTAAAGATACCTGCTATCAATATCAGAGGATATCCTATCTCTGGGTTTCACGGTTAAACGCACCATTTGCTGTCCGATGCCAAACGTGGCCCTGGTCAGATAAGAAATTGACCAGATATCAAGACGTTAGTCTTTTAACGAAATGAATTTAAACTTTATATAGGAATAGGGAAAAATATTCTATAAGAAATTTAATTAATGTAAGCTGCTATATCTGCTACTTGTCTTTTAGGTTAGATATTTAGTTGTAAATGTAATATGATTGAGGAAAAACTAAATTATTATACCATAGTAAAACAAAGCAAAGGTATTTTTTTAAACAGACTAAACCTAATGAATAGCTATATCTGGTGGCATCACATTAATACATGAAAATAATTTAAGCTACACACAACATCACTAAGGTTTAGGTTACTTGAAACTTAACACAAAATACCAAATGCTTTCAAATTATATCCAAAACTAAAAAAAATGTTCTCATTAAAGCAATCAATAAAATCGAACATATTCCTTCTTATTCAATTTTAGCTGAACAATATCGCACTTTTTGTGACTCCACAAACATCGCTCATAACAAAAGCAGTGACTAATCCAAGTTCTCAGGGTCAAATCAAATCAGATAGATTTGTATGTTCACGATGGCATTTGATCGACGTCAGATATCCGAAGGTGGATTTTTCTGTTTTGTACATTAACGAAATTTGTTCGGCGCATGGTCAATCCACGCCACCCGCTGGCCGACATGACGTTTCACACTTTAAGTTGGTACAAGTAGGTTCAGAGGTCACGTCCTCTCACTCAAGACCCGACCGGGAGCGTAACGGTTGGAATTGGATCGTGACAACGAAAAGATATTTATCGTGATTTTCTGGCCAATTCCGATGCATCGCCCCGTTGTTAGACGGGAAATGGGAGCATGGGAACACAAAATGGAACTAACCAAATTATCGTAAGTCAAATATGGAGATGTTCAAGCGATGATTGGGGTTTCACCTAACCGAGGTGTTTGTAGTTACTCGTAATTTCCACGTTTGAATTTCGAATTGATATTTGACTTGAGTTTAATTTTGCGTGTCCCTAAATTACTTAAATGTTGGTTATCCACATACAAAGTTAAATTGTTGAACAATATAACGCGTTCATTAGTAATACTGTGAAAAATATGAGTAATATTTTTGTGACAGAAACTCTTTTTAATAATGTCTTATCTTATCCGTTAGTGGAGATGAAATAAAAAATAAACAGTAAGTTTTTTGTACAAATATGAAAAGTTCCGAGAACTGATAAATATACTTGTCACTTATTTAGTTCAAGTTTTATAAAAATTATTTCATAAATAACAATAGCATATTTGAATGTGGTTACCTAAATTTATGGCGTTCAAAGATACGGTATCAGCTGTAGGCAAATTAATTAGCTCCAAACATTTAATTAACCGTCCAATTGATTAGTTATCCAAACACAGAGATCAAATTATCAATTCGTAATAATGTTGAATCGATTTAATAAATGGGTATGTTGAAAGAAAACATCGCGATTCCTGTCGTTATTATTCTCGTGAGACACCAATAAAACGCCTCAATAAAGGAAAATAAATTGGGTTATGGGAATCCGGACCGGGATAAATCACATCGAAAATACTGTCACGAACTAACAAAAAATGAGTGGGAAACTAAGGTTTCCATTACTGACTGGTGAGCATGACTGAGTTTTATGTTCACTCAATGAATTCCTCCGAAGAGTTTCAAACTGTTTATGCATGCTTAGAGATAATGTTTTGTTTGTACAATAGCAATCCTTCCTGATTAAACTGGAACAGAGAAATACTTACTTGGCCCAATTATTTCGGAATCGAGTGTATTGGTTCCGATTATATGGACTTATATAAAGTTGTGTTATTCTTGGTAAAATTTCTATTCCTACTTTCTTGGAATAGAATAAAAGGATTGTTTTGCAATATCACGATATTTTTTAAATATAGAGGTTGACTTAGATAAAGTTACAATGTTTTATCATATATTTTTTTTTTAGTGAATATATACTTCAACAATGTGAATGTTCCATTTAAAGTTGAATAGATAATTTCACAACAAAAGTTTGAAAAATATTCCAAAACTTATTAACTAAAATAACTACTAGCTGTTGCTCATGATTTAGATACTATCCCCCCTTTTTGATTAAAAATAGCCGTGGTTCGTTAATCAACACTAAAAAACAAGGGAACAAACTATGAAACTAACAAAAAGCATTTAAGTAAGTAAGTAAGTAACAGCCTATAATCATCCCACTGCAGGGAAAAGGCCTCCATCATTGAATTCAAGTTACCACAGTAATGATGGGTGTACTGGAATAATCACCAAATGTAAGTTGGTGATCACGAACCCGAGCAACGTTCGAAAATTCGAAACTTTTTGTTGCCCAACCCGGGATTCGAACCTGGGACCCTGAGATCTTGGTCCTACCTAAAATGTACCTCTTAGAAGTTTTTGTCATTATTTGCATCAATATGCTAAACAGAGTTATAAAGTAGGAAATAAATAAGCGACTCATACAGCTTCTTTATTGGCTCAATGTGCTAACTTAAATTATAACCCGATTTAGTCGACAATCTTGCTCGTCAACCGTAACATTTCACTAACACAGTAAATTATGTCAAAATGCCTAATCATTGAGATTATGATGTTTGAAACAAAACAAGCGAAGCTATAATCACGAGATTCATTAACCAAACTCACAAGTTCACGACCACCAAGAGTAACTCTATAAAAACATAATCACATGGGAAGTCAATAACACTGCAACCGGTCCTATGGACGAATACCGCGGACAGTTAAGTTCTTTGTGAGAACTCACGTGTCTTGAAACTGTTCGACGTCTTTGTATTGAAGTTAGGACTTATGATTGAAGGATTTTAAATTTCCTGTTGCATTCATTTTAAGCAAACAAAATAATCAGATATACAGAATCTTTGAACATTATTCGTGTAGTTAGACTGAGCCATAAATTATGTTTGTGTCGGAGTGTTAAGTTTGTCTATCATTAAAGAGTTTTAATATGTTTTGGGAATCGACTTTACTACCACTAAGACTCATTTTTTATTCTTGTCTAGTGCTATTTAACTTAAGTTGTAGATGACACAATGCTATATCATGTTAATAAGCCAATAACACCAACGATGCAAAATCATGTCAAAACGTTTTTTTTTTGTTAGTTGATGATTAAATAAACTCTTTTATTATAAAATGCTTATTTTAGCTTAAGTTTCCTTAATTTTAACTTTCAGTAATAATATTCTATTTTTTGCAAATTAATTGGAAAGATAACATTAGAAAACGAAAATAACGCTCTGAAGAAATGGAAGTTATTATTATAAAAGGAGGAAGAGACGTAAAGGTTTTCATAAAGAACCTTTAGCGGTCGTCATCTTTCCAAACAAAACAAGGTACCATTAGCAAGTTTCGATGAATTAATGGTACTTAAAAAAAGCAATAGCGAGATTCTGCTGAGTCACACCTACCCTACCCTTGGATTGTTCGCTGCCAACCATTGGGTGCTCTATCTTGAGACGGTTGCTGTTGCGTGTACGCTACTTAAGTAATTTTGATACTTTTACTTTGCTTGCAAACCAAACAGTTAAACAGATAAGTATGTTTTGAATGTTACTTTAAGCTGCACGTTTTTTTTTACAAAGCACTTATCAAATTATAAAGGTAAAAGAGAAGAAAAAAAGGGAGGAACAGTACAATTGTAAAGGGAAATTCACATTCATTTAAACCTGCATTTTTGATAAACCTAGTACCTACGTAAGTAAAACAAGCTATTAAATTTTTGATACTTAAAGGCCTAAAGCTTCAAGTGTAGGGCCGAAAATTAGTTAAAAAGACCGCCAAATTAAACAACAAAAATCGAGTAATCATCGGTTTCAATCGTACACTTACACTTAAATCACGGAGAAATTTGTTAAAAAAAAGTGTACAACATAACAAAATTAAAATTAATTTTAGAAATGTAACCTAGTAATTACAATTTAAAAGACAATAATTATGTAAAGTACCTATACGTCATAATAGCCCCATTGTATGGTATACAAATTATAATTAAAATAATTGTTAACTAAAAGTAATTATCTATTAAAATATGTAGTACAAATAAAATTACTAAATTAAATGGAATTGTAGGTAACTTTTACGGTAAAACCCATTATGTGTTTGCAGTCTTATATGAGCAAATACTCACACGATACATGTTATCTTTTTATTGAGGTACTCGATACATCTCAACTTGTTTTTTTTTACAACATAGCATCTAATTTTTCTTGAGTGAATAAGTTTCCTTAAATAAAGATTCATGTTTTCCTCCTACACGAAAAAGGTCAACGCAAATAGAAATATCAAACTTTTTAATTCAATAATAGTATCAAAATATTTTTTCCTGTCGAAAGCTTATGAAGGCTGACTGAGATGAATGACTCAGATAATTGAAGTGTACCGTTGAATATTAAAAAGTTTTGAAAGAATTTCATAAAACAAACAATGAAATACAAATTATTTCAGTTTTAAAATCAACTAAGCCAACTAAGAATGCCTGACTAGATGAGTAAATAGTTTGTTAAATAGCATAGCATATTTTTAACAACGCCATCTTACGATAACTGTTAGAACTCGTTACATTGTCGTTTCGTAGCATCAACAAAACTTAAAAACTTGTAGCTTTACAAGTTAAAATTACGACCAATTGGGTTAAAATTAGGGTACGTAAAATTTGTTTGTGTTACTTGGTACCTTTATGTGAGAATAATAAATATTTATTTTAATATACGAGTATACCGATGTAAATTAAACTTGCTAAATTAAGGCAAGTTTTCGATTCGTCAAAAAGTAAAATTTTGAATATTATTGAATTATGGCGCATTTTTTTTTGTGAGTTACATGTTTTACTATTTTTCAAGATCGGGACATAAAAGATCAGGGCCCTAATTCTGCTAATTTACAAATGGCTCAATAGAATCGCAATGGCATCGCAATCGTATATTTTGACATTACTACCATATTAAATGTGTCAAAATATACAATAGCGATGCAATTGCGATTCTATTGAGCCATTTGTAAATTAGCGGAATTGGGGGCCAAGTACCTCGCTACACTTCTAAAACCGCAAAGCATATCACCATGCGAAGATCACCCTGAAAGAATACTCTTAGCTTATGGAAAAACTTTGTACTGGCAAACTCAAGTCATCTACTAAGTATAACCCTAAGCTAAGGTTGCGTTTCCACTGACGCAGACCTGGGCCCCAATTCCGCTAATTTACAAATAGCTCAATGAAATCGCAATTGCATCTCAATCGTAAATTTTGAAATTACTACCTTAAAAAAGGTGTCAAAATATACAATTGAGATGCAATTACGATTCTATTGAGCCATTTGTAAATTAGCGGAATTGGGGGCCTGGGCGGGTTGAAAAGTAATTAATAACAGTCTTCACTGATGTCAATGACATGTAACTATTTGTTCCTTTTGTCAAACTATGGATACCATTAATTAGCGTGGCGTACTATTTTCCATAAATAATAGTTTGTTTTATTGACACAGCAAACATACCAAGTTTGTCTTCACCGCATTGATTTGCCAATGATGCAACATTTTAACTAACTTCAGATGAATTGCATTATTTTATCAATAAATTTAATGATGATTTTATTCTTTAATATAATATTTCAAAGTTTCACATGACTGTAAAAACAAAGCTAATTGATTTTTTTTTTCTAATTCATACATTAGGTATAAATAAATAAATAAATGTGGACAACATCTCAACATCACATAGGTACATTGTTCTGATCCCAATTTGAATAACTATTTAAAACACTCGTATTTTGGAAACCAGAAACAACGAAGTTACCACAAACACCCAGACTCGAGAAAATGTAGAAAAAACACTTTTTTACATTGAAAAACGGTGTGTATGCCACTCCGCCACGGAGGTCGTCATGTTATGTAAGAATATGAACCAAAAGTGTCATGTTTATGGTAAAACCTTGTGTTTTAACCAGATAATAAACATTGCCAAAAACGTCTCTCGGCACACACCATTTTAAAAATTGCTTTGTTTAAACAAAATAATTTCAAGTAACTGTCACATAAACACCACGAAAGCAACAGTATTAAAGATTATTTAAATATGACTTCTAGTCAATGATATTTAAAAAGTAATAGATATGTTACATGCGCTCTCAATATGCGTCCCTAAAACGTCACAATTGTGACGTCTTTTTAAATCCATAAAAGAGTAAGTAATTGTTCTTTTCACGAGTATGACAAGGACAAAATAAGAATTACGCATGTGTGCAGTTGTTCGCAGGCGGGACATATATTTCGATAGTTTTGTAAGGGCATAACCTATCTATACTTTTTAAATATCATTGCTTCTAGTAAACAAAAGTATGCTAAGCTTCTTAATCCTTTTCCGAAAGCTCTACGTATACTTTTGCTTAACCTGTAACGTCACAAAGGCGGCAAACACAAAGGCAACCGCAATAAACGTCAGATGTTCTTTGTTGGCTTACGATAATAAACTGTAAAGCGGTGTGCTAAAAGAAACCAATTTTAATAGCGATTGCCAATTTGCACGGACGTGTATCAAGCGGAGCTAAGGTATGGTTTCATAGTTCAAACAATAATAAAACATTTTCAAAGTTAGAGTGATTAGGCTGCTTCTGGCTGCGAATAGGACGTTATGCGAAAGACATTTTGCGCCTAAACCATTCGTTGGCTTCCTCTCAACTCTAGGGTTCAGTGTGGATCCAAAGACTTATTTTATCCTTTAAATAAAAAACTATTTAAAGGATAAAATAAGTAACCAATCCATCTCCATATCAAAGATGAAAAATAAGTGTCAACAGGCTATATTGTTTTTTCTTGGCCTGAAAATATTGACAAAAGGATCTGCGTTTTAATATAACGTTATTTGTTATGAAATTATCAATCTATTACGGACTACCAGTACCTACTGGTAAATGATCAGATGCAACAGTTGATCTTAACAACTACTAACTTCAGACATGCATTATAACATAACAAGCTTTATTATGAATTATATTTCGAATATATCCATGCACACGTTTGTTTTTATTTCATAGTTTCGATATTTAAATAAAGTGCTGTGTTAATATAATGTGCATACAAATTTCATAAAATATTACCATTCGAATATTATAATGTAGGCAAAAAATACAGTTCTGTAAGTACTGAGTTTTTTATTCATTTGTGTTTTATTGCTCTCCTAATCGCTTATAGGTAAGTTTGGTTTATTACAAAATATCAGCACGTAATTGAATCGATTAGCTTTATTATCGAGCAAATAGTACCGATTATTCCACTTAGCAAGTTACAACCAATATCGCTGCTAAAGATTAAAAGAGTTACGGTGAAAAGTTTCATAAAGTTGGTATATGATGTTGTAAATAATTAAAATTTATCGTTAGACAAATCGATTATGTTTAAACATATTCCGTAATAAAATCGATGTTATTTTCACGTGTTATTAAATTTGTTTCATATTATACAAAATTTTAATAACTTTCATCATTCTAAATTGCCCTTAAAGAGGGTGTCCCGCCCTTACTAAGTCGTCCAATCGAGAAACGGGTCCAACAAAACCTACACCATAAAATACGTTTTTAATGGACATCGGACGATAAATTGTGCTTAATAAGAGAAATATTTTATTAGGCTTACAACAAAAAGCGTTCGTTTTTCAATTTTTACGGCGTAAGTATTTGTATAAAAAATACACGCCCTTTAAGATGCGATCTAACGTTTGTGTCAGAAAAGGGATAAAGTTGGTATCATCGTAGCGGGTGATCGAGTTTTTTTAGTTTGTTTTTAGGGTTCCTTAAGGTCCTATTTGATGTAGCGAGACGAATTTTGTATTGTTCTATTTGGTCTGTAAAGAATAAATAAGTTGACTTAAAACAATTACAAAAATATAACGCAGTAAATCACGATTTTAAAAGCCAGTTTTAGTTTAGTTGAACTTGCTAACAAAACCTCTTAGAATCATAATTATACAAATTGCTAAATGCTCAATAAACCCACAGAATCAGCTATCGTTTATAGCTAAATTGTACCACTGTTATATCAAGTCTCTTTGTTTTTTTTATTTGATTTTTAATTTCATAAAAGCAGACTATATTAATTTTAGGAAATATAATCCGTAACACTTATTTTTATTGAAATATAATATTATCAGGACTGCAAACGATTTTGATGCTATATTTGTAATCAAAATATACCTACGGAATTTCAGAACATTGTATTATTGGTGTTCTAAAGAATATGTTTCTCACTTTTGTGCTACGGAATCTATATGAAACTTCCAACCTGCTCTTAGCATAAATTTTACTAAACGCGGCGCGATTCTTTTATTTTTTTAATAATTTCTATATGACAGATGAAGATGACCGGTCAGGCTAAAGATGCGTCACAGTCCTTTAAAAGCGTAGATTTTGATCAACAAAAAAGGTTTCAAATTAGGAGTAGGTGCTCTATTATGGGATACGGTATTTGTCAAATGTCTTGTTGGAAGTGACAAATCACGTGTCCTTCTTATAGTTCTGCGGTGTAGGTTAATCCGTAAAGTTAGACGTTTGGACATTAATAAAGTTGGTAGGGTCTAACAAGATAGTTTTAATAATGTGTCTTATTTTAAAAAAGATACAAAGGGTTTTTGGAAACTACTAAGTTTGCATGTAAATCATCCTGATGAACAACGAAGAAGGCTTTAATAGGTAGTAGAGGTTTGCAAGAGAGTAGGTGTTACTATGATTTTCTGCTACTGGTAAACAATTTCAATGTGTTTTAAACTATAGTTTGAAAAAATTTATTGCGCTTTTAGTACAAATACATATTTTTTGACATAATGATAATATAAAATGTATTTTATTACATAATAAATATCTTAATAGTTTGTGATATTAAATGTTGTCTGTGTTTATGTTTTGGTATATTTTTTTCTTCATTTCTCTCTCTCTCCGTCTTTATTTCTTTAGAAAAGATATAGTTATTAGTTTAAAAGAATTGTTATCAATCTTCTAGTTGTGAATAAATCATATTCCTACTCGTATATGTTTTAGGTTTAATTGCTGTTAATGTTTGTAAGTCTCAATTGTAAGTTATAAATACCCGCTGCTATGATCATAAACGTAATTGATCTAATTTAAATTACAAAGAATAAACTTAATTTGGAATGAATGTATTAAGGTTCAAGCTGCATCAAACAAACATAAAAGAATTCTCATTATGGTTTGTTACAAATCCTTCATAAAGTAAGCCGAAACAGAATGGGAAGATGTCGATTCATAATTAATACTTCTCCGTGAACTGTTCGAACCAAATGTTCCCAAAACTATCATTAATAATTCTCAAAATACATTAATCAGAACTTGACAATCAACATCAGCAGATGTTGTGTGTATCAAAAGCCTTAAAAAAGTCTTAAGTTATACTACAAACAAACAAGGTGTTAATACAAACGATAAGATCGGCAATAACTCCCCTTCATAAAATATTGATATTTAATAGTCATATTGAGTGTAACGCAGGCAGCCCCCAGTATTACTTCAGCATACCAGATTGCCACATCAAAAATTCTCTTTGACACTGCCAGTGTACAGAAAATAAGCACTTAAGTCGCCGCATTAGATTATAAATTGCTGTGGAAGTGAACTCGATCTAAATGAATGCAGGTGCCATAAGATGGCATCGCATTGGTTTTATCTTAACTATCACATCTCCAAATATTAAACTTTTACTTTTATAGAGCTTTAAAATGCAAGTCGTGTTCACTAAAGGGCGTTCAATAAATGTCATATAAAAGTTTTTGCTGCAGCCTCTTTTTTAAGGTTCTTAACCCCAAAAGGAAAAATCAGAGCCCTTTTAAGAATACTTACATGGACATTAAAATCTACGATATTTTTAAACTATGTAGGGTGTACTAACCACAATATTTTTTATGTTGCAATATATTTTAATACGAGACTTTCCCTGTTAGGATACGCTTGACCACGGCCCAAGATAACAATTTGTTATGTACGATGACCTCTGAAAACTTTTAAATTAAAAGCAAACCTATTTGAAATCACAACTTTCCAGTATTACTAAATGTGCATGCAAGTTTCGACGCGATTATATTTTCGATGCTGAGAAACAAACATTTATACTCGTAAGCTGTAAATGTATAATAGATGTATGTAATGTAAAGATTACCTATGTATATTCTAAATATTCTAGAGGTACAGTCAGGAGTTTTATCTCATTACTAACTGATGTTGGGCGTGAGACTTCAATGTTAGAGCGCGATGATTTCACAATAACATCTGGGCTTATACGACTAAGTTCCAGCAATGGAACTATTTGGAACCTAAATCAGAATCGTCAAGCATATTGGTAATCGCAGTTTGGTTATTGGTGCAGAGGAGACGCTGCAACCCGTGCGCATAAGTTTTATGACATCACCATGATTAGTACTTTCTTTTCTAGGCCTCACCAATAACAAGCAGGTTCATACATCCTTAAAATACGTCCCATTAGCCTTTACAAGTACTTGTCAGCTAACTAAGGTAATTTAACAATGATCTTGTCAAATCATAGATCTATTACTTAAACTATCGCCAGTGAATTGCGAAGGTTAAATATTTTTATCGCATGAGGATATGTGAAAACCTTGGTTTAAACCGATTGTATACTATCAATGCTCAATGCTTTGTATGCGTATAAAGTAGGTATGTAATTTATTGTTTTGTTATAGAAATTAAGTTTACGGAAACATTTACGCAAAAGTAAACCAACTTTTTATACCAAAATGTATTCATTAATAAATTCAAAAAAAAACATTTGGATATAGATACTAGTGCTATCGTTTATTAAGGGGAACGCTAATAACGAATGAAAAAGCTAATTTTACGCCAGTTTTTGTCTTGATCTCCTGCTATAAGTATTGTATACGCTGCTACTAAAGCTGTGTATATAATTGTAATCGCTTTATCAATCTAAACCTAGCCTGGCTGCCTTTGCCATGTCTTGATCTCTATTTAGGAATCAATTTAGTATTCGGTTTTACGACGTCGCGATGTGACTTGTACACTGCGATTTCATTTTGCTAATCCTATAGGCCATGTTCATTAATACCAGTAATCTCAATTCGAAACTAATAGGTGATACAAATATTTCTTGTTATTTAAACCAGCTCTTGGCAAGTTAGAACATTACACATTGTGGGGCCTACAATGTAAAATAAAACAGTGAAGGTCTATTATTTTACAAACCAAAACGTAGTAGCAGCGGCCGATAAGCAGGATCTTGTAGCGACGTGTTCCAAATTAAAACAATAGACCATTTTGTAATTGATTTGTGATTGTTAGCAAGGTGTTAGCTATAAATCTGAAGATTGTGTCGTCGAATGTTATTGGCAAAATGAATACCAAAGAATGTAATCACTGAGTCATGAAATTGTAATACAAAGATTTAATATGTTTGCACATTTTTGTATCAACCGTTGAATGAGACTTTGATAAGGAGACTATTATTTGTAGGAAATTATCAACACAGCTTAATAGTAACTTTATTTAAGGCCTACACTTAACTCAAATATTTTAATATTTAGTTATTCTTGAATGTTCTTATTTTAATTTAGATTAAGTATAATTTTTTTGGGTATTATTAAAGAAAAACTAAAAAATAATTTAAAAGTAATCAGTAGTCGAGCGTTATAAACTTTTGTATACTTTACAGCTAACATTTATAGCTTACTCAAGTATTTCATAATCCGGTTTATTGTTTTTTTGTTGAAGAGAAATCTCCTGTCTTTGTTATAGAAGCGGATTTCTGCTGCTAATCGTCCAACAGCGCATACTAATCGAAAAATGAATATGCATGAAGACTGTTAGAAAAACCAAAAAGAACTAAACTTAATAGCGCGATTGCTTGACAGTTGTATAAATTAGACATTGGTTACTTTTTTATCATAGTTATCATAGTTTGTGATAGATGTTGAATTTTGTCAGCAGACTTCAAAAATCTTTCCAATAAAACTAAATGCCTAGGCACAATAAAATTTTAAACTAACAAACCTTTCTTCTTGCAGTTATTTTAATTGTGGTTTTACCTAAAATAAGCGCAAAATATTTACTTAAATACATTTTTCGACAAGAATAATGTCTCAGTAGATTAGTTGGAAAAGCAATCGCCCATCTATTTAATGACCGTGAGGTCTAAGTCTACCTAACCCATGGCTATAAAAAAAAAACATAAGAATATATAAAGGCCAATGCCAAAGCCATAAAAAATTTTTTTTTACAATTTACTGTCTAAAAATTCTGAAATATGAACACCCAAACGTTCTTTGTGGGCGCTCACTAGATAAAAACGTTTTTCTGTCACATAATGCGTATTTACTTTTATAGGACATGTCTTTGATTAGTTTTTTTTAAATAGCAAATATTTTTAATATGTGAGGCTTATACTCGTACCTTTTAATTACTTTAAAACGATAGTAAAAATACTGTGTAGTTTCTTAAGTTACGTGTTATGAATGTCATGAGAATCGCCATTTGTTTGTTTACGAAATATTTTGATGACTCTATTCAATTGATATTCGTGTGAATGTATTACATGACAAACGTACTCGTACTATCGACTTAAGAGTTAACGCTCTTTCAATGTTACGTTATGATTTTTAGAAGCCATTTAGTTTTTTGTGGTTTGCATCAGAATTCATTCCTTTTCGTTTTGGCCACATGCTTGTTGCCACTATTATAATGTTGTGTTGGCTAAGTACTTTTGAATTTCTTTGAGATTTTAGCAATTAGATTTTAGCAATTAGCATTAGCATAACAGATTCTAGATGAAAGAATTTAGATTTTAAAGTCATAAAATTTTAGTATTTAACCACATTCTACATCTTAACTATAATTAAGCAAACACTAAAATAAGTTGTTCCGACCTGTTCTTACCACATAACTAATCATAACATTTTTTTATTCATGAAGTCCAATATTTCGCAGATTTAAAAATCTTCTAAGCTAATCGAACCCAGAGATTGTTTAAGTTTGTACGCTTCTGCATTTAATTTATGATTCATCTTAGTGAAAATACTCATATACTTAACTGTTAAATTAACAATTAATGATCTATCTGTACCCTGAACGAATTTACAGAACTCACAGAAAACATAACCATTAATTAACGTATGCTATTGATTTTACAGAAACCAAATTTACCCTAAGAACGTTATCAAATTCTATGCCAATAGAGAAATAAAAAATACTAATTAATCAAACAGAACATCTTTTAATGTTATAAAGTCTTGCAGCTTCAGTTAATTGCTCACAAGAAGCCGGTATTTAAAATAATATTAACTCGTAAGAATAAAGCAATTAGTTAGGTTTTTACTCTTCAGCAAATGAAGGGTTGTAGAGGTGGAATGGAACAAAAAGGTTGAAAAAGGCACGAACTATCAAGTGTGAGTCTGCTTGCAAATCATTGGTTTCTGACGTTTAGTTTCGTGCTAGAAGTTCGTTAAGTCAGTTAAGTTTTTGCCATGAGGTGGTTTGAGGCGACTTTATATTTTGTCCTCCAATAAGAGCCGTTCTATTTTTCGTAGTAGTTTGACATTTAAGAATCTACCTTACCTTAATGTCGTTTCATTTCTATGAATAAGAAAATAATGATTTTGCTTAGCATGGAAGTGAAAAATTAACTAAACCTTGAAATAAAATTGATACTCGTATATAATCATTTGTGCTTCATACGAAAAAGCCAAATTTGAATGTTATTTGCTTGATCATTTGAAAATAAGTCAACAGAACACAGTCATAATATGATATGATATATCATAACGAAGTGGTAGTATCAAATGAAAGAAAACAAAATGTTGACTACTTTGGTACCTATTCATAATTTTGTCTTAATATTTAATTAGTACTTAATACTGAATATTTTTAATCTTGGTGACTTTGAAATTATTCCATTTTCGTAGCCGGATTACAGTTTTTTAACAATTTTTATTTATTATTTTGTTGAATTCTTCATCTTATTTTGCTAGTCCATTAGGGAACCCTAAATCACGATTCGACCGACCGGGACCGGGCCACCAGCGAGCTGGTAGGCGGTACACACTTGTCAATCATAGTGACTTAGACTCGCGTTGCAATTTCCGTAATAGTGTAGTTTTAGCTTTTTCGCTGTATATTGAAAGATGGGCTTTTTTGCCAGCATTTGTGTATAACTTAATTAGGCCTTTTTAAAAGGAGTCTATTTTTTATCTTTTTTAGACTGTTTTTTTGCCATTGGGAGACAATAATAATATAATAGAAAATTTCTTACTTAGTATAAATGTTATAAAAGGCATCTGAAAGAGTACGGACTGGAATGCCTTCATTAAAACATTGGCCAAACTTCGATTGCCGACTCGCCTGCCTTGCGTGGCAATAATGTCAAAATTATCCTTTTGGAGATGCTTGTATCTAACAGTAAACTTATACAGGCTGATGAGAGTGATTACTGCATTGTGTATTACTAATAATTGTAAATTAGGTATCTAAGATCTACATATTTATATATTTAGTAGTTGTTTAGTACTTAATGAGACTATTTATGTAATTGGATATCAGATAGCATGTTGTGTTTGTAGAATAGTAGATAGAACAGGTATAGTCGCAGTCTTCAGGATAGCCTTCCTCCATTTTTTGCATTAGGTTTCTAGGAAACATGCTTTGATAACACAGTTCCCGTAATATAAACAATTAAAGTGTACATCACATAATACACATTGTTTTTATCCCATAGTAATTAATAAAGCATTCGTTATGTGGTTTTATAAGCTACGAAGGTACGAGTACAACTATCCATACTCGAGAAAAACGGTTTTCTATTAGTTAATCCATTTAGAGATCGAACCCAGTACCTAAAATATAGAAATACCTTGAAACTGCGTAACACTTTTGGAGTGGTGGGATCTACCTCCTAGTGGTCCACCCTGGGCAACAGCATCTTTGGTTTTCTAACCAATGATGATGGCTAACAGATCCCTCTGCGGTGGTATAGGCTTCGTAAGAGACTGCCTGGATGCTATTACCCTCCTGCCGGAGTCCACCGCCAAAAAGTTTCTCTGTGTTCCGCTGGAGTGTGGGAGAACCAGTACCTCTGGGTAAGCTCAACCGTAGAGTTAAGTATGTAGTCAAGAGCAAGCTCATTGATTATATAAAAAAAAAACACAAAATGCAGAATAAATTAACACTAACTTTGTTTTCAATATTTCATGTCGTTCTACTTAACATGGTTTCAGAGAACATAAAAGTAATTGAAGTAGTCCCTGTTGGTTGAAACTAACCCCTATATTTTTTATAGCTTTGGGGTCGTGGCCCGATAGCCCGATAGTTAAAAGGTTGAACAATCGAGCATCCGTGAGAATACAGACCACTTCAGACTAATGCTTAAGACATAGACAAAATATACCAGCCTCAAGCACTTCATGTAGTATGCTCTACGGAACTTTATGTTCTGACATTTGCTATTATGCTAGTAATAGCAATAGCATTTCAAGGCATGCCATACTGGGCCACATAGATCCATGTTGTCCCAAGGTAATAACTAAAGCAGTGCTAGGTTTAAAAACCTAGCACTCCTGGTATCTTTTTGCAGAAAAAAACTGATTTTAAAACGTATTTATCTATTCTTTAGTGATTTCTCTAACTTCGTTAATTTGTCTGCATAGTCATAGTTTGGCGATTATGGCAAAATCGTTATTTTGAAGAGGCCTGTGTCCAACTGAATTGATGTGGTCTGAAAAATCTTACAAAGTTACGTGTCACTTCTATACTGAACCTTCCAGTGTATTTTCTTCTTTACCTTTCTATTTTTAAGCAGGTACATAAGCTGGCTGTTTCATGTCAGCTGTTTCACCAGAGATGCTTTCAACAAATAGTAAGTTAGACTGGAGATGTCTCGTCACGAATTGTTGTAAGGATAACGTATGTTGCTAGTAATTTCTAATCTGGTTCAATGCATCTCGTGGCCTGGGCATCGGTCTTGTATCGTGGAGGTACATCCACTCGAACACAGATCGTTCTTAGTGATTCTTATTAGCTGACTACTGAAAATGAGATCGAGTTTTGGTAGCTCGAATAGTCTTTCGAATTACTTGTTTACGCTTCAATATCTTTTTTTTTCTTGTTATTATTTTTTACTAGGTTGACCGATTTTGATGATTTTTATATTTTGTTCCATAAAATATAGCTTGAAAGCGATACCTATTTAATTGAAAAATAAAAATACCTTTAAAAGGGTGAAGGGGTAGAAAAATAGGGTGGACGGCATCAAAAATTAAAAAAAAACCGTATTTCACAAAATTTGTACCAATATGAAGCTTATACACACAAGTCACCAATTTGGGTCAGTGCCAGAAATTACAGACAATCAAGAAACACCGTCTTAAATTTGTTGTTGTCTTGTCTTTTTTGTCCGTGTTTTGTGAAAAAACGTTTATTTTCGATCATAAAGTTTGTTTATAGCTATATTAAAGAATAAAATGTTTTTATTTTAAACACTTAGTGTTTATTAAAAATAACGAGAATGTTAATTAACATGTACGTAGGCAAGTTTCTTTATTGGTCTGGAATAAAATTAACTTCTTATTCAGAAAGCTTCCCTAAGTATAATAAACATTTTAATATTTTTTGTGTGTGTCATATTTTTATTATTTAATATAAGATTTTTATAAGCAAATAAAAACACTTAAATAGATAGGCGGTAGGTTTAATACAGACTGAGAAGTACTTCACAGGTTATATTGAATTACTTAGTACATTTTTATAATTACCAAATGAGATAATTTCATCGTAGACTTATGTTAAGACAATTATTGTATGAGGAATTCCTCTAAATGTTTGTTGGTACTTGGTACTAAATAAAACACAGCAAACTAAGGTCAGGGGTGCATACATAAATCGGGGCAACAATGAATTATACTGCATGTTCTTATCGATAAGGTCTGTAATGGCTTAAAACTCTAGACACCAAGATATCAGAACTCAATGTCAGTGCGATTTGATACAACGTGTCACGAATGACATGCCGCTTCCTTTGTATTAACTGTTATTAGGCATAATAATACGTTTGTAAGAAAGTTTATATGAGAGTCTCAAAAACAGCTGCCGACCCGACCCGACCTTCATAGTCTAAGGTCATAATTAAACGTTAAAAAGGTTTGCCGACTAGCCTTAACACGAGGTTAGGATTGAGATTCCTATCTTATGAGGTTAGGGAGCATTGCTTGCCTACAAAATATGTACTACTGAATAGGAGGTAGATACCTATTACGCGAAGTTGAGAGAACATAGACACTATGAATAAATGAAATAATCTACCAATTCTTAGGTAGCGCATAATAACAGTTACTGGTTTGGCATTAATATAAAAATTTTGACCTTTTCTCTTCTTTTTATACTTACATCATCATTATCAGACCGCAGTTTCGTCAATGGAAGCAAGATGACGCTGCTCTCCACCTTCTTCTGTTGATATTCCTTCAGTCGCCTCTTACAAAACCCATAGGAAGAAAACAGGACCATTCTGTTGTTTTGCCGGTATCAAGCAGCCTTACAGATAGATAATTTACTATTAATAAATTAAAAAGAAGTACCCGTCAAGTTAAGAACTCTTATTTCGCGGGTTAGAAACTACTTTTTCAGTAAACTTATTACAAACGGTATCTTGATCTATAAAATGTATTCCATCAATCTTTATTCACTACTGAAATGAAATTATGTCCGCTAACATTGGCAGTATTGGCACAAACCATTAATAAAAGCGAAGATGACTAATTATTCACAAAACGTCTTAATGCGTTGATCTGATTGCAGATAACTTAAAGACCATCCAATACAGCTGTTAAAAGTACACATTCAACTGTCCGAATATTATTGATGGACGTTGAAAAAAGTCCAAAGGAATTCATCTGCAAAGTACAATGCAATGAACCTGCAATAAAAATTATTAATACCCATTGAAACGAAATACTCGAACGCCGTCGGCTGCAAAAGCGGGATGGGAGCTACTTTGCGCCCAGATCGCTTGAAAATACAAGCTAAAATTGTTGGTTCCGCTTCAAATAAAGACTTCGGTCCGGTGGAATTTAATATTCGTATTCGAGCTCGCGGGCCGAGTGGGAGTGGTTTGGTTGTTCGTACCTCACCGGAAAGATTTATACGTATAATACGTGTATTTTAGAATGATCTGAAATTGTCGAGCACGGTCGTCGAGTACTTGCACCAGCATTGTGGGCCCACGCCCAGTATGCCCTTAACGACTATTCAATACTCTTGAATGAACGATTGCTCTTTGGTATAATTCGACCGGCCAGCGATACGTTTTGCTTTCGGTACAAAAAGACTGTAAAGTGATATGCAGTCTCGTGTTCTAAAGAAATGTGTTTTGCATAATGCGCAAACTGAGCGAGCATGGGAATAATTGTGAATTAATGCACTATATTTATTACCATTATTTTGTTGAAATTTGAATTTAGAATCAACGTTGTCATCAATATAGATCACTTACAATTTGTTTTAAATATATAAGATTATAGTACATTCTTTTTTATTTGTTGACTTTTATAAAAGTTTAAAATAAAAACTCAACATGCTGGCCACTAAAAACGTAGAGACAGCGTTTTTATCTGGATTTAAATAAAAAACATGTCAAGTCCAAAACACTGAAATGCTTTGAATGTTAAATAGCGATGATGTGATAGTTTTCATATGAACTTAAAAAACGAAACCAACCCTTTCGTTGTCGGACAGTGAATCTTTAGACTTGTCGAGGACAAAAAGCCATGTGGCCAGACCTATTGTAATTTTAAGTAAGAGAGATCTGGGTAGTTTCCGCTTGAACAATAACGCATTTTAATAAATTTCATTAAGATTGACATGCCTGATTATGGCTTAACCCGTCCTTTTGGTAATGTAGATAAGAGTTGGATTTGAAAACGAAATGAATGCGTAATTGTAGGCATAATTCTACCCTAAGAAAATATACCGGTGATTCCAATATTTTATTTACCTACCTTTTTAGGATATATATCATGCTGTAGTACCTACCTATCAATTACCTGTTAATGAAATCAAACAATAATCTTTAAAAAGGGTACTAAATCGAATCTAACTAATAAATAACTAATTATTGGTACATAATATTAATAGATAGATAATACTTTAATTGCAAAAAACACAAGTGACATAAATTACAATTTAATTTTGCAAATCTGTACAATACGGCGGTCTTATTGCTAAAATAATATCTTGAGGATAATCTTTAGATAGAAAAGAATAAAACTAGGTCTTACTGAAATAAATGTGATGTGGTACAAAATAAGAGTGAATATAACTAACAAACATAAGTGCAAATTCCTTAAATACAATACGAGTACATAGGACTTATACATAATCGGAAAGTAAATAAATAAATAAACATAGTTGTTTATAGGTAATAAATCTTACTTTTAGAGTTAATACAAAAAATCAGTACCTATTTATTATGAAAAAATACAATACAAGGATTGAAAGCACTTAGCAGGTGGTATTTGTGCTTTTAGTAAAAAACAGTTTCTACACTAAACCGATCACTTTCGATAAAAGTTACTTACTTGAGAAGTGGTTAAACGAAGAAATAAAAATCCACAATTTACTTTCTATCCATCAATCCTCATACACATAAAATGTTTTTTGCCAAAACGAACAAAGAAGATCAAAATTACAAACAGAAGCTCTTTTATTACTTCCAGCAAATTAT
The DNA here is from genome assembly GCA_949315895.1 of Anania crocealis. Classification (NCBI taxonomy): domain Eukaryota; kingdom Metazoa; phylum Arthropoda; class Insecta; order Lepidoptera; family Crambidae; genus Anania; species Anania crocealis. The sequence goes on from OX438862.1 coordinate 14,509,914, forward strand.
GCCTTTAGCGGACGTACGACTAAACAAATATATTTGCGGCGATTGTTTAAAAAGTCCGAGGGATTACTCTGGCTCGGTGGGCAACAAAGACGCGGCGCCTCAAAAGAGGATCAGGAAAGGAGGTAGCCATGATACGGATAAGCCAGAACACAGTAGAATAAAGCAGTCTCTCTTCAAAGTGATCAGCCAAATAGTCTGACATTAAAAACGCGTACAATACAGATTTTAATACTGGATACCTAGATTAAGTTTAGGACCTGAAAAACGATAACGACTTTTTTACAGTACAAACCACAACATAGATCGTATTCAAAGGTTAGGCATTTATAGAAGAGACATGCATGCATATGCATGTCCTAGTGTCGTTTAACCTATAATACATTGCAGGTAAATTGTCGGTCGACACACAAGATAATAAATATTAGGAGACCAAAAAGTATTTGAATGAAGCAATTTTACCAACTGTCTCATCATAACTCTCAGAAAACTTTAGTAAATAAATTACTGTGTACAAAATTTCCATGATTTTACACTACAGTCGTATCATGCGAATAGAAAGTATCCGAGCGGACCTTTTGAATATTTTTAGTCTGTGGCTATACTAAGAGCTTAATACTTAAGTTTATGGAAAGTGTTCTTAAGATGTTCAAAGCATGACTTCCCTCTAAAAGGGTTGTGCTTTTTGTAAATCATGGCCCGTCGATATTACTCGACTAACATTTTTTATAGCTACGTGGGGGTTCCTAGGGTTATGTCGGCCTTTGTCTTTGTTCCACAGTTTAATTAGTAGCTTCGTGCCATATTTGCTGGACTGGGTTATAAAGTTAGTCTCTGTCTCGAATAGGCAGAAATGTATTTTTATAATACACGAGTAACTTTGAGTTATTTTCAATTGCCATAAAATTTTACACACGTTCTTTTTTATAGGCTTTGATATTAATTCCTTTTATTATCTTCATCAAAGCAGTGACGTACGAAGGCTGGTCCAAAAGGAGGATTTGTCTATATTTAAAATACTGGTCTGCCAACCGTGGCGATCGCAGTTTGGCTAAACCTGAAGAGAAGAGGCTGATACTTGTCACATATTTAGACAGTTCTTCATCTTATTCGCTTATTATGATACCCATAGAACAAAATGAGGTGGTCCAATTGTATTTAAAGCAAGTACGCATTACACAGTGTTTTCGCAACGGAATATTTCTATTGTATACTTCTTTATTATAAAAAGACCAAAATAAGATTACTATTTTAGTAGAACTAAAAAATAAACGTTTAACGTGCTACTTATAAGCTGTCATCGTATTAAAACACATTTAATATTTATTTTTGAGCTATACTTAAAGATATTATTTTCTAACATCAACACACTTAAGTCTTAACGGTAATAAATTATCGACTCTATTAAAACTCCCGCTAAATCCATCCTTACAAAATCCAAGTTTTAAAAATTCTCAAAACCCTATGAATTCGGTATGAGAACATCGTCCCTGTAGAGACATTTATCATTTTTGCTATTAAGGGCCCAACAATGCATCGAACCCCCGAAGGAGGATCCTACAATAGCAAATGATACCTCGGGGCTGAGCTCAATGTGCCTTAATTAACTCTCAGTTACTGTATTAAGCATAATGATTTTAACATACATTTTATGCCATTTGTTTGTTTAATCTGATCATTATTGTTCTACAATACTTATTTATTATTTATTGGGTATATTAAAAAGTATGTTTGGTCTTAATGTCAAACTAATCCAATGGGAATGTGTCGCAAAAGGAAAAGTGGTATTAATCACAACTAATCAATCAAAACTAGAAGTACCTACTCGTATTTTTATAGCTCTATTTGCAAAACCTAATTTATTTAGTGTATTAATTAATATAAAATATTTTTGCGTAAGGTTTAATCGTTTCAAAATTAACGTCAAGTATTTTTATGAGTGTGCCGTATTTTGATAGGACATAAAAATAATTGTACCACCTCTTCTTATCCTGTGAGTGTTTCGTTGAGTTGAGGCAACTAAAAGGGTACTGCAAGAGGAAGACGGGCAGCAATGTCTTCTTTCCACCATTGGCAGAACTGTGATCGTCGGCCCGCCTGCCAAGCGTGGCGATAGTGGCAAAATCTTCCTTTTGGAGCATGTATCCAGAAGTGGACTGTTATATACTATTAATGATGATGTGTTGATCCTTATAAGTGCTGCAACATAACCAAAAAGTCTTGCAACATTGCCAAAATATCGCAGACTTAACCAAAAATAAGGTAATAAAAATCATCAAATAACTCTTAAGATAGTAATTTCAAGTTTGAAACAGTATGTAACTTTACCAATCTTGAATTGCAATCACTTTACTCAATACAGGATTGAATTAATGGTACCGTAACATCAACATATGTGTAAAAGATTCCCGGGTATCAGTTAAGCTAATAGTAGTGAGTTATTAACTCCACGATCCGTTTATTAACGTAACCGAAGCTTTAACAAACAAGCTCCTACATATTTATGACGCAAAAAACGCTCTCATTGTTAACATTGGGATACGAATATGTAAACTTTTTTACTTTTTAATAGTCGGTCAGCAGGGCAGGTGTCCCAAACAGGTGAAGCGGAATATTTTTTAAATATTCCCAAAAGTAGGCCGCTCTATCATTAGTTGTTTTAAGTTTGTTTTAACTTGGTCACGGTGTTTTGGCCACAAACGGCATAAAATGCAGCCATTTTAGCTGACGTCATTTGGCTGTCTGAGTTTAAATTGCTTTTTGTAAAAAAAGGATCAAGTCAAAATTCTTCAACATTAGCCCAAAGGATGCCCGAAGGTTCGGCAAGATGAAGCGATGATTATTTTATCGCGGGAGTTCCTTGTTTGTTTCTCTAATAACTATTTTAATGGAGTGGGTGAGGTCCGGAATAACAATAAAGCGAAATGAATAAATTTAACTCCAGCTATCTCTGTTGAGCATCGCCGTTTTAAGCGATTAATTTCTTAAGTAATTTAACAATCGTAAAATATGGCTTTCTAATCGATTTATATTACAAGTTCAGGCACCTTATCTACTCTTACTTGTTTAATTGACGTTTGTGATAGAACTTTATTTATTCAATCCAATTTCGAGATAATAACTTCTTTTTGCGTCCGGTGATAGTGTTAAGTTATGACATGTGAAGTAATTACGATACTAATTGTAACTTTATACGTAATTAATTTACATGTATTTAAAGATCAAATTTTATATGAATAACTTTTTGAACGTAAAATGTGACAAATTCCTGACATGATATTAGCAGTTAGTTTGCAGTTTGTAGGCGTTGTGTTATGTGTGATATACACAGACTTCTTATGGATATATTTTATGTACTTCTCTGCCTTTTTTTAGTTAAATACTGCTATTAATTCCCATAATATTCATAAATGCTATATACCGTATTCAAGATATCTTTATATTTCAAAGTCATATCGCCTTTTTCGCATAATACCCAGCGTCTTTAATGGCTTATGCAATCTGCAGGATAACGTTCTTGGGTTCTTGCATCACGAGAATAGGGGAAGCTAGGGAGCAATTGCACAGTTAACGTCGTATAAATTTCTGCATATTATTGTCAGTGTCTTTTTTCGTTTGGTTTTTTTAAATTAATATTTTGAAACATTAAGACTCTTTTTATTTTATCATGAATTGTACGGCAAGTTAAAACCATGTTGTTCGACGTAAATCAAATCAATTCAATCAAATCCAATTGAATTTGTAAATATTCAAATTATCAAGATCATAAAAGTTTCTTTTAATTTTAGAAGACATAAACTGACATTTGTACTCACGAATACACATGATATATAAAAAAAACTTATAGTACATACCAGTATGCCACTCAAAGTACTTAAATTATGAATAAAGATTAACTGAAAAAAGTTAAAAAGGCTTAAGCTTATAACATATAAGTTAAACTCTAAAGCACTCGTATATGATGCAAGAGAGCAGGATTAGTGTTGCCTGCCATACTCCTTGAATAAAGTCGGTATAGGATATAGAAACAAAATATTTGCATGCGGCACCTCCTATAAAGTTAAAACAGCATGACATGCTAGCTGTTTTGCATTCAAGTACATGTCAGTGTTATTGTCCACTATTGCACGTGTGCCAATTAAATTAGTCATGCCAAAAAATCTATTCAAACGAAACTGTCCTAATTGCTTCACGAACAAGGTTCTGTTTTCATTGTGTATGTTTGCTGCAGAGTACAAATTTAAGTTTGTCATAGGCCAGTATTCTCATTGTGTTGCATCGATATTTTGTATGCACATTTAAATGCGGTCATCTCCGTCGGTGTTCGTGTGGTCTCCGACACGGTAATACGCTACTGTGATCTCTAGAATCGGGAAATTATCAATGGTATTATAACGCTTATTTTGCATTGCACACTATGAATTATTAAGTCTACTTTGTAATACACATTGTGAATTATTTGCGATGCAAAACATGTACCTACTTTAAACCATTGTTGTATAGAAACTAATTAGTTGAATATTGAACAAAGCTATATGCAATTTTGAAAAACATGGATACCAACTTTAATTTAGTAGTAAGGTACCTAAGTAGCGTAGATACTGCATTTAATCCTTTCCGAAATGGTTTTAATCCAGGAGTTAAACACGATGTAACAAACTCAGTTAATTTTGCAGTTAAGCTTCGCATGCCTCAACTTTTCTTTTTGATCATCAATTCGATTGGTTTTGAATTTATCTCATTTAACTGGCGACATGAATTCTGCATTTCGCTAGGAATGTGGCGCAACGTTAGGAATGTGTAGTGTGTTGTCTGTCACCCTTAAAAATAAAAGCACCATTCCTTCTAGACCTACCTATAAGAATCGTAAAAAGCGACTTAAATACTACCAGAAAAAGATTGGTACAGTGATTTTAGCAGACAACGGAGAACTAAGTCGCCTAATATGACACAACATTCTCATCGATACGAGTCGCGTCGAGGTACATTATATTAGTCAACAAAAATACAATCTTCAGAATACGCTATTATAACAAGAAGATGGGTACAAGAATATAAAAGTTTTATTTTGCTATGGACTGACTAAAAGTAATAAACACTTGAGGGCTCTAGAGTTAGCATAATATCCAACTTACAAGAATGGAAATAGATGAATATAGCGGCGGCTATTACACCTGACCTCAAATTCAATGCCGCTTCCAGAATTCGTTTCGGTCGAACTCATTAAGCGCAATATAAACATTTGTACCGTCTGTCTGTTGCGTGTTTCCTTTATTAGCTTAGATGGTGCCGTGTTCTGGTTAAAAGCTAACCAAAATTTTAAATGAGGAAGTTTTTTAGTTCATATTTTAGTAAATTTTGTTTTGGTACAGTTAAAACTAATGTATTTGATTATCAATGAAAAAAAAGAAAGTAAACAATATATTTTTCCATTGGACCTATTAAACGTACTCGTAAATACTTGTTACCTTTTAGGTACCGTGAACGTCAAACATAACCTTGCAATGTAGTTTATCCTAAGTTTTTACTTAACCTTAGTCGACGTAACATATCTTTTAATGGGATCCTGATAAGTTTAAAGAAATTAGTAAAATGAATATCAGAGCTAATAAAAACTAATTGCTGGGCCGAAATACAGTACCAAATCAAATGCAATGCGGCTCGCTTGAGTTCAGAACAAAGCTTAACAGGGACGGACGACATATAACAAACGCACTGACCAAGCTTATTCTAAGCACTGTCTACGTATCGCGTGCTACCTTTATTAGCTTAGTCGTATGCGGTTATTGCGATCGATAGATGAGGCGAGCGTAATTTGTTTTTATGGGCGGTGCAAAAACAAAGTGGATTGACCTGATGCCGTCGCTTCTGCTGCCGGATCGCGTGTGAAGGTGAGGATAGGGATATTGTGCTGGCGTTAGCGGAATAAAAGTAGCTTATTTAAATATAACGTTACTATGTGGACGATACATTTAATTCGACGTATTTTCCCCGTTGGACAATATGTGCGTCGTACTATAAAACGGTTGAACTGAATCACTTTACGCAGCTTCTCAAAAACAAACCTTAATAATATATCAGGGCCTTTAATACTATATTTAGCATGTTGAATATAGCTTAAATTACTTACAATCGTAAAGGATATAGGTAACTTGTTGACATATTCGTAGTAGTTGAACGCCCCGATGGTCTAGTGGTTTAAATACGGGCCAAGATCTCGGGATCCCAGGTTCAATCCCTGGGTCAGGCAACAAAAAAGTTTCGAATTTTCGAACGTTGCTCGGGTTTGTGATCGCCAACCCGCATTTGGCAAGCGTGGTGATTATGCCAGTGCACCTATCATTGCTGTGGTAACTTGAATTCAATGATGGAGGCCTTTGCCCTGCAGTGGGATGATTATAGGCTGTTACTTACTTACTTTATTTGTAGTAGATAACTTTTTCAAAATACAACTCTTCATTGTGTTACTCGTATGTATGCTAATAAGTAATCATAAATGGCACAGAATAAACAATTGAGAAATGTAGAGTTAAATTTCACTAAAATTCCACCAATCACTTTTAAGAGACAAATAATTGTAAATCATTAAACCATATTTCACTTGCTTGCAATATGCCGGTAGTTATCTTGTCAGTAATTAGAGTTGCCAAAACCGCGATACATGTTAAACAATAACTTGGCCTGAAGCCTAATATGCCCCCAAACCACATTAGGGCACCATAGTGGGTTAATGGTCTCAAACTCTCGGTGGGATTGTGTAGGCTGCAATATATAGTTGTATAAAATAAATAGTTTGACAGAGACGACTCTATTCTGTGAGATTTTACAGTCATTTTCTTTCCTTATCTTTAAGACAAAATCAGATTTTTCAGACAAAATTAGATGGTTATACTAGTACGTTAGGAGTTTTGAGTGGTAGTAGTGTCTAAAAAGTTGACTAAGAAGATAAAAAATTCTGTTAATATCGATGTCTATAGCTTTAAAAGACTCTGTGTTTTTATTTTACAGATTTGTATCAATTAAATTTTCATAATAATATAAATCATAAGTTATTTACGAATACAAAAGTTTTTTAATTATCTGTTATTGCAAGTCTCTCTGTTTGTAAACCACAAATTACTTAGTTAACTTTTAAATGTTTGCGTTAATGAACTAGGAAACGATATAAAAAATACATTAAAATCTCAGATTGTAAATGAAATAAACAACTATACTGAATGCAATACAAAAACCCTAAAATAGTTTTCTTCCTACCAACAAAATCAATATGTAACTTTATATTAGTATTTCATGTAACAACATAAAACTGACTTATTTTAAGTAAATAAAACTGACTTTAAAATGCTACCGTGCGAGCACCCTTATTCAGTCAGTCATGTGAACTGACGCACGCAGTCAGATGGACGAGTGAAGATTTACCCACCTACATGGTGACCTGTATAGATGAGAATGAAGTACCTATTCTCTTTAATATTTCATAATACATTTGTCAACCTTGTCAAACCTTGTCATAGGCATTGGTAATGCCTATGCTGTTACGAAATATTTATGGTTTGTGTCCTTGTGAATTTAATTGGCTATCATGCTTCCAATATTAGTTTAACTAATTATATTATGCTTGTTGCGTGTGGTGTCGGCGCATTTAAGGGGACTACTAGTCCTGTGTGCTGCCCCCAATTGATTTAATTTTATTACTTCTAAACAAAATCAATTCTCAAAAAACTAGAACAGTATCATTTTAGCAAATTACCTCTAGTATTTATAGAATCACTGTTAACTGCTTTTTGTGGCTGATTATGATGATGTTAAAAGCCTTACTAAAAAAGATTTTTTGGATGTTATCAACATGCTACAAGTGAAGTGGAATTAAAGTCCAATATTTAATTTTAAAATTATTTAATGTAGATTTAAGACGTGACATTGTTTAAGTGTAGTTCTTACCATTGAAAAGGTAATTACTATGTTTTAGTTCTTACATCCATATTAAAGTAATTAAACTTAGTAAATTTCTTCGTTTACATTCTCCTGATGACTTGCTTCGTTTTGACTCTAAATATGTTTAAGATTAGGATATTTTTGGCGGTTTTGTTTTAAGTTGGCGGATCAATAAATATAACAAGTCGCTCAAATGGGATTATTTAAAATAATTTTATATTATATTTTAACAACTAAATTGTTATTATATTAACAGTATTTGTTCTTGAAAATATTCAAGTTTAAATACCCTATTTATTTTTTTATCTATATTCCTTTTAAAAATATACGTTGAAATCAGTAAACACTTTTTATCATTATCTTTTTATCACCAAAACCTTTCTTTATTATATATTACCTGAACTACTAAACCTAAGCCGAGAAAAACATTATGTACCTACTTCCTACCTGACCTTAGTATGAAACCAAGGACCCTCATTGCGCACTTAAAACACGCACTCATCGAGGCGTGTAAGTTATGTACCTTTTTTAATTACATAGTATTTGTATTCATTAAGTATGTAAACTACCGTAAAGGTTAGGAATCAATCTGTATTTAGCGATGAAAGATCATACACTTGCTTCATTGATTATTGTGGTGAAGAAATATTGCTCTTAACCTTCTGTTTCCTGGTGCGTGAAATTGTAGCGATCACGCTGAAGCATTCTAAGAACTTAAAAGTAATATGACCTAATATAATTGGTCCCGAAGATTCGTATTTTTAAAACTTCAATGATTACCGATATCCGTAAGGTCGTTTTGCCATTAATTTGCTATTTGTTTTCTCAATTCTTTCTATTTTTGATCAGCACGTCATGTAGGTTTGATCAAAAATAAAAACTTGATTAGGTTTAGGTTTTCGACACATTAAGGATAGACATTGGGTATAGTTGAAATATTATGGATTTAGAATATTAAACCAGAAAAACAATATGCATCAGAAACAAAACACCATAAGGTCGCTGTGCAACCGCAGCCGCGGTGACGCAAGCAAAACTTTAAAGAAGTACTTATGTGTAAATAGTAATTACCTAATGCAAAACGCAGGTCTAAAATTCGTCATCAGATGAAGAATTACAGATTCTCTTATCACCACTTTTCATTTGTGGGTCATAATATCAAGCCTTTATATTATGACCTCCTTTTAAATTGTTTTAATACTATCGCAATATGTTGATGTTGTCCAACATTTATTTCCCCCTCTCATTTATCCACTCATAATTCAAAGTCCAACACCACGCTTGAAAACTCCGTAAACTGTTTATTTCGCATAAAACAGTTTTTAGAATTTCGTTCCACAGTACGTGACGACACATTTTAAATGCGAAATTATTCGCGTAAGCATAAAATATGTTTAGCATTTCTACCGAGTGTAAACGCGAACGTCCATATTTAGCTTTCGCTTTTATAAACCAATTAGTTGTCACCGAGATTCCTCAGGATGAATCTGCTTTGATCGTCCAAGAATCAAAGCGGTTCACTAACAAGGAGTGTGACAGATTTATTACTTCTGCCCAAGTATTCTTTAACGCTAGACAATTTTTTGAGAATTCGATTAAAAATAATTCGCTTTGGATAACGTTTGGGATGTTTTTTTATTTTAAACAGTAAAATACGACGCTAAAACGGATGTCTTTTTAAAAGGTATTGCCATTGATGCTTTAATTAGTTCAAAAAATAATCACACAATATTTTTAAGCAAGTCCTATCTAAAGTATTTTATATCTACAGCATTATTTACCTTATAGTGAAATATACTACCTGTTTATTTCGGTAAACTAAATTAACATTGCCTTATTGATGACATCATATAAGTACTCGTATTATCCACGTTGGAGAGTTACTCCGTACGAACAATATTTCGATACAAAAGCATACGCAACACGTATACCTACCTAGAATAAAATCAAACATATTGAAAGATAGTATCAACGTAACAAGCACGTAACATCACTTCATCTATTAAGGCTAATTTATACTCAGACACGAGCAATGGAATTTATATGCAACGCATACCAACTATCACAGAAGTTCCCCATCATTTAGCAAGTGCGGTCATCGTACCCGATGCTTGGCCGTTCGATTGAGACAATGCCATGCTTCGTCACACCTTGCAGTGAAACCATGATTCCATTTCTCCGGACTACAGACCATAACAAGAATGGCCGCACTGAATTCGACCATGAAGAAGCTTCAGGCAATGATCACTCGAGTTCATTAACAATCTCGCAATTGTTTTTACGCTACTTAATCGTGACCAATGCACGACCTGTTCCTCGATTTCTCGTTTTAACAAACGGTACATTAGGAAGGTTGATTGCAAAGCAATAAAACATCAGATCATTTTATCGCAATCGTATCTTTTATTTGTAAGGTCTAGTGAATGTATTGTTAAGGCAACAGCTACTTTTAAAAACCGAAACGAAATATTAATGAAACCAAAAATCATGGTTGATTTAGAGTATGAATACAAGAAAGATGACAAAATAGCCAAGTGTCAAGATCCTCGCGATTCGAACAAAAACATGGACCTTCCAATGATACCGCATGAATACTTTTTAATGTGCCAAAGATACGACCAACGTTTATTGTGTAGAACATTAACAATGGTTGTTTTTTTTTCGTCGTGAGACTTAATTCTTGAGAGCTTTGAGGAATTCACATAAACTGCATTTATATGAAGTCGTATCTGCAAAAGGACAAAGGCTGGCTGTCGCGGACTGAGATACGGTTGACAGCTGCAGTTTTCGACTCAGCTCAACATACCGTGAGACTTCGTCCGTCCAACAAAGAATCCGTTAGAGATTGTAACAATTTGATTTTCATTATACCGTATGTAGCCACACCTACCGTTGAAAATAGGCGCCATTGAATACGATTGTCCTCGTCAATCGATTATTAGGCCGATGTCGAATCGATTTTAAAATACAATGCCTGTGTTTCTGCGGTCTTGGGCGTTTTAATAGATGCCTAAGATTTATGTGGTCATGGTCTATGCATCGTTCACCATCCGCTGACCAATCATTTTGCATTATGAGAAAATTTGAGTCTATTTAAGAATCGTAAACTAAGGGTTACGATCATCTTTCACCTGTGTTGAATAATAAATTACTTGTTGTCATCATCACACAATGTTTTGGGTATGTAAATCAACAAGAGTTCTGGTATTGTTGAATATGCTACCTACATGTAATTGTATTATAAGTCGGGTACCTAGTTAAATCGACAAATAACCATAAACCTTTAACATTTTACCGAAGCCACTGATATTATATTTGCTTTGTAAATGTGCACTCATCGAAGTGCACAAAATCAAAGGTAAACTATGAGTAACAAAATCACAAAATGTCAACTAAAAAAAAAACAATTAAACACAGTTGTGTCAATTTTTGAACTACATTTGTATATTGCTAAAATTGCTATGTCTTCAACAGTCCCTCCCTATCATTTAGCACACTACACGACATAAACTTATCCAAAGGGAGCGTTTCGCCATAAACGCTTGCCAAGGCAGATAATTATAGCAAAGCTCTCCTTTTCAAGCCTGGACCCGTGTCCAGCAGTGGATCTATATAGGTTGTTTATAATGATGATGATGATATTTTCTAGTGGTCCCTGTTTTATCGATTAATGTTTCAGCGAAATAATCCTACACTAGAAATTTTGATAAAGCTAGTTATGGAGGAGAAACAGTTTTCCCGTGATCATGGCGCTTGCAACAGTGCCGAAATATCGGAAATTCATAATAGATGCATGATATAAACCCCGAATCAAATAACTTTAGTGATAGTGACCATGAAAGTTTAAATCAATAAATTTTGGTATTGGTCTCGAAATTGTTATGTTTATCTTATATAAGTTTATAAAGATACATATCTTTACTATAATTTTTTTAAAGGATCTTCCGAATATTTTCTTAGGACGACCATTTCACAATTATAACACTATTGTGCAACCCACCGCGCTCAATCAATCACTGTCAGTCTCTGGACATTTTTGATTTGTTACTTTTATTTTTCTTTTGCCCTCAAATTCTCCTCCTTGATGTCGTTGTTATTTCAGAAGGGTGTAGGAAGGGAGATAAGTTTAATTAAGTCACTTTTTTGTACAAAATGTAAATACCTTTAACTCCCAGTGACTTATTTGCCACACAAATAATTTATAATCATTTTTAAATTGATTGTGTAATAACTTGTGTAACTATCAACTCAAATAAATCAATCAAAATATAGTTTTCGTAGGAATTGGTTTAATCTAAGAATAAGTAAAATACGTCGTATTACTGAATACGAATTTACAATATTTTGTTTAGAATGTATCTACTTTAATACTGAAAAACTTTAATTATTAAATATTTTAATACGTTATCCGACCATATTACCAACATTATCAACATACTTGATACTCCGATATCATCGTATATGACTTTAAAATAAACACGCCATGAGGTTCATCTCCGTATTTGTAAGTAAATCCTATAAACGGATGAAGAAACAATTAGTTTAAACGTGATTGTATCAATACAACTGGTAATCGAGAGGAAAATTTATCAAACAACTGTATGGTAAGTACCGATGTATTAGCAGCCGATCGGTCCGTTTGCCGCCAAGATAAGCCATCCTAAATCCGAGATAATGATCTGTATTCAAGTTACAGAGCCAATTGTCCGTATATTTTTTGTCAAACTCGCATTGTGAACTCGAAATATTCGATTGCGTTTTAGGCGCAATATTATTGTAGTTTTGCTTTGACATAGATACAGTCGCGTTTTCTGTCCCACAAAAGATATATTGCGCATTGACACACGATATACCTGATGTTTTTTTTGCATTGTTACATTTATTTTTGCTGAATTGTGCGTGGACACAAAAGTTTTAGACTTCTGATTAGCTGTCAGGTAAAAGAATGACACGCATAAGCTTATATTATGAATAATTTTATGAGCAAGAAAATGATGACGTTTTCAATACGTTGGAAAGTGGAAAATCTCTGTTCTGATCTCAGGGCAGCACATTCATTAATTGTGATTTGTGTCTTCTTTAACACATTGAGCGCCATGGGGGTCACCGGTGACCTCCAAACAATAAAATTTTAATTGTGTCTAGTACTTAGGCAGTTAAAGGCTTAATTATTTTTTTTCATGTGTGCTTTAATTTTCTTCGTACAAAGATCTATTGTTTATCTACTCGTTGGTAAATAATTCACTAAACATTTTCTGTAAAAATAACTAAGTATTAAACTAAGTTAAAAATTAAGTCCGGGTTATATTTTTATTAATATTAAGTGTCTTGTTCCTAAATAAAATAAAGAACCTTTTTATTAAATCTTTACAGAAATCTATAGACCAGCAGTAGCCCATATTTATTTGTTTTTCATTTCAAACGCCTTCGTAACAATAGTACCTACATGCAAAATAACGAAATTTGAACAAAGACTTCTGACAAATTGTGTAAACGTAATGCTTCTCAGAATCTCGAATCTCAGTGGGCAATCGATTCAACTAAAGAGCCCATGGGGTTTAAACTAAATGACAATGCAATACTAGTAGGGCCGTCATTATCTCGTTCTACGGAAGCCGGACAGCCGACCAAAGATATTGTTCGAATCATGTTTTTACTGAAGCAGTTGTTGTCTAGCACATAATAGGGTTACAAAAATGTCTTTGTTACCATCTGTTCTTTCTTCCAATTACATACAAACGGTAGCAAAATATTGTTTGTTTTACACTTGAAAGAGCTTTGAAGGAGTGACATATGGACTCTTTTCATCTAATTTATGGATCCGTGACCACCGGGGAAATCGGGTCATTGTTTAAAATTAGAAAGTTGTATAAAGGGACTATAGTTCTTGATGTTTATGACCACACGCCGGTACTAATTTCTTATGGTATTCGCGCTAGCAATTGTCACGGTTCAATATGCCTATTAATGATGTCGTGTCAACATACCTACGTGAAATTGCTTACATAAAATTTTGTTAAAAGAAAAGATACATTTGTAAATAATATGAAGGTTATAGTGATGATAATTTGAGATGAGATCAGATACATCTTATATTTAAAACGCCATGACATTGTAGTAACTTACCTGCCGTGGATTGTGAGAAATGGTCAATGGTTTTTGTGTCTAGCGATTGACAAGAAACATTACCTATGAGGAAGAAATAAATGACTTCCAAACATCCAGCCTCATTAAACATGAGAAGCTCGTTAAATAATAGTTACGTTAAATTAGAAAGGTATGATCCAACACATAATCTTTATTGGGCACATTAGACCTGACAGGCTTTCAACAAGAAAGTGACTTCCAATGAAGCAATTAAATAAATGATTGCAATTAAATTCAATAGAGTGCCGCATGAAATGTGGCCAGGCAATGGGTTTTATTGCTGTGAGAAACAATAAATGTTGTGATTATAAGCCGACAATTAATAAAGGCAATGGTTTTAATAGAGTAATTGTCAAACGAGGCAAATCAGCTTTGCAAATAAAATAAAAAACAGCTTATGAGATTTGCAGGTAAATAATGACTTTAGGTAGCTGAACATAAAGATAATGTTAAAACGAATTATTTTTTTTGGTTTAAATAGTTTAATTACAAACTAAACATAAAGTGAAACGAAGTTATATAGCACGAAGTTGCCTATGCTATATAGCACATATCTCGGTACTTTATGAAAATAAATATAGTTAAACCCTTAAATGTATCTCGTCAATTTTGTTGATATTTATTAATGCTGATAAAATGTACCCTTACATATAAAAAGTAATTTAACCGAAAGTACTCTTCCTACATTAGATCTGTCGTAAAAGACCTAGCCTTCTTCATCTTATCCTTCTACCCTGGGTCAGCTTTTCCAATCATTCGACGCCATTTACTCCTATTTCGAATGTATTTTTTATGATGCCTTAATATTTTAATGTCTGTTTGGACATTAAAATTTGTTATCCAGGTGGTTTGAGGTCTTCATTCCCCTTAAAAGCAAAGAAACTAGTCGCCTGAGTTAAATTTCGTTGCAGAAAATTTTACGTTATTGTGTAAACGCCCAGCGGTTCTTGATCACAAAGCAACTGTCGCCGTCAGTAAAACAAACATGAGAACTTGCAGAGTTGTAAAACATAATAATAATCACGATAAAAAACTTTGACACCGTCAGAAAAAATATTCAAGTAATAATTAACTTTTCTGCATTGGACTTTAAACACATTTTTAAGAAAAGCACGATTCATTGAAGTTACACAAGTAGCCTTCATACATTATTATTTACATGTTAAGAACTCGAATCATTATACGAGCAGCAAATAAAGATTTTTCAAAATCAAAATATTCTTGGCATATGAAAAATTTTATAACACTTATGTTTGAAAATCTATACATTCAGAAAGAAGATTATTGGTAAATGGTGGATTAAGAATGCTATGATTCCCGGTTTCCGATTACAGGATCTGGTAGTAAAAGCTTTAATTGTTCGTATATCTTTTTTTAGAGTTACGTAGTCGAGTCAGGAACCCTTATTATTGTATAGTTGCGCCCATGTCCGTCTGCCTGTTGGACTGTCCGACCAAGGGTAGTACCTACATTATAACTGTAATTCGGTAATTTGGTATGGGTTATCAAATAAATCAGTCTGTTGTGCTAGTATTATACATAATTATTAGATAGTTTTTTTTTCTCATCTATCAAATAGTGTAAGTTATCGTTGGATAAGTCTTTTAAAAATATTGTTTAGGTAAGGGTGACGTATTACCTAAACCTTTACTTTTCTAACAAAATCCGTCGAAGGTTAGTTAATTAGATAAAGTTATTTACGTTAAACAGGAACTACGAATTAACAAACAATGTGTAATTATTATGGAATAATAAATTCAAGTAAATATGTTTGTTTTTGCGACGTGCAACTACGGAACCTTACACGGCTTTTGATCCGACACGTACTATGTCATTTGAATATGGCGTTATTTAGAGTCTTTATGTTTTCTTGTTGTATCCATATGAACTCATATCACTCTTTCAAGTAAAAAATATCGCATTCTACTATGAAATATTCTACACAAGAATATCAAAACTATTGTTAACCGTTTGACATCTCGAATACCTAGATCTCGTCGATAGCCATATAGTCGTAAAGCAAGCTTGTCCGACCTCTTAAGAGTGACATTACAATACGTTAACCCCAGGAAGCTTCCTGTTTTGGAGATATCACTATCCAAGACTCGGAATCTCGTGCGCAAGAGTATTGCGATACGACAGCGACACTATCAGAACGGTTTACTTGGAAGCCTTATTTATAGCTAGCTTTTTGCCCTCGAGTCTACCCGCGTGAGTTACACGTTATATCGCGCGGGCGGAAACTTGTGCCCAGCAGTGAGATGCAAATAGCTCATGGTCTTTCTCAACGTCTAATCTATCTTTGTACCAAATTTCATCAAAATTGGTTGAGTAGTTTAGGCGTAAGAGACAGCTAGACAGACAGAGTTTCTTTCGCATTTATAATTTTAGTTAGGATAAGGATTTATGATAAGATATACCTATATCAGCATGTACCCAATACCCATCACTGCTATGGTCATCAATGACCAACATGGCTAAACATCATCACCATTATTCAATGATTTAGGCATTTTCTTTGCAGTGGGAACGATTATTATAGACCGTTACTTAACTTTTTATCTATATCCTGGGTTTGAGTTACATCCTCAAAACATTTTAATTTAACAATTATTGTAAATATCCTTTAACTACAACATGTCAGGTATTATAACCAAAGTAAATAATTTTTATCATATACCCCTTATAATCACTTGTAACATGTTTGTTTTATTTGACCAAATTATACATTTGGTCACCGTTTACCGGCGCATGCGCAATCCCACCAACTCGTATTTATGACTCGTAATGATATACATTCTACCTAATAAACATACTAATCACATACCATTAAAGACTATGTCTACCGTTATTAGACTTATTAACCGACTAGTTGTTACTCACGACTATGCTTGCGTGGGATTTATTTTGAGTTTACCACAGTTTATACATAATAAACTTACAAAATATGTTATAGTAATTATTATCTGCGCACTGATAGTAATCTTGGTTGCAGGATCATTCGTTTCCTGGTGCGTTTGAACCTGGGTAGGACTACAGTTGGTATTAGATCTAAGAATACTAGACGTGGCCCTACAAAAAGAAATATGTGTTTTAACTGAGCCGTAAATATTAGAATGATAATTTTATACTTTGAGATATTAAAGTATATGCCAAGAAAAAATGTAGTTGCGGGAAACCGCTGAATGCGGTCGGCGTGGGACTGATCGTTGTGGAGATCCAGCATATAGAAGCATATAGCAGGCTTATCCATATCAGATGATTAGATGATGATGAGATTCCACATTAGATTAATTAGCACTAAATAATTTTGCAATCAATGTTTTCGAGCAGTCAAACTCAAAACCAAGTTTAAATATGTATAAAGCAAAACTATAATTAACTAGAAAGTTGTAACGCGCAACAAACAATTTCATTAAAATTTAAATCAATCAGAAAAAAAGGAGTTGTTTTACTTGATTTATTAACTCGTAAAAATCACGTTTGCATAATAAAACATGATCATGATCAAGTTTTAACTTAATCATTACTTTCAAACGACACTTGCGTAGGAAGAGGAGGTGTGTTCCGATAAATAATTGGCTAATTATGTCATAATTAAAAACGTAATGAAACTTTTCAACTAATATGTTTGCGTTCCGGTCCAAAGTACTTGACATACTTGTGATTGGTAGAAATATACTTGGCGCTTACCTAATGGCAAGTTTTGTTAATGTGTCTACAGACAAAACTAATAGTAACAATAATATGTGGCGCATGATAAGTAATGACAATTTAACTACTTTCAAAACATTAACTTGATTTTAGTACCTACAGTTCAATATAAGAGAGATGGATGGATACAATACTTTTATTGAAAACGAAACCATTTCATTTACAGTTAGATATAAAGCTTGTGCAGTTCTATCGCCACGAGCGATCTTCTCCAGGCAACTTATGTATACAGGATATCATAAAGAGGGGGGAAGTAAAATACTTTATGTAAGAAATGTTATAGTTAAACAAAAGTAAAACTATTAAAGACAAACATGCCTGTTTATTGTATTGGAGAAAAGTTATAAGTAAAATATTCTTTGAATCTCAACTTTTGTCCTTTTTTTGAGACTGCCGTTTATAAGAGGTTTCAAGAGAGGTTTTCCTCAACCACATCAAAACTAAAATTTACACTTCGATCAAAACATCAAAAAGAGGGATTAAATAAAAATCATACCCAACAACAAGTGCAAAGGGACGATGCTATTGATTTCTCAAGCCTCACATAGCGAAGGGTGAAAGGAAATCCTATAATGTGCACGCTTACCCCAAAATTCTAGCAAATCGAATTCCAATTAACGTGATTTTGGGTATTTCGAAAGTTTTCCTTTTAGGGTAAAACAAAGGGTGTAGGCATGACTTGGTTGATTCTTTTAACTTGTCATGATTTGATCAAGGAATCCGATGATTAGTATAAACAAAACTTTGCCAATAAGCAACTGCATGCAGTCAATATTTGTATTCAAGTAGTTGTATTTTCAGACTATCATCAAATTACAAAATATATTTTACAGATGTTAGAGAATATTTGGATTTCGCAAATAAACACACTATAAAGGTAAAATGCATCATTATCTAAGTACCTATAATGGTGTTAAAAAATGATATTAACGACATTTTGACATTAACTTTTCAAATAATTTACAGTTATAAATAATATTTTAGTACAAAATATTAAATTTGTCGTAATTTAATAGTAATTAGGATCGCAAGAGCATTATGAGATTGGAATTCAGAATAGTCAAATCAAAGAGGGTCTAATAAAATTAGACAAATTCGATAAAGATAAATTAAGAATGCTAATTTTGCTAACTATTTGCAATATATACATACTAATGACCTTTAATGTAAATTATCTTCAATTTTCCCAGCTAAATTTAAATCAACAACGGAACAGCAAATTTAAAATCATCAATTAAAAATCCGTTTAGTAAAATATTTGCTTAACGATTGCCAACATATAATTATCAACTCGGGTGGTTCGGCCACTGAGTTGTAATTATAGATTCAAAAGTCGAAACTAACGGAAGTGTACAAATTAGAGATGCCCAAAAAATTAAATACGGATATACGACTAGAAACAATGTTATAATTTTCATTTTAAAAGATAAGTTTGTTAAGCTTACTGCAAAACAGTCCTGTGTTTCGTCGAATTTTGCAACGCTAATTTAAAACTAAGTTGACGTTGTTTTATTAAACGATAAGATAAATAACGAAAGACAATAATGTATTCTTTAACAGAACAAAATTTTACCTAACAACAAAATTAATTTATCGGAATAGTTCGATACCTTCAGGTTCAACTGTCGTATAAACCAAAACCGTACTTTTCAGGAGAGCCAAAAACCGTTTTTTAATTTATTAAAAAAATCATAACTTTTTTATTTCAGAAGTTATTAAAAAATGTCCAAGAGAAAACATTCTCAAAATTTTGCGATAAAAAAATCTAAATATTCAAAACATTTTAAAGTTAGCTTGGAATTACGTCTTTAAAAAATACACTCGGTGGTTTATGCGACGTCCTATAATGGATCTAAAAATATCTCTTTACGTCGTATTTGAATTTTTAGTAAACATGAGATTGCAATAGCTGACGTAAAGACCGATAGATGTAGATTTTTTGGTTTTTACAACCATTGATTATAGTGATTTATTTATGAATTAATAAAACATTGAATAAAAATAATGTAATGTTGACTATAAGCACACTTTTATTGTTTCGAGAATGTATAGAAATATATTTTAGTGTTATAACTATATTGGGTTGATGTAGATAAAATAAAATTTCCAGAGTGTGAAAATTACTTTCGTTTATTGTATTTATTTTATAATTTTGTATCAAAATTATGGCACAACATTAAGAATTTTTAATAACTCTAAGTAGAAAAAATCAACATATTGGAACTTAAAAGACGAAACAAATATTCACTTCTTTTATGCAATTATGGCAAAAAATTAAGACTTCTTTCCCGGTTCAGGGCTGCCGCCAATAAAATTGATTTCGATTGGTTGAGATGAATTTGAGACTTTTGAACAGGGAGTAGAGCCATGGTGTGCTCGGGAGAGGATTTGTAGTTTTTTGAGAAGTTCAATGGTGAATTTATCTTTTTACAACTTTCATTATTGCTAAAAGTGACCATTTATGGCAATAATTAAAAGTTTGGGTACTTTTAAAGAAACAAATTCATTAGAGAGCATCTCAAAAAGTTATATATTGCTTTTTCGAGTACACTGTGGCTCGTTTTCTTTGTTTAAAAGTCTTGAATTTATCACATTTAGTTGAAGTGCACTGGACCTGAAAAACAGCCTATTAGTTATAAAAATAATTCCAAGTAGAAATAATCAACTTTGTTAAACTCAAAAAA
This sequence comes from Anania crocealis, assembly GCA_949315895.1. Taxonomy (NCBI): domain Eukaryota; kingdom Metazoa; phylum Arthropoda; class Insecta; order Lepidoptera; family Crambidae; genus Anania; species Anania crocealis. Next base: position 14,530,391 of record OX438862.1, read on the forward strand.
TAAAAATTATTAGACCACCAAACAAGATAAGTTTTTAGTGGCTAATAAAATAACATATTAATAACAAAATAAGCCTAGGCCTATGTAGAATATGTGAAACAATATACTAGTCAATCCGCTATTCCTCATCTTCTTCATCAGTTAGCGTTAGAGTATCAGGTACATTACTTCCGTGTGATAATTGTAAAAAGTCAGTATGAAATCTCTTTGGTATTATTCCATTATCGCAGAGACGTTTTAAGTCCCTATATTTTGCACCAGAACCGTGGACGACATTGAAATCTTTGAATGCGTCTTAACACTCTTAACGTTTTACGCCCGGGCTTAAAAAAATGTATGGTCATTACATCTTTTACATCTTAACAAAAATACCAAAAACGACCACTCGGCTTTTACACTGTTTTTATAGAATTTGTTTAACATTTCCGCAATACTTTTTAGGGTGTATAAACATTTTTTTAGCAAATTTAAACATTTCGGATATACAGATCGATAGAGAAAAAAATTCTGATCAAAATGGTATATTTAACTCGATTTGGCCAAAATGGTTTATACGCCAATTGAACCTGAAGGTATCGAGTTAATGTAATTCAGCATTATACGAGTAATAAATAAATAAATATTTAGGACATGCCTCACTGGGCCACACAGAGTCATCTAGTTCCAAATTAAGCTACTATTAAGTACCCTGTCGTATAGGGTACTAGACAACCGATAAACTACTTATATACTTTTTTTTTGTAAATACATACTTATAATACATAGAAAACATCCAGACCAGTACAAACAGACATGTTCATGCACACAAATATTTGTACTGTGCGGGGATCGAACCCGCGACCCATAGCTCAGAAGCAGCGTTTACTACCGCTGATCCAAATGGTTGTCAAAATGACAAATGTCCCGTGACGCTGGTCTTCAGTGAAAACCATTGTAGTTATGTAAGTGTGCCATAGTGAGGAAACTGGCAGACTTTCGACTAAAACGTGTAGACTTATTAGCATTATTTTGGCATCCATGGATTTACCATGCGAGTGCCGATTCTATCACGTTATAGAGAAAGGTACTCGGGGCAGTGCAGTTTCTAGGACTTGCGACCCAGTCTAGGTTTAGTAGGTCTCCTTGTGACGCACTCCAGCGCTCACTTTCACGGTCCAAGTAGCCTTATGCCTAATCATATTTAATATGATTCTACTAATGCTGCATCCGAAACACTTAGACGACCTCCTTGGCGGAGTGGCTTACACACCGGTTTTCAAGGTGTCACCTGCTCCGAGGTCCCGAGTTCGATTCCCGGGCGGGTTAATGTAGAAAAAAAATTGTTTTTCTATATTTTCTCGGGTCTGGGTGTTTATGGTACCTTCGTTGTTTCTGGTTTCCAAAATACGAGTGCTTTATAAATATTATTCAAATTGGGATCAAAACAATGTATGTAATGTTGTCCACATTTATATTATATTTATATTTATATATATTTATACTTGTTAGGCCTCAATGCTACACCCAAATAAATTATGCATATGCTGTGTACGTGCATGTGTTTTATTTGCACATGTGTGCGTGCTACTTACACTCTTTTTTATTTTTACAATGAGATCTGGTACACCTATTAGGAGGATAAGTGTTACACAGAGTTATAGTACTTACAATTGTATCGATATGTAGTGTATTATTTGTACATCGATACTCAATTTTCCCAACACTAGTAACATTGGTACCGCGGGTCTAACTGGCCACGATTGCATGGTTAGTAATTAGAATCAAATTTTTTCGGCTATCAAAAGCCTTTGGGAAGAATTTAATTGGCATTTAAGGAACTTTAACTGCTATTCTTGACTGCCCAAAGGTGCAAATAACCATAAATATCTGCATGCCTAGCTGAAAAAAGGTGTGTTTACAACTTGTAGCATTCGCATAGAAACCGATTGTCGCTTATCGGCTTAACCTTAATACTCTTTCACTATTTTAAAACCTAATTAGTATGGTTTGTTTGTAACCTAATTAGTATTTTGAACTACATAAACCATAAAGTGTTATCAAATGTCGGTGCGAACAATTTTATGAGTAGGTACAGACGACGGCAGGTCAACCTACCCAAAAAGTTAAAGGCCATTGAATTTATTTTCAACTTTAATTTCAACTAGTAGAGATCAATATCAATTAAGAAATTTTGACGTGTTTTGGTAGGTTGACATGCTGTTGTCTGTACATTGTTCTACCTACATCAACGCGTGATTTTTAGAAGTTTTTTTTTAAAATAATTTGTTCTTTGTTGATGTAGTATCAGTGTGATTTAATGGAAAATTATTTAAAACTAAACTCATTCTTAGAATATTGGCTAAAACTTACAAAATACAGCTTTTTTAATAATATTTACAGAAAACCAGAAATGCAAATATTCTAATAAGACCAAATGCAAGTAAGATACTTTAAACCATCATATTCAAGTATACATTCCGTTTTTGCTCTTTTATAGATTGAAATGAAGCAAAAACAATGCCCTCATGGCTCATTCCGTTTACGGTGACGAACAATGGCTTCTCATTTGAAGTCAGTACCGTGGTCAGATCCTCGCTCCCGTCTGCTAAGTCGCTTTGTTGTTGCTGTCAATAAAGTCTCGATTTAAACACATGTACTGAATAATGCGGATCATTTGTATAATATCGTATTTGTTAATGTCCTGAGCGAGTTTGCCTTTTGCAGTGGCTGTAGTGACCATTTGTGTCCTATCTATACTAATATAATAAAGCTGAAGAGTTTGTTTGTTTGTTTGTTTGAACGCGCTAATCTCAGCAAGTACTGCTCCGAATTGAAAAATTCTTTTTGTGTTGGATAGTCTATTTATTGAGGAAGGCTTTAGGCTATATAACATTACGCTTCGACCAATAGGAGCGAAGCATCAGTGAAAAATGATGCAAAAATAATCGAATTCTTATTAACAGAACTTGACGCGGACGACGTCGCGGAAAACAGCTAGTGTAAAAATATTTGAATTGTCTATTTTGCAATGCTTTTTAAGATACCTTTTTTTCGATATTTACTCATTTTACGCATAGTTTTGTAGGGGGTTTAACATATTTATTTTGTAAAATTCTAAGTTTAATAATATAAAGAAAAATTCTACTTCAAAAGTTACAAGAGGCTTTGTAGGGTAAAAATACCTAATAAAACTGCTCTTACAAGAAATACCTAAAAGAAGCATAAACTAAGCCACTAAATTTGAGTTGATTCCTAACAAAAATCACCGGCATTCATAATTGACTACGAGAAGAAATAGTAGCTCGTGAAATAGCAAAAAGTTTTAAATTTAAGATGAACTTATTTTAAAATATTTTTAGAATAATGTTATGAATATTATTGTGCAATTAATTAACCAAACTTAGCCAACATCAAAACTTTGTTCAGCGATCTTATATATTTAAACAATATACTTATTAAAATTAAATCATTGTTTGCAAATTAAAAACTCTGCTTCATAGGAAATTTTATTTAATCATGCTTCAGCTACCAGGTAACGATGCATGAAAACAATTAGCTGATTGATCAGTATATGAAATGGGAAAAAGAAATAGCAAAACCCTCATAAGCTGTGAGAGTTATTATGTTCATTCCACACTTATGTTTACACTCTGTTTTTACGTAAACGCTTATTATAAAGGTTAAAATATTACTAGATTGCTTGTTGTACTAATCTTTACTTTTATTATCCGGTACACAGTCCTAGACACAAAGGATAGGTACATTTTTATTATTTATTATTATATAGGTACGGTTGATGCAAATGTAATATCTGGAAAGCTAATCAAGTCTGCTCTATTAAAAAATAACACATACAATAAACACAATATGTAAAACCCTTTCATATTTATTATATTTTATAGTTTTTTTATGGTTAATATATATTGCAATTTTAAAGTTGTGAGTTTGAAGTAAATAAATACATATTTCAAATAAAATAAAATAATTAAAATTATCACTGCCTTAGAGGGCCTCCTTATTAAGCTACCAAGATATTTTCTGTAGATTTTATTCAAGGCTTTACGCTTTAAGCCAGTCTAAGTTTCATCAATGTTTCTGGTTATAATATTATGTTTTCAATATACAAAAAATAGGATTAAAAATTGCGTTCAGTTACGAGTAGTAGGTACGAGTATGTCATGTCATTGTTTGTCATGAAATTTATTATTGCTGCATAAAAGCATAGATAACATTGTGTAACTCCAATAATAAAATATTACGTAGAGATTGATTAGATCATTAATCTCATTTAATTAATAAAACGTTTGTTACAAATTATATGCACATCGCAAAGTCATATCTTAGGTTCACGGTGCTAAAACAAATATTAAAATCAGATAAAAATAATTAAACTAGTCATATTGACAACCGCGTGGTGACAGCCTAAAATAATACCTACCACCGCAGAACAGACAAAGTCGATAAGAAGATTTCTTTATCTGTTCTGTACCTTTTGTCATCCGTTGTATAGGTGACGTTGGAGATGACTTAAGTACTGCTAGTAGAGGTAAAGCACCTGCCTTCTCCGTCATCGCATCTTCAACTAAACTGCGATCGCCAACCCGCCAGCCAATCGTGGCTATTATGACAAAACCCGCTTTTTCTATCGGGAAAAATTTCAGCATAATCATTTTACTATTGACTATTTCAAGCTACAAATATAATGCCACAATTAGAACACAAAGACATGCCACTATGAAATGTTTCCATCGTAAAATTACGTACAACTTTAATCAACTTAATGTCTTAATAACTGCATAGTTTATATCAATGTGACTTATACTTCGACATTGTGGGAGTTTTAATTACATAAATTGCTTTATCTGCAACGAGAAACAATGGGGCCGATCATGGGGGACTTTATTAACACGTTCTACGATCCCTATCAGTTCAACTCATACGGGCTTCGTTTACTTTACAAATAGAATTGATTTGTTTGATTTTAATCTTAGAGCTCGCCCTATTTGCTAGGATGTTGGTCAGGAATGCTTCGCTTTTATTTAACGTCTATACTTTGCTTATCCACCTATTGTCTTTATTAATTACTTTTCTGTGTTGTTGGTTGGTGAAGCTAATTGTTTCCTGATTGAGTTAAAGTTAGAAAACCATAATTTTGTTTTTCTAATTTGCTAGGGTATATGTTTTAAAAACAATAATTGTGTAGTTTGATAATACAATTCCTCTTGTACAAATTTCGAATGCCTTTATACCATCTAGGTACGTAAGGATTTCAATTTCTTATTTAAATATTATTATGACACTAGTGCTTTGTGTGTTCTGATTCCGAATTCTGATGCATATTTATTTGTTTAAGTTCAGTACTTGTTTTGGTAACAGAGATAATAAAATTCACTGTTATTAGTACTCTTATTAGGTAGTCTTGATAGTGTTAGATGTGCCGAAAGTAAATATTATTGCACTTGTGTACCAAACATCATCACTCACGTGATAACTTTGACTAATATCATAGTTATATGAGTCAGTCTTAGTCACTAGATAATGTAGCACTTGATGCATCAAGTAATTTAAATCTTATTCATATTTAACGACCTTTACACAACAATTTTCCACTTAATTGGATACGATTTGGAGACTAGCTGATAACAAATAGATACAATAAATTACTATGAAGTAACAAGCAGCCAGATTTCCAAATTAATAGATAAATGGGATCTAATAACGCTAAGTTAACTCTCCATAATTTCTACAAAAATGTATTCAATCTTGTGAACGATCATACTTGCATGCTGCTCTCATATTTATGTAGCAGTAAATTGCTATTGGGTGTAATGTAATAAAGTTAATTTACATAAATTTTCTATAACATTTACATTGGGAATAAATGAATTGAGCCTCAGTGGAACTGGGTAGTGATGTTCTACATCTTTGATGGGAAAAATTAGTTGAATTAGAAATAATAACATTTGTTCAAGGGTATACTTCATTAATAAATTTTTGGAGCTGTAGCTATTTAAAATTTTGTAAAATATCAGTTTAATAATAAATAAAAATATTCTATTAAAATAACATTTTATTATGATGTGTTTTCTTGTAAATTTTTCGTACTTTACACAATCTTTGATGTCATTTCAGAAATTACAAAAACAAATAATCACAAATCTCTCAATAACTTTTGGGGAATTATTGCTAGGGATTAAATACAATTTTCCCAAATAATACTCGTACATATATTAAAATGAGATATTTATGATTGGATTTAACTCGCGTCAATTAGAACTTTAGGTTTTATTTTGATCGATTCCGACAGGAATTTAAAATACTTAACACCGTTCTGGGTCATGTAGTAAAAAAACTAAAATCCTCATAAGCATTAGTGAAATCTATAATCAATATTTAATTTCAAAAACCTTCCAACACATCACTATGCCCAGACCCAGAATTACCTCTAATACAAGATCCTAAGTTAAAATAAAAGTGCACCCACGAACGAGGATTGAGGTAAATGTCCAACGAATTTGAATATTATAATAACCGGTGGATTGTCACGACTCACGACTGCACAATAGTTTTCTGATTTGCATCGTATCTCAAAACTGAGCATATAAATAGATGATTAGACTCACTGACACACGGTGGTCGAGTATTTGGTGGCTTAAAAGACACGATGCTGTTTAAAGATAAATTTGTCGTTCCAGGTTTCAGTCTGCGTGAGTTAGAAAATCATTTATAGACAATGCAATTGCATTTTGCGATTTCGTGCAATTGAATTAGTAATTTCAACAAATTACCACAGTCTACGAAAATATCTCAAGAAGAAAATTACATTGGTTTTCTTACCAGCTAATGCAGATTTTCTTGCATGAAGTTAAGATTTTGAGTCATTAATTAAATTTTAGTAACAGACCTTTTGTATTTTAATAGCAAGTAAACCGTTCAAGTGCATGAGTATGCAATTACCGCTAATTTACTTATATGAAATAAAAGGTAGGTATTTCAAACAGTCTATTTTAAACATAAGCACTTTGGAATTAAAAAAAATATATAGAAGATTCTTTTTCGATGTTTCATTTCTAATTGTTTACTGGTATTGCCATTTTAGATTTACATTTATGATGTTCTTAGGTTATTGAAAAAATATACCTATATCAAGGATAACAATATTTTTAGAGCATTTATTAAAATAATTATCTTGATTTGAAACACTGTCATTGGTTGCGCAATTATTTTCCATACATTACTTTTATGTCGCTTATCGCATCGATGAAATCTTTTAACGTAACATTTTTAAGCACCGCCTAACTGTATTCGAGCTATAAAACTGTTCGATTTTAAATTAAAATCGCCGATAGCTTAATCACTAACTGTAATCTACTGTTTTACTGCAATTTAACGACAAAAACATAGGAATACCAAAGTTATCAAGACGTATACGTAGTACACACAGTCCAAAAATATAACAGTAGTAGACATGAAGTAGGTAGTAGTAGTAAGTAAACTTGTAAGTCATTATATTTCACCTAAAGATGAAATCGCATCGATGAGTTGGTATTATTTGCTTGTTTTTTTTTCAAAAGCTTAGAGCATGGTTATTTTCATGATATCAATTTGAATCAATTTTAAACAGATGTATAGATATATTGATTTTATTTTAACTATTTACTTAAATGTCAGGTGATGACAAGAAATATTAAGGTGGGTAATTCAAATTACAAGTTTTTCTTACCAATGACTACTCTAACAACTGTATTTCAATATTATTTCAACGGTTCAAGCAAAATTGCTTAATACAACACTTGCATACTAATTAATATGTAATATTATGGACATGTTTTCTTAGTTTATTATAATCAACAAACAAAGCGCCACAACGCTATTATTATGCAAAAACCATACCAATATCTGAGATGAAGTTTAGTAACTTTAGAACCGATGAATCTGGCACGTCAATTTGCCGAAAGTTTTTAAAATAAAAATAACAATGAAGCATTTAAAAAAAAATCTAGACGACATTGAACGCAGTCAATCTGCTCATGTTGCCTAGTATACTGTGACGAGTTTGTATTACGCAAGCGTAGTTCTAAACGTTGTAACGTATTTGGCTCAGTTAAACGGGCCGAAATGAGAGCTGAGCCGATAGAATGAAGCTGTCATTGACATTAATCGTAACTATCTTCGACACGTTTGGATTGCAGCCCGGTTTGTGTATAATTGACGAAATAAACGCATGCCCATTATTCTACGACATACGATTTAAGCTATACAATGCACTTAAAAGAAAAAATATATTATGGCATCATTGATAATACACGGTGCATTTTCAACCATTATGTATAACATCACGGCAGGGTTGTTTAATTTATTACTAAAAATATTTATTGAAAAATATTAAATATTGATCCTGTTACGGACACACGTCAATCTCGTTTAATTTAATATTTAGTTTATGTAATTAACCTTATTATTGTATTATTTTAGCTTTGAATAATATATATGTATGTAAAGACTTTATATTTTATCACAAATAAACGTAATTTCTGTTAGGGCCTTAGTTTATAAGGAAATGTATTAGCGCAGGGCTTGTTTTATTTCAATAAAATAGCAAACCGGTTTCTTATTTCCACTTACAATATCTAAAGTATTAGGTAGGATCTGGTATGGTTGTTTAAAGGTACTGGGGTGAAGGAAAATAACTGTAGGCCGTCCCGCTCACGCGCGGCGGAGGTATCCTATAGGCTGTCCCTGTCCCCCTAACAGATTCTGAAGGTCGGTAGCAAAAACCCATGTAGGTAGGATTGTAAGTGGAAAAAATGTTAAGAAGCCTGTAGGTAGGTTTAGAATATGTAAGACAGAGATAGCAATACACATATCGGACCTCTCTTTTCTCCGAAGTTATTATGTGGGTGGATTGAGAAAGTGTCCAAAGAGTAAAAGAGACTATGTGTGTTCTATCTTTGTCTATCTAAGGAAAATCACGAATTTTGTATAGTCACTAGGCTAATTTAAGAAATGTAAATAAGAATAGGACGTGATCAGGCGAAAATTGTCCCTGCTCTCACGGTCACCTATCAAGAAAGAAAATAAACTCTGAAGAAATCAACAAGTGTTTTCGTCCGCATACAGTCCACTCAGGAAGTCCATGGTCGGCTTGTTCCTACAACCTACAAGGTCTGGTCCATGCGATCCGGATAAGTGAAGCCAGCAAGATATCAAGATCAGTCTGAAGATCAGTGCAACAGTGAAGCAACATCGTCGTAACCGTTCATCGTGTAACGAAGAGAAGAAAGTGTAACCAGACGCGGGTGTACCGCGGCTCGGGCATTCACCACCTAACGGTGTCAAACGGTGTTTGTTCCGAGTTAACGCCGTTCCCAGGCGGTGCAGTCAACGGACGAGCTGCCGTATATCGTGCAAACGATTACGAACTAGTCCGACCACGCCAGTACGGTGTGCGCAAGCGTAGGGGCCGGACTGTAGGCACTGCTGAGGGTTCTGGTGATTCCAGCCAGGACAGAGCACCCTACGGCTGCGTACATTCTCTGCTGGGTGGTTCCTCCCTTTCCACTCCTGCACGACCATCCATCCCCAGACAGGCTCCCCACGGTAGCGTACCTGTCCGGGATTGTTAGGAGTAGGGGCTGCAAGTAAGAAGATGCCAACAACGCGAAGACAAGCTGAGGCCGCCGGGAGTCAAGCAATGGAAAACTCAAGACGATGTGATTTTGAAGAGCCACCTGCATCGCCATCGGTGCAAACATCAAGGAGTCAAGTACCCGCAGAAGGCGGATATACTATAGAGACGGACCCAGCACCGATAGAAAAGCGTCAAGATGCCAACGCCGACACAGACGTGCCACGGACAAAGGCACCGTCATCGAGGGGGTCAAGCGTTGCCGCACGAATTAGACAAGCGGAGTTATTGGCCGCAGAGAAGCTCGCCGCACTGGAGAAAAGCTTAATTCAAAAACGATTAGAATATGAAATAGCTACAATTATGGAAACCGACGACGATGACCGTGAGAGCATACCCGCCGGTGACAGTCAAGCCAGAGTGGACGACTGGCTGGACAAGTCGCAGTCCCGGCGTCGCGAAGAAACGCAGCTACCCACCACAGAGGAGCCTTGCGACATTCTTACTCAAGAGCGACAAAGACAGAAAGATGTTCAAATGACAGAGATGGTTAGAAACCGTCATTTGAATCCATCACAACCTCCGGAAGAGAATAAAAAGGAGGAAGAGCCTCGAATGAAGATGGACGGGGCGGAGGTACTCGCAGCGACATTAGAGAAAATCATGTCAAGACGACCGACACCACGACAAGCAATAGAATTGCCGATATTTAGCGGGGCACCGACAGACTGGCTTTCTTTTAAGGCAGCAATGCAAGAATCAACCATGACAGGCGCATACACTAAAGCTGAGAACCTGGCTAGATTAAGAAGCTGTCTAAGAGGAGAAGCTAAAGAAGCAGTAGCGGCTTTATTATCATACGCATCCGATCCGGACATAATTATGAAAACTCTAGAACAGTGCTACGGAAGGCCGGAGATAATAATTGATCGAACGCTAAATGAATTGAAGAGTCTGCCGCGCCTAGGACCGACTGCCAGTGACTTGAATACATTTGCAATCAAAGTACAGAATATTGTTTGCACGCTGGACTCCATAGACAACAGAGGATACCTGAGAAATCCAATGCTAACACGGGAGATAATTGATAAACTTAGCCCGCATTTGAAATCTCGATGGTGCGACTATGCAGTACAATACTCAAGCTATTCGGAGCCAGAGATAATCACTTTGTCACATTTCCTAATGGAAGAGGCTAACAAAGCGCTACGCTACGCATATACGCCGCAGTCGAACTATTCCGCTACAAAAAGAGAAGTAGTGTCAGTCAAACCGAACACAAACATAAGAAAAAAAATACGGGAGTGTACGTCACAGCCGAAGAAAGGAGGACGGCACAAAAGAAACCCTGTTTGTGTTGCGGTGGAGACCATGAGATGTCACTGTGTAAAAAGTTTATAGCTATGACAGTTAACCAAAGATGGAACTGGTTAAAGGAAGAAAGATTATGTTTTCTATGTTTATCAGATAGACATCGGCGTCTCAAATGCAAAGCGCAAGTATGTAATGAGAATGGTTGTGGTCGACGTCATCACAGAATGCTACATATGTCAGAGAGGGACAGCAAGAGTCCACAACATACATTAGAAAGGGACAGCAAGAGTCCAGAACAAAACCAAGAGGTGGTCGCATCTGTCAATCATTCGATAGACGCGTCCAAGGTATTGTTAAAAGTATGTCCGATCACTGTCGAAGGACCTATGGGTAGAGTACGTACGTACGCTTTACTTGACGAGGGGTCAACAATTACACTGATCGATAAAGAGTTAGCAGATTACGTCGGCGCAGAAGGGCCAGTTCGAGACTTACACATTTGCAGTGTGAATGCACAGAGCGTGCCACATAAAAGTACGGAAGTGGAGATTCAAATCATCGCTAAAGGCAATAAGAAGCACGCGGTGAGAGCGAGAACAATGGAGAATCTTCAACTTCATAGACAAACGATAAATGAAAGTTGTTTGAGATATAAACACATGCGTATACTAAACAATGAAGACGTATGTTATGTAAGCGCCAAGCCGCGTATCCTGATCGGCGCGGATAATTGGCACCTGATAGTCAGCAGAAGGCTGCTAATAGGCAAACGTCATGAACCAGTAGCATCACTTACCACTCTGGGGTGGGTGATTCATGGAATAGCGCCGTCTCATGTGATAAAGGAGAAAAATACTGTGCTATATGTCAACGGCAAGCAAAGTTTAACTCAGTGCACGACGCGTGCCATGGATGACGAGTTACACAATATGGTGAAAGAACACTTTGAAATAGATTCATTGGGTATCTTAAAGAAAGAACGTGAAAATCCAGATGAGATTCGTGCCAAAGAAGCCTTTGAAACTTCAGTAAGATATGTCAAACGACAGTATGAAGTCGGATTACCATGGAAGGAAAATGTGAATGTTATGCCACCGAGCTACGATCTAGCACGGCGCAGACTCATGGCAATCGAGAAAAAGATGGACAAATTGAAAGAGTTCAAAGAAGCATACACGAAACAGATGAATAATATGTTTGAAAAAGGTTACGCCGAAGAGAGCCAAGACAATGAGATAGATAGCCCACGGCTTTGGTATCTACCACACTTCGCAGTGACCAATGTGAACAAACCCGGTAAACTGAGATTAGTGTTCGACGCTGCCGCTAGAAGCAATGGAGTGTGCCTGAACGACGCACTACTAGAAGGTCCCGATTTACTGAGAGATTTGGCGGGAATGCTTTTTAGATTCCGAGAAAGAGCCATAGCAGTGACCGCGGATATCAGTGAGATGTTTCTACAGATAAAAATCTTAGAAAGAGATCAGCCGGCGCAAATGTTTTTATGGAGAGGCGACGACAGAACGTCACCACCAAAGCGTTATAAAATGACTTCAATGATCTTCGGAGCGAAGAGTTCACCGTTTTTAGCACATAGCGTACGTGATTACAACGCTCAGAATCACGCCAGTACGTACCCAAGAGCACACGAAGCGATAACGAAGAACCATTACATGGACGACTGGGTCGACTGTTTCGATACACAACAAGAAGCAAGTGACGTCATCAAAGAAGTTCGTCATGTACACGCGCAGGCGGGATTCACGCTTACAGCCTTTAATACAAACGGGCCGGACGTGTTGCGTGAGCTGCCAATTGATAGCCGTGCCACGACACCGTAACAGCTCGGTGCCGCTATGACTCAATATGGACGAACGCTGGGACTTATGTGGGACGCTAACAACGACGAACTAAGTTTTAACACGGTGCTAGTCAAAGTGCCGCAAGAAGTGAAGACATTGAAACGAACGCCTACGAAGCGAGAAGCACTGAGCGCAGTCATGTCAATATTCGATCCACTTGGACTACTGAGTTATTACACCATCCGAGCGAAGATACTAATACAGAAGGTGTGGCGCCTAGACACAAGCTGGGACGAAGCGCTACCCGAGGAAATAGCCAATGAATTCCAGATATGGTTGAGTGGTGTGGACGCTCTAAGCAGTTTGCGTCTACCCCGTCTATACTCTCAGACGGGGGGAGTGACTAGAAAGCAGCTGCACGTATTCTGCGACGCCAGCGAGTCTGCTTACGCTACGGCCGCATACTGGGTCGTGGAATACGAAGATGGGTCGAAACGAGTGATGTTAGCCGCCGCTAAAGCGAAGGTAGCGCCGATAAAGGCTCAGACGATACCACGGCTGGAACTACAGGCGTGTCTGATCGGCGCACGACTTGCGTCAATTATAACGAGAGAGCACAGATGGCAACCCGATAGAGTTACATACTGGACGGACTCTAGAACGGTTCTACATTGGATAGAGAACGAGAGAGTGCGTTACACCCCGTACGTATCGCACCGACTGAGTGAAATTACGGAGTTGACCGATCCTAGCCAATGGAGATGGGTGCCGACGCAAGAAAATGTAGCCGACGACGCAACGAGAGTCGACTACGATATAAAGTCTCGAGAAGACCGATGGTTCACCGGACCGTCGTTTCTATACTCAAACGAAGAGCTATGGCCATCACCGAATGTGACAGCAGACGGCGATAATGAAGAAAACAACGAAGTCATATGTAACGTAACTACAAATGACTTATGGAGCGTGCCAGATGCGAGACGTTTCTCGAATTATGAACGTCTAGTGAGAGCAATGGCATATGTATTACTTTTCATAGAGAAATGTCGTAAACGTACTAGAGAATTGACTATACGACATATAGAAAAGGCAGAGACGTGGCTAGTGAAACAAGCACAGGAAGATTCATTCCGCGAAGATTTAGAACGCCTAAGAAAAGGCTACAACATAAAGGCGAGCAGTCGTATTAAGATGTTAGATCCATTCATCGACGGGGATGGTGTGTTGCGGGCTAGAGGACGTACGAGGGCAGCGGGTGTGTCTGCCCCCGATACTACGCCCGTAATATTGGACGGCAGCCACCCGTATGCGCGGTTGTTGTGCAATAGGGAACACCGTCGCGCCCACCACTCGCACAACGAACGCGTCGTCAACGACCTACGACAAAGATATTGGATACTACGACTACGACCGACTGTACGCGCTGTAGCCTACAAGTGCGCTTTCTGTCGCATGAGGAAGACGAAGCCAAGGAGACCAGTCTTCGGAGATCTACCACGAGCTCGACTAGAAGCTTTCACTAGACCATTTTCAAACTGTGGCCTAGACTTTTTCGGGCCAATGACAGTGACTATAGGCCGCCGACATGAAAAGAGGTGGGGAGCGCTCTTCACTTGCCTCACCACAAGGGTCGTGCACATAGAATTAGTAGCTAGCCTGTCCACCGACTCGGCTATAATGGCTCTACGGCGCATGGGAGCACGGCGAGGGTGGCCACAAGTTATGTACTCAGACAACGCGACGAACTTCAGGGGCGCAGACAGCGAGCTACGTATGGCAATGGCGGAGTGGGAACCGGCTCTGCGCGACTTCGCGCTCACCCAGCGCATAGACTGGCGCTACATATCACCGGGAGCACCACATCAGGGCGGGGCGTGGGAGCGGATGATACGCTCTGTCAAGAACGCTCTACGTGTCACGCTTAACGAGAAGGCGCCGAAAGAAGAAGTTCTACTGACGCTGTTGATGGAAGTCGAGCACACCATGAACGCTCGACCACTCACACATGTACCGGTTAGCGCTAACGATCCCGAGGCGCTAACCCCTAATCACTTCCTGCTGGGTGGTTCGCACGGCTTACCCATCACCGGGCCGTGTGAGCAATCGTCGAGGAAGACATGGCGGGCCGCGCAAGGTCTAGCCGACGAGTACTGGCGCAGATGGCTGAAGGAGTACCTACCCGAGCTCATACCAAGAAGAGGGGCTCGTGACGTCAACGAGGTCGCTATCAAACCAGGCGATCTAGTCATCGTGGTGGACCACACGCTTCCACGCAACGTGTGGCCCCGAGGGGTCGTCACACGTGTTCATCCCGGACCAGACGGAGGAGTAAGAAATGTTGAAGTAAGGACCAAGGGCGGCGTGTTTCGTCGACCGACGTCGAGATTGGCTGTCCTGCCGGTAGAAGAATGAAGAGGTTCCGCACTGCGCAGCGCTGCACCGGGGGGAGACTGTTACGGACACACGTCAATCTCGTTTAATTTAATATTTAGTTTATGTAATTAACCTTATTATTGTATTATTTTAGCTTTGAATAATATATATGTATGTAAAGACTTTATATTTTATCACAAATAAACGTAATTTCTGTTAGAGCCTTAGTTTATAAGGAAATGTATTAGCGCAGGGCTTGTTTTATTTCAATAAAATAGCAAACCGGTTTCTTATTTCCACTTACAATATCTAAAGTATTAGGTAGGATCTAGTATGGTTGTTTAAAGGTACTGGGGTGAAGGAAAATAACTGTAGGCCGTCCCGCTCACGCGCGGCGGAGGTATCCTATAGGCTGTCCCTGTCCCCCTAACAGATTCTGAAGGTCGGTAGCTAAAACCCATGTAGGTAGGATTGTAAGTGGAAAAAATGTTAAGAAGCCTGTAGGTAGGTTTAGAATATGTAAGACAGAGATAGCAATACACATATCGGACCTCTCTTTTCTCCGAAGTTATTATGTGGGTGGATTGAGAAAGTGTCCAAAGAGTAAAAGAGACTATGTGTGTTCTATCTTTGTCTATCTAAGGAAAATCACGAATTTTGTATAGTCACTAGGCTAATTTAAGAAATGTAAATAAGAATAGGACGTGATCAGGCGAAAATTGTCCCTGCTCTTACGGTCACCTATCAAGAAAGAAAATAAACTCTGAAGAAATCAACAAGTGTTTTCGTCCGCATACAGTCCACTCAGGAAGTCCATGGTCGGCTTGTTCCTACAACCTACAGATCCAGTCTTTCAATTTTGTAACACACTGTGACGTGCACAGACGTTTTATTTTGCTGCGGCGGGGTACCAGATGAATGAACCTTAAACAGCTACATCCGTACGCTTCACAGCGTGTTTCAGAATAAATAGCTGAATCAATATTTTTTTATAAAAAAAATGACAATAATACTGCGAAGATGTTATACATAATGGTTCGATAACATGGGCTTCGTTTTACAAGTGGTTCAAATCGCACGGTGTATAAACGTTTTTTTCTTTTAATAATTTTTAATTTAATGTTATAATAAGTAAAGTGACGGGCGACCATCATTGGATTCAAGTTACTACAGCAATGATGGGTACATGCACAATCACTGCGCTTGCTACGCTGAAACCACTAGACTAACAATGCATTTTTTAATTGATTAATGATACATTTTAGATAACTTTCTATTTTAGCAATATAATAGCATTTACAATAATATCAATATTTAAACTAAAAAAAATTGTCTCAGATGACAATCGAACCCGCCTCCCTATGCATACCCGGCGCGGTGCTTTTTGGATTTAAGCTACCGAGACAATAGGTCACAGCGTAAATTTTTCAAGCATGTCTTATATTCATGGATTATTTGAAATGGAAATTAGTGCATTCGTAAACTATTAGATCTTCTCCATAATATATATCGTTTTAATAACGTCTGACAATGGATACACATAAAACAAGTGTTCAAAGCAACAACGACATGCTTACACCGATAAGCCCACGAGCGTAATTCAGCGACTAATTAAAACCTATACAACCGTGACCGGAGTAATTGCCCAAGGATTTGTGTTACGTTTAGTGCATAATGTTTTATTGACCAACTTTATATCCCTGCAGGCTGGAAGCGAATGTAATGCCTGGTTTCAGTTCTTATTTATGTTTTTTTTTACTTGATTATAGTTACGTCTGAGGTAGCATTTAATAGTGCTTATGATTTGTGATAAATCTCTCATTCTTAAATTGAAGGAGCATTGTATTTCAATCGCATGCTTAGTGGTTTACGAAAATCAAACCTACGGCCCCCTACTAACTCTAAATCAAATATTTTGCACTTGTATTTTTGTGCGGATTTATCATTGCTATTCGTTTTTTTTTAAAGACATGTATAATGTTAATAGACAATTGTTGATCATGATTTTTATAAATCAAGCTGCTCAAAACCTTATTTGTTATTGCACTATAAGTACATTGCAAAACTTTTAGTATAGGTAATTTAAGCAAAAATTTTTTTTTTAAATTATTTTAAATTATGCCAACCTTTGATGACGTGGAATATTAATCTGTTTATTTTCGGGTATAATGTGTGTGGTGTACCTTCGTTGTTTATGTCTGACATAAGCATAAGTGATTTAATAGCTATTCACTTTATTAAAACTACGAAAGGAATTGTATCTTTTAGTTCTGCGATCAAAACAATGTATGTGATGTTGACATCGTTAATACATATTTCTATTGATTCAGATATCGAACTTTGTAACGAAAATCACGTTGCGTCGCGTCGTGTTGTGGCAAAACCAGTGCCGTTTTCACACTATAACTCTGACTCATTGCACTTAAACTCTAAGAAATGCATCAAGAATAGCACCGAGGGACGTAATTAATGAATGCCCAACGTCCGGTCAATTGTTAAACAGTAGCAAACGAATCGCGGTGGTCTTTGTTCAATCGTTAACACCTACTCGGTTGATAAATGTTTTTACTGCGCCGACCGCAAGTCGACAATTGGAACCAAAGAAAATTACTCGCAGTGCATAACGAACTCGCAAACAATGGTTAATAGGCACCAATACTCGCCGTGGCGAATCAAGCAGGTCGGTGTAAGAACCTACCAACTTGATACATAGCCTTTCAAGTACAGCCATATAATTACAAGCAAAGCTTCATGCTTAGTCAATATCAGTAAAAATCAGTTTTATTTCTGTAAATAGGCCCCAGGAAGCGCTTTTACTTGTCCCAATATTTAAACCTACCATTGTTTCGGGACAAGACTGGGCTAGTGCCGAGTTTCTTTTTTTTAATAAAAATTTCAGAGAAAGAAAGCAGCGCAAGAAACTCGGTCACTATTTTATTGTCAACCTCTTTTTAAATAAATCTTTACAAAAGGTTTAAGCAAGTACGAGCTAGAAAAATTTAATAACAGACGTTCTTATCGCGGGCACAAGGACTGGTTTCTTTACAAAATCAGTTAAAATCAGTTAAAATCAGTTTTATTTCTGCAAATAGGCCCCTGGAGGCGCTTTTACATGTCCCAATATTTAACCTACCACTGCTTCGGGACAAATGTGGACTGTACAATCTTTGATACTCTTACATTTCTACACAAACTTTGGCATTTCAAAAACATTATACGCTATACTGTTTTATGCTAGAACGGTATAATATTTGCTTATAGGTATAATACTAGTTTTATAGATGTATCTTAAATATTTTTTCTTAAAAAAAAACCTGACTACTAAACACATTTCGGGACACTGCAAAAAAACGGAGATAAAATTTTATCCTGCGTTTTTATTATTATGTTTTTTTGGTAAGAAGTTTATGTCCTGGCTACTTTCTTAACAGTAACTAAAGAACATTTTTATATAAACATAGTAATAATTTTTATAAAAATAAAAACCTATATTTTGTGAGTTATCTGTTCTCCCCAGCCCTTAACTCGGAATACAGCCCACAAAAACTGCCATCACAATGCGCCTACAGTCGTCGACTGCTCGACGCAAATATGTCCACCATTCGCGACGCTACCCCATAAATTAAAGAGATAAATGGTGCCCCAACAATGGTTAAATAAACCAGAGCTTCTTGTGATGCTTCAAAACATGCTTTGTTTGCTGTGATGTAAAAAATATAATACACTCAACTATTACAATGTATCGAATATTTTAAAGGAGTTTCACACTCGCGGGCACTTTGATAGCTGCAAAAAGTTTCTATCATTGTGTTATACTGTTATGGTCACATATATTCTATTAATACTGCATACCTGAACTAAATAGAGCCGTCCATTGATAATAAAGCCGTGGGATACACAAATGTGGGTCACTTTGGTTCGGTCACAATATTTGGGTTAATATTGTTTTCATAGCTACGATTTCCCTGATCATAGATTTATAGAGTCGTAAAAGTCCGAATAGAAATATTTGCCGTCAATATTTTCTTCATATTAAGAATACTTATGACTACCATTGAGAGAAGATAAACCTAGAACGAACTCCATAGCTTTGGCACCTATATAAACTAATCGTAAAACAATACATTTTTGTCTTTTGTACAATTAATTTTACTGAACAAAAGAGGGTTTTTGTTAATTAAACGAGTATCAATATAATACCAGTGTAGTGTATCTATTTTTATGTATTCTTTTGATCGATTTCAAAATATTATTTATTAGTTTTGGCTCTAGTGTTTTTTTAATTATGTACTTTATAGTATTTATATTTAAAAAAAGAGTTAACATTCTACAAAAACTAAAACTAAAAAATAATAAAAAAATCAACAACACCGATACAAAGTTAATTACATTCTTGTTTCTTAATTTATTTGTTCTTGTTTGTCATAATATATTGCTTGTTAAAAATATTTTTTGAAAATTAATTATTTTATTTTGCTTTAGTTTTTACTAGCGACTGATCCTGATTTTGAACGCACGCACGATTAGAATTGACTCTATAAAAGAACACAAAAGAATATAAAAACTCCTCGCTCTTAAATAAGTCTACCTAATAGTGAAAAGCAAAGTAATCAATATAGCTAACTATTTAGAATAGATCGTGTCCTAAATTGACCCATCCGGACTCGAACTCTAACTTAGTAGGCTACCGCACTACTACAACAAACGTAAAATATTCATATACTGTAAAACAGCTGAAAAATAATATTCTGCATGCATTAAATTCCTTGGAATTCTTCAGAAAAGTTGCGTGAAAACGCTGTAAGTAAACTTATATGAACATCATAAAGTGTTCTCGAAAGACTGCGAAGTAAAAATAAGTGTTAGCTTTGTCGGCAACCGGCTCTTTGAAGTGGTTTCCATTCCTGTTCATCGAAACCCTTCACCCACATCTGTTGATAACGATAGATGTAACAAATTCCCCTCTAGACATCCCCCTTTTTTAATCAAATGCTCTATGATCTCCATGTTGCATTCCAGCGCATGAAATATTTAACGATCAGTGAGCAGATTAATAACTGTTTTATAATGGAAATATTTTTAAGTGATTAAATATTAATAAGCAGACTGCATTATACGTACGAAAGTAAATGTGTCAAGAGTTTGCAGGACTTTATGTTAGACTGACAGCTGTTATTATAATCGCCAAACTTTATTTGAACATTTAAAAAAAACTCACCGAGCGATGTTCTCTCAAATAGAAATAGCACTTCTGTTTTTTTTTCCTTTTCTACACCTCTGGAAGGTATCGTAAGAAGCGATTAAACGAGTGCTGCTAGAAGAAGCCTGGCGGTAATGTTTTCACTTCGCTAATAGCATTACTGCTATCGTCAATAACCTGATGATGTAGCAAATATTCCTATTGAAGGAGCCCATATGAAGCAGTAGACTAATAATGATGATGATGACATAAAAAACAGAAAAACTCTCGGTCAAGTGATTTTAAATATAACACTAAGATATCGCGGTCCTAACGATTCTTAAATATCGTGTGTAATCCTGATGTTTGAGCGAATTTCGTCTTTCATTGTCTGACATACCAATCTGGTATGATCACTTCCTTATATTATAAACAGATAAATAACAGACTAAAAAATATACGTACTTTTTAACTTCTATTTGGTATAAATAAAATATTCATTGAATAAGAAATTCGATTGCTTCAGGTATGATTCGATGAGTAGGCGACCACTCTACCATTTGGATACCTATGAATTTGCTCTAGTTTCATTTTTGTAAATCCCCAAAATTACCAGAGCATTAGACAATTGTTAATGTTGTTATCGTTTTAAAGCTGATCTACCTCGGACCTGTTCAGATCAGAAAATGTAATGGCGAAATCGATATATTAATGTATGAATGTCACACAAGACAGATCTGACCATCCCTTGGCCAACAAATTACGCAGAGCAATTTCGGGTCGTCTTAGCGACAATATTGCAGCTACAATTCGCCCAACAACTTTGTGACCCATGCCGTGGTCTTGGAGCTACGAAATATAAAAAGATTGTATTTTTTTTGTAACCAAAATTAGTTTTGTCAAGCATCAAAAAAAGTTCAGTCTCTCATAATAATATAGTAATTAAAGAAAAAAAAATTGAAACGTTATCATATTGTTTTGTTTCCCTCTGTTATCGTGATAATGATTGTAATTTTGTAAATATTTCTGCAACGAAAATCATTACATAAATAATTTGTTTAACAATTTTTGTCTGACGTACCTACTGCTGTCTTTTTCATTGAATCGATATTGGTCAGTTATTTAATGCTCATCTATATAAAGACTGATGAAATTTGAATATTACGGCTCTTTTTTCTTTTTTATTTTACTATATTTAACAAATTAATATTGTTAAAAATATATAACATCAAATGAACGCAAGTCAAAATTTTATGGTTCGCTGTTTCTTGGCTAACCCCATAAAGAATTTTGTCCACGCATCGTGTGCTACCCTCTGTATCGCACCCCCTTGATTTTTAGGGGAATGCAATCATTCCCTTTGATTCCTCTTCCGTCCTGTTCAATTAGGAGGCGTCTAACTGATTTTGCACGGAAAATACCTTCAATCTCATTCTATTACTATTTCTCGATTTTACTACTATCTTTTTTGTGGGGAAAATACATCTTAGGGGCTCAAACTGAAATAGATTTCTATGTACAAAAATTCAAAACTCTGTTAATCATTACATAATAAAATTTTATGCCTTTATAATCTAATAAACAGATAACTAAAAAAGACCAACAAAAAAAATATATTTTCTTATACTATTTACATTTTTTGTTTGTTCGTTCGTTTGTTGCGTATAACAGAAACATTCCTTTCATCTTTACCGATTAAAAATAAACAAAAATCATTTCCGTCGTTGCTGCTGTTTTGTATTCATATAAATATTTCACAATCATGCCTCTCAATAAATCATGTATCACTTTCAAATAAGTGTTTAAGTCGCTTAAAAATCCCACACAGCCCGTATTCGGGCGCGATTAGTTCCGGAGCGTAGCGAATCCGCGCCGGCGCTCGCTGTCATCGCGAACGGTGCGCTTGCGCAACGCTTCTCATTAGCCGGAACAAACTTGTGCTTGTGTTTGACAGTGTAAACTTTGAACGTCTCTTTTATTTAGCCTTAAAAATTGGGAGCACACAGTTGTATATTACATTAATAATGCATTCAAGGAGAACAATACGACAAAAAAAAAACATTATAACAATGTCACGTTTCATTTTTTAAATTAATTTTATCCACAGAGGTTTCTATGTTCTGTGATTTTATCGTAGGTTATAATATTCCCTTGATTAAGATAATATCAAGAAAAAAGCCTATATAGCGGAAGTAACGCTATGTTTACAAATATTGAAAACCGCATTTATCACTAACAACTAAACAGTTTCTAAAACACTTGATAAAGTTGATTTAAACTTTCATGGTCACTATCGTGAGTTAGTTATTTCGGGATTTCTACCATGTACCTTGCTTTTTATGAGTTTCAGATATTTCTGTCAACTGCTTTTTTTTTCTTTAGAATGTTTAACGGCCTCGGATACTTGTCCATACAGCCAATTCTTTAGTAATATTTTCTTGGTTTTTGCATTAAAACGTTGATGTTAGACGTTTTAATGCTTCGATGGAGTTTTTGGAGACAGTCGAAAGATTGAAGGAATGTAGAGAAGTCCCCAAGAAAGAGGTGAACTGTTCGCGTTCCCGCGCAAAATTCACGGTTCACTTTTCTTGGTTACGACCCATACACCATGTTATTTCACCGAACTGTATATTGTTCACTCGCACGACACTTTGTTTCGCAAAATAACACCACTTTTACGACCCAAAAATCACTATAAACAATAAAAATTCGATAAAATAAACGGACTCCAAACGTATCTCACGAACTCCCGCCAAAAACTCCTCTGTCAACTGTCAGATTTTTAAACTACACGCATAAAAAGGTTGCAACCAAAGGCTCTTCAGAATAAATAAAAAAACTGGCTCTGCATGTCCCGTCCAATAATAGTTACAGTTCGGGCAAATTGGAATGAAACCTGACTGAAAATCTTAAAAAAAAACCTATATAAAAATACAAGCATTTTTAATAGTTACTACTGCTGTTTGTACTAACAACTATTTTTAAACGTGTTTCTAAAAAATTAAAATTTCTTGAAAATTATGAATGTGATGTGGTTCAAAGTTTTTATAGGCACTCCGCACTCATGCGCTGACCCAATTGGGCACACTCTAAGATAAAACATTATCTCACAGTGCTCGGGATGTGAGATGGTACAAATTTGAAAAAACGCTATTTTATTTGTACAGACATCACCAGATCAACCTACCCCAAAACGGCAGACTTTTTCAATTGAAACTGAACTTTTTGCGTTGTGTTTAAAGATGGAAATCCAAAGGGAAAAAATGTCAGAAATGGAAAACTTGATGTGGTAGCAACTGTACATGGCAAGTACTTTGTAGAGGAAGCGAATCGTGCGTAATAACGTTCGCCAATTTGTTTTAGGCTAAGGGCCGGGGAAATAGGGGAAAAGCGATGTGCATTCGGCTAAATGTATTGTAGGTAATGAATAGAGATGTGAATTTAGGGATATTCGGCGAAGTGACTTGTTGGTTTGTTTTTATGAATATTATCATGCATAAACTGAGTTGAAATTGACCAAAGTTTAAAATAGACGTTGAAACATCTTTCATCGTAACAATATTTATTGAGTGACGACGCCTTGGAATAGGAACGCTGATGTTATAGGTAGTTGTCGCATAACAATTAGAAATTACTATTTTTTTTAGGCATCGATTTATTGATGATATTAATTATTTTTATTATGAACATTATAAATATATATGGTTGTTTGTTACCCTATTTTGAGAATCAATTTTGAGCTTTATCTTATTAAAAAATAATTAGTAAAACGTAACAAGAAAATCTATTCGCAGCAGAAAAAATAATCCTATGACTGGTACGTACATACATAAGGTTGATTTAAAAAATCTATTTTTCCACTCCCAAAGAAACTAACCGAATCTAATTCAAACTCATATACCTACTCACTGTGTTGATTAAATAAATGTAACTCTTCTGTAACTTTGAAAAAGAACAATTCAAAACGAGCAAATTAATTAATATTTATAGCTCCAAACAAATATCCAAATGACAAATCCGGTGGCGCCACAAAGGTCATCAACATTCGAATTACAAATTCAAACTGACGGATCCTGTTTTGTTGCAACGTTCCCATATTATTCAAATCATGTAAACGACACTTCATCACCTGCATCGCGGTAATAAAGTGTGCACAATCTCATAACAGACGTAGAAACGGCAGCAATCGATTTTATATGCAAATTCGTACAGCTGTTTATCGGTACCACGATTGCGTTAAGTCAGTTAGGTTCTAGCTTAATTACAGCAGTGGGCGAGTAGAGATGTGTCACTAGTGTTGTAGGCTCCTCTTTTGTCAATTGTGCATAAAGTTGTCTATTCTACCGTATATCGACCACTATGGGGTAGTAAGAGACAATTGAATGCGATACAATTATTATTACCAGTATAAATATGTATTAAGATTATTATTAGTAGCTTAGAAAAAGTATACTTAAAATCTTACTCCAATTAGAAAATTATTTTTCAAAAATATTCATATAAAGTGTTCCAGATAGCTTTGACAACAATATACTCAAATCATCATCAAGGTTTACTAGAAGTGATATAAAAATACTAAATAAGTACGCAGAGGTATAATTGACATGCCATCCTTAGTACCAGTCAAGTTATATATTTTTTAATTTCTTGAATGTAGTTCCAAAACACTAACGAACATTCTTTACTAAGAATATCGTGGGAAAGCGCATCGGTTGCACTTATAGTATGACGTATCGATTGCAAAAAAGCGCAAGAACTGCGCTATTCTTGGACTATCACAGAATAATGATTCTCAGTCATTTGTGAACGATACTTGGTTACTTATTGTGTCTTCTGTTAGTTATATAAATGTGAAAACTTGATTAGGTCTCAAGTAGGTTCTTTAGTAAAATGTTCGAATACCACATTAAAAATCAAAAGGAGTTATGTGATAAAACTCCTTTATTTTAAACGCGAGTTTTTAATATCGAACTTATAAGGGCGGTATAAAATGTTCTACTGCCAAAATTTTTAACAGGTGGTGTTCAGTTCACTATTTGAATCATGGACTTCCCTGAGATATTGAGACAGATTAGATTGATTTATGTTTTTTGTTTTTAATTTATGATAAACGTTAGACCTACGAGTATCATGCCAATCAAAAATATAATACCTTTCTCACATAGATTTTGTACGAGGTGACTAACGATAACGTTAATAAGGTTAACGAGAAAAAAACGGTCAGCAGCATCTACACTCCACTATTGGTCACACTGCAATCGCCTACCCTAATGTGGACTGATAATGACAAATTAAACCTTTTAGTAAGATAATTTGTATTTTTAACTAACTGTTTATAACACAGAGTTTCGAACTTAGACCCCAGCACTACTTGGATGTTTGCCAATCTACGTCCAGATGACAGAATTACTGCGTGTCCGAACAAAAACCGGTATTAATTAATTTGATTGGCCGATAACGGAAAAAAGGAGCAGTACTAATGAATGCTGGTTTACCGATACTGGGTCTTAGTCGCCCATTTTGCGTTAATTGTATTGAAGTTTGACATGAGAGGTGTGAATAGTTGAGGGGAATAAACTGTGTGAAGATAAGATAACAAAGTAGATTGATTGGTTAAGAGGCAAGTTAAGGACGAGATAAGGTTTTAATCTTAAGTCATTAACGTTATCAGTTTAAATGAACCACAGATAGATATTTAGATTTCAACCAACCGATGCCGTCATAGATGCTACAAACGAGAAAAAATTAGCAGCAGAGTCTTCTCTTAACCATTAGCCAAATATGGCAAAGTCCCTTCTCTTTGAGAGTTCTGTTTCCAGTAATATTAGACTGATGAAGAAAACTAATGAACTATTGAAAGGATTGCTCAGCTGTGAAATATTTGAAATGAAATATTTATTTATTTTGTACAACCAACACTACAATTTAGGTACGTATAATTCCATTACATGCATGCAAAACTTAAGTGTAGCAGAAGGCGGAACACATAGCAAGAAGATTTGGTGCATGTTAAAGGGAAACTGTATGTAATAAGACCGCGTGCCGAACGACAATCGGTTGGTAGGTGACCCATCAGGTGAACTGACAATCTAGTAAAGGTAACTGGATGCTGTTAGGGCTAGATACGACCGTCGGTCATAGATATCCTTTGGCTTTTTGGCATCTTGCAAAGAAGGATGAGCAAGAACTCAAGGACAATATATACCTTTAAAATGCTTCCATGCTGTTTTAGGAGAGATTGGTTGTTGCATATTGCATTATAGCCGCTTTTAATTTAAAATCGCTTTGCAAGGGTGTAACACACCTATTTCCAATATTTAGATATATTGCTTCTGTCTAAGAGCTATTTCAGAAAGGATATCGTCTATAAAACTTTATTATTTACTAGCTGCTGCTGCTGTTGCCCGCGACTTCGTCCACGTCAATTTCTGTTATTATGATCGCGATTTTATTTGCAACATTTTTCACTGATGCTTCGCTTCTATTGGTCGCAGCGTGATGTTATATAGTCTAAATCCTTCCTCAATAAAGGGACTATCGAACGCAACAATTTTTTTTCAATTCGAACCAGTTTTTCCTGAGATTAGCGCATTCAAACAAACAAACAAACAAATAAACAAACAAACTCTTTAGCTTTATAATATTAGCATAAGTAGATAGTGAGTAATTGAGTACGATTCCTATAAATAAGACTATGATTTTCTGACAGCTACAGACAACTACGTTTTCAATTATAACTCATAAAAAAGGTAAATATTCACCCTAAATTCAATCCAACTCAGTAGAGTTAACTAGTAAGTGAAAGCATATGGTGAAAATTCATTATTACAATGTTCACAAATACTAATGTATATATTATTTTAATACAGTAAAATTTATGTAATAATAACAGAGGTACAAGTATATAAAATTAACTACAACGGCGTCACACCGCTAAAAAAAATATTTAAGATTCAATCACCTAATTTTGTAACATGAGGGTACTTCAACAAAAGATATGACAAGCTCTAAAATATACTCGGTTTTTTATCAATAAACTCAAACGGCTTTCAATGCGTTTAATAAATAGCTTTTTATGACGATTAGTCACGCATTTACATCCATTATTGTCAATTACTATAAATTTTCATTCTGAGTACAGAGATTTTTCGAAACACAATAGAAAGGGGTGACTTGAATTTCTAGTCATACTTAGTCAATTGTTATTGTAGAATCTAAAATCATACAGAATATTGGGCGCACAGAACGGTGAAAAGTTTTCGGGGAAGTGCTGTGATCTTTTGCTATTTTATCACCCTTAGACCCTCAGATTTAAGAGTCATTGAAAGTAAGCAAGTTTCATTTTTTAAATCATTTTTATTAGGGTTCCGTACCCAAAGGGTAAAAACGGGACTCTATGACTAAGACTTCGCTGTCTGTCCGTCTGTCCGTCTGCCTGTCACCAGGCTGTATTTCAAGAGCCGCGATAGCTAGACAGTTGAAATTTTCACAAATTATGTATTTCTGTTGCTGCAATAACAACAAATACTAAGAACAAAATAAAATAAATATTTAAGGGGGGCTCCCATACAACAAACACGTTTTTTTGGCCTTTTTGGTACGGAACCCTTCGTGCGCGAGTCCGACTCGCACTTGGCCGGTTTTTTATGTTAAGAAGCTAGGTAGCGCACCTCCCATAGAAGACTCCGTATGATCGTTTCTGTAAATTATAATCATGAAGCAAATATCTTCACTTAAATCCCTTCTCTATTATGAAGTTGAAATACTTTGAGTTCAAAAGTATGCATAAATATAAAAAAAACACCTAATATGTAACTCATTTGGTTAATAGTTTGGTTATTTGTGTTGTTAGTAAAGTTTCCGAGTTCCACGAGAATATTAGCAAACTTTGATTTTAAGTAAACAGCTGATCTGTTCCCCTTCGAACACTATTAGAAGACTTGGTGTGATGTTGGTACATCTCAGAAAACTCAGGACTGTTATTCAAACTTCCTTATACCCATCACGCTATTCTCGTCCTTATGAGCTATATAACAAGATTGTTATAGTTGTTAGCGTTGAGGCAAAATGTTATTTGTTCTAAGTCTATGTTGGTAGAGGGCGTGCTAAAAGCTCGGTCAATAGACTGGCTAAGTAACGTGTCAACTGTAGACAAAGTCGACTGTTTTTATGTGACTCACGCATGTATTGATTTCGGTTTATGACAGACTACATAGACGACCGTTAGGACTTGAAATGTTATATTTAGGTATAGCACAGAAGGCCAACGCTTTAGAAATCGGAAGTAAATCATCTATGTACGCAAAGGCCGTATGTTTCGGTAAAAATAGTTCAATCTTCTAAGGGTTCACTTTAGTAAATTACTACTTGATACTACTTCATTAATAGCCTAACTTACATGGAATTTTTATCAATCTTAATAAAAATTGTATGTAGTTGTTGTAATTAATATGTTTTTGTATTAAATGGGTAACAATTTAAATACTTTTCATTATTTGCTTTGCATTATTATTTTAACGGAAATAAAAGAATCATCATAAGACTAAATTAAGATTGAGGTATGGTTTTGTTTTAATGAGTAATAATTTAAATACTTTGAAATATTTGCTTTGCATTATTATTTTAATAAAAATAAAACGAATCATCATACTTTATAATTTTGCGTAATGTTTCGAATAGGTCACACTAACCACTTACTACTTTCTGAGGTCACAAGGCAGTCAAACTGTGACCACGGCCGTTGCAACCCCATCAAAACGTCAGGCTTAATAATAGGGTATGATCGTGTTTGATTCAAATCAACATTAGAATAGGTATCAATTATAAACCAATGATAACATCTTCGTGATATAACTAACTTATATGATAACGACCATGAATGTTTAGTAATTCAGTATTCATATATGAAAACTAAAAAATATTGCACTTTTTAGCCAATCTAGTAACAAATACTTAAAACTTGTCTAGTAATTTAATTTATGCTTAGCTGTGGGCATTGCATGTAAGAAAGAGAGAGAGAAACCTTAGCTTCCGAATTCTACGTTTTAATAATATCGATAATAATAAGAACTATACCATCGCGTGACTCATATTAATAAAAACTAAAACAAGCTGTCCTAAAACTAATTTAATATATTGGCAAACAGTTTATTTGCCGTTCCTCGAGATACCGGCGCCAGCTGTTTGGACGAGGGAGAATCGGGTCATACACTAAAGCCGCGTTTTCGTTAGGGGACATTACTTTGTCCTGCGACTTTGTCGATAGACACGAAATGTATTATTTTAACATTAACGGGAATAAAACGCGATCATACCGTATTATCACAGTCTATACTGTGGTATTATTTACCTGTCTTGTAAAATATGGACACGGTTAGTGTAGTGTGTGTCTAAAAAAATAAACATTTGGAGGTAGATTCGTAATATGAATCAATTTTTCACAGGGAGTCGGAGTGAGTGCATCGCTGTCTCTAGTCAGTTTGTGCCCACGGTCAGTGCAATTCTATCGAAACATCAGATAAAATAATAAGGTATGATCACATTTGATTTTCCGTTAACGTTCAAATAATATGTAACGTAAAAAGTAATTACAAAATGTATGAGTCTCGCAAGATATCGCACAACGTTGCTTACGAGTGTCAACATGACTGTGCGTCCTTCATACGTGTTACTCGACCTTGTGTACCAAGAGAAGACTCGTGCCGCATTGTTCTCTGATTGATTTTTGATCAATGACCACAGGATTATAAACAATACAAATATCAAAAGACAGACTCTCATAAACTCGCAGTGACAAACAACGTGAATACTCGTTTCGGGCGATATGTATCCGCGACATGTAATGGAAACGCGGCTTAAAACCATACTTATGTTAGGTTTTTACGCTGTTGTATTTATGTAGTAGGCAGTTTCATTACATTGTAAAAATTTGAGTACTAATACTTTTTCTATTGACTTAATCAACATTATTATGAAATTATAGAGAGTTTTACCAAAAAATAAAACTTACCTATTATTTTTTATTCAATATCCGGAATCCATCTTGAGTCAAGCACCTGTCTTTCAACCGAAAAGTCAGCTCTTCCGGTTCCTTTCCGACGGCAGCGCCCTCTATAGTGTTGAGTTGGTACTACTTACTGGGCGCGCGAGCGCCGGCTAAAGTCTTGTCATTATGGCACTCATGATGCACCAGGTAGGCCTTACCTGGATTCCGGATATTGAATAAAAAATAATAGGTAAGTTTTATTTTTTGGTAAAACTCTCTATTATTTGTTTAGTATCAATATCCGGAATCCATCTTGAGTGATGTGTTTGTTATCTCCTGGTGCAAATAACTTTAATTAAGTTATTGACGCTATATTGTGTGTAGGTAAAGTAAGAAAAAGGTAAATGTTGATTAAAGGTTCATCTACTATATTTAGTATTATTACAATAATTGTACTTTTAAAATAACAATTACTATTAGGACACTAAAGTAATAGTAAACATGATAAAAATCAAACTATAATCAACAAAAATACAAATTTATCATTAGTTCACTGCATCAAAGTAATTTGATAAAGATATTGATCGACTATTACTCAATCTTTCGTTTAGTAATTCTTTTTGATAATAATTTCTAAATGTATGTTCACTCTGCCAATTTCCAGTTGAAAGTATTTTATCTATTGGAAAATTTTCTAGCCAATTTAGGGACGCCACGGCTGAGCGTACTGAGCCAGGAGTGGCCTCGATGCCAGCATCTTTTAAGAGAGATTTCACCCAGCCACCAATTACTGTTCGAGTGGCCGGTTTTGCAAAACCTCTTGCAGTAATAAACAGACTATTTATCTCCTGTCTACGATCGAATGACAGTTTAAGCAACTGTTTTATCCAAAATACGATATTTAAACATTTGTCTGGGTGGACTTTAAGCCTCCAACCTGACTGTCGGTAGTTGGAATTGTCTGTTTTAGAACCGAAAGCTGGCCAAAGTACGATGCTAAAGGGCTCTTCAATTAAACTATCCCTGTCTATGCGTAACAAGGTAAGATCATGAACCCTACGCCCCGAAGCTAACAATAACAATGTGGCAGTATGCCTTGAGACTTCATACAGATTGTTTTCATTTGGATTATATGTCGTTAAATATTGTAATAACAGTTTAGGATTCCAAATAGGTGGCTTTAGAGGTTTAGTTTTAGCAACAGAAATTGCTTTTAACATGTGTTTTACAAAGAAATTTGAGGAGAGATCTAAATTTGAATTTAAATGAGTAAATGTTGAAATTACGGATTTATGCACTAAAATCGTTTTGTATGCTAAACCAACCTCGCAATGTAAATATGCAAGATATCGTGCTACTTGATCAGCATTAGGATATTTGAAGTTTACAGAATTGGACTCGCACCATTTCTTCCATCTTGTCCATGCTGGTCTGTAAGTTTTGATTGTAGAACTTCTCCAACCTGACATGAGAAGTTTTTTCTGTTGATCATTCCACTCTGAGAGGATATCTTGCCACCCAAAATCAGCCATGCTTCTAAGTGCAGATTGCGTATTTCCGGAGGGTGATCTCCTGTTCGTGTGTCTAACAGAGAGTGGGCCAAGTCTGGGATTGGGTATGGAGGTCGTAATGCCCGTCGTTGAACATCCACTCTCCAAAATACTTTGTTCCACCTCGGTGCCACCAGAATGTACTGACCGCTGGCTTGGTTCAGGTGGTGGAGAACTCTGGGAATCAGATTCGGCGGAGGAAACAGCCAAGCGAGCTTGTAGTGCCACTGGTGGTAAAACGCGTTGTGATATTGCGCTTGTTCGTCCTGCACGTCTGTTGAAACATATCTGGCTATTACGTGAGCAGTTTTCGATGCGAATAAGTCTATCTCGGGTAGCCCCCACATCTGAAAAATTTTCGATGTGGCTGTGGCTGTTAAATGCCATTCGGGACAAGTCTTGTGACGTGATAGTGCATCCACTTCGGCATTGTATCTTCCTGGAAAGTACTGAGCCAACAGATGGATGTTGAGGTTGTCCAAAATCAATAGAAGTTGTCGTGTTTGATTGAGGAGTTTCTTTGACTTTGTCCCTCCTTCTTTGTTGATATAGGACACCACAGTGCGATTGTCTGTCTGTAGTAGTATTTGTGAATCCTTCAGGTGATGTTGTTCCTGAAGAATTGCTGCGTAGACCGCGAACATTTCTTTCTGATTGGCATGCCACGAAATCTGTCGATTTGACCATATTCCCGCTAGAAATTTGTCGTTGAGCTGAGCGCCCCAACCTATGTCGGATGCGTCTGTTGTCAATAAATGGGTCACCGCTTCCACGTGTATTGGCATACTCGTTCCTACAGCGTTGTACCACCATTCTATCTCCGCCAGAGCTAGTTGTGGTGTTTTTAGTTGGCGGTAAGGGTGACTCTTTGACAGCTGTCGACTGAAGAATTGCAGTGCTCGACAGTGAAGTCGTCCCCGTTTCGTGACGAAATTGGCGAAGTTCAGTCTCCCCATTAGCGTTTGGTACTGTTTGAGGGACCACTTGCCTGCTGTTAGTTGTTCCTGAAGTGCTTTGCGTAGCGATAGGCACTTCGGTTCCGACAGGGACATTGCGTTGCGTTTGGTATCCCACATTATGCCGAGAAACTCGAGGCATTGAGTCGGAACCAGAACAGACTTGTTGTAGTTTATTTCCCATCCCAGAATGTGCATTATGTGCAAAGTCAAAGCTATGTCGTCTTGGAGTCCTGGCTTTGATTGATTTGTCAAAAGAAAATCGTCTAAATAAACTACACATCTGATACCGTGACTTCTTAGCAATTCGGCTACCCAGTTGGTCACCGTAGCAAATGTTCTCGGTGCCGATGCTAGGCCGAACGGTAAACAGGTCATCTGAAGCAATTGGTGCTGGATCGGATTTTGATGATAATTTAGTCTTAAAAAACAGCGATGCTGTTGGGCTATTGGGATGTGAAAATATGCTTGGCTCAGGTCTAATTTTACCATCCAATCCTGGTTCTGCAAAAAGGATGGTACCCGAAAATGGCTGAACAGTTGAAAGGGCTTTGTCTCTACAAAATTGTTCAGTCGTTTTAGGTTGAAAATTGGGCGATAACTTTGGTCTGGCTTGGAAATCAAAAACATTGTTGAAAGATAGCTGGGAGTCTGAGGTGCCAGTTCGAGTATTCCCGAATCTAACATATTTTGAATTTGAGTAGTCATGGCAGTTGAGGTTTTGGTTCTGTAACTCTGCATTACTATTGCATTGGGGAATATCAGTGGGGGTTTTAAAATAAACGGAATACGCACACCGTTTAGTAATTTGCATATTTCTTCGGGTGCACCCAGATTGCTCCAAACACTTTGAAATTGCTTGAGACAACCACCACGAAATATTCGATAGTCATTCGCGGCGTTTATTTTTATGGAATGACTGATTTCTTGATTTCTTTCCCTTTTGCCTATTGGGTCCCGATCTATCTTGGTTTGTTTGGTTAAATCTAGGAGCTTTACGTTTTGAGGGCGTTTTTCTATGAAAAAATGTGTCATCACTTTGTTTACTAGTTGTTGGTTTCTGATTTTGATAAAAGTTTTCTTTTGTTTGAGGTCGGTTGTTGAAACGTTCTGATGTATGCAATGCAGTTACTAATTTATCTGCCCCCCCAATTTTCTGAAGGTAGTTTTGAATAGAGTCGTCATTAAATAATGCTTCAGCACTAGGTGGAATTTTGAATAAAACATCCCTATGATATTGTTCCGGTATCTGACGTAAAAGCGTATCTCTTCGTAACGTAATTAGATCCGCTCGCCTACCGCAAACTATTTGCAATAAATCATCCGTAACTTTATTGTACGAAGATTCTTTTGAAAAACTTGACTCGATTTTGTCAAATAATGATGAGGGTGTTAAGTTTTGTTTGGAATCACTGGCCCAGTCTATAATAGTTTGTAAAGATGTTTGCAGCTCTTGTTTTTGGTAAAGCAAGGCATTTGTCAAAGCAGCAAACGACCGTTCAAGTAAATAAGTTCGAGAATCGTCACGTAGCATAGCAGATTCAAATCGTTTAAGGGAATCGTTTACACTAAGCTCCACAAATCCGGGGGTAGCTAAATATTTTTTCTGAGCATCAGCAAATCGAACCGCATACCAATCGTCACAATTAAATCGTTGTAAGTCTTTCAATTTATTCACATGATTTTCGCTAGCATGCACATATATTGGATCCTTAACGGTAGTGGTAACTTCTGCTAAACTGAGATGATTAGTTTTAGAAGCGGCCTCGTTTGGCCGACGCAAACTGAGATCACACAAATTGTTCGATAAAGCAGGATCATCACTAGCACATGGTATTTCGTTATTTTTCGATATAAGACTGGTTAAAAATGCCACTTGTTGAGATAAAAATTCAAAATGGGCATAACTCACGGTTTGTTCCACTTTCCTTACTTTTGAACTCCGTTGACACTCACTGCTGCTAGATGTTTCATCGCTATCCGACGCAGGGGACGGCGAACGATCACGTTTTTTCGCAGCTGCATTTTCTTCATTAACATCAGGGTTAGTATCCTCCATACTTGTGACCTATTTGTAATATATTTATCGGAAGGGAACTTTGCAAAAGTACCTAAAAAAGATAATTGTTTTTTGCAAGAGAACTGACTTGTGAACGGCGCGAAAAACGACGCTATAATGACAAGACTTTAGCCGGCGCTCGCGCGCCCAGTAAGTAGTACCAACTCAACACTATAGAGGGCGCTGCCGTCGGAAAGGAACCGGAAGAGCTGACTTTTCGGTTGAAAGACAGGTGCTTGACTCAAGATGGATTCCGGATATTGATACTAAACAAATAATTTAAAATTAAATGCACAATTTTTCGCTGATTAGTATCAAAAGTAGGTATGTGAAGGTATGTTATATGATGCTTGTAATCAAGTATAGACGCTTGTAGACTTTTTGTGGGGAGTTGTCCCCATTTTAATTGTGTCTGGAAAAAAAGTCTACAAGCGGTTATAATAAAATGCAACACCAGTAATGAAAACTGTCCAGCCAGCACTTCTCACAGTGGCAATTATACTTTTTGTTTTCCACCGATTCGATTTCTGAACAAAGGCTCAACTAACCAATACGAAAAACAATCTCCTGATACCCAATTTAGATTGAGCTGAGTTCTAAGAAACACCTTTGGATTCCACAGTGGATTTATAGGCAGTAGGTGAACCAGTTCTGAAAATGATACCATTGACTTCAGTAGGTACTCACTAAAGTTTAATAACACCTACTCCTACTTATAGTAGAGAATAATGAGACAGAAAATAAATTCCGTAACATAGGTATGCATCGAATTGAGATCCTCCATTTTTCTCGTTACTTGATTAATAACGTGTTAGTGTTACGGTGGTGCTCTCAAAATCAGCTTCTAAAAGAGATAAATTTGTGAGCGATTTTTTTTTACTGTGGCATTTTATGAAGTAATAACTATTCGACTCACAAGTCCGAAGTGTCATTGCAATTGATTGAATGGACTATTCCTCGATTTCATAAAACATCTGTATGAATTTCCATTGTGCGGAGACTATGGATCTACAGTTAGCCATACATTCGTGATTGGAATGAAAATTGCTGATAGAAATGTGCACGAAAACTTTTGTACATAGTGCCAATCTTCTAGAATATTCTAGATAGAAGAATCTTTGAGATATTTCAGTTAGGTTTAAAATACTTTCGTTACTGAAATACATCTTCAACCGATGAAAAAAGGTAAGCTTTTTAATTCGACAAGTTTTCAACGCCCCGTTGGCCTAGTGGTTTGAATACCGGGCCAAGATTTCGGGGTCCCAGGTTCGATCCCCGGGTCGGGCAATTTAAGTTACGAATTATAGAACATTGCACTGGTTTGTAATCACCACCGTGGTGGTTATGCCATCATTGCTATGGTAACTTGAATTCAATGATGAAGGCCCTTTCCCTACAGGGATATGACCGTTACTTTACTTGATTAATAGGTTTTATGAACATAGCATTTTAAAAAAAATGGCTAATTTCAATAATTGTTTTTTATTGTTCGATACGGTTTTTTTAAAGTTAGTCTTATTTTAATTTTAAGTAAAAGAACGTACTAGTAAAATATAAACACTATTTTCTAACGTGTTTTATCTTTATTGCATTTTATACCAATAAAAATAAATGTTTATCAGAGATCAAAACTACTAAAGTATTGACAAATAAAAGATTTTTTATTATTATCAATCCCTTATAGAGTATAAAATATATAAATATTATTATAACAGAAAAGACAAAAACAAATCTACGCGCCGCACATTTACGCAAAAAGTTGAACGGTTTGAGAACTTCGTATTTCTCATCAGTTAAAAATATCTCCTACAAAACTAGTCTTTTTTAAAGCGTTCTATTGCTCCGACGATAAATTCTTGCATCACCCATTTAAATCAGTCAAGAATATTCTCTACATTCATTTAAGTTCGGATCTCCAATACAATAAACTTAAGAACAGCTAATACTATAATTCGGAACAAGTCAAAGCGATCTTCGAGAGATTTGGTTCGATGTCACTGATCGTATATTGTCGCCCGAGATGCTTTCGATAACTTTCGTGTTCTGGTATGGTCATAAGCGGAGAGGGGAGCTGAGCGATATTTAGGGTTAAACAAGGTATATTATGAGACATATCTTAAACATGATGTAAAATGACATTGTAATCTTTAAGCCTTATTAATAAAGACGTTTTTTTGATAAACAGTTCTTAGTTTATCGTAAGAAGCCTACAACAAGCCACTCTAGATATATACCTCTCTAAATGTGTGTACTTTTTTTTTTAACATATTATTATTGTTCTTACTTTGCAGCAACCTATTTTTGTACACTCTTATCGGCCTAGCACTCTGTGTCTCGATAAATAGATGTTTCTTTCTTTCTTTCTTTCCTCTAAATGAGGGAATTGCCAAAATAGCCTGTTTGTTTGGCCAATAGTGGAAATAAGATGCTTTTGCACGTCTTTTTCTCGCAGCACTCTTTTAGTCGTCCATAAGACAAGAACCCGGTGGGGTGTGTTATTATATAGGTACAACAAGGTATAGTTTTTGTTTCAAAGTACGATTTTCCTTTGAAAATTTTATTGGTTGGTTTCGATAAAATAAATACTGACATTACCAGATATTGCTATTAATTTAGCACAGATAATTTAATGTCAATTGATTACAAATAAGCGGCGTGTAGTTGAAATGCAAGATATTGCTACTATTACTTGAATTAGATCTTAGAACTAACCTTTATTTAAATGTCTAGATAAAACCACATAACTTTATCACAACGCACTCAGCATATTACTTAACTGAACCGGTATGAACAGTTATGTGAAATAAGTTGCTCAAGAAAATCGTGAATGCTAATCCTATTGATTTTCAATTTTATTCGTTGAATAAAATGTCGTAGCATGTCCCCTATCTTATCTGATGTCATTTATAGGATTAGGGATAGATGAGACAGATATCATATAAATGGGTGGTGGGACACCGAAGAATGTTTTAGAGAAATCGTTCAATGAATTTCTTGCTTTGTTTTTATGTTAATTAGGAAAACCTGTTTGACTGGGCAAGACCAAACTTCCGTTGCTTGTGTTAAAGCTTTAAGCTATTACGTGAGTTCTTTGGTGTGAACTTTTACATCATATTTACAGACAGTGATACACTCGTAAATGGAAACATGTTTCTCCATTTAGTTCAATTATCTAGTCGAAGTCACTGTTAAACTGTTTTAACGTATAAGGTGAGCCAGACCTAAGTATGTAGCTTTGTTTCGTTTAATTAGTAACATGGTAATTGAGAACTTGAATTAGCCTTGTTCATTAACAAGAAGATTTGCCTTATGATTAAGGGGTATTTACATATTCGATAAGACGATTGCTAGTTACATTTATAATTTTAATAACTAAACTCTTACATCTATCATTGCAGAAATAATGCAACCCAATGCGTGGTGGGGCAAAATAAAAAACTTTGAATAGACAAGAATCAGGGTGATATATAACAACAAAACCATTCACCAGCTCAACAATATGCTTATATGAACGCAGAAACATTCTAATGTGTCAAAAGCTCACGTATTTTATTTGGTCAAGTAGATATGTTCTTGAAAAGTAAGTCAAGTTCACACCCGACGTTCAAGTATAATTTGGGCAAACATAATTGAAATAGATTTTACATTAAAAAGACAGCGACACAAAAACTATTTTCATATTCAAATAATATATTTAGTGATCAGTATTTTTAAGTGTTCAATAAGGTAAGTAATCAGTTTAGTTAAGGCAAACAAATGCAGAGGAGAATACTAAAAAGAGTAAATTTAATAGTTAGAACAAGAAAATCAAAAAGTTATTTGCTTAAGAATTGGATATTCTTCAAAACTAAAATTTGCCAACACCCTAATTCTCGGACATACCGTTTCAGAAGATTTGGCAAGAAACACTGTGTTACGAAATTATTATATATTAAATTGACTTTACCGTCCAAATGTAAAACTTGTGTAAATAATGTTTGTCCACATTACAAAGCTATTAGTAATGACCATTCGCTTTCATACGATAGCACCTCAAAACTACAGGATGGCACGATCCAAAAGTGGAACTATTTTGAAGTTAACTCGAGCGCGACGAGACCGGGTGTTAAAACTGCTTTCGTCCATTGAGCAAGTGATACCACTGACCGCAAACCCGATCAGCAATGGGGGTTAACCAACAAACCCGTGTCTGTCGGTCACGTGCCCCAGACTTTTTGCTTTAACTCGTTATAATGTAACGGAAATAAGTTTGTAATGTCTCCTTGTTTTTATTGACAGATAAAAAAATATATTTTATAGAACAGTAGGTATTGAACTCAAAATCATTTGCAAATTGTATGTAGGTGTATTGGTTTCATGTTAGAAAGTGTTGGACATATAATATGGAGATAATAATATGAAAATTATTGGTAAAAGCAAATTAATGTCGGGAGAGCTAGCGATACAGCGTAATCATCACGCTGTTTCGCTAGCTCTCCCGACCAGGCGCAACTGTGCTTAGATCATCCAGCAGAATCAAAACTGTTCAAAAGTTGTATTTCATGTGAAGTCACGTGACACCGGTGAAAGATGACCAGCTTGTTGGTTACCATATCCATTTTTTAAACTAGACTTCAGAATTTAGCACAAATAAATTCTGAAGTCTAGTTTTTGGTGATATATTGCAATATGGTGTCATCCTAAAGCAAATTAGCATCACCCCTTCTTGTTAAAAGGTGTCGATACATTATGTAGGTAACTTAAGGAGTGCTGCTACAAGACAACGGAAAATTGCGTATTTTATGCACGTAAACTACGATCGCCAAGCCGTTTGCATTCATGAATCACCCTTTAGAAGAGATTTGTGTCCAGTAATAGAAAGTGACCATGATGTTTAAGAATTCGTTTTTCATAGATAACTAGGATTTTGCCAACTCAGTTAATCAGTGTCTACTTATAATAGCGTTCTACATAACCTTAACGTTTTTCAGGATTGACACAAAACGATTTATATGTATAGCAATAATCGGTGTAATATGAATCGCAAAGCTTATTTTATCAAACAATTTTCTTTGTTACTAATTCATCACAAAGGTAATTATGAAATCTGATTAGCGTACATTATAAATCAATCCAAAGACAATGTAAAAGTATTTCATCTTTGATTCCATTACGAATTCAAAATCTGGAGATCTACTAATGTCTATCACGTGTCACATGGCCGAGATGTTATTCATCTTTTTGTTCGATAATTAGTAGAATAACTGACTGGATGGCACTCTACCCGTTAAAATTATTATTTCAGATTAGAATAGAACATTGCGATTTATATCATTCACGATTGGCGAACCCAGATAAGAAGAATAATAGAGTGAGCTCAGTCTCCTCAGCGGTCAAATCAGTCACTAACTAGGAAATAATATCGAAAAAAAGTGTTGAAATTTTGATTTCAATTTCCATTTTTTGTTTGACTATTGAACAAAACTCTAAAACAATACACATTTTAAACTTCCACTAGGTATATTCGGTTAGGCATTCACAACACAAACGGATTTAGGTACTTCCGTTCCAATCTTCAATTTCTTTAACAGTAAATGGGTGTGTCAGTCATCATTCGTTGTTCCATTTTATATGAAATATCTGACCAGGCAACGCCCACGTTCATGCATTGACGAGTGCATCACAATGCGGCCTTGTCTTTCACAATCACACAATCTTTACGAGTGATGCGCAAGAATAGTTCGCCTCGAGTTATTACTTGATTACGATTTAATCGAGTAATACAGTTTTTGTGGTCAAATCGACTTGTAAAATAAGAAGGTACATAATATAAACGCAGCAAACATATAATAATATGCAGTAAAGATAAGTCTTTTATTTGAACATATTATACTTGGTATTGTTTTGGACAGTTATTTTTAGCCAAGTCCAATAAGGCGAACTTGTTCATAGACCAAACAAATAGTAGTAAAGATGCTCCACTTTAAAATGTACCACAGTAAAATACCTACAACCTATTTTTTACAAATGTGCTACTGAAACACTTGCTTGAATGTAAAGACAACGCGAACGGCACGTCAACCTACCACAAAACGTCAAATATTCTCAATTGATATTAATCTCTACTTGTTGGACTTAAAGTTAAAAATCAGTTCAATGACCTTTAACTTTTTGAGTAGGTTGACCTGCCGTTGTCTGTACTACCGAATAAAAAAACATTCTGGTTCAAACTGAAAGCATTGAATACAAATTATCAAAGTATAATAATACGAATCATTATAATCTCATTTAATACATATCAATAATATTATTTCTTTCATCAAATGTTAAATATTTATGATATTAATAATAATTTTACATATTTCTATCTTTTTAAATTTAATTACGTTTTGATTATTTAAATGTAAAACATATTATGTAATGATGTCTATTTGTAACTTCAAATTTTTTGATCCGAGAGCATCGGACTTCTACTCGGAAAGATTACTATTATGGCCAACCCTACTTTGCACTTGTATTTTCTCTTTGATAAACTCACATGTCCACTTAACATAAGTCATGGTTGTTCTAGCGTAAATGACAACAATAAACTGTTATTAGTCCTTCTCAAGTTTGCTTTTAATTAGAATGATTTGATATTTCCGCCTCAGAACACGTTTCGGAATCGCATAATGGGGAAACTGTTTTCATTAGGGACTCATTTTAGATCCCTGTTTTGGGCAATTTCAGTAATTACGGCTGCTTATTAGTTTTTATTTTGAGCCTCTAATTATTAGGTACAATAAGTTATGATGATGCTTTTAAGAACATGTCATAGGATATTTCTAGTTCATGGGAATTTGATTAAAAACTTACTATTACCATTTAGTGAAGTAGCAGTGGGCGGGACGCATAGTAACAAGAAACATTGGGGCAAAAAGGTTCTGGAATAGCGACCGCGTACCAGGCGATAATTTGTGCGTAGGCCCATCAAGTGGACCGATGATCTGGTTAAGGTCGCGAGAAGCTGATGGACGCGTTTTGGAAATCCTCTCCTAGTCCAAGGGAAGGCCTACGTCCGTTGTTGTTATTACTG
Organism: Anania crocealis; assembly: GCA_949315895.1. Classification (NCBI taxonomy): domain Eukaryota; kingdom Metazoa; phylum Arthropoda; class Insecta; order Lepidoptera; family Crambidae; genus Anania; species Anania crocealis. Next base: position 14,572,270 of record OX438862.1, read on the forward strand.
CGGGCGTTGTTTGGCTGAAATATTAAAAAAAGGAAGCCTTTTGTCCATATCGTCTGTGGGTAAGTTTAAATGTGTTTGTGTAAAAAGAAAATTTGAGTTACAATATTTCTTTCGTTTTCATTTTTATTGTACAGACAACAGCACGTCAACCTAACACAAAACGTAAAATTTTCTCAATTGATATTGATCTCTACTTGTTGGACTTAAAGTTGGAAATCAATTCAATGACCTTTAACTTTTTGGGTAGGTTGACCTGCCGCTGTCTGTACTATAATATAGCCTGCATTTTACTTGGTCATAGTATATTTTTCATATTTTTCATGTGACATACGATTGTCAGTAATTTCTTGCAAGACAATAATTAGAATTTACGTCAGTTTGCCGCCTGGCAATCTTATTTTTGTACACTGAAGATAAAATTTTATATGTCAATCAGTGCAGCGTTGAGTTATATCTTACGAAAGTGCATCCACACTTCTGTTACCTACTTTTTGCGGAGTAATACTACTTTAAACATTTTTTTTTGTATTTTCCATATTTTTTTGCCCAAACAACTACAAATGGTTCCTTAAAAAAAATATCTGCACTGTGGTTGCATCATGACGGAAATAAAACATAGAACTCACTATAAAGTATGGCGTGCTATACTCCCTTTTTGTCGTCGGTTCAAAAGTGACATCAGTAAACGTGCAGTGGTGAATTAAGGCGAAAGTTGGGCGCGGTGATCACGATTTGATACTCCATCATGGCACGAAATCATGTGGTTGGCTTCAAAGGATTCATAACGATACTTTTATTTTATTTTATTTATTTGGTCTATCAACTCGCATTTAAAATAGTACTAACAAACAAACTGTACAATACGTACGATAACCATTATAAGTGTACACCATATGCGTAAAAATGCTAAAAATATAAGCAAATAACAATACCTACAATGATCAGGAACAGTACCGAAACTGTATGACGCATTAGAATGCACTATGCAATTTTGGCACCTACTTTATATCGGTGTAGGTCAGATTTAAAAAAATCCACTTTGAAGGGTAGAAAAATATTATTTAACGTTTTTTGCTTGTATTTTTTTTTATTAAATTTAATAATTTACTAACTAAGTATCATATTTGTGTCTTATTTCAATGTTCAAAAGTTTATTTTTATAGTCAAAACTGTCCGTGCCAGTTATGACTACGGCAAAGTCAAAAGAAAGGGTTGTTAGTACAACTGATTTTAATGTTAAAATGAAAGATAAAGCAAAAAATTAAGAATAATTTATTACAATAAATTAACATAATAGTGGTAAGGAAGAGACACTTTTCGAAATCAATAAAAATTCGTTTCAAAATAAGCATTGCTGACTAAGCCTTAATTTAGTAGTTTACAAAGCAAAAATTAGTAGACAAAAAAAGAAAATCAGTAAAAAATACATTTTTCTGACAAAATACCAGAGTTAAAATTTAATCCTATCGATTTTTAATTTTTGGGACTGAAAAAGAACTTGCCTATTGTGGTAAGTTTTTGCTTTTGTGGTACATATGCTAAAATGTGTTAAGATGTTAGTATAATATTTCTTTTTTAAACATTAGAAACATTAAAGAAGGTGATGGGCTTGTGTCATAGCATACAAAATAAAATAAGGGTTTATACGATATTGATTTGCGCTGATGGTGCTCTGAAATAAAGGTATCGATTAACTCTAGTTATTAAATTATTGTTAGTTTATACATAATGAAATTTATATATATATTTACATAATTAATAAAAAAAATACGTCATTAATGTTTTTTGTCTCGTAGATTTTTGTATTAAAATTTGTAATGTGGTTAAAATTTCATCCTGTATTTGTTTAATACTACTTAGGACCTTCTGAGATACCCGTCAATCATTTAAGCTGCTAATAAAACAAACAAGGTAGGTAACAATGGCAATTTATATTTGATAGCATCTTAACCGGTCATGGTTATTCGTAATCCATTTCTGCTAAAGGAAAACCTGGCAGAAGTGAGTCACTAGACGTGAGTTGCAAATTTATTGGTATAAGCCCTGAATACGAATCAGGTTTTAAGGTATAGTCTGAATCACGAAGTCATGAGGACGGAAATACTTTATGTGTGACAACTTTTTTAATCTTTGCTCTTGCCACATCTAAACAAAAGCATGTAACGTTATGTTTACTTAATAAACTTACAACTATCAGTTTGTTTTAGCTTATAAATGTATAAGTATAGTAACGATTATTAAAAGTCAAATACATCTTGATCCACGGCTTGAAGCTTTTACAATGATTTTCATCTCGAACTTATGTAGAGAATTTAATATAATCAGCCTTAAAGTTTGAATGTTAAATTTGAATTCGATAAAATCCTAAACGGTTCCAAATTTGCTTTTAGTGATGTACTGATTTAAACTTTCATGGTCATCACTAGAGTGCCGAAATATCGGAAACTCATAATAAATAAGGTACATGGTATAAATCCTGAATTAAATAACTCTAGTTGCTTTTAGTGGTTTTATTGTACGGAATATTTGCGAAGTTTGCTAAAAAAGTGGAACCTTCTTGACCCGTGTTCAGAAGCTTGGCACTTACTAAACTATCTTAAGATAATAAGGATCGAAACCCTTTGAAAGGGTGCGGACAAGAGTCAATATTTGCAAATATAAGACGTTATTTAGATGCAAGACACGATCGTCTGCCCTCAAGTCTCGGCCTTCTTATGCAAATCGGGCTATATCTCCGACTATTCACTAAGAGGTTTATTTGGAGACGTCTTTTGAAACTCTTCAAAGTGGATGTATTAAATTTTTCATAACTGCCCACTTGACATAAAGTGTAGGAGAATTTCCATCGCCTCGAGTTTCTCCGTCTCCGTTTGAACGAATTCGTATTTGTTTTTGCTTGAGACAATATTATATTATCATTGTGTGGTAAGGACTGTAGGATGTAAGGGCTATTACATGTGGAGCGTTATTTGTGTCGTTACAGATAAGGCAGGGATTTTGACGTTGTAATTTAATAAAATATTGTAATCAAGTTGCTAAACATTTACACGTCGGACGTTTTGATATCACTTGAAATAATAAATAAAACATATTATGAACTAGATACACAGTCCCTTACAAAAATGGCACTTCGAATCGTTCAAGTTTACGATATAAGCAGCTAATGATGTACATAACATTAGCTACTTTTTTTGTCATGCCACTACTATGAATATTCAACCTTATATGTCACCGAAAAATTATAAACTTTGTCAGTTCATACTTGGACCTCACTGGATTACAATCTAACCTAACCTAACCCACCGTTAGTTTATAATCTCACGTGTTGTATTGTGAACTGACAGATTTTTTGCAACTTAAATGAAAGAGCACTCAAACTTTCAGTCGGTGCTCATTTGGATAGCTGGACTTAGTTCCCTTCGAAAGGAGGATATTGCTGTCTTTTATGCGTCTGTTGAACTTCCAAAGGACAAAAATTAAAAGTATTGACATATTTGGTTGGCCCATTTGTTTATATATAGTGCATATTTTAACATACTCAACCGTAAAGCAGTTATAAAACGCCTAGTGTGTACAGATACAATAGGATGAAAGAATGTGTGGTTAGCTGGCTTTTTCGAAATTGGTTGTATTATGAGAAAAACACGCGCGGTTTGGTTCACCTTAGAATCCTGTCAGCACCTTTCAATTAACGCGTGAAATCGTGTCGGAAATGCAAAAATACAAATCTAACTTTACAATGGAGTTTACGATTAAGAAATTGTGCATGATACTATTGCTCATAAATAATGCTGTATTGTCATCCAGAATGTAAGATTTACTTAAGATACTAATATTGCTCGTTATTCTCGCAAATTTTGTATAAGCCGCATTGGCATGCCACATTTTATTTGTCTGACAAACATGACGAAGGCATAAAATATTTCCCGCACAAAATATGGAGTTACCTTCTAAAATATACATTCACGTTCATAGACTCAATTAAGATAAAATCCGACTCACGTTTTAGTATACAAAATGGTAAAGTAACACAATAATTTCCTTTTAAGTAATAAAGTTTGACCTATCACCCCACCTGTTGTTCCTAACGAATTGAATTAAAGTTTTGCGTGTCAAATGGCAGTAACATTCAAGAGGTCCGACAATAATGATATCAAATATTTCAACAGGCATTGTTGTTGTCAAGGGTGAGAAGATAAGTTAATAATATAATGATGTATTATTGCCCCTCTATGACTATTCGGCTATTGCCACAGTCTTACTTGGCATAAATTACAGACCCACCATCACCTTTTGATCTTTCTCCAACGGAACAAAGTCCACAATCGCATGCAACACTCGATCCGTAATTTGTTGATCTGAACAATCGTGTTGTTATTATGTTTATGGTGTAATGTCAAAATAAAATGTTCCTGCTCTTGTAAGCGCGTCATTAATTCGAAATTTATTCATATTAGCTTACGTGACTACAATTCTATTTTCCATAAAGTAAATAAATACGTTACGATAACACATTTCGTGGAATTGGAGTACCATCGCGTACGTTAACATTATTGTATTGTACTCGGGATTGTATTCCCAAATTGTACCTGTTTCGTTAGTTATTTATTTATCGGTCCAATATGATTATTGTTCATTTTGTCTTATCATACAATACATAAACTGTTTGTAGGTTATTAATATTTTAGAGAGTATGAGTCTACTGCGTATTTTGTCACGATAACGATTAATTTTGGTAATGATTGTTATTCTATGAATAGTTGTTTTGTGTGATATCGGTAAAGTATCTAGCAGTAGCTTTATAAAGGCTATGGATGATGATATACACTTATTGTTACCTATTAATACCTACTGCTGCTTTACGAAGCAGAGCAGGTTTTGGATTTGACACGACGCTTTATATAAACTATACTAAACGCAATAAAAACTACCTACATAAACTGTTTTAAGCTTTCATGGTCACTATCGTAAGAGTTAGTTATTTCGAGATTTCTACCATGTACCTTGTTTTTTATGAGTTTCCGATATTTCGGCACTGCTGCAAGCGCCATGATCGTGGAAGAACTGATGTCACTGCGGGTGGGTGGTTGTTACGAGTAGATATATCGATCTACCCTCCGTCGTAGTCTTTTATTGCCCTCGACACTGGTACCATTGTTTTCAAACTCACTATTCACTCGAACCTAATATCGGAAACTCATAAAAAACAAGGTACATGGTAGAAATCTCGAAATAACTAACTCTTACCTACATAAAAATTGTAGAAAAAACTGTTTCTGTATTTGATGCGAAAAATTCCGGTGTCTTCATTTTGCGATATGTGTCAGTGAACTTAAATACGCACAGATATTATTTTGTCTTGTTATATTTAATGATTTATAAAATTGTTATCCTCTATTACTCGTACCTCTGTCTTCAGTCTACCCTACAATAAATCAAAGATCCATGATCCATTTTTCAAGTTATCTCTTTACACAGCTATGTATGCAAACGGCCTCCCTGGTAAGTAAACACCATTCTATGCCACAATTTTTGCTAAGTTTCGCCTATGACTTTGCTTATTTTAAATATACTTTTCAAGATAATAACAGTGAAATGACAATTTTCTTAGTGAGTGTTTTCTTTCTAGTTCGGACAGAGTGAGTAGGTAACCGATGTAGAGCAGAAAAATAAATAAAACCGAGCCGAGTACGACTGGGCGAAGCAAATTGAATCAAGGAGATGTAGGTAGGTATTTAAGGTATTATACCTAGTCAGGTCATAAGTTCTGTCACATGTGTAATATGAAATCATTTAGACATGTTTATTATTTATGTAACCATTTATATAGCAAAATGAACTTAATAAAACATAGATTCATATGGTAATAAAGTTTATTCAAAATGACCCCCGCGATTTTGAATACAGGCCTTCAATCTGCGCGGCCAGTCGTCTATCGCAGCACGAACGAGGTCCATGTCAATATAGGCGGCTGCCTTAATCAAGGATGCCTTGAGTGACTCCAAATCAGGATGAGGCTTTGAGCAGGCCTTTTTCTCCAAGTGTTGCCATATCTTGTAATCTAACGGACTCAAATCTGGACTGGAGGAGGGCCAGTGTTCGTGCAGGATGAAGTCGATTTCACGCGCCGCCAGCCAGTCTTGTGTGCTTTTCGCTCTATGAGCTGGCGCAGAATCTTGTTGGAATACCCAGTGCCTGTTATTAAACATGATATGAAAAACAGGTTCCATAAGGTTCTTGAGGACTGTATTTTGATACACAACTGCATTCGTTTTTACGCCTTTCTCACAAAAATGTACCTCAGTTAAGCCCCAATAAGAGACTCCCAACCAAACCATAAGCGAGGATGGAAAATGACCTCGTTGGACACGCAGAATACGTTTACTCGCTTCTTCACTGCTGTATGCGTACACTTTATCATTTTGTTTGTTGTAGCTCTCTTCCACGGTGAAAATTTTTTCATCCGAAAAAAGAATTTCCCGATGCTTTTTTCCCGCGTACCGCTTCAACAAAGCGCGGCATCTCTTCAGTCTCAGGTCCATTAATCGAGAGTCCAAACGATGTCCTGTTTTTCTTCGATATGCCTTAAGCCCTAAGTCTTCATTTAACACCCTTTTCACCGTGGTCCTGCTTAACCCCATCTGAAGGGCCAACAGTTTCTGCTTACTTATGGGATTTCTTTGAATTCGTGCCTTCACAGCTTTTATCACTGCTGGAGTCCTAACAGAGCGAGGACGACCACTTCTTGACCTGTCATCTATACTAGAGTCTTCATTGTATCGTTTTATGGTACGATAAACGAATCTTTTGGTTATGTTCAAATTTTTCAGTAAGTCGAAAATCTGAATTGGCGCGTAACCGCAACGATGCAACGCAATAACCGCGATACGGTCTTCTTTAAGTGTCCACTCCATATTTAAAAATGAGGAAAATTCTAAAAAGTACACATTTTTATTTTCATGAAAAATTCGAAATTCGAATTCAATAATCTTTTTTGTGGCCAGCATTCTAAATACAAAAGTTTTTGTTGTGTGACAGAACTTATGACCTGACTATGTATACATCATGTATGTATCTTGCCACATTTCAGTTTTGTTTGAAATCCAATTTTAATCTTAATAAAAAAAATGAAATCTCCGCCGCCTAACAAAGGAAAAATATAAAAATATTCCAAAAAAAATTTTATTCATACTCAAGCAGGTGTTTTAAAATTTTTTGTGCAACTACTTAAACAGATGTTTATAGTAATAATTAAGAAATACCTAAATAAATTTTTCATCATACACAGAATGAAAATATTAAAATATTATGGTGATATAACAAAAACGCGTTTTCATAGATGATGGTGTCCATGGAGCTTAATACAAACTGCATATTTTTCTCACTCAAAAGCCTAAGCTTATTCACCCTTGTTTACTCTAACTTTTTTAATTTTGTTAATCTTACGCCTGGATATTGTTTGGAAGGGTCACTTCCTATCCTATGTTGACTTAAAAAGTAATGAAAGTCCATAGTGATACACAATATTGGACTTATGCTTATGTCGTTTCGTACTTATTAGCATAGACAATGAAAAGATTTTCAGTGTGTGACATACTCTTATTTCACTATTTGTTGGTTTTAATACGGCAGGAACTCTAAACAATGTTTCATAATACTCAAAATAGAAATATCAAATTTACAATACAATCATCTCAGACATAAGCTTTCAAGGCTTTAAATGTGGATGATACAGAAATAACTTAAAACACTACATCTAACATTTTTGCAATTCAAATGCAAGTATGAAACTTTCATATTAACACATTATGTTTACCTTTATTTATATCAGAGTTAGCTTTAATTGAGGCTATTTTTGTTATTTCTGTAAGTGGAATTTGAATCAAAAAAGCGTAAAAAATGTTGAAACATTTACAAAATATTTGTTCCATATATTTTTCTTATATCTTTTCCTTTCTTCATGTATTCACCACATTGAACTTGAAGTGTCAACATAACACAACTTAGCTATTGTGGCTGTGTGTTTTAATTTCTTGCAAATAGATTGGCGCTCGCTCGGAAATGAATTAGTTAACATTTATGTCTATTATATGTCGATATCTTCATGTATAAGAACTATTGGTTTGAATTTGCGGATGATTTTATAGCTTTTGATATGAGAACTGATAGTATCTAGACAAACCTGATATAGGATTTAAGATACTACTAACCAAAAGCATGTCAAATATAAAGTGTTTTGAATATAAATGAAAAAAAAAATTGTTTACTTACAAACAACTTGAAGTGTCAATTTAACACACCTTAACTTAGCTAATGCAGCTGGGTGTTTTAATAAGCAATTGTAGCTGTGTGATTCATTTCCTTGCAAATAGTCGGCATTTGTTTTGTGCCGGCTAATTCTCGTAGAAACTTCAAAGCCTAGAACACCTTACAATTAAGTCATTAACTCGCAAACAATGCAATACCACATCTCACACGTGGTCGGAATGCACCTTCATTTATATGGCGCATGCGACTCGAGCTCTGTAATACAACCTGCCGATATTAACACATAATGACTCGGGTACGTTTCAAGCCCGTGGACTGAATGGAGAATGGTCAAAATGACATCTATTAGTTTGAGAAGTGTTGACAGTATGGTCCCAATCAACTCGTGTTGATCTTTTGACGGCAAAAACTGGTAAGACAACAGTGTAAAACAGGTGTTAAAGAACTTGCGATAACTGAGAAAATTTATTCACATGAAGTTTCTTAAGCCAATAAATAAGATTGTAGTGTTTGCATGGGATCTCAAAAAATCTTGTTCTTAAGTAACCAATTTTTGGATTTTGTCTCGAATAGGCTCCAAAACGGCTCTAATAAGAAACTATCGAAAAAAACAACATTTCAAAAGGTTTTTAATGACAGGGTTAAGATTCTTCAATAATATTTTAAATGCAGCAAGAGTTTGTGAGGATGGATGAGTTAATGTTTGTTCGGGACTTATTCATGAAAAAACGACTGCAGTTTAACTATCTAAATTTTTTGAAGACTCATTTTTAGTTAAGTCTTCAATATAATACGACCACCCTTTCATGTTTTATGGGTATTATGTTACGCTATTAAAGAAGTACTGCCGGAAAGAGACGGGCAGCAGCGTCTATACCTTCATTAAACAATCTGCAATCATCAAAATATCTCCTGCTGCTCTTTTTAGAGATGCATAATAATATATACCATATCCAGGGCCGTCTTAAACTAGGCTGGGGCCCTGGGCCCCAGGATTTGGGGCTCTTTTGGAAAGTAAAAAAAGCTAATTATAATAAATAAATAATAAATAAATAAATATTTAAGACATGCCTCACTGGGCCACACTGAGCCATCTAGTCCCAAATTAAGGTACTATTAAGTACCCTGCCGTATGGGGTACTAGACAACCGATAAACTTACTTATATACTTTTTTTTTTGTAAATACATACTTATAATACATAGAAAACACCCAGACCAGTACAAACAGACATGTTCATGCACACAAATATTTGTACTGCGCGGGGATCGAACCCGCGACCCATGGCTCAGAAGCAGCGTTAACTACCGCTGATCCAAATGGTCGTCAACTATTTTACTAAGTAAAAAAATGTTATTATAAGTTACTGATTTGTGAAAAAAGTCTAATACATAATTTCAAAACTCCTAGCTTTGGTTAAAACTAACCGACTGTACCATCTTACCATTGATCGACATCTCGTTGTTTGCTTGTTACACCGCACTGTTATTGTGTACGGCTCGCGGTAATTCAATTACTTGGACGTGCGTTTAACTGAATGTAATTGTACTGTTAGTGGTGGTGATGACCACGAATCAGCCAACGCTTAGGGCGCCCTGTACCAAGGTTGCTTGATCATTTTCAGTAAAAAGTAGGCTGTATATTAGATAGAAGATTGCTGGCTTGAGTTCGACGTTAGTTTGATTAAGGTCACTTCCACGAAAATAAAAATATAATAAATAAATTATGTCGTGCCAGCTTTTAATTAAGGCAACACGATTAATTGTATAAATTACGAAGGTTTATGTTTTTGTATATGCTTGTCTTGTTAGCAGTTCATTAATACATAAATCTATACTAATATTATAAAGCTGAAGAGTTTGTTTGTTTGTTTGAACGCGCTGATCTCAGGTAGTACTGGTTCGATTCGAACAATATTTTTGTTTTGGATAGTCCATTTATCGAGGAAGGCTTTAGGCTATATAACATCACACTGCGACTAATATGAGTGCAGCATCAGTGAAAAATGTTGCAAAAGTAATCGCGATCATAATAACATAAATTGAAGCGTACGAAGTCGCGGGCAACAGCTAGTAATGATTATTTATAAACGTGCTGGTGATGGATACAAATGACCACCACTTCTTTTCTTGTGGGTGTCGTAAGAGGCAACGTAACGAGTACTGCTAGAAGAAGACAGGCAGGAGCGTCTTCATACCACCCTTGGCCAAACTGCGTTCGCCAACTCGCCTGTCAAGCGTGGCGTCTGTACTAAAATCTTCCTTTTGGCCCAGCAGTGGATTGCTTAAATATGCTGGTGATGATGATGAATGGTTACGTGGATTAGAAGGGGCAAACAGTAAATAAACGCTTTTACGTTAAGTACTCAAGTTTACATAGTAAGCATAACTCAATCATAAACTAGAAGACTGAATATTTGGGAGATATTTCCAACTAATGGATAACTAATAATTGACATACTTTTTTATGAAGTCTAAAATGCGATTGAGCTAGAAATTTTCGTCCAGCAATTATAGTGAAATGTGGCGTCATCAAATAACTAACTAGGTATCTATTTACGATAAATAAATTTTACAACTAGTTGAAAGGTATACTTAAACATAATAATGATTTCAAATTATTCGTGAATGGTGTCAACTACTCAATTTGTACATGTAAACATGAAATAATTAAATATAAGTTGCTAGCATTGTGAAAGACATTGAAAGTAAAATGTTTGTATGTCAAAAGGCTGTAAACCAGCATTTCTGTCCGAACGGCACGTCTCCGCGCGGTGAGTGGTACAGCCAACAACATCACTGAACTCTTAGCGATGTTAGATTGAGTGCCACCTAGAGCCTCTCGTTCAGAGCCGAGTGGAGAGAGCTTTGTTCCTGACATTGAAGCTTTAAAGTAGACTGTAAGAAAACTATATGCAATGCTGTAGGGTTTTATAAGTAGTGTAGGGCAAATTTTTAGTTTCTGATTTATTAGTGGAGTTTAATGAAATGAAAAATCATGTAGAATTAGTAATAATCTAAAAACCTTATAAGCTAAAAGCGACCTAAAACATAGAAATATGTAAATAATAGGTACTCTTAAAAGCTTACATTAAAGGCTAGTAATTGTGAGTGGATGTACTATCTTGGGAAACTTAGAAAGTATAATAAAAATATTTTATATTTTTTTTATAATACAAACTGTAAAAAATTAAACATCTGTAGGTATTTTTTATTTAAGCCATTTTTGACTTATTTCACAATTTGCACTTTTGTTATATGGTATTATTTACATAGTTTTTAGAATTATTTGGATATTTTATTTCTTTTTCTGCTGTCCCTTCGTTTTTCTTTATAAATTACCATATTTTTCATACATAACAATGCTTGAAAACCCTATAAAATATGCAGCTATTGTCACCCACGATGTCAAAACCACAGGGACCTTAATATTTACAAGGGGATATAACGGACCCATAAAAAGCCTTTTCATAAATATCTACACACCTCGGAAGGACCCCATCGTTCAAGATAGGTCCGTAATAAAACCGCCCCCGTACATATTATATGTTATTATAAAGGCTACCTCAGGGGATCCATCGATTCTGTTTAGTCATTAATAGTGTATAACACAATCAGATACACCCTCTGGAAACACTATTTTGGTAACATTGAGACACATTGAGGTTATCATTTATTATTCACAACTTTCAATTAGTTTCCCTCCTAAATAATGACTAAGAAAACGTGTCCAACAATGCCATGATTTGTAAGTAATCTTTGAATGAGGTTAAGTTAATACAGAGGCTATAATGATAAGTTTACCTACATTCCCTCAAAAACTAAAAATATGAACTATGTATTCATATTCAGCGAGATAAATATAATTATACTTTTTAAATAATCTTTTAAGCTATTGCATAGCTTCTATCGCGGGCCTTGAGCGTGGAGACCGAATCCAGAAATTCCGTAACGAAAATAACCTAACACCACCACTCCGACCGGCACAGCGGTGATATTTTTCAGTTTTTCCATCTATCGATGAATAGCAGAACTTTTAATGACTTTTTGAAATATCACGCTTGTCTCTTTAGTTTAGCAACCCGCCTTAAGGTGGCATTTGTTGTAACGGCATGAGTTGATAAAAAATGCTATGCAATAGCTTTACCGCGACAGTCTCCGAGTGCCACATGTCTTTTTTTTTCACACTAAAAGTCAAAAGTGCTGTTACAGTTAGGCACAGAACACACAAACTTCTTTATCTGTTCTGTGCTGTTAAGGGTAGCTGTTGGGTAAATGGTAAGTTTACAAAGCCGAAACCATGGTGAAGTCAGAAATTTGATATCATAATTTTTTAAAACAACATTTTAGTTTGTATTAAAATAAAAATTAAATTAAATGTTTTATTTATTTTCATACTGCCTAATTGATTATACCATAGTTTTTATAAGCGAAGCAAGTAGAGTACTTAGGCCTTTAAGGTATTATAGAGTTCATCATCGACACGAAGAAGAAGGAGAAGATTGTTGTTTTACCATTGCCCTTGCCACCGGCTTGTTATACCATTTACCTAACACACTGTAATTCTTCAATATAAATAGTTTGGTAAATTTTGGTACTTCGCTCTATGCAGGTTATGCTTACTAAATTAACACTATCGCTAGAATTATTGATTCGAGGTTTATACCATGTATCTGATGCCTTACTCTGCAACACGAAGCTCGTATATACGGATATATCTGTCTCTTTCAGATACTTTAAGACATCCGTATGAGTGATAGGGACAGATGGATTCGAATATACGGACATTGTGTTGCGGAGTAAGGCCTCTGGTCTCTTATGAGTTTCCAATATTTCAGCACTGTTGCAAGTTATGATCACGGAAGAAGTGAATGTACTTTATCTAGTATTCAAGTAAGAATCATAGATTGATGTTTAAACGTTAAGGAAAAACAAGCAATAAGGAAGAAGATGCAAAAATTATCAATTAACAAGACACCAGCCGAATAAAAAGGCAAGACGAGACATCAAAAATAACGTAGAAATCTACATAGATAAAACACGAAAAAAGCACGGTAATATTACCGTGAAATTAACATCATAAAGGACTGGTAAGCAGCATAAAACAGGGGTTGCAAATTGCATCTTAAAAATACACAGGTTTTACGAGATTAACTGAAACACCGCCCCTGGGTTTGCTTTGATATCAGGAGGATCGAAGATCAAACAGTCGTTGAATAAAAGACTAACAGAGCTCTTAAAGGTACATCCTTAAACTGAGAGAAGCATCTAAGTGGACTGATAATTAACTAGAGTACTTTGTACGCGATTACTTTTTGCATCCACATTGAGTACTTTTGAAGGTAAAAGTCAAAGGTTAACAGTGAATGTTTGACTCTTAAAATGTAAATAGTGAAGGCATTCGCTTTTTATTTAATGTTAACCAAAGGTCCTTTTTATCAAAATTAACGTAACATTTTATAGTCACTTTTACTGCAACTAAAATACACCACACTTATTGATTTTAAAAGTGTTATGGTTCATTTTACGAACAATTTTGGGTATATTATAATAATGTAAACATATTGTTGAATACCTATACTATATAACATAAATACATATACGCAGAATACACGATTCTCTAGTTTTTTTCCCGACACACTTGAAGAGGTTGTATTTATCTTTACAGGTTACCGGTTACCGATAAGATACTACATTTATACTACGTTAGAAAAGTAAAAACTTTTCTACGTTAACTTAGTTAAAACTATCTTAAAAGTGCCAGAACAAAAATTTATCCTTTTTTTTTTAGAACTACAAATATATAATCCTTTTATTTTTATTTTTTTATTTATTAATAATGGGTTTGCTCTTGACTACACACTTAACTATATGCTTACTTAACTATAAGCTTACCCAGAGGTACTGGTTCTCCCACACACCAGCGGAACACAGAAAAACTGTTTGGCGCTGGACTCCGGCAGGAGGGTGGTAGCATCCAGGCGGCCTCTTACAAAGCCTACCACCGCAGAGGGATCTGTTAGCCGTCATCATTGGTTAGAAAACCCAAGATGCCGTTGCCCAGGGTGGACCACTAGGAGGTAGATCCCACCACCCCAAAAACTTAGGTTAACCTGCTTTGATAAAAGTTTAATATTTTTCTAATGTTGAGAGAATATAATTATCGTCAGCTTACAATCACAACAGTATCTCATATCACCATCCAGGGGTTTTGATATCAACAGCATAGTAACTCCATTACTAGTTCGTGTCCAAAAAGTTGTCAGACGAAATATTTGTTTACACCATCCGCAACGTAAAGAATGAAATCTCAATATTAAAATCTAAATCGAATTTTTGTCCGAAACAAAACAAATAAATCTATCAAAAAGGCAGGTGTGTTAAAGGATGAAGCATTTTTCTGATTTGTTAATAACTTTTTTGAGCTAGTGACCGTAAAATAGATGTGGATGATCATTAATTATTTGAAGGGAGGCAGTTTGTTTTAGCTCGGTCACGGGCTTCAAATTTATGTATGAGAGATACAATTTAGGAACTGTCGCTTCAGGTCATTCTAACATTTACATGTTGAAAAAGGCGCCCTAAATAAATATCATATCCAAAAATAATTAGAACAAAGATTAAATAACCCAAGGCAATTCCACGTTAAGCTAATTAAGAATCTCATCTTCACAAATAATACTCGTATTATTACTGCACGTATTTTTATATTTTAATTTAAACCTGCTTACACAGACTGCCCGCAACATATGTATGAGTATCAAATGTCAGATTTACAAACAGGTGTATGCTTTATATTTTTTACTGCTATTTAAATATCATCTGGTCGATGATAAAATCCACACAATGTCACCTGCTTCAGTTGAGGCATAGTGTCTCTACACACCTGACATCGTGCTTCTTTTTTCAATAATTAGGATACAATAAATTACATCATTTGAAATGAAAAGGATTTGCGCTAGTTTCCCACACGTTGATTGACATGAGAAAGTCATTCTATTTCGCGTGCGAATATTTCGCCACCGATAAAAAAAAATACTTTCACTGAATTCTAGCCTTTACCTGAAGATCCACACGTGGCGGGTCGTTTACCTGATAATCATTTGTGTTACAAACTGACGGAATTGACATCAGATTGCGCATTTGGGTCATATTTTTTACAATGTTCACACGCCTACACGTGTAGTAAAATCCTTTGCACAATTGCATAAAGCGAAGCAATTGTCATTGGCGTTATTGTGCCAACCCGCGCGCTACATTGGCGAATTCTGTTGACCTAATGACTCGTTCTCTGCCGTATCAGGTAACATGCGACAGATGCGGCGAAGCCAGATAGTGGGAAAGGCTGAGATGCAAACTAAGGCAGACGTGACTTTGCTAGACTTTCTACTGTAATAGGGTGCACTTAACTTGTCATTCGTGGGAACACGAATTATAGGTATGACAATCTCGGGTGTCATCAGCGAAACAATGAGAAAGCTTGAATAAAAGTCGGTTTCAATTTTGTGACTGCACTCAAATTAGATAATAATTGGTGGCTATTCGGACGTGTGCCGAAGTGGGTGATTAGTGCGCACTTAACCGATCTTGAAGTCCTAATCTGCGTGCGTCCCTATTAATTTGGAATGGAACATGCGCACAATTGAAACCGTCGGTACGAAGTACTTTAACGGTTTAACACGCTCTGTGGGCAATTACGCTCGTCCAATCCCATTGGGCAGCTGTTAATATAGAATATCTAGATTTATCTGAAATTTGAATGCACCATTTAATTTTGTCACAGGTGTAAAGCTGAGTGAAATTTCAATTTGGTGTTACATTACGACCAGTTGCATTGTAATTGTATAATTGTACCTCTAATGTAGGTTTTGTGTTATTTGTTTACGTGGGTATTTTATTTATTGATTTTCTATTTATATAAATATGAGCCCCACATTAAATTTCAATCATACCAATTGTTTACACAAATTTCGTCATATTACAATGACTAGATTTTAACCTTATACGCATTTCAAAATACCAATAACACGAATACTAAAAATCTTGCACGTTACACTAAATAATACCGTCTTCCAACTGCCGTCACCGATAATTTAAACAGCAAAGTAGAAGACAAGGCTATATACTTTAAGATTTCTGAAGTATACTTTATAAAAAAACAAGACTATACTTTTTAGATTTCAGAAGACTGTAACAGGTAAATTATAACAAAATTAGATGTCACCATCCACTAGAATCAGTGTTTGATTTAATAGTTCCCTTCACGAAACGCTTACGAAAAACAGGATCAAAAATAATTTTATTTGCTCAAACGTATCCTTTCTTTGTGTCATTAAACCGTGCCTAATTTAAATGAACAAATTTAACTTCAATTATTTTGAAGTGGGGCGGGTCTATCCGTATCCTTTTCACGTCTACCCTTCCCCTCATTACAATCCACAATCGTACAGTTCTACATCTAGATAAGAACCACCCATCTTTATTTTCCTACTGTACTCCCTTCTGTATTCGCATTTAGGGGCGCCGTTCATTCCATTTCAATTCAATTCGTAGCAATGAATTCGTTTTTTCCGCAGCCGTAGGAAACTACAGATGACGTATCTGATAAAGTTTCTAATCTGATATTCGGGACTGTAGAATAACCCTTTCGTAATATAATAACAGTTTAATCTTGCTCTTTAAAATATAATGAAATTGTTATAATAGTTTGAGAACAGTTCGAGCTTCCAGTCACCTGTTATTAAGGTGCTTGACTATAAAATTAAAAAAACACAGTTTTTAGGCTATTGCAATTTTGGTTGAGTATAATAAATACGTCAACCTCTAAATCTTAGACTTCAACAATCAACTTTTAATTTAAGCTTCAAAGCGTAAAAATTAACATGAATTGAGAATATTTTGTATGAACGTAACGGAATGTAATGAACAGTTCATGTATCTTTGTTCACTTGTTGTGACATTTAGATAATTATGTTTGTTCATTTTGATGCAGAAAAAACACAAATCGTTTAAAAATATTTTTTTTAACTTTTAATTGGTTACGCTTTTTGTCGGTTTTTCTTTGTGAAAAAGAGTTTTTGAGCTATTGATTGTATCCTTTTAGTTTTACTTTTTGTTAATATAATACGATTGTGTGTATATTGATGGATAATGCTTTACTCCGTACTCCGTTACACTAGTAACCTAAGATTTATCAGCTGGGTTGAGAGAAACGCGCGCGCAGCTTTGCGTAGCGCCATCTCTCGACATATTTTGTCGAAATCGAGAGCAGCACCTACCCAATTTAATCATCATATTGCCGCACTCGTAGCGCCTTCACATATTTCACAAATAATAACTACTAATCATTATATAGTAGTAGTAAACAGACGATAATTGAGAAAGTTTTAAACACGAGACAAGTCCTTTTTAAAGGTAAAAATATGAATAATCAATTTTTTTACGATTCATAACATTGGTAGCGGACGAAATTTTTCATCTACCTTACAATGTGTCGCCTTCTGATTCATTTCATTGCGCAATACTTGTTCCAATGTAATAATAGAGCCCTAAAATGCTATAAAATGGACGCTAGAATGACGCCCTATAGCAATTTCATATTTGTGAAATGGCACGCTCTGTATAGGCACTCGTCACCGATCTATTTTGTGAGCGTTGTGTATGAAATGAAATGACGTACTGCCCAAGAGTAATGCTTTTACATTTACGATTTTAAACCATAGCTACTAGCGATAGAGTTCAATATGCTGACGTTGGAAGCAAGGTAATATTTGCAAATTGTGCCGTGGCTGCACCGTCAGCTTTTTCCCTTGTTGCACCCTAATCGAATCGCTGCACGCATGGTGTCTCCCGTCTTATGGGTTGGACCCCTGTTCCGGACATCAGAGGTCGCGTCGAAAAATAAATACCCTCCCGAATCTGGTGTGGCCCTAATTGGACCTTTTTTCCGGTTATCGTATAGGATTTCCCAAGATTTCGTATTGTTGGCTATTTTTGTGCCATTTTGATATGTTCTTTTGATGTCTAAATTTTCAGTGATGTTAAGTTGAAGATATCTAGTTGCTGAAATAAATTAATTTTATTATTGAATGACCAATATTGCGTTGTGGGCCTTTTTTGCTTATAAGTAAACTTCAAAGTTGAGTCAATTTGTTTGTCATTGTGCATCTCACTGTGAGCTGAAAAACGTTAACGTTACTCATGAAACAAGAGTGTAAATTGATTCCAGACAAAGCCTGTTGTTAGGCTTGATTTATGTATAAATACGCAGTTCTGAATATCGATAATTCTTATAAGGTTAAAAAAGCTAGCAAGATACTATCCAATAGTCTTCATTTTATTTACCAATAAGAAACTTATTTACTATTACTTAAACTCATAAGAATTTTATGTATCAAAGATTCTACCGCAGTCACTTTTGTTATTATAATTTCGATTGAATCACGTAAGCTAACAATTACTTTCAAATAATAATATGAATTCGGACGTCAACTAGCTGTGAATCTATACATCATCTCTGACTAATTCCATGCTAGCTATGCTTTATCATAGACACTACTTAGTTTTCCCAAGCTATCTCATTCCGCTGTTGTAAGCTTAAGTGCCTTTTATTATGGTTGAATTTAGTTTGAAATATATTTTTGATAATCATATAGTGGGCTTAGAAGCACGCGTGTATCGGCTTGACAGCGTACGTCGCTGTTTCGATATGCTTGGCTGGAACGAATTGTCTCTCCATGGGGGAACTGGGGTAAAGTGCGTATAGCTAGCAGGGCTACCAGTTACAAAGGTGGGAGTACAGTACTCGTAATCCCTTGAAACGTGACTAGAAAATGTTGGTTTAGAAATGGTATATTCTTACATTATTTCTGATGTATTAGTAGATCAAAAAAGTTTTTAGACACAGGTTAAATTTTATACCAATAAGACAGTTGATGGTTTGTTTCAAAGTTTCTGAAATTTATTTCTAATAAGAGTATGCATGATAGCGTAACACTTTTATTTTATTAATTTCATATTAGCTTCTGAACTTTTATTAAAATGAATGACAGAATCATACTTCAATATACAATAAAATAATGATGCCCCTAGCAAACGGCTAATCCTCCCTACATTATGACAAATGCAACATCCGGAAAAGAAGCAAAGACCCCTTTACAAGGACCCTAAAGTAGCTTTAATATACGATTCGTATTAAGTGATCTTTGTCATACGTCCGAAACAATGAAGATCACGTCTGTGTCTATATTGTATACATGTGTCTATTTTGTTGCGGAGCTGTCTATCACAAAAAAACGGCAGAAATAAAGTTAATTACCAACGACATAAAGTCTCCATTTTTCTGTCAGTCTTTTGCGTTAAATCTTCAATTTTGTCTTTAGTAAGCATTTGAACCCCAAAACCTGATAGTTAACAAATAATATATCGTCGCTGCGCTTGCAACACCGCGGAAGAGCACTTTGTAAATACCTCGCATCTGCTTTTATACAATTTTACAAGAGGTTTGGAAAACTCGAAATCTTTGTCATTTGACAATATTTTACGGGCCGAACTAACTAGTAACTTTCTTATGAAGTAAGTCACAAAAACTACTTGGTTTGGTCCGTAAAATATAGCCAAATGACTAAAATTTCCAGTTTTCTTAACCTCTTGTAAAATTTTATAAAAGCAGATACGCGGTATTTACAAACTGCTCTTTTGCGGTATTGCACGCGCAGCGAAGATATGTACTGCATTTTCCAACCAAAATGTTTAAGCACATGATACCACTGCGTATTGGTAAAATGTATTGTGTTGTTAGTACTGTATGTGGTGAAAAGTAAGAATTTTTGTGATGCAAGCTCAAGTTTTTTGTAAGCCGTCTGCTGTCTTTACCTTAAGGACTAATCTTAATAAATATACCAAACGACATTTCAGACCGAACATTTATTTAAATTCTATTGCATAATAGTCAACATACATTTGTTTCTAGTTATAAATGAAGTAATATAGGGTTTTAAGCTTTCTTGTTGCATTTTTACACTTAACACCTAACATTTACGGGGCTTAATGCAACAAAATCTTTTACAAGCGTTCGAATTATCTTATTAAGACTAGAAATCAAAATGGAATATAAAATCCTAATAAGAAAACGCTACCATAAAATTCTTTCAGTTACCTAAAACTTACTTTAGACGTTCCTTTGATATAAACAATAGCATTTGATTTCTAAAAAACCGGTTTAAAACTTAAATAGTTGGAGTTGACAGATTTATTCCCGTTTGTGACCACGGCGTGGGTTGTAAAGCTTCTGGCTACACCAAAACCTAATATGTCAATGATATTAAATAACATTAGAAAGTGATAATAAAATTACGATTAATTATATCCAATATAAAGAATTAAATATAACCGGACAATACATCATATAACTTCTACTTACGACAGTCTAATTCACTTAGTGTCAACATAATGCGTAGCAATAAAAACCGTCTTATGCTCATTATAATTTAATATATTACGAAAATTATTATTCCAAAGGTGAAAAAATCCGATTTCTGTTTTCCCTTATTCTGCTCAATAAGCCATAAATTCTGATCAGTGTCTATTCGTGGCTCGAGAAAAATACTTTTTAATTTTCATGGTAACACTGGAATGCTGCGTTTCTTATTTCGGTAGACCGAGGCTCTTCAAGCCTGCTTTGCATCTTCATGGGAACTTCTATAGCTTGTTCATTGTGTAAATCCATTAATGTTATTGGCTTTGTATTCTCATCCGTGAATGTATGGACGTAAATCAGATTTTAGTTTACCAACTCATGTTTATGTATAGTTCTTTAAATTCTGTATTCTAAAGCTGCCTTGTTCAAATACGGTGTAGATCTTAGTTTTTTTTTATATATGTGTACAAATTTGTGCCACACACACACATTTTTGCTCTCGACAGTGAGTATAAAATTATTCCGAATTTTCATATTAATGTATTCCTAGAATACAACCAGGACTCTCGTACCACATAAGATGTCCAAATGGTCTAGTTTTCCTATATATTAAGGGTAGCGCTTATATGATGACAGTGGCACCAAAAGTAAAAGCTCGTAGCTAGCATCATATCCAACTATAATTTTAGGTGCGACTAGTCTAGTTTATTTACTTACCAGACTAGAACCAAGAGGAAGAGCCAGGAAAAAGAAGAAATACTTACATACTCCAAACAAATATTTTAGCAGTACCAGATTTAGCAGTTTTATGAAACGAGTCCTTAAAACAATAAAGTTGTTGCTATGAGTCTTTTTAAAACACAAACAGCCCATGGCATTGTTCATTATTTTCGTCAACAAAGCTTTAATAGAAAATATTATTAAAAATATCAACGTACAATCGTAATTTTCCGCGCCACCGTATCGCCGAGAGAAAAATGCACCGTTTTTCTGAATGACGAGGGATCTAAGCGGGAGTTTTTATTTTTTATGACGTCATTAACTGGAGGAAGTTGGGGCAAATAGAGCCTGCGGTCGCCTCTATTTTAAACTGTTGATTGCAATAGCGACCACAGTGATTTACAAGGGCTTAAGTCCCCTTCTTGTTGACTTCAAAGACGATGTTTAAGTTGTGAGATAGTACTGTTTTGTGATAATTGAGTGTTGTGGATTCGCGTGCAAATATGGAAAGTTTAATTGTCGGTTGCCGGGCCTTATTTGAATGTATGATTGACGTATATCTTAATTAAGAGCTACATTATAGAATACATTTTGATGACAAGGACATGGTCAAATATAAATTTCCATTAGGTTTTCATTGTGGTCTTTCATCGATCATTTGTATTATTGCTTACCTAAGGAATTAAATTTAATTCTGTATGATAGTAAATAGTGTTGATTAAAGATTTATACTTGATTGGAGAGAAAGGAAGAGTCGCTCAGATAGGTACCAGAATTCTTCGGTTTTCATACGATAAAACCAAATTCTTTTTTAGATCAGAGTCTGAATAATTACAAGGTTATTATTATTTTTTTAATTTTAAATATTTATTAAGTAATAAAGTCAACTAAGCTTAATTTAAAAATCAGACTACACCTATCAAATTACAAACATAAAAGAGCGTTACATTCCATCGAAGATCACGCAATGTGTCAAAACAACACCTCCGAAAACTGACAAGTTGTTAAGAAATCGTTATAGGAACAAAATACTCTCGGCGGGGTGCGCCACTGTCACACGATCCTGGCTACCGTTTGCTCTGTCGGGTCCAGTGAACGTCATCTCGTGGTGAACTATCAGATTACGTACGCAACAGACGACTAGTTATCTTTTAAAACTAGCTGTTGCCCGCGACTTCATACGCGTCAATTTCTGATATTATGATCGCGATTATTTTTGTAACATTTTTCACTACTGCTTCGCTCCTATTGGTGGCAGCGTGATGTTATATAGCCTAAAGCCTTCCTCGGTAAATGGACTATCCAACACAAAAATATTTCTTTTCCATTCGAACCAGTACTTCCTGTACTGGTTCGAATTTGAAAAGTATATAATTAAGAGATTGGCGCGTTCAAACAAACAAACAAACAAAAAAACCCTTCAGCTTTATAATATTAGTATAGATTATTTTGAAAACAGTTTTGTGAATATTCTCGGATAAGGCGATTCCTTGAATAAACAATGTCTGGGTAAATCAATAGTTAGAGCAGTAAGTTAAAGCCCGGTAAGTTAGTTCAAGGTCCATCTCAAGCAGTAGAAAATTTTAGTCAAGGAATTGTATTTTCAATTTAGAAAAGACACATTCTCAGATTACGTTGACAGTTAACTGCGTTGGACTAACTGATCCGAAAATCTTAAAACGCCATCATCAAAAATAGCTGATATTGTCATACTTAACATCGTCTCCGTTTTTGATAAGAACCACATTAAAAGGGAAACAACATTATTTTAATGACTTGTGACATAAAACAGCTTTTCCAAATGGCATTTTGGAATAAAACAAAAGTATCAGTATACAGGGTGAACTTTTAACCACTTTCCAAATTTTAATATATCAATCTACGAGACAAAAAACAAATGACGTACTTTTTCGTTTGGTATAGCCCAGTACAAAAATGTCAAGATAAAGCACTTAGAAAATGTACGCAAAAAATCTAAAATTTTTGATACGGCGGCCTAGCACCACTTTTTTTACGCGATTCGCATCTTATTCATTTATTACGATACTATTCATAAGTTTTTGATTTTCCCTTTATATCTTATCAGGCCTAGGACCGTAAAAATTTAAAAATATATTGCGAAAAATATTTTCGGGTGAAAACATAACCTACATTTTTTATTTCATAAATGGGGCCTAAATACGATGCTTAACGCATATAAAAAAAATTGACTGTGGTAAAAAAGTCATCTATAAAAAATAGAATTGTCTGATGTATTACAAAAACTAACTTCAGAACGTGCAGTGTAGTGCGTTAGGTATAATCAAGTTACTTGTCAGTTTATTGAAGCTGACTTAGGCAATGGAGTTGATGAAATTAATGATTCCTATAGATTTTTACATAAGTATTTTTTAGATAATATCATAAATAACTGTCCTGAATAGTTAATCAATAGCGTTCATGTTCTCGTGTAGTCTTGGTTACATAAAATTTTCTATATTGTTTCCAGCGATGATAACTATATTTTTTTGCAAACGTATTTACTCCAACTGCTTTTATAGCACCCGTTAGTGCAATTTGTAATAATCACTGAGTAAAGAAAGCTCTACTTAGAGAGTTGATTCAGATGCTTATTTGCGGTTTGCGTTCTTGATATCAGCTGTCTCTTAACATCAGATTAGTGTGACAGTACGTCAGATTACAACAGGACAAGATATTTAAAATTTTAGTTTTATTCGAGTGAACAAGGTATTTTATTGTCAATGTCAAGAAAAAAAGTTCAAAAATTGATTTACGATGTTCAATTTTATTCAATTGTTAGGTTACTTAATTTATCATAATAAATAAATGAGTGGGCAAATCATCGTTTTCTTTTAAGATTAAGACTAAAATATATATCTTAGGAGGCACTTTTTTTTTTTTTTTTTTGAAAGGACCTATGCTGTGGCAGAAGGCCGTTACAGCTTCACCGGGCGGGTTTTAGGCGAGTGCGGAAGGCACGGGCCCAGTACTAGCGGCGTGATCGGACCGTGTCGGGTGCTGAAGGCAAGAGGTCAACCCGACTAGTGGTTGCATCGCGTAGCTCGGCGCTGCAACACAGAATGGTCTGTGCATACAGACCGATCTACGCGAGCCCCGTTCTAGTGGGCCCGATCGAGGGGGGCAGACTAGGCCTCAAGGGCGCCTCTGTAGGCTCGGACCTCGTCTTGGGCCGTCGTCCGAAGGGCGGACTGGTGAGAAGCGGCCAGGTACATGTCTGTACCTGCCAAAATGATGCAAGGGTCCTCGCACTCGCCGGCGAGTGCGCTGATTCGATCTAGTGCTTGTCGGGTGTGTACTGTTGTGAGTGGTGAATTGTTTTACGAACGATGTGATTTTGTCGTCGGGATCCTCGAGAACGTTCCTCGGTCGGCGGAAACGGGCTTCGACATCTTTTTGGCACGAGTAGGTGGCGGCTTTGACTATAAGAGGATTCGTATGATTGACGGCTTTATCAAAGAAGTGTTGAGATGCTTCTTTCATAAAGCTGGCAATCGATGGAATGTAAAGGTCACGATGCAAATTGCCATTACGCACATACCACGGGGCGTCCGAGGCAGAGCGTAAGAATTTGTTTTGGAGGATTTGGAGTCTTTCTAGTTCTGAGGGGCTGGCATGAGCGAACACTGGACTAGCGTAAGTCATCACGGGTCGAATACAGGCTTTGTAAATTGTCAACTTATTTCTAAGAAGAGTAAAATGTCACATTTTACTCTTCCTGCCGATATAGTTAACTGCCGTCATACAGAAAAAGGGCGCATCTAACATTTTTTTCAAAATTGAGTTATATAGTGATTCGGAATCAGCAGAAAAAGGAGCACCTACTAGTATTTTTTAATGTTGTGAAATACGAATACCCTTGCTTTTATTAACAACGAAAAAGGACTTATCTACAAAATGTATTGTGGATTACTGAATTGAAAAGGCGTTTCTGAACTTTACTTAGATGAAAAGGCGTAACTAAGTAGAAGAGTCTTATTCGTTTATAAAATATACTTATGTTCATAGGTTGAAATGGCGTAACTACATGACACTAAGAAGAAAAGACGCATCTGCGTAGTTGCGTCTTACCATCTAAGTATTACAAAAATTGGTAAGGCGTACGTGGCAGTAGCGTCTTTTCTGCTTAGTATTGTTGCGTGTGTGCGGGGAATTGGGGGCTGCGGTAAATAATATGTTCCATCAGATGCGCCCAGATACTCATATATTTTATGCATTTGTAACGATCTTTTCTATCTAGAAATTATAATTCCAATTATATTCTAATTCCTAAATAGAAAAGATAATTTGTATTTAATTATTTACACGTGTAAATAATAAACTACAATTAAATAATTGTATTGAGTCGTGGTAGCTGGCATGAACGTCGCTTCCTAAGCGTGGGGTTGGCGATTCGAATCCGGGCAGGCGCACCTCTGGATTTCATTAAAATCTATGTGTGGATATTAACCACTGACTCGACGGTGAAGGAAAACATCGTGAGAAAATGTGAAAAGGTTTAAATTGACCAAGCCGCACTTGGTCAGCGTGGTTGACTAAGGCCTAATCACCCTGATACAGGGTAGGCTTGAGCCCTTCGGTGGGGACATTGTATGAGCTGTTGATGAATTGTATTTTGGTATTTACACGTGTAAATAATAAAATACAATTTATCAACAGCTTTGTATAAATATCAAGTCTTTGAATTTGTTATTATTATCTGCGAATTAGGCCTTATTGAAATAGTTGGTATTCTATTTCTCATATTAACATTCATTATCATCTCATATTAACATTGATTTGATAAATGTTAAAAAAAGACTTTCATGGTGTTCAAAAATAACGTCGATGGTACCAAAAGCCTCTTCCACACTGTCCACTTCAGATCTGATTTTACCTTATGTCTTCCAAGAAAAACATATCATTGATTAATGACATTAACTTCGATTTTAATTCAGATGATTCTGTGTTTGATAAGGATTATGTACTTTCAAGTATAGAACAAGAAATATGTTCAGAAGATTCAGGTTGTTCCATGGATTTCATCCCTAACTCATAGTCAATTAACATTACTGTCCTTAAGTCAGTCGAAGTCTCAATTGACGAACTTAAACCTAGTGTATCAGAAGACAAACTCGAGTTCGAAGTCTTAAACAGCGAACTCGAGCCCTAAGTCACAAACCGTGAACTCGAGCCTGGAGCCACAAACCACGAACTTGAGCACAAAGTCACAAACCGCGAACCTAAGCCCGAAGTCTTAAACAACGAACTCGAACCCGAAGTCAAAACCGTGAACTCAAGCCCGGAGCCATTAAACACCAACTCGAGTCAGAAGTCACAAACCGCGAACTCGAGCCTGGAGCCACAAACCGCGATCTTGAGCCCGAAATCTTACACAACGAACTCGAGCCCGTTGTCTCAAACAACGAAGTCGAAATCTGACAAAAAACAGATTGCCCAGAAAACATAAGTAGTTTGAAGATTCGCTAGCGCAGAGGAAAGCAATTAAAGAACTGCAAGATATGGAAACCAAATATATTATTTTATGTTTTAGATACAATTATTTCATTAATTTTAATGTTGATAAGATAAGTTTATTGTTGTTTGCTAAAGAGTAAAATTTATGTTTTGGACATAGTTTATTTTTATTGAGAAAGTAATATTTGTAAAGAATTAGCTCTTTAATTACAATGTCTGTTTCAGAGGCAAAGAAGTAGTTTTGAGTACATTTTATATTCGATTGATATATTAATGATTGTTAGAGAAGTATCTTTTAGACAAAAAACATTTTTTATAGAGTAAGCCATTATTATATAAGAATTAGATCTTTAATTACAATGGGTGTGTAATAAAAACACCTGTTTGAGTTAAATAAGAAGTTTTTTAAGATAAATAATATTGTTAAAGAAGTATTTTTGACTATTATTTTGTATTTATTTTTAATTATGAAAGCCATGTTAGTTAAAAAACGACTACTATTAACAAAACTTTAGTTATGGTTCCTACTCATTATAATATAAACATGACATGTGGGTAATAAATAAGAATTTGATTTTTTAAGGTGAATACAATTGAATTGCATAAATTATCTTCATATTATTATCAAACCATCATAGACTGAACAATATCCTTAACCTTAAAATATTGCTCATTAAAAACGAAAAAATAAAGGGCGTTTATAAAAACATTGTCTTAAAATTGGTGTTGCTTTACTTAGTAAAAAAGCAGTAAATGACTTATACGCCCTTTTTTATTTAGCCTGAATCACATTTTAATACAATGAAAAGGCGTTCTTAAAATTAGTACGTTGAAAAGACGTATCTAGCCAGAAGTGCCTTTTCAATAAAGTATTGCGGTTTTATTTGGATTATTTTTACTAAAAAGAAAAGGAAAATCGCGTTTTTTTAATAAATAATATTTATATAATTTAATTTAATTTTTAGGTCTAGATAGCCTACTTTATAATAAAAATTTTCAAATTGAAAATTTATTAAAATACCTATATTCTACTAGACAGCAACGTTTTTCATTTCAAAATCACTAAATATTTTTTTTCTCCATTTTCAATTGTATGTAGAAGCGCCCTTTTTCCGTATGACGGCAGAGTAGTAGAGCCTTGAAAAGTAAAAGGCTGTAGGAGGCACTACCTACCTTAGTCGGCTTTAAATATAAAAACATAGGAAAAGCAGGAGTGGTGCTTTTTTTCATGTGATTAGTTCTGCATATTTTATAAAATTGTATACTAAAAAAAAAAAACTTTCACGGTCAGTATCATAATGTTTTCATTTGAAATATATTTGTTAGTACCTTTTTTTTAAACTTAAACTTACATAGTTGAAATATCGAAACGAATAATTCAAAATAGGTATCGCAACGAATAATTCAAACTAGAAATAATAGCTATCTGATAAAATTAAAAAGCACCAATATAATATTAACTACATAAATTAATTGCATTTTATCTTAACCTTAAACTCTGACACAGCCCATAAATACATTATTTCTGAAGATTGTTTTTTATCCTATGGCTTATATCAGAAGTGCGATCGAGCGCGTAATCTTGCGGTTACCGCAAGAACGGCGACTAGACGATCCGTAGCCACAGCGGCTCGTGTCTTTGACAACCAACACTAGGCAAATGAAAAAAGGATCAAATTGTTAATTGTTGTTTTAGGAGGATATTTAAATTGTTATTTTAGGAGGACCCGATGAGTCTGGTGGTGGAATTGCTCTGGTCGATTTAAGAAGTTTCTTTTCTAAATTGGCTTAGATCTGGAGGGGGACTAATGCCATGTTTCGGAAGGCACGTTGTTCGGATTCTGTAGTAAAATAGAAGTCGCCTCATATTTTTCTAAGCCACAGAGTTTTTCAAGCCGCCTAGTAGGTACTTACTTGCAAAACTCTAACAGACGCAAATTGATATTATCTTCTTATAAAAACTGTATATTTTAGTCATCGAAATTCATAATTATGATGGTATTTTGCAAGTTGCATTAGACAGGTCTCATTAAAAGAATAATTTTAAAGTAATTGTCACACTTTGTGGACAAACGGAATTTGGCATATGCAATGGTGGAAATAAGACGCTGCTGCCTGTCTCCTATTTGGCAGTACTTTTTTTCCACCCATGGACTTATCTTTCTACTTGGATTGTGCCATTATTTTAGCATACGACAAAAATAAGATTAACAGTAGAAAAATTCAGTAGAGTTGTTAGATCTGAGTGTTAGTGGTACCTCGTTATTAAAAACTACGGGGAATAGGGATAAAACAGACCAGCGCTCAAAGTAAAGTAATAAGTAATTTAATATAGAGAAAACTAAAAACTTACAAGAGCACACAGACGAAGAACAGCAGAACCGAAGAACAGACAAAAACTACACAATAATAATCATGATATAACAAAAACATGCAATATAAAAAAAAGAAAACTAGAAATAGACAATATAAGTAAAAAAGTATTTACATAAAATCCGGTTAGACGACCAATTCGTAACATTCTCCCTCTTTTTCAACAAAGGCATTCATTGTAGTAGAAGATATATCAAGAGGGACGGGAGGAGTACGAATAGGTCATCAAACCGGAAGCTGCACCAGCTTTTTGCAGGGCCGGCGGAGGAGCCCGGCAGCCGTGGTGACTTCAGCAACGCGCACTATGTTGTCGTTACCAGGAAACAATCGAGTAACTCGACTTCTTGGCCACATGCCACGTGGCAGGTTGGTATCAACGACAAGTACCAGGTCACCAACGGCAAGGGTGGGGGCTGCTTCACCGGAACTACGCCTTGGAACGAGTGTAGGGAGATATTCCTTTATCCACCGTTGCCAAAAGATATCCGTCAACCGAATAGCCTTCCGCCATGAAGCACGTCCATATAAGTCTTGTGGATTTGCCGTCGCCAAATTGTTTGCTGTAGAGGAGGACCCAATCAGAAAATGTAATGGCGTCAATGCTTCCTCTTCGTCTGGTTGGGCGGGAACGTGGGTCAATGGTCGCGAGTTGACTACAGCTTCAGCTTCTGCTAGCAATGTAGCGAGCGTGTGTTCTTTAGGAGCTCGCTCCATCAGGGTAGCTTTTAAAGATTAAAAACTACGGGGAATAGGGATAAAACAGAACAGCGCTCAAGGTAAAGTAATAAGTAATATAATATAGAGAAAACTAAAAACTTACAAAAGCACACAGACGAAGAACAGCAGAACCGAAGAACAGACAAAGACTACACAATAATAATCATGACATAACAAAAACATGCAATATAAAAAAAAGAAAACTAGAAATAGACAATATAAGCAAAAAAGTATTTACATAAAATCCGGTTAGACGACCGATTATTATCGACACTCGTTATTTCTAATTTTCACAAAACAAGAGCATTCAACCGGTAAACGGTAGGTAGTGGCTTCAAGTCACACCAAAGCCAACTGAAATTTTTATACGAGGAATTGTATTTTAAAAATGCTTATAATACCTACTTTGGGATCGCAGTAATGCGTGCGATATTATTCACTTTTGTTTTAATTTAAGACTTAATTTAAAACTTAAATTAAATTTTAAGTATTAAAGTAAATATAAGGTTGTATTGCAGGAAGCATGTTCTTGCAGTGAATATGTAATACTTTTTAAATGTTTTATGTATTCAGTAACTTAATGTCACCCTACAGCTTATTACAACAAGGCGCTCGAGCGCGTAATGCTGCGGTTGCCGGCGATTGGAACCGTCTCTCGACGGTCTGTAGACACATTCGACCCGTGCCTTTGATGAGAAACTACGTACAGAATAGAAGATATAGAACAAATTGAAGAATAGTCAAAATAACAGAACTAGATGTTAATGTTTTTAAGATAATGTTGTTTGATTACTTATATGCTCTGTGTGCAAATTAAGGTTTTCTAACTAAACAGAACCTATATAATCACATAGGAAACATGTAATATAGGTTCTGTTAACTTTAGATATTAACATATTTTGTATTTGGCACAGAGGTACCTACCCTGTTTGTGACTTACTTAAAATACTAATTTAACGCTTCTAAAATGCAATCAAAATCAGAAAGAAGTAAGTAAATCTTAGTAGTACGCAATTCATATGGTGTTCATTCCTGTTTTTTTAATTAACTAGCGGATCGCCTACGATTTGATTTTGACGTCCAAAATGTCAATCAAATATGGCGTGAGTGGAAAAAAAAGGAATAAATATCAATAAATACGTAATTTTTTTAATTTTTTTCTGAGGTTAACTTTTCAATGTTTTTAATAATCATTATCCTATTCCTGACGAAGAAAAATCCAAAAATACCAAAATCTAAAAACCGGTCCAGCCGTTCTCGGCTTATAAGTGGTGGTAATAACATGACTTTCTTTTATATAATAAGATTAGAATAAAATCATAACAATTTTTGTCAATACCTTGATGCCTGAACCACCACGTCTCGACTAGGGTACCTACATATTATTACAGTTAACACATTTATGTCTGATGTCTGTAAGTACTTTCGTGATTGGCTAACTTGTTTTTATTGATAGACAAAATCTCAAAGATACTGTTATAATAAAAATCACACTTAAGGCAATTAGAATTAATATTTCTTTGGAACGCAACCTACTTTATGTGAACGGTATATTTATAAATTTCATTTTTCACACTCTCGATGACTGTAGCATTTAGACCGTCTTTATTAACATCGTTTTAGTATTTTTGAACCCGTTACCACTGAGTGGCGACTTTGAAATATTAACACAGTTTAGAATATACAAGTAGTAAACTTTTATGGTATCAATTTGACCGATTTTTCACGGTTCCATCCTGTTTCAATCAACAGTCCAATTGTATACGATTTAGGATGTAGTGACTCAAAGCAGTGCGTGAGACATCTCATTGAAACTTTATAGTTCATTTTATTACTTATAAATGAGACTATTAAATTTATTGTTCGTATGATTAGACTTTACGACAGTACCGGTTCCGTGATGTTACACCATCACAGTTTCGCCTTATCTTACAGATTGGTAGAGCTCGATTTTATATCAAAGCTAACATTAATTAGATAATAAACTAGGAAAGTTAAGAAATTAGTTGATATCATCTACTTTTAATTGCTATCAAAAAGATAAACGTGATTATTGGAGATATTGTTTATCAATAAAGCGAACGACCTCTTGAATTACCTTTGATAGTTAACGTAAAACTAAAGATGTCAATAAAATTTAACAATAGGAAGTCATAACAATAGTTTTAAAACCATAGACACGATTAAACGTTTTTACAAATGATGCCAAGGCTGATTCACGGGTTTCGGTAGTTACATAAAATAGTACTTATCTATATAAAATTTAAAGCAAATGAACTATCATTGATGAAGTCGTGACACTTACCAAACCTTCGCTTAACGAATCATATAATATCGTAATCTAAATGTCGAGTATTATACTGTTTGTACAATACGATCATCTAATTCTAATGTAAATAAATATAAATTGGAAATCCGACATACATGTTTTGGTAAGCTCTGCGTATCGGGCCAAGGTTGAACAACAATGGTAATAGTTAGAATAACACTCTGAAGATAAAAAGGGATCGTATGAGATGTATCAGCTTTAGCAATAAATCGTTTGGAACGCCTTCAGCAAACTGAGCTCTCTTGACACAAATAGTGCGGCATTGAAAATGCTTGTAAAATTTCAAAATAAAATATCAGTTTATTATTCTTAGCGCTTTGTGTTTAAGTACATTCTGTTGCCGTACTATAGCTAAGAAGGATGTAAATGATAACTAAACATAATATTTTTATAATTTGACATGTACGATGAATGTACGATGACATGTATTCTGTAAGTGTGTATAATTCTTGGGCTCACGCCTTCCCTAAGAATTCCACAACGATCATCCCCGCGCCTAGCGTTGCCAGGCGTCCGGATAAAGCCGGACATAGGTAGGCTTTTTGATATCGTGTCCGGCCAAAATAAACGGTGTCCGGCCTGTCCGGCTTTTGTTAGGCTTTTTACATTTTGCAAACGAGCGAGCACCGAGCCGACTGTCGGTCGCTCTCGGATTTACAAAGACTTTACAATGATTTATGATAATAATCAAAAATGCTTGATTTTACATAAATTTTTTTCGTACCTTTTAATACTGAGACACAAAATCCTCAATAATGTAGGGTGTCCGTCCTTTTTACCCAAATGTCAGGCCAAACTGGCTGGTCTGTCCGGCTATTAGGTCGGTCCGGCAACGCTACCCGCGCCACCAGCATCAAGCGGCTTCCTGCGACCTTCATTAAACTGTCAGTCCACCTGTGGAGCACCATAAACAACACATACCCAATAATATCATCTTCATTTCAAAACCTTTCCACCCCAACGGTCATCGGTGCTTCTTGCTATGTGACCTGCCTGCCCACTGTCCTTCAGCTCGGTATAATTTGTCTAGTAATGCCGTTCATCGGTGTATTACACAATTATTCATGGAGGACCACTAAATTACATTCTTAGAGGTTTAAAAATTACCGACGCGACGATTATTACTTTTGACTAAAATTGCAAAGTAAAATCCCGGGCCAGCTTTAGAAATGACGTCTGTGAGGGATAAGTAGACATTTTGTCGCATAAAATATATTAATTGATTACTATGAGTTGTTCAATGAATCCAGATTGACTAAACGACTGAAAGCAGAGACAAATTGCAATCTATTAACGATTAAACAACTGTTACTGATATCGATGAGACGAAAGATTGATAAACAAATGAGAATGAGCGAGTCAGATAGAAATGTCAAATCAGTTGACCCAAAGATTCTTGGGCGCAATCAGCGTGCGAAGAACAGTATGTTGGTCCTGTCAGTCTCGTTGAGACGGTATTTGAGATAGATTAAATTAGGTCTACCTACATCATCGCTCTGAATAGCAAGCCGAGGCACACTTGACTGTGATGACATTCGTTACTAAGAAGTCGATGGCCTTCTTAACATTGTTATGGCCATATAATGTCCACGTGTCACTGAAATTAATACGTCTAGTAACATCAAACTTTTTTAGCTAGTGTTTTTCTAGAATCTTAAGTTTGATTGAAAAATGGTTTGGATGCTGAAGTCAAAAAGTTAAGTAAAATATTCTGTTTAGTAACTTAATATAATAGGGGTTAAAGTATGATATTGCCGATTATTTTCCCACTTTTTATTTTGTTTATAGCTCTTAAGTATAGTCATATTATTGCGTAATTCTTTTTGTATTGTATCAAAAACTAAATAAAGTAACTTTTGACTAAAAAAAATGCAATACTAGTGCCTAATACTTCAAAGGAAGTCCATACAAAACGGCAATTTCATACTTTAACCCCTAATATTAATGAAACAAAGTCCGGTTAGGAACACCATTTATAAGATTGTTAACTAAATAACGGAAAGACAGATATTGATAACTACATATTTTCGTTGGATTTGTCTCCATCCCAAACTGCAGAATAATTATATTTGAAGTGAATAAATGAATTATGAATTATAAATTATACAAATTCTGGAAAAAAGAGGACTAAAATTAAAATAGATTAAAATGTATTTTCTCATATATTTTTCGTATACTTACCACGTTTGACACAATGTTTACTAATCCAACTATTAAATATCTACTACTTATATTTAACGATTACTTAAAAACCCTCTATGTTTGAGTCTAAATAAACATAAATAATGGAATAAACGATTATAGAACACATATTAATTTACTAGACATGTATTAATTAATCAACCAATGAGGTGATGCAAATGCATTTGTAAAGCTGTCTCCCATTACAGGAACCTTTTAAAGTGCTTTTAAAAAATCAAACATAGATAAATGAATGTTAGTTACACTTAGCGTTTAAAAAATCAAACATAGATAAATGAATGTTAGTGAGACAAAAATAAGATGAGATTTGCTCCCGAAATACCCGTTGTAGTAAGGAGACACATTTTTAGTCGCTCGGTCAGATATGATTTAATGGAGTGGCGAGATGTTCGTTAACATTAATAAATTCAGAGCCCCTACCATGTGTATCAACATTCAGTTTTTTTTTTATTATGTTCTCATTTACTTTCTTGTTAGTATTCAAAGTGCATGTTATTTTATTG
Organism: Anania crocealis; assembly: GCA_949315895.1. NCBI lineage: Eukaryota > Metazoa > Arthropoda > Insecta > Lepidoptera > Crambidae > Anania > Anania crocealis. The sequence goes on from OX438862.1 coordinate 14,607,273, forward strand.
TTACTAATGTAATTGAAACAATAACAAATGTATTCTTGATCTCATAGAGCCCTGATGGTATGACAATGTCAATTTAGGTTGCTGATATATTTTTTAATTCTTTCAAAATAAATAAATCGTGTTGGTAACAATAATATTAATATTGAGTAGGTTACGTCTTCTCTTGGCTGTTTAAAAGTAGCAACTTGAATTTTTCAGATAGTGAGTATAGAAACCTCACAGTACTAGTTTAACTCTCACATGAAAGGCACTTGCGTCTATATCATACTTTATTGCAAAAACAGAACAGCGGTTCAAATAAGTTGTCTGAACTACCTGAGTTATCTAAGCAGACAAATATTCAAATTTTATCCGTCATTCTCGTGTTATAGTGATGGCTTGTGTAAAGTATTTTTCACTTTTAGTGGTAATCCTTGTATGTACAAAGGTTACTCATTAAAACAACTATTAAATGTATCTCATAGATAATTATATTGCTATATAATATGTGTTAGACTTGTAGTACTATAACAATATAGTATTTTAAAACTATCAGCCGATAACACCAAAGAATAAGAAACATAATGTAAACTATCGAGACTATTTAAAAACTAAAAAATTCTAAGCAAAATGTAGTGAAACTCGATTGATTCTCACTCGTGATTTTAATCGTGCGGCTGCCACATGGTAGGGGTCACTCCTTCCTTACCAGACGGTTTTAACTTTCCTTCGGCACTTCGTTAGTCGTGTTTGTATTTATTTAAAGCGTGATAAGTTATCCCGGCGACTGAGGGGGAAAAGGATATGTTCCGACAAAGTCTCAGAATTCATTTGCCATTTCCACGCCTAATCTAGATTGCTTCGAGTAGTGTACTCGCTTGTAGTTCCTGTGAGATCAAATGAACATTTAGACCACTTGTAAAGTTGAATATCTGTCAATGAATACGTTAGTTATGATGATGATCATGCAAATTCTAAGAAACTATTGACAGAGGATATTTTTTTGTTTATTTAATATACCTTTAAAAAAAATTGCGCACCTGTTATGGCTTAAACGGAACATTTAATTTTACAATTAGCATTCTAACCATTTTAACCGACCGGTATTTCAATCAAAGAAGGAAAAAAAATAGGTCCTCCTTAGTTAAGCGCAAACATGTTTTTGTTAGTCCAGTGCTTATCTCGGGGTCCTGGGTTCGAGCTCTGGGACGGGCTACAATAGTCTTGAATATTTTAGATGACCACTCATAGGTACCTAACTATTAATAAGTTGAAAGATTACAAAGATGTTTTTATTGTTTGGTATTTGAAATTTTATTATGAAAAAAATACTATAAATGAAAACTTTGATGCCTATTGTTTGCAATCTTTTTATCTTCAAACTAAAATATTGATAAATATAATTCCTTTAGTAGTTTATTTAAAGTTAAACGACTGATATTTTACATCATTAAATACAGTATCAAGTTTATTTTAATATAAATATACTCGTAAGTCACGCTTTATTATGGAAAATATGCGTCAAGTATTAATACGGAGTCAAAACTGCCGACTGAAGAAAGAAATTGAATTTGTAACCAGAGCCAGCGCTCGTAAAGGAATATTATTATAGGTATTTCCTTTGTTTCTTATAATAATACACAGGGGTAAGGTAAATATTGTACACATAGGGTCGATGCTGACTGGATGCATTTGAGTGTAAAATGTAGGTTTAAAAAAAACAATTGTAGGTTTGTTTATCTTGACATTATTATTGCAGAGGTATTGCAAACTCAAAGTTTGTCATTTACGCTTCATCTACAGACAGTTAATACAGTAAAAGTCTATTCTTTTGTTTAAACAGTAGCCAATACATAGATTAGGGAAAAGTTCTATACAGAAATTAAAAGTAAACTTTTCCATTTATTTGTTATTTTTATTTTTTCTTCGAATTTAATAGAAAGTAAAAACATGTCGACCGTTGATTGGCTCTATTTGATTTGAACTTTGAATGTTTAACGCTTAAGCACTTCATTGGGTACTTCTTTGAGTACCCACCTTTACAATCTGGTTTGTAACGCTAACACAATCGCGCCCGATCGTTTATTGTTTTGTCACGTGAACCCTTGTTTTTGTTTTAATCCCAACATTCTCTCAGTTTACGACGTGATTATTATCTTGATTTAGTTGGCATTGTTAAATTAGGCCTTGTAATGGCGAAAATAAGGGTCTGATTGTCAAACTAAAATACATCATCTACTCTTTTATGTATATTATTAAGAGATAATATGTCAGTCTGTACGAAACTGTTAAGCAGTGAAATGAAGAAGATGTGTTTTAAACAATTTCATTATTATTTTTTTATTCTTGCGTTGTTTGGGCTCATGCTATTCCAACGTTTTGAGATATCGAAATAAGTAAAACTATTCTGTCTCACCAATATTGAGCTTATATAAATACAATTCACCCCAGTGAAATTGAGTTAACACCATGCAAACAGCGTCAGGAGTTAATAAACTAGCAATTTTGTATTAAGTACCTATACATGGTTAACTATAACTCAGTTACTGTTAACAAAATCGAAATAGTAACATCATCTATCTGATCTATGGTTATGGGCAATTGATAATGTTCTCTTTACCGATACCATTTAAATGCTTTTTGCGTTAAGGCCAGTTAAAAGCGCTCCGTAAGCGCCCGCGCCAGAGCGCGACAGGACGGGGCGTGCCAAACCGCCGCCAATTTTTTTAGCTATTTAATCATAGTAATAAAGAATATCATTTAATGGATTTGTCTATAAATATTTATTAGCATTAAATTAGCATACAAATGTCACTTAAATGTCCATAGTTAGGTCATACTATTGAAAAAACATTACAAAAAGGCGAAGGTGTGTTTTTTTTATCGTGCCAAGTAAATTAAATCTTGTAACCGATAACGAATGTGATTAAACTAGATTCTCAAGTAACGCATATACCTAATATATTTTCTCAGACTCTAACCCCCGTATTTATAAAGAAGTAATTACTTATCTTAAGAAAGTCATAACTTAAAGTGTTCATACCTAGTGCTCAAGTGAAAGAAATTGGTCACCATTAATAGTCATATTATTTGGCTGAAAATGCTAACTTTTGGTAGTTATAACTTATAGTAATTTCTTGATTAAAGCTTATAAATTGTCTCTCAAGTAATTACTTGTAGTCAAGTAATTACTTTTACTTGTTTATAAATACGGGGGTAACGCTGTTTTCTATGATGGGATTTATCAGATGGGTTTTAAAAATTCAAAAACGCTACCTCTGAGTACCACCTATCCTTAAGTATAGAGTAGGAATTCTTGATCCCTACTCAAAATGGCCGACACAAAATGTCGCTGGGCATTAATTAGTGCGATTACTCCATCCGTGATTGAGGGTTAGGCGGGCGTGCCTGACCTGTTTGACGGACATTTGCTTTTGTAATTAAAAGTACACATTCACTGCACAAATGGGAATGCGTTCACAGTGACACACCTGCATTATTTAGATTGGTGATTTTAGAACGCTTTTAGTCACCAGGCGTTGTTTAGCCTTTGTAAAATGAAGGGATATCGTATTAGAATTTCAAGCTACGTGTAAAAGTTCTAAAATAAATTTGGTTTGAATAATATTCAACAATCGAAAAATAATTATAAAAGATACTTAAAAATAATTTCTTTTTAGTATTCAGATTGTACAATCAATTCCTAACATAATAAGTTATAACTACTTTCCCCATGAATATTTCTGAAGGTAACGGAAGTGTAGTGGCAAATAAGCGAAGTGTTACTGCTAGATTTTTCACAGAAAGTATCACAGTCTTCTGTTTTTTCTTGTGTCAAGCAGCAAAATTATACGCTCCTGGCGCGACTTGTTTTTATGACTTTACTTACCTTCCGAAGATTATTACCTCTTCCAGGATACAGAAAATTTTGAAAAGTTTATCCTATATTTACCCGAACATGAATTAAAATCGAGATTATTGCTTAGTAAGTCGACTACCGCATCACAACACCGGGTTGCCAAGGATTATTGTCATTTAATGAGATGAAAAAAGTAACTTTCTTCTCTTTAATGGGCGTTATCCCTTACAGAAATCACATTCAAACAGGGAAGGGTAGGGCTAGTAAACAATGTATTTCTAGGAACGATCCAATATGACTGCATCACAAGTAATTTCACTGAGGGGGATATGTTAGGAATTTGCAGAACACCAAAGCTGTATCGAGTGACTTTGGGGTTCCTTTGAAACGGGACGCTGACAGATTTGAGGATGATCAAGAGGACGTTTGGGAGTCGAGTGGATCCTAGAGAACTAGCAGTAAGCGTCTTATTACCGGGTTTAAGGCACCGGTCAAGGGAGTATGTAAATAAATGATAGATTGGTCAAAAGTTTGGAACTCCATATAAATTATCGTCTTTATTTATACAGCAAGGGATAGGTAGATATACATATTTATACATACGATAAAAATATCAGACTATATAATTTTGTCGCAAAATCACGCGTAATAATTCCATTACGTAAGATTCCCTAGCTTTTAGTCTAATGACATGTAAATACAGTACTAATTAGATTTTTGTTAATTGGCTGGATTGGGATTGGCTTATGTTATGCAGAATATACAGCTACCATTCATAATATTACACTACCTACTCCTTTTGTCTCCTCCACTTACCACACCCATTAAATCAGAAGAGTTGGTGATCTTTATTAAGCCGGCACAGTACACTTGTTTTAAGGTTCGGTGTGCTTGAAGCTGTATCACTATTAATGAAATGAACTAGAAGTCGGAGGTTTTATATAAAAAAAATGGGACCACAGTCTGATCTGGAATTCCATCAAAAGTTTAGCTGTTATAAAAATACCTACAATATGTATTTTCATTATAATTGAAGATCAAAATTGACTAGTGAATCGATCTTATAGCGATATCAAAGCTACCAAACTTTGATTTAAATAATAATATAAAAGAAAAAAATATCTTCGTAGAATAAATGTACTTAAACCATTTTCTAAAATCGAAATCTAGAAAACTCTCTAGATAGAGTACAGTACTACTCGTTACTTGTCAAGAGCCCCAGGAATTATACATGTCTATGTAAATAATACTTTAAAGGATTCTTACAAATGTAATCTTATCACATATCGGCAAGCAAAAAATCTTTTGTTAATAGTGTTAATTTTTCCTTTTTTCAATGCTGACACATCCCTATGTTATAAAAACCGTTTTTTAGTCAATTTAGACAGCGCACCTTGAAAAAAAAAACTTTAAAACACTTGCAGTGAGTGACGTAGAAGAACAAAATAACCATTAAATGTTTTGTTTCGCAATTTTTTTATATTTAGACGCAATTGTGTTAACTTAATAACGCAGGATCTTAATTATGTGCGTAACACGACTCCTAGCTACAGATACCCAAATAATTAAACAACTTTTAATTATTTCTACCGGGGTAGATAACTCATTGATTTATTAGTACAAAGCGATGTCTCTTACCACGATAGCGCCGAAATTTATTACATCTGTTGATAAATGTATTATAATTGTTTGTTTCGACGTTTTAATCGTGCTTATAATGCATAAGCGCGTTGTTAAAATGAAATATCGTATTAGGAAATTGACCGTGATTTATAACTGAATTCTCATTGTCTAATTGTATGGCAAGAACAAAATTTTAATAATAAATTGCTAATATATCACAATTTTCTAATGAATTTGATGTATTTGTTTGTTTTCAGAGCATAACTGTTGAGCAAATGAGTGTCACATGTATTAATTTTTAACAAACGAATAAAATAACAGGTTAAGTATGTATGTGTAGTTTTTTAAGGAATTTACTAACTTTAAGGTTTTTTCGTCGATAAATCTAAATATAGCTGTGAAAAGAGAGAAGTTAATCCCTCAACCCCCAGGAGGCACGCGCGTACCGCGATAACAATTGATTTCAATTGTGTCTGGAATAACTCAAGATCGAGGGATTACATAAAAATCCACTAAGTACTAAAAAGAGATACGAGAGAAATATTTTAACAAATATTTGACAATCTGTTAACATGAAACCACATTTTAATATTTTTTGAAAACACCACCTCGGGCAGTCGATATTTTTATTAAAGTATTTTTTTTTTTTTCAATGTTTACTCGTATTTTTGGAAATCAGAAAACGATGGTACCACAAACACCCAGACCCGACCAAAATGTAGAAAAACTCATTTTTTCCACATTGACCCGTCCGAGAATCGAGCCCGGGACCTTGGAGCAGGCGACACCTTGAAAACCGGTGTGTACGCCACTCGTCAAATTATTTCCGAACAATTTTTTGGCACGTAGTAGGAGATAATAGTTTAGTTTTATTTAAATACAGCTTGCATAAAAATATGCTATGTTAGTTAGGAATTAGGAATTTAGGAATTAAATTACATACATACATATACATACATATTATCACGCCTCCTTCCCAACGGGGTAGGCAGAGACCAAGGCTTTCCACTTACTACGATCCTGGCATACATCTTTCGCTTCTTCCACATTCATCAATCTTTTCATGCATGCTCGTCGGTTTAGAGTACTCTTGACCTGACCTTTCTTCAGAACATCCCCGATTTGATCGTGATAAGTTCGTCTAGGCCTTCCTCTTCCAACGTTCCCTTTCACACAATTAAATTAGAAATAATAAAACAACAAATACTACAGCGATTTTCTTAAATTTAGAAACTAATATTAATACATATTACGTTATAAACTTATCTAGTAAAACTAATGAGTACCTAACGCGACATATTTAAGAAATAACAGTTTAGTTTTGTTTAAATACACCTTTAGTGCCTCTAAGAGCTAACCATTCGGTATTACCCGTGAAGTCCGAGGGTAATGTCTTAATGGTGCAAGTTTGTCTCAAACAGCTGTCTGGAGGACACTATTCTTCATTAGAAGATGAGAGCTAAATTATTCTTTAGGTCACTTCGGTGCTATTAAAGTTAATTTAATTCTAACTTCGCTCACTTCTCACGTACTTGCTTCGTGACTTGTCGTTAAGAGTAAATGTTTAGGTTTGATATTACTGTAAAAGTGTAAGATGATATAACTTTACAAGCTTTTGCCCGTAAAACAACGTAGAATTTTTAAATTGAAAATAAATGTTTCCCTATAATTGTACACAGAATTAAAACAGCGTTCGAACTATATCTCGTCTACCAATATTTACACAAAATCATAAAAATTGGACAAGCCGTTTCGAAGAAGTTTGTGATACGAGATCGTGATATATTAGATCACTAACGTATAACTTTAAAACAAATAAAATAATTGTTAACAATGCCTGAATTATTTAATTTTAGAATAAATACTCAATTTAATGCAACGTTTGTACTGATCTAATAAGTAGTTGTGTTTTTAATTATTAACCAACCAATAAATTTTGTTTTACAATTCGCCATGTACTAATAACTACCTTTATTTGTGTTCGGTGTAAATAATTCAAAATTGCAAGCACTAATTTTTGCTGATTTTAATCAGTTAGGTCTGTTGTAAAAACATTAAATTCTATGTCAAACGACTCTATAATAATAACGTATCTACCATATGATCAAAAATAAAGAAAATTTGTAGCAGCCATAATATTATTACTTATTATATCAATTTTTTTTATTGAATGATCTAAAGAACTTTAACGTGGATGCCGTCTCCATCTCGTCCTTATTCTTTGGAACGGCGTGAATATAGTGCAACGTGTCTTAAACAGATGGCGCTACTTGTATGGAATTATGTATCTTTCGCATTCACAATCAAATATAATTGATTCTAAAATGAAACGTAAATCTACATATTACCTGTTTTATTTTAAATATTTTTTATATTAGCTACTTTATGACGAATAGCACCTTAGTCTGCACGTGACCACGAACAATGTAAAGTCAGGATAAACCAAAATAAACGCGAATATTTTTATTACAAAAAAAAACATTAAACTCAAACCACGTTTCAGCTTTAATGTTGTGAAGGCTCTAATTAATTAATTATACAAAGTCAGGTCTCTGTTGCCTAACCCGGGACTAATAATTAGACATTTTTTGGTATACATTCTTTCGGACTAAGTTCAATGTTTTTTTTTAATTATTAATTAATGGCTTGTGAGTATCTGTATGAAAATTATACAAATTTCTCTGAATATTTTACCAAGATTTTTTTTTAAAAACTGTTTTATATTCTATTACCAATGTAAATTGCGGTCCTAATTTCTATTCAAGGACTTTTCATATTTTATTTGAATATTATAACTATTTAGTTATTTAAATAGTTATTTATTATTCTATTTACGGTAGACGGAATCGAAAAAATATATAACAAATTACGTCGCTTCATCATTATTACCAGCGCATATAGTCAATTACTGAACACAAGCCTCTTGGAAAGCAGACTTTGGTCATAATCGCCACGCTTGGCAGGAGGGTTGGTGAATAGGGCTGCCACCCGTACTTTATAATAAAGTATTGTACGTTATTTCAGGAAATTGTACTCTATACTTTACAAGAACAATAAAGTATACGAAAATACTTTATTTCGCATGATTTGATATCTTCGCCATTTTGTAATTTAGGCGTAAGTATTTTTTTCGTTTAACCACATAATTAATCTATTGGTGCTGAACCGATGCCGCCGTAAGCATGTGCAATGAAATGTTTTTTCTGTGATAACTAGCAAATGGCGAGACGAAAGAAACAGCGTTTCTAAATATTATAAAATAGTAATTACTTGTTTTACTTAATATCAAATACAAACTGAATATACTGTGAAATTGCAAATAGCTTATGCAAAAATAAATTGTACTTTATTTTGATTCCATATACTTTTATTTTCTTACCTCTACAAACCAATGTAATTTAACTGCTTTAAAAAAAGGTGGCAACCCTATTGGTGACCGCACTTTGGCCAATAAAGGAAGTAAGACGCTGCTGCACATCATCTTTTGGCAATTCTGCTACAGTCACCTCTTTCGATGCCCAAAGTAAGAGGAGAGGTGGTGATATTTTTTTAATATACCCAGGCTTTTGGCAGACAGCCTTCTCAGCTCCAATAAACGGTTTGAAGATTGCGGAAGGCGCTCAGCCCAAAGCGGTACAGCCCAAGTAACAATGAATTGGAATTTGGGATATGTCCAGCTGTGAATATGCGATCTATTCCTTTCTAATACCAAAAACTAATAACAATGGGATTTGTTTATGTCGTAATTAAGTTACTATTCCGAAAAAATACCAAATTTAAAAAAAAACATATCGTACCTATATTGGAACTCATGTTATTCGTCCGGAATAGAAAATTCATGACAATTACAAACACTGGTATTAGTTTTTGGTATTAGAAAGGAATAGATCGAATATGCGTGGGTGCGAATATGATGACGATGATTATGAGCCACTTTGTATCTGTGTTAACTTCATTGTTAATTTAATCAACGCAATTATTATAATATAGGAATATAAATATTTTTTTTAAAGTATAAACCTCTATCTTCCAGAGTACGCAATTATGTAATTTTATGATGTTATTCTTCCGGATTATCGCGTATAACATCGACATATACAACAAACTATATGTGTTGACATAAACTATATTTATTAATCTAAAACGCATTTTTAAAATCCTAACTGAACGTTTGAGGTAAATTTTATATAACAAGTTCTATGAGTTTGAATGCAATTTATTTATTTACCGATGAACAATGGTAAACAAGCTTTACAGCGTAGCATCATAGTTGCCAACTTCTTTAACATCTATTTTTAGTTTTAACTAATCAAATAATTTACAAAGCATATAATTATTAGGTTATACTGCCTATTAAATCATAAAAGCAAATATTATAAATCTAATATCGAAATGTTGGAAAAAATCGTGATTTTGAAAATATATTACATTTGCATTACTCAATTTAAATATTTGATAGGATGTAATTTATTGATAGTTGCCGCTATAATGGCTTTTCGATTGAGGTTACATATTGAGTATTCATTTTGATTAGTAGCAATTAAACTTATGACATAGGCAATTTAGTCATCATTATTGGGAAAAACATGAATGTTTCGTATAGGTTCAGTTATTAACTTCTTTCGATATGAATGATTTACTGGTGAGACGATCAGGAAATTAAATATATATATTTATATGTAATTTGCTTCGCGTATTAGTTTGTTGTTATGATCGAACGTGTTGTTGTTTTGTTAGTTATGGCCTTGACGTAGACACATAATTTGTTATTTATTATTTTGATATAACTTGATAATTAGAATCAACTCTAAAACTAAACTTTTAAAACCATAAAAATAAATACATAAAACTAATTAACCACTTAATAAATTGAATTTATTTGATTCGTAGGCACAAATTACCAATATCGTGACAGCTGATTATCTGACTTTTAAAACAAGCTGCTTTTTTATTGTATGAGGATATTATGCTCTAAACCATTTTTTTTTTAAGTTTGATCCCTTTTTAAAATTGTTGACTTTCGTTTACCCTATCAATATAAAAATAAAAAATGGACCAAAATAATAAACAGATAACTACAACTGCACACTATACAAACAATAATAATCAAGCGCACCCAATCAAAAACCTCAAGCAAGTCAAGATAAAAAAAAATGTGTTAACACTGTTTATTTTTAAATCTGTTTTGACAGCCAACATAAAAGATTTTTTTGTATCTTATCCGTTTTATCCTCTCACAAAGCCATTTAAAAACCGCTAACTAGAACGAAACATGTATCATAACGTTACGTTACCCTTTTATACGTAACATGTTTCGCACCGATACCACATTAAAGAATCTATTCTCCGAAATTCGTTTCGAGCTATATAAATTAGCAACGCGTTACCGCAAAAAAGGCTTGAGCAAACATAATGGCCGACAAAGGTGGTCCGAGTATAGTATTTTCAACAGGGCTGTCAAATATTTTTATAATACCATTATTTGATCACAAATTTATTACAGAACAAGGCAGCACTGAGAAATTATATTTTTTGATCATTGGTCTAGTGGTTTATCTCATCATTCATTCGGGTCATTTATCTCGGGTTTGATACCCGGGTTTGGCAAAAAAACGTTTTGAATTTTCGAACATCGCTCGGGTTTGCGATCATCGACCCGCATTTGGCAAAAGTATTAATGCCTCTATGGTAACTTGAATTCTTAGACTACTTACTTAACTGTACGGTTAAGAAGAAGCCTAAGATGGAGGCAGCTTACCCAGAGGTGCTGGTTCTCCCACACACCAGCGGAACACAGAAAAACTGTTTGGCGCTGGACTCCGGCAGGAGGGTGGTAGCATCCAGGCGGCCTCTTACGAAGCCTACCAGCGCAGAGGGATCTGTTAGCCGTCATCATTGGTTGGAAAATCAAAGATGCCGTTGCCCAGGGTGGACCACTAGGAGGTAGATCCCACCACCTCGATACTATAGGCCGTTACTTACATTAATACTTTATACATTTTTTAAATTAAAATAATTTCCACAACTACTTTTTTATTATTTGATACTATTGCGGAATATTGACACACGGGTGTACATAATTTTTGTGATACCCCTAATCACAGGTCCCTAGATATTGAATTAGAAGATCCATGACTAACGAGCCGTGATGCGTGCATTCTTGCGGTCGACATATCGCTCCTCATAAAGTCGATTGTAAATCCGCATCCGGATAGTTCACGGGTCATAGAGTAGAAAACTGCAGATGTGTACTTTGATACATTGTTTTCTTTGGCTCCTATTTTCGTCCCCAAAATAAATAATGAAACATGATAAATAGATAACGGTGCCTACAAATAATCTATTCAAATAATAACCTTTAAAAATTCAAAGATTAGATTTAAAGCTGACCAGCATCAAGCTTCAGTTTAATATGATTTATTCTTATTCGATGGATGACAATCGTCGTTTAGTGTTGGTTTGGCACCAAACTAAAATGAGTTAATAATAAAAAAACAACATACGAGTATTATTTGCACCTTGTATCGTCCAGCCTCGTTTGGCAGGCAGGTTGGCTAATGGTAGAGAGTATATCATACTCAGGCAGTAATCCTTTAGTCGCCTTTTACGACACTCCACGCCCCGTTGGTCTAGCAGATTAAATGCCCACGGGCCAAGGTCCCGGGTTCGATCCCTGGGTCGGGCAACAAAAAGTTTCGAATTTTCGAACATTGCTCGGGTTTGTGAATACAAAGCCGCATTTGGCAAGCGTGGTGATTATACCAGTACCTATCATTGCTGTGGTAACCTAAATTCAATAATGGAGGCCTTTTCTATGCAGTGGGATGATTATAGGCTGTTACTTACTTTACGACACCTAAATGGTAAAAGAAGGGGTGGTACCTATTATTCTTTGACCACAGTACAAAAATCGTTTTATTGCTTATAATGATGTAACTTTAAAATCTACCAAATTAATCCGTGACGTCATGATAGTGTAAGGTAATGACATGGTATATTCTCAATCTAATAGACAACAAAATCTAAAATATTGTTCTGTAAAAAATTGCTCTTCTTTGTCTTGTACTTATAATCTTTGCCATGTGAGTCAGAATAATTAGGCACGTCCGAAACTGGGATTGCGACAGAAAGTGTAAAACTTTACGATCGCCTGCGGTCGCAGAGAGGTGTCAAAACTCACGCAGTTTATTGATATTAATGTTACGTTTCACAGCATTCTCATCACGTCTCAACCTACCAATACAACATCTTTGAATAGTTGAGAGTTGTTAACTGTTTTTTATAGAATAGTTAGGAAATGTGGGACCAATAATGTCGTATTTAAATTCATTTATTGGATTGCATAGTTAATGATGTGCCATAGTGACAGAAAAAAATTGAACTTACAATAAGAATAACATTGTGACAGTCAATTGTTCCGGCCTTTTGGAATTTCGACGTTTTGCTGCGTGGGCTTTTATGTCTAGGTCCTCGCTTTGCAGAGTCCTGTGGCCAGTATGTACTCATATGGACACTAGCCCAAATCATCACATGGTGTTGATAATGGCCGGATTGTGCACTTATTATGCTCAATCGTGGCATAACTTAACTTTGATAATCAGTTATCACTTCTTAATACTGATGCCTCTTAACAATATCAAATCAGCATTATATATTTCTTTAAATAGTTAGTAAGATGAAAAGGCACTTAATTCTCACTGGCTCATTATGACTGGAAGCATGTTTATTTAGTCCACAAAATAAGCAGTACCTATGCCTTCAAATTAAGAGTAATATTTGAAAGATAACTAATTCGTTTACTGTAAGTATTCAGAAACTTGTATAATAAGCAATACATGTTCATAAGCAAAATGGAGCGGGCATAAAAAAGCAAGAGGTCACGAATTCAAATCAAATTTGTTGCCCATTCTAAAGAAATGAAAGATTTTCTCTAAACGGTTACAAATTGTGTAAATAATAAAAATGATAACTGCGCTTTAACCGGCCGAGATGGCACGATAAAATAAATTACTGCCTTTAAAAGTTATAAAACAGTAAGTCGCTTACAAAACATTAAGGTGTGTTTTGTTGTCGATAAAGATATTATAAAATCCAGTAAGTTTGTTATTACGGCGTCATTAAGATAACGCTTATCATATAAATGTTTGTTTAGTAAAAATATTTACCAAAAGAAGCTTATGGAAAGAAAGGTATTTAAAAGATAAAGTATAAGATTACGTCCGATTCAACCCACATTCGGTAGTGTGTTGTGAATTTTAAGTAATTCATAGTTAAATGGTTATCTTAATGGAAGAGAGAAGTCAATTATTTTGTAAGGTAGTTCATTCGAAGTGGATACTTATGGATAAGAAGTGAGCAAGAGAACTCATGACTCTTGAACGTGTGCGAGCACAAAAATCGTGCACAGTAAGAATCACACTGTAAAAAAAAGTGTTTTAAACGTTTACTTATTAACTATTATAATGATTCGCACGACCATTTAGATCAGTGGTAGTGGACGCTGCTTCTGAGCCATGTGTCGCGGGATCGATCCCCGCACAGTACAAATACCTATTTTTTATTTTATTTATTATTTGTGTGCATGAACATGTCTGTTTGTACTGGTTTGAGTTCTGTGTATTTTAGTAGGTATATACTTACAAAAAAATATATATGTAAGTTTATTTTTAATAAATTATAGTAAAGTAATATGTTTTTAGCTTATGGTCGATTTGGAAACTTTATTATTTAGGAATTTATATTGTGTTACTGGTGTTTTACAATTCATGTTATGTTGAGTTTTATTCTATTATTATAAAATAATTTTCCTACACAATACCAAACAAGCGTCACTTAAATTTAAACTCATTTCGTTATAAAATTAGCTCAAATCTTGCGTCTGTTTCCATGCTCCTAAGTGTAAATCTTAAGAAATGGAGCATGTTTGTGTCGTAATGTCAGGTCCAAGTTTGAAGTGTAAGTTCAATATTTGCAAGCTTAAGGCGTGGGTTGGTACTAAATGATCTTAAACAAGGCCTTCCAGTCAACACTGTTACTTCAGCAGCTATCATTAGAAATTGAGATTTTATTGCTGCAAAAACAAATGTTAAAATTTTTGCAAGGCAAATGTTTGAAGATCCTAAGACATCTCTTGGTATGTTTGATTCAAGCTTAAGTCAATTTTCAATTCAGATATCAAGCAAGTGTATTAAATGATAACAACAAGTGTATTAAATTGACTGGTGATGCATTGATGTTACTTACTGCATTTTCTAATGCTAGATTGCTGGACCCATTTGCAATAGCTTCCAGATTTGATATTGTCACATTTCCTTAGTCCTCACTTTGGGTCAGTAGTTACATTTATGACGTAGGTATGCTATATAACAAAATAATAATATTGCTTGTCACAACAGCTTTTTTATAAATCCGTATGTACCATTATTGTGATTGTTGTATACAAAGTTTTTAAATAGTGTATATAGACTTATATCATTAGAAATAGGTGTAAGCACAAAGATTATCTGAGGTAGCTGAGCAGGAGACAAATCCAACTTTAGGCAGTTGGTTAAATAACAGATTCCATTTCGTCCAGACCGGAATCGTCGTCAACCTGCCTTAATAGTAGTTTATTCCCGGACCTCCTTACATAAATAGTTGTCATCCTATAATTTTAACCATGATTTTCAAATTGTTTTTTAGAAGTATTTCCTTGCCGTGAGTATGCATATAGTTATTTTTTAAGTAAACAATTCAGTACCTAGCTGCAAAACAATTTCTTACTATTACATCTGGTTAGTGTCCTAAAATTGGAAAACTTCTAACAGTATTGACTCCAATCTTTTATTCCCTAAGGCCATACAGTATCCGTATAAATCTCAGTGCTTATTAAATTTACCCCGACCCTTCAGTGTTGAGTTGAGTCAATCTTTCAATGATTTTATGGGTCCACCTTTATATCAAAAATATTGTCTGACCATCGCGTGTTCTTGTTATCTCCTACTAATACATATTATAGAGCTGAAGAGTTTGTTTGTTCGAACGCGCTAATCTCAGGAAGTACTGGTTCGAATTGAATAATTAAAATTAAAAAAAAACACGCTGCAACTAATAGGAGCGAAGCATCAGTGAAAAATGTTGCAAAAATAATCGCGATTATGGGCAACAGCTAGTTGTAGATATTCTTTCAACCGAAGGTTAAAATTTAAGTTATTCGACGATTCTCAATTCAAATTTATGTGAAAACATATTATTTTAAAACGATGCTTTGTTTTGTTTCATTAGAATTTCTTAACTCAATTGAACTAAGATTTTAATTTGAGAAGAACACGAAAACTTAAAACTTGGGTATCAACTCTTAAGAATAATTATTAACATTAATTGATTAACATGAGATAAAAACTAACAGTACTTAATTAACGGCGGTCATGCGCCATTAAAAATTGTGTTTAATTTAATGCTTTTTCTATGTGTTTTTTTTTATGTTAAAGCCTTTTTTACTTCAAAAAAATTGTATTTGTCATTCTTTATATATAAAAGAGTAAAAAAGAACTAGCTATATGTATGGTTTTGATCAAGAGACATCAAATTACAATGACTGGATATTAGTCTGAAATCAAAGTTTAAAAGCCCATTTATTTTTTAAACTGGCAGACGTAAAAGCTTAATGTCTAATAAAGATATCAATTTTCCTACTAACAAGTAGGTAAACATTTAATAGCTACAATGACATCCTTCATCCCATAAAGGATCATCTAATATCCTTACAAATGGTCCCTAAGCCCTCACTTTCAAGAGAATAGTGATCCCAAGATAAGGTCCTATTCAGGGCAACTATCAATCATAGTTTAGCGGTTTTATATCAATATCCAGAAGTTGCAGACTCACGACTTTCAGCAAAACAGTCATCCTCTTAGTTACAGTAGACCTTATTGCATTGATTTAAGAGTAGTATATTTGAACATCATCCGAAGACTGTATTAAAAGAAGGCGTCTTAATGTTAAAATTCTTAGATATTTTTTATTATGAAGAAAGTTTGCTGGTATGTAAGATGTTATAATTGACTACTTTTGATAACTTTTGCATAAGATTATATATTTTCATTTAGTAAATATGCATCACATACCTACAATTGATCTACACGATAAGAGTATGGTAAGTATTTGTCATTACCAATATTTTCTTCTAGTACACATTCAAATTCTGTTGATTCCAAACTAGATGATTGAGTTGCAAAAGGTATTTTAGAACTAGACTAGAGTCAATAAAGTTGACTTCAATATTTAAAGAAATGTGGACCACTTTACTATCGAGTAATGACGTTGTTTTGACCCCACAGTGAGTAACTATTTTTAGCATTTTTTTTATGTGAAAATTAGAAACAACGAAAGTTCCATAAACAACGAAAGTTCCATAAACACTCTGGGTGTTATGGAACTTTCGTTCGAACAAACGTTAAGTGGCGTATAGACAATAATAAAAACATGTAGGTAACTTTCAATACTAGGGCCTTTTTAAATTTATATTACCTAAAGACTCAGCTCAAAACGCCTTTTATTACTTTATGTAAGTACTAACTCTATAAATAGTATTTTAGATTTATAATATTTCTAAAACATTTGAAAGGCTTCTATTAAATTTCATCGTGCACGTTCACAATACTGCGAATCACAAAGACTCGATCCGTATCGTCTTGAGTATTTGATGAAATCGCACAGATCCAGTATAATGCTGTTTAATTAAGCTTCACAATCAGCAGCAGTTACCAAAGGAACGCCCCAAACGTGGAATAAATTCTTGAGGGGCTAGAATCAGTTCTACAACGACCCTAGTGATGTCTGTCTACGGTATTCTTGCATGTGCATCGAACAAATTAGCTCCTACGTCATCGGTAGTAAAGACTTACATAGCTGCGTGTCAAAGTTAGTTTGGTTATTCGTTTCGTGGGGTTGACATCGAACGTTTAATTTTCTTTTAATCCCAAATTTCCTCGATCTTTATCATTAGGGGGTTGCCGCGTAACGAATTAAACGTATTGCATTGGTGTCGCAAATGAGCCTATTTCATCTCTCCTGAGATGTCTTATGGGCGGGGGCACGTGATTGTTTGGGTTTTCGCCTTGCTGGTCTGTTATTGGCATCCAAAATTGCAGTCCGAGAGGGAATATCCCCATATTTTGGGGAAATACAATTCATTTTGGTGGACTTAATAAATTGAAAATTGGATTTGATTTCTACGCGTAACGTCATGAAATTATATCATTACGATTATTATTTTGATCTTTTTCCAATCTTGTGAGCTTGGAGCGACCTGTTGGATATTATTAGGCCAACTTATACGTATACATGTATAAACTAAAGTCGTGATGACTCAAGAAAGACTGAACCAATATTATTATTTTTGGATTTGACTTCGTCCGGAATAGGATAATAAGTGTTAAAAAAGCGCTCTTCTGCCACCTGCCTTTAAAGGTAATATTTATCCCCGTACGTACTACATAAGAATATAAGTACAAATGCTTAATGCTGTATAAAATTGTCTTTTGTACTTTTATTGTACAGTGTTACATTTGTGTGCTTTCTTCTTATTGTGCGTTAAGTTACTGATGAGTACCTAATCATAAATATGTCTAGGTACTCATCAGTAAGTTGTTTTGTGCCTCTTCTGATGCAAAGAGAATAAATGTCTTTTGATGTAATACTTTGGTTTATACCTGACTTCCGTTTTCAGATACAAAACTTAACTCTCTAAAAAGACTATAACATATCTAAGCAAAAGTACTTCAAAGGCAACTGTATGAAGATGTTAAACTATACAATGCTTTCAGTGAGTAGAGCGTTTTCAAAGAACTGCTAAGACAAACTGCAGCCACGGATTTACGATTTGCGAACAAAAGCCAAACAATCCATTGTCTATCGATTGTAGCCCCGAGTGCAGTTTGTCGTCAAAGGTCTTAAGTTGCTCTTTTCAGATCCTGTACTATGTGTTACCTATTATCACTTGATTTATTAATGCTGGGATGACCAATCTCAAAAAGTAAATCGTATTTATTTGGTAACGGATCCGCTAGCAAACTATTGGTTTCAAAACTTTTCATACCATTTTATTAATTTAATAACCTAAAAAAAAATAAAGGGTAACTTCTAGAAACAATTATTTTATGTCTTATATTCAACATATTTTATACATAAATATGTAAAAAATCTTTCATAATTTTAGTTCTGCATAATAAAATTTCAACTTGTTTACTGGTAATACCTAAAACACAACGGTACAAAATAATTACACAAAAATATGTATAATACGAGTACGTAGGTAAGTTTGCAGCAATTTTTGATAAACATTAATAAGTTTTGGTTTTTTTACATAAAAAGTTAGGTAGTCAAAACTTTGAAAATGAAAGAGATACTTCTATTTGCAGTGTGGTTTCATCTCGAAATCTCTTGAAGATAAGTAAAAAGTTACATCCTCCGCAAAGAAACGGCAAAATGAAATGTATTCAGAAAAGATTAGCTAGTAGATGCATTTTTATTTTTATTTCGCAAATGGACTATGTCTGAGCCACACAAAGTATTAAGGTTTAAAATAAGATCACGTTCAACGTGTACATGAATAGTCTTGGAAAGTTCTTTGGTTTACAAACATCTTGTGAGGTCTCCCGGTACGTGGTATAGCACGTACTATGCATGTATGTTTTACATTATTTCGAAACATTTCAAGAGGGAGAGAGTTCCGTTTAACCCTATACATACATCTGTACAGGATGACTTTATCGTCATCTTAATTTTTTTTATAAGTGTTCAGTATTGTATTTATTGTATTGAGATGAGCATCGCGTAAAAAATAATATGTTCGGTCATCCTGGTGTACTGGTGCATCCATGATATTAGTTCAGTAATATGTCAAACAACTCTAATTGGCCGTCTTATAATTGGACACGGTTTGAACGTTGTTTTATTTTTTGTAATAACACCGCTGTAGTTTAAATAAGAATGGTTGCAGAACGTTGCGCAAAGTTGCAACATTTAATAAAAACTAGAAGCTTTGGGAAAAATTTACGCAAATTACTGCCATTGCTGGAATCAGTTTCTGATATCAAATTTGTAGATTAGTGCTCGGCTAATTAATAAAGGTTTATGAAATTCTTTGACGAATATTTGTACATTTGATTTTATGTCTACTAATACGAGTAGGTACATGTTTACATATCTATCTTTTGGGTTCACATTAACGATTTTTTCGTAGAGCGAAAACCAATAGTAAGGTTTGTAACTCTATTGAATGTGTCCCTTAGAGCTTGCGATGTGTTCTTTACCTCACCCTAACCGTTTACTAATACTAAGAATACTTTCAGTAACAACTGTTGTACTCGTGTTTAAGTTTCTCCGTATGTCTTAGCTAAGTTATCATAGACAATTGAAATGTTTTAAAGTCTTTTAGGTACCGTTTAGCGAATTAAATTATTCTTAGATGTAGATCTAAGATCTTGTTCTTACTTTTAAGATATTGAAAAGTAACATTTGAAAATGACACAAACTTTCAATTGTACATTAATTTTTGCTTAGATTCCTTTAAAAGTAATACATTTTATTACATACAAAAAATATTACATGCATGACTCTTATAACCTCATTGTTGCTACACAAAATCAGCAGTGACCACTGTCTGTGTATCCCAATCTAATCGTCAAGCAATCAAAGACAATAAATATTTCATCATATAAAAATAAGTCATCACTTGACCACAGCAGTCTCGTGTTGGACATGTGCCTCTTCAAAAAGAAACGTTTAGCCATAATCGTTACGCTAAGCAGGGGAGTTGATGATCACAATAGTTTATTATCAACATTTCTTGAAGTAACAGAAGTTCATTTCGTATTATAGCCTCTTGACACTCGACATTTGCAAACATTTGCTATAAGTAGAATGTATAGATCAATAACTACCTAATTAAATCCCAAAAAATTTTTTTTTTAAAGTTAAACAAATAAATGCTAGCAAAGAAAAAGAAAATAACATTTAAAACTAAATACGAATGTCAGAAATTAGTTAAGTGAATAATTCCTATATAGTCTTGGCATCACATCTTCGTCATACATATCATTAAAAATACAAAGTTTTTAATAAAAACACTAAATATAATTAACAATGCAATTTAATAACTTCAAAAAATGATTTGCGTGCTAACCCACTTTACGCAATATACATATAAAGAAAAAATATAATTTTACTTTCACTGGTTTCATAAACAGACTCCCTTTGATCCTACATTGCGTGATTGTTAGAAAAATATGTAAAGAGTATGCATACAAAATATTCGTATTATATTTTGACTACTCCTTTTATTACTCGCACATAAAATATATTTGAAGTCGTTTCGTCGTTCCTTTAATAATATAAAAGGCCCAATTTGGGTAGAAGATAAAATGTATCCAGTTCGTGTTTTTCGCCTAATATAACCATTTTGTAAACGAGTATCAGCGCTTCTCTCAATCTCTGTTCATCCTTGAATATTATTATATTATCTTACTAATTTCAGTCAATTTTGTGTGTTTATAATTTAATTTCTTGAATATTCCAATACCCTGCTAAAATTACAACTAGGTTTACACTAAGCACAATTTTAAGATTTTAACTGCTATGGATCTTGGCAATAAAATTTGGTATTTTTTTTTTGTATTTTAGAAATTATTAAGAAATTAAAGAAAATATTACAGTTTCGTAAGTAAGTTACTGACTTCCAGTTAGTCCCACGTGACCAGGGTTAATACAAATAAATTGGGAAACCATTACAAAAATATTGAAATATAAGCTTATGGCAATTAATTCGCGTAGAAAGTCAAGAGTTTCGCTAGATTACTGACATTAAAATGGGTATCTTAAGCGTAAATAATTGTAAATATAGATAACTCTAAGGAAAGATGCATGTGAAATGCGCATATCGCGGCCTGTTATCTGTGCCAACGTCCCGGCCAAAGCTGTAAGAAAACAGTATGTTCTTAATGTAGGCTAAGCTAAATTAGTACCTACCGAAGCGAAAATCTTGGTCACAGTGTAAATGCCCTTCTATTCTTTTTTTTCGGTCTATCTTTATGTATTCTAATGAGCAAGGAAATCATTTATAGGGGTGTGTTTAAAGATTGTAACATTTTTTTTTTGGAAATCTGCAAAAAATCTGTAACCAATGTTTAGCTTAGAGCATTTTACAACTTACTTAAACAAAATAACTCAATATTTTTCATGTTCTTGTAATCGTATGATAATCCTTTAATTTCAATAATGTCTAATGTCAACAAGCATTATCACGATATCCTAAAAGTAATGTATGATGTCGTTCGTGATACGTACGTCATCACTTACTTACGATCAAACTACAAATTTTGTATTTGTGTAGGTATGTTTGCTTGCAATAGCTATACTATAACCATGGTAAACAAGTCTATATGTATAACAGAGATGGATATTGGTTGGCCAATATGATCCAAATTGTCTAGAATTGACAACACCACATGCTCAATCTGTCTGAAGATTTAGAACATAAATTGAACTGGTTGTTTTATTTGATATGTACCGACCAAACGGCGTCGTGTGGGCTTGCATAAATATTTACGGTTCCGGATCACTGGCTTAGATGATTGCATTAAATGTGCATACAAAATACGTAGAAACTGTGCGGAACGAAACCGATAGGAGGATCTCGAATCTGTTTAGAACGTAATTGCAAGAATAAAATAATGAATTGATTGATATAATATATATAAACTTGAAAAATTTTGTCTCAGGCGGGACTCGAACCCGCATCTCCTCGCATGCCGGGCGGGTAAAGTATATAAATAGCTGTTTCATCTTAACTGACTGTCAAACATCTGCAAAGATGTTTCTTTCGGGTGTTAAGGGTGCAAACTCCTAACATTTGATGAAACAACGCTGGCTTACAGCGTAAGAATATGCTTGAAAAATTCGCGACATGTCGCAGTATCTCGGTGGCCTAATGGTATGGCGCCCGCCCGGCATGCGAGGAGATGCGGGTTCGAGTCCCGCCTGAGACAAAATTTTTCAAGTTTATATACTGATATTATAAGGGCAATTAAGTTGCTAAAGTATCAAATAAAGTGATATAATATAATTAAAAAAGCGACAGAGAGAATGTGCTATGTTTGTCATAGAGGGACTCTAGTGAGGTAACTCCAATGAATAAGTTTTATATGTTAACATTACGTACATTGTTCTGTTTGTCTAAACATGTTTTGTATAAATCAAAAAAAGTGAAGTTGCACAACCACTCATACGAAAATATGTAGCAATTTTCATAGTCAAAATAAGTAAGTAAAGTAAAGTAACAGCCTATAATCATCCCACTGCAGGGAAAAGGCCTCCATCATTGAATTAAAGTTACCACTGCAATGATGGGAACTGGCATAATCACCACGCTTGCCAAATGCGGGTTGGTGATCACAAACCCGAGCAACGTTCGAAAATTCGTAACTTTTCGTTGCCCGACCCGGGGATCGAACCTGGGACCCCGAGATCTTGGCTCGGTATTTAAACCACTAGACCAAGGGGCGTTAAGTCAAAAAGTAAGGCCAAAATAAGTGCCTCAATGCAATTACTCGAATTATTCTAAAAAAAATATCTATCTTAGTGGCTAGCATTGATGATATTTGTATTAACTGTGTAAACATGATAAAGGATTCCTTGTACTAATTTCTTAGCGATACTTCTTAACCTTTCAGCGGTCGCACCCTTGCGCCGAGTACAAGCAGTCGCGCGCGGTCTGCAATGGGGGCTATCGCTAGTGAATTTGCCACTAGAGGCGCTAGTGTCGCGTGAGGTCCAATATCATTCACTTTGTACTGGTTTTAGCGGAATTTGTTGCATAAATTATAATTTCTTTAATTTACCTGCTGGAAAGTGATCTCCTTCGTAAAATATCGCAAATATGGATTATTTGGCGATTAATGTGAACGCTTTAAAAGCGGAATTAAGAAAAGGCGCTAAAATAAGCGGCCTCTAGATCAACAATTTCAGAAGTTAGTTTGTTGATATCAAGATAGTTATTTATAAACTATATAACCTTAATTAGATTCAAGATATAACACTTTGTTTCGGTGCCAATCGCCTTTGACAGCTATAACTCCGGACCTCAGTCTACAGTGGCGCCAACTGGTGAGCAAAGAAACAGTAGTCCCCATTCCGCAATTTTAAGTGTCTTTTTTGGGAAAACAAATGAATATTTAGACTTATTGTGTAGCTCATGATTAGAAACATGTCTTATATAATGTAAAATAAAGTAAACACAACTGTAGCCGATGTGAGGTTCAGGAGGATACGTAGTAGCGTCGCCGCCAAACGAAAGACTGCTTTTGCTTAAGCGCGTTTATTAGAGTACAAACCAATTGCAGACAGTATTAGACTTATATAATAGTGGACCGGCTCTAAGTTGCACTAGCGTGCAAGCAATAGTCCAGTGCCGCGTAAGTAATGTGTTTCCTTAAAGACTCCGAAAGTTCCAATAGCTTGGAAGCGTTCAGAGTGCAGTAGGCGAGATTACTTGACTTCATACAAATCGAATTCCCTATTTAAAGAAATCGGGGCGTCGATGTCCTTGCGCGAGTCAACTGACTACCGGCGCCATCTATTATTGAGACCCGAAACTAAAGGTCGGTATTAAATGAAATCGGGGCGTCCAAGTTCTTGCACGATTCAAGTGACTACCAGCGCCATCTAGTATCTAGTGAAACTAACATATGAGAATTCATGAGTGTTACACAACTTATTTTTTCATTATTTTTTTTATTTGTGATTAATAATGCAAAGGTCTATGAAAACTGGTAATTTTTGTCCTTGGGTGAAAATCACCGTTATAAATCAACAAAAACAAAACAAAATTAAATTATCTTTTTTACTACTAGTAACTTTAAAAAAAATACTATAATATAAAAATAGAAAATAATTACAAGTTACAAAGAGCATGAAATATTTACCCCGGTTTCGCTTTAATCGCTCTGGAACACAATCGGTCGCGCGCGGATTCTGAGACCGCAAACACAAAAATGACAGCACGTGTGCATGCGACTAAAGTCACAGGGCTATTGACGGGTGTTTACTCACCCCTCCCGTGGATATCACGGACGCGCAAGCGTCTATTCCTTACAGTTTTTGTAAGACTAAAATAAGAACGTTGCGGACTCAGAGACCGCGTGCGACCCGTGGAAGGTTAATACTAAAATAATTATATAGGTATTCATAATCATCTCAAACGGTCTCTACAAGTGTAGACATAAACCGCCTAACGCTTACTTTTCAGATTTATTTATACGTGTATGGTGAGTTTGATGGTGTAACGTAAACCTCTCATTTGTTTTTGTCAATTGTTATTATTAGGTAATTTAAGTCAGTTTTGAAAGTAACGATGTTTAAAACACTGGAGGTATTACACATTCAAACACTAAATGCAAAACACAATTGTTGTAGGGTAGGTATCATTTGTTTTTATAATTCATAAAAAAATGATGAGAAAAATGATTTTCAAATTCTAAGAATGCTGACTTCTACTTTATAGGAACTTTGATCTAGTGTAACATTATTCTAGAAAGGTTATCATATGCACCGTGCTTAAACCACCTGGAAAGCGAAGCCCTCGTTACCTCGACCATTATGTATAACATCATGGCAGTGTTATTTGTTTTAAGTTTTTTTTATAAATTAAATATTTTATTTTGATTCAGACTTTTAATTTTGTAACCCGCTGTGACGCATTACGCAGACGTATTATTTTGCTGCGGCGGAGTCTCGGTTGAATGGATCTTACACAGCTACATCTGCGCGCGTCACAGCGTGTATTTATTATTATTATTTTAAGAAATATTGGTAAAAAAAATAAAAAAAAACACTGCCAAGATGTTTTACATAAGTGTTACATAACGTGAGCTTCGTTTTACAGGTGGTTAAAAACGCACCGTGTATAATTATAAAAAATATTTTTTTAAGTTAACTTGGCAGAATGGAAAATATTTCAAGACTTTATTTACGAACGTACTTACAAATGAATTCTGCTTAGTAATTAAAATATAGTTATGCAAATATCAAAATGAGTTCTGAAGGCTTACGAGAATGTTGATTGCTCGTCCACTTACGAGTCCACGGTCCATTTGATCTATGATGCTTTGCTCTAAACATATCACATACCCTTGATTAACCAATTTAAAATGAACCCTAGCTTTCTAGAACTAAGTTACGTACTAAATATTCAAGTAAAATGGTTAACGTTTATATTAATTAAGAGATATTTCATCTGGTGACGCCGGCGCCGTCTCTTGAATGCTGAGACAAACAAATATCAAAAGAGCTATTTTTGGGTTAAAAATTCTTCAGCGTTTTATTGGTTTAAATTTCTGACTTGCCAAGGCTACACAAGTACCAAAGATCATTTTGGTGTGAACCATTATTAGCGTTATTATTTGAGATTAGCTCCTCAATAAAGATATCTCAAACAGAACCACAATCACAAAGTTTTAAATACAAGAAACATGAATCTTTGTGAATCTGGAAATGAAAAGGCCAACTTACTTAGTTCTTTAACTCGCAGAACTGAGAAACACTAAAGAAATAAATATTTTTCGAGGAGACCAAAATATACTGAAAAACATGACTGATTAAGATTTTAAATATGAATAAAAGTGTCATCATCAAGGCACATTATTCCCTTGCTGTCTAAAAGAAGACATTGCCATAACCACCACGATACAGATCCGGGTTGGCGATCGCAGGCTGATCTATTGGCGAATTGAACACGCTGCTGCCTGTCATTTTCTGTTAAATTACTCTTCTTATTTTTACAACACCCATAAGACAAAAGGGGTGATGGTAATATATTTCAGACCAAGTCAGTGCAGAAAAGATAATCATCAAAAAAAATGTTTAGCTTGATGCGTTTCTCTATAGGGTAAACTGTAAACGGATTTTAAATGTGTCCAAACTCATACAGTAGACTGACAGCATACCAGGCTGAGCTACGGGCATTTTATGTGGTTGGAATAACTGTCATATTGCAATAAAAATGTTAAGTCTGACGTGCAACCTTCTAACAACCCATACTCTAACTTCAATTCAAAACCAAAGTTTATACTGTGTTTAATTCTGTTCCATAATGTTTTTTCAATGACCTAGCCCCTAATTCTGCTAACCAAATCACATCACAATCGTAATCGAATAGCAGGTTTTTGACAGTTCTATTAGTAAGGGCTAAATGTCAAAATAACCCAATTCAATCACGATTGAACTGCAATTGAAATAGCAGAATAAGGGCCCTGAGTAATTAGCAACTGGATGGACGATGACGATGTCTTTTACAAAAAACAAAAAAAACTTTAGTCGTATTAGTGTCAATAATTACGTTGTATCTGACCGTTTTTTT
Source organism: Anania crocealis (assembly GCA_949315895.1). Classification (NCBI taxonomy): domain Eukaryota; kingdom Metazoa; phylum Arthropoda; class Insecta; order Lepidoptera; family Crambidae; genus Anania; species Anania crocealis. Next base: position 14,634,128 of record OX438862.1, read on the forward strand.
GGGAACTGGGAAAATTGGTAAGACAAATAACACAGATCCGTAAAATTCTCTGCACTTTTTACAAATAGGTTTGTCATCCGTGTCAGCGGTTCACTCCGTCAATAGTGACTTGTATAATGCGTCTATCGCAACCCTAATACGCATCGTTTATCACTCTAGACATCTACCGTTGATGTGCCTACTATCAGTTTTAATAGGGCTGCGCAAAGATGTTATACAAAATGTTCATTTCTTTTCCATTTTCTGGGAACTATTTGCATAGTTTAAATTTTATTTTTTGCTATGTGGCAGGAATCGAAAATGATTGAAATCCATGTCCATAATCTTTTTGCTATGAAGCAGCTTTAACCAGAAAATTATCCCCGAAGGCATGAAAGGGGGCCGGGAAACTTGTTTCGGTAATCAATAATTTCTCTAGTTATAACGTTATCGATTGAGAAACATTAAGTATTTTTAACGGGTACGATATAACCGAAAGTGCGAAATAACCGAGAGGGTAATTTAACTGTTAGCAAAAGGAACAAACAAAGTTACTAACACTACTTTAGTATTATCTTATCTGTGCTAACACGGAGCGCTAATTAAATAAAAATACGATATAAAGCGGTGCCAACCCTATTTCTGAGTGCGTACATTTGGTATTTTTAGTACCTACACACTCATCTACGAAAATGGATATTGAATATTCTGTGAGGTGTGAAGTGAGTTTTGGTTGTTTTCCGCAAGGCGCCACGCGCTGTTATGTCCACACATGCAAAGATAAAAATAAAATAATATAATTGGTTGGTTATAATGAAGAAGGATATGATTATTGAGCTATTTTCAATAAGCATGAAACAATCTAATGCAGTACTAGCTAAGCACAAGGCAGGATAAGTAACAACCAGTGCAGTTTATGTTCAACATTGTGAAAACCAAGAAATAAGAAAAAGATATGACGGTATATAAACATCATTCGATATTCATTTGGTACCGACTCATTAAAATATTATTTATGATGGTGTATTTCTGACTGTTTTATAGTCAGTCATTTATTCTTACCGTTAGGGTTGAAATTATTTGATCGAATTTGAATGGGATCATATTTTTTATGTTGAAGAAACGAACATAACATCTATATTTTGTCGGTTTAATAATAACTTCATAATATATTATTTTGTAGAAAAAGTTATTTTTTTATATATTTTATTTTTATTTATCTAGATCACCAACAAGTTTACACTAGTATTATGCTTAGTAGATACACTTGTTTAGATTTAACAGGCTAAGCGCAAAGTTAATTATAGGTGACAATAGCATGCAAGAGACAACAGCTATACTAATTTACAGAAACAAAGAAAACAAAGAAAACCTAAACTATTAAACAGTTCAATTAAAAATAATTTAATTAAAAATAATACATTCTTGACTAATCTTATGTGGGCTTTATTAGACAAGAGGACCTAAATATATTTATAGAATCAAAAAAGATATCAAGATTGCAGTTTTTGGACTTCGACTTAAATTTGATTTAGTGCTACTCGTTGTAAGTAAATTATATCGATCTAACCTAGGAAGTTTAAAGGGGATATTTATATTGACTCTTGAGAGCAAATCAGGACAGTCAAATACACCGTTAATGATTTTGTACAGAAATACATTATCTAGCATAATACGGCGATCCTGGAGAGAGTTTAGTTTGAAGTAGTTTAGTCTATCCTCAATTATTGCTACAAAATAATATTTGTGTCCAGGCCCACATAATATGTTTTACCTTGCAATGGTTCGTGACATAAAACAAGCGTAGGTACTTCAGTAATATTTATTTATGTGATATAGTTAACATCTAAAAACAAAAATGTTTCAAATAATAGGGGTTAAAGTATGAAATTTTCCCACTTTTTATTTTGATTATAGCTCTTAAGTATAGTCATATTATTGCGTGATTTTTTTTGTATTGTATTAAAAACTAAATAAAGTAACTTTTGACCAAAAAAAATGCAATACTAGTGCCTATTACTTCAAAGGAAGTCGTTGAAAAGACCCCTTACAATGTGTCAGCTGACCTTCTTGCTTCATTTAAGTATATTTGTATTATATACTTTGATTTTTAGAAATTCAAATACTATAATGCGAAGCTTTATAACCATCTAACTTTCACCTTTAATTGCATCGAAAACGGGTAAGGCGTTTTTAAAAAAACTAAATAATTGTTAGTATGGAAAAATGACTTTTCTCGATTTTGTCCATACAAAACGGCAATTTCATGAAATTTTAACCACTTTCCAAATTTTAATATAGCAATCTACGAGGCAAAAAACAAATGACGTATTTTTTCTTATGGTATAGCCCAGTACAAAAATGTCAAGATAAAGCACTTAGAAAATGTCTACCAAAAATCTAAAATTTTTGATACGGCATCCTAGTAACACTTTTTTTACGCGATGTGCATCTCATTCATTCATTACAATACTATTCATAAGTTTTTGATTTTTCCTTTATACCTCAACAGGTCTAGGACCGTAAAAATTGAAAACTATATCGCGAAAAATATTTTCGGGTGACAACTTTATTTACATTTTTTACTTCTTAAATAGGCTCTAAATACGGTACTGACCACATATAAAATTTTTGAAAAGTGGTTAAAATTTCATCCCGTATAACAAATTGTTTCTTTGTTAAAACTAGTGTCTGCCAGAGTTTGTGGTTTGTGAGTCAGGCTAGCTTAGTCATCAAAACTTAATCAAAGTAGCTTATCGCAACATTCATCTATTCAATATCAAACTTGAATTACAAAGGCATGACGTAACTAACTCGTTTCTGTTTCGAAATCAACTTCTGTCGCCAAATAAATAAACCCATTGCAAATTAAACTATAGTGTCAAAGCCTAATATGATATATTTTCTGCATCAAAAAAGCCATATTACAGATTTGATATTAGTTTGACGTGGAATCAAACAGTATGTTGTGTATTAAACCCTTTAATCTTAGTACCAGGATTGCATTGCAACCAAAACAGAACACAGACAGGACATAAAATAAATGAAAACTGTATTGCGTTGCGTTTGTTATGTGTCATTCAATCATTCGTTCTCTTTGCACATCTCAACACGGGTGTGACGCATTTAATCTAATTAATATGTTGTGTTATTTCAGAACAAGATGAGTGTGCAATTATTGAAACTAAAATTGCAGCTTTGTATAGTGAATCACTTAAAGGGTGACGACCTGCTGTTATAGTGCTGTGTGTGCTTTTGATACAGGTCAATTTAGGAAATATTTTTTCTGAATTTTGATTTGGTCCTGAAAGGGATGACTAGGTTATAATCATGCGATGGCATGTGTATCTGTTGCTTCTGAATGTAACAAGTTTCATTTTTTTTAAATACTCCTTCTAAAGCGTAACACCCTAAAAATCAAAAAATAAAAAAAAAACTACACCGGAAGTGTCAGTTAAACGGCAAACAAAAAAATCTGGCAGCGCATCAAAGACGGACGTCATTCAGTCACTCGTTCATTCGGTCTTGTTGGCGAGAGACGCGTTCTGTCGCGTACGGGTAGGATTTACAGCAGCAATTAGTTATGTACGACGCACGACAAACGATGTCGGCTGACAAATGGTCACGGCCGGCTGGCCTGGGTGCTCGACAGCCGTGCGCCGCAGACAATGAACGGCGAATACTAGCACCGTTCAATCATTCGGTCACGAATTAGGGATTGTAATTTTTCAGTCTGATACGTGGCGCCGACGTCAAAGGGGTGCGAAAGTTGAAAGTCAATTCGAAAAACGAATGATTCGGTAGAAGAACAAAATTTAGTTTTTTGAATTATGTCAAGCCAAAAAAAGCAGGTTACCATTTTAAAGAACAAATATAGTACTGGTAAGGAAAGCTATATCAGTAGAATTTACTCTTTTAATAGACCTGTGATTGAAACAGAAAAAACATGTGCCAACTTATTATCATTTAACAAAAAATCTGATCATGAGCATTGGTAAGATAAAACATGTTTCTTAATAATTATTGGTCGATCCGTAAACCAATCGCCCATTTAACAACCGATATTTGATGTAGAGCTAAGCTTAGCAGACATCAATATACGAAACTCGATAGATCCAAGGCAGTTGTTAACACGTTGGTAATTACTGTGTATGTACTGGTCTAAGTTTTGTTCCATGTTCTACACTTGTACATTAGTCAGGGCACTCCAATTAGTTACCGGCATGTAGTGGCCACACGACACGCCGGGATAATCCCAGATTACAAGCGGAACTGTACTAAACAGTGCCCTCGACAATGCACTGCATTCGTGCCTTTGAAGCCTATGGCGGGATCAAAAGGCCTTGCCACTGACCAGGATTACGCTGAGGTGGCTTACACATTGACGATTTAGTAGGCAAATTATGTTTTTATTTAACTTTGGTAACTAACTAATAACCGAAGAACTAAAACTGATGTCTACTCTCACATATTGCAATACGAGTAAGCCTACAACCTATTTTTTACCGGGTGAATGCTCTGACTATTGACCTAGTCAGAAATTATATTATAATGTTAATTCAAGAATATATTAAAGTATAAAAAGTATACGCATTAATTGGTATTCTTAATGCACATTGCACTTATCATTTCAAATATCTACCAACTAGCTCTTCACCCACGGCTCTGCCTGTGTGAAATCCACGTCATATCGCGCGGTCGGAAACCTATGCCTAGCAGTGGCATATAGAACGATAGATTAGGTGGGCTTAATACATTCGTGTCTGTAAAAGCATGAAAATACACATAAAAAATTTCAACCCAATCAGTAGAGCCGTTTAGTAGTTGACATACCGACAGCAGCGCTACCTACCGGGTTCCGCGGTAAAAAGTAGTCTATTTTCATCAGGGATAATGTCAGCTTCTAATGGTAAAAGAATTTTTTAAAACGGTCCTGTATTTTCGGAGCCTGTTCAATACAAACAAACAATCAAATCTTTATAACTTTAGTGTAGATAAAAAAGCAATTTATTGAGTGCGTGGTTTTGTTCTAACTTTTTTGGATTCATTATAGTTACTGATTATTTTTAACATAAGTAATTCTAGTTAGTAAGGTATTGTTATGATTTTAAAGTAAAAGATCATTTTAAAGTTTGGGTGCCTTTAGCATCGAAGAATTATCATGTTTTGAAATATAAAATCACACAAACATTTTAGAACCTGATCTTGCTGTTGGTATTGTTGCATTTTTCAACAAACTAACTCTCTTATTTCAAGTCATTGCTTCTGAATCTAAAAAGCTCAGAAAATGTTTTTTTAGTTAAAAATATGTTTAATTAAAGTTTATTCATGCACTAAATGCCCAAAACTGCAGGTTCAAAAACATTTTACTTGAACTTCGTATAATCGGTATTGTGCAACCGGCCTGTTAGGCTATACAAGAGTATCAAGCAGAGAATGACCTGTAGACTTAAGGGTAACGGGTAACCCCGTTCAGGGTAAGCGGCGGTGGATTGGTGTCAATATTTTATCGGAGTAAACATAATTTAACTCGGCCTGAATTAAGCAAAGGATTAGAGGTAACGATTAATTACTTTGGGTACGGTTCCCGTTTGTTTATGTACTTTGATTTGTTTTTAAATGTTTGTAAAGTTAGGGTGAATTTGGACATTTCCCAATAATTTTACTTAACATAAAAATCGTAGTTTTGGTTTTCTATGACTACTTATTACAAACAAGTTATAACATTAAATACTGACATCTTTATCACTTAATCTCGCGGAAACGTTTCCATATTAATTACGTTCTTAATTTTTAAGTTATTTTTTAATAAAAAAAAATATTTTTCAAGATTTGTACAATTTTATATTTTTTAACAATAATATCCGTTCTATTCTGTAATAAGTTAATATTATGATATAATAAAAACAGCACAATATAAATTTTATACACCTATGTGTATGTTTTGTCATAGCAGTAGTTAAATTAAGCACACGCCGTTCCATAATAAGCCACGCTATCTCACAAAATGGGACTATTAAAGTAATTATTTTGCAAATTTGATACCAACACAATAAGGGCAACTAAAGTTGCTTCGTCGATGTAGAAATCGCAATCCAGGCTAACTAAACACGCCCAGCCAGGTGACACATTTGATAAGATCTCACATTAATCTACGTTGGTAGCGGACTGATCTCGATTATGACTCTAACAATGACAAATTATAATCGTAATTGTGAACATTTGACACTCACACACAGTAACGAAGATCGGTTGACCGAACAATGGGATAGCATTTTATTAGTTGACAGGTTAGCTAGAATTATTGATTTCAACCGACGAAAAAAGGGAGGTTATCGATTCGACAACGTACTATAGATTTTTTTTCTATTACTTAATTACAGCATTACAATACCTACATAAAGCCAGTATGACTATTGATGTCATAGCAAAACTAAAAAAAATACGTCAAAAAATGACACCAAACTAAGTATGAAATATTTATCTTTCCTATCAATTCAATAGACTCAATGTGGCAAATCGTTGATCTACTTACTGTGAAGCATTTCTGAATGTAACTAAGTTAATTTATCTAATCGTATTTATATATTTATATTATATATTAATAAAAATGAATCACCAAAATGTATGTACGATTTAACCTTCGATAGACTGCACGAAATTGGATTATTGTGTTTGTTGTAGTCAGGACAAGGTTTGTGTGGAAGACAATGTTTGATATTTTGTAAGAAAAAACGGTTAAGATCGTTATAAACCATTTTACATATTGCTTTATCTTCATTCGTAAACCCATGCAAATCCAGGATGGACAGCTAGTAGGCATAATTCATATACAACTATAAATCGAAATGCACGATAGATTTATTAAAATTTAAATTTACAAACCAGCTATTACAAGGGCGTCAATAAAAAGTCATGTCATGAAAGATACAATATTCATGAAGTCTATAAAGTAATCAAGGATCAAGCGTTGACGTCGTATGCGATAATATTCAGTTAACTGCCATACAATTCATGTTAGTCGCTTTTTAAGTAGTCATTATATGCAAATCACTGAATCGTGATGATGTCTGCCTAGATAGACGGAACGTGTTTCATTGCATCTCCGAGACATAGAACTTTGGTGTCTGACAAACAAGGCGATGTTCTACACGACTGTCTTGCTTAAAACCTTACTGGCATTGTAAAATGGTTTCAAGTTAGCTAAGGAATACTAAAACGCATAAATGCATGTTTAAAATTAGAGTTGACAATCGAACCAGTAGAGCAGTTACCTGATGAAAGGCTGCTCTAAATAGTAGTTTTGTATATCTTTTTGCGATAATTGACATACCGTCATGTCTTGACTATTTTTTTTTTCACAAAAATAGAAACGACTTCAAAAAAAAGGAACTCACTAAAAAGTAAAAAAATAACACATAAAGTAACCATTTATTTAGAAACCTATTTATTTATTTACAATATTATTTTAACTTGTACTAACTGAACAGTTCTAAGGATTAAATTGTTAGTTTATTAGTATGTTACTTATACTCTTTCAGCCGTTCCTACAGCATTTTGTTGACTCATTTCCTACGCTTAACAGTTCAAATATGTTTTCCAAACATCACTCCTGTGTGTCGCATCAAGAAGTGGAAGCGTAATTGTTTTGAAAGTAACTGTCAGTTAAGAGCAGTGTGGGAGTTTCTATGGCCTATCCAACTTGCAACATTCAGCGAATGTTTGCATGGAACCAAAGCACGAAACACTAGGAACCTATGTATTAACACTTATGGTGTTCAGCAAGCGTGCTAACTGGACATTTGACCTAAAACCGTGGTATCAGATTAGGAACGTTTCCAGTTAAATTTATGCCATCGCTGTTTACGTTACCAACTCGGTGCATTGATCAAAATTATCGCTCTAATTTACTGTTCCGAGATTGCATAAATAGTTTGCAGTTTAAAACAAATTTGATTCAAAAAAGACTTATTATTATGTATTAATCAAATTTTATAATTTATTTAAAATATATTTCTTGCTCTTGAAATATATGAAAATTTAAACATAGTTTTTTTAAAAACACTTAACACTTACGGGGTTTAATGCAATGAACCGTTATTTAAAGGTAAACAGTAATTTACCTTCCCGACGTTTCGATCCGGTTGCACGAATCATGGTCTTGTTACTGTTTACCTTTAAATAACGGTTCGTTGCATTAAACCCAAGCAAAAATGCAACAAGAAAGTTTAAAATCCTATATAGTTTTTTTTTGTATATTAGTAAGAAAAAACGTCACAATATCACTTGGTCACTTTTAAACCGAAGAAAAACACTTTGAAAAAATCGGTTAAGGTTTTTGTATTAGTGTTTCTAAAAGAATTTACGCATTATGATTGCTTTATCTTCGCCAAAATGCTCGTATTTGCTAGACTTATTATTGGCATTCAGGCGATCGTGACAGTGAAAGTAAAGGCGTCGCCCCAGTGACTTATCTTCTGTTAAATGACAATTTCGTGAATGGAAATATCAGTTATGTCTTTGAAGTTTGATATTTTAAGAAAACGCCATCAACCCAAACAAACAACAACAAGTTTGATATTGTAAATCGAAATATTCACTTTGTTATGGAACTTCGACTTAAATGTCGCCAGGATTACGTCTTCAGATCACGACCCAAGTGTATTTTTATTACGTGAAGTGCAAATACACAGGAGTCGTGAACCATACCTCTGAATTTTTTGCTGACCTATTATTGATGGTCTGGTTTTGACGACCTGATAAAAAGTATTGTAATGCGATAGTTCGCTTAATAAACAAGAACGTAGTAGTAGTACTATCAAAAGTTCTCTACCTTCCAGTCCCGAGACAATTTAGTAATGTCGTTTCCTGAATTGACCAGACGTGAAATCAACCGGTCTATCACATAGGTCGTCTACAAATAATATGACTAGTATTTGGATATAACAGAATGATCTTATGGACAAATACTACCCTTTACTATATTAAAGCTTATAATTAATTTCTATGCGCATTATGTGATAGCAACAATTTGTTTGCAGTGATAGATTATATCAGTAATTTGAATATATCTGCGGGCGGGACAAATTGTACGATTGGAATCAACAGATTTAGAATCAAATAATATAAGTAAGGGTGCGTTTGATTTAAAACAGAAAGGGGCTATGGATCGCCCCGGAAATATAAATTGAATTCTTATCTTGATTCTGATTATGGAATTTCATACCCACTCTATTATTCTTTGATATTGGTTTGCGGAACAATTTTCGTGTTTAATTTACTGCGGTGGTGTGGATTTGAAAAGGTCTTACAAGCGGCACTTTGTCTATACGTCTTTCAAATAATTGATTTGTGAACTTCAATTTGGAGTTTCATCAAATTGTAATTCAGCTGTAGTTTTTGTATTTACGTTCAGGTTTTATGTTCAGTGTTTGGTACAGGTCTCGGCAAACGAAGTGTAGGACGCCCCCAGGTCAGGTGGAGTGATGATTTGCGCAAGATGGCTGGCAGGAGCTGGATGCGAGAAGCCGAGGATCGACTTAAGTGGCGTGCAAGTGGCTCTCCACTATGTCCAGCAGTGGACTGCGATAGGCTAATGATGATGATGATGATGTAAGGTACAAGGACACAGTGAAGATCTGGAAGTTGGAACACCTTCCCCTTTTCACCGTTAGCCACATTGCGATCTTGCCAGCTGTAGTTATTATTTCAAAACCGCATTTTAGAGAGGCCAGGCATGGCACTTATGGCTTATGATAACAACAATAATGATGGTTGATTTTCAATGTTTTTTGACGAATAGGTATTAGTTCTGTGATCTAAAACCACCATAATAAATAAATAATAAATAAATATTTAAGACATGCCTCACTGGGCCACACTGAGCCATCTAGTCCCAAATTAAGGTACTATTAAGTACCCTGTCGTATGGGGTACTAGACAACCGATAAACTTACTTATATACTTTTTTTTTGTAAATACATACTTATAATACATAGAAAACACCCAGACCAGTACAAACAGACATGTTCATGCACACAAATATTTGTACTGCGCGGGGATCGAACCCGCGACCCATGGCTCAGAAGCAGCGTTAACTACCGCTGATCCAAATGGTCGTCAAACCATCATGTCAGTATAAAGCTAACGTCAAAACTTGCTTTTATTACTATTTTAAATGTATTTATTTACACGTGGTGTTTCTTTGTCAAAGAACAGAGTCTAAGCTAGGTCACCTAATCGTTGATCAAAAAACTAAGCTGATTCTAACGGCCAATATGATTTCAAAACATATAAATCTAATGCAGGCAATCGTATGGTACATATTTATACATGAAAAAATTTTAAGAAAGCCATATTCTATATTACAAAATTACACACATTGAAATGTGCATTTGAATTTTATTTACCTATAGGTTCCTCTTTATTTCCTGCCTGGCCAACAACCGTCACAAGCTTGGTCATTAAAAAAACCTTGCGACTTTTAAGTGTTGTAAATACGGCAATAATTTCATACCTAGAAGAAAAACTGTGTATATTTTATAAATGTACGCCATCTTTCTCCAATTTAATAAAAAAACAAGTAACTTGCGGCAATATTTTCTAGACACAAAACTCATTTTAAGGTACTACTTAATTTGTCTTATGAAGGTCGTTTCACTGAACTGCGTTGAGCACACAAAGCAATATCAAAGCAAACTTTATAAGGTTTACCGCACTAAACGCCTGCAGACGTAAAAGTCACAACGCTCACTCTCGATAAAAATGTAAAAACATACAAGAGGTTTTAAAACGCACTACTTATTTCCGCTTAGATTCTTAAGTTATGTACGAACGCTCCAAAATACCTTAGACTAACGTGTTGTTAATAATGATATTATTGTTTCCGAGCTTAATGGTTCTGTATTTTTACATTGACCCACCAACAAACATAGTTTGAGAAAAACTTTCTGAGGCAGACGCTCGCAAACCGCTGCGGACACGTCTTAAAATATTTTCGTGTGTTCACACCGTAAGTAAAAGAGTCAATATTAGCGTATATAAAAAGCAATTCACATGCCAGACGCGACTCGAGGCTTTCATCCCTGCCCATTGAAACTTCTTATGCAAATTACATAATGTTCTTTACGACATGAGATGGCGAACTTTACTTAAGAGTAAATATTTATGTTACTTACGTCCGCATATTTTGAGGGGAATTCTTTTGGCGAGCCACAAATGGGAGTTTCCATTAGGAAGGACACATGCGTTATTTTCTTTTTACCATATTAGCACAGATACATGTAAGGGCCATGCTACACTTTATTATCTTAGAACAATAATCTCTAAAAGGTGAAGCTGTAAGTAGAATGTGCACTTACTAGTGGAACTTTTTCAAATACTGCAATTCCTAGTTCCTCATTTTTTAACACTGCTTCCTGATGTGAGGATGAAAGGAAAATTAAACTAATGAACGTAATAGAATAGAAAAAAACTTATTCCCCCTTTTGTTTTTTTGTAAGAATATTTGAATTAAGACGCTTTGTGAAAATGAACTATTCGACAAGATTATTATAGTAAATAGGAGCCGTACATTCTAAACTAGACATGGTCTTGTTAAGCAATAACATTACTTTAATCTACTGATTAAAACTTTTGCCATCAATATCAAGTGAGTTAATAGATTCGGGGTTTCTACCGTACCACGTATTTTTATAATTTATCAATATTTTGTCTTTGTTACAAGTGCCATGATCTTTTGTGATAAATTTCCGGTTAAGCCGAACGAAATCCCGCTTACAACTTCAATCTTTTATTTTACTCAAATGTTTGGTTTTAACATTAAGCAATGGTATTGCTTAACTTCAATTGGAAGATGTCTTAACCATTGTTAGGTCCTGTCTCAAATAAGCTCCTCCTACTTAATGAAATTCTTCAATTACCTATCTAATAACAGCCATCGTCAGTACAGTGTGTCAAAGCGTAGACTTATGTTGTCATCAGACCGACGACGTGTTAAGTACGCATCTAATAATTGTAATTACTATTATTAAACCCTGCTGTAATTAATCACGATATATGATTGTCATTATAAACTATACAGGTATTGGTTCTACTTAACATAATTAAACCATATATTAATTTTGGCAATTACAAGCCTAATTTCCATGGCTTTGACGTGCCAATTTAGTTTCGATTAGAGGTGTGAGATGTATCAGTTTGGAATTCATGTGAAATTCTTGCTAGAGTAATACCTAAGTGATTACATTATTCATTGGCATTAAAATCAAAACTTGTCGAGTAAATCCAAATGTTCTTATTTTAATGATCTCTAACATCAAAAATATGATTGTAAGTATAACATTGATAACTTTGTATTTGTCAACTGGTTTTGAACAGAAATGTTACAACTGCCTGCTGAACAAAGATTAGTTTTTCTTAGTGACCACATATTTAGGAAAAGTACGTTTCTTATTTATCCAATAAAACATTTAACAAAATTTCCAATTCAAATAGTAGAAATTGTCAAAAATCATTGCTGAATAAAATTATTTTTTATTGCAACCGATTGTTGGACATTGATGGTCTATTAGATCAATATTACGGAAATTCAGTTGGTCAGAAATAGTAGCAAACATATTTGTGTTAGACAATTTTTTATGTAAAATTTGCCAAGTGTTGTTAAGTATTGAATTCAGATGAAAAAGAAAATCAGATGGCTCTGCTACAAAGCAGAAAGTATAAACCCTCCATAACCTTTGCATTTGAATATGCCCAAATCCTAAGCCAGAAAATCCTGAATGCAAATGTCACATATGCTTTGTTTGTCACTGCCAAATATTTACTTGAAGTCGCAAAATTTTCAGGTGTCCATGACAGCTGCAGCATCAGACGTCTTGCCAAATTGGATGGAGAGGCTGCTGAGCCCACTTGGAGGTCTGCCAAGTTGGCACTTGAAGCATATGAAGCTAATCAGCCTGTGTAGGTCAGATGATGCAAAGTAACCGCAAATACAATTATTGCAAAGGATTTTCTTTCTAATCGTATCTAGTGAAGCTGAGTTGTTGGGTAGCATAATATGTACTTACATTTATAAAATGTGCCCTAAAAAAATATATTCTAGAAAAGTACTTCTCCAACAACGACTTCGATGTTGGTTGCAATGTGTGCACACAATAATTTTTATTTCCAACAAGTGAAACAAATTCAATACGTACTCACAGGTTGTATATTTGATTTCACGCCACTGTCGGCACCCCCAACTTTGAATCAAATCAAAAATCTATTTGAGATGGGCATCGCCAAAAATTTTCATATTGATTAAGGGGAGCCCAGTAATCTCATACTTCAATTTCCTCTCACTGGGGAACAAAAGCAATAAAGCTTACCTTTATGCTTAATTTTCTATTGATTATAGTATTACTGGTCTATAGGCGATTATTAAATTTTCATTAGTTTTATCTTTTTAATATACATAAATTACGTGTCACGTTGTTTGTCCGCGATAACCAATTTTTTCAAATTTGCACATCATGTGCAGTTTGATCCAACTTAAAAGGAAGGATAGCTTACATCTCAATTTTTAGTCACAATATTATTGTATTGCAAATTTTCTGTAACATGGTAATGTAAACGCCTTAATTGATGCCAATGACATTGTGTGACGTATTACGTAAAAATCCAACTATATTATTTTGAGGCGATACGAAGTTTGCGGGGTCTGCTAGTATAGTTTGTTTTATGGTTTTCAGAAGAGACTTTTAACTTGTACATTGTGTTAATCTATTTCGTTGTGAGAGACCGACGTTAAGCCCATTACTACTTTTAAGGTGCTTTATTCAAAATCAGCCCATATCATCCTACTGCTGGACATGTGGAGGATTCTGCTGGCAGGTGAGCTGACAATCGAAGTTTGGCCAGTGTTGGCGAGAAATCGCTATTGCCCGTCTAATTGTAGCATTACTCATTTAGACGTTTCCCACGACACCAATGTGTCGAAACTAGTTTGAAGAACTTAATTTTTTTGAAATCCCAAAGTAAAAAAAGCACAGTTTCCCCTATATTAAAAAAGTATATATTGAAGTAGACAAGTAATAACTGAAGTCAATTAATTGTGAGGCGAGCTCTTGCTATGGATCTTAAATGGCATATCACATCCAATACGGGCAAACGATCTCGCGTACCGTTTAAATTCTATTTAATTAATAAAACTTAGAATTTTCATAAGTATTCACGAAATAACTGTAGTTTAGTGTATAATGTACACTAACAGTTATTTCGTGAATACTTATGAAAATTGCCAAATATAAACATTGCTTACTTTGCTCTTTTTTGACGGTCTTGGTTAACCCCAGGTTTTTTTGATAACAAAAAATTTAATATTATTTTATTGATTATTATTATTAAGTATGTTATATAGTATTACTAGATATAATAAATTATATCTTTAACTTATTTAATCAATTAAAGGTAACAGCAAAATAGCTGATCAGGGCCCAGTCTTTTCACTAAGATACATTTAAGATACAAGACCTAATTTATGCAGAACTTAAGAGATAAGACAAAACGATTAACTTAAGCCATTTATCTTATAACCGTTAGTCACGTAATCTAATAGTAGCTCCGATTCATTGATAAATTATTAAGAAGATTTTTACCAGCTATTTCTCTTTCGAATTTTTAAATACCTAAAGAATTAAATCATTCAAAATACGTTTTAATTAATATTTAATTAAACTTATTAAAATTAACGTTTATTTTTATTTTGAATCAGCGTTATTTTTGTTATATACTAACGATCACTTACGTTCATAATTTATGATTGTATTGGTTTGATTTACAATTTTTTTTATATAATCAATGGGCTTGCTCTTGACTACATACTTAACTCTACGGTTAAGAAGAAGCCTAATGGAGCGAGCTTACCCAGAAGCAGCCTATTCACTCTTACTTTTAAAATTTTAGGGTTATAATTTTTCGGGAAAACAGATGCAGGCAGGGCATTTCACTCAAGTTAAGTGAATCATATAACTGGCAATGAGAATTTATAAACTAAACTGAAAAACATAATCTGCAAGATGTCCATTTATACTCTGATTCGCACTAAATCGTTTCTATTGGAGGGAACCATTTTAGATTGCGTCGAAGGTGCCGATAAACGTTAGTGTGACTGGAGTTTTCCTCGTCGTGTAAATACTTTACAGAAAAATCATGGTGCGTTTTGTTTTAGAGCTGTTTGGAGTCGATTTTTATAACTATACTTACAATGTGCTAACTAAACAAGTATATGTATTCTCTTGTATATCAAAGGATGAGTATACTTACTGTATATGTTTAATATTCCGGTCCCTAATTAGGGTTGTTAGTTGTTAAAACAATGTTTAAGGATTGAAGCAGGAACTGCAGCCTAATATTTCGTAATTATTTTCATGCGCTAAATATTGCAGTATTCAGAAGCTATTGAGCGGCATACACACGCAACGAGTACAAAATAAATAGATTCCATTTGTGCATATTGGCTCTTCGTCGTATTTTCCTATAGAAATAGATTCAAAGGTTGTTACAGTGGGTTAGTACTTCAGTTTAATGTACCTCACTTGCCAAGTCGGCCTCTTGATGTGAAGCGTAGGTGTTATGCTCCTATAAACCAGGATTGCGCATGACTGCCCGCAATGCCCAGTAAATCTCTCTGTCCGACTGTTATATTATTATTATTATTGTGTCGTGCGAGTAAGACGTTTAGATGTGAAAGAGAAATAATGGACAATTGAATACTGTCGTCTTTGCAGTGCGTTTGAAGACTTAACCGAGGCGTTGATTGTCAAGCGTCGCATTTAATTTACGAATGGGAGATGCGGTGACTCTATTGAACTTAGGTAACAAATTTTATGATTTAGTACCTAAGTAGGTGCTCATTTTAATGTGTCAATATTCGTATAAATGTAATTAAATTGCTGTGAGTTATTTTAAGCGGAGAAAATCTTTACCACCAAAATATTTAACTTTTATTTCAACAACAAAACGAATTAACGAACAAATATGGCGGAGCACAAAACGTTTAACCAATTAGCGCACAAGGTGCGTTTCTGCGATGAATTTTCATTAAAAGACAAACTTTGCAATAAATTGTATGCAGCATATAACGGTTAAACCGACAGTTTACAATATCGCTAGCTGGGTTATAATTTAATGATATCTACAATTTTACGAGGACATAGGTATTTTTTTGTATCTTATTATGACTAAATGTGTTGTCTAGTGCCGTCTTAATAAAATAATTGCGCCTCTCGTACGCGCCTTCCAATCCTATGGGTGTCGTAAGAAGCGACTAAACGAATACGGCAAGGAGAAGACGGGCATCAGCGTCTTGGCTAAACTGCGATCTGATTCCTTGCTCTGCAACACGAAGCTTGTATTTACAGATATACCTGTCGTCGTCGGAGCGTAGCGAAGGCGACAACATCTCCTGAGGAAGGTACGTGAAGTGGCGAAACGCGTCGAGGTTTTTATTGTATCGGTGTTGGGTACTAATAATTGCATTAACTGTACTGCATGCATTTTTGAGGGAGGGCAGGCAGTTTTCCTGCATGAAACAGTGCTTGCTCAATCAGTGTTAGAACGGGTAGTGTGGTGCAGGTGCTTCCTCAAATCAGTGTTAGTGCGGGTAGTGTGGTGAAGGTATCTAGGCCGGTGTTAACAAGCGGAAATCATTAGCAAAATAAGTTTCTAAATCCATAATTAGTTATGGATTTCCACAAAGTAACGGCTGAGTCTATTAATTTTTGGATATATCTGTCTCTTTAAGATATTTTAAGACATTGGTATGAGTGATAGGGACAGATGGATTCGAATATACGGACATTGTGTTGCGGAGTAAGGCCTCTGCAATACTACATTATGACAAAATCCTCCTTTAGGAGAGGCCTATGTCCAGCGGTAGCCTACACGAGTATTACAATATTTTATGATGAAATGATTTAAATTTATCTAAAAAGGTGTTAGAGCCAACACAAGTACCCACTCGTATTAATCCTTGATGAGTATCAAACGTGCAGCTACTTTTACATAAGTAGAACAGCCAGTTCAATTTAGATAATAAACATGAAATAATATAAAATACTGAATAAATTAGGTTATAAATTTTAGTTTTACTTAACTGATTGTATTGTATTAAAATAGATGTAACAAATACGTTTGACACTAGATATTGTAAACATTAACATTGTTCATCATTTTTAGGGTTCCGTACCCAAAGGGTAAAAACGGGACCCTATTACTAAGACTTCGCTGTCTGTCCGTCTGTCCACCTGTCTCTGTCACCAGGCTGTATCTCAAGAGCCGCGATAGCTAGACAGTTGAAATTTTCACAAATTATGTAGTTCTGTTACCGCTATAACAACAAATACTGAAAACAAAATAAAATAAATATTTGAGGGGGGCTCCCATACAACAAACGAGATTTTTTGCCCTTTTTTGCTCGAAATTTGTGTACCTTCTGTTCTTTACCTAGTCAACGGTACGGAACCCTTCGTGCGTGAGTCCGACTCGCACTTGGCCGGTTTTTTATTAACTGCTTGGCGTGACTTCGCACGTGTTTTTTTTTTTCACTCTAAACGATCCCACGGGAATGTGATTTTGTAATGTTAATAAGAAGTTAGATTATTTAAGTTAATTATTAAGATAAGGAGCACCGTTCTATAAGATTTATATTTAATTTGTTTATTTTTTATGGTTTTACAAGCCAAAACTAGCCTACGTAAACAAATGCATACAATGGGGGCTATCGCTAGTGAATTTGCCACTAGAGGCGCTAGTATCGCGTGAGGTCCAATATCATTCACTTTGTACTGGTTTTAGCGGAATTTGTTGCATAAATTATAATTTCTTTAATTTACCTGCTGGAAAGTGATCTCCTTCGTAAAATATCGCAAATATGGATTATTTGGCGATTAATGTGAACGCTTTAAAAGCGGAATTAAGAAAAAGCGCAAAAATAGGCGGCCTCAAGAGCAACTATTTCAGAAGTTTGTTAGTTGATATCAAGATAGTTATTTATAAACAATATAACCTTAATTAGATTCAAGATATAACACTTTGTTTCGGCGCCAATCGCCTTTGACTGTTATACTTCCGGACCTCAGTCTACAGTGGCACCAACTGGTGAGCAAAGAAACGGTAGTCCCCATTGCATGGGTGAGAATTTTGTATGAAACATGAGAAAAACTTCTTAGTGTTCCATAGATTCACCGTGCGGGTGCCGTGTCCATCGTGTGGTAGAAACAGAAACTCCGAATAGCTCCCGGGACTTGTGACACGGGTGTAGGTTTAAGGTTATTCAAGGTGTAAAATTAAGTTTAGTTTCAGAGCTCCTCGTAGAACACCTCGATCCCTAATCCCTACATTGGTTCCACCTCTTCGCTCCACAGTGTTTGCAGGAAACCATTGTCGATGAATAGAATGAAAAAAAAAAAATAGGTAGTTATTATTATTATTTTTAGCTAAATAAAATCTATGTTACCAAAAATATGGCATGTGGTGTTTACCTTAAATTAATTGTTAATTTAGATATTTAGTTGCGACTGTACATGATGTAAGTAAGTATTATCGTTACAATTGCTGGTGAACCAAATGAAGAAAAATAAAATAAGTTTAAAATGACAGTGAAAACTTAAAATAAGCTTATAAAAAATTTGATGATGACCTCGTCATATTACTTATTTAGATGCAAATGTTTACTTAAGACGATTTTGGCATGCGAGACAATTTTTATCTAACATGTTGTACATATTATTTATCCGTTCCTATATTATAATATATAATAAGCAAATCACTTTTTTTTAATGATCTGCTTGCTCTATTTAGTCTATCGCGCGGTTTCCACGCCATTTCCCCAATGAAGTGGTGATTAGTAGTTGGCGCTGCGTCGAATGCTCTCTATTAATTTGTCGGTTCCAATTGTGACGCGTTTCGTCTCCCAATAATTGCTGAGCGATGCGGTTTACCGTCCTTGGTGCAAATTTCACGTATATATTCACGTATATACAGATACGAAATGTGGGTTATTAGGAATAATTCATATTATAATCTCGTGTCACAATGTTGTATTGAACTCCTCCAAAATAGCATGACCGATCACAAAAAAAAATTATGTCTGGTAGGTCCGAGAGGTAGGTAGGTATCTTTAGGTATAACTGTAGACTCTCGACTGCAATGCTGGGGTGCTCATATAAGGTCTCTGTCTGGAAGACTTAGTTCTGCTGCTTACGATGTGCGAAAGTTAAGACAATTGACTGATGTGGGAACGGCAAGATTAGTATATTATTTTAGCTACTTTCATAGTATAATGTAATACGGAATTCTGTTATGAGGCTCAGCGGCAGATATTGAGTCTATTTTTATACTGCAAAAACGTGCTGTGCGGGCTATTTATGGCCTTCGACCCCGTGACTCTCTAAGAGAGCTATTCAAAGGGATCGACATATGTACATACAGTTGCATCTCAATACATTTTCGAAAAAATTATGTACGTCCGTAAGTAACCATAATAATAGGAGGCTATGCTATTTTTGTGACCGCACTCCGCCTCTTAATTCAATAAAAAAGACATTCTGTAACACTGGATATTGATTAAATAAATGCTTAAGAAAATAATGTATTTAGATATTACACATTTAGGACGTAGTTCTTTATATGCCTATCATAATGCCTTACACGACTAATACTCGGGAACCCATCACTTAATCGCAATTTTCTTTAACGATTTTCATTCCTCATAAAACAATTCGCAGATGCTTATAAACGATATTCAACATATTCTAGAATCATGTTACATCACAATTTCATTTGGTCGAATGCTTATTATCTACAAACTTACTTCATCGTCACTTCTTTTCATATATTATGTATTTTATCGAAATAATGTTAGTTTACTATTTTGTTACCCATAATTTTATTTCCACGTAAGTTTCAATATGCAGAATTATTGAAACATCCAATTTTACTTCACTGAAGTACGTATTGCCAAACGATTTTTGTTACTAATATTATATTGAATACTTTATAATGGACAATTTAAAGCATAACTGATATAAATACGTAATAAATATTGATATAATAAATTAAATGCGTTAATCCCGACTCGCCGTGGTACTAGTCTGCCCGATACTAGAGTGTAATTCAAAAGCCGGAGGTGCGGAGGGAGAGCAGCCTCCGCCCGCTGTAACAAGGTGCAGGCAGACAGCTGGAGCGGCTGGGGCTTGTCGCCGAACCGACCAGCAAGCCGAAGCTGCGTAGGCGAGCTTGGGTGACTGCGCCTTGTTACGCAAGGGCGACGAGGCTGCTATTCCCGCAGCGCCGGAGACGAGGAAATCCTAATGCATGCTGCTTGTTTGCATGCCGGCTTGCTTGCTGCATGCATGCCTGCTTGCTTGCTTGCATGCATTAATGCATACACGCATGCCTTCTAACTTGCATGCGTATGCATGCATGTGCTTACTTGCATGCATGAATGCATGCGTACCTGCTGCATGCCTGCTTGCTGTCATGCATGCATTAACTCATGCTAGGGGAACCGTTACACATTGAAACATGTTTTTATGAATGGTTTTTATCGATAGCTTAATAATTCTATGAAACATTAGTTTGATATATCGCTATTCTGCTTAACAAAACAATTGTGAAACATTTTTTTTGTGAAATGTTATTCGATGTTATGAAACGGCGATTATTAACTATTCGATAATACAAGAAAAAATGATATTAACATTCATAGAATAGTTTTCTGTGAAATGAAATTCGGTATCAAAAAATTATGTTATATACCCCTAATACTCCTATTGATTGTAATCTCAGTTAACTGGGTCGTATAACCAACCTTAACATAAACAAAACACCCTTTTAGAAGACACTACGAAGTCACTCTAATCCATGTTACGGTCTATTGAAGGGCTTTACAAAATTGAAACCGGTAGGTTAATCTTTTAGACCAGTGGTTCACAACATTAAAGTTGCCTTTACAGATGTTGCTTCAATTTTCTTATCACTAAGCCAAACTACCTTATTATAAGTAGTTATTTTTGACATTGCTAAATACCAATATAGTTGGCACTAGAGTTAGAGTAACATTGTAGACATTTTATGACACTTATTTCAACTGGGTTATAGAAAGTTTTCAATGAAAAAAGTATGATGAATTTTATTTTTGTTACTCCAAAATTAAACTAAGCAATACATTATTTAAATTAACTATTGATATGTTTTGATAAAAGTTTGAGAGCCACATTTTGTAATACAAGTAGCAAATTATTTAAGGACCCACAAAGCATTTTACTTGGCCCAACATACGTAATACCGGAACTGCGAATAATTAAACTGATGAGAGGATTTTGGATTATTGTAATAGTAGTTCAACTCGATAACAACAACTTCAATTATTGGAGATATAACTAAGTACCATATATTATAGTTTTGAAGTTAAACATTTCTTCTTATTCTTTTGGATTGTGGCGAAGCGTTTTGACTTACGTCTAACACGATTCCGCCAATGTCACGACACGAATGGGGCAAAAAGTTAAACTTGGAATTAATAAAAAATGTATCAATAATATCTAAAAAAAAGTACATAGACTAATTGACGCTATTTAAATAAAACTGGCTGTGAGGTACAAATGCTATATCACTTAGGATATAGGCAATTTAGTAGCAAAGCAAAAGCATCTTTAAAAATGTTGAGTGGTCATAAAAAATAAGGTACCATAGAATTAGGACAAAAAGAGATAACTTCAAGCCTTGAACAGTCCCTAAATCTCAGCTATCACACAAAACCAGAAAATCACTATTTTGCAGTGGCTTCAGTATCTAGAATTAGCGTTTACGATTGAATCTTCGTCAGGTTGGCTAGAGTATCCTTTACATTGTACTTATAGTAAAATATTAATATGCAGCACTGAAATTTTAAAGATATATGCTTGATTCTTCATTACATCTCACGAAATAATCACATCAGTGTGGGCAGCTAATGCGCCATATTTTGACGATATGACGCGTTTTCCTTTTGGAGCGCACATTAAAATTTGGAACTTCGCTAAATCGAAGCTTTAAATGATCGCTTCAATTTAAAAAGCAAAATTTTAAGTGGTCTGAAAAGCCAGAAAGTTAGAAAAAGATGAAAAGCTGAAATTATAAAGTAGAGAAAATACATATTGCAGCATATTAGGTAATGAAACACAAAAAGTTTCACACTACATTGATGCGAATGTAAATTAAAAGCAACAAAAAGCTTAATGTCCACTTAGGATAAAACATTATTTTGTGTGTCCTTTCCCTTATGATTTAATGCGTTTACACCGTCAAGAGTAATTAATTCAAATGACATTTACCATTTTGGCCTCTCAAGACACTCAACCACTCCTTTCAAGTCCCGTCGGTGGCGTCTAATTTAAAAGTCAAGGAAGTGAGACAAGTCCTTTAGGGCGTCTCGGAAATGGTAATTACTAAATTTGTAAAAGTCAGTCTTTCGTAGTTTACTACTCTTTATTTGTCACGCAATATTTTGTTACTGTTTTTTTAAATATACTTTTACTTATAATTTTCTTAAATTTTATTCGAATTGCAATCAGAATATAAAATCATAGTTGTATTTTCATTAATAAATTAAAGTGCAAATTGCATTAATAAATTAATCATTCATTTCAGGATTCCTTAGTCCTATATCGTCACTGAAGTTCTAACACCACTTAACTCATTTTTTGGCGGTTTTGACATTTTGATGCCATTCGCTAGTGAATCGAAAGACGCATCGTTTCGCCTAATCAGATTTAAGACACGACCAGTAAAAACCCTTTAAATAACGGAAAAGGAACAACACGGAAGTCACTGTCCTGTGGAAACAGTACGTAAGTCCAGCCCAGTTCCATACATTGAGCGGTCCCGTTAGCTGCGGTTAGGAATTATTCAAAAAGTTTTTTATCTCTCCTGAGAAGTTCTTAAAAATGACTTACGTGGTGTAGAAACTTAAGTGAAGATATCCATAATATTACATTTAATTACATTAATGAAAATGGCCTCCTAAAAATACTCAATCATGATAACTAAAACTTATAATTGCGGGTCTGAACGCGACGTAGGTGTGGTATGTAGTAGTATTGATACTACTTACATTCCTCGACGTTTCGGCCGTGATGCTACGGCCGTGGTCACGAGGGGACTGGTGCGCGGTGTCTCCGTCTGCATCGGGCGGCCGGTTCTTCTGCTACCCTCGAACTCTCCGATATTTGTTGTACACTTGAACTGGAGTCAGTAGGTTCAGTGCGACACACAACACTCACAGTATCCAGGTTAATGTTTATTAATAACGGCGACTCACGCGGTTTGCACTTATTAATCACTGGATTCCAGGCCGCTGACAACTTGAATCCGTCTTCCCGATTGAAATTTTTGTACTTTTTAATTTCAATCGCTTCACGTATTACCCTAGTATGGTAATGGCGATCCGTGGAGAGGATTTTTGGGTCATGTAACTCCATCCAGTGATTAGTCCCCGTATTAAGCAGATGTTCTGCTACCGCGGATTTATTAGTCTGCCGATTCTTCACTGCAGCGATGTGTTCCTTGACTCTTTCGGCTATAGTCCGTTTTGTCTGGCCAATGTACGAACTACCACAGCTGCAGTCAATTTTATAAACCCCCGGAGTTTGAAAAGGCAAGACGTCCTTAGGCGATCGTAGTAGTTGTGATATTTTACGTAACGGAGTATATACAGTCTTAATGGAGTATTTACTGAGTGCTGATCCAATTTTGTCCGTTACGCCTTTTACATATGGTAAAAATGCTGCTTGACGACTAGCCTCAGGAGCCCTCCCCCTCTCCCTGCGCCTTCTTCTTTCTTTCGGCATCTTATATCCATTTCGTCTTAGTACCTCCTGAACACGTGCAAGCTCCTTATGTAGATGTTCAGGGTCACATAGGTTGTGAGCTCTATTCGTTAACGACGCTATAACCGATTGAAGATGCCGAGGATGATGATGAGAAGATGCGTGTAGGTATCGGTCTGTGTGTGTTGGCTTTCTATACACAGTGTGAGCCAATGTTCCATCCACCTTCACTTTTATTTCCATGTCGAGGAACGCGAGGCATCTGTTGTTCTCCATCTCATATGTGAACTTCATTTTCGGATGGATGGAATTCAGGTGGTTAATATATTGTTCCACTTCCTGTTGGCCTCCATGGATAACGCAGAAGACGTCATCGACGTACCTTTTCCAGAGTTTCACAGTACTTGGTCCAGTAGCCAGAGCTAGGTCTTCGAAATGTTCCATCCAGATATTTGCAATTACTGGTGCGAGTGGGCTACCCATTGCAACGCCGTCGATCTGGAGGTAGTACTGATCTCTGAAGAGTATGTAGTTCCCGTCCAAACAATTTTCAATGAGAACAATATATTCCTTAGGCAATTCATGATCACACAGTTTATCCTTGATGACCTCGATGCAATCCTTTAATGGTACATTAGTAAAGAGTGACTCTACGTCGAAACTCACCATTAAATCTCCAGGTTCCAACTTTATGCTCTTCACTATGTCCCTGAAGTGGAAAGAATCTTTCACAAAGGACGGTGTTTTTCCAACTAATGGTTGCAGCACTCCAGCAACATGTTTGGCCAAGTCGTAAGTCGGTGAGTCAATTTGGCTCACAATAGGCCTTAGTGGAATGTTGCTTTTGTGTATCTTAGGCAGACCATAAAGTTTAGGAGGTTGCACCGGTTTAGGCTTATACAGATGGTTGTACTCGTCCTCCGTGAAAACATCTTGGTTCTCGTGGATCAAAGCTCGAATGCGACGTGTTACCCTGGCTGTAGGGTTGTAAGACACCGGTTTGTATACATTCGTGTCTGACAACAAACACCTTACTTTGTTCTCATATTCCTCAGTGTTCATTACTACAGTGGCGTTTCCCTTATCGGCCTTTAGCACTAAAATTTTCTCGTTACCACGTAGCTGTTTTAGTGCTAGACGCTCTTCAGTAGTAATGTTACTTTTAGGTAGCTTCGACTTACGTAAAATGACCGCTACGTCTTGCCTCAGAACTTCTGCATCTGCGGTTGGAATTTTGTTACGTATGATCGTCTGCTCCACTCTACACAATATGTCTTCATAAGGAATCCGTTGCGGTGTTAGGGCAAAATTCATTCCCTTAGCCAACACATTCTTTGACGGGTCATCCAAAACTTCATCCGACAAGTTGATCACTACGCGTTCGTTATCTGTCGTTGATTGTGTATGAGTTGTGTCACTCGCGGGTAGTTGTGACTCCTGCTCACAATGTTGGCGGGTACACAGTTTTTTAAATTTGCGGTCGTGAGTCTCTTTACACAAATCGTACGTTCGCGATGCTTGTTGAAATGTTAGCCGATCACACTTATCGAAATCCTCACCAGACAAAACCCTACTGCATTCTTGGTGCACTGTGTACAATTCACTTAAAACACTGCTCAGTTCAATGTGATTGTTTCGGATAAGTTGTTTTAACAAACGAAAACTCGCGTTCGTTAGAATTCTTTTCGAATGCGTTATGTCCATACGTGGTTTAATCCGCACACAAGTTGGTATCACTGCACTATCGCGACACTTGGATAAAAACCTAATCGACAATTCTATACGCGCACGTCTTTTTCGAAGCGATTCTAGATGTTTTACTTTTGATACAATTTCCGGCCCGTAACGGTTTGTAAGATAAACTTTTAAACTTTCGCGTTGCATTATAACTAAAACTTATAATTGCGGGTCTGAACGCGACGTAGGTGTGGTATGTAGTAGTATTGATACTACTTACATTCCTCGACGTTTCGGCCGTGATGCTACGGCCGTGGTCACGAGGGGACTGGTGCGCGGTGTCTCCGTCTGCATCGGGCGGCCGGTTCTTCTGCTACCCTCGAACTCTCCGATATTTGTTGTACACTTGAACTGGAGTCAGTAGGTTCAGTGCGACACACAACACTCACAGTATCCAGGTTAATGTTTATTAATAACGGCGACTCACGCGGTTTGCACTTATTAATCACTGGATTCCAGGCCGCTGACAACTTGAATCCGTCTTCCCGATTGAAATTTTTGTACTTTTTAATTTCAATCGCTTCACGTATTACCCTAGTATGGTAATGGCGATCCGTGGAGAGGATTTTTGGGTCATGTAACTCCATCCAGTGATTAGTCCCCGTATTAAGCAGATGTTCTGCTACCGCGGATTTATTAGTCTGCCGATTCTTCACTGCAGCGATGTGTTCCTTGACTCTTTCGGCTATAGTCCGTTTTGTCTGGCCAATGTACGAACTACCACAGCTGCAGTCAATTTTATAAACCCCCGGAGTTTGAAAAGGCAAGACGTCCTTAGGCGATCGTAGTAGTTGTGATATTTTACGTAACGGAGTATATACAGTCTTAATGGAGTATTTACTGAGTGCTGATCCAATTTTGTCCGTTACGCCTTTTACATATGGTAAAAATGCTGCTTGACGACTAGCCTCAGGAGCCCTCCCCCTCTCCCTGCGCCTTCTTCTTTCTTTCGGCATCTTATATCCATTTCGTCTTAGTACCTCCTGAACACGTGCAAGCTCCTTATGTAGATGTTCAGGGTCACATAGGTTGTGAGCTCTATTCGTTAACGACGCTATAACCGATTGAAGATGCCGAGGATGATGATGAGAAGATGCGTGTAGGTATCGGTCTGTGTGTGTTGGCTTTCTATACACAGTGTGAGCCAATGTTCCATCCACCTTCACTTTTATTTCCATGTCGAGGAACGCGAGGCATCTGTTGTTCTCCATCTCATATGTGAACTTCATTTTCGGATGGATGGAATTCAGGTGGTTAATATATTGTTCCACTTCCTGTTGGCCTCCATGGATAACGCAGAAGACGTCATCGACGTACCTTTTCCAGAGTTTCACAGTACTTGGTCCAGTAGCCAGAGCTAGGTCTTCGAAATGTTCCATCCAGATATTTGCAATTACTGGTGCGAGTGGGCTACCCATTGCAACGCCGTCGATCTGGAGGTAGTACTGATCTCTGAAGAGTATGTAGTTCCCGTCCAAACAATTTTCAATGAGAACAATATATTCCTTAGGCAATTCATGATCACACAGTTTATCCTTGATGACCTCGATGCAATCCTTTAATGGTACATTAGTAAAGAGTGACTCTACGTCGAAACTCACCATTAAATCTCCAGGTTCCAACTTTATGCTCTTCACTATGTCCCTGAAGTGGAAAGAATCTTTCACAAAGGACGGTGTTTTTCCAACTAATGGTTGCAGCACTCCAGCAACATGTTTGGCCAAGTCGTAAGTCGGTGAGTCAATTTGGCTCACAATAGGCCTTAGTGGAATGTTGCTTTTGTGTACCGCGCACCAGTCCCCTCGTGACCACGGCCGTAGCATCACGGCCGAAACGTCGAGGAATGTAAGTAGTATCAATACTACTACATACCACACCTACGTCGCGTTCAGACCCGCAATTATAAGTTTTAGTTATAATGCAACGCGAAAGTTTAAAAGTTTATCTCAATCATGATAATTTTCTATTGAAATTTTTTTTTGTCTCTAGCGAAAAAAACTGTACATAAGTATTCAGTTACAAGCAAAACCGCTTTCCACCTGTCTTCGAACTATTTAAGAGCACCAACAATCTAACAACAATAACTCAACTTGTTTATTTACAGCCAACCAATGTCATTGTTTCACTAAACAAACGCCAGTAAAATCTTACAGGCAGTCTTTGTCTGAGTCTCAACTCGTAAAACACCTAATGCCTCAATCTGGGGATCCTAAACATTTGCTGCGGTAAACACGTTACGATTACGACCCGATCCTAGAGCGAAGATCATACCCATGTAGAACGATACTATGATCGTTTACTGGTCATATAAGACCCTATGTCTACTTAGCTGAATAGCTTTAATTCATTATTTGGTTGTGAACTAGAAACCGATTTTAAAATAGTTAAAATTATAGCCAATATTCAAAAGGACAGTATTATTCTTAAATTTTAAGAGTCCTGATTTTAAAAAAGTGTATTATGACTTCTAAAAATGGTCCATTTAAACCTGCCATTAATTAATAACAAATAATATTATAAGTAAACCTCAAAATCAGAAGAATAATTTTGAAATATACTTACTGATTTAAACTTTTATGGTCACCATCACAAGAATTAGTTGTTAGGAGGTTTCAAGGTATAAAACAGAAACCCCGTAACAACTATCTTCAAATTTTAAGTTTTTGAAGGGTCAACATTGCACTGGCAGTCTTCCAAAAATTCATGGACAACGATATCCACTTTTCTCAAATGGAACCGCTTGCATGCCTTTTATTATAAAAACTTTAACCTAAGATAGCACAAAAATATATTATACGTTGTCAAGATTTTGCATGCAACAAACAACTTTTCTTCTCTTCTCCTATTTACGTTTGAGCACATTGCTAAGTTAAAAGAAGAAGCAATACTGCTGTTAAAAACATTTACCTGTGTTTTGGATTCTAATAAATAAATTAAAAAATCCTAAGCCATTGTATGTTATCTAGTTGCTCATAACTAGCTTATGGTTAACATGGTTAATTAGTTAAAAACTGCGACTGATCATGTGGTGCCGGAACAGAACTGAATTACTTCACAAATTCTCTTTTTTTTATTTAAAAAATAGGCTTGCTCTTGACTACATACTTAACTATACGGTTAAGAAGAAGCCTAAGATGGAGCGAGCTTACCCAGAGGTACGGGTTCTTCCACACACCAGCGGAACACAGAAAAACTTTTTGGCGCTGGTCTTCCTGCGGTTGTCGTCAGAGGACTAAAGAGGTGTACCGCCAGAAAGAGACGGGACTGCGTTTTCTCACTACGATCGGGCAAACTGCGATCGCTAACCCAGGCCAAGCGTGGGGATTTTGGCAATATCATCCTTTTGGAGTAAATTAACGGCCTATGATCATGCTACTTTAGGGCCGAAACCTCCATAATTGACAACTGACATTGACACACCAATGATGGATACAGTCCACGCTTGCAAAATGCACCCGCATTCATGGTATCACAGATACGAGCAATGGTAGAAAATCTAAAACCGTTCTTGCCCGACTTGGGGATCGAAGCCAGGACAAGGACCCCGAGGTCTTGCCCGGTACTCAAACCACTAGACCAACGAGGCCTTCTGGAGTAATATGGGTTAATGATGTTGACTATTGAATTGCGTGGACATTATTTGCCATCAAAATTTCTCACGTCTGGATCGCAAACGGATCAGATGCTCGTACGATTCTCGGTACAATCGGAAGGTGCTATTATTAATCGTAAGCTCTGCAAAGCAACATTGTTAGTGTCGTCCAGCGAACTCGGTAAGTAAATGTAAAAGTAGTAATGATGATTTAGTGCCCATTATGAATGGCGATGTTCGCGGTACGAGAGACGTTCACAGCAATATTGTTGGGTATAAATTTGATTCTAACGCTACAATGACTTCATGGCGATAGCTTGAAATGTTGTGGCACATTGTTGACTTGTAACTTCTGTAGACAATTTAATAGTTGCGGTCTGTAATATTTTACTTAGGCTTGCAAAGCTTTAACATAAAATACTGAGATAATTTTAAAGTAGCTTTTGCCCGCTCGCGTAACAATAAAA
Organism: Anania crocealis; assembly: GCA_949315895.1. Taxonomy (NCBI): domain Eukaryota; kingdom Metazoa; phylum Arthropoda; class Insecta; order Lepidoptera; family Crambidae; genus Anania; species Anania crocealis. The sequence goes on from OX438862.1 coordinate 14,663,752, forward strand.
TTTCACCTCTTTTAAAACGTTTGGTTAAACTTAGGTTGGGGGCGGATTTCCAAAAAAAAATTTGCACGAATTTTTTATTAGTCACAAATAGTCCGCATACCAATTTTTAGCTTTCTACCTTGAAAATTGCGGAATGCTCCATACCAACTTCCATCCCCCAGTTTAGGGAAGTGGGGGGTTAGAAAGAGACCAAAAAAAGCCAATGTCACTCTCCATCCCTTCAACTATCTCCATATAAACGACCATTTGGATCAGCGGTAGTTAACGCTGCTTCTGAGCCATGGGTCGCGGGTTCGATCCCCGCACAGTACAAATATTTGTGTGCATGAACATGTCTGTTTGTACTGGTCTGGGTGTTTTCTATGTATTATAAGTATGTATTTACAAAAAAAAAAAAAAGTATTTAAGTAAGTTTATCGGTTGTCTAGTACCCCATACGACAGGGTACTTAATAGTACCTTAATTTGGGACTAGATGGCTCTGTGTGGCCCAGTGTGGCATGTCTTAAATATTTATTATTTATTATTATTTATTATCTATAAAAAATCACGTCAATTCGTTGCTCCGTTTTGCCGTGAAAGACGGACAAAAAACAGACACAGACATTTTCCCATTTATAATATTAGTATGGATGTGAAAAGCTGTGGGGAAGTTTGTTACTCAAACAAGTCAGAGGCCTGCAATAAGAGGTTTGCAAAACTCTGATACAATGTTATCGTTAAAAAAATTGTTATTTAATACTAGCTGACCCGGCAAATGTTGTTTTGACGTATAACGAACGGGTTGGCAGTAGAAGTGAGATTTTAAAAATTATTAATTTCACATTTTTTATACTTATTATCCCATTCCGGTTGAAAACAAATTCACCCAAAAAAAAACATAAATATCGGCCAAGCCGCTCTCGGGTAATAAGTGGTGTCACTAAACGACTTTCTTATATTATATCACACAAAATGCATCGTATTTTATTAAATTTTATCTTAAAATACATCTAAACAATCTTAGGATACTTTTTTCTATAATAATCATTATAGTGCACGTAGGTACAATTTTTTAATGGCAACAATATTCTATATTACTATTTTATAAAAAAAAACTACTTAATTTGGAAGCTATATTATTTGGGTCCATTCCACCGTTTCATTTTAACTGTATCAATTATACTTAAAGATGTAGGACATGAGATATTTAGGTAGGTAGATACTTGATTTTATTTTAGTTGCTTGTTCTTACGCAAAAAACTTATTTACTAACACTTTTGAGACTACGATTTGTCAAATAAACCAGATAATGATGTTTATCTCATGAAAACATTAAAATTTAAATAATCTTATTCATAACTTGGCAATCATTTGTTACGCGACACCGTCGACATCTCGCGTCAGATCACGTAAAGTATGATTCTAGTGATAGCTGCAAGAGGGCGCTACAAGTTGCGCATGAGAAAGCTTTTAGTAACTTTACCAACATAATTTTGCTTTCAGATATTTGTAAAATATGTTTAGAGTGAGCAATTATAATTTAATTATTAAAAATAGGGAAATTGTTTTTAGTACTATGGGAGAGATGGCTTGAAAGGGACATTTGTGTTGTTGAGGCTCTTGTGCATGGATGCCAAAATATTTTAAACATGTCAAACCCAATAGGAAGCCTTAGTTACTTTGCTATTAAAATACAAAGTAATAGTTAACATTTATTTATTCTTAGTAATTGATTTTTACATATTCCAAAAAAAGGGCATTATGTCCCTTTCATAAAGGAACGGTTTTGAAAGGGAGGCAATGATTTTTGAAAGGGACAATAAGTAATATAGTATGACGGGAAATGCACAGACACCTTAAACATGCTTACAACACTTATTTATGTTTTAAAATCTAATTTTGAGACCAGTCTATGCAGGTGTAATTTGCTCATATTAACACTTGACAGCCGACCTCACTGATATACTATCTACCTCTCTGTAAGAATTCGTTCACAGCCTATTCAATTTTGTGCGCTTAAAAGTTAACTGATCTTTTTCTTTTTGTTCGTATAAGTACTTCCAATGGTAAAGAACAGTAATCAAATGACACATTAACAATATTTGACAAAACGTTTTAAAAACGAAATGAAAATGTATTTTTCAATAACAAACACACATGTGGCATCGCTGTGTTTGAAATGACAAGAGAGTGAAGTTAGGTACAAATGGATAAGCATAGTGGCTGCCATTTAAGAAAAATAGAACTTGTTGGAAATTATTTTAATTTTTCGGGAAATTTACATTGTCCCTTTCAATACATGTCCCTTTCATACCGCCTCTCCCCTACTAATACTATAGCCGTCAGACGCCGATTTTGAACTTTTATCATGACACATATAATCAGTCAACCAATTTATGTCTGATTTCGCTCCTAACAAAGAAAAATACAAATCTTACCTTTGTAAAATATTTATGTGTGAGTGGATGTATATACAACCAATAATAAAATTTATCAACCAAAAAGAATTGTCTTCATACAAGGTTCGGTATAGTTTTTGCAAGCTAGCAAGCGACTTACATTTCTTGCTAAGCCCGCAAACAGAGCGGGGTCCACCAGACCAGTCTCAACACATCAATATTTATTAACCCAATCACATTAGCAATTGTGTTTTGCGACGGGAATCGAACACGATCCGAGAATGCACTCCCAGCGCTAATTGAAATTATAATTGTATGAAAAACTGTATGAGATCATTAACTTGATGTTTTCATTTGAGGTATGATGAATTGAAGATGCGTCATCTATCGTAAATTGTGACTTAATTGACTATGGTGAGTATCCTTCTATTTTTTCATTCATGTCACAGTATCTTACAAAAAAGAGCAAATTGTCAATGATGTTTACAAACGATATAGTATTCCATACGAAATATAGGTTTCATATATTTTAATCCTATTTGTTTACAATAAAATGTGATTAGTCAATATTCCCATGTAAGTAATAAATATTAGTTAAATGCATGGTTTTAAAAAAAGTTTTTTTTTTTTCTTGATTTACGTGAACATTAATCCTAATAAACTAGAGTGAAATCCATAAAATCGAACTTTTATTTAAATGTAAATTTCAGTTTCCTGGAACAGTACAATTTTTTTGTTTGCCAGTGGCATAGCTAGAGCGTTTTACTTCTCATTTTTAGGTCGACATAATTATAGCTGAGTCCTAAAGAACTTGACCAGTGATTTTAAAACAAGATAAAATTATAAGCATCAACGCTATTCTAACTATAATAACACAGATCGAGCTACCATAATTTTGTTTTTTAGTTTTAAAAATGCCTCTTCACGTAAGTAACAAAAATGGAAAAGGCTGATAGATTTTTTCAGCCAAAAAACCGACACGGCACGTAATCCGAAAATCGCGTCCTCATTCGGGCTCATCTGTAATCTGGGCTGCTATTACAGCCTTTGTCTAGCCTCGCAAATTAACGGCAAGCCTAGACGCAATACCTTTCATTCCTGACGCAGGTCGCTGTGGGAATACTGGCGGAATATTTAACGTTCACAAATTGGGATTTATCGGCGACATGAGGTGGGTTAGGTAGGTACCTTTTTTTTTTTTTGTAAAACGTTAGTGGTACATTACTGTTTAAATATTAATTGGACTTTATTTGAGTCACGAAAATCGCAACATATCAAATATGTGTCCGAACTTTATTAAATATTTATTTTCTGAGTTTCTTTCAATGAATGCATGAAGTAAATAATATGATCGTATTAAAATGCCATTTTAAATGAAAAATTGAAAACCTACTAACTATTATTTTGTATAACTTTACAATTTTCTAATATTTTAGTCGTATGACAAATCTGATTACATTTCTCCTTTTTTTATTGAGGGCACCATGACTATATTTTTACTGTTTTACTGTGGCTGCGCGCATCATACATTTTGATTGCAAATTCGCACCTACTACAATAAAGTTAAGACGCCCCGATGCATGCAGTGTGCTGTCGTCTGAACCTACCCTTGTCCGCGGTCGTTAAATTGCAGTTTTAATTTTAAACCCTAAGAAATATGCTATTAGATTCAACGTAGTTAGGTATCACTAGACCGAACACAATAGTACACAGGTTCATCCTGGCGAACATGTATGACGAATGTAAGATTGAGAGCTAATCCTTGTTAATTAGAGAGCGCCGGTCACATACACACACGGCCGACCACGCTTTGTGCACGAATGAAACATCTGCCTTTGATACCTTACTAGTATGTATTACTGGTGTGGGGCTAAATGCAATATTACCCACAGGGCATTGGCAGTTTTGAGCAGTAAAGATACAGAGATAAAAAAAAATCTAAGAAAGAACTGAAAAACATTTGGGAATAAAAAGGGTTAAGATAAGACCACTTTCTATCTTCAACACAGGTCTAATTTTCGCATGTATAGTAAATCAAAAAAATATTGCACTAACTTACTTGCAGCGGCTTCGGCATCCAGACATCGTATTTATTTGAATTGTTTTCGACGAGTGGGCCACATTTCTTTTATTTTGTATTCGTACTAGGGTTCTTGTTTAACAGACAGAATTTTGAATTGCAACACTAAATTATTTATGGATATTTTAAGTTTAACATAGAGATTTAAAAACACACAACGGTAACAGCGGTAGCAGAACGTTAATTTTACGTAATTCGTGTTCATTTGTTTATCTTCAATATTTGCATTTTGAACAGTTCGCGTTCAGTGGTTCCTTTTTCAAATAAATAAATAAATAAATATTTTAAGACATGCCTCACTGGGCCACACAAAGCCATCTAGTCCCAAATTAAGGTAATATTAAGTACCCTGTCGTATGGGGTACTAGACAACCGATAAACTTACTTATATACTTTTTTTTTTGTAAATACATACTTATAATACATAGAAAACACCCAGACCAGTACAAACAGACATGTTCATGCACACAAATATTTATACTGTGCGGGGATCGAACCCGCGACCCATGGGTCAGAAGCAGCGTTAACTACCGCTGATCCAAATGGTCGTCGTGTCGATGTAAAAAGTGTGAAAGATTTTATGCGGCCTGAAAAACTAGTACTTTAGTCTTCGTAATTCATACTAGCATGAAAACATAACATACCTACACGAATATTTTTTCTGTAAATGAGAATAACGTATTGAATAGAATAACGATTTATAATAAGAACAACGATTTATCAGGTAGCAATTCATACAATATATAGTAATTGAAAGTAGCCGTACTTAAAAGGCTTCATGATGGAAGCACTATAATTGTTGACAATCTTTTTACCAATTTGTAATACTTATAGAAATAAATAATAATAAAAATGATTGGATCGGATCTTTGTTACTCTTTTGTGCAAGATAACTAGGTAATCTAATTTGATGAAATCTTGCCGAAATATAGCTTGAACATCCGAAAAATATATATACTATAGTCCATAAAATACAGCTTGATTAGAATGACACCTCGCACACCGGCAACAAGAGAGTCATAACACAAAAAAATACGAAGTTGAGATAAGTATCCCATGAGAAAGGCAATCACAAACTTTATCTGCTAAAAAAACGGCATAATTGTAGTGTGATTCCTCGCCGAGAGATGGCATTTAATACCCTTTTTCACTGAGCCACTTTCCTACCTCTTGCAGCGTAAAAAGTGTCACATCAAAGTTGATACAGAATTGTCGTGCATCTAGTGTATGTAGTAGTGTCATAACCTGTGTAACGGTCGTATTACGGTAAGTAATTTTCATATATTTGCTTTGCTTTCGGAAAAAAGACTGTCGTATCATGTGATATGACCATATTTTTGAGTTATTTTCACTAAGTATTTTAAAATTAGAGAATATAACTGTCACATCATGTGAAACGACACTTTTCTTGCTTTGGCGTTGGTTGATACCAAGTTATTATATGAATAGAAGTGTTTTAACATGTGATATAACTGTACTACCGTATAAAACAAGTATTTGATTGGGTATTAATTAATAATGTGTCTTTATTTCTGCTTTATAAAGTGTTTATAATTATCTTAGTTCACATTACAACTTCAACAACTTTCACAATTATGTTTATTTTTTAATTTATTAGGACAAAATGAAACAGAATTTAAGAAAAAAGTTCATGGTTGATTTAGTTTTACGCAGTAACCCTTCAAAAGTATCCGTTGGTATAGTTAAATTAAATTAAACTAATATAGAAAATATTAACAATACCAACACACTTTCTTATATTGACGATGGTAAGTGACAGAATTTTTTATCAAATACATGCTAACTAAATTTTACATAGTCAAGTTATATAGTTTAGATGAGGTACACGAAGATAAATATTTGATTAATGAGGATGGAGTGTGTAAGTATAAATTATTTATTTTACTTTTGTAATCTTTACTATGTGTTTTGTATAGAATGTGTAAAGATACTAAACCTTACATGTTTTAATTTCAGGCACACATACCTTGCTAGTAGAAGCTACAACTCCTTCGAATGAAGATGATTTCGTTGAGGATATCATGGATCATAGCGTCAAAGATCCCGATTTTATTATTGGTTGTTTTATGCCCAGAAGAAGCTTTCTTTTTAATAGTATATAGTAAGCAATAACTGGTTACTTATATTCTGAATCTAGAAGTATAATAAAGCAGGAAGTGGATCATAATAATCCCGTTTTGAATTACGATACGGCTTCACCTAATTTAAATTCTGAAAACATTGTTAGTTCTAATCTTATTCAAAAACCAACGGCCAACACGTCTGGATACTAATTAGTTCCCGATTCGTCTTCTCCAAGCTCATCTTCTAGCTCCATACATAATCAAGCTTTAGTTCATCCTCTGGTTCAAGCTCCAGTATTTCGTGTATAGTATATATATCGTATAGTATATATATAAATAAAAAAAAACAATTTGCGTCTGTAAACTCTTTTTTGTATTCATTTTCTTTACATAAATATTCAAAAATTAAAAGTATATCTCATAAGTTTCTGATAACCGGGCACACTCAAAACGAAGGTGATGCTCTCCATTCTACAATTGAAAAATAGATACAGAGAAGGTTTAAATCTGGGTCTATTTACGTGCCAAGCAAGTACGCTAAAGTGATCAGGTCAGCGAAGAAAAAAGGAAGACCGTACTTGACTGAAATGAGTTCCTGCGATTTTATGTCGTTAAAAACTTTAGCACAGGATATGGGCATCCAACAAAATCCTTTAAAATATTGCACGTGAGAAAAAGCTAAGTTGTAAAATATTGTCTACTTATTTTGGTAATAAATTTCTAGTGAAGAGATTATCTAGTGTCTGAAAATGTGCTATATTGTTTTTATATGAATAGTTTTTATACCTTATTTGTTTCTATATATAACTGGTAATATCTAGATACTTACAAATATGTTTGATATTACTTGATTTATATTAAAAAACAATACATACTATTACCTCCTAAAAGTGTTTTAATTCATGAAATCTTTGATAATTTTGTCTAAAAAAGTGACACATTAGAGGAATTTAAAAGTAAAAAAAATATATAAAATGGAAAAAATATCTAGATTTTAATTTGTATAAAAATAAAATAGAGCATTTAATAGTGTTCTTAAATATATATTAAATTCTTCGATAGGCTTTCTCAGAAAAAAAATAATGGAATTATAAGTTATAAAAAAAAGAAAACAGTGATTTCCCAAAAACTACATTTATTGTGTTTCTCTCATTGCCGGTGTGCGACCTGTCAAACTGAGATGACTAGTGATGGGACTGACTCGACTGATCAAACGAAAAAAAACAGTAATGGCGAATAAAATAAAACGAAAATCAGATATATTAAGATTTAACAGTGAGACAGTATCGTGATCATAATAAAAATAATTGGAACAATCATGAAAATCAATTAGAAAATTTTTATAGCTGAAAGTATCTAATAAATTTGAAAATTTTTCGTAAACTATCAATAATTGCAATTTGATGTTCTTAGCATCAACCAATTCTCAGCAAATCATTTTGTAACATTTATGTTACATTACTTCGATTTTGAAATATTGTTAATCTGTCGATTTTGATTTGTCGATTTTACGTATGAAAAATGACGTAATCTTGTAAAGACGTCTCTTAAAGTTAAGTGTAATTTTTGTGACTGGATTATTTTAATGATTTTAACTTTAAATCTCTATTTTAAATAATTAAATTGATTAATATGTACAGCAAAGTATAATAAAATATTCTTAACATTCCAGTTACCAATATTTTTTCGTGTGCAAATGTGTTTCACTTGTGTGACGCTGGTACAAAGTTACGTCGTCTGTTTTAGTGACACCTGTCATTCTAATCAAGCTATATTTTAAGGATTATACATGATATAGCCTATATTAAAATTTTTCTGATGTCTTACCGCCGCACTTACAGACGTTGTTTAGTCTTAATCGTCCATTAATGTGAGACGTCAAATAATGTCAACCTTATGCTTGAAATTTTAAGGGCGACATTGTTTGACGTTTTAATAAGCCTTAATAACGTCTGTGAGTGCGGCGCTTAGTATGTTTCAGTAAAGTTTCGTTCAAATTAGTTCAGTAGTTATTGCACATAGAATAACAAATAGATATAATAAGATATTTGCTGATTCATTTCATGTGTTAAGTGATCTGCCTAAATTTTATTGACTGCGACTATGTGTAAACACTTTATGTCGTTTTACTTCAGACATAAAACGGGACAGAAGGGTTTATTCCACAATAAAATTTAACTTGTTCGAAGAAGAGTCATTGTTAATTGAACTGTTTATCAACTAGTACCTACTTAAAGTTCCAAGGTGCTAGATGCTATCTGGATTTTATGTTCAGTTATTTAGTGTCTAAGGTAAGGAAAACGCACATTAAATCTTCAATACATTTCCTTTTAAAACTAATAAATATTACAGCTAGGACGAACTTCCTTATGATGATTAAAGAAAACAATTCCATCAGATGGATAATGTTGTTCAAATAAGTCATTTTGTGTTGATGTTAGTGGTGATGTTAGTAAAAAATAATTATCAATTTATAAGTACGAGTCTACTTTTGTAGGATGTTAACATAAGCATCAAGTTGGATAGTTGCTTTACAAAAAAATCGACAGTTATCATAGTAACCTTTGTGCGATATTTTTATTGATACATGTAATATGCACAGTAAATAAATAATATAGATAGTAATATTACCTAGTGTTTATTCGACGGAGTAACGTAACTTATAACTAAAACATTATTTTCATAAATTTTAATTGGTAGTACTTAATATGAAACTGTGATGGTTGTACGCGGTGAAACAAAAAATATATATTAAAAAATGTGTTATACCTAATAGATAGGTTGGTTTGTTTTAAGACAATCTGTAACTGGTCAGTCAGATTTGAGTCGAAACATGTAAAACTTCTCAGTAGCTCAGATGTAATAAAAATAAATAAACTATACTATAGTTAAAAACAAAATGCATAATATTTTCCTTTAAAACTTGTCATATCCAAAAAAAGCAGTCATTTTAAATTTGTATAAAAATATGATGATCTTAATATTACATTAAAACTAATCGTAAAAATTCAATATAACATCTTTTTAACGTACCTAATATTTTTTCAAAGGAAAAGTTTACCATAAATCACATATTATTTTTGATAAATTAAGTAAAATGACTGATGAGGATTTCTAAAGTAAAAGTCCTTATGATCTAAGCAAAAAATATCCATCAAAGATCACCGCCAGTGTTCTTCTGGAATGCTTTTACATAAAGATCGATTGTCTCTTAGGTACTTCAGACTTCCTTTCCCGGTGCATAAAGCCGAGGTTATTAGTCCAATTAGAGCCGTTTTGGTATGCATTCGTTTAAACAAGGAACTCGGATGCAAATATGAAATGTTTTATGGAAAGGAATTTTGATAGGCGATAAAATGCCGCGGCGGGGAAATGTAATAAGTGTTTTGCTTTGAAATAACCGCATTGGTTAGTACCTAAGATATTTTTTAAAGTTCGAATTTAGAATGAAGACTTTTTACTACCAAAATATATTTACGGAGAGGATGAAGTTTTTGCTTAACTGTTGTTGATGAATAAAGATATAAATGTTGGGTTTTGGAGATACTTGATTTAACTGTTTCGTTAAGTGCTTTTATTTATAAAAAGGTGTTAAATTACATATAGCCGGTCAAAATATTGTTTTGCATCCATAAAAATAATATTTATATTTATAAATAATTGAATTGACACGTAATTTAAACAAAGAATAATTCTTATAACCATTTTTATCTGCCTGGGGGGAATTGAATTGATTAATAAATCGTTAATTAGGTAACTATCAATTAAACTGCACTGCCAAAATCAATGCTTCATATTATGTAGAGTTGTATCTTACTGATGATAGATTATTAATATTGGGTATTCCATTTTTTGACCCTAACTTACCATTAATTGACTTCTGATTATTAAAGGTAAACAGTAACTGTGCTAGTAAAATGCAGAAAAATTCAGAGGTACAAGTACAAGTACTGGCAGTCTTACATTAAAAAAAGGAATGAAAAAATATGGGTATCCTATCCCGAAGACAAAAACCTGTCTCACGCGTAATCGTCCGGTATCGCTCGCGGATTATGTTGTATTTACTTTTTACATTATTATTATAAATGAGGCATAATTCTACCCGACTAGACAAAACCGTGGTCGAGCCATAATGTTCGTTGTTTCAATGGTCCAGACCGGTCTGTGGTTATTTTGTTTTGAGGCTTTGATATCAAAGTAGTTTGATAGATTTAGTATATTTAACTAAAATGTAGTTGACCGTTGAAAATTTTAATACTTAATTTTTTTTCTATATCTACAATAATAAAACAGCTGTAGATAACCAACAAATCGAACGCAGCGCAATATCCTTCTTTTTGTGAGGCCTGTATCAAGCACTGGGCTGAAATGGGCTTGGTGATGATGAGAGGTGGTCATAATAAATAGAAGTCAAAGTCGAAGTTATGACCTAACTTCAAATTATTTTATACTGTGGTCTTATCAATGTTTTTTACTCAATCACACCAGAACTACTAGACAGATCTTAAAACCCAGATAGATTTAAAGGCAGAAATAGTTTATACGAAATTTTTTATCCCATAAAAAAATAAGGTTCTCGCGGGCATAGGCTAATAGCAGATTATAATGATTAACCATTAACCAGTCACCTATTTAACTGTTTGACGTTAATTTTACATCTACCTAGAGATAGATACAAAATCAATATATCAATGCAAATAAGTTTACCACAACAATTCATTCAGAAAAATCACATTGTTAGCACTCAGCACTGCAAGAACAATGCAAGCTATCCGAACATCCAAAACGCAGAAAAAACAAACCAGATTAATATACCTTCACTGCAGTCCTGTAATTACGCTAATTAACATAAAGAACAAATTTAGTCTTACAGAGGCGGAATGTAATATGTCCCAGGCATGTGATTAGCCTGTCATACGATTGTGAGGGGATGCGCCATTGTGGTTGCATCTTAGGTTCAGGTCGTGTACGTTGAAGGAATCAGCGGGAGCGATTTTCCTTTTCAATCGACGTAAAGATAGGAGGTTCTCAAACTTATGTTTAATGGCGTTGTTCGGTTGATATGATGATGATGATGCCATGGTTGACCATTTAATAGATAGAACGATTTCGATTTTATTTCATCCAAATATTGTGTCATTTAGTTCGGGAAAAAATCCAGAAAATAAGACCTTGCAAAGCTGAAACCTTTTTCCACGAAACATAAATAAGCCAAAACTTTTGAACCTGCAAAAAGGAATTTGCCGATCACCATACACCGACCCAAAAGTAGTGGCTTTTGCTTGCTTTTCAATGGTCCAATTTTAATGTAAAAGTTTTGTCATTACGTAGGTACTCTTTCTGTCTCCAAGTAACGTGTTAAGCACAATAGAGTAGCACTATCACTCCATTTATTGATGAGTATCGTAAGAGGGGATTAAGTATTATCGTACTTGTAACGCCGTCTCCATGGGCTAAACTACGATCACTAACTAGCCTGCCCAGCGTGAGTATGACCAATATGGCAAATCGCGTTCTTCTTGATAGACCTGTGTCAAGCAGTCGACTGATGAATCTGATGATGTAGGAGACAAGCGGAGAATCTGGACGCTTAATATTTCACAAGGTGCCATCGTCTAAATTCGAAATTGTAACGCTGATTATATAAAACCTATTTTGTAAAGTCTACAGCTGAACAAAGTGCTCTCTGCATCTAAAGGAATCTTACTTTTTTAACCAGAATAATCGATCTACACACGATCTACATCTATAGGATCACTTACTGGAAAAACTTAATTTTCTTCAACGGTTCTCATTTATAGGCAAGCATTACTACCTATTCATCCCATCCATTGAACATTTGCTCTTTTGAACTTGTTTGCATTCATTTTTAAGTCATGTACGTGAGGTTTACTCTTCACAATATTAAAAATATCATCTACCTTGGCAATTAATGTAGGTATGTATTTTTCCCATATTGTTCTTTTTATCACACTTTAAAAAAATTACATCTTCGTTATTTTACCTAAGAAATGATATGCTGTAATGTTTTTTGAAACTAAAACAATTTGCGATGCAAGCATCAAGGTTTATAAGTAATTCGAGTTATAATAAAAAGTGTTTTTAATAAAAACTAGTTGCAATTCAAAGTGACATCCCCGTTACATTCCATCTTCACAGTGGGGGAACAAAGGCTTTTTTGTAGCGCACCTCGGCCGGACCTCGCATTTACATACCGGCCTTATTTCATTACGTTTCGCCCTCGCCTACAGATATCTTAATACTGTTTCCTGGTCGAACAGTCCAGGGTTTTTACTTGTCCAAGTAAAAACCTAGGACTGGTCGGTTACTTGTCCAACATAAAAAGAACGCAACAAAAACAGCTAGTAGTTGTTTGTGTTAGTGCTAGTATTTAGTAGCGTTAGTATGTAGTATTGCTTGTGTGTGCAAGTATGTGTTTGTGCTAGTGTGTGCTAGTGTTAGTGTCTTTTAGTGCTAGTCTGTCCATGATACAATTGCTAGTAAATAAATAGGGCTTGGCTCACTGTACGATACTACACCATAGGATATACCTACACATACATAGATTTAATCGACCGGTAAAAAGAGATGTTAAATATTTTTTTATGACTGCATTGTCACTGCATTTTACTACAAAACTTTTTACAAGGTTAAGTAAAATGAAATTTAGTAACTATTTGAGCTGAATTAAGTAACTAAAATTGTTTATCCCTAAGGAAAGGAAACAATGATGTCTATCTAGGCATTTTTAATAATTTTAAATGACCCATGTAGGTAATTTAAAACTAATCAAAGTAATATTATTAAATACAAACCGATTAACTGTGCGCTTTCCAGTCATTAAGTTTTGCATTGGGGTTGCTTTTTGAATGTAATTTGTAATATTTTATCCTACTAATTGAAATGTTGCCAACTTAGTTTATCACTTTGCTCGAATAACTAAATACAACTGCAAAACAACATAAAAGTAGTTTCCTTCGATTACCTAACGTCAATTCTATTTTACTTGATCATTTCCTCCATATTTCTGTCACACCATTTACGTAGCGATGGCGCATATAGCTAATGTAGAGGACCAAGCCAAATTTGGTTTAATTTAACTTGTATTATATATTTATATATGAGTTTAACTCACACTACTTCGAGCTGGATGCGATTCAGTAACGTACAGCGTTTGTATTCACGGGGAATATAAAATATAAAATAACGTTAAAATAAGTAGCATATTACCGTCTACCGGTGACGTTAAAAACTGTATGGTGTTGAAAATGTTGAATTTAATCAAAACACTATATGAAATCCTTAAAAACTCAAGTCAATTCTGTAAACATATTTTTCAGTACAATATTCATATCCTGATAGCGGTGGCTCAGTTAATGGAGTATAGGCTTACGTCTATTGGTCATGAGTTTAAATCCCATCATAACCAACTCAATGAACCTATATCTATGTTTGTAATCTAAACTACAGATATACAAATTGGCAGCTGTAGTAGTAAGTAGGTACTTGGCGATGACGAAAAATTATGGTGGGGACTATGCTGCCTAAATTATCTTCATAGTTCAACTCTAAACGGCGGCTTAGGTGGTGGTTAGTATTCGTTGCAAGTTTATGAAGAACCTAACCTAAAAACACTGAAAAATATTGCATGCATCATTAAAAAAAAGTTGATTTGAATCTTGGCCCTTGTTTTACTTCCATCGTATCCGTGTTCCAGTTTCCATGGAGTGACTGATACCTATAGTTGTGAGGCTATAAACATGACAACATTAAAATTTGTGGTGTTGACTAACTAGATTATTTTATAAACAGATGTTTACGACTATTTAGTAACTGTAAACTAACCTAATTTTGAGTTAAATTAAATGGATACATGTATTACGCCTTCCAATTTCTTTTTGTTTGTTTGAATTGACTGTTTTTATTTAATAGTTAATACTTTAGTAGTTTCAATGCCTTCGCTTAAATGTACCATCTAGCTTTTACTAACAAAATTACCATTCCTCTAAGCTGCGATTAGCATGGCAAAACCCGCATCATGGTAATCTTGCCCTAATTTCTTTGATAGTCTGAATCCAGGCCTTGTAGCTCTGTAACTATGTCAAGACGTTCGTAAACAAGAGTGCGGAGTAAACTCAGATTCTAAGCGTTTCATCAAATTCATCAACAATTCTCAATCTCAATTACTTTTTCAATTGATTTGTGCTGCAAGTCCAACTGTGTCATCATCATAACTATCTTAGACAATCGGTTCCCACAGTTGGACATAGACCTCCTCTAGGGATCTTCACAACAATGGGTCCCGTGTCAGGTCCACCTAGTAGGGGATAGATAATCTGGCAAGGGTAGCGGAAAGCCGCTGGGCCGTTATGGGGTCGCTATTCCCTAACCTTTAGGCATAACGGTCATCTGGTTTTCTTGCTATGTGTCGCACTCACTGCCACTTCAGCTCCGCAATTCTTCGGTTGTTGTCGGTAATCTTAGTTCTTCTGAAGCTTTCCTTAGTTAAACGACCACCTTTCAGTTCCTTATGTCATCCATCGGAATATGCAATGGTGAAAGACTTTTGTCTTGACTGCACTGAGGCAATTTGGACGCGAAGACTTTTCGTAGTTTGCCAAGCCCGGGTTGGATTCGATGAGAGATCTCTTACTCAAAATTAGACTAGTTGGGGTAATATGTCTAGCTATGTAGGTCATCATTCTCGGTTGGCATTGCTCGCATCGATTCTAATGTTTCTCAACCATTTGGGTAGAAAAATTTATCTCAGATCACTTGTTTCTTGTTCTCCCAAAATGTTTATAAGTCATTAGGTAATACTATTAGTTTTGATGATATTGTAGTTTAAGTAAATTCACCTAAAAGCGTAATAAAACAAAAAGTGATATCATGAAAGGTTGATTTAGGATTAGCTTGCCAAACCGTGATTGTAGTATGAAGTTTTTGGCATCCGTAACAATGCAAATCAAATGCTATGAATAAGACATCCAATGATGATATCTAAATCAACCGAAATCGCGCACTATTCTGATCGTGGCCTTATTATTTTCGTAAACCGTGTCAAGAAATTGCAGTGTGCCCGCGGCTCAACAACCTGTGCAATGCACCGCGTCATTTGTAGCAGATGAAATGTAAATGCGCACTCGTTACGTTGCGACCCGTCCGCTCCGTATTCATGAGCCGACGGGTAATATCACAAGAAGTAGCGGGGGAGGTTTCAAACAAAAAATAAGTCACAGCTTTCCAAAGTATACATTACCAAATGACATTGCAAAATAATTGAGTTCCAGTCAAATCTTAAAAACGGCTTAAATCTTACCGCCCGGCATGCGAGGAGATGCGGGTTCGAGTCCCGCCTGAGACAAAATTTTTCAAGTTTATATACTGATATTATAAGTGCAATTAAGTTGCTAAAATATCAAATAAAGTATATAAATGGCTGTTTCATCTTAACTGACTGTCAAACATCTGCAAAGATGTTTCTTTCGGGTGTTGGGGGTGCAAGCTCCTAACATTTGATGAAGCAACGCTGGCTCACAGCGTAAGAATATGCTTGAAAAATTCGCGCCGTGTCGCAGTGTCTCGGTTGCCTAATGGTACGGCTCCCGCCCGGCATGCGAGGAGATGCGGGTTCGAGTCCCGCCTGAGACAAAATTTTTCAAGTTTATATACTGAAATCTTAAAAACTTAACTTGTGGTAAGTTAACCGCTAAAAAGGTTCACGGCAGCAGTCATAGTACTAAATGATGATTTAGCAGTGGTATATTGTAAGAAATTATTATTTCTATTAACATGTTTCAGCCGTACGAAAAAAAAAAGTGGGTGCAAGTAATAACAAGGCTTAAAAATAAAATGGTTCACACGTCACGTGTTTCTAGTTATATTGCGTAAACAATATGGCTCTCACTGACTCCACTTAAAGTCTGTTTCTTTGTTTGGTCCACTGAGAAGTCATGAGAGAAAAGACTCGCTCCACATTTGCGTAATCATCAAATCAAAAATCTGGCCTGACGTAAAATACGGGTGAAATCCGGTCTAACACCCAAAAATTTTTAAGAAAACTAATAATCTGAAGCACGAAAGCTGCCTGTAATAGGCCACTTAAAAACTTTGATACTGTTGACTGACTTTTAAGGGTAAATATTATTACTCTTGGAATAGCACATGACAATAAGATGAAAAATACCAATAATGGCGCTGGTTTTACAAGACTAGATAAAAGCTCAAATAGAGCAAGACACAAACGAGTAAGAATCGACATTGACGACGCTAAAAGATTTTGTAATAACAAATGGCAGAGTAGACAGTAGGTATTGTCTCTCAAAAGTTCGGGTAGTAATTCTGTCATCGCTAGCCACCTTTGTTGATATCAAGTGGTTTGAAAGCCTCAATCTTATACAGGGTAATGTCCGGGGTTCTTGTAGTCTCCATACTGTCAGGTAAGTTTTGACCTTAGTAGGTATCCTTAACGTTGCTTTAAGTTAATGAATTATCAAGTTTCAAATATTTCAAAAAAGTTTAATATATCCATCAGTTTATGACTTAAGCTGCCATCACCAGAAGGACATGCGCACATTATCTTCAAATGTGTCAACAGTTCGCTTTCTCACGTTCACTGCTATCGGTCCATTGTGAACTTTTTTTATTTCCTATCAACTATTTATGAGAGCCTGTTCCCATTGGACTCTTACCGACTACTGGTTTATCGACTAATAAAGTCAATCTGCTTAATAATACTGAATGTTCTACATAAGTATGTGTTTTGTTTGGACCGTTTTTTTATTAAAATACTGTAAATTATAAAAGAGATTGTACTAGATAATTCTAAAATATTTGGAATTATTGAAACTTACTAAAGGACGTACGAAAGGTGGCTGAAAAGAACTTAGATGTAAAAAAGTGCATAGGTAGATTCACACTAATTTCAATTATTGTATGAAGAAAAAAACAGATTTATATTGTTAGTTTAGATATTCAATGGGTAAAGCAATAGAAGACGACGTGTAACCATTTTGACTCCCAACAAAAAAGTTGTATATTGACTGTGCTATTCCATGTACGAGAAAAAAAAAACTATGCCAGTAAGATTGGAGACAAAGTAACATAAAAAATTATAATTTAAAAAACTAAAAAACCACGCTTTTAAAACAGATTGAACTAAAAAATTAAAAATAAAACTGTAGTAATCAATTCAAAAATTCATATTATTGTACAAAAAGCGTGGGGGGCTTGATTTAGATTGTTGTAAATATTTTATCAATAATTTACTATATCTGTGGATATCATAACAAGCACCCCACGCTTATTGTACAATAATATGAATTTTTCAATTGATTACTACAGTTTTATTTTTAATTTTTTAGTTCAATCTGTTTTAAAAGCGTGGTTTTTTAGTTTTTTAAACTATAATTTATTTTTTACTTTTTAGTTTAGTTTATAAGATTTGATTCCTTCTTTACCGACTGTAAGTCCAAACCTATGCAGGAAACATAATTGATACAGATCGCGCGCTAGCTCTATCTCTTTTACTCCCTCTTACAGAGGAAAACTGGGAAAACTGTTATTAAATTATTGCATTGTCATCGGTCCTTATTACGTGTGCAAAGTTTCAAATTAATCAAACTTCTGGAAATCGGTTAAATTTATGCTCAAAGATTCCATTACACTATGTATGTAATGGAATCTAATACATAGATAGATACAACCCAAGCTAATAAAAGCGTGGTAAAAATAAACAATTCGTATATTTACTATGCCAGTCTTGCCAGTCTCAAAATTAAATAGAATAGCACAACCCTCTGTCGCTCCATACGTGCTGTAAGAGGCGACTAAAAAAGCCACTAGAAAAGAAACAGAATTGTCTTTGCTCTACCATTGGACAAATTGAGATTGCCAATTCACCTTCCACGCGTGGTGATTATGAACAATCCACTTTCTGGAAATGTATTTTTCTAGCACTGGGCTGATAATGAAGATATGACCATCGATGCTTAAAATTGTTACCTGTGGCAAACAGACAACAAGAATCAAAAAGTTCTTTGTGGTTCCGTATCGCAAAAGAAAAACAAAGGAAACCGAAACGGTTAAAGATAATGCAAGCAAATGGTTGCTAATGACCATAACACCATTCGATATTTATTACCAATAGGTTATTGCTAAATATCAAATGGTTTTACATCGACCTGCGTGTAGACTAATTTTACATCTTTATCATCAAGGGTATCAACTTTTTTCTAACCAGAATTATTAGTTCTAGACGTATTCCAATCAATACTGTCTTCACCATAAGGGCACACACAGGGCAAAGGAGTCTTAGATGGCCCCGAAGGACCGGTAATTTCTCTCACACATTTATTCTCAAAACATTTTTGTCCGACACATTACACTTTTTGACGTGATAACGTCTTTAAAATCGTTTTAGTCGGGTGACATGTTCAGAAACTTGTGTCACACCAAAACCTCACGAGCGCGATCGCAGGTATAACGAGAGAGAGACGGACCGATCTCCCGTCTCATCTCGAGCGCTGCCAGTCATTCCGTGAAACTTGTCACGCGGAATCCTCACGAGCGGAGGTTGGCATAGCGTTCGAGTGAGTGGACCGATATTCCGTCTCTCTCACTCTAGCGGCATACAAACGAATGGAGATTTTCTCGTTATCACGTAAACATCTCGATCGTAAACCTACTTTACAAACAACCAATTTTTTTCACAAATCAGTCAATCAATTATAATAAATGGTCATACTTAGTAAAAAATATTATTACGAGTACATATATAATTCGCTTTTATTACTTTCCAAAAGGGCCCCAAATTCTTGTATGCCCAAGGGCCCCAGCCTAGTTTAAGACGGCCCTGATTCCAATCCGTTATTGTACTAAAAGACCTTGCTCTACTCTCAAGGACTTAAAGTCGTATTCTAAAACAAATTTCGAAAGCTACATAAGTCTGCTCATCATACCAAATATGGTAAGGCAGGGAAGGTTACTAAAGCAATGAAGGTGAGCGCTGTCGCGTGTCATGAATAGGTCCCTAGACTTACACCTGGTTTGCAGACCCCAGGCACTGCCCGAGCACATTATTTGAACAACGTTATGTATATTATAATACCCAACACTCTCACTGGGAGTCATATAAATGCTAAAAAGATTCGGTTCTTTTTAAGTTGGATTATGATAAAACAATATTTTACATTTCCTTGCCAGTAAATACGTGACGTATTGCGTACAATGTATGCTATGACTCGAACAAAATTGTCTGTCACAATTAATTATCCCATCTAACATGCATGACAATCTAATAGTGGTGATCTAGCCGCGACCCGCTTACCGCTTTCTCTTGCACGAAGAAAGAAAGACGCTGGGCCATGAAATATGCGATTTATTGCACAATGGTATTGTTTGTCATCATCAAATTTGCAACTCTATTTTGACAGAACTTGTTTAAGAATTTAGATGGCGAGGAACTAGACACAACCAATATTTTATTGTTTGGAGGTCATCGGTGACGGAGTCTAATGTTTGGTGTTTAAAAAATGTAAATTTAGGACTGAAATTCTACTAAATCTACAAAATCTTCGAACATATTAATTATTATTATATCCGATAAAAATACAGATTCAATTCAACGCGTTTTCGCGCATAATTTTTGTAGCGTTTTAACTAAATTTTAATGTTTTTTTATTTTATCCCCTAGGTCGACAATTTATTTTTTACTACGAGTATCTTAGTGTTGCCATATAATATTGTAAAATAAGCTACAAAATTCAAGTCATCGAAAATCGTCCAATAATAGGATTCAATTTATCGTCCATTTTTATTAAAAGAAAGGTTTTTTGATCAAAAGATCAACTCTTGTTAAAAGTTTTAAAGAAAGTCTATAGTTTTGGCGCATAGCACACATATTTTCATCGTTATTTTGTTTCTCTAAATCATATGAATTATTGTAAATTTCAATGCAAAACTGTTTAGGACAGCATTGTCCCGAGACTATAGTGTGTTAACATGGCGCGTGACCTTTCCGAGCCGACCGACTTTCCACCGCCCTCCTTCTGGCCCCAATGCGAGGTCGTGAGTCTAGCTTAATTGGACCTCTGCCGGGTGACACGGGAAGGAGATGCATCGCCGCTCACTATGAAACTCATAAATTTTGAGACGAGAATTGGACCCCTTGGCACTTTTGTTTTATAGTTCGCAACTATTCTGTTTTCAGCGTATTCTGTTATGGCTGCCTTTTGTACGGGAATAGATTTCTTTGTGGTACATAAATTAACGTTTTCTCGAGAAAGCCGCGGATATATATATATATTTTGACATTAATGAATTTGTCATTTTTGTCTCCCAAATTATTTACAGAGAACTTTTTATTGCACAAAAGTCCTTAACTTTTCAATTTAAATATTTCAAGATATTTTTGATACTTAAGAATGTATTCTTTTCTAGACATTAATCGCTTTTTGCATACTCAAAAACGTCATGAGATAGTACCATGATAATTTACGATACCGAAAACTTTCAAAAGACATAGACATAAAAAAATGTTAATTATAAGCCGGTATCAGTAAATAAAAACAAACTAATATAGTGAAAAGGGAAATATCTAAGTTATATTTTTTCGCCATTAACGAGGTTATGTGTACAAGAAACGTATAGGAAAAGTATAATTACTGATTCCGGCTAAATGCATTAATATTTTAAAGTAAAACTTTGTATTGACGTTCAGTTAAAATGACATATTTAAAATGTTTTATGACTTCTGCTTATTCGTACTGATTCTTTGATTGATTCGTGACTCTGTAATGAAAACATGACTCTTATTTCTTATTAAGTTTACTGTTTGTTTAGAAATTTTCGTTTAAAATGGCTACGATTCCCTGCAACGAGTATCTTATGTATCTAATGTTCTAAAATTCGCATGTGAATACTATGTAGTCATCATTTTTATAATAAACATTTTCATGAAATTAGTTGGACCGATCATATTATAACTAAAGAAACTTTCCTAAGTTTATTATTAGTACGTTTTTACAGGATGACTTTTTCATTATCTTCAAAATTCTTTATAGGCGTTCAGTATCGTATTTAGAGTACATTTATGAAGTAAAAAATGTAAATCAAGGAATCCGAAAATATTTTTCGCAACATAATTTTCAATTGTTACATTCCTAAGCCTGTTAAGGTATGAAGGGAAAATCTAAAACTTATGAATAGTATCAGATTGAATATGAGATGCGCATAGCGTAAAAAAAGTTTTGCTAGGAGACCGTACCAAAATTTTAGATTTTTGGCGGACATTTTCTAAGTGCTTTATTTTGACATTTTTGTACTGTAAAAGAATAACCGGCCAAGTGCGAGTCGGACTCGCGCACAAAGGGTTCCGTACCAAAAAGGCCAAAAAAACGGGTTTTTTGTATGGGAGCCCCCCTTAATTTTAGAGAACAGAAATACACAACAGAAAAACACAATTTGTGAAAATTTCAACTGTCTAGCTATTGCGGCTTTTGAGATACAGCCTGGTGACAGAGCGACGGACAGACGGACAGACAGCGAATCATCCTGTAGATTTTTATGATATTTTTTCAGTTTTTGACTTTGCCTTAGGCTTATGACGACATAGCCTGGTTTTGCCTTGAAATACAATTTATCTTAATTTACAGCAATTATTACAAGATGTCATGTTTATAAACTAATGATGGCGTAAAGAAAGAAAATAATGTAAATTTTTACACGTCAACTCTCTTCTTAAGTTCATAACAAAAAGAAATAGACATGAGTGGTCATATAAAATAAAAATAACGGTGGTAAAGAATCAGGCCCCGTATATCTTACCGTAACAGAGTTTCTTAATGTTCCTTGCTGCACTTTACAGTCGCAGATTTTATTGGGAATTTGTCTATAAAAGTAATGGATTTGCGGTATCATCGATACTATTTTAATGTTAAACTGTTCAGACATGAAACTTTGATTAAACATTTATTTCTCTCATGTAATGGTATTGGTGATTGCTAATTTGCTCTACTTAGTCACATTTTATGAACTCTGTATCACAGTTTACTAAACACAATAAATCATTTTTTTTACTAATAATGTTTAACGTTAGTTTCTCAGTAAGTGAATTGTATTCTAATGAGAAATAAAGTATCTTTAACCACAATGTCACTTCAGTTGGGTTATGAACCGATGATTATGATTATAACCAACCTACGACTATATCAGTCCACTGTTGGACACGAGCCTCTCCAAAAGAAAGACTCTGTCATAATCACTCCATTTGGCCATCGCGTTTGGCAATGGTGGATAGTAGACGCTGCTGCCTGTCTTCTTCTGGCAGTACTCCTTTAGTATTAGTAAGACACCCATAGGAAGAGAAGGGATGCTATTTTTTTGGTGTGTCAATACCAAATATCCCATGACCATTCGTTTTTCCAGGAACCAATTTCCAGAGGAGTTATGTAGGTATTTTTCCAAGTGTTTTGAGCTTTTAACCCAACTGCTATCATGAAACATTATTTTTTCACTTGCAAGTATATCCTAGTAATATTATAAACGTGAAAGTTTGTGAGGATGTATGAAATTTAGCACTGTGTTAGTTTATTTCCTGGAATACTTAAAGGCTACTTATTATCCCGGGAAATGCGGTTCTCGTAGAATAACTTAAATACATAGTTTTAAATTCAAAAAGCGTAACATGTCGCGGGCAATAGCAAGTACCTTCATATTTAAAGTAACATGACTCTAGCTACCGATACATACACTCGATATGCAGAGTTAAACGTTTTACGAACGCATTAGCTCTAAAAACGCAAGAGTTTAAAGAAAGGAGTTAGCTTTTCTGCCCAACAGTACCTAATATTACATGCCATTATACAATTTGCGTAATTGTACCTCTTTGTTCTGGATTGTACTCAACAGTAGTAAGGAGGTGGGAAGAATGTAAATTTAAGCATAGGGTTGAAACAAGCCATCAACACCAGTACATGTGTTTTAACAGCTTTGCTTCGGTTGGATGCGTTAGAAATCTTTATTGGGTGATGAGCTGTTTAGAGTCTTTCACACGCTGATAACTTTTTGCTACTTTCTGTTGTTTCAATTCTAGTAAAATTAAATAGGGTAGGATTTAAATCAATGTTTGCATATTAAACCTTTTTATTATTACCTACACTATTGTGTTTCCCAGTAAACAGTATACTTTATTCTGCCTAATGTGTTAAATTCAGGAATTTCAACACTTCTTCCATGAACAAATTTTAAGTATGATTTTTCAATATTTAGGCACTGTTGCAATCGCCATGACTACTTATCACATCTTATATCAAGTTAAATCAAATATCCAACATACTAATAAAATTATAGAGTTTTCAATTACCAATTGCTGTTTCATCCTATCGCTGCTTTTGCTTTTCATTATTGTTTTTTGCTTTGCATATTGTCCTCCCTAGTGGTGCTGGTAAAATAGTTGGTTTTTAGCGTTTTGTAACTCAAAATCAAATTTATAGGTCTACAGCCCCCTAAATTTGAGACAAGATCTAAATTCTAAGTTAACACGAAGAAAGATACGATCGATGCCTCAAAAAAACGTATATTTCAACATTCTCAAATCAATTAAGCTTTATAAGGCACTTCCCGTTTACCTAGAACTATGAAATTTGGCGAATAATATCTTAACCGCAAGTAGAGGAAAAACTCCGCGAACTATATAAGTACCTACTTGTTATTTAGTTAAGAAAAATATCAGGAAAATTTGGAAAAAAACTGCCAATTTTGGTTTCTGCTCTATCTTCATCATGACCTAACCTCATGATGCTGCTGGTTTTAGCCGTATTTTCGGAAAGTTGCAACAAATAAAGCTACATTATCATTATTATAATAATATATCCTCGTCGTAATACGACCAAAAACTTCATCACCACAATTGCAGAAACTTAGCCTATCACTTAATTTTGCAGTTATGGGCACTTACAGCCGCAAGAAAGAATGCATTCAATACGAATTGAGCCTGAGGTGAAAGTTCAACATCTTTTGTTGAGTCGGGATCCTTTGTGTTATACAAAACCTTGGAACAAAGCAATCCTTGATAGATTGATTAATTAACTCGGCTTTGGCGAGGTTTTGCCTTAATATTTAATGTCAACAGGTATTGTTTTATCCTATTGAACTTGTGAGTCAGAATATTTTATGGGAGCTAAGAAAGTTTTGTAACCTATTCAGGTAGGATATCTCTATAAAGTTATTCAAGAAATACGTTCTGTAGGTTCTCGTGTTATATCTACTCATTGGCATCATAAATCTACGAGATCATTTCAATGTTTCCCAAAAAAATGTTTTTGCCATAATCGCTATGCTTGACAGATGACAGGAAAATTTCCAGTTTTCCCGATATTTGACAGTAGACGCTGTATTCTGCCTTCTTCGGAACGTACTCCTTTTTTTTTGTTCATTTAAAAAATTACATTCAACTATAAAATAGGCAGAAAATTTTCTATTTCGCGACATAACTTTGTCTGTTTTCATAGCAAATCGGTCGGATGTCGACGTCTTAACATGAACTCTAGTTTTCCTCGAAATTAATTTATAGCTGAATCGTAACAGAACTAAAACAGAGCTATAAATTTCCTCCTTAACAGCACCGAAATTAATTTGCCAATGACAGCTTAATCGACACCGAATCCGTCCTATTTCAGTACACACGCGTTATAAATAAAACCACAGACACACTGTCGAGTCGATTCCGAAGGCAATATCTCAGAGGCAGCGAACGTATCGCGAGCTCTTTGATGATTTTGCTTATGAATATCGTGGTTCCACGCTTGTGACAGCGTTGCGAGAATCGGATGCCTAACCGAATGCCGCGCGTATCTGTGGGAGCATTCGATTTGTCAGAGCACTCTAGTGTCAAGATTATGAATATACGTTTTTAACAAGCGGTCTATTTGATTTAGGATTGGTCCGGGAATTTGTTTGATGGTGGAAGGATACGTATATATTATTATTACAACTGCTGAATTCCCTTTCAAGTTATTAGGATAACGTCGCAACTAAGTTAAAGTAGGTACTGCTACCTAGCTGACTTATCACTTATTCTAACAACGCACACACAACGTGGAGGTGCGCTTTTCAAAGTATTGCCTGCTTAGAGGTTACGTTTTTAATTCCGGAACTGGCACATGTAAAGAAAAAAAAATCTTTAAAATATTGTCTTGGGTCTGGGTGTTTGTGGTACCTTCATTGTTTCGGATATCCAGAAAACATGTGATTAAATAGATCTTCATTAAATGGCTTATACCTATGACGTATCTGCTAAAGGAGAATGTTTTTTTAACCTTACTCTTAACGAGTGTTAGGGTTTAAATTTTGAATGCAAATTAGTAACAAAGAACGTATTGTTACAACCATTACTTTATGTTAATTGAACAAACAAAGCAGCAAAAGCTAGAATAATAAAAATAACTAGGATTAAGTAATTAATCCTATCCTTATCAATCATAATTAATTACAACGTTTAGTAGAACATTCATTTAAAATTACTTACAAGCTTGTAGAATGATATTATAAACAAGATAATTGCTATCTCAAAAATACTAGTACCTACTAAACATAGTACTCCCAAATGACATTTATTACACAGCAGACAATATCCAGACAATTTGTAAGAGTAAATTATACTTTCCCTATTACCAACTTTACGTAATAACAGTAGCACGCTCCGCGGACAAAAAACGCTTTGAGATATACAACTGGAAGCGTGTTTGATGTTAATATGTGAATGTTCCGTATACGTATTTTTGTGTGTGTCTGAAAATTTTAAACCGTTGTTCTGTGTTTCATTTTTTATTTTTATTCAATTGTTAATTATTAAGAAATTCGTATCGCCTTAGAATAGTATTTGATTTTGACGTCCTAAATGTCATTGTCATCAAATATGGCGTGGTTGCAATGATATTACAAAGAACTTAGACAAAGAAATATCATTGCGTGGTTGGAAGATAAATATTAGGGGTTAAAGTATGAAATTGCAGTTTTGTATGGACGAAATCGAGAAAAGTCACTTCTCCATACTAACAATTTTTTTGTTTTTTTAAAAACGCCTGAACCGTTTTCGATGCAATTAAAGGTGAAAGTTAGATGGTTATAAAGCTACGCATTATAGTATTTAAATTTCTAAAAATCAAAGTACATAAAACAAATATACTTAATTGAAGCAAGAAGGTCAGCTGACACATTGTAAGGGGTCTTTTCAACGACTTTCTTTGAAGTAATAGGCACTAGTATTGCATTGTTTTTTAGTCAAAAGTTACTTTATTTAGTTTTTGATGCAATACAAAAAGAATTACGCAATAATATGACTATACTTAAGAGCTATAAACAAAATAAAAAGTGGGAAAATAATCGGCAATTTAATACTTTAACCCCTATTATTAAGAAGTGAAAATTTTTATCGTTAACTTTCTAACGTTTTAATTGCTTATTATCCTACTCCCGATAAATACAAATTCAAATACACAACTATCATATCAATCGGTCCAGCCTTTCTCGAGTTATAAGTGGTGTAACTAACAAGACTTTCTTTTATTGAATATGATATAAAAATAAAACAATGAAAATGATTAAACCCTACTGCACTGCTTATAAACAAAACTGTTTTTATGTATTAGTACAATTTGTAAATTTATATTTTCTAAATAGAGTAATTGTACCAAAATATGAAACCTCTTTGGTAAATTGATTTTCAAATTACATATTAAGTAGGTAGATACTATTTAACAGTCTTAATTAGATTGGTGATAATTTATATTAGAAACGGAGTTTACTTGTTAGAGTACTGTATTACCTGCTACAGTATATGGTTGTGCCAGCACATAAAAACAATAACAACATCCCTTTTCTTTTAAATGGTTGTCGTAAGGGGCGACCACAGGAATACTGCCAGATGAAGACGGGTAGTAGCTTTACTCCACCACTGACCAAACTATGATCACCAATCCACTTGTCAAGCATAAGATTATGACAAAGTTTCGAAAAAGCCCGTGTCCAGCAATGGACTGATTAAATAATGATGGCAAGTAATGAAAAATATCTAAAAATGTTTAATGTTGTTTTTTTCAGTTTTCAAGCATACAACCAAACAATCTGCATACAACAAAAACTTTACTAGCCGCAGGAGCATAATAACGACTGAGGTGTTGTTCACATTTTATAGAAGGCAAGCATCATTTACATTTTCCGTTGGTCCCCAAATCTCATCAAATTGTCGCCGGTAACAAGACCCAACCACAAAATGACACAAACCGCATAACTCTAGCCCTGGCTCAAACAAGGTGCACCGCGACCTTGCATGGCCTTTACAAAACAGTAAAAAATGAACGTAATTTGGTCAAGCAATTAACTTTTTTTCCAACAAGCAAGGAGTTCTCGAACTTGAAAGAGTTCGTAATGGCTTAGACTATTAAGTTATCACATGTCTTATAATTTATACAAAGTTACGACGACGACGACGGTTCATTTTTAAAGTATGAATTATTTTTACAAGACAATTTTTGTTACATAAATAGACGAAAGCACATTGGACTAAACACTAGGGCATCTTATTTCGTTGAAATAGACGCGATTTTGCAACAAAAATGTATCTTCTGATGTTCAGGATGACTGTGTGGATTCAAACTCATCACTACTCCCAATCTAGAAAAATATATTAAAAAAAATATAATATATAAGACGAATTATTTCATTGATTTATTTGTATATAAATCAAAAATACTTACCTACATGATGTAAAATCTCCATTAAGCTTTTTTTTTAAATGTTTTCACATTCAGTAAATCTGAATTTAAAAAGTTATAAGTATTCGACTTTTATCGCATATTGATCTATACTTGTAATTAACGTATTAACATTTTATTCTTTTAAAACTTGGAATATTTTTCAAGGGTTTTATAAGTTTTTTCCAGTTAATTACATTATAATGACACCCAAGGTGTGGTCTACGCGCAGATGTTTTACATAGAAGACTCAATAATACGAAAAAATATTGCGAAACAAAAATATTTACTCAATTAATAAAATATAAAGTTCTTATTTATGGTAATTTATTGAAAATTACCCTACCGGAACAGTACCTCTTTTTTTGGGATAAAAGTACTAAGTTTATGATAGCCTATAACCTTCTTCTTTGTTGTTCCTTCTGGATTTTTCAATTTCACCCATAACACAAACATCCATTAAACGTTCACATAAAGAATTACATATTCTTACTTGTTCGTGTTAAGAATAATACGAGCAAAGTTCAAAGAGGAGTTTTAATAGGATAACATAAGATAAGAAGTCTGATTTAAATTATTTTAACAATATTTAAACTGGGGATAAGAGCATACCAACTACACCACAGGATCTCGCCGTAAACTAAAATATCACCATAAATAAATAAATAATAAATACAACTTTTAGTGTTTCATTTTCGATTTTTCAAATTGCACGCTATGTAGGTACAAAGGTGTGCACGTACTTAGGCAGTTACCTATTATAGGCACCATAATATTTAGGATGAAACTGGCTAAGTAATTATAAACGATTATGTTTCAAAAATATTCAAGTTTACTTAATACAAATAAATAATCGTACTTAATCATTCACATAGTTAGCTTCAAAAGCAAACCATTTAAAATAATTCGATTGGTTAGCTAAATATTGCAGTTTCCTATGCAGGTTAGATTGTCACCTGAGACACTTTTAAAAGATTTGACAATATTATGTTTTCAAATTATTTAATATAGTTTTTTTTTTTTCCTAATCTACATTTGGCATAAGCCAAGATCTTTTTACGCTTAGCCTAGAAGCTAATATTACTGATGTACAAATTGGATATAAAATATACAGGATTAAATTTTAACCACTTTCCAAAATTTTTATATGTGTTCAGTATCGTATTAAGAGCCTATTTATGAAGTAAAAAATCTAAATCAAGTTGTCACCTGAAAATATTTTTCGCGATATAGTTTTCAATTTTTACGGTCCTAGACCTGTGAAGGTATAAAGGGAAATCAAAAACTTATGAATAGTATTGTAATGAATGAATGAGATGCACATCGCGTAAAAAAAGTGTTACTAGGATGCCGTATCAAACATATTCGATTTTCGGTGGACTTGTTCTAAGTGCTTTATCTTGACATTTTTGTACTGGGCTATACCAAAAGAAAAAATACTTCATTTGATTTTTGCCTCGTAGATTGCTATATTAAAATTTGGAAAGTGGTTAAAATTTCACCCTGTATAACAACAGTACAATAGACTAATATTCACATTACTTAATTTGTTTTAGCCACAACCTAATCTTTTTTCAATTTATGCAGAGAAGAACATTTATTACAACACCATTTTGTATGAACATTTCAAGACCTTTGATATTGTATAACTATTTGGTCGTACCATAAATTTGATTACACTTTTCGTTTTGTTTTATTGAAGGCATCATGACAATTTTTGATCTCAAATTTGTTGCATCATTGCAATTGCAGCATCATTCCATTCTTCTTTCATATTGACATGACCTAAAGGCTGACTGCTGTTAATTTACCTATCATTAAATCCAATTATCTGGCAAGGCTATCGATGGGCTAAAATAATAAAGTGATGATATTCAATGCGCACGCGGCGATCTTTAGTACAATAGATAAGGTTCTTAGCAGGTTTTACATAGCTCAGTGCCACATGCGGTGCAACGACTTTATTATTTTCCTTATTATTTTATTTATTGCCCTTCATTGATCGATTATAGTCAAGTATCGATGCTATTAATTTATCGATCAAATATTAAAAAATAAACGTCAAATAATATCTACGCAGTATTGTTACTAGGTGAAACGATATACAGAAATATATAAATAACATGGTTTAAATATATTTGTATTTTTTTTATAATAAGCTCATGGCATTTGATCGTTTTGTTTCAGTTATTAAAAATAGCGTGGTAATTTTGCCAGTACCCATCATTGCTGTGGTAACCCGAATTTAATGATGGAGGTCTTTGCCCTGTAGTGGAATGATTACAGGCCGTTACTTAATTACTAGGTGAAATAGCATAATGTGCGTTTATCATCAAACCAAACTTTTAGCCTTCTCACTAAACAACTAAAACATGACTAAAAGTATTACGGTCGATAGTTCCAATAAAATATTTCGAGTATCGACATTAACATTCGCACAGCACTACTGTAAGTGGGTTCGTCGGCGCATACGCAGGCAGCCAGGTGCAATTGCTTGCAATTTGCGTCAGCACAGACCCGTCTGCAATTACTATGTCTGGACAAAGAAAAATTGATTTTTTTCAATGTTGGTTTAACGTTGAGCGTGTAATTATCGACTGTACACGGTATTAACATAAATCATCCATTCAAGTTGGTGGTGGCTAATTAAATTGGCTTGTGAGGAGAATGTAAGGAAACTGTTTGGATGTCTTTGTCGGTTTTCTTAAACGACATCGATATCTGGTGGAAGTGGTTAACTCTAGAATTAGTACTCGTATTGCTAGCCACTACTATTTATGCATATTTGTGGATTTTATTATTCGTTTATTAATAGTCTTCTCTGTTCAGGCCATTTCCAATTTTTTACACTTTATAAATTATAGGGCGTTTGAATAAGGAAGCACCGAACGCGAGAGATGCCTGGCAGGAGCTGGATGCGAAGCTGAGGATCGACCTAAGTGGCGTGCAACTGGAGAGGCCTATGTCAAGCAGTGGACTGCGATATTCTGATGCTGATGATCACGATGACCGCGAGCAATTTAAAATTCGAATAGGTGAAAAACATGAATTTTTAAGTGCTGTATTGTAACATCCTGTCTGTTTTACAACAATCTTTGTACTAATAAAAATAAAGGAAATGGGCTTATACGTCGAAGACAATTCAAATGAGAATACCTAAGTAGGAATTTTAAGTCTGGATACTGAATCCGCTGCAAGTAAGTGCTCTCCTGATTTCCTATGCTAGCTAAAATTTTAACCCTGTTGCAAATAGGGAGTGGTCTTATCTTTTTTCACCTTCTTTTTATTTTTTCCCAAATATGGAATTTAGTTCTTTCTACACCTTTTTAATACCTTATCATCTATTTGGTTTCTAATACACATCACTAGGATCTGCCTCTGGTCGATTTCTGCTAATTGCGCGAAAATATTTAGTGTAAGTTTTTTACGGCCTTAAATTGTTAACAAAAGTATGTTCCATAATATCAATGTTTAATAGATTACGAGAAATCATTACCTATGGTTACGTTATGTTGCAGCGTTAACCAAAAAGTTAAACATCAAAATTTAAAGCCGTCTTACACGCAGAACAGATTTCCAGATAGCATTTCAGTTTCTACGACAAGTTAATCTCAGCAATAAATAATACGCAAGTCGTTTAAATAACATGATAATCCACACATTTTGATGTCGACGTAACGTATGCATAACTTGTAATTGGATAGCCTTCGTCGCTCGACAGTTGGCATGTTCAAATTAAATTAACAAGGGTACATGTGAATATGCCCCTCAGGCTTGAGACCCAAATCACTTGTGTCTTGACCTCCTTTGCGATCGAGAAATGGGAAACTGAGACGTAAACATTTTCAGTTACCCTATGTCTTGGTTGGTCGCCGTCAGTACATAATCATATTAATGTTTGCAGTGTTGATTTAAATAGATACTTTGTGACAGTTCTACTAGTAGCTAAGCAACAACAATAAAGTTAAAAAAATAAATAAAACCATAAGTTATTTAATCATGGTGCCTGAAATTCAGTAGGCAACTCAAGAAACCAGCAGCCAATTCCTTTTTTCACCTTTAATCACCTATCAAGACATCAATAGAACGAGGAGGGATGTACTTTGTCTATTTTAGACTTGCACATAGTGTCGCCAACCCTACTGTAAAACAGAGTATCGTAGGTGCTCTACAATATAAAACAAACACAAATAAATGACAAAAATAATCTTATTTTTATACTATGTTTACTATACTAGTACCAGTCATGCATATTTGAAGCATATCTATTATATTATAATCAATAAAGTGTAATATTTACTTCTAATATACAAAAAATAGCAAAAATACCAATTTGAATAAATCAATACTTTGAATAAATTATACTCTTTTTATTAGTCTGTATATTACTCTTTATTTGCCTCCTTTGAAATCATATTATATTTTATTAGTCTGTACATTACTCTTTATTTGCCTCCTTTGAAATCATATTATATAAATTACTTCTTCTGATAAAAGTTGCCAACCCTAATTCCAATACTTCCTAATTGCCAAGAAATAAATGCACTAAAAGCCTAAAGTTACTAATCAAGTATTTGTTAGATCTTTAATGACGGAACCAAATTATTGGCACCCATCATCTTTTTTGTACATACCGAACTCAATTTTGTAGGCTTCAATTGGTTTTTTCAAACATACATCTGTTAGGTAGGTACTTAATTGAACTTAAACTTCTTGGCTACCTGTAGGTGTTTTTGTCAGAACGATTACCGAACTAAAAGCTAATTAGTCATATATTACATCATTATAATTATTAAAGATTTTTCGTACGGCCTCTCACATTCGACGGTTAGTAAAATATGGAACAGATTAGTCTTTCAGATCTTGTAGTTCTACGCAAAACAAAAAAGAAGACAAAACGCTTAAAGAAAAAAAATTGGATCATTAACGTGCATTAAGCAGTATTAATAGCAAACGAAAATATATAGCAACAAAATTAAAATGTTAGCAAGAAAAAAAAACATAATCACATGAATCTAGTAAATTTTAGTATCGTTTCTATCATAATGAAACTTGGTAGTTCCAAGCGAAATTTATACTCCATGTAGTTGACGGAACATAATCAAGTAGCACT
This sequence comes from Anania crocealis, assembly GCA_949315895.1. Lineage (NCBI taxonomy): Eukaryota > Metazoa > Arthropoda > Insecta > Lepidoptera > Crambidae > Anania > Anania crocealis. The sequence goes on from OX438862.1 coordinate 14,697,161, forward strand.
AAAAAGGGTAGTTGTGTCGAATGAGGATTTATTGAATTAGAGTATCGCATGTTGACTAGTAATAATGAAGGTTGTAGCAGCATGTGCTATTTTATCCGCTCATAGTGGGGGATAACGTAATAGGGAAATTAACTGTGCGTAGTTCCTTCGCTTTAGTCGATATTGACGTATTCCCTTTTTATGTATGCAAATTGATATGTCGGAATTTTTTGCAAGATTTATTCTTCAGACGCATTGTTATTGATATCTTCTTTTGCAATTCATTTATAGTTCATGGATTGGACCACCTAAGATAAATACAAGTAACAGCCTATAATCATCCCACTGCAGGGAAAAGACCTCCATCATTGAATTCAAGTTACCACTGCAATGATGGGAACTGGCATAATCACCACGCTTGCCAAATGCGGGTTGGTGATCACAAACCCGAGCAACGTTCGAAAATTCGAAACTTTTTGTTGCCCGACCCGGGGATCGAACCTGGAACCCCGAGATCTTGGCCCGGTATTTAAACCACTAGACCAACAGGGCGTTACCAGACCAACAGGGCGTTACAAGAGAAATTCACGTCATATTTATTAAAATATAAGTGTGCTGTTGTGCAATTTGGGAACCGGGACGACCAATAAAGGACGGTGTTAACTGATGGAAGTCTGATCACGGTCCGATCGCGCCGCTAGTACGGGGCCCCTGCGCGGGCGAGCCCTAGGCTTCGCCACGCGAAGCCTAGGACTCGCCTCGCGCTCGAGGTACCCGCTAGCAGGCCGCGTTTGGGCTGAGTGCCTTCCGCACTCGCCTAAAACCCGCCCGGTGAAGCTGTAACGGCCTTCTGCCACAGCATAGGTCCATTAAAAAAAAAAAGGAAGTCTGATTTAATACTAACTCTTACGACTAAGACAATAGATTATAAACGCCTTATGATAAACTAATAGGGAGAAGAGTGCCGTACATTACAGTTGCAAGCCACTTCGTCCGTGGATAAAATGTGGCCTATGTTATAGTCTGATCCATAGACTAGCACTACACAAAAATTAAAAACAATTAGGTTTGTCCAATGCAACTGTGTATTTTTTGCGATGAAAGCTAACCTTCGTGCACCTGAGTATCTTTCACCTAAATATGTTAAATCGTGATTGAGTGACAAACAGCCATACAAACTTTCACCCATATAATAATAAAAATGCGATAGTAGTAATATAAGTAAGATAATAATTTCTTTGAAATTCTCAAGTCCCTCACTCTTCTGAGGTCGTGTGCAAAACTGCAAATACTTGTATACATTTTTATATCAAGGTCCATTTAAATATTACGCAAAGCTTTTCAGCAATCAACGGACTAAACTTACGATCTGCCATTAAACAAAACACTCGATATTTACGCACGAGTTATGACAATCGATCTGAATAAAAAACACATTAACATCGGTTTATCGTGAATTATCAGGGTTATCTCGTCAACTATGGACGCCGATTTATTTCGTCGGCTCTCATTTGCACGATGCGCCACTAAATTCTCGTTTGCGGCAACCCTGTGACACTTTTATGATACTCCCCGATATGAGGATGAAATCCTATTTATAGTAACAGCAGTGCAAACGTAAGAATAAATAAATGCTTTGTTTTGATGCTTTTTCACTTTTACTGACTGTTAAGTAGTCCAATATCAGTAAAAATAAATTAATATTCGGCCAACTAGTAAATAAACACGTTTCATTGATATTTATAAATTGTGCTTACGTTGGGGACTACCGTTTCTTTGCTCACCAGTTGGCGCTACAGTAGACTGAGGTCCGGAGGTATAGCTGTCAAAGGCGATTGGTGCCGAAACAAAGTGTTATATCTTGAATCTAATTAAAGTTTATTATTTATAAATTACTATCTTGATACGTATCTACAAACTAACTTCTGAAATAGTTGCTCTTGAGGCCGCCTATTTTTGCGCTTTTTCTTAATTCCGCTTTCAAAGCATTCACATTAATCGCCAAATAATCCATATTTGCGATATTTTACGAAGGAGATCACTTTCCAGCAGTTAAATTAAAGAAATTATAATTTATTCAACAAAGCCCGCTAAAACCAGTGAAAAGTGAATGATAATGGACCTCACGCGATACAAGCGCCTCTAGTAGCAAATTCACTAGCGATAGCCCCTAAAATGTCCATATGGTAATAAATTTAACTCACTTGCAGCAAAAAAAAAACGATATATTTATTTTTTATTGACATAACTATATTACTGCTCAACTTACTCACGATAGACAGTGCCCTACTTGTCTGTAAATTTATTTTAAGAATCTCATGTATTCCCATGTACATATCTGTTTGATAATAATCTTCCCATTAATATGCATATACGAGCTTTACAATGTTATTTTTGATGTTATTGTTTTCATTTCATTGCCTAGATTATAATCCTAGGAATCGACTACTTAGTTATCTTAAGAAACTTAGTTAAGTAAAGTCTATCTATCAAGAACTGCAAACAATAGCTAAGCTTTGTGGTTATTACGGTAAACGTTATATTTGAAAGTTTATAGAGTTAGTATTTTAAAACTTTATGAGCCTAAATCGCACAAATACATTAGTAATTATCAATCAATCACAAAACAGTTTTAAAGTGTTATTGAAATATAAAGTTTTATATACGTAATAATAAGATAATACACGTTAGAGTTGACCAAATGTATGCCAAGAAGTCCCATTGTAATACAATAACGTTTTCTCTTTTCTGTACTCGCATTCACAAAATCTTTGAAGTTCAAAACCTCAACTCCACCTAATTACAAATGCACACAATCCATTAATACCTGTCAATAATGTCAATATCGGAAGCCAACGGACCCGCTATTTGTCCGTATGAAAAAAGATCTCTGCAAGTAATTGACTTAAGCAGCAATTTCGCCAGTAGCTTTCAACTTAAGAAAGTTGGTACACAGTAACTCAATTCCGAACAAAAGATGTATATTACGAAACCTATTAACAAGTAATACTTTGCCAAGTGAAAGAATAGATGAATTCAAATAATTGATTTAGTTAAAGATATTTTGAATAGTGTCATTTCTTTAAGGAATGCATCAGTTAACGGCGTCTTATTTTTGCATTCCTAAGGTATTACAACAAATCTAATCTAATTTATCTAAATTTAAGCTACCAGTTCAAATCAACAGAAACACTTCTTCAATATCAACAAAAATATAATATTATTGTGCCCGACCTTAAATAAGCAAAATGATAAAATTTAACCAAACAATCATTTATCGACTTGGATTTAAATTTAGTTACTTTGCTCAAAAGTAATTACCAAAACAAAGACCATAAAATAAAATAAAAAATTACCGATCGCTAAGTTTTTAATGACTTAAATCAAAAATAAAATTAAAATTTGCAGCAAACTAAGTTTTTATTCTTGATATTTGGTTTTCACAACTTTTTCCAAATTACTGTTCTTTCGCTGCACTGTAATAATGGTTGGAACTTCGAGGGATCATGACTTAGCTGTCAATCATCTTTGATGAATAGGCACTTAACGAATTTGTTGTAACAATCGGCCATCTTGTTAGTGATTTATTTGTAAATAGTGAATAGTGGTAGACACAATAATATCCGGAAGAAAATTACTCAGTAACTAAATAACCGTACAGTGGTCAGGTATGCGGCTGATTCCTATGAACTATATACCATAAAAATGTTTCCATGAATGTGTTTACTTGCAACAAGATATTTTGTGTGATTTATCTGCGCTGACGTCTTCAAAAATAAAAACTAAGCAGATAGGAGTTTTTATCTAAGTATAGACAACTGTGACAGCAAAACTTGTAAAAACATAAAAGAACAATGAAGTTAATTCTGAAAACCATGTAAGTAACTTCTCTGCACATATCAGCAGTAAGAATAAAAGTTAAAAAATCTATTGTTTTTATCGTAATTTTTTGTCTACTCTCGATTTATTAAGTTCATAAAAAATTTCAGAAAGACCAATAGTTTGATTATTGACACTGTTAGACTTTCACCCATGACGTGATCGCTGACTCCGATCATGCCCCATTGTCTTTCTGTTTTTTTTTTATTTGACCATAAACTCGTTAAATGTGATGTTACTTTCATTGCCAGCACGGTAAAATAATACCATCACTCCTTCCCTTCCTATGGATGGATGAATGTTGCAAGAGGCGACTAAAGGCTAACTTTTGGGGTGGTGTGATCTACCCTGGGCAACGGCATCTTTGATTTTCTAACCAATGATGACCGCTAACAGATCCCTCAGCGGTGGTAGGCTTCGTAAAAGGCCGCTTGGATGCTACCACCCTCCTGTCGGAGTCCAGCGCCAAACAGTTTTTCCGTGTTCCGCTGGTGTGTGGAGAACCAGTACCTCTGGGTAAGCCCGCTCCATCTTAGGGTTCTTCTTAACCGTAGAGTTAAGTATGTAGTCAAGAGCAAGAGCAAGCCCATTATCTATTAAAAAAACTGCAATATGGACAGAAGCGTCTTGCATTCACCACTGACCAAACTGCGATCACCAGCTCTATCAAGCGCTTCAATTATGCAAAATCCTTCTTTTAAAAGAAAGGCCTGTGTTCAGAAGTGGCCATTTAATAAAAACTGCTGATGATGATGTATTTTGCCTGGTAGCTCTTGGTACAGTATGTAATAAAAGCAACAATATTCAACTTTACATAATTACTATGAGGTTTTAGTTAGACCAATGTTAATAAGTATCAATTTTTTTTTACTATAAAACTATTTTAATTAAAACATTCCCAATACTGCATTATTTAATACCTTATTAATTTGCAATCTCACTGTAAGGTCTTACAATTTTTGTACTCTTAAATCTATTTAACAGCTAATTTATTACCAATTTTCTGACTCGAACCTATTTAAAGTAGTCTTTTGGATGTTAAATAGATGAATTAAGGATCAAACCGGCGAATTAACCCCTCAAAATTACTACGCATGGAAAATATTACCCGCACTTTCATAAGACGTTGGACGATGTTCTTTTTGTTCTACAGCAATTGAATCTTAGTGAATTATTGTTCACGATAATAATCACCATAAATAAATAGTGGACAGGTGTTTTGCGCCATCGGAAATTACTTTACTTGCAAACTCATGATGAAAGTAGATTAGATTCAGGCGCGATATATCAAATTGTAAAGCAATTAGGGATTTCAAATTTTTTTTAATGACGGTTCGATTGCATTAGTGTTGGCGATTCGCTTTGCACGAAAAAGGTTTTAAGTTGAACTTCTTACTGAGGTCAATTAAGTAGGCCTTAAAAATGTTTTTTTTAAGATGACCTAGATTTTTGATCTAGCGAAATATACTATACACAAGTATCAAAATTACTTGCTTTAAGACCACAAGGAAATAGCAGAAAAATATTTAAAAAAATCTCGGACGATGGAAGCATAACGTAAAACATTGGTGAAACTCCGGTGGCTTTAAATAAATTCGCCGTAACAATTAAATATTATGTCTTGGTAGCTCATTTGTTTAGCAGTCTGATTTAAACAAATAAGCTTAAGCTTAATTAGCTAAGCTTATTAGGTTATGGGTTCAAGGTCAAGGTTCAAATTCTAAGCCAGTCAAAATTTTTGTTCATGGTGTTGTATTTTTAATTAACTACCATAGTTGTAATTTCTTTAGCAATTACTTGTTTAACATATTAATATTCATGTTCGTTTGTATTTGCACTATTACAATTTATAATCAAAGGTGTTTCATAAATAATTAGTTTTGACGACCTCCGTCACCGTGGCAGAGCGACGTACACACCGGTTTTCAAGGTCAAATCTGCTCAGAGGTCCCGGGTTCGATTCCCGGATGGGTCAATCTAGAAAAAAAGTGTTTTTCTACATTTTCTCGTGTCTGGGTGTTTGGGACACCTTCGTCGTTTCTGATTTCCAAAATACGAGTGCTTTAAATAATTAATTATTCAAATTGGGATCAGAACAATGTATGTGAAGAAGTCCACATTTTAAGCTATTGCATAGCTTCTATCGCTAGCCTTGAGCGTGGAAACCGAATCCAGAAATTCCGTAACGAAAATAACCTAACCTAACACTCGGGACGAGGCACGATCGAACAATTTTGAATTTCCGAAATTTAAAAGAATTTAGAAGAAAATAAGGATTTTGACAGTGGTTGCCTATGGTAACCATATCTGCCAAAATAACAGAAAAATTGAATTTTAAAAGTCAAAATTAGAAAATACATAAAATTATAAAATTAAGCTATTGCATAACTTCTATCGCGGGCCTTGAGCGTGGAGACCGAATCCAGAAATTCCGTAACGAAAATAATCTAACACCCCCCACTCCGACCGGCACAGCGGTGATACTTTTTAGTTTTATAATTGCATAAGTTGATAAAAAATGCTATGCAATAGCTTTACCGCGGCAGTCTCCGAGTGCCACACGTGTTTTTTTTAAATTAGTGACATGATATTAATTTTCCAATTAAGATTTTACTGTGTAGTACCAGCTAGCTTTATATAGAACAGCACTTCTCCTCCTCGTCTTATGGGTCTCGTATGAGTATTTTCTTTCCAAAGATGACAGGCTACAGATTCTTCCCTCCACTACTGTCTAAATTATTAAATCGCTAACACGCCCGCCAGGCGTGACTATAGATGCAAAAATTTTTGGAGAGGTCCCTAAGGCCTCAAATGACCATAACTATACTTATAAGTCATAAAATTCCGTAAAATTAGCATCAAATTATAACCAACATGCAATAATTGCGGTAAACGTGCTTGCATTTTTTGAAGAAGTAGTTCTTATTATAATATAATAATATGAAATACTACTTTATTTTAATATATCTTGACTCTTATAGCTTAAATTAAAAGTGTCGGTAATTTAATAAATAAAAGTAAAAAAAAAACATCTTATACACATCGCATTACGACATAAACATTTGCAGCAGCTTTTAAAGCTGTGATTTTAGCACAATAAACCTTTATTACGATGTACGAAATGTTAATTGCCGATTTAAAATTTTGTATTACCTACATTTAGAATTAGCGTCTTATCGCTAAATTGTGTTAACCTTCTTGATGGGCATCTTTTCAATCACTCTTTTTTTTATTGGATATTACCAAGAAGTTGCATAAACTATACAGGTCATCAGGTATGTCAGGTAAATGTCATGACAATCCAAAACAGGCTCAGGATATAAATAATATAGTGAAGTCAAAATTTTGGTTTGGGTATTATGTTTTTTTCACTTCCTTAATAAGCTTAGACTGAACATCGTATTTGTACAAACACATATGCAATTTTACTTTTTAATGCCCTATCATCCATAAAACGAAGATGATGCAAAGGTTTTCCATAATAATAATAATAATAACCCAGCAGAGCAGCTTGTGGCGAGCTGTTGGGCAGTAGCGACCCCACGGACCTGATTGCTCCCGGGAGTATCCCTGTTCCTCACCTCTGGCTTGCCTTCATTGGTCGGCCGGAGTGAACACTGACGAGGAACATATCTCCCACCTCTTGCTTACCTTCATTGGCCGGCTTGAGTGGAGAGTCGCTAGAGCAGAAATGTTCGGAGGAAGGAAGTATTGCAGTAAGATGCTTGTAGGGATCTTGAACGGATTACCAGGATTATCCTGAGAGCAGTGTAATACCTCTCCACTCCTCAAGCACCTCAAGCTATGTTGCACCCTTGTCGCTACGTCACTATGTGCTAGCGATCGTTTTCGGGGCCCCATTTATTGAGTGTGCAAGTCACTCCCTGCCATTTTATCCGTGTGAGTAATATGGGTCAGGCAGGGGCCATAGTCCTTCCATAGTCCCAGTTACCCAGTCCACTAGCACCCAAACCCATAGCCCAGTATCCTTTTTATCCATTTTCTGCAATAGTCCTGCAATAACCGGGGGTTGTCCTTAGACACATTTATATAGTGTGTACAGGGATAGTCGTCGGTTGCTGTCACATCACATTATAAGATAAATGTCGTCTAACGGACCTCTGCGAGTTGGCTTCGGCCCCTCGTACGCCTTCCAAAGGTCTGGGACTCCATAGTCCCGTGATTGGGAAAAGACCAACATAATAATAATAATATTTTCAGACATGCCACACTGGGCCACACAGCTGTCATTGAATGGTGGTATACAATAAATTCATACGCCATTGACTGATACTTGCGTCCGTTTGTGACGAATGTGTCCATTTTAGTGTTGTGAATTATATTTTTACAAGTGCATCATGAATAGTGATGAAGAATATTAGCCACTTTAGAAGGTCACTCTTTAGGATTGCGACTTCGATGAAGATCTTGATAGTTTTTTTTTACTGCCTACCCAATTTTTTAACTATATGTAGGAAAACGTATTAAACTTTTGACCGCAAATATGACAATAGGAAAATATAATAATTTACAAATTTTAATTTACATTACAATTTTTTTTATTACCTGATATAATTTTGGCTACTGAAATAAAAAAGTTACTTGTAGTAGCGTAAATTAAAAATATTATATCGACTATATTACTAGTACATCACTATCTTTATCATCTGTTTCACTGCAATAAACAAGCGTGGCGTCCAGAGTGATGGCTTTTGTATTTGGCGTGGTATATGATGGGATGATGAGTAACTGAATAATTGAGTGAATAATGACTCAAGTAAAATAATGATTTAATTAAAGTCGAGTAAAATAATAGGTATAAGTCGATACAATATAAGTCGAGTTAAACTTAGTTTTTATCATATTCCTCAATCTTACATTTATAAAACGAACCGAAGCAATAGTTTCAATTTATAGCATTCAAGACAAAACATAGTGATTGTTGTTAGTTGGGAAAAAGTATTGACAATTATTAAAAAAAAACATCTTTCGTTCAGAAGTTTACATTTATTTCTAAATACGACCAAAACTGTAAGGTAAACTGTTGCTACTGTAGAAAGTGTATTTTTTTTAAATATCCATATAAATTTAAAGGTTGTCCTGCAATTGGTCAGGATTTTATTTCCCATATTTTCTCATACTTTTGTAACTGTACAATAATAGTACTTTGCTCTAGCAGAGTACTTAATTGGACTATTTTCATTCAAAGTTCATAGCGGTCATAATTCTGAAGGCACTGGCACTAATAATATTGCGTCCCTTTTATTAGCTACCGCTGTGTCGACTGGTTTTAATTGAAACCGAGTTAAATCCACATTCGAGGTGCAGTTAATGCTTTATTGCTAATTGATCGAGAATGTATCGAGAATGTATCGAGTTTATGAAATCGGTTCGAATCTATTGCTAGTCATCGTTTTTAATTACTATGCTAATCTGAAAAACAGCAACACTTTTTGTATTTTTAACAGTTAATATTAAAAACTTCAGTTATGAACATGCACTTTAAGCATGTAATTAATAACGCTTTTCTTCTTAATGAACTTTTGCTTTGCAGATTCATTAGGGTATTTATAAATAGTATTGTCTGGAAGCATATTAAGTAAGTATACATACTTAAATACGCAAAGATGAATCAAAAATATTTCCAGGTGACCAATAAGAATACTCCTAGGATTCAGAAGATCGATCGATTAGATTTTTTTTTAGTATTTGTTATGGACTTTTTTTTCGGATTTAGATACGAATACGGATGTAGGAACTAAGTTATATCAGTTTAAAATTTGGCTACCGATAATAATTTCAGAATTCTTCACCAAATCATAGTTCCACCAAGAAAAGGCCTGCCCTCCGATCTTCGACTGGTGCGCTGTCCAAAATTCAGAATCTTTTTGCTACGAAGGCCATTGGTTCTTCTTTCTATGTACCCCACCCATCACCACTTTAGCTTCGCAATTCTTCGAGTATCGGTATTATACGGACTTTCTCATTTGGTTCCATCTAGCAGTGACATACCAACGATTCCTTTTTTCATACCAGCAGTGCGACCTTAAGCCTGCTTATGAAACTCTCATTAAGGGACCAAGTTTCAGTAAGTCATTACTGGCAATATGTACTAGTCAAGACTAAGAAGAGACAACCAAGACTTAAACACTTGAGAAACCTAAAACCTCACGAGACGATAAATCTGAACAACTATCCTAGACATCGACTAAATCGCAAAGACGCATCTTAATAACGCAGGACTCATGTTGTATAGTATTATCACATAAATCAACGTAGCCGATGATTAATACGATCCTAGATGAGAGGGCAGTGCGTTGTCGTTATAACGGGCGATGTAATTAAATCGAGCTTCCGTGTACTAAGGCGCTGTGACCGGTCCATCCAAAGGGACGCAATAAGAGATAGTGAAGCAGGCTCACGTTTTAAAATGATGCATTGGCTGTAACAATAGTAGTAGTGAAAGCCCCATTGCATTGGTCTAGTGGCAAAATGACCACGCTTGACAAATGCGGGTTGATGATCAGAAATCCGAGCAATATTCGATAATTCGAAACACTTCTTGTCTAACCTAGGGATCGGACCCAGGACCTTGGCCAGATACTTACACTAGTTTTGTTTTAAAAGGGCACGTGTATAGTTCTGAATCAGAAAAGATTATGCGTGGGGATGCGTGCAACTACTGTGTATGTCTATTCTGCGGTAAAACTCTGTGATGCATTCTGTAACAGGCGAGAAATTGAGATTTAGACTCTGAAGGAATTGTTGTTTGATCATAAATATATTGTGGGAGGGCGATTGAACAAGGTACGTCACATTTTATTCTTATGGCTTGACTGGCTAACTCTTGATCAGTGCAAAACAGTTTAAATATTACTTACATTATGAAGGGGACTAGTAGGTACATAGTCCGGCTAAAACCAGTATAATAATTGTAACTAGAAGTTACTATGATTCTAGAAAATATTACAAATAATTATAAACGTTATTCGTTGAACCATAATAAATGCTGCATCTAACCAAAACATATAGAAAGTATAAGCATAATTTAAAAAAGCCATTTCTTTTAATTTTTATAAAAACATGGTATAATTTCTGCAATTAAGCCATCATGACGAATGACCCAATATTAACTATAAAAGTACACCAAGATCGATGGTGGTATAATTTGCCTTTTTCTTTTAAAAGGGATCAGATATGTATAATGAAAGAAAGAGCTTTTATTTCACTTCCGACTTGAAAACAATGTTGTCAGACCACACTGAAGGGATCATATTGAAGTGTTTTTCCTGATCTATGTTGTCTCAGGCGTTAAAATATATTAATTACGAGTTGCGATGCTTACTGGTTTATTTTGAAGAATATTAAAGAACTTTGAAAATATGGGTTTATTTAGTGATTATTGTCCCGATGTATCTTTAACGTTTTCCGCCTTATAGTTTGGCAAACTGGACATGGCAACACTAGTGGCTATTGAGTCATGATTGGCCGGTAGATTGATAGTCTTGAACCTGCAGTTTATTAAAGCCTGTGCCAGCTGATTACAGTTTTTAAATAAATGCAATATGGTCGTTCGGTGCAACAATGCAAGACGCTTTTCGGTTATTTTCACAACAATGTTGCTAAACTTTTAAAAGTGTTGTAGTGTACTCAATAATTTTACTTATTTTAGTTTGCGGTTTAAATTGTTAACGGTATCGGTTCACATTATAGCTACGGCTTTTTTTTTCAAATGTAAAGTAATTGGATTAAATATAGCTTTATCATTTATACCTAGCTAAAAATGCATCCATCTTAGGTATTGGAAAGAGAAAAATTAACAGAAACAAAATAGGGTACTTTTAATTAAATCATACTTCATTGGTTAGTAGGAATAGGAATAGAACACATATTTTGCAATAATATCAGATCTTAGCAGGCGGGTGGAGTAGTAAGCGAGTGGTACAATTTTATTTGAAGCAAATACCATATTCACACCAAATTAGCATGAATTATGTCCTTATAAAGAGTAGTAGCATCACCTCCACTACAAAATATTTTGGACTATATAAAATCTACCATGGAACATTGGAGATCGGTATTAGTAGATAATGTAATGTAGGGCAGAGAATGGAGAAGTGGCATAGGGCAACTGTAACATTGGTGACTTTTGTAATACTAAAGCAGAAACGTGTGTGTCCATGAGCTTGATCTTTCGCGTATTGCAAGCTTAGGGACATACGCTAATGTTTCAATATTATTCTGTTACTTCTGCCATCTGTCTACCTTACATCGCTATGTTTTACATAAATAGGTAATGAAGGCAAAATGACTAATATTAGGTAAATTCGGTTTGAACCGTTTGTGACTCAAGAAAACGCACTCCTAAGCTTTTTAAATTCATTGTTACCGCCCCTAAATCAAATGTGCAATGAGACTGGTTATTGCCCAGAGTTTGATATGCATATAAATTTCAAAATAACTTTAATGGCATCAAAATTCGTGCGCACTATTGCATGACTTGCTGGTTATTAACATTTCCAACGTACGGGAGATCTTATCGAGGCATGCTATACAAACAGAATGACAGAGACAAACTCTCAATAATAATTTGGTTTTGGCAAATGCCTTCAAAAACCTTTTGTAGCTGGCTTTGTTAATATCAATGATTTCATAGTGCAACAAACAAAAATGTATATTGTTTTCATTTTTAACATGACGTGACAACGCAATAAGGATGTTTGTACACTCTGGAGTAACATTAGAGCTCTAAAGTCTCATTTAAATTCAAGCTAATCTTCTAACTACCCACAAGCTGTTAGTAGGGCGTTACAGGTTAACACGGAAATAAAGTAACCGTTGCAAGTACAGCCTACACAACCATTATTTAACATATTAGTCCTCCATTTCAATCTAAATGGCTTACAGAAAGCCCACATATTTCGTTAACTAGGGTTTCAACTCTGGTACACTTAGTTGAGCATTCGATATCTGAAGATCTAGTGTTGTCTCGCTCCAATTCAACAATGCAGGAAAAGAGAAAGAACAGCGAAGATGGATGTGGTTCGGAATTGAAGCTCTAACTCGTTGAATGTAGTACACACGCTCCGGCGCACAGTGTGTCTACGCAAGTAAGGCTTAGAACAATATTATCGGACTTGAGTGATTGCGTAAAATTACATCAACAATAAGATAGACATCTCAAAAATTACAAAAAACAAATAATAATAGACAGATAATATTCGGGATTTTCATCCAGCGCAATTTTTTTAATGTGTCCATAAATACATATCGCAAATATAATATACACATAACGACTTATATGCTAACTTGTAAGGAAAAGCATTTGTTTCATATGATATCTTGTTTTCATTGAAGGTTGGTTTTATTTCAGCAAAATAATTACTATTTGAAAATAATTAAGTAACACATAGTTCCGTGTGTTTCATTAAAACCATCCCAAAAAGGTCACAATTACATAAAAGTTTTTTTTATGTTCAAAGTAATTAAATGCTTTCATCTAAAATATTCACCTAAGACTATCATCATCATTATCATCATCAGCCTATCGCAGTCCACGGCTGGACATAGGCCTCTCCAGTTGCACGCCACTTAGATCGAGTAAGACTATAGACATAATTTATTTGTTTAGTTTTTGTTTAGGGCATATACTCGTATATATAAATATTTTGTAACAATTTTAAACAAAAATACACCGTGAATTTTCTCATCTAACAAGTTCAAAAGGGCGCACTGTGCGGCGTTAAGCTCGACTTAGGTGGTCTGTGGAAGTCACGTTTGTTGTATTTCACGAGGTTAATTTTAAAATTAGCATCAGTAAACAAATTGCTGTGAATTGTTTGCACTCCATCGCCGGCAAAAGGGGACTAACGTAAACAATATGAAAAGAAGTTGCGATCGCACGAACGAATGGCCCGTAAAACAAACAAAACAAATATTGGTATGCGCAACTATTTTGCATTAAACTACTGCATTATTTTCGTTAAGACAAACATGCCAAAATTTGGACCTTTGTCTGAAACGTAAAGTACCTAACAGCCTGTAATCATCAGTCTCACTGAATAGCAAAGGCCTCCATCATTGATAGCATTCAAGTTACCACAGCAATGATCGGTACTGTTACAGGCCTAATCACCACGATTGCTAAATCCGGGTTGCTGATCGCAAACCCGAACAATTTTCGAGATTTTCAAAAATCTTGTTGCCCGACACGGTGATCGACCCAGGACCTCGAGATCTTGTCCCGATACTTAAACAACTCGACCAATGAGGCATTTTTATGTTTTTTTTTTATTATTATTAGATAGTGAATGTGTGACATAAATAACAAATTTTGAAGTCGCGTCGCGTCGGCGCGTGACTGTGGTGAGTGATCATTTTAGACCAACATTGAGCTTATATTTTTGAGTTCAGTAGTCAATAAGAAATAGTAATATAATGGCCATTATCATCTGTCGGTCTATTGTATGTCTGTCATTTTGCTAAACTCAAAGACTTTAAGTACTCAAAATATTTTGACATGGACAAAACTACGCCGCCAAAGTGGTAAAAATAATGTTGAAAAGTATTTTGTTTCAAAGGTACCGCCAGTATGAGTTTTTTTTCGTCGATCCTATGACCCCACGTCAACGTGGTTAATAATAGGGGTTAAAGTATGAAATTGCCGATTATTTTCCCTCTTTTTATTTTGTTTATAGCTCTTAAGTATAGTCATATTATTGCGTAATTCTTTTAGTATTGTATCAAAAACTAAATAAAGTAACTTTTGACTAAAAAAAATGCAATACTAGTGCCTATTACTTCAAAGGAAGTCGTTGAAAAGACCCCTTACAATGTGTCAGCTGACCTTCTTGCTTCAATTAAGTATATTTGTATTATATACTTTGATTTTCTGTAATTTAAATACTGTAATGCGTAGCTTTATAACCATCTAACTTTTAACTTTGATTGCATCGAAAACGGTTCAGGCGTTTTTAAAAAAACTAAAAAATTGTTAGTATGGAAAAATGACTTTTCTCGATTTCGTCCATACAAAACGGCAATTTCATACTTTAACCCCTATTATGTTATACGTTGTTATAGGTATATTGTTAGACACGTTTTTAAAACAATGTTTCAATATATGTGATATTGTCCACATTTACTATACCTACTTGTCACTGTACTCCCTTTTCATTATACTTATTATTTAATTTATTATTTCATTTATTATTTATTATATTATATTCATTTATTATACTTATTATTTAAAAGCTTATTTATTGCTATTGCTATTAAAAGTTACCCAAAGGGCCATTTTTGTATCCCATCAGCCTAATGAAGTCATGACGGACATTTAAATGTAAGTTCTATTTTAACTAGGTCGACTGCGTGTGTGATTTTAACACCAAGGGGTCCGTACAACAAGGCTATTTTTTTACATTAAGATTGTCAAACCATGTTAAGAATCTAAACCAACAAAAATAGAGGATGCCAATTCAACAAGTAGCTTTTATACCCATTTGTTTTTGTATGACTGGGCTATATAGGGCTATATAATAGGGCTGGCTGATTAAAAACTGCCAGCCAAAAATATAATTATGTATTTCCTTACATAAAAAGCTTAGTCGGAGCCAACTTAATCCGCAACGCTGGTCATGCTCGTATGTTAAGGTTTACAGTAGTAGTCAATTAATCTATGCGCCTTCTTTAAGAGCTTCTTTTTTTATTTTAAGTTACGGACTCCTAAAAAATAAAACCTGATGCTCATTACTGGGCACTTTATTATCTTTTGACATTTTCCATATTCAATATATGGAAATATTTGCTTCAGTAGTGGACCACACAGCGACGAACTTGGCAGGGTTGCCGAAAGTGATTTCAATGTAATGAAAGATTTGATAGAAATGCCAGCTTTAGAAGGAAAATAAACCTGATATTATCAAATAATTTTAGCTTTATTAACACTTAGTGAAGAAACGTATAAATTTGCAAATTTGTATTCAATTTGAATATTCGCAAATTTTTAGGATTTTTATGTATTTTTTTATGCTTGAAAACAAAATTTTAAAATATCTGATTCATTTAAAGGGTTTAAAGTGGACAGGAAACACAGCAGCTAATAATTATTACCAACCAATTACCTTATTCCAGAGCTTGTTAACACTACAGATTAAAATGTTAAAATACCTAACTTTGAGTCGAGTCGGTACAGTAAATATTTAAATAAAAAAAGTAAAAAGTAAAGTAACAGCCTGTAATCATCCCACTGCAGGGAAAAGGCCTCCATCTTTGAATTCAAGTTACCACTGCAATGATGGGAACTGGCATAATCACCACGCTTGCCAAATGCGGGTTGGTGATCACAAACCCGAGCAACGTTCGAAAATTCGAAACTTTTTGTTGCTCGACCCGGGGATCGAACCTTCGAACCCGGGGATCGAACCAAGATTTCGGGGTCCCCCGAAATCTTGGCCCGGTATTTAAACCACTAGACCAACGGGGCGTTCTTTATAAATTTTGTATATTTTATTTGATGCTTTAATCGATTAATGCTTCGTGCTTGCTTTAACTGCGATGCTTTAACTCTTACCCCCGAATTTATTAACAAGTAAAAGTAATGGGGGCTATCGCTAGTGAATTTGCCACTAGAGGCGCTAGTGTCGCGTGAGGTCCAATATCATTCACTTTGTACTGGTTTTAGCGGAATTTGTTGCATAAATTATAATTTCTTTAATTTACCTGCTGGAAAGTGATCTCCTTCATAAAATATCGCAAATATGGATTATTTGGCGATTAATGTGAACGCTTTAAAAGCGGAATTAAGAAAAAGTGCAAAAATAGGTGGCCTCAAGAGCAACTATTTCAGAAGTTAGTTTGTTGATAACAAGATAGTTATTTATAAACAATATAAACTTAATTAGATTTAAGATATAACACTTTGTTTCGCCGCCAATCGCCTTTGACAGCTATAACTCCAGACCTCAGTCTACAGTGGCGCCAACTGGTGAGCAAAGAAACGGTAGTCCCCATTACTTGACTACAAGTAATTACTTGAGAGACAATTTGTATGCCTTAATCAAGAAATTACTAAAAGTTATAACTACCAAAAGTTAGCATTTTCAGCCAAATAATATGACTATTAATGGTGACCAATTTCTTTCACTTAAGCACTAGGTATGAACACTTTAAGTTATGACTTTCTTAAGCAATAAGTAATTGCTTCTTTATAAATACGGGGGTTAGTATTGATAAGAGAACAAAACCATTTAGCCACAAAATATTATTCGTTCCCAATTAGAATTACCTATTTCTTCCATTTTTGTTTTAGAAAACTAAATTTTTCTTGTATTATAAAGTCGCTTTGATCCATTCCCTTGAATTTAGCTCGTACTTTTTTAATTTCTTGAACAGTCAAGCCTTGTTTTTTAATTTTTTTCTCATCATCACTTTTCTTAGGAGTTGTCAGCCCTGAGTCGGTAGCTCAGTGATTCGTTTGCATATTTCCTGCATTACAGGCATGTCTTTTGTCAATATTGTCTCCGTCACTGGGAAAATGACTGGCCGAGGACTTACTATTTGCAATAAAAAATGCAAATCACTGGTGCCTTTTCGGTTTGTTTGACGGCGAATGTCCGTTAATGAGAAAAACGGACGGATTGATTACAGCGTACAACTGAGAGGACGAAATCCACAGGACACATGATGAGAGGACTATTTTCGTTATCTGTTTGTTTTTATATGTGCTTAATCAATATTATGCTTATGTAAGTACATATAATTAGTACAGGGTTTCTGTTTGACTTTTTAATATCGCTATCGTTAAACGGTCTATGTCAATATAAAATCCATCACTATTTTATCATTTTAAAGGATTTCAATCAAAATTGATGTACATACATATAGAATTAAAGCTAAGCTGATTGGGCTAAAAACTATGTGGAAAAATCCTTGACTATGTTTGTGTAAATTATCGTAAACTAATTACACAAGTAATATTTGAAGGCCTAATAAAGCTTTAGAGCACTAGGCCTATCAATAACACTAATTATGAATACTATTCTTACCTCACTATAAAAGTTCATAAAGCGGCAGTATTGAGATCTCTTCACAAATCAGCGCTCACGCCGCGCTCTGCGCGAGCGCACCGTCTCTTCGCGGGAACAATTCCCGGGAACAAACTAACGAAGCCAGTTAGCGTAACAATATTCTTGTGCCGCTCACGCTGCCGGCGAAGAATACAGGGTGGTTAGTCAGTAAAATCAATAAATTTCAATCCAATCCTTCCTACTAATAAAATAAAAACGCGAAATTTTGTACAGATGTAAAAATGTTTCTTACTCTTTCACGCTAAAATGACTCAATGAATCTTAATAAAATTTAAATTAGCATGTTGTTGGTTTATTGGCTGGAAGAACATTATACTCGTACAAATTTTCCTTTTGGGAATTGGTACGGTTCCTGTTAGATAATTATGAATACACAGTTTAAAATTCGAAATATACAATTAAACTACTGCCGCGGGCAATAGCAAAGTAAGTAATTATTTAAAGTACTTGTTTTGTGTGAAACTACCTGCTGAAAAGTGAACTAGTTAAAATATTGCTTTTACCCTGTAACCTGTTAACCTGTAAAACATGAAGCATAATTAAACGTCAGTCCATGTTTATCCGAACAAATTGTTTTTTTTTTACCAAATAACGTCATACGTGTTTCACTGATAGATTCGATTTCAATAATCAAACACAAGTGTGTGTCGTCGGTGGTTATTATTAAAAGATTTTTCTTGAACCACACAATTACATAAATAATAATACGTTAGGTACGTATTTGATATTACGCAGCCAATTCCCTTAGTCACAACTCACTCTGTATAGCGGATTGTTCTTAAATAAGTACGTGGCTTTTATGTAAATAGCCCCTCCCGCCGCGGGGTGTGTGCTGATATTAAAACCTTTGTTGCGCCCGTGAAGCCTCGGACAGTTTTGTATGCGACTGCATAACTTTAGCCAACATCTTTATTTTGTTGGCAAAACATATTTAGGGTGAGAAAATAAGAGCCCAATGCTACCATTAAAATAAGCAGGTCAAACAATTGATGGCTATGTCAGAGCGTTTTTCAATCAAAAGGAAAACCAATACTTTTTTTTATCAAGTATAGACAACAATTAGGCTATACACTTGGGGCACTTTAATGTTAGCATTGATCATAGGTGCGAATTGGCAACAAAAATGCATAGCATTATGTGCAGGCCACTGTGCATAAAAAAATAAGGTCAAAGTAAGTAATGTCTCCAATAATTACTTTCAATGAGGTTAAAACAATGTACCTATGTGACGTGGTCTACGATAAATTTACGGTTTATTTTCTTGTTGCCGATCGGATATCAAAAATTTTAGGGTTCAAACCACGTTAAAACAGTAGCATTTCTATACTTTATTTGATATTTTAGCAACTTAATTGCACTTATAATATCAGTATATAAACTTGAAAAATTCGCGCCGTGTCACAGTGTCTCGGTGGCCTAATGGTATGGCGCCCGCCCGGCATGCGAGGAGATGCGGGTTCGAATCCCGCCTGAGACAAAATTTTTCAAGTTTATATACTGACAGTAGCATTTCTATTTTTGCAACTTTCGTCTGATTAGATGTAAAACATTACTGTAGTTCAACTTACTGCGCCGTTGCATCGATTTAAATAATTAATTGTACGTCGTTAAGTTGGACAACTGGTGCTTCAGACGCAATTGTTGCTAATGTTATGTTACTGGATTTGATTACAAGGCTCGGTTCACTAGACGTTTGTAAGCTAACGATTTTTGTAAATGCTATTTTCAAATCGCTCGATACTTTGTGCATAACTGTTTGCCGATAATTTCCAGCTTGGAATACAATCTTAATTTCAATTAGAATCGCATCGACACACAAAAATAGTAGTATTTTAATTTTACTGTAGAAATTACAACTGATTTATGTCTGTATATGATTCAGACAACGGCAGGTCAACCTACCCAAAAATTTAAAGGTCATTTGAATTGATTTTCAATTTTAAGTTAAACGTTGATGACGTTTTTTGGTAGGTTGACGTGTTGTTGTCAGGGGCCTAATTTGCGTAACCGAATCGCAGTTCGATCGTGATTGAATTGGACGATTTTGACATTTAGCCCATACTAGAACTGTCAAAAACCTGTCGTTCAGTTACGATTGTGATACGAGTCGGTTACGCGAATTAGGGGACTGTACCTTACTTTAAATCGATCTCAGTCATCGCTGCCTATCAACTGCAGTCATCACCGTCACACAGAAATTCGTATTTTTTTTACTTTTGTATGTTCAGTTTTTTTTAGTCACTCGTACATATTTGCAACATTAATCATCTTCAATTAGACTATCATAGTACTTGTAATTGCCGTCTCGAAAGCTCTAATAATAATGTACTCGATGACATTTTGATGCATTTAAATGAAGACATTGCATTATTCATAGCAGTAACCTTTGTGTTTCTGCAAAACAAAGTGTAACCTTTAGTAATGTTTTGTTGAAACCGTAAAATACGAGTAGTATCAACAGAGCACGTTGATAACTGATGGGTAGGTTGAAGATTTTTATTAAAATAATTGTACTTACTATCAATTTACACTAGCATTTGATTTGCTTCAGGTACATTTTTAAAAACATTTAAAGTTTTCTTCCAGTTCTTCCGAGATGGCGCTTGTAAAAGTGCCCAAATATCGAAATAAATAAGGTACAGACAACAGCAGGTCAACCTACCCAAAAGGTATAAGGTCATTGAATTGATTTTCAACTTTAAGTCCAACAAGTAGAGATCAATATCAATTGAGAAAATTGGACGTTTTGTGGTAGGTTGACGTGCTGTTGTCTGTACATGGTATAAACCCTGAATCAAATAACTCCAGTGATAGTGACCATGAAAGTTTAAATCAATATAATAGGGGTTAAAATATGAAATTGCCGATTATTTTCCCACTTTTTATATTTATTATAGCTCTTAAGTATATTCGTATTATTGCGTAATTATTTTTGTATTGTATAAAAAACTAAATAAAGTAACTTTTACTAAAAAAAAAAATGCAATACTAGTGCCTATTACTTCAAAGGAAGTCGTTGAAAAGACCCCTTACAATGTGTCAGCTGACCTTCTTGCTTCAATTAAGTATATTTGTATTATATACTTTGATTTTCAGAAATTTAAATACTACAATGCGTAGGTTTATAACCATCTAACTTTCACCTTTAATTGCATCGAAAACGGTTCAGGCGTTTTTAAAAAAACTAAAAAATTGTTAGTATGGAAAAATTACTTTTCTCGATTTCGTCCATACAAAACGGCAATTTCATACTTTAACCCCTAATATAAAAAAGCTGTTTTTATTTATTTATTATTATTATTATCTAAACCGATCGTTAAATATTTGCGAAAACATTTCTTTCGGATGTTGGAGGTAAGTACTAACTGAAAACATTTATGAAACTCCGCAGCTATACAGCGTAATGCCTAGAGTAAATTTATCGACAAAAAAAATGTCTGGGTGGCTCAATGGTTATAGCAATCGCCCGTTAATCGGAAGGTTTTGTATTATCAAAACTTTGATTCTTTTCCTTATGAAGAAGAAAACATTCATTTCAAGATCAAAGTCCAATATCAACACAAGCGACAATTTCTACACTAATTAAAGCTATAAATAATAAATGAACTATTCATATGACTATGTATTTTGACATTGACACTCGTCCAATGACTTCACAACCAACCTTACTTCTTTTAAAGTATAAATGTTTTGAAACAAAATTAATTAATCTCATAATTACAAATGACAAATCTGCTTGTTAAAACCTTATTAAGGCTGGCTACATTATTTTTGTCAGCGTTATTTATTGAGTCGTGCTATCTCGCACTTATATTTCCATCACGAAACATTTTTTATTTTAATAAGCCTGATACAGCAGTGGTTAATTAGGCCTAATCTTGCGTTATCACATCGGATGTCTTATACAGCGTTAGGTTTGTACCCTAATAGAGGTATATAGAGTAGGTAAAAGGGATTACCCTAGTTAAATAATATATGTACTGAGAAAATTTCGCACGTACGAAACATCGTCTATCCATACTGATATTATAAATGGGAAAGTGTGTGTGTCTGTTTGTCCGTCTTTCATGGCAAAACAGAGCGACAAATTGACGTAATTTTTAAAGTAGAGATAGTTGAAGGGATGGAGAGTGGCATAGGCTACTTTTTGTCTCTTTCTAACCCCCACTTCCCTAAAATGGGGGATAGAAGTTTGTATGGAGCATTCCGCAATTTTCAAGGTAGAGAGCTAAAAATTAGTATGCGGACTATTTGTGATTAGCCAAAAAATCGTGCATTATATTTTATGGAAATCCGCCCCCACCCCTTAAAATAGAGGTTGAAATTTTATTGTTACCCCGAATTTAACGCGAACGAAGCCGCGGGCAAAAACTCGTACAAGATATAGGTATTCAAAATTTTATCGTCATCATCATTATATTCATGAGCCTGAATCAGTTCACTGCTGGACTGCTCTCCAAAATGAGGTTTATTCCATAATCGCCATAATGAGTAAGTAGGCGAGTTGGTCATCGCAGTTTGGCCAAAGGTGGAGGTAGACGCTGCTGCCCGTCTATTTCTGGCATTTCTTTTTTGAGTCGCCTCTTACGACACCCATGGAAAGGGAAGGGATAAAATTAAACATAATAAATTGCATCGATGTTGAAATCTCCCCGCTAAAACTGTGTTAACGAGGAGCAAGCCTACTGCCTTTCTTTATTGTATACCTATTTAGTAAATATTTCCCTTGATGACTGGTCTCTTAAAAAGATAACGCCGTATTTACATTGAAAGCGGGAATTTCTAACTTTGACTTACCACTGTCAAGTGTGAAGGCATTACGTTTATCTTAAAGAACTAATTTAGTGAACAAATCGTTAGGGCTGTTTGTAGCAATCTCACGAGGATTAGGTGAGTTCAACGCAAGTTAACGCAAGAATTACGTAAGTCTGTATTTTATCAAGATGGAGTAACATCCGCTGCTTAGACCAACGCACTACAGTATGGTGCGATCATTGTGATAAACAATAACAATGGTTTTAGATTTGAAAGTTAAATGTAAATTATCCCGTTGTTGAATATTACAATGTTTTTGAACTGTCTACTTATACCTACTTACTTGTATTAAACATACATCACCGTAACAATTTTTGTTTAATCCTTAGTGTCCTAACGTCTTTGTTGGTTTGAATATTAGGTGTGTCTTTTAAGAAATATTTCATAGCTATACAAATTCTTACACTGTATGTGTAGATATAAAATGCATATGTGAGTTTTTATTCTAGGTCTTGTAGGTACTTAAGACCCTCGACCAATGGGGTGTTACTCGAACAATGTACGAATGGGGACTACCGTTTCTTTGCTCACCAGTTGGCGCCACTGTAGACTGAGGTCCGGAGTTATAGCTGTCAAAGGCGATTGGCGCCGAAACAAAGTGTTATATCTTGAATCTAATTAAGGTTATATTGTTTGTAAATAACTATCTTGATATCAACAAACTAACTTCTGAAATAGTTGCTCTTGAGGCCGCCTATTTTTGCGCTTTTTCTTAATTCCGCTTTTAAAGCGTTCACATTAATCGCCAAATAATCCATATTTGCGATATTTTACGAAGGAGATCACTTTCCAGCAGGTAAATTAAATAAATTATAATTTATGCAACAAATTCCGCTAAAACCAGTACAAAGTGAATGACATTGGACCTCACGAGACACTAGCGCCTCTAGTGGCAAATTCACTAGCGATAGCCCCCATTACGTGAAATTGTACCTATGAATGTGGGCTAAAGAATTTGTAGCTACTACAATCACTGGAGAAGTTATTTTTCTAAGTAACGCTTATTATGGCGACAACGGTTAGTTTATATGCGTACACGCACACAGGTGTAACTATAAAGGGTTCACACTTCACACACAAAAAGGACCAAATAGAGTCACGTGCTGAGAACACGCGAAGCCACTTTGCTTGTCTACAAATTTATGCAACTTTCCGTGCCTTTGAAAACCCTACGGGTTCTTACTCTGGAATATTTGAGACGAAATTTATAATTTTGGTAGGATTTTTGGGACAAAGCATTTTCAAAAAGAAGTATATATCAGAGAAGATAATTAGAGAACCGGCCAAGTGCGAGTCGGACTCGGGCACGAAGGGTACCTTTGACCTAGGTAAACAACGGTTTATTTTAAAATAATTATAAAGAAAATATACAATTTAGTATTTTGTGAATATTTGAAGTGCCTACCTGTTAGTATTTATTGATATCGAGCAAATTGAAACTATATTATCGCATGCTGGGCGCGAGGAGATGCGGGTTCGAGTCCCGCGTGAGACATAATTTTTCAAGTTTATATACTGATATTATAATTGCAATTAAATTGCTAAAATATCAAATAAAGTAGGTAAGTAATATGATGAAAAATAATCGACTAACTCCAACTTACGTACGGTAGGAGGAAGTTTGTGGGTTCAAATTTAACCAATAGCAGACGAACTTTTGTATTCAAAGTATTGTTTTTTAAATTTAACAAATAATTAGGCCCGCTATAGTAACAAATATCACACTTAACTATTAATTTCTACAATTCAGATTTTAAAACTGTTTTCTCATCAAGATGTGTGGTGAATGTACGAGTATACACGAATGTTTACATGTTGTTTACATTTTTACATTAATACACTAAACTATATTACACACACATTCACACATACACTCACACACACATACACACACACACACACACTCTCTCTCTCTCTCACACACACACACACACACACACACGCACACGCATACACACAAATGCAGAGCACACAGTACAACCGTAGCGCGCTTCTTAACTTTAAGATTGTTAATAATAAAGTAAATCCGTTATTGGCTGTCAGTATTGCTAAAATGTAAAACAAATGTATTTTTAAAAGCTGTGGATTTTGTTAAATAAAAATAAAAAATAAAAATAAAGATTACCAACGCATATAAAAACGACTGCATTGCATCTATACATAATATCACCGCTCACACAAAAACGTACCTCCTATCCGACTTGTAAGGAGTTGAAAATATACTTTACTATGTTAAAAGCAGATGGCGCTTCACGCACGAACGGAATTTTCAAAGCCGCAACACCGTATTGCATAACCTCTTCCCTCTGTTTACTAAGAAACCTCTTTGCGGACATTCGTTTACTCCGCTGGGAGGTTTGGTCTTAGGGATGTGTTGGTTTTCAGCCTGTATTCGGTTCTTTTATCATTTACATGACAAAGATTGCGTCCATCGTAGCCAAAAGTTATCCACCATGCTTTGGTCACTGCCACCTCAACTCGACAATACTGAGTCAGAACTTACAATTGCATACTTTACAAGCAATTTAATTGCAATTATAATATCAGTACTTAAACTTGAAAAATTATGTCTCAGGCGGGACTCGAACCCGCCTCTCCTCCCATGCCGGGCGCAGCGCTTTAACAATTTAGCCACCGAGACACTACGTCACAGGCGTCAATTTTTCAAGCATATTCTTTCTTATTGCTGTAAGCCAGCGTTGTTTCATCAAATGTTAGGAGTTTGAACCCTTAACACCCGAAAGAAACATCTTTGCAGATGTTTGACAGTCAGCTATTTATATACTTAGGTATATGTTATTTAATATTTAGGTATACTCGTATGATATTAGAGCAATTTAATTGCAATTATAATATCATTGTTTGCGTGTGTTTTGTGGTTCACTAATCAATCATTTTGTATTGTTATCACTACTTTAGTCCATATAAAGGTTTGCATTGGCCAACCTAAGTGAAATACCATTGGCCTCTTAGAACAATGAATTTTGAGTGGTAGAGTTAATATCTTGACACAAAAATATATTTTTTTTTCTCAAGGGGGTAACGCGCGTTAAAAGAAGTGCGTTTATTAAATCTTTTATAAACAAAGCACCGGGCTAGGTCTTAAAAAGAAACTAACTTTCAACATTGTAACTCCTCTTTGTGCAATATCTATGCTAACACAACTACGTGTAAATGTAGATTAAAACAATTTGCGTGTGATAGGCAATATCGGCGCTTACTAGCGCCATGTAGGGTAGCTAAAATGAAACAGTTAAATAATCTGTTGATTACAGATGCATTTATGATGCCCAATAGATGCATTTAAACTCCAAGGCTGCTACGAATTTCCAATTATTCAGGGATAAATGTTTTTTTGACTTCCTTAGGTAATTGAAAAATCATAACGTGTGAACTGCCGAAAGTCAACAAACAAAAAAAAACTAAGTATGCAATTATTCGCAATAATTCTAGACAATATAACGCTTATCAATATATATCGTTAACAATCACAAATATCTCACAAATATCGTCACGGTTAGAACCAAGAACTTGCAGTGCGTGTATTATACGACATGACAGACGAAATACCAATAAGAGTTATTTATACACAGGCTATTTAGTCAATAATTATTTACAACATCTTCCATAGGACTAATAGTTGAAATCGTGTAAAATGCATATTTTTATTAAAACTTACACTAAATGTGTGGAAAACCATTTTTTAAATATTTCCACTATATTATCAAAAATTGTTGATACATATTAAAAAACTTGGCTGTATATATTCCTTATATTACCTAAATAAATAGTTTCATAAAAATAAAATAATATTTACACGCCAACCTTTTTACCAAACATATTTATGAAACATGTGAGCGGGCTGAATCCTTTGAACTATGATGCAGGTAAGATCCTCATAGCCCTGGGTTAGGAAATCACAGCTTTATTGGATTATTCAGGTCATAGCGCCGTCACAGAGTACGGTCGCCTATAATTTGCACGTCGGTACATATTACACGCCGGAGGACATGTTTATAAATATTGTAGCTCAAAGTTCACTTTTAAAGTTTGAACAATACAAAATTGCACGATATTTTTTCATTCAATGAGATTGTATTGTGATAGAAAAAACTGTACGGATCCAAAGAATGTTTGTAGGACAGTATTTTTCTAAATCAAAGGAATTTTAGTCAGAAGTCATGAAATTAGATGCTTATTCAATAAATGAACGATTAACTTGAAGATATTTTGTAAGCATGACTTTTTTATTTATTATTTCTATTGTAGAGTAATGTTTTATTATTAAAATACGTTGTTGTTTGTTGTTTACTCATTTAGATCTATATTTGTTCTTATTGTGTATCCTACTAACGTGTACCTACACGTTGCTTTGGATATTTTAAATTACCAATCATATAAGGAACGTTCCTATAAATCTTGTAGGAAAAAAAATAACTTTGTGTCTGGATGCCAGATTCAGAGTTTTAAGGTTTTTGGAATACCAAAAGTTTTTTAATCAAACAATGCTATTCCGTCATTCACCTCAAGCTAACTATCAATTGAACGTCTTAAATCTGACTGAATACACGGCAACAACATATTTTTGCATACCAAGTGGCACATTTGCACTAGCTTAATCTTTGACCGATCGTTCATATAGAACGCAGCAATATAACCTTATTAATGAACGACAAATACTAATTTCGCATGCCTTTGTGAGAGACTGACGCGCAATAATGTCAATAAACCATTCTGGGCCGGTGTTTATGACATTCATGACTAAACGCCTTGTGTGGTACTACAACCCTTTGTTAAGTCTTGCTAAACTGTAAAGACTGGTTTGTTTTATTACATTAATTTAAATTAATGTATGTTTACTATGTTCACTTGCAAATGAATGATATTTATGTTGAGTCAACGAAAAAAATGAGTTTCTCAATTGGAAGCTGTGCTTATTTTCCAAACATGAAAACGGTAATTATTTTTAATGACTCGTATGGTAAATTTTATACAAATCTTATTGTAGACATAAAAAAGGTAAGTTTTTTTTTTTGCACACAGACGACCGGTCGTTTCCTATTGAAACGATCGCTCGACCGGCAACCCTCCCACGGGGGAAGGAGGTGGTGAATCCTCATGGATACCTCACAGCCGGCTGTGATAGCCGGATATGTGAGACTTCTACTCACTAAACACCACCTATAATCGCTATCACCAAAGGGTGTTATAGCATATCTGAGCGACCACACCCCCTGGAGGGGTGCAGGGCTTCACTCACCTAGGCGAAGTGTGCACTGAAGAGGGCTACCTACCTCTGTAATTTAGCCTCACTTTTTAATATTAAAAAACTTGTTTTTTGTTGCAAACATCATGAAGTTAAATCCGCCCCTGAAATGTAGCATTGCAATGTGCAACTAAATAAGTTAGTTAAAGAATTAAGTCACTGAATTAAGGTTATTAAACCGAATCATTGAATCCGTTTTTACATATCATCTGAAAAATCACGACACCAAATGCGATAAATGATTTATTCAGCATATCAAAAATGAAAAATCGCAGCATTCAATGAAATAAATGATCAACAAAAACCTCAATGCACAACGTTAATTTTACATCAACATTTGATATCGACAGACATTTATAAAGGCAACGACATATTAACACACGTGTCGCTAATGTACTGCAATTAGTAGGTGCGATTACGATTTTTGATATCGCTTATGTGTCACGGGTTGTACTTTGCAGTTTCTGCAGTTTCCGCGTTACGAATACCCGTAAGGGAGCGAATTAAGCGATAGCAGAAAGCAAAGAACTAAAAGTAACTTTTTTTTTTTAGTTTCGAGATAAGTAATCTATTTTTGACTTCCCCGAGTAAGTAAATAAAATACTTTTACCAGAATGATATTATAAAGATTTAAATTATTAAAGTTTTTTGGAATAGATGAAGGGTGAGTTAATTTTTTCTAGAAATAATCCTTTATAAGAGTGAAAAGGGGTTTGAAAATTTGTATGGGAAGCCAATAATTTATTTGGGTTTTTAAACTTTCTTGTTGCAGTTACTCATAAAACTCAATACTTATCGGGATCTAATTCAATGTATTAAAAGGTGAAATCGTTTGGGAAAGTAAATACATTTTTTTTTAAATATTTCAGTAAAATAATTTACTACCGGTTTAGATAAAATTTTGTTTAGAATCTAAAACTCTGATAGAGTAGTAGTCATGGCATAGTTTTTGGCCTCGAGATCATCTCAGAAGGGTTCAAAAGGTTAAAAGTGAGAAAGTGTGTATGTCGAATCAATATTTTCCAAATATGGTAAGGAAATAGCGATTTCAAAAATGTTAAGTGATCTCAAAGGAGAGCAAACAATCGTTATTAATAATTTTGCCGTCACAATTTTTTTTTCTAAACATCGTTATTGATAATTTAAAATTTCTTTTGTTAGGAATCTACATGCCGATCTGCTTTTGTCATATGAAAATAAACCCCTTCCAACAATGAGAATTGGCCCGCTTGTAATTCACCACTTGCATCGGCGCGTTGATTGCAGACCGCTTGCGTCGATTTATAACGGCAATTAGTCAGAAGCGCGTGCGCCGGCGACGCGCGACAAATCGCAGCGACTGCCGACTGTCGCGTGGGCGTTGCACTTACGATACTTGTAGCTTTTACAATGGACTGGTTCACTCCTGGTTTGCTCGGAAGTTTGGTTTCGGCATTTTGTAAAGCAATCTAAAGCACAAGTTCAAAACTACTTACTATAACCTTTTTATTACGACTCATTTCAACTACCTAATTTAAAGAAACGAATAAAATAAACAAAAAATAAATAGGTTTAAAAGGTTCATTGGATTGAATTAACAATAAAAGTGCTATAAATTTTAGAAATAAACTAAGTTTTGTTTTAAAATATTAACTTAAACAAAAAGTTGCAAAAAAGTTACGTACCTACTTTACAGCAGTAGACTTAAAATTGCGTTTCAGTGGTTTTAGCGAAATGAAGAGGAAAGACGAGAATTGACCTAGCACAGAGCCCGAAATTCACAAATCACAGATCAAGGCTCCAATTCTCTGATACCATAACAAATATCTTAAGAACCACGTGTCTTAAAGCTTTTTAAAATTAAAAAACACAAGATTATAAAAGATTGACATAAAAAACAGATACTGTACACGCTGTTAATAATTGTTATTGACTTATAATTGCTCAGATAATCAGTTTTTAATGTGCACGCACTACAGTGCACAGTGGGCGCGAAATATTAACGTTTACATTGGTTAACGAATGTAGGGTAAGGAGTTTCACAGCGCGATAGCGAATCTGGACACTCCGTGTGGGCGCAATTTAAAATTTAATCACACGTAATATTGCACATTGTACGGGCAGCAAAAGATTGGTATCCCTTTTTTATTTAAATTTAGAAGTAGCTCATATTTTATGAAACGTTTACCCGTTATAAGGGGTAATAGTCACTGACTTAGTAAGGTCAAACTTAAAATCGTTATGAGGGATAATAGTCACTGACTTAGTAAGGTCAAACTTAAAATAAAATAATAATAAAAACGAATATTACGTCTCTTACGTCGAACTAAAAACAGATTTTTACTGAGCACCAATTAAAGCAAATAATGCTTAGATATAAAATATAAAGTAATTTCTGTAGGTATTCATTTTGTGTTTACTACTCGTATAAAGGTAAACATAATTTTCTTGAGTTTACGCGAAGCTGAAGAGTTTGTTTGTTTGTTTGTTTGTTTGAACGCGCTAATCTCCGGAAGTACTGGTTCGATTTAAAAAAATATTTTTGTATTGGATAGTCCATTTATTGAGGAAGGCTTTAGGCTATATAACATTACGATGCGACCAATAGGAGCGAAGCATCAGTGAAAAATGTTGCAAAAATAATCGCGTTCATAATAACAGAAATTGACACGGATGAAGTCGCGAGGAACAGCTAGTGAAAGATATGTTTAAGGATTATTCGCGTTTAGTTTTGGTTTAACCCGACGCGACGTTTCGAACGCTTTACAGCGTCTGCCCGTAACGATGAACGCGTATCTTTCATTTCAAAAGTAGACCACATAATTATGCACCACCTATTCTCATTCCTGCCT
Source organism: Anania crocealis (assembly GCA_949315895.1). Taxonomy (NCBI): domain Eukaryota; kingdom Metazoa; phylum Arthropoda; class Insecta; order Lepidoptera; family Crambidae; genus Anania; species Anania crocealis. Next base: position 14,728,018 of record OX438862.1, read on the forward strand.
TAAGAAGCGACTATAAAGAAGAAGGTATGCCAGAAGAAAACGGGCAGCAGCGTCTGCTCTTTGCAATTGGCCAAACCACTATTACCAACCCTCCTGCAAGTGTGGTAATTATGGCAGCCCCTTCCTTTGAAGAGGCTTATATCTAGCAGTGACCTGATACGGGTTTATGATGATGAAAAGATTTAAATAAATATATCAAAAGATTTTTCTATAACAAAATTCCTAGAAATGCGCCGACATAGACTCACATAAACAGCCATTGAATGCCACTTTAAATCCAACAGGAGTCGTGAGTTTAATTTATATGCTAACTATACAACCTTGTTTCCTACTAGTCACTTATTACTGCTCATTATCCACAAATAAACGTTAGGGTTCGGGCTCTGGGTTAATTTGATCAGAGTGAAGATTACGACCCGTCCCACCGCCACTTAAATTCTTATTTGTTAAATTACTTATTTACTTAACGATTAACCATTTTCTGAATTGCCAGCCCGCGTCCGATAACTGACCGGTGAAATTCTTGCACGTAAATTCGTATGGGCCGTATGGTTTTCACATGCTTTTAACAGTTAAATTTCAAGCTTCGATCTGGTTGTCTGTTTGACTTAATTTTTATAATGCTAGAGCACAGATTGATTTCAAAAACATATTTTCTGATGTTATTAAATATAAATAATAACATCATAAGCATTTGGCAACATTAAACTTATTTAATGGACTATGCTATTTTTAATATGCTTAATATTACAAAGTACAAAAAAGCGAATTCCATAATAAATCCAATCCTGTAAAAAACTATGCATACCTAAATATATAGCAATCTAGTTAATTTTATTCTCAATCTATAAGGATGACTTTTAGATAGGTGTTACCCAAAATAACCAAAATTTCCTTCACTCTCAAAACACCTACACAAATGAGATATTAACTTAGATTACACTGAACCGAAATAAAATCAACAAACAAACACGTTGTAACAATCACAGTAAGCCTCTTGACGAGGATGAAGAATAAATATTTAATTTTGTTTCTGAATAAATAAATACTCAGCGCTATCTTAATCAAGTAGTGTGTCATTCACATTTTAGGGGCTAAAACCTTTTTCTAAACCTTCTAATTACTGTTATCTGGCCGCCTCTGATAAAATGTGTTTAACGTGAGAGAACTAAGTATTTAGATATATTAAAGAAATTCAGAAAAAAAATTGAATGCTTACATTGAAATCTATTTTTTTGTTTTAATTGCCAGTCACAAAATTATAAAACTAAGTAGAGTTTTATTTATAACATTTTTATTTGGCTGTTTTCAACAAAAGATGAATACAAATCAATCAAAATACATTATGACGATGACTTATTCCGTTTTTCTTTTTGGAGTCTGATACAAATAATATTCATCTCAATTCTATTTATGATGAAAACATGAGCATAAAATATGTAAACCAATCTTTGTAACGGATAAGCAAAGTTGCGGAAAAAAGCTTTATTCTGAATAATAATTCTTAATTACATAATTGAAATCAAACATTCCATTAGCAATTGGTAGTTTCATTAATTTTTACATTATAACACTACCTATAATGTAATTTATAATCTCAACGGCATTATATAGTCATTTTGTCTCGCTTTTATTTCCACAATTTAGTGCTTTATTTACATCGAGTTCCATACTGAATAAAATGAAACCATTCATTTGTGTGTAATACCCGTGGATTTTATTAGTCTTATAATCATAATCATTTCACCTAATTGTACGAGTAACAATAAAATATTCTGATCTCTATAAACCGTGGCTGTAAACCGGGCATAAAATATCAACTAATTAAAAACCAATGGACCTGCCCACTATACATGATAAAAACGCAATAATTTAAATCGTTTACGATCGAGTTTATGCGCAATATTAATTGTGTTGAATATTTTATGGTGGTTTTGAATTGATAAAAATGATTCGCTCACTAGGCGGCGCGCGCGCATTCGCGGGAGTTTTATCGAGATAATATCATTTAAATATGCGATTGGTGCAATTAATATTCAATAGCGCTTGTTGATAAGGCAGAAGTAATGGGTTTCATAGTTCCGTTTATATTCCTAACTAATTTAGTTCGGAGCATTTAAATAAAGAAATAGATTAGCGGACGGCTTCCTTTTAGAGCAAGTTCAAACAAAGTGTTGCAATGATTAAAAAAAAAACGGACCTTCTTAGGTGATAATTAAAACCACTTCATTAATTTAGGGTTCAAGAAGGAACATCGAACCCGCATCTCCATTCATACCGGGCGCCCGGTATGCATGGAGATGTGAGTTCGAACTTCGAATCCCGCCTGAGAAATCAACAATGCCATTTGCCTACTGGACATCCTAGCATAATTATTACTCATCTTCATGCCAAATTTCAACCCGATTTGTTCAGTTGTCCTACTGATATTGAGTAAATATTTATCCGAAGTTTTGCATTGATAATAACATTAAGATTACCTTCTGAAGTGCTCTTTACGCATTGACAACAAACAAACAAATTTACCCAAAATGTATCAGACAATCCTTTAGCTTCAGTTCAATTTAGATATTTATTTGTTTCAGATAAAGACGGCTCCCGGCCATTACAATCGACTTAAAGAAGACGAATGACGTTCAGTCGATTTATATCAATTCGTCTAATACTCCTTCCGTCCTTTGATAAAAACTATTAGCTATACAGTTCCAGGATTAATAAATTGATTTTAAGACTTCTCGGAGTTGTATTTGAAAATATTTCAATCGTAGACTTTATTTATATCCAGCAATAAATGTTGGAGAGTAGTGGTGCAGTTTTTAGTATTGAAATACGATGATAGCTATTTAAGTAAAATGAAATAACACGTATTCCTGCATTAAACTAATGATAGTCAAATTGGTGTTGTAATAGACATTAAGTGCCAATATATCCACAAGTAAGATGGAAATATTTTCAATCTTGCAAAATAAATCAAGTTGATTTTATAAAGTAGTAAAGTATTATAGTAATTAATAACAGTACATACTATAGCTGTTACTACAGTATAGTAACTAGTTTTTTTTTTTTGAAAGGACCTATGCTGTGGCAGAAGGCCGTTACAGCTTCACCGGGCGGGGTAACTAGTTATATTGTCTTATATATCACTTAAAAAAACTTTTTAAACAAATTTTGTTACTAAGTCCCTTAAACCATCTTCTTGCCTTCTTTTAGGATGATTTTCATGATAAAAACTAATATGTATCTTAAAAAATATATCAAGAGCTAAATTAATTTGGGGTTTATACCAGGTACCTTATTTCTCGTAAGTTACTTTTATGTTCTATGATGATTTTCTTCTTCCATAATCTTGGTGCTAGCAACAGTGCCGAAATTTCGGAATCTCTTAGGGTAACATGGCTTAGACACCGAATAAATTAACTTTTTGATATTGACAATATAACAAAAAAATATATTTAAACTATGTATGCTATTTAAAATGACAGCAACTTGAGTGTGAAAATTAATCAAAATAGACAGAGTTACTATATAAATTAAAATGCTAGTCTGAATTACATACTATGGTTGGTCACTAACAATAAAGTCAAAACGGTTATTGGCTTCTCAGCTATTCACATATATCACAAGGCTATGAAAAGTTTCCTCTAAATATGCTAAAGACAATTCACGTACGCTTTTTTGCCTTTTAAGTCCGATCGGCCTTATTTAGACCGACTCCACGGGATCACGGAGTGCGAAATGCTGTAGTGAGTCGGACAAAATTGCAGTCCACTGCGGGGAGCCGCTCTCAGCACTTTGCCAAATGCTTCTTGGATCCGGATTTGCTCGACTACTCCGCCTAAAAAGGACACGCACTCACACCAATATAAAATATATTTACTAATGGTTATAATTTTAGGTTAATACGATTTCAATTTATAAAATTTAGGCGTAGTAGGCTGTAGTAGGCTTCGTAAGATGCTGCCTGGATGCTACCACCCTCCTGCCGGAATCCAGCGCCAAACAGTTCTTCTGTGTTCCGCTGGTGAGTGGGAGAACCAGTACCTCTGGGTAATCTCGCTCTATCTTAGGCTTCTTCTTAACCGTATAGTTAAGTATGTAGTCAAGAGCCAACTCATTTATTATATAAAAAAAAAGAATAATGGAAAATGTGTATTTTTGGTTGAATTCGCAAAGTAATGCAGGATTAAGGTTAATACGTGTTAGGCAAATGCATCGTTTTTAAGTTAAATTATTAAACCATTGTGTGTTTGTTTTATAATAAATCGTTAAAAAAATATTAATCTACATACTACAACACGTCTGCCCTCAAAACCTAAAATTAAGAGAGTTTGTCAATCCCATGCAGGTGATACGAAAACGAGCAGTAAATTACAGTCATCAACCGGAACGAAATGGAGTAAGATTTATGTTATCGACAATACTTTTCGATGTCATAATAATGAAAATTATATTTTGGTTGTTTATTACGCAATATTTAAAAATTTTTCAAGCTTGATATGAAATATCGTAATAAATTAGAGTGTACAACTTTGTGTTAATTTGATAGAGTTTTTTTTTTCTTAAATGGCTATATCCAGCCTTGGGTACCGATTGGCAAAGATGATTATGTTTTAAGAGCTGTTATTTGAATGAGATACAAAACATCAAAAAATATCGTAAACATTTTTATAATTCAATAATTTTTAAACATAAAATTAGTATGTCTAACTCTAAAAAGCCTGCAACGGTTTAGGTCTAATTTTGTTAGTATTTAGATAATTATTTCTGTTCAAATGTAGGTACTGACATAGTTGTAAATCTAGTAAAAAAATAAATAAAAAAACAGGCGATGCCTAGGGGAGTATGTAGGTACTTTACCAGGGATCGTTTCTAATATTATTCAAATATTACTATCAGTAGCCAGTATTAAAATACTACGCACACATACAGAGGTTTGAATTTGGAACCTTCTCTTTTGGTTTCTAGGCACAAGCAACGCTAAAAAGTTACGACATGGTGTAAGTAGATGCCTCGTAAATCTTTGAGGATTCGGGAAGTTAAACTATGTTAGTTTACGTAGCATTCTTTACGACTTGGTACAACAAAATACTCTTAAGTGATTCTGTTTTTTTTATTTCATCAACTCATGACCATAGATATAATATAGTAACTGCTTAGATATATCATAGTCCCATACAAAAATCTCACTTCGAACTGTCCAAGTTTAATTAGAATGGACAACGCAAATTTAACCTTATAAACATGAAAGAGCACTCAAACGTTCGTGGTCATTTGGTAAGAACGTTTTTTCGTCACTGATTCTTTATCATGCTTAAGATTTAATATAATGCAAATCACACTGAAAGTTGTCTTTGTTTTCCAAGTCGCCCATTATTACTAATAATAATTGATATGAAATACTTCCATCGATTGTTTAATATGCTTAGCTACTAGATATAGAAATACATACTTTTAAATGAAATACATAATGAAAGTAAAAAGGTAAGTTATTTTACAAAAAATAAAATGTTTATATCACCTGGTAACATTTCATAGTCCTAAAAGGTATTAACTTTGCGGAAAAAATTTAGTTCCCAAAACAAAGCACGAGAAGCTGGGTCCGTTGAAGTTACAATAAAGTATCAGAAAAAAAATAAGTCTCTTCACTCCCCATCACCTCTCTAGCGTTCCGTTACGTGGAAATAACTACATATTTCAAAGCGTTTATTACCATACATAATTTTTTTCTACGTATCAAATTTATATACTACAAATAGTGCATTCCAATAACTTCCAAGATCTACCAGTAACAATCAAAATGTTCTATGAAATCCGCAACAGCCGTTCCACGCATTCTTTTGTCTTCATTAGGCTTAAGTTATCTACATTTTATACAATCACCGTTATAATTATGGTTAAGAGAAAACATTAACCTAGCTAGCTTTTTGTTAATTAACAATGTATGGTTATTTATTGGTGTTATGATTTTTAAAACACTGGTTCTCAAATATTTTAAATCACTTTAAAAATCAAAAATAGGTTATGTGTCTTTTGTTACGCGTTTACTTCATGGTCGATTCTTAAAATAATTTGTGTTTGCTTTAGCAAATCATTACTTTTTTCACCATCGTAGTACCGGGTCCAAGATTTTTTTTTTATTGTTTTTTAAATACAAAACACTCCCGGTAAGTATTGCTTAAGGAACTTCTTAAGTCTCATTTTCACAAGTTGATATTATTAGCTTAAGTTCTATACGTCATCCTATTGATGTATTATCGAAATTAAAATAATATTAATTCATACTTCGGCTCTAGTAAAAAGAGTCATACAGGAAGGCTGATAAATAAGTATTTATTTATTCCGTTTTTCATTTAAAATAAAAAAAAACATTTTCTTTTTCTTTTAATTAAAGGTTTTTAAAAGAAGAAACTAAATGTCTCTTTGACAGTTATCTGACAATTACCAAAAAGGGTCACGTATTCATTGAGAACCACTGTACAATAGGTTTATAATTCAGCGGAATCAGTCTCAAAGGTAATAAATAGCCCGGAGAAGTATTCGGCGTGCGTTCGGAATACCTCGGATGTTTAGCGCAGACCGACACGGCACTCCTGCGCAAGTAAGTGAAGTTGCGTGTTGCGCTGTCGAATAGACCTACTTTATTGCGGTTTTTGTTCGAACAAGAATTTAAATTTAAACGAAGGCGCTTTCAAAAATGTCGTAAAGTTTCTACGTCAATTACTGGGGTATTGTAGGTTTTCGCGTTTTCACACCAACTCGTAGCTGCTGGGTTAACTGATTTGAGAGTTGAGATGATGATTGTTACATTCTGAATTCATATGATTGTTAATAAACATTAAAAAATATTTCACAATATTCTACTTCTTGATTCTGAAGGAGATAGGTACGATATTGCCAAAGGCCTTCGACTAAATCATAGATTCCAATGTCAAAGTTGTTCAAGCAGCTGTACCTATGTAGGTATTTCAGGTTTACCTACCAGCTATTTAACATTTTATAAGCTAATTTTGTTACTTGCAATAAAATATGTTAGGTATGTTAATTACCATTGCAAGACAAGTGCTTTACACAATAGTGTAATCGACTTGTACATTCACAGTAGAGGTGCAGAATATAACCTAAAAAAAAAATAAGTGAAATTGAAGGTGCTGAAAAAATTTTTTTTTTTTAATTTTACTTATCAAGTTTATGTTAGACACAACAAAAACCGAATTGAAAATATGAACTAAAAATCACATACTGGCCGGCGTTATAGTTTATACTCCGACACGAATATTGTTGTTACAACGTAGAGTTGTGTGAAAAAAAAATGTCTTTATATAGCTTTACCTATGTTTTAAAATTAACTCTAAAATACTGCATAAAAACGGACAGTATTTTTCTCAAATTAATTTAAGTGTTCCTACAAAGTATCTTTTAAATTGTTTTCATTTTTTTTTTTTTTATGTAACAGTGAAAAGTTTGTATATATTTTTTTTCATTAGTCACTTGTAACTAAGTCTACTACGTTACTTCTTCTCAATCGTTCCCCCATTACTGAGGATCGTGACACCTTAGACGCTTCATTGTCTGCCGCCAACTGCTACGGTCCGTCGCCTGGTGAAGGGCGGCGCTGACTGGTAGCTCCAGCTGTTCGGAGATCTGGTCCGACCCTCTCTTCGGGCAGCGGCCTCTGGGTCTTTTGCCTTCAATTTTGCCTGTCACTACCAGCTTTTCTAGGTTGTTGGCCTCTCTTCGTGCGATATGGCCAAAATAGCTCACAACTCGGTGAAGGCAAATCGAGGACAGACGTTGAGAATTTTCAATTTTCAGTTCCTTGAGGACCGACACGTTTGTACGACTCCGCCGTAGACGGTCCCAAGCCCGGTTTGAGAAAGGAGAAGGGTTGGCTGTGAACGGTGTAAACCCACAACATCAGGGACAAAGACAGCCGTAGAATACGCCAACGCCGAGCAGTGGGCGGCGGTGAAATAACCCACCATTGCAGGTAGCGGGGACCGTAAGGATTAAATACCCTTTAAAAGACCCGACGTAGAACCCACTACGATCAACATTCCCAAGAAAACTCCATGATGACACTAGTCGTACTACGTTACGAGCTAGTATTAAGTCTACATTGTATCTAACCTCTTAATCTTTTTTTACGTATCATTAAATGCAGAAAAACATTCCCAAAAGTTAGAAGCGACCATCAATCGTCCCACATATCCCGAAACTTCACCCCAAAACACTTCAATCTATTTTTAAATTCCTTTTCTATCCTGTTGTTCAAATTTGAGTCACGTAGTGTAGGTACTGACGGTAACATCTGTCAGTGAGAGCTGTTTTAAACTGATATGCCGGTGAAACCACGAAATGTTTTTATAGAAACGCTTTATTGTTCTTGGCACACGCTACACGCTGGGGCCATTTCGTCGTCATTGTTGTAGACAGGTTAACAGTTAAGAGTAAGCAGTAGATATTTTAGAAAATCTTAAATAATATAGAATAAAGTACTGAAGAAATGATTTTTTATTGCGATCTACTGATGTTTTACTACTAAACATTTGAATTGGCTGAGTAATGAGCAAGCTTTAAATATTTGTATATGTGTTGTGTAATGTGTAAATATGTGACAAGCGCATATCAGAGCACTTTCTTCAGTGTCAGTTTTTGTTATAATAATACGTGATTTGTTGGCGTAGTTTCTTTGAATAAGCTAATGAAATGTCTTTGATAGAAAATAAAAACAATGCTTGCTGAAAATATTGATGATATTATCTGAAAACGTAACTCAATGTTAAGGTCCATCATTAAGCTGTACATTTTGGTTACATAATCTAACATGGCATTTGTAAGTGTGCCTTCTTAACCTGCTTTCTCGAAAAAGTGATTGCAAAGTTATTGTTTTTCCAAAGCTAAATCACATTTTAAAAGAAAACATACATAGACATAAATAGACATTCTCTGTCCATGACGCAAGCACCATAGTTATACCCTCAGATGTATATGATATCAGTTAATTAATTTACCCTAAATTGCCAAGTTTTTTGTTATGTGGCAATCCGTCACTCAGTGTTACTCTTAAAACCTGCCGTGGAAATGACATAATAAGTAACGAGAGCGGCCGTTTTTGCTTTCGCGACAATTCAGAAGCATACCTGTTAAAAATTCTCAACGTCGTACGTAAGTTCTCCGGTTAATTAATTAACGGAATAACTTCGATGTATTTATGTGAAAGTTTCGGTAAAGAGACAAGTTAAAGAGGCATGATTTAAGAACATGATTTTGCTTTAAATCAATTAACGGTAACATTAAAAAGTAAAGTTTGCTTGTTAGACTACTTAAGGATGTTAAAATTTTAAGTGAGCTAATATCATTAATATGTCTTCTCGAAGTTATAACCACTAGAACCTGGTTTGAAGGAAAGTTTATAAATTACTTGACAATTAAACTTGATTGTCTATAACCCAAAAAAAAGCTTATTTTATTATATTTCTAAGTGAAAAAACAACCACCATATTGCTGGACAATTAAACAAATCAAGTACCACCAATACTGCTTATTGGTATAATTTTAGAAACTTGATGAAATGTATTTTAACCTGTTTTTCCTAGTTGAGCTATATTTCCACTATTAGATGACTAATATGTAACTTAAAAACACACTGACAGTGAACAATTTACTAGTATAAAAGAACTATGTATAAACAAAAAAAACCTACCAAGCCTTGCATGCGAATTAGACATGCTGAACTAGCGATAGTTTTAATATCGATGAATGATATTAGATATTAGATCTTAGTCAGGATAGTAAAAAGATTGTCAGTGACTTACAGTGACGTCAATAAGATGTAACTGTATCTCAAATAAAGCAATGTATGTATAATTATAGCAGTTTTTCAAACTAATGGCAGCCATCACCAGTGGCGTAAAGAACAATATTGTGTAGATTTCAGATGCCCTTAAGCACACTATTGATAGTTCTTTTCCAATATTATTGTATTAGATAATGTTTAAAAAAAACACTGCACTTTATCATCTAAAATAATTATTAGTCATGATCGAAAGCTTTACTTGTACTTGAGTTATCGATACCGTCAACTGTTAAAATTGCGGTGACTTTGAAGTCTATTACCACCTGTTGTAGCGATTAGTAGTAATAGTAGTTTACTACGTGCTTATCCTCATACATTCCTAATGATGGAACTGATAGTGATGATCTGAATTAAAAAAACAAACAGAGCAGTCACCGATAAAATGAAGGTTGTAGCTTCTAGTCCCACCTAAGACAGTTGAAATCTTTATTTGAGGAATTGTACTTTCAAATTACACTAGCAATAGAATTGCTGAAAATTTGTTTCAAAACTATAAGGATCTGTTTTATAGGTAGTATTGCAGTTTATTTTGTATCATCGATATTTGTTTAAAAGCATCACTGACGCAAAAGCGACACATGTTACAGTAGACATCGGCTGACACTCGAGGAGTTGCACGCCAGGAGCGCTGAGACTTCTTGTGTTTCCACTTTTACGTGAGTGGATAGTCGAATATCAATTTCAACTGCATCGTTCTATTGTGAAAATGTTCATGTTTTCTGGTCGTGTTTCAATAGTTACTTGTGTTTTTTAATAGTCTGGTAATAAAAGTCTACAATTGCTATGGCAACCCTGCCTCACTAGTTTTTTAACATTGCAATGATAAATTAGGCTAAAGAGGAAGTTTAAATTGTAGTAATCGACAATGCTAAGGGAGTCTAATTTAAACGTTATAAGTCCTCATTAAAACTTTCATGACACTCGTTTGAATGCTGGACTGTGTAGAGGCATCATATTTATCTACCTACTACACTTTTCTAAATTGTAGTTAATATAATATTATATTAAAAGCCATAATAACTAAGATCTTCGTATTTCATTTTAATACTCCCGAATTAAACGACCTGTTGGTCTAGTGGTTTAAATACCAGGCCAAGATCTCGGGGTCCCGGGTTTGATCCCCGGGTCAAGCTACAAAAAGTTTCGAATTTTCGAACATTGCTCGGGTTTGTGATCACCAACCCGCATTTGGCAAGCGTAGTGATTATGCCAGTTCCCATCATTGCTGTGGTAACTTGAATTTAATGATGGAGGCCTTTTCCCTGCAGTGCAATGGGAGGATTATAGGCTGTTTTACTGTACTTCCAAATTGAACGAAGTAAAAATAAATTTTAAACAATCTTAAATGTACCTAGGTAACTATATTTTGTTGAGTTTTGATAATAAAAAACGGAATTTCAATAAGACCTGATTATTTGCAACTATCCGTCAATATAAAAATATCACAATTATGTCTCAATCAAAGGAAAGTATGACGTCAAGTGCACAGAAAACCAATCCTTCACCAGGTATCTTAGATCGGTTGCTCCACTGATACGTCAACAAACAATGGACGATGGTCCCATTACGCGTCTTTAAGACTGATCATTAAATCCTAACAAAAACCTAATGGTTCAGGTAGACCACCCAAGTAGACGATTTTAGTGTGATCACAGCGTAGCACGTCGTAAATCGAGGGTTCCTACTCGTGTTCAGCCTAAACGGTTCGCAGAACGCACGCCGTACCGTTCAAAGACATTTTTTGCAAAAACGAAACGTAGAAAGTATTACCTAAGGACAGGAGCACCGTGAATTTTTTCCTCGAACACTTGAATTTAAATTCCGCGTTCGCGTGTGGTCTAATTATGAGTTTTTTTTCCCCGATGCGGAAAGTATTTTCCCGTGAAAATGGGTAACTATAATGGATAAGGGAAAAGTTCGAGACATGTTAAGTAGCGATAGCCTAGTTCTCAGCGCTACACTTTGCATTTTATGCACTGCTGTGCTGAAACTATTTACTTTATGTTTTCATAGCGGCTATTCGCTTCACTAAAGCTAAGTAAGTTCAAGTCACGCGATAATACTCTCAGCCTGTAATTTACTGTAAAATATTGTAATCTTTGTGAGCGCAATAATGTAACGACCTAATATCAATAAAACGTGAAATTTTACATTTAAGTAATCAGGGTTGCTATGTCTGATCAATACTAGTTCTGAATTTCAATATTTTCAGGCTGATTTTCAGCCTTGTACAATTTTACAAGTACATTGTTTTCTAGAGTTATTTAATTCGGGATTTATACCATGTACCTTATTTATTATGAGTTTCCGATATTTCGGCACTGTTGCAAGCGCCGAGAGCTGATCCCTGATCACTGATTAAATCCCGAATTAAACAACTCTAGTGATAGTGACCATGAAAGTTTAAATCAGAATATTGTTTTTCGTTACGTACACCAAAATAATTAGTTTATTGTAATTTTTCAGAGTACCTACAATAAATCATGTTGTAATATGCATCTAGCTGTTGCCTGCAACTTTGTACTGGTGAAATTTTGGATTTGAAAGTATCCCAAGTAAAATGTGCATTTTACGGGAAACAAATCAAAAAACTTACTTACTATCTAACGCCATGCCAAATTTTACCAATAAAAAGCATGAAAGAAGCTACAAATTTTGAAGCAGTGTGACACAAGAAATAACTGTCAATTATCAAGCACTGAGCGGCGTATTTCATGCTTTTCGTCTAATTTTTGTGAAAAATTTCCGTAGTAGGTACATTGCTTCTGGCTATTAGGCTATAAAAAAATAAGTATAGTTTCAATAAAAACCATAATAGGTACTTACATTTAATCATAATCAAATGCAGAGTAATTTATGAAATGGACATGTTCAGTAGTCTTAGTCTCCACAAGAATATTATACATTTTTGAAAAGAAAGATTAGTTACGGATTTTAATTCGCGTCACGGACAGACTCTTATTTCAATGTATAGTGTTCTTTTACTTCAATGTATAGTGTTCGCGTACCTAAACTCAATAAAACAGTTGGTATAATATACATTTTTGTTGTGAGATCGCAATTTTTTCAACTATTTAAATTGCCCCAGTGTTAAGCCTCTCAAAGTTAAGATTTAAGCTATTGGTATACAAGCCTTTGTTCGCGACTTCGTGCTAAAAGTAAACTATCTTATGTACAGGGATTGTACTTATTTTTGCAATAAAGTATCCTGTGTGCTATTTCAGGTTATAATTACTCGTATGTCTACGTGTCAAATTTTATACAGATTAGTTAAGCGGCTCCAGCGTTATTGAGTTACAAACATCGATCTAACCTCTCGCATTTATAATATGAACAAGATGTTTTTCTGATTCTTTTAATCGTATAACTAATGGAGGATCTCAAGTTACATTTTTCATTTCTTAATTAAGAATGAAGTATAATTTCCAATCCGTAGACTCCATTACCGAACTATTTTAAAAGTGACGACTTCATTTTCGATATCTGAAACGATTTCTATGGCATAATCGAACATTTCTATGCTCGCTTCGAGATAAAAACAAAATATTTTGCAAAAGAAAACTTGTTGTGACCAAAATTAAAAGTATTCTGTGATACTTACAAGATAAATTCGTTAGATAAACGTTTAACTGGTCACATAACACCCAATTAGTGATGAATTTGTTATTCAAATGCAATGTGAATGACTCGATAAGTATTATAATGGTGCTTTTAAATCATAGGTGAATAAATATTTTAGATAAGAGAATAGAATAATTCATTCGGTAGCTAAAACGCCGGTGTCGGTCTTGCGTGATAATTTTATACAAATAATCATTTTTTTATTTTAATTTGAGTACGAAAGGCACCTGATTCGAATTATAAATCGAATTAGCTTTTGTAATTCTGTCTTCCCGTTTTATAAATACCATACTTTACCTGTACCGTTATATTAAAATTATTTGAGAAATATTTATGGACAAGCACATTTATACAACCGAAATGGTTGAATTTAGCAAAGTATTCGCAAATTCAAATAAGAATCAGCGTACATAATATTAGATCAATCAAATTTAGGTACTGTTTTATTTGAATACCTATAAGTTTCAACTTAATGTGAAACACATGATGTATTGTGAAGATACTTACCTTACTTACAAAGTATACGGTATTGTCTACTTATGTAGGTAAATAATATACAAATCTATTTACGATCTACATATTTATTTTATTAAATGGTCCTCTCTAATTCACTATATACCTAGCTTTCCAAGTTCCCGGTTGAAAAAGGAATGATTTTTACTGACCGGTAGAATGTGGAAAAAATATTCACCGGTAGAAAAATCGCTGGTTGAATGTGGAAGCACCCAAATAGTGGCGTATTGTAAAACCTGTCATACTAATTATTATCTTTTAAAAATTCCTCTTATTTTCAAAGATGAAAAAAAGCATCTGAAATATCAGTCAATTATGTAACTCTTAAAATGTACATACTATTCCAATGCTGATTTAAAGAAAAACTTTCCCGTAACTTCGTTTGCAATATATGTTTGCGTTTAATTGAATGTTTGACAATATAGATGAGCACAAAGTGGTCAAACTTTAAAATAGAGTTGCTGCTATCGATAGTGGACTACGTCATTTCAATAGTGTCTACGGACAGCCTATCGAGAGTATCGATACTGTTACATCATAATATAGTATTATGATAGTATCGATAATCCATAATATCGATACTTTCGATAGCACTATCGATATTGTAACTAGTTTTCGAGGTCAAATATCGATAGCCAAACTATCGATAGTTTTACAACTCAACCTCAAAACTGACCGACTACACATTTTTAACTTTTAGAGATGTTTACGTCATTGATCATAGTCAATAAGTCATGGTGGTTACTCATTAGTTTTTTTAATCATCCTCCTCAATACAAATTTTATAATGAAAATGTTAACCCTAATACATTTTCAATGGCATCATTATTTACGTGAAAGTAACAAAGGTTGACGTAAAGGGCAGTTACATTTTTAAATTTTCAATATTTATAAAGTTGACCTTTCGGCTCGAATGTACATACCCTACGTTATTCAATGAAATATTTTAATGTTATACCAAAACAGAAGAAGGTGCAGAAGTGTTGCTTTACAAGAAGAGGTATTATAGATTTTCTAAGAATGCCCTGTTTATTTTAATCGTTGGTCCTGATTCACTTTAATAATGCCGAACATTGCCCTTGAGATTACTGCTAGCTATTATTTAAAATTTAGCATTAGATCTTTCAATGGTAGGCTAAACTATTGAGATAATAAAAGCGCCTCCAGGTGCCTATTTTCAAAAATAAAACTGTTTTTACTGATTTTAAATATTTGTTAAGCGTTATTTATATTCAGGTCAAATAAAACAGAAAACTCTTCGTCAAAAAGAATTGGAAACGATGTTCATACTATAATTAATAACGGTCGATTATTGTATATAATCTTAATATATATAAATTACGTGTCACGTTGTTTGTCCGCGATGGACTCCTAAATTACTTAAACGATTTTAATCAAATTTGCACACCGTGTGCAGTTTGATCCAACTTGAAAGATACTCGTAGGATATCTTACAACTCAATTTGTAGTCGCAATGTTATTTTATTGCAAATTTTCTGTGTAACATGGTAAGGTAAATGCCATATTTGATGCCAATGATATTGTGTGACGTCTTACGTCAAAATCCAATTACATTATTCTGAGGCGATACGAAGTTCGCGGGGTAAGCTAGTTACGTTTAATTAATAAGCTGAAAAACCTTTTGTATTGATGTTTAGTCTATCACCATTACGGTATGCTGATTTGCATCGCCCCGTTTGAATACCGGAAGATCTCGGGGTCCCAGGTTCGAATCCCGGGTCGGGCAACAAAAAAGTTTCGCATTTTCGAACGTTGCTCGGGTTTGTGATCACCAACCCGTATTTGGCAAGCGTGGTGATTATGCCAGTACACTCATCATTGCTGTGGTAACTTGAATTCAATGATGGAGGCCTTTTCCCTGCAGTGGGATGATTATAGGCTGTGACTATGCTGATTTGCTAAACCTTAATATTTACTTAATATATCTCATATTCATGGATTTATCTCCAGACAAATGAAGTGAGGGAACTTGGAATCTTAATAATCTACTTTACTACTAATAATAAATCCATAGTCGCAAATGAGGACCAATTATCATTACGTATGAAACCTTAAAACCGTTGCATTGTTAAAAAAATCTTACACAGCAACAGATAATAAAGCAACTTTTTTTTTATATTTAAGACATGCCTCACTGGGCCACACAGAGCCATCATCACACAGTCCCAAATTAAGCTACTATTAAGTACCCTATCGTATGGGGTACTAGACTAGACAACCGATAAACTTACCTGTATACTTTTTTTTTTATAAATACATATTTATAATACATAGAAAACACCCAGACCAGTACAAACAGACATGTTCATGCACTCAAATATTTGTACTGTTCGGGGATCGAACCCGCGACCCATGGCTCAGAAGCAGCGTTTACTACCGCTGATCCAAATGGTCGTCAGATAAAGCAACTTTGTTTTACTCCATGGCGTGACTGACAAACTTGATGAGTGACTTTGCTAAGCAAGGACCTGCTGCCGCTACTTCTACTGTGGCAATACTAAGCACAATATAGCTGGAACAATGAGCCATAAACATGGGTCGTATCAACGCATAATGTGGCCCGCGATGAAATAAAGCTTTATTTATTTCAATTATGGGTATAACACACGTATATTACAGGCACTCTGGTCCGCACACGTCTTGATATGAATAAGATATGGAGTGTAACAAATTATAGAGTTCTCATTTTGTAATGATAATGATATTCATGTTCAATTTAAACAACACATGATCACTTTTGACAAAGATAGTTACTAATTTAAAAACCAAATTGTGTAAAAAATAGATATTTAATATACTAATAGTCTACAGTATAAAAAAACCTGTACTTATTATAGTCAAATAACTTAAGCCACTCTTTTATCTTAGCTTTAATTTGGTGGCTACTGCAAGTATATATATAAATAGTTCACTTTATGCCAAGTATTGTTGGCTTGAATAGAAATTACGCCACCTTTTTCCTAAGAAGCAGTACTGCCAGAGGACAGGCAGTAGCGTCTTTTTACCACCTTCACCAAACTCTGATTGCCAATAAGCTTGTTGATTATAAAAAAATACTCTTTTTTGAGCCCCTTATTTAGCGGTGGACTGATGATGATGACGAATGAATACCTTCGATATACATGAACTTCTGGTCCAAGCGCTTGGTCCCTGTTCTGAGGTGGAGTTAAAATTCATGACTATCAATGATCCTATATACTTTTGTAGTATAAGGAGCCCACATACTTATAGACGAGAATTTTTGTTAGGCTCTCCTATTTTCTTAAATTTCAGTTTTGATATTCCCTTTTCCAATTTATTAATAGGTAAACAATTAATCTATGGGTATTTTTTGACTAGTAACATACATGAAGACTCACATATCAGTTGACTTACTTTATTATAGAGAACTTACTTAGTATCGAAATAAATTATTGACTGCTCTAGTTGATAATTTATTTCGATACTGCTATCACAAAAAAAGTGAATCATGTAAGGTCGATATTGAAATGATACCGATCTTATGAGATACTCTACCTTTTGATAATAATATGATCCTTCCCTAACGACGATACATTATTAAAGCCATACCTTCGCAATAAACAAAACATTTTTGAATTATTCCTCTCCATACCGTCCCGTCTTGTCACGGAAGCGTTCAATTATTAATATCACAGGAGGTGCGCTAAGGCAGTTGTTACATGAATAATAAAATGCTAGAATACACCGTGAAACAGTAAGAAAATGCAGGACGCAATACAATGGATGTATAAACGCAACAGTGTAACGTTATGCGCGTTGACAATGTGCATTGTGCCTAAGTCCGCAGCGGGTAGTTTTAATATTCTCGGGCCGGGGTCTCATCTGACTTCAGGCGAGTTTGCACTACGATATTCTTTAAACATTAATGCGGGTTACTCACCTCCATATCTCGTAACTGGTGCAAGTTTTGTAATATTCGTTTGTTTTATTTGTTTCCTTGAATAATTTCACCGAAATATTAAGTTTTGAGGTTCTCATAGAACTAAAGAAAATCTAAAGAAAGCTTCTCAGACATCATTTGATTCTATGTATGACGATCGTTGGTGAATAAGAAATGTCTTAGAATTTATTTATTAAGCTATTGCATAGCTTCTATCGCGGGCCTTGAGCGTGGAGACCGAATCCAGAAATTCCGTAACGGAAATAACCTAACCTAACCCTCGGGGCGAGGCACGATCGAACAATTTTGAATTTCCGAAATTTAAAAGAATTTAGTAGAAAATAAGGATTTTGACAGTATGGTTGCCTATGGTAACCATATCTGCCAAAATAACAGAAAAATTTAATTACAAAAGTCAAAATTAAAAAATACATAAAATTATAAAATAAGTTATTGCATAGCTTCTATCGCGGTCCTTGTTGAGCGTGGAGACTGAATCCAGAAATTCCGTAACGAAAATAACCTTACACCCCCCACTTCGACCGGCACAGCGGTGATACTGTTTAGTTTTATAATTGCATAAGTTGATAAAAAATGCTATTCAATAGCTTTACCGCGGCATTCTCCGAGTGCCACACGTCTTTTTTATTTTTATTTTATTGATTGTCATACTTATTTTAAATTTTAAGTAAGTAATTTGCTTTATGTTATCATTTAAAAATCCAAATTTAAAATCAGCAAAAACAGATAATAAAATAGTATAAACTTTAAAATAAATACACTTTTTTTGTTATTTTAAAGGACATTGTTAGACGTTTTAAAAAAACTTTCGATTTCCAATACAAAAATTATTGCATAGATTATTAACTGAAAACCAAAGCTCGTGTGTAACTATCTAAAACAAGTTATTATAAAGACTAAACAAACACCTAAAACCTTGCATTTCGCAGACCATACACTTATAATAACAAAATTTCGACGGTGTACTATCGCCAACTGTATTCGAAATTTGTACTTCTATAATAATGCACCCGACTAGGGCTGAAGTTGCGAGTTTGCTAGTGATGGGTCTTAGTCGTTCAGTTACAATAAATGCTTTACAATATTCGTTACACAAAACAAAATAGCTTTGTTAACTTTGTTAAGTTTAATATTTACATGAGGAATACTTAAGTAAGTAGGTTGGCAAATTTAATTTTGTTAATATAGGTTAAAATGCCACGTAATTGATGACAGCAAAGCAATTATTTGCTAGAAATCTTCCACATGTACTTCAAAAACGGGCTATGAAGCGAGGATTTTCAAAAGTAAGTGCGAATTTATAAGTAACGAATAAGAATTATAATACATACATACATACACTCACGCCTTTTTCCCGGAGGGGTAGGCAGAGACCACATCTTTCCACTTGCTACGATCCTTACAGACTACTTTCGCTTCATCGACATTCATAAATCTTTTCATACACGCTCGCCGGTTTAGGGTACATTTGACCTGACCCTTCTTTAGAACTTCCCCGATTTGATCAAGATAAGTTCGTCGAGGCCTTCCCCTTCCAACATTTCCATTCATACTCGCCATATATATCTTTTTAGTCAACCTGCTTTCATTTATCCTCTCAACATGTCCAAACCATTTAAGCATTCCTTTTTCAATACTGGACACTACATCCTCTTTCACACCACATCGATCCCTTATCACACTATTTTCAATCCTGTCACTTAGATTGACTCCAATCATACTTCTTAACGCTCTCATTTCTACTGCATTTACTCTACTTTCATGTTTTCTCTGCCACACCCAACTTTCACTCCCATACATCAGTGTTGGAACCAACACCCCTCCATGCACAGCCAGGCGGGCCTTTCGGAAACCTTCTGACTGCTCATAAAAGCGTGCAACGCTCTATTCACCATGATGCCGGCATTTACTCTCATATCACTATTACACCTTCCATCCGCTGTAAACATTGATCCCAAATAAACAAACTCCTTATTATCCTAAGGAATTATAATATGCTGATTATAATAGCCAGTTCAGATTAAATTTTTAATCGCTTTGAAAGCAGGAAAACTCACGCTAAGCAAACAGGACCTCCAAGTTTTTAACCACTTGGTTGGTCACCACCCCGTTGGTCTAATGGTTTAAAGAACTTTTGGTCGTTATACTGTATACATAAGTTTTATACTTACTATTTTATTTAAAATAATATTTTTGGACATATCGCACTCAGCCACACAGAGCCTTCTAGAGTTCAGAGTCCCAAACTAAGCTACTAGTTATACTATGAGACAACTGTTGTTGCAAACGAAGTTGGCACTCGATAATAATGTAAGCTTTGTTTAACTCGATGTGTTCGACGCTTAATGTATTTTCGCCTAGTCTATTGTTAATTGCGAGGACCTGTTATTGGCTTTCTGATACCTATCTGTTATTGTTTTTTATGTTGCATTAGCTGTTGGTCTTCCGAATATTAAATAAATAAATAAATAAATAAATAAACTGTTAAACTTACTTGTATACTTTTATTACCAGTCATCGTTGACGTACCTATAACTTACTTAGTGTAAAAAAAAAGTTGTATGACTCTTACATTTGCAAGCCATCTATGCTCATAATAGGTTTGAAGTAACAAAAACCGTTGATTCTATAAATTTTAATTTTTACTGCAAAGTCCTAAGTATTTCAAGCATAACCAAATAATACCTAAATGTAAGTTCAGAATTAGGTTTCAAAATTATTAATTAAGAAAATATACGTACATTATAAGCACATCCCTAACATTAACATATGAATGTGATTCGCGGCACATCTCACTACATTTATGTTAACGACTTCTTACTCATTTGAAACGTCACCAATGTTTATGATAAACAAGAGTGTGGAACAATAAACTTGCAGCGTAGGTGTATTAGACTGTTATTCCTTTGAATCTTAAGTATAAGGTTGTAGAGTTACTTTTCGAATAGATTATAGATAATAGTTGATGGTCTTTTATCGCATCTTCACAGTGAATCAGCTATTTCAAACTAATTAAAGCTAAACAACGGTTGATGCGTGCCCATCTCGGGAAGTTTGAGAGCGGAGATCTTTAAGCATCTGATATGTTTGGAGTTCCGTACGTGTTGGTAAACATTGATTGAGAACATTATCAATAGAAAACATCTTATATTCGGTTGCGTTACAGAGTTGTGCATTATTCTGAGTTTACAATGTAAATTGATTATTGAACTTCATGCCTATTAATTTAGTTTTAGTATTTACAACACGGTCTTCAAGGTACACACGGCGGCACATCAGACTATACATGTTGATCTTGAGACCGCCTATAAGCCCTTCGTAATAAAAGCTGTTATCGCAGTTCAACTGTTTAACTTGATGTGCTGTCGAGTGTACATGACACCTTGAAAACGGTGTTGTTATATTTTTTTTTTTTCTGTATTTTGTCGACTCTCTACAAAACAAGCGCTTAAAATAGTTACTTTCTTTGGGACCAAATCAATGTACAGACAACAGCACGTCAACCTACCACAAAACGTCAAATTTTCTCAATTGATATTGATCTCTACTTGTTGGACTTAAGGTTGAAAATCAATTCAATGACCTTTAACTTTTTGGGTAGGTTGATCTGCCGTTGTCTGAACTATAATGTTGTCCACATTCATATTTTTATATATTTAATTTATTATTTAGTTATTAGTATGAATAACTAAATCACTATCGATGTTTTAATAAGTTACGTACATAATAAATCTCAGTAGTGCGAACATTCGCCTGAATACAAGTAGTAAGAAGACGTATTTTTAATTTCACCTAAGTTTTTTTAATGAATTGTAGTATTCAAGAGTTTTGATACAAAGCTTCAATAATAAACGTTTCTATCTAAATAAAGAAAATAATAATTCTGTATTAACTGATCGTTTACTTTTATGCGGACGTCACACTTTGTCTAAGTAGGTACCTACCTACTTTTAACGTCAAACTCTACATAAAAGTCCAACAAAACTGTAGTAACATTACATTATGACATCACTAGCACCGTGCATATGTTATTTTAAAACAATTAATGTCCTGCCTATAATTATAAATTCTGTAGAAACTATTCAAACCTCGTGAGTAATAATCAATTTCCCGTATAAAAAAATTACACAAAATTAAAACTACCAACCGAGACCCAACAACTGAACCTTCAACTCATCCAATAATCAGTAGGTTTTTTAATAAATTAAGTGCAGACTAAATTAACTCTTCGACGGTGACGAGCGACGACAGGCGGCGGCAGTGACGAGAGCAGCCATTACTTTGGAGGTCACTGGCCCTGCAGGTGAGTGAGGCTATAGTTATTTTGACCTGGTGATTTGTAGAAGCTAAAACACACTAAATGTAGTGTTACCAGTAGTTAGAGCTAATTTAGGAGTTAGTTTTGATACTAGAAGATGATACGAACTAAACGTCGATTAACCCTTGATTGCGGGTAGTTAACCGGTTAAGAGCAAGGTATACTTAGTTTATGAGTCAATTAATTAATGGTACTACACAACATGAAATGCGTGTTGTCGGCACAGATAAATAATAGGACTAACCCTTATCCTCATGTAGATGGTGACTAAAGCAGTATTGCCAGAAGAAGGCAGACAGCAGCGTCTGCTCTCCGCCATTATGCAAAATTCGAGCGCCAATTCGCCTACGTGGCGATTATGGCAAATTTTAGACTTATGTCCGGTAGATGAGTGATGTAGGCTGGTGATGGTGATGTTGAGGTAGCAAAACAGCGTAGAGAACTTGAGAGATTACCAAGATCCAGTATTAACTAATTTATTATGAAATGAAAACTACAAATTTATAGTAAGTATTAAAAATTATGAACTGATGTCTGTAGGTACTTGAACAGTTAGGTACTTTTATTATTCCTAGAAATTTGTCTAAATATTTAACCTCCTGCCTACCAGAGACACTTTTTCGGGAGTATCCTCTTGAAATTTTAGTGCACTATCGGTAGTAGGGTGTAATAAGCTGAAAATATTGTAAAAAAATCCTACGACCGGAAAAACGGCTTTTCACTATGTCCTTTATGTAGGACAAAGTGACTATATTACTATGTGATTTGTGTAGGACATAGAAATAGAAAATACAAATACCAGATATAGTAACCTTCATAGTAATATTAAGGCATTATAAAGTTTTTGGAAAAAAAACAAGCAGAAACTTATTTTAGAAAAAACTTTTAAAATTAAACATTGTGATAAAAATAACTAAACAACGAACTTACAGTCATTAGTAATTTGTAACTTTTTAGAGATAATATAGGTTTTATATTCTCTTACCCTTACTTATTACTCTAAGTTTTGGTGAAAATATGGATAACAAAAAAAAACCTGTTTGGGGTTTACGATAAATGACACATTATTTGCAAAAAACGCTGTAGTTATTTAGTGCATCCACTTCTTCTTATCTTTTTCTACCCGTTTAATGCGTAAAAGATGTTAGATAACACGTACACATTTCCTGTACATAAATTAAATCGTATGTCAAAGTAATTTTAATGAAAAAGAGTTATTGCATGGGAATGCTTGGGATAGGAACATATGACATTAAATTGTCCTAGCTCGTACTTGCATAAACCTTTTGTAAACATTTATTTAGAAAGAGGTTGACAAATGTGACCAAATTTCTTGCTCCCCTTCTTTTAGTCTTTAGCCCAGACTTGTCCCAAAGCAGTGGAAGGTTTAAATATTAGGACGTGTTAAAGCACCTCCTGGGGGCCTATTTCCAGAAATAAAACTGATTTTGTATTCTGTGTGTGAGTTCAACCTCACCCATATTTTGGTTGTATGTCTTTCTATTTACAGGTCTCCTGAATATTTGATATCATTTGTCTTTTTTGAACATCACTTATATTCGTCATGACTTTGATCATATTAGAGAGTGAACATCGTCAAGGCGAATTTGTTATCTAGAACCATCGTAACCGCCAGTTTACTGTCCTCTCTAACATTAAATATATTATATTACTACTACTTCCTCTTACTTTCTTTCGAAAAACTTTTTTTTCTGCAATTCTTCGAAACTCTATTTTTTATCAACAAAATGTGCCATGGAATTCACGCTTTAACAGTTCGTCACACAGTTTGGTTGAGGTGACAAGCAGCTTTGACTGTTTTGAACAGTAAGTGCCCGGGAACCAAAGTTTGAGTCAAATTTTAGACTGCAGCTTCGACTATGCCTTATCCCTGGCTATTCCATTGTCCGTTAGAACTAAAACAGATATAAATATGATAAAATATCTATCAATGTACTTAATACAGTACATCGGAAGTCTAAGTGATAAAACTGTAACTACCTACATTTTTCTTCTGCAAAGGACATAAAAAAATACAATACGTTATCTCGCATCTTAGCAATTACGCAAAAATAAAACTGCATGTCATAATTTTACACTTCTAATTATTTTACTATTGCAAAAAATCCAATAATTACTTACATTTAAATAATATTTTAGTCAATCAACTTATCTCTTCGCGCATGCATCGACACACGTCTATCTTCCATCGCCATTTTTACAAAAGGTGACCTCACGGGAGTTGACATTAATCTCTAATATAAAACCCAGATAGTCGAAAAATGTCACTAATCAAATATTTTGAGGCTATCATCTTAAAAATTGGGAGTATATTTATTTAATTCCTATGTTCTATTTATAGTACAGATGTAGGCAGGAGGTTAAGAACTAATTTCGTAATTCCCAGAAATCAGCCTAAATATTTAAGAACTATTTCGACAAAACAAATAAGTCATTATATCGTCATCCATTACCTTAATCTGTAAAATTTTGATATCATATGTCAGTTAAGATGAAACTTCATACAACTAGTGATAATAAAGTTATCTAATATCGATATTAGGTCAACTTTGGGTCAGTCTTAATAAATTAAATTTAGATTCTTGTCCTGTTTTCATTTGCCGGTTACCCTTATAATATGCATTGTAGAACAAAGAAAATGATAGAGACACCTAATAATTATCTACAAACTTTGTTTTAAATACATTTTTAAGAACATAATCGGTTTAACAAAACTTGGAATTATGCTAAAAACGTTAACTTTATATAAATATACATTTATGATTAAAAACTACGATATTTTATTATTATTAAAAGTAGACAAGTTTTTCTGTAGTATACTTTCCTTTCTTAGATTAGCTAGCTACTAAAAGTCACTCGTTATACTATTGCTATGACAAATAAATATCTGGTATTTTTGGTCCGAACCTAACTTTTGGCATCTTATGTCAGTTACGTGGAATTTGCTTTGCCGCTGTAAACTCTAGCTAGATAGATTTCCATTTTAAATTGTGCGTAAATTTGTATTGCTATGCTAGTTCTATAAAGTACCTGTAGGTTTTAAAAAAACTACTATTATCAAATCGTAATTTATTAACTATTACCTATCAATAGTCATAGTTTCAGTTGGGACTACAATAATATTATGTTGAAAATAAAATTGACTAAAATTTTAAATTACAGATGTGTTTACGGGTTTAGGTTTGCGTTTATTTTGGTTTATCCAGACGTTTCGAACACTTTACAGCGTCTATGGTCAAGAACAAAAATATACCTTATTTATTATCAAAACTTTATGTAATTTAATGTTTAAAGATGCTCCATGGTCTTCGCTGTGAATATTAACATGTAAGTTTAATAAAAGGGCCCGTATCCGATAGACAAACCGCAGATAACATCAAACACATAAACACGAATACAACCGCCTCACGCCAATTGGCTACCCTTTCATATTGCAATTCACGTTTATTGGGAGCCCTCGAACCCAAACAGAAATATGCCTGTTTAATTGAATTTAAGTGTCCTCAAATGAAAAGGGTGGCGAGAATATAAGTGTAACGTGAGCAAAATGTTTAAGACTACAAAAAATATCTTAATTACTTTGATTATCTCTTCAATGACATCGAAAAGGCGGCAGTCGAAGCATTTCACTAATCTTGTAATCTTTTTGTCAGACGTCGTACTTCTCGTTGGCAGTGGTACCTACCGATTTTTCGGCATTTCTACCGAAGTGGACCCTCACTATCATCATCATTATCATCTCCAGCCTTTAAGGGGACTGCTTAAGCAATGATTGATGCAATTGATTCATTGTTATTACTTCTAAACAGAATCAATTCTCAAAAAACTAGAACAGTATTACCGTAGCAAATTACCTCAAGTATTTATAATAAATAAAAATAAATAAAATAAATAAAATATTTATTATTTATTGAATCACAGTAAAATTTTCATTTAGTTGTATATAAAGTCGAATTAGTCGCTAACGCCAAAAGCGTTAAGCAATATTGTACAATACGAAAGAATGCCAGAATGAAGAGCAGTTAACAGTGATTCAATAAAATAATACCAGTGAAGTAATAAAATAAATTTATTTGGGGCAGCACATAGTCTAGTCTATCAATCCACAGCTGGACAACACCCTTACCAAAAAAAGGATCTGCTAATGCTGAAAATGCTATAATCACCGCGCTTGACAGGGTTGGAGATTGCAATTTGACCAATTGTGTAGAAGACGCTGGTTCCTTTATCCTGGCAGTACTTCTTATAGTCACCATGTTCAGAGGAACAGAAATTAGTACTATACTTTTAATGTGCTGGCACTACATCATTATATTTCATCAAATTGTTGTATTTTCTTATTTAAAGAGTCAGTTACAGGAATGGTCTTCAGCTAACACACATTAAACACGTGGATATGATTTTCCACACAGAAGATTACGCACTAGTCACCACACTTGGCAGGACCCACCAGCCAATGGCGATGATGACGGTCAGTACTCTTTTAGTCGCCTCTTGTGACATCCATAGGATAGGAAATGGTGGTCGATTAGATTCCTAATGGTACTTAAAAAATTAAATAATTATAACGGTGTGGTTCCGGCACATATGACACCACCCCTTGTCTTCCTATAGGTGTCGTAAAAGGTAAAGCAGTACTGCCGGATCTACTAGATCGCCTGTTTTGTTTTTTTGCTTCCTCACATTTTCTAGGTGACTTTCTTTGCAATCCGTACACTAAGTACTGCCATATCTCTCAAAAGCTACAATTTAACTTTTTAAGATCCAATTATGAGCAAGAAGTAAATTGCCATTAATTATATGCCACGTTACATACGTGATTTTTAATATCGAATAATTGAAAACAGAGAGTCTTTACGTTGTTGTTCCCTTCAAGGTACCCAAAACTATTAAGTATAATTAATAATTCAATGGATAATAATATTGATATGTATCATTATCGAACATCTTCATAAAAACGGTCGATTTGATCAAATATTCAACATTACATTAGGTCTTATGACGAGAAATTTCAACAACGTATTCGGTTTCACTTGATTTTTGTGATAAGAGTTTTCACGTATTTCTCTGTTATCATCATCACTGCCAGCTTAAATTGGTCCACTGCTACATACTGGCATCTTTAAGAGAAGGATTTTGCCTTAATCGCCACCCCTGGCAATCAGGTTGGCATTCGCAGTCTGCCCACCAAATGGGAAGAAAAGTTGTCTCCAAGCGGTACTCCTTTTGTCTTCTTTAACGACAACAGTATGAAGATAAGCGAAGTTGTTATTTATTGCACCAACATAATTTTGTTTTTAATTATTAAGCAATTTTTACTGTACCTATTTAATAGACCGAATAATTATACCTCTGCGTAAGGCTGTTGTTTATAATCAAATTATGTAACCTTTTGCTGTCATGCAAGACAAAAAACATAAGTTATATGACGTAACAATTAACATCTGTAAGCATTTTGTGGTATTTATCAATAGGAGTCGCAGTCTTCCAATTTTAAACTCAATTACTCATTTTGTATAAAAATTTCTTGTTTTCAAAATGATGATGTAAGTTTGTTTTACTTTCCTATAATATTTTAAGCAAACTATAACATACCAGCATTTGTAATCGTTTTTGTCTTATTATAACAGATACAGTTGAAACATTAATATTCCCATACGTTTCCACTTAGTAAAACACCCATAAGTTCGTAACCTAACAAGTTCTGTTTGAAACTAGCAAACACATCATAAACCAACAGACACTACTTTAAAATCAAAGCATCTATCTTACAAGATGTATCAGTGAGAAATGGTAATAGCCTTTTAAGAATAATTAGCATCTTATTTTGTTAGGTACGGCCTGTACTATCACATAGTACATGAGGAACAGCCAATACATAATTTGCGTCGTCTACTGCTGAACGTAGGATTCTGGTGGAAAAGGAATAGAAAGAAGAGTCGGTTTCTCAGTTCTGTAAAGTCATTTGTTTAATTTGTTAGTCGTATAACCTCCTATTGTCCGATGGTATTTACACGTTTAGCTGAGTCAAGTCGGCAACTTTATGATGAACTTTCTTAGAACTCATCCAAATTAATGTTTCGTTAATCTGTTAAACGGTCTAATGCAATGATATTTAAAAAGTATAGATAGGTTATGCCCTTACAAAACTATCGAAATATATGTGCCGCTTGCGAACAACTGCACACATGCGTAATTCTTATTTTGTCCTTGTCATACTCGTGAAAAGAGCAATTACTTTCTCTTTCATGGATTTGAAAAGACGTCACAATTGTGACGTTTTAGGGACGCATATTGAGAGCGCATGTAACATATCTATTACTTTTTAAATATCATTGGTCTAATGCCTTAGTTACAAAACGTTCGGCTTAATTGTAACGGGGTTTCTGCCATGTACTTTTTTTTTATATTGTTCCTCTACGCAATTTCATTCGTGATCATAGCACTTGAAACAGTGCCAAAGTATCGAAATCGCAAAAAAGTAGTCGAAACCCCATTAAAACTAGCTCTTAAGACATGATCTGTAAATCTAACGATAAGTAACGACCTACAGCCTCGCTTCTTCATCGACTGAGAGAGACTGGCTTTCTACACATAACCTTGTCAGACTTAGCTAGCTGTTCCTCCCCACCTGTGGCAGCACTATCGTGTGGATGGAATCGTTTATTAATATGAACTCGGTCAGGAGCGAGGCGCCCTGTGGAGTAACAATCAATTTATTGTGCTAGAGGAGACATATTGCGTGTGTGTTGGTGTGTCCTACAACGCGATATAGATTGCTATCTCTTTATTAGTGTCTTGGGTCATTTATTATAGCTAATGTGATCTAAGGTGTGGCTGACTCTCTTTAACAAAGAAACAAGTCTCAAAATATAATAAAAAGGTCACAAAAAGTCAGATACCCATTAAGATGGAAAAAAAAAACTTCAAAAATGGAGGTCTTTGACCTTGAACTCATTATTTAGATTTAGGTCTTACTTGGCAGGAAAGAAAAGGTTTTAACATATTAACGTCTGTTTTATATTATACATCAATGTTTATCACATTTCTAATTGCTAAGCCTGGTTTGAATATCACAAATTAAATTGATAACTGACGTAAATAAATATTTTATTAGTTACCTTAAGTTAACGGAAGTTCAGGCAAGTATTCAATACTAATAACGACTTAAATCCACGAGTTAATTCGGACACTCCAACAAAACAAACAAACTCCATTACCTTTATTTGTAGCCTGGAATTTTCGTAAGATGACGTCACAGCTGTCTGGCCGTCCGCCGCATGTCATTCTGACAGCCCGACACGCAGTCAGCCGTCGATTATACGTCAATAACGCCGGCTGGCTGGCTCGGGACGGTTCGTGTCACATGAGAAATGTACGCCACATTTGACGGCATCGAGCGCAATATTTTCAAATAAGTTACTTTTTAAATTTATTTGTTGGCTGCCTGTTACCTGAAATTATAAGCACTTAAATAATATTGTTTGTTATACGGTAGCTTCAAAAGTAACGCTAAATATGTGTATATGTATAATAAATTAAATTTAAAAAATCTAACAAACTATGATGTCATTTTGGAACCACCTGGTATGCCCTTGTAAAATTTAAGTGAATGTCTCTTGTACCTAATGTATGTCCAATTTATTTTTTAGATTCAATAAATTCCTTAAATTGTATAACTTTCCTTTAAATTGATAATGTTCTCTAAGTTGATTTTCATCCTTTCAGCAATACATATAATATTATCCTAACTTATATTGTCTAAACACGTTGTAAGTATACAATAGTTATTTTCTCTATTAAAAATTCGACACGGCAATCTATCTTGTGCAAATACAAAATTTCGCACCTACCCCGGTTATACAGGAATCCTTTGAACGATTCACTTACAAATAAATACGGCGCCTACAAATGCTGCACTCTGAAAATCAATTAACTTTCGACTTTGCTGGTATAAAATAGAGTATGAATTGAATTGATCATATCGCTGTAAAGCAAAGAAATGCGCTATGTTTATTTTGCGAAATCCAATTTTGCGCTGACATCTCATCTGTCAAATGTTAGCGTGGGGGTCTGCAAAAGTGTCCAAGCAATACTTGGAATAGAAAATGACGGCTAATCTTAAGAGTACTTTGATGGATTAAACTGAGAGTTTATCTGATTATACAACCTTTTCTATTAAATGCATAATAAAAGAACATTTTTGGTAATTAATATTAACAATTTACCTAAAAAATTACTGCCTACTGCAGTAATTTGTGACATATTCTACATTCTTGTTGATCTCCTTTTCTTGTTAACCTGTCAGGTACCTAGTGCTGTCATCCTTTAACGTAACGGCCATGCGTTTGTCGCATATAGGTTGATCTATCTATCTTCTTTTATCTTCTATATAAAAGAAAATTTATCATTAAAATGTAAGTACTTTACTTACTACAAAGAACTTTTTGTTGACTTCACCTGGATTTTTTTTTTTTTATATATATTTGTAACGGTCAGGAGAAGGTTTGCATGGATAAAAATGTTTGATGACTGAAACTGAATGATATGAAAAAAATAACACTTTTTTAGAAATATGTATATGAAAAGTGTTTAAAATTACACACATCATAAAAAAACCTATACTTTGCATTATCTTTCTTAGTGAACCTGTGCAAAGTTGGGACAGCAATTTTCATCGTTTATAAAACAATTTTCATCGTTTATAAGCTACCCAGCTTGTAAACGATGAAAATTGATCTAAACAGATATATTTTCAAATATATTTATTATGTGCTTTATATGGTATTTTAGCAACTACAGTTTAGGTAGTTTTATTGTTTTTCTGACTTGTATATATTAATTTTTAATTTTATTTTTAGTTTTCTTAACTAACTGTATATTTTACTTGTTTTGTGCCTCACATACTTATTGTTTTTTTTTGCAAACCATTATAATTAAGTTTATTTAATTTACTATTTAATGTTATTTACAAAAATTCTCAATAGTAAATAAAGTAAATATAATTTTAGAAACTTAATTACAAATTAAGGCACGGAATACAAAACGGAAAAAAGGTTATAAAGGCGATGTAGGTAGGGTAGGTTACACACCACAGAGGTTATGAGCATATGCTTATACTTCTGCCCAAACATGAGTGTAAGTGAGCACTGTGATTGGTTTCTTTTGATATCGAGCGACTCTCTTTAAAATAATTTGCTTGATATGCGTTCTTTGAACTCGTTTATGTGTGCGAAAGCTTATGTTTATTATGTGCACAAGTAGTGAGGCGCAAGTGGCGACATCAGAATCTGTTCTCATACAAATGGCGCATCACAGCCATTCTAACTTTTTTCCATGTTCTGTGATTAACACACATTGGTACAGACAACAGCTTAATCACTGGGACATCTTAAAGTAGTAGAAATAGGTTACAACAAAAATGTGAATGACCTGATTCGCAGGCAACTGAACAAGGTACTTTAACGTTACTAGCGGCTTCTTTCCACCAGACCAGAAATCTGCATACCAACCGAAATCGCCACGAACTGTCGACGAATACCTTATCGAGTAATTACCGTACTTAAACAATTTGGCGGTGCAGAAAAACGCGACCTCCTGTACCATACATGAATAGGGTAACCATTATTTCAGTAATTTTTAAGGTATACTTAATAACGGCATCTTATCTCGTGGTATATTAGCGGCGGTTAAAGGAGTACTGATAGAAGAAGAGCGGCACTGACGTCTTTCTCCGCCATTTAGTCAAACTGCAATCTGCTCTCTAACGTCTTGATTACGATAAAATCCTTTTTGGACATGTCCAGCGACGGTTATAATGATTATTAGAACTTCTGTAACTACCTGCTTGTTGATGCGATATTCGATACGAGTAATATTAATTCATGTATCAATATGACATAAATGTATTTTCATAATTTACTAAATTTTTATTCGGTGCACATTAAGAAACGGCGTCTTGGCAAACGTAGTGTAGGACGCCCTCAGGCCAGGTGCATGGAGTGATAATTTGTGCAAGATGCCTGGCAGGAGCTGGATGCGAGAAGCCGAGGATCAACCTAAGTGGTGTGCAACTGGAGAGGCCTACTTATGTCCAGCAGTGGACTGCGATAGGCTGATGATGATGCACATTATGAGAAAAGCATAACCACTCCTTTTCCTCTGGGTATTTAGAGAGTCAACTAAAAGATTTCTGAACTGCCAGAAGCCTCTTTTCTTCCCTATTGGCTAAACTGTGATTGCCAATAGCCTGCCAAGTATGGCTCTTATGGCAAAGTCGACCTTTTGAACAGATACATGTCAAGCAGTGGACTGATGTAAATTCAAAGTACTTATTGCCAGTTTTGAGGCCCTGCAGCCCTGGTTCAAAGCAGACGGCAACTTAGAACAAAAAAAATTAATCCGTTACATCTGATCGGGTGTAGTGGTACTTTTTTTTATCCACAAAGCAGGTGCTTCTTTTGTGAAGTGAAAAATGTTTGTGTTGTATTATTAATGATATTATTCACATAATATTGACATTTAAAAATGGAAATTTTCAATTTTCCATAACAGTAAATAACTTTTATTACGTTGCTGTTGTAAAAAAGTAACTATAATAATATTTTGTTTAATTATTATGTCATTAAGGGCTTATTTGCTAGTCACTGTCATAGTATTTTGTAACTTTAGAACATCGTACACACAACTAAGCAATTTATATTCTAATCGTTATTTGTGTTGTTTGTAAGTAAATCATTTGACATTTGCGTCATAATAACAACCTTCATATTCGGTAAATTATCTTATTACTTAAAGAGCCCTAATGCTACAGTAAAATAATTCACCATTCAGAATAACAAAATGCATTATTTTTATAACCCAAGTCTTTGGTTTTAACACGGCCCATTCAATTACAAATGCAGACCAACATTTTGGCCAAAAAATGTTTCCACGAAATTATTGAACAAGATAAACATTTTGGTTTAAAAAAATACTAAAGTTTAATGTTACCCCAC
Organism: Anania crocealis; assembly: GCA_949315895.1. Lineage (NCBI taxonomy): Eukaryota > Metazoa > Arthropoda > Insecta > Lepidoptera > Crambidae > Anania > Anania crocealis. The sequence continues at coordinate 14,761,287 of OX438862.1, forward strand.
ATAGGTTGTACAGGAAATTTGTTTTAAATTTCGACAACAATGGGGAGATTGGCCCTGGATAATTGCGACGGAGAACCCGTGACGGACATCGGAATAAATCCACCAATGAACGGTTAATGATAGCTTGTACGAGAAACGAAGCTTCAATGGGATCCATTGTACAGGGATTGCAAAAAATTCACCTGATTTTCCGTTTTTTATCGGAGAAAGAAGTAAAGGAATTCAATTGGTATCTTATTTATTGTGTCATTTTTACGGAGTTAACCGATCATTTTGCAACGTTTGTCTACCTCATTTTTTGCAGATAATATATCTATATAATTTTTGCAGGGATTGGCAATCATTGAAGAACCAAAAATTGGTACCTACCTAGGTACTCATTTCTGGTTTTTGGTGGGAAAGGTTCTTCATCCATCTCAATATTTTCTGGGTAAAATTTCCAGTGAAAAGTGTTTTTTGAAACAAAAACCTTACGCATTATTAGTGTCAAGTAAAAATATTTTTCTTATACAGTAAACTAATGTTAATCCAATACGCATCATAAGTACCATCACAATATCCAACCTGACCTGGCATTTACTTAAATTCAAAAATAAGTCACCAAGTAAAAAAAATTTTGTACAGATAATAAATAGCCTGTCTCAAAACCTTAATTATAGCTCAATTTATTTTTCACTTTGTGTAAAAGGCACGGAGATGGAAAATCACACGATTTTTAGAATTAGTGTGATTACAAACCTACGTACAACAATTAATTAATTAAGACAATTATATTGCAAAGGATTGTTACGATTGAAATATAACTGCAATTTTTATAGCAAGTCAAACAAAACAATAAGATAATAAAGTCTGATGTGCTTCTAAATAAGGGTTAAACTAAAACACATAGGTATTTATACCATCTGACTGTACGTGGGAGCAATCATCAATCTACAAAATCGCATGACTCCCGCCACTTGCGTGCGCGTAAGCAAATAAAGATATTCTCTGTAATTCTAGGGTTGGTAGTAATGAGTTTGGATATATTTGCTTACCAAATAGTTTTTTTTTTTAAGGTAAAGTCTGATACAATTACTTGTTATCACTTTCATGAATACGTTCATTCACTCATTAATAGATTATCGGATTCGGGACGCTTTTTCAAAAGTCAAATCGATTTGCAATGAATTTACTGTGTGGCAATCTAGGATAATAGCATGACCCCTTGTTGTCCAATAGGTGTTGTTAGAGGTCACTATAAGTTACTAAAAGGAAAGACCAGTAGCAGTATGTACTGGTCAAACAGCAATCGCCAATCCGCGAGCCAAGTGTGGCAACTATAGCATATTCCATTTCGAGAGGCCTAGTCTATCTGTAATGGTTTTGATCTGTCACCGCAAAAATCATCATACTTAATACCTAGGAAGTAACTAATACGTAGAACAAATAATTTGGGTTAAATTGGGTTTTTCCTTTTTTTAAATATCGGTTAATGAGAATGCCCGACTTCATTTAACTTTAATCGGTGAGTTAAATGAAGTACAAGTTATAGCGTGCCAGCCCTAAGTTCTTCAGCTGATTTATTTAAGACGACGATCTGGATGCACTCGACATCGGAATTAGATTGTCGTCGTGATCGAGTTAAGTGAAAACAAAACGATTTACCGAATAGCAACAGGCTAGATAGTTTCAGCACTAGTTGTTTATTAACCGACTTCAAAAATGATGAGGTTCGATATTCGATGCGTTTTTTTATGCACGTCGATCTTAATCACTACGGGGGGCTACCTACAGGTTTTATTCCCTTGCGCGTTAGCCATTCCAGAACCTTTCTACCTTAACAGCCATTGGTTCTCCTTATGTATCCCGCCAACTGCTATATCATCTTACTAATTCTTTGAGCAATACCGGTCATCTATCAATGATACAGTGTTGGAGAACTATATCTTACGTAGTATTAAACCAATAAACGCGAATTTTTAAGGCCGGCATCATAGGACTTTTCCTTAAACTCTCGAAACTAAAAAACTTCTCGAGTTTTTAACAAGACCATTATTTTAAAAATTGGAGTAACAGTAAGTCTGTGGTTGTACTCTTGTTTCATATAGTTATCAGTTCAGAGACAGTATTAAGTTATAATTGCGACGTTTAGCAGAAGGGTTAGCAAACGCTAGTCCTTTATACGAGTAAATTAGAGAGTGAAGATAATTTTGCCATAAAATTTGGGTTTACACACGGAACAGAAAAAACAAGTGGGTTTACAAGACACAAAAGGAGATCATTAAAAATAAAATACTATTACTCTCTTCTCTCTTCTACTCGAAATGGCATATAATATGTATAAATCGTAGATCCAAATGTAGTCTTTGCAAAATAATTTACCTGAAAGTTCAACGTTTCAGCGACTACCTACAACTTTATAACTTTTTATTGCAAGTTGAATTTCCGGAAACAAATTCACTTTCTATTCTGATGGTTATGAGACTCATGAACATTGTTCCCGAAATGTGACCAAATCAATGGATTCTAAGAATATTATTTATTCCAAATACTAAGACTCACAGATAACAAAGTAGGTACAAAACGTTGACGTAAAAGTTAAACTAGTCGATAAATCACAAAGATTATAAATCGGTTTTACAACCAATAGGTGATCTCGGAAACGGTGATAAATCATCCTCGGAATGGGGTAGTACACTCCCAAGAGCGACATTAAAAGATTCCAGCGAACACTATCATACTCGGAAATTACGAATGTCGACGGAAATAAGTGAGAGCCTGTACATTGTATGTGTGATATTATCTTTTTAGAAATGAATAAATATGCCGATAAAAATGGGGTGGCGAAGGCAAATCAAATTACAGGTGGCGCCAAAATCGTTGGTCTTTAACTGACAGTTTGAAATTTAAAACGTATTTAAATTTTTTGTTGTATCTTGCGGCTGATTTTGGTTATTGTACAGAATAATTATTATTCTGTTCTCGACCAAATGTAATTATAATGATAATTTAGTTTTATCATCACTGCTTTGATTCACCTCTAAAAACTCTTTGCTCTGTGTCATTTGGGAAAAGTTAGATCCCAAAATTTTTACATTTAAATAAAAGTAGTTACAACATTATGGAACTTTACATAAAAATCTTAGTTTAAACTATTCCAATGGATACATTATGAACTTACTTTGCAATTTTTTTACCGTAAAATAATACGTGTAGGTAATTCCGATCTAACAACACATTCCGTATTTTAAAATTAAATTTCTAGTAAGTTTTTTTTTTTGTTAACAATTAAAACAACTAAGTATATTTGGTGCAGCGTGATACTTAATCGTTTTATTTCTTATAAGGTAATCGTAAAAGCTCTTAATAATAACGGTATCGGAATTGCGAATTTGTTACTTAATTATTGTTTTTGCGACAGGAGTTCTTGCTAGCGAACACAATTAATTACGTAGCGGTTTTTGAAATTGATATTGAATTAATATTACCCGTCGTCGAGTGTAACTATAATAAAACTGAATATCACCAATCAAAGCAAATCATTAGCTATAATAAATTATTGTGATTGATCATTCCCAAAAATCTATCACAATCGCAAATCAAAATATTTGGTTTCGTTACAACTGCTATCACTGATTATAATAACTAGAGACCGGATTATATGCATTTGCATATATGCATTTGCATAATTTAGCCATTATCAGCGGTAATAGCATTTTTTACCTAAGATCTAGTTATGATGCATATTATCGGTACACTTACAATATTTTTCACTCAGTAGCAATCAGTAGTCGCGCGGGTCTTTTGTTTTGACAGTTACGATAATAAAATGAAAGAGACAAAAGAACGTCGCGGTCGCCTACTACAAAGTCGTTTCACCTATTACGCATATAAATTGTTTCGTGTTCATACTTGACGTGCGTGCTTATTGATCTGCAGTTTAGTGTTTTTATTTATTTGTGTGAAATTTGGTGCGTACCATGCCTCCGGAAAAAAAAGTGTGTCTTCGTGGATAACTGACTTTCCTGGAATATTTACATACGACGGAAATGTTTTATACTGTCCTGTTTGCGAGAAAAATATTTCATGCACAAAAAAATTTCAAAAGACCAACATATAAAAACAAGTCTTCACATCGCAGGATTGCAAAAGAAAGGTCCACGACAAAAACTTATAACCGCGTCTACACCTAGCTCTAAATGCAAACAAAACAATCAATTTAGCATGGATTTATGTGAAGCATTGCTTGCAAGCAATATTCCTCTAATTAACAATCCTACCCTCAAACAATTTCTGAAAAAGTATTGCTTAAATCAAAATGTTACTGTACCTAATATCGCCTATTAAAAAATGATTTACTAATTGTATGTTGATTTTGAAATTAAAAAAAAGAATACTTACTTTTCTCTTTTTTTTTGGGGATTCCTAAAATTTATCATTTAATTTCGCATCTTCTGTCAATTTTCGTGCATATTTCAAGCATTTTTCATGCATATTTGCATGCATATAATAAGCTTTTTATGTTGCATATAATACAGTCTCTAATAATAACATATGTAGAACTTAATCCTCTATTACAACAGATATAGTCAGCAAATAAATACATTCGTACAAATATTTAAACAAGATGGCTTGAAACTCATTCAAAAATTTAAGAAATATGTGTTTCCTTTGCATAAACTTACCTGCATGAATCATATTTATACACATTTAAAATATATGCAGATGAATATAGAACCTCCTCCTTTTTTCTAGAGTTAGTTTAAAATATTATCAATGGCAGAAAGCAAAAAAAAACACCTTTTTCTTAGGTACTAGTTACTTGACACATAACCAGTTATATTTCTTTTTTGGCAGGTGTAACTTTGTCGTTAATAAAAAATTATCCAGTAAAAGTTAAAGTAAACCATTGTTTCAAAAACGTTATTATTCTGTAATTAAGGTTGGCAATGAAAAATGTTCGAAAGCATCAAGCGTTTCGATCGCTTCTTATGCAAATGAGTTACTGCATTAAATCATTTACTATGGCATTTTAAAATCATACTCTGACGCCGATAGATTGCCAAATTATTTAAATCACGTGTGGTCCCATAGGAATGTATTTATTTATTTGATATAAACAGAAGCCAGATGTGAAAGCTGCGGTAATAGACACTCGCTATAAAGAATATTATTATAAACGAACAGATAAGATTGGTCCCTTCAGATAAAATATTTCGAAGACTTCACTAGAAGTCTTTCTATTACAGACTAACGGGTACACTACATAAATACGAAAGACTTAATTCCGATATTAACAGTGACGACTTTCAAAATACCGATTTTTGCAATTCCGAATGCTACAGATTTCCAAATTTCACAAGTCCGATCTATCATAAGTCCTATTTGTATCAAACCTGAATTTCAAAATTCCTAATGTTTTTAAGTACTATTGCAAAAATGCAGAATTTCATGATCTCGAATCATATCAATTCCGAATCTTTATAAATCCGAAATATCATAAGAATTCTGAATATTAATAATCCGAAAACACTAACAAAAAAATTAACGCTTGATTGATATTTACTCATAAAAATTCCATTTTCTAATTATTTACTATTTTCCTGAAGTATCTACCGATTATTACACAATACTAATGCATATATATCAAATGCTACTATAACTAGGTGGTCGCTATATATTGTGCGACCACACATTTACCTTTGATTGCGTTTTTGTTAATAATTAATCAATTTAAAAGCCTTGCAAATATTATCAGTTGTTAATAACAAATGTTTTTAATCGCTACTACTTCGCTAAATTTAAATTGTTTCGCTGATTTTGAGAGGATCTCATATTTATTATTTACTTTGAAATTTTCACTGAAGTGACAAGAAATTCAAATAGACTTCATCGAATTGAGATTTAGACAAGTTAAACAAAAACTTAGAAACTCGTTTCAAATCTTAACTTTCCTCTTTGAGTGTTTTGATCAAATGAAAGTCTTAAAATTTGTAACGGTTCGAAGATGTTATCTACTTGTTAATTGCGAAATTTAAATCGAGTAACTGGTTTTTCAGATGTAACTTATGGCAAATTCTGGGTAATTATTGAAATTTTGTAACAATTATGTATGGGGTTTGGGTAATATTGAAACCTAATTCTCATCCTATGAAAAGAACTAGGTTCTGTACTGAACTCTATTTTTATGTGCAGTGCTCTATACACAGTATTTTTTACTGCAAGGCGCATCTATTTTAACTACACAAGATGCCAACGTGTTAAGCCCAAGGTGCTGTGAAAGGTGCTCTTGAATTTATGATTAAATTAAATTTATTTTACTAATAACAGTTGATAAACTGATGACAGACAGACAACATTAAAAAAAAACTTTATAACTCCATTTGGAAATACTGACCAGCTTCAGTCCAAAGCTGGAAGTTTTCAGTTGGACAAAATCTTAACGAAATTAAAATCAAAATAGAACCCAAAAATTAAATAAATACATATAAATACTCAAGAAATGATAGTCGTTAAATGCTGGTATATAGTTTTATCTATATCTGGTAAATATTTTATATAATAATGTACGTAATTCAATACAAATTATGTGTAACGTCAACATTCTAAAACATCTTAAGAGTATGTTAGCCACTTTAAGATGTTTCTCGTGTCTTTCATACGTGACCATCTTCATAGTTCTTACTTTGGTAGGACATAACACCCTGCTTACTTAACTCGTTGTCTTGTAAACTCTAATGGAACCATTAATTAATACTTAAGTTCAGCCTCGAATCGGCATCTTGAGACCACTTTTCTTCATCAGAGTGAGTAGTGTATAATGTAACTACTTCTCAAGGGATACGTTTAATACTAAAGTTGTTTTATGAAAATGATAGTTTGTTTTATCGCTGTTCTAAACAATGTTTAAATAATAAATTTCAATATTCAATACAAACACCAATTTTTTTGTATTTAAATAAATTTAACATTCACAAAATTTACCTATATCGGACTTATGTTCTCAAGTTTATAATCCTGATATAAAATGTAAATAACAATGGAACATTTCATGTAAGTAGTATATCCTAAATAAATGGGTTGATCTCGAAATAATTCGTGATAACACATCGTTGGTTTAGTGGTTTAAATACCGGGCCAAGATCTCTGGGTCGATTCTCGGGACTACAAGAGTTTTAAAATTTCAAACATTGCTCGGAAATCCAAAAAAAAAATATTTAACCCTTTGACGATCGAATGTTCCAGACACAATTAAAATCAATTTTTATCGTACCAACCGGTTGTCTCTTGGGGTTCAAAGCGTTAAATAAGTTTATCAGTTGTCCAGTACCCATAGCATAAGCTTAGTAGTAGCTTAGTTTGGAACTAGATGGCTCTGTGTAGCCCAGTGTGGCATGTCTGAAAATGTTTATTTATTATTATTTATTTGGGATCAACAACCCGCATTGGCAAGCGTGCTGGTTATGCCTGTACTCATCATTCCTGTGGTAACTTGAACTCAATGATGGAAGCTATTGCCTGCAGTGGGATAATTATAGGCCGTTATTTTACATCAAATTTTACATAGAGTTTTCTTATCGTCTAACCAAATATATACTCCTGGTTGACCTCAATAATTGGATCCGAAAATTGGCATTACTGAGCCTCTTTGACACTTCCTAATGATTCCTGTTTTTCAACTTCATTAATTTAAGCTTGGAACACTTTTTGTTTGAAAATAGCTATTTGACTGATACTAGAATCAAATTTATGAAGTTGTTTATAAAATAAATGAGATCGATACAATTTAATCTGTACCTACGTTAAGCTATAACTTTCTCAAATCAAACCATACGGCCATAACCATGGAATAAGTCACGGTCAACTAAAACCGGTAAGAAATAGTCATAGTAATTACTTTTGGGTAACGGCCATCGCTCATTCTCTATTATTTGAGTCATATAAACAAATTATCCGTAACGTTGCCCAGACGTTAATATCTATTCGTACAATGCATATTACAATGACAATCGAGACAGGAAGCCTGTAAACCGATTATGTGATCGCTCGTCAGTCAAATGACATGGATACAATCGATTGCAACCGATTATGAATAAGATATTGCTCTGATTTTATCTAACGGTAGACGGTACGCGCGATGTCATGTGAAATGATCACATTTAAAACGACAAAAAAATCTTAAAGACACCGACATCCTGTAAGCAAAACAAGCTTGTACTAAGCTAATCATGAGACCCTAATAAAGTAGTTAATAAGGATGTTATTCATTGTAAAACAATTACAGAGTCTGACTGCGTTCTGAGAATGGTTAGAGATCTCAAGCAGAAGTAATCATTTTGATAATTCGGTGCACAAAACAAGTTTGAAATGATACGTAATTACGTTAATTAGATACGGCAAAATGAGTACGAAGATGGAAGAATTGCAAACGGACTGATTGCATAAACAAATCTTGTAACGAATCAAAGCGGCGAATACCTTCAATTATCAGAACTCCATAATTTGGTTTCTATAACAAGATTAAGTTTAATAAAATTAACAGTGCAACTAACATCTGTTGTGCTACTGGTCTAATAAGCTGACTATTTAAGTATTTCATCCTACGTACTAAAAGTAATCGAAAATCCTAGATCCGTATCTGCATTTCTCAAGCACCAACTGCCATCAATATAATAATCAAAATATCTTTGTTAATGTTATGGTAAAAAAAGATAACGACAAATCAATCAATGAACTTACCACAACAGACCTTTTTTATTATATTGACAGTGTTTTGTATTATTAATTGAAAACTTTTGCCAAACTTATGAAAAAGATGTGTTTAATGGTAGAAGATTTCTGATCCCGTCGATCTTAGGTCAAGTGGAAGCGTTATCAGATTCTGATAAGATATTTAGAGAAGAGCATAGATATAAATATAAAGTCTAGTTTTTATAAATTCTTCACGGTTGAACGACTTAAAGACGCACAATTGACCGTGGCAAAGGTCGCCCCGTCATTTCCGCGAGACAATTTCCAATTCTAAAAGAGGATCAAATAAAAGCGGGATAAATTGCGGTCCTCGCCAGGCCCGATCGGCGGCGCTGATAAAGGCAAAGCGACTGGAACAATAACCGATGCACTTCCTCTGACAATGCTCGCCACAAGCGATGGCTGTTGCACTAATAACTATGGGACAGTCTACTGATTTAAACTTTCATGGTCACTATCACTAGAGTTATTTAATTGGCGCTTGCAACAGTGCCGAAATATCGGAAACTCATAATAAATAAGGTACATGGTATAAACCCCGAATTAAATAACTCTACGGGACAGTCGTTTCGATACATGTTCATTATATTTTTTTTACATCATTAAATCAAATAAAATAAATGTTTTGCGTTATTTTATAATTATGATTCTGTGCTCGCCACAAGCGATGGCTGTTGCAGTAATAACTATGGGACAGTCGTTTCGAGACATATTTAGTAAGTTCATAATTTTTTTATTCATCATTAAATCAAATATTATAAATAATAGGGGTTAAAGTATGAAATTGCCGATTATTTTCCCACTTTTTATTTTGTTTATAGCTCTTAAGTATAGTCATATTATTGCGTAATTCTTTTTGTTTTGTATCAAAAACCGAATAAAGTAACTTTTGACTAAAAGAAAAATGCAATACTAGTGCCTATTACTTCAAAGGAAGTCGTTGAAAAGACCCCTTACAATGTGTCAGCTGACCTTCTTGCTTCAATTAAGTATATTTGTATTATATACTTTAATTTTCAGAAATTTAAATACTATAATGCGTAGCTTTATAACCATCTAACTTTCACCTGTAATTTCATCGAAAAAGGTTCAGGTGTTTTTAAAAAAACTAAAAAATTGTTAGTATGAAAAAATGACTTTTCTCGATTTCGTACATACAAAGCGGCAATTTCATACTTTAACCCCTAATATTTAGCGTTATTTCAGGTTTTTTATTCCGTGCGATAAGCGATGGCTGTTGCGGTCATAACCATGGGACAGTCATTTTAAAACATATACAGACAACGGCAGGTCAACCTACCCAAAAAGTTAAAGGTAACTTTAAGTCGAACAAGTAGAGATCAATATTAATTGAGAAAATTTGACATTTTGTGGTAGGTTGACGTGCTGTTGTCTGTACATTCTACAAATTTTACAAAGGATGATTTTCATTATTAAATCCATTAAAATAAATATTCAGCGATAAGACAGACTTTAGATTCTGTCCGACAGAAATTCTGGTATAATCGCTGTTACGGACCCACGTCCATCTCGCCGCAACAAGTTATATTTAGTAGGTATATGCAATTAACTTTTATGATTGGTATTACCAAAATTTTTAAAATATGTAAAGTGTTTAATTTTTAATATTTTATTATAAGTAATGAGTATTTTCTGAAAGGGTTATTTTTACTATAGCGCAGGGCTTGTTATATTTGTTTAAAGATGGTAAATTAGTTTCTTATTCCACTTACAATAGCTAAAGTATTGGGCAAAGGAAAATAAATGTAGGCCGTCCTGCCGTTTTAAGCTATTAAATCACTAAATATTTAGAATGAAAAATGATGGACCAGGCTTCATAACTTTTAAAATTTATATTTACCATAAATTATGCGGGGCATTAAAGATGTGATGAAATGAGATCTTCAATGAGCGCTATATTACTGAGAGCGCAATAAAACTGATTTTCATAAATTCGCAGGCGTACGCTAATGTTTTAGATGTTAACCAATCAAATGTTGGAGTTAAGCTGTAGATGCTTAAAAACAAAGATCGCAGCAGTGTCCCAAAACTGTGGGACATCTTGCAAGACATGGCATCCCTAGTTGCAACAATCGGCCGGCAAGCACAGTAATTTATACAACGGGCCGAGATCGCAACGATACGGCCCTAAACCGATCAATAATCGTAGAAAGTGATAAGGGCCAATGGGAAACTATCAAATTGAAACGTCAGCGGTGTATAATCAAACGTGGCGCGATTTAGTGCCTCCGCCTTGCGAGTCCTGTGACTGGTGCCAATGTGTTTTTTGTTTGGTTGTGAATAGTTACGACTGTGTGCGTGTGATCATTATCTTGTTTAATTAACATCATCAATTGAATTAAGCCTTACTTATATTAGAAATGAGAATGTAACTGTCTGTCTGTCTGTTTTTTGGCGTAAAAGCGTAACATGCTATCACGCCTAAACTCCTGAACCGGTTCTGATTAATTTTGCTACAAAGATAGATTCGACCTTGAGAATGGACTTCAACTATTTTGTAACTAAGTTTCCGTCCATGCGATACAAAATGTAGTTCATGCGGGCAGAACAGCGAGAAAAAAACTGTAAAGAATTTTATACGTATTCGAGATAAAGATTGCGAGCCAGCAACAGTTTACGTGTTTAAGTGCCTTTCGGGCTTCATCTTCTAAAATTCTGCAGTTTGATAAGTGGGTTAGGAGTGATAGCCTTCCGAACACGATAAAAAAAGTCTGGTAGCTCCAAAATAGTGCTCAATTATATCATTGGCGATAGTTCTACTACTAAACCTATGCGCATTCGTGAGCTATTAACGCTAAATAATGTCCCTGCTCATCTTTGAGATATCTAATATTGTAAGTCCTTAATTGACACAGTTATACAAACCTATTACGCTTAAATGAAACGCAAATAGATTGAGACCTTACGATTTATATTTTACTAATGCGAACTTTGCAATTGTCGGACAAATCAAATGTCCATTATTATTATTACCTATATTATTATAATTTTGTTCAATTGTACAAATTATCTCTGTATACCATTAATTTTATTTAAGGTTAGTACAACATACGTCAGTCAGCGATTCAATACACGAAAGTTAAATCAATTTATTCGAATTTTATGTATCGGAAGAAGTATGAAGCGTCAGTTCCTTTTCGCGAGTCATTAAATTATAAATAATCGTTCGTACAGACATATTTAATGTAATCATAAATTATTATAGATAGGAAGTCATTGGTTTCACCGTTTCGACTATAATTATACGGTTCCTGTAGATACGACGTCGGTGGTCAACAGGTGTAAAGGAAATTAAAGTTAACGTCAATCATGATTGAACAAATAATCAACGCTTCATGTAGAATCGATGACTTCATTAAAATCTTGTATTACTAGTATAGCTATCGGTAATCGTCTTAGCTGATGGATAACATTTTAATTAAGATTGTTTTACAAGCACTCTCTGAAGTCAATTAGTAGGCTGCATCAAAGGGCTTCCCATGAAAAGTTATAACAGTATTATTGAAACTAATTCTTTTCTATGTTATATAAATGGCCAGTTAAATTCTTTATTTCTTTGTTAACTTGTTGAAGAAGGTCTCTATAATATCCTTCTGATGACAATTGATTTCTTTAGAAAATAACCGATGTCCTTATTGAATGTTTCTTAAATCCCTCAACCACCAGGAGGCACTTGGGTGCCACGATAACAATTGATTTCAATATTCATATTCATATTCATTTATTCACATAATAAAGTAACAGCAGTCTAAAAATTGGCGTACAAAGATGTTTAATAGCTACTTTATGAGCTGCATAGGGTATTTGTGAGTTATGTTCTTAATTTTAATAAACAATTCTATAAAACAAATTCAAATTAATTACTATGTCAAGTTGCAAACATTAATAAATTGTGTCTGGAATAACTCACAATCGAAGGATTAATACTGAAGCTGTTTTATCTAAAACAGACGTCGCGGGAAGCCACTGGAGCATTCAGCCAGCCTTAGGAGAGACCTTTTAAGCATTGGACGTTATTTGGCTGAGACTGTGATTTAAAACGTAAAATTATTACTTAACCAACGACTAACTAAGATTGGGTTACAAATCGCTTTGTAGAAGAAGGCCCACTGGAAGACAGTAGTAAACTTATCAAAAGTTATCACATTTAACTAGTTCCAAATAGTCTAAGATCCCACCATACACGACCTTCACCGAGCTGGTTATTGGATGAAAAGTATTTTCTAATTAATTAAATATGCCAATAAATATATTACAAATGGGTTGCCTAAAAAAAATCAGTCCAGAGTATGATTAATTAACTTTTTTTTTTAAACTTTTCACTGGTTTAATTAATAGACAAATTCCATACCAATCGAAAGTATGAAGCCCATAGAATATGCAAACTTTAGGTTGACTATTTTTTTCCCGTCATAACCCTTGAGTAGACAGGTATAAACAGGTAAATCGATACTAGTAACTTGCACTGGTCTGGTTAATTAAATAAAGTTAAATGCAAATTAATTTTATTTAATTATGAACACGGTAGTATAGGGTTGAATGTAAAAACCAGACCTGAAATTTGGTTGTCTAATTTTAAAAATTCTACTCTGTATAGACAGATTTATGGGCATATAAAATACCTACTTTTCATCCAATAACCAGCTCGGTGAAGGTCGTTATATGGTGGGATCTTATACTAAATATTTTTTTTTATACAGATGTGACTTGTTTTGGAAATAGTACGTAACTGATAGCAGGTTAACACAATCACTTTATTTGTACTGTTTAATAGCTCCCGTCACCAATTGAGCTTTGGCATTTCACAGCACAACTTTCTTCGATTTGCATACACCAAATTCCTACACAGTCGTCAAAATTAGCCGCAGACATGTGGCTGTTTAAGATTGTTAGCATTGTGACTGGCATTATACTCCGGATAGTTAGGCACGGGACGAGGCACGCACAGTTTGTCTTTGGCACCAAACACAAATATTAAACACGAACAAGCAACGACGGAATAGCAAATCGCAGAGTATTTGTCTAAGGCGTATTTCAACGGGTTGTATTTGTAAATAGACGTTCAATACAGTTAGAACTCGATGGTCGTTACGCATTTATTTGAACACGAAAATTGTAAATTAAAATGTTTTAACCAGTTACGGACCTACTCTGCTGAGCATTCTTGACTGTTCTTTTAAACAGTGTTTTGTAGCCTAGAGTACAGTTTGTAAAAAAAAAATAGATACCTTCATTACACGGTGCAGATGTGGGTCTTGGTATTAACTCATCTACACATAGGCTGTTTACATTTTCAGGAGTTATATAGGGAGGCAGAAGAATTGAATTAAATTTGATTGGAACTGGAAAAAAATTGTATGGTAAGTGCATGGAGCGGACCGTTGTAGAGATTTAGGTATAATGCCCCAGACACAGCATTACCATCGTTCGGCTGAAATAAAGAAAAAGAAAGGGTGTCATTCCATGCTTCCTTAAAGAAACATGTATTTTCTGTAAAATTTAGGTATCTGCGGTATTTAAATCTAACATCGCAGAATGACCAGTTACATAAAACCATTTAAAAACGACAGACATTTTCCGATTTACTTCATCTGTAGTCTTAACAACTTGTGTTCATTTCATATGTAGCGGAGGGTCGCAAACCTAAAAGAATGTAAAGAATTTATTATTGGAAGGTTTCATCAGCTGATTTTTTACTAAATACACCAACTTTTTCTTAGTACCTCTCACTCCTTTTCACTTAGCAATAAAGTACGAGTCTCGTACAGTGCATTAAGCAATGTGTTTTTACTAACATACGGCTTCGACCGATCACAGGACATGGTGCCTTTGCAAAAAGCAGTTTGATTCCTACGAACTTTAGACGGAGCCGCTCAGCAACTAAAAAGTTTATTTTATTCATGTAAGAAACATCCAGTTTATGTTAAAATTCGTAGTGTAATGGAAACAATGCATTATGCAACGGGCTCGCTTGACACAATGACATATGGAGTAACTTTTGTTTGACGTTAGGTTAGGACAGGATGGAATCGAATTGTAGCTACATCAAATATTTTATTTTAATGCAAACCCTGCTGACCATTTGTTTTTGTTAACAAATTACCATTTCCTTGGGCACCTGGCATGACCTATAATGATACTTATCTTTATATGAGTCAGTTGTTTTGAGATTTCTACCACATTCTTACTATTATGATTTTCCAATATGTTGGCACTGTTACAAGCGCTATGATCACGAAAGTATTTTTATGAGTATGTACTTCCAGTTTTTCTTACTCATAAAAGAAACAGAACATAGTAGAAATTTTAAACTAACTCATATGTCAGTGACCATGAAAGTTTAAATCTATGTATTACGTAACTTGACTTAAACGTCAAAACACTTGACTTTTATTACGAATTACAATAGCAATAATTTTCTGATTACTTTTTTTCAAAAATCAGAGCAAATGTTATTATCTTATTTTGTGTTCTTTTGAGCAGATGCAAGTTTATTTAATTTAATATTATCCAGTGTTTATATCTACGCAAACATATCCTGCTAATCGGCATGCTTTACAAACAATTACCGATTTCTTGTTCAATTTATTACGATAAAAGCCAATGCCAATGTTCGGTTTTAAGTGGGGCTGCGCTTGCGCATAATTGGGACTCCTTTTTGCACACGAGCCGAATACAAAATGTCCGAGACGATATTCCGTTTTTTATAGATCAGCGGACACTTCTTACTATTTTTGTGTTTCAAAATACGCTCAACTTACGTATGGGTGGATTTCTTCAACACGTCCTCGTTGGGAAACAGGGTTGCTAGTGAGATTTTTTTCGCAATATTTTAGGAAACATTTAGATACAATTAAATAAATGATTAATATGTGATGTGTATATATATGTAAATTGATGTGAAAACAAGGAATTGTATATTTAAAATCAGGAATCAAAGACGGGACATTTTTGAAAATATATCTTTGCAATACATTCAAAATAATAATATGGAAACAAAACAATGTTTTCAAATGTCAACCAATTGAAATTGACAACCCTGTCTCAAAGGTCCAGTACTCATGCAGAATTAGTAATGAAATCCGCTGAATGTATCGACATAATTATATCGATAAACAATATGAAGCGGGCAAGAGAAGATAATGTAAATTATTCTTGTTTTTTGTTTTGCGGTAAAATGTTCGGTTTTTCAATAGTTTCCGAAGTTGACACATAGTATTACATATTCAATTAAAAGCAAAACACCAATAAAAGACTCAAAAAGGCGCTACAAGCAGTATTTATTCAAACAAACCCACAAACTTGTCGTAGCAGACATTTACAATTATTTTATTACTCGTATTATTATTTATTTATTATTTATTTATTAAAATGTAAATACAAATACACAGACGAACATAGCAACCTCCTCCTTTTTTTGAAGTCGGTTAATAATGTATTGTCAATTTGATGAAATAAAATTTGGCGAAGTCAAAAACATGGTAATTACAACATAATTAAGTCAGAATTGGTAAAAACTTAAAAAGTCATCATAATTGCCATTGACGACCATTTGGATCAGCGGTAGTAAACGCTGCTTCTGAGCCATGGGTCGCGGGTTTGATCCCCGCACAGTACAAATATTTGTGTGAATATTACACTACACAAGTTTTCATCATCGTATTATTTGAAAGCTACATAATCAATCAGTACAAATAGACATGTTCATGTCTGTTTGTACTGATCTGGGTGTTTTCTACGTATTATAAGTATATATTTACAAAAAAAAAGTATATAAGTTTATCGGTTGTCTAGTACCCCATACGACAGGGTACTTAATAGTAGCTTAATTTGGGACTAGATGGCTCTGTGTGGCACAGTGAGGCATGTCCTAAATATATTAAATATATTAAAAAATATTAAAAATAATAATTGCACTATTTCTCAAGATTGAGTAGACAAAATTCTCAAGCCTTGTTATTAAAATTTGGTCGAGGAATAATAGGACTCAAAATATTTTTTTAAATAGTGACAGTTCAATAGACAAAGTTAAAAATAGACCTAAAATGAAAAATTCATTGAAAATGTACAAAAACGAGATTATGCAAGCTCTACACTAGGGGATTCCGCTTCTAGTTGTTGCGCTATACAGACGTATCGCGCCGCAGCTTTCCCCCACCCTTTGTCTCGCTCAGTCGAGAGTCCTCCTTATATGTTTACAGGTTTACGTGGTTTTGCCCGCGGCTAAATCGGCGGAAACCTAACGGTGCCAACGAAACCGATTTAGTTTAACGCTGTAAAGCGGTTCTGTTGATAGGGAGCAACAGACAGCGCCTTTTTTAAGGCACTGAAAGTTTCCCTCCGCCGCCGGTACGCCGGGGGAGTTCCTTGGCCCCCTGGAGGGTCTGCTTGAGATTGCGAGGCGTTCCTCCTCGCTTTTGAGGCACTAGGAATACTCCCACCAGCCACTGCCGGGCGTGTCCCCCCTTCCTCTCCTGCAATTCCATCCCTGAGGGAGCGTATCCCGGGTTCACCCGGGCCCTCCCGAAGGTCAGCTAGGCGTAGGCCACACACCCTACTTTGTAGATCACCTACTTAGTAGTACACCGGTAGGGCACATTGTTCCGACACACCCCAGACCTGTACACCTACAGGAAAGGGAGGTACACACCGTGTACACCTCCGAGTTTCTTACCGGTTCTTCTCGGAGGTTGCGACTTGCGAACCGGCAGTAGAGTCACGTCTACACACTAACCGCCGTAATGGCGGAAAAATCCCTCCTGGGGGAACTCTTTAAGTTCCTCCAGGCAAATTATCCTGAAGTAGTTCGTCGTTTCGACGACTACCGAAGGGATAGCCCCTTCTCCCCGGACCCGCCTCGCTCGGAGGAGCCGGAAGAGGTAGCGCCCTCCGCGCACCCCCCGCCCCGCCCGTCGACGCCCTCTACCCCATCCCGCTCGCGCTCGCCGCTCCCGCTGGCGCAGCGGACCCCTCTCTCCCCCCCGGAGGAGGCATGCCCCTCTCCCGCCCCAGTCTCCGTGATGGAGTGTGACGTTCCGGAATCGGACTCCACTTCCTCTCTTTCCGCCACCGATGATGATGAATTCATCACGGTGAAACGTGCTAAACGCGCCCGCAAATCGCGCAAATCGCGCAATTCCCCACCCCCGCCTCCCCCCGCTAAGGTCGTTAAGACCCAAAAGGGGCCCTTACCGTCGGCCGCCTCCCAGCCTTCTGGGACAAAGGCCACCACCCCATCCCCCACTCAGGCGAGCAAAGTGCCGCCTATCTTCGTCCAGGACAAATCGTCCTGGAACGTCATCAGCGCCGCCCTGAACGAGCGCAAAATCGCGTTTTCGCACGCGAAGACTTGTGCTGTGGGCATCAAGGTAGTGGTACCCACTTCGGGTGACCACCGCTCCCTCACCAGCTTTCTCGACGGGAGGATGATAGGGTACCATACCTATCCCCTCCCGGAGGAAAGGGAACTGCGGGTGATCATCCGCGGTCTCCCGAAAGAGCTGGACACTCCGGCCATCCTTCACGACCTGCAAGGCCAGGGCTTCCCAGCCAGGCAGGTCCACCGTCTTTTCAAGGGGCGCAGGCGCGAACCTTTCGACTTGGTCCAGGTGGTCCTAGACCACTCGGCCGAGGGAAAGGCAGTCTTCAACGTGAAGACGATCTGCGCCATTAGCGGCCTTAAAGTCGAACTCCCCCGTAAAAAGGGGTTCCCTGGGCAGTGTCATCGCTGCCAATTATATGGCCACGCAGCCCGGAACTGCCGTGCTCGCCCAAGGTGCGTAAAGTGCCACGGGGACCACGGCACAACTGACTGCGCGCGTGACAGGGAGACGGCGACCACGCCGCCCGGATGCGTCCTTTGCGGAGGTCTTGGACACCCTGCGAATTATCGCGGATGTCCCAGGGCCCCAAAGGCGCAACCCCGCCCAGTGGCCTCAGCCCCCTCCTCTCGACCCACCCCCCATAATACGGGGAAGCCACGGGTGATCATCTCACCGTCGGCCTTCCCCTCTCTCCGACCATGCCGACCTAACGCCTGGGCTAAACCCCTAATGGCGTCCATGGCCCCCGCGCCCCCCCCCGCCCCGACCCCCAGTCTCAGCCCGGCCGTGGTAGCAGCTCCGCCTGCATCACCGGCCGTACGAGCTGTTGCCCCCCCCCCACCACCAACACCCAAAGCCCCACGAGCTGAGCCGTCCCCCTCGAGGGACATGGAGGCCCAGCTAAACAGACTGGCCAATTTTATGGAGGACATCGACTACGAAGAGGTCGATGTCATCTGCCAGAAATTGGACGAGTCTGTGGGCAACGCCCATTTAAGGATTAAAATCCTCGTCGAGCATAGGGCTCTTCTTCAAACAATCAAATCCTTCCATCAATAATGGATAATACAAAAAATAGAATCAAGCCGAGGTCGATCACCATAGCATTTTTCAATGCTGATGGCCTTTTAGACCAACGGGATGAGGTATCCCTCTTCCTGACCGAGCACCAGGTAGACATCCTTCTGGTTCAGGAAACCCGTCTCAAACCTTCTTTTCGCAATCCTAATATTGCGAACTATCTTATTGTCAGAAATGATAGGTCCACACGTGGCGGCGGCACGCTTATCTACTATAAGCGTTCTCTACACTGTGCCCCAATCGACCCCCCACCCACGACGGACATAGAAGTCTCCTTATGCCGACTATCTATGACCGGCCACAGGCCCATTCTCATCGCTTCGGCCTACCTCTCCGGTAACAAAACCCCAGTCAGGAGTGACTTTGAGGCCCTTTTCGCTATGAATGAAACCGTCTTTATAGGCGGCGACTTCAATAGCAAAAACACCCAGTGGGGATGCCTATGCACGACCACTAGTGGCACGCGCTTAAGCAGACTCGCTGAAACCCTATCCTTTGACGTTGTACCGCCTCTAGAGCCCACCCACTACCCATACAACGTCGAACATCGTCCCGATATTCTTGACATGGCTATTCTAAAGAATGTAGGCCTTCGGCTTCATTCGATAGAAGTCGTGCATGCCCTCAACTCGGACCATCGTCCGGTGATAGTTCGTCTCGGCTCCCCGGAGTCATACTCTCCCCCCATGAGGTCGTTGATAGACTGGGACAAACTCAAGTGTAAACTTGAGGATTGTAACAGCCCCCAACTTTCCTCAATCCCCGACGACATTTCTTCGCCAAATGAGGCTGTAGAAGCGATCGACGCTCTCACCAGTCACATCTCGGTCGCCATCGGCGATTCGTCTAGGCAAGTGCCGGAGATGGGAAACCATCGTTTCAGGCTGCCTGATGACGCGCGAGAACTGCTGAGAGCCAAGAACGCGGCTATCAGGGCCTACGATGCGTGTCCCACCGAGGAAAATCGGGTTCTTTTGCGCGGCTTACAGCGTGCTGTTAAGCAACGTATTAAGGAGCTCCGAAACAATCGGTGGGACGATCTACTTAAAGAAATCTCGCCATCTCACCAGGCCTACTGGAAGCTGGCGAGAACCTTTAAGTCGGACATAGTCGCATCAATGCCCCCCCTCCAAAGACCCGATCAATCGTTAGCGCTTGACGATAACGAAAAAGCCGAATGCATGGCTGACAGTCTAGAGGCACAGTGTTCCCCTAGTACCCTCCCTTTCGACCAAGACCACCTTCAAATGGTGGACCATGAGGTCCAGCGCCGCTCGGTCATCCCCCCCTCAACCCCTCTCACCCCTACTACCGTTGATGAGGTGCAGGCGATAGTCAAAGGTTTCCGCCCTAACAAGGCACCCGGGCCGGACCGTATCTCGAACAGAGTACTCCGCGCCCTGCCCGCCCAACTTCTCTGCCTATTGGTGGCAATCATTAACGCCGCAATGACCCACTGCGTCTTCCCCGACTCGTGGAAGGAGGCGGAGGTCGTAGGCATCCGAAAACCGGGAAAAAACCCGGCCGACCCCACCAGCTATAGGCCCATCAGCCTCTTAAAGACTATGGGCAAGATATACGAACGCGTATTAGTTTCCCGATTAAGAGATTACCTCTTCTCTAACAATCTCTTAATCAACGAGCAATTCGGCTTCAGAGCCTCCCACTCCTGCGTCCATCAGGTGCACCGCCTCACGGAACACATTCTGGACGGTCTCAATAGACCCCGCCCCTTGGGAACGGGAGCGTTGTTCTTCGACGTGGCGAAAGCGTTCGACAAAGTCTGGCACAACGGCTTGATTTACAAGCTGTACGAACTCAAAGTGCCGGACAGTCTCGTACTCATCTTACGGGACTTTTTGTCGAATCGCACTTTTCGTTACCGAGTTGACGGCACTCTCTCCTCCCCTCGACCCATCAGAGCCGGAGTCCCACAGGGCTCTGTGCTATCACCCCTACTCTTCTCCGTTTTCGTAAACGACATCCCCAAGACTCCAGACACGGAGCTAGCCCTTTTTGCTGACGATACCGCCATTTACAAAACCGGTCCAAACTCAAAATATGTGATCCTAGCGCTACAGCGCGCGGTCACCAAATTGGGTGAATGGTTTAGAAAGTGGCGTATCGAAGTCAATCCCGACAAAAGTGCAGCGATGTACTTCGGGCGGAACATCCCCGTAGCGCCCTCCCCTAATCCGTCCCGCCCTAATGTTCCCACTCATTTCACCCTATTCGACCAGCGGATCCCATGGGTCAAGCAGGTCAAATATTTAGGTGTCATCCTTGACCGACGACTATCGTTCGCATCGCACATCAATCGCGTCTGTAACCGAGCGAAGTTCTACACGCACCGACTATACCACCTAGTCGGCCGCAAGAGTAAAATGTCGCTTAGAAATAAGTTGACAATTTACAAAACTTGCATCCGCCCCGTGATGACTTACGCCAGTCCGGTGTTTGCTCACGCCGCCCCATCCCTCCTTAAGAAGTTTCAAACACTTCAAAATCTCTTTTTGCGTCGGGCCGCGGGTATCCCGTGGTTCGTACGCAACAATAATATCCACCGAGATCTCGAAATCCAATCCATTGCCCTCTATATGAAAGAAGCCTCTCAACGCTTTTTCGATAAGGCAGTGAATCACCCCAATCCGCTCATAGCGGAAGCCGCCACGTACAACCCCCAGAGGGATGTCGCCTTCCGACGCCGTCGGCCCAGGCACGTGCTGAACGACCCCGACGATCCGATCACCGCGTATGTCACAACAGCCAACACCGCCTTAAGCACTTCAATTACTGCACAACACAGTAGTTCTCCACACCGCACCCGTCGGAGGCGGGTGCGTGGTCCCGCCTTTCATTTCGGCCGACACAATCATGTGCCTGGCCGCTTCTCACCTGCCCCCCCCTCGGACGGCGACCCAAGCCGAGGTCCGAGCCTACAGAGGCGCCCTTGAGGTCGCTGTCCGATCCCCCCTCCCAGATCGGGCCCGCCAGAATGGAGCCCGACCGTGATCCGGCATGCCACGGCATCTCCGGTTCCGGCGGCGCCACCACTGGTGGGTTCGCCATTTGGTAGGGTGCCATTAGCACCCCACACTGGCCCGATCACGCCCGCTAGTATGGGCCCCGGTGCGAGCGAGCCTGAGGCTTCGCTTCGCGAAGCCTCACCCTCGGCCACACCGGAGTACCGCTAGCGTGGCGGACCTAGGCTGAGCGCCTTCAGCGCTCGCCACACTCTGCCCGGTTTAACTGATTAAAGCCTCCCATATGGGGTTTCAGTGATAGGTCCGTCAAAAATTTTTTTTTTTTTTTTTCTACACTAGGCTATGCTTAACTTACGAGTTGTGATGATATTTAAAACAGATTTAAAACATTATTTATAATGTTTTATAAATTCATACTATGAGTGTACTGATTTATTTCGTACTAATCTAAAGTCAGTTAGCTAGATACGTCCATGGATAACACATAACGTCCCACTGATACCCATCATTTTTGGCATAAAGCCCATCCATGTCAGATATCGTCTGCATAGAACAGAGAAACAATATGTGGGACCGCTAGGGGCGTGACCTGCGCGTGGGCAGAGCGTCGGTGGACAATGTTCGGCGATCACCCTGATACGGGCCCAAATATTGAACCGAGATGCTATCGTAATTATAATGTTCTTTTATTGGTATTTACTAAAGCACTGACGGCAACACATATTCCTAAACATACCAAACCTTATCACGATCAGCATAAGAATCAAAATGACCATCAACTATGATGGTTTTATCGAAGTCGTGTCGCTATCAGGAACGTGATCTAAGCTTTCAAATAATACGATGATGAGAACTTGTATAGTGTTTTTACTTAACATGTCACTAATGGCAGCTTATGTGTTTTTATAGAGAGTGAGCTCGAGTTGTTGAGTTGGTACCCCACAATTTTTGCAGTTTATTTGATAAACATTGACTATCTTTTGCAAATATTTTTTTTGTTGATTCGTGCTGACTAATTATCTAGAAGGCACTTGCCTAAACACAAAGCCAATTTGATCATACGTCAAACTCTAAAAAAAACAATGTTTTAAGTTGTACTTCTGTAAATGATCATGAACGGATGGATAAGTAATTCTATGTAGAGCACATTTAATACGAATAACATTTTTGATTGTTGCAGATGGGTTCTGAAATCGCGACGTTTCCAACTGGGCTACAAAAACATTATGTCGACGAAAGATTTAAATTCCACTAAAGGCAGTTCATTTTTTCTAGACAAACGTCTTTCTACAGCAATAGCTGAGAACTCCCAAAATGTCTAGTAAAATATATTTGAACAGGAAACACAAATTAGGTTCGAAGGAGCACCCAAACATTTCTTCAAGCCGTTCGTACCTCGTCAGCCATGTTTTACTTCCGTGCTACCCCAGCCCACGTATTCAATCCGCACGTGAACTTTGTGTCACGATGTCGCCACTAATTAAGTTGGACACGACACAGGAGCGCATCATGAACCGACACGGGATCATGGCATCATGACTGCTGCAAATGAGAGCTATTAGTACACGCCACGCGGAAGGAAGGGTTTGTTCTCGTCTTGAAACATGGTGAGATACGAGAGGCAGCGTGAGCGAAAGCGGAACCAAGGTTTTTTAGTCAAAGTAAAAATCTTTTTATTTATTTATTTTACTATATTTCAGACTGAGAGTCCAGACTAAGCTATACTATAAAATGAAGAATTAGCCTAAAGTGAAAAAAAATATACAAAACATAAAAAAGCTATAAAATAAAAATAATAATATAAAACTTGGATTTAGTATATTCAGGTCATTGCAGTGTAAGATGCACACAAGATGCAGAATTTAAAATTGCACTGCAATTACGCACAGTCTACCCTGTCAGCAATCATGCTCAGGACGTTGTTGGGGCTGGTCCGCACTCTGCTCAGGGATGCGCATTTTTTGCACATAGTGGCGTAAAAACAGTCTATGCGCGCTTCTGCAAACATCCCTGACGCACTACAGAATCGAGGCAGGCCAGTAATATTGGTTTTAGCACTAAAACAAAGTACAAACGCGACCGCTAGTATGAATCTAAAAGGAGGAAACTGCTTATTTGGATGAAAAAAATGTTATGATTAGAAGCGTTAATCTTTACTAACCCAGTCGCAGCTGGAAAAGGTTAAAATACAATTTTAAAAAAACATTATGAAGCAAACACCGCTAATAAGGCAACTTTCAGGCCTTTTAAAATATTTCTTGGTAAGATTTCCAATGGTTTCATTTAATATGATTTGCTGTAATATAGTTGGAAATCTATCCGCTAACGCTTATGTAAGGAAACAATTGTTAACCTTAACATGTATGATTTTGCAATTTGTTACAAACTACCTCACTGGGTACCTAAGAAAGTAGTGTGAAAGCAAACATTATAAAAATTAAAGTGCAAAACTTGTAGCTTATGATAATACTCGTATTTATTTATTTTTGTATGAAATCATATTTAACTTTCATATCCTATTAAAGAAGATTGTACATAAACTCCCAAATAAGTGTAGATAATCTAGGAAGAAGTAGATATCGGAAAATATTGTTTTTTTTAATACTATTATTACCACTATGTACGAGTATATATTGGAACATCATTTATAATAATTCTAAGCACGAATATTGTTTTTCAAGTTACAGTTGCAAATAGCAGTTTTTAAAGCTTTTCTTTTATGTAAAGAGTTTTAGCAATCATTGCGGCGTTATCCGGTTATGAAGTATGTTCAGAAATATCTTTGTCGTGATGATGATGATGTTATTCTTTATCTTGGTAAATATATTTAAACTTTGTAGAAGTCTACCTCACTTTACGTTTGACTGAATTTTTACGTTTTTCCAATCTCCCTACGAGCGGTCACTTTGCGAGCACTAAAACTAAAATAGACTCTTACGCTCGGAGATTGACAATTTGGTCAGGTATTACCGTATTTCGGTGGCCATGAATAATATATAGGATAAGGTACGATTTATGAAGGGCGGGCAAGGTTTTAATCTTATCCAACGACCATAACAAGACGTATGGGCAAATTACTGAATACGTTATGAGAGAAAACGATTTCATATACTCCCGAGTTCCATCTTAATATTTTATCTGATAGATCAAAGAGAGGATTTCTTAAGGTTGTGTGTATTATGTTGCTTATGTGGACCTTAATTAAAGGAAATTCGAAAATTAAATTTTTTGTCGCTTGTATTTTCCTTTACGCCAAAGGAAATCATTCTTTTGAATATTGAAGGTACACGACCAAAAATATTATTAAATCTACGCTGCTTATACTACAAAGGCTTAAATAGACTTGTACCATAAAATAATAGTCTTGTTAGCTCGATTTTAAAGAGCAGAAGTTCGCTAAGCGAAAGGTTATGGCTTTAAATCCCATCTTAAACAAATAAGGAATGCGGTGTCCAATATTGTACCTATTATATGCTGATTCGGTCGAATCATAATCTGGGTCGGTTATCCGAAGATTGGCTAGAAATAAATCTACTTTTTAGTTTTTCTTGTGTTGTGTGCCATAAAACTGATCCAACTTGTTCATAATATTGTCTGGGAAGACACGGATATAGTCGAATTCAAAGGAGAATGCACAAAGTAAACAGTAACTAAAATCCTGCACGCCCAACAATAGACCCAATAAAATGTATGGGGTCCGACCACGTATTTTACTGTTAACCCAAAACAAAATGGGTTCTATACATATTAAAGTATCATCATAGGGGTGGGATGGTGGTTTATTTGTCACCTGGGCCGAGTTTACACCCCTTTTATTGGACAAGACAGTGTCAATAGTAAAAAGGAGATGTGGTCATTCCTATTTTATAGGGCAACAAATTCTTTAGGTGGACATAAACACAGTATTGTTTGTTGGTAATTGACATACAATGTGGGTTTAAGACACAATCACAAGCTGTATACATTTACGTCTAGTGTAACCTATAGTTAGTGCATTTTACAAATGCTTAATTCCTTTTTTTCTGCGATTTGCAACAGAGTTTCAATCCTTAAGAAAATGTCTTGGTCTGCTTTTAGTGGGATTGGAACTCACGACTTCGTTTACAGAGCAAATGTTGATGAATTATATGAGAATCTTTTTGGTTTAGTTAAAAAGGAATTTGATAAACATTTTAAACAGAAAAAAGTAAAAATAAACAAACAGAAGTGTAAGTTTAATGAATGGGCTACACCTGGTATTTATAAAAGCAGAAAAACATTATATGATTTATATAGTTTAAAGGCAGATTCTCAAAACCCACATATTATAGAACATGTTAAAAAATACTCTAAATTATTTAAATTAGTATGTGCCAAAGCGAAGTCAATATATCTTTATAATTTAATTTCGGCTTCCAAAAATAAGGCAAAAACCACTTGGAATATTATTAATAAAGAGACATGTAGAGTAAAACCAAATAATCCTACTTACTCTCTCAAGTTAGGGGATAAGCTAATAAACACGAACACGGAGGTTGCAAACACATTTGAGACATTTTTTTCGAATATAGCTCCCTCTACTACTGAAGGGCTAGCTTCTTCTGCTGATCTAGCTGAATCCCTTCTCAAGTCTGTTGTCGAAGAGTGCAATTCTTCATTTAATTTTAGACATATAAACCCTGATATAATTACAAAAACTTTTAGAGAATTTAATATGAAAAAAACAGAGGATCTTTGGGGAATTTCTGTCAATATTATCAATACAATCATAAGTTCATTAGCCCCTCAACTCGCTATTATTTTTAACAAATGTATTGATGATAGACAGTTTCCAACTTTAATGAAGTTTAGCAAAATCATTCCTTTGTTTAAGTCTGGCGAAAAATGTGACCCCTCTAATTTTCGACCTATATCTATATTGCCAGGGCTAAGTAAAATTTTCGAGAAGATAATGTTTAATCAGCTTTTATCTCACTTTAGTGTAAATAAATTATTAAATAGCAACCAATATGGCTTCAGAAAAGGTAGAAATACTACCGATGCTGGAGTTGCTCTCCTACAACATGTGTTTAAGGCTTGGGAGAGTAAGCTAGATGCCTTAGGTGTATTTTGTGACCTTTCAAAGGCCTTCGATTGTGTAGACCATGAAATATTACTTAAAAAACTTAAACATTATGGTGCATCGAATGATTCCTTGGATCAAATAAGTTCTTACCTTAAAGGCAGAATACAAAAGGTTTGCATAAATGGAGCTGAGTCTTCAGGGTCGGCCCTTGTTATAGGTGTCCCACAGGGATCAGTATTAGGACCCCTGCTATTTTTAGTTTATATAAATGACCTTCCCTGTTACTTACATAATCTTTGTGAGATGGTATTGTTTGCAGATGATACATCCATGATTTTTAAAACCAAGAGGGGCAAATCTTCATTTGACGATGTTAACAATACCCTCTCTAAATTATTGCATTGGTTTACAACAAATAATCTCTTACTGAATGCAAATAAAACAAAATGTGTTAAATTTACGATGCCAAACGTAAGGTTAGCTGCCCCTAATATAATTGTTAAAGATGAACCACTAAACTCTGTAGATTTTACTACCTTTTTGGGTATAACTGTAGACTCTCATTTGCAATGGGGTGCTCATATTAGGGGGCTGTCTGGAAGACTTAGTTCTGCTGCTTATGCTGTGAGAAAGATAAGGCAGTTGACTGATGTTGGAACGGCAAGATTAGTATATTTTAGCTACTTTCATAGCATAATGTCATACGGAATTCTGTTGTGGGGCTCAGCGGCAGATATTGAGTCAATTTTTATATTACAAAAACGTGCTGTACGGGCTATTTACGGCCTTCGACCCCGTGACTCGCTGAAAGAGCTCTTCAAAGAGATTACTATACTTACAGTGTCTTCTCAATACATTCTCGAGAATATTGTTTACGTTCGTAAGAACATACATTTATTTCTTAAGAAAAGTAACGTACACAATTTCAATACTAGAAATAAAGATAAACTTGCCGTTCCAGGCTTCAGACTGCGAAAAGTAGGAAAATCGTTTATGGGAAATTGTATCCGTATTTTCAACAAATTACCAAAGGATATTGCTGAACTCCCTGTACATAAACTTAAATCGTATGTTAAAGTTATTTTAATGAAAAAGGGCTATTACACTGTTAATGATTATTTAAATGATAGAAATGTATGGCATTAAGTTGTCCCAGCTCGTACTTGCTTAAACCTTGTAAAAATTACCTTACCTTGTAAAAATTTATTTAAAAAGAGGCTGACAATAGTGACCGAGTTTCTTGCGCTGCTTCTTCTCGGCACTAGCCCAGACTTGTCCCGAAGCAGTGGTAGGTTTAAATATTGGGACGTGTAAAAGCGCCTCCTGGGGCCTATTTGCAGAAATAAAACTGATTTTAACTGATGATTTTAACTGATTTTAATGCTGCTCTAACTAAGCTACAGAGTTTTACGATCTCAGTCTTTAAGTACACATCTCAGATTTTACAAGAAACCTGTGTTGAATACTGCACATAATTCTGGATTCTGAATACTGTTAAATGACTGGTGAAAATATGAGAGACTCCAGTGCCGAATTTTTGTTCTTTTTAGGGTTCCGTACCCAAAGGATAAAAACGGGACGCTATTACTAAGACTTCGCTATCTGTACGTCTGTTCGTCTGCCTGTCACCAGGCTCTATCTCAAGAGCCGCTATAGCTAGATAATTGAAATTTTCACAAATAATGTATTTCTGTTGCCGCAATAACAACTAATAAAATCAATATTTAAGGGGGGCTCCCATACAACAAACTCAATTTTTTTACCCTTTTTCGCTCGATATTAATAATGGCAACAGTTAGGCACTTGAAATATTCGCAAAATACTCGGTTGTATTCTTACATTAATAATAAATAATAAAATTAAAATAAAATAAATATTTAAGTCTTCCATACAAAAAACGCCATTTTTTGCCTATTTTTGCAGTAACAAGTAGGCACAACATTAACTAAATTTATGTATCTACTTACTGTTGTTTACCTAGTCAATGGTATGGAACCCTTCGTGCGCGAGTCCGACTCGCACTTTACCGGTTTTTTTTTATGTATGTAAGACTAAACAACTAAAATGTAGGCATTTATAGTAAAAACTATACTTGAAGATTAGAGGACTCCATCATTTTACTTTAGAGGCAATGATGCTTAATGACAAAATCGTTAATTATCAATAATAAAGTTCAGTGTAAACTCTTTGTTTCGCCTATGGTTCACTACAAAGTATGGAAGGTAACAGGTGAAATGCCTACATTACTTTATACGGGAGCTGCAGTTCCAAATTCATATCCGACACCTAAAATTTATAGCCTACTAAAATTATCATAACCTACGTTGAATTATTTCTGGAGCAACATCAACTAAACCTTTATCCGGGCTCTTTAAACACTTAAACGCCTTCCCGTGTTCACATAAAAATATTAATATATCCACCAATTTAATAGCGTAACTCATAAAATATTCATAACAAAATAACACAAGTGTGTGCGCTCACAATAAAATTCAATCATGTTCGCGGGCGTTCCGTTTGCGTCGCACTATAATGTTTAATGGTGACGTTGCTCCCACGCCGGCTTCGAATCAACGGGCTCCGAAGAGATGAATGGTCGCAGCCCTAGAATATATCGGGCACTCGCCACAAACACTCAGTTTCATATGTGATCGTGTTTAATATTTATCATAAGTCTCTGTCGGTCTATTAAGCCGCTATTTCTTAGCAGCGCAAGGGTATAGACAAACATAAGACTTGACCAGTTGTGGGTGTTATGAGTCATGTCTTCACTATTAAAATGGACTCTGGTATAAAGTATGAGATGGTAAAACAGCGTGTCAACAAAATAAATCAGAAAACTATAACTGCGGCCACATCATGTTCTACTAAACGTTAAGTAAAGCTTTGGTAATATGTAGACCTAGAAACTGCCTACCTTTTTACCAAAATATTATCTAATATAGCAGTCTTTGATATATTCAGCGATACTCTTAAAGCTATTCTGTGGACTAAATTATACGACAAGATTTGACCTACCTGCAGCTACAGGTTCTCTAGTTTATGAACAGACTATATTTAAACTTGCTGCAATAAGTTGGTAAGAAGCGGTAAAGGTGGCAAGGCAAGAAAATGAGGTAAAGTTATTTTAACGAAAGAAGGTAATTCAAGACGGAGCATATCTTATTTTAACGTGAAAAACAAACTAAGTTATATAATATCAGTATATAAACTTGAAAAAAATTTCAAGTTTATATACTGATATTAAAAGTGCAATTAAGTTGCTAAAATATTAAATATATAAGTTATATAAATTTCTGAATAATAAATGTGGAGCATAGAACAGTCTTACATTGTCCTGCTGAGATCATATTATGTAACTATTGACCGGTCGGCTGTTTAGGCTCAGATTCGAAAAATGATAGTAGATTTAACACTTAAAACACTTATTTCGTAGAAATTAAAAACCAGGGTACCCCAAATCCGAGAAAATATGGAAAGTGTCTTTTACCTATTTTTCCTGCCTGGAACCTCGGACCTGGTGACACCTCCATAACTGGTGTGTACAGTACTCCCAGCCCCCACACTCAGCATTTACGAACACGACACCCAAATTATAATTGAGCTCCTTAAACTACAAGGCCTTTTCATACAGTCCTTTCTTAATTTATTGTTTTAATTACATTCTAGGATACCGTGACCATGTTCAACGATGGGAACGATCTTTGGATACCCCATTACTAGCCATCATTCTCTAGCACTTACACCCTCTGGCCCAACGCCAGCTTACGGGTGACATTAGTCTGCTGAATCTAGATCTCCCTTATGTTATTTACTATGTAGAACTTATAGGTTATATTATAGTTTTGACGACACTAACACCCGTATTTATAAAGAAGTAATTAATTATTGCTTAATAAAATCCTACCTTAAGATGTTACTATCTAGTGCTTAAGTGAAGGAAATGGGTCACCAATAATAGTCATAATTATTTGGCTGAAAATGCTAACTTTTGGTAGTTATAACTTCTAGTAATTTCTTGATTAAGGCATACAAATTGTCTCTCAAGCAATTACTTTTGGTCAAGTAATTACTTTTACTTGTTTATAAATACGGGGGTAACACCCGTATTTATAAAGTAGTAATTAATTATTGCTTAATAAAGTCCTACCTTAAGGTGTTACTATCTAGTGCTTAAGTGAAGGAAATGGGTCACCAATAATAGTCATAATTATTTGGCTGAAAATGCTAACTTTTGGTAGTTATAACTTCTAGTAATTTCTTGATTAAGGCATACAAATTGTCTCTTAAGCAATTACTTTTGGTCAAGTAATTACTTTTACTTGTTTATAAATACGGGGGTAACACCCGTATTTATAAAGAAGTAATTAATTATTGCTTAATAAAGTCCTACCTTAAGGTGTTACTATCTAGTGCTTAAGTGAAGGAAATGGGTCACAAATAATAGTCATAATTATTTGGCTGAAAATGATAACTTTTGGTAGTTATAACTTCTAGTAATTTCTTGATTAAGGCATACAAATTGTCTCTCAAGCAATTACTTTTAGTCAAGTAATTACTTTTACTTGTTTATAAATACGGGGGTAACACCCGTATTTATAAAGAAGTAATTAATTATTGCTTAATAAAGTCCTACCTTAAGGTGTTACTATCTAGTGCTTAAGTGAAGGAAATGGGTCACCAATAATAGTCATAATTATTTGGCTGAGAATGCTAACTTTTGCTAGTTCTAGCTTTTAGTAATTACTTGATTAAGGAATACAAACTGTCACTTAAGTAATTACTTTCACTCAAGTACCTAGTTACTTTTACTCATTTAGTAATACGGGTGTAAGCTAAGCTCTATTAGAAATAACATTTAAATATCAATCTTTGAATGATTAAAACTAGTAGTGTTCGAAAGCTTCAAAAGTTCTAAGAAAACCAAGAAACTCTGACTGAAATCAACATTAAATGATGTTTCACAGTGATCAAGTATCAAGATTGCCAAGAGTAGTAGTGGCTCTTAACGTTTGGTATCAGTAGGTATGAAACATTGTAGTGCGACCAAACAAGTATAATTGCAATTAAATTGCCTAAAATATCATAAAAAGTATCTAAGTATGATTATAAGCAAATTAACGGCTTTGTCCCAACTCTACCTGATTCCATCTCTACCCGATTTCAAATTACCTAACAAAAAATCCCAACTCTACCCGAAATGATAAAAAGTTCAGTCAAAATGAGAAACCTTTAAACGATGTATATTTTTTTTAATCATCACCATTTTAATGATCAATTAGAACAATCGACATTTAAAATGATATATATGAAAATAATATTTTTAAACAAAACACGTAACAACATCAACATCCCAGTCATAATTATATCATGATTGAAACATTTTTCATACCTAATTTTTTTATAATTTTCGTTTTAACTGTACCCATACTTTTTTCTATTAGCACAAATGAAATCGGGAAGAGGGGGGATTTTTTGTTAGGTAATTTTAAATCGGGTAGAAATGGAATCGGGTAGAGTTGGGATGAAGCCAATATAACAACAGTCGGCAATTCGAAAAAATATCATCACCTCTTCTCTTTTGTATGGGTGCAGTAAGTGGCGGCTAAAGAACAACAGTAACTGTAGAAGGAGTCCTGCAGCAGCGCCTTCCCTCCACCATTTGCCAAACAGGTATCGCAAACCCATCTGCCAAGGTTGGCAGTTATGGCAAAATCCTTCAAGCGCAGAAATAGCTTTTCGCAGAATGGTTCGATTTCAATGTAATTGTTTTGTTCTTTATTGAAAGTTTGTCTACATAAATTTCAAAACTCGCTTACTGGAATTGATACCTTTGTAAGCAATAATTTAAGATCGCTATATAAGAACTAAACCGCACATAATAAACGATGCCAATTAAACGTAATATGCTGTTTCTCAAAATTCAATAACACCATATTTTATTTTACGCTTTTCGGAATTATTTTTTTGTAGAACAAATTTTAAATAATCACGTATCGTAACCATTCGGGCGCAGTAGCCAAATACCTTAATGCTCTGCACAAAAGACAGTAGCTAGCGACTAGCGAACTGGCGACCAGCCCTGTTGAGATAAACGCGGGTCAAATGGCATTGCTGTGTAGCCTCATAGATCAAGCGAACTAAACCTATAGGAGATAGAAGAGCGTCTTACAATGTTGCCCTGTTTCTATATTATCTTCATTAATTCGCTCTCAATTTTGGTGATTTTCAAATTTTCAACAGGATTTTTTTTTAATGTTCGAATATATCCGAATTTAAATCTGGTTATGAACCTAAGAAAGAAAGAAATAAACATTAAATCAATTACTTGATTAGGGACATATTAGTTGACATAGATGAAATAAACTAACCAGACATTAGAACTAAAGAATAAAAAATCACTATTAGTTAAGGGGTTTAGGAAATATTACTTGATACACACCATATAAGTGTACTAACAGCCTATAATCATCCCACTGCAGGGTAAAGGCCTCCATCATTGACTTCAAGATACCACAGCAACAATGGGTGTAACATAATCACCATGCTTGCCAAATGGGGGTTGGTAGTCACGAACCTGAGCAATGTTCGAAATTTCGAAACTCATGTTGCCCGTAATAACCAAATGAATGTACCAGGAAATATCCCCACTATGATATGAAAGATTAATTATACCTCACTTCTTTGTTAATATGTGAAACGAAACCGTTTATACCAGCTGCCATTTACACCTGTGGTTATCAAAATTACGCTATTGTTTTGTCTCCGTGTATCATTTGTTTGATATCTCTATAACCAAGTTTATTATTAACACAACAACTCGATAAGAATCTCACCAAAAGGCTTTAAAACTAAAAACTATTAAAGCTCACGCTCACGACGCTATGTTTTACGAGTAATTTCTAATCATTAACGATGATTGGCAATGGTAGGACGGCATAAAAGATTTTTATAACTATTTCAATCTATTTTATGATGAAATGTTACTTGAATTACTTAAACTACATGCATTAGAGTAATTGTGATTGCCTTTTCTAACTAAGCACTAAACTCATATTATTGTTATTGCTTAAATAAGTTTATAATGTAACTTAATTAAAAAAGATTATAGCACATTAACTACATATATTTTAGCAATTAAAGTAAATGTCATGCTAATTAAAAATGAAAACATAAAATTATTTTTGTATTTAAAACTAGTAATGCTGTTTCAGATATAAAATTACAATTATCTTAAATTGTTTTATCTTAAGTATCTGCTTCCCCAAGGACATTAAAATATAGGTCGTAACATGGTCGACATAACCATTTAAATTATTAGAATATGTTCGGGACAGCAAACCTAAAAAAAATGTGAATTTAGAAACTGATTTACTGGCAAAAGACTTTCGATTAAATACAATTTAACATTAGAATAACAATATAACGTCGACCGGTAAGCGGAAGAGACTGCTGAAAATATTTTTTTTGTAATTCTTTTTTCAAATAATTATAACAATTTTGTGTCTTGTAGAGTAGATGATAGTAAGTAGTCAAAGTTTGAATTTATATTGAAAATTTGAAATTGCTTAGAAATTTCTATACGACACTGACTGGTTAGTATCGTGAGCGCATCCCTTTACTTTATAATCGGATGCATCAATCAAGTAGGCCCTTAATGAATCGTCCGTTTGCTTAAGGGTGAGCTTCGATATCTTACACGCGATAGCTACGATAGGGTTACACAATGGGAGGTGTTTTAGAGGTCCCTTAGAATGGATGATAAAATATCCTATTTAAATTAAACAAGCGCCATGTGTCAAATGGCGAATTGATACAAATAAACAAGTACACAGAAACTCGATCATCCGGCCCTGAGTTAAACTAACCGATATTTTATTTTATGAATAAGGTTTTTGGTTTGTATATAATAAAAAAAAATTATATGTACGTAAATAAGTTCATACTATATCGTATGTTGGAGAATATCTCTTTACATTGATTTTCGTTGATACGTATTAATCGTTTTTAACTGTCACTTAAGTAACATTACGTAGGTACTACATTTTATGCTCAAAATCCGCTTTTCTTCATTACAATCCACTATTCGGATTTTTGATTATAATCTAGTTACTACTCTTAAGAAGAAACACAGGGGCCGTTTTTCCATACATGTAGTCCCCTGTTTCCTCCCTGGATAAAGCCAGTAGAGCAATAATTTTTATTACAAAAATGTATGGCTACTATCAGCATGTTTCTGTTTTTTCATAAATAATTGATTAATAAAAAAGATACGAGTATGAGCCCTCAAAAATCGAAAAAATTCGCCAGATTTTCCGCTGTGTTTAAACATTCAGAATACAAATTTGGCTAAATTTTAGAAAACGCTCCGTTGGTCTATTGGTTTAAATACCGGGTCATGATCTCGGGGTCCCAGGTTCGATTCCCGGGTCGGGCAACAAAAAAAAGTTTCTAATTTTCGAACGTTGTTGTTCGGGTTTGTGATCACCAACCCGCATTTGGCAAGCGTTGTGATTAAGCCAGTACCCATCATTGCTGTGGTAACTTGGATTCAATGATGGAGGCCTTTTCCCTGCAGTGGGATGATTATAGGCTGTTACTTTACTTACTTACTACTACTTTAGAAAAAAAGGAAAACATACGAACACGGCCAAAGCCTTTCTTTAATTTTAATAAAAAAAGAATTTAAATCGGTTTAGTTTTGGGAAAGTAATCGGGGGACTACGAAACGTTGATTTGGTGCGTTTTTAGTAGGTATTTTCGGTCCAAGAAGCAGTTGTCTCTATCACACCTATTTTTCAATTCTCTCGCCCGTAGTGAACTCTCTCTTAATTATTGATTTGCTTCTTATTATTATTCTTGTTTCTTGAATTACGCGGATACTTTGTACTGCAATGAAAGATACATATTTACGGATTTAACTCATTATATTTATATTTTAGAATTTCATTTGTATTTTTAAAGTAACTTCAAAAGTCGATAACGCCTTAGTTTACCCGTAACCATGAATGTTTTAGTGTTCTAATTGTCGAAATAAAATAAAACATTAAAGAAAATGACTATTAAATAGATTATTTAAACTTAAGCCTTGATTTCATTCTGTGTATAAGAAAGATTGTGTACTGATCCTATAATCAAAGTGTCTCTCACGCTTGTCTGTTTTTTTATCTACTAAAATAGTTTATAGTTTTCGGCGTCTGGCGGAAATGGCCGGCAAAGGGTTAAAATATTTTTTATAGTGATACACTTTTATCACTGGACTGGTTGTTTGTCAATTCATTTGTTAAAATCTCATTAGCATATGTATCATGCTTAATTATATAGGCTGACGTGAAGCCCTTTTTTTAAAGGATCATCTTTTTGGACCGTTGGCCTTCCTCTATTAAATCGTGGTAGTTAGAATAAGAAGAGGTATGTAAGTTTATTTATGATCAAACAAGAAGATTCCATACCTTTTCACACTGGACATTACATCGCAAAACAATCATTATTATAATTACATAGGATAATATTGGCTTTTTATGATTAATTTTACGTATATCTCTCTTCTATTTTGTTATTAAAACCAGTGTCTAATGAACAAAGTTGAGTTTCTAACGATGCTATCTTAATTAAGTTAACTAAAAATTACTTGACTAAAGAAAATTAAACTAAAAGTCATAAATTAAGCCTTTTTAGTCATGATAAGTAACTGGACTCTAAAACGAATGCAACCACTTCATAATTATGAGAGAACTCGAAAATGAGAGAAGTTTTCTTTACATTTACTGATGCTTTTATCTCCTTACTTAGAACAGTTCATGAACCCCTCAAATTAAACATTATAAAGTTTTAATAGTTAACCGATGCTATCATAAGAGGTTTGTTTATTTGAGCATAATTTAGCTTCCAACTGTAACTTAGTAAAGGTACATAAACTGAATCTTAAGTATATATATATAAGAGCCACCAGATCGTCTGATGTTAGTGTGACTGTACAGGCTACTAAATGATGAATGAACTGTACCGATCTTTATCAAATGCCATGACCGTTCCTATCTGCTTCATTGTTAAAGCGCCATTGTCGTGTTATATTTATAATGGGATAGCTTCTGGCCGTGACTCCGGTTAATACAGAATCCAAAGTGGAAAGATAACTGGCAAGTTTTACACGAATATAATTATGAACGTCATTAAATTGTTTGGTTGGAAGAATTACATCGTATAGGTACACACAAAGAAGTAATAATTTATATCTTTGACGATTTTTGTAAATGAATCAAAGCAACGTTTAACCATTTCAAAGGAGTGAAAACCAAATCCTGTGCTCCCCATATAATAATTACGACCTGCCGTGGTATAACATACATGCATGTTCAATTTATTCCAAGACTTTTAATTTAGGGTCAATATCCACTGTATCAGCACTGTAGAGTATTAAGTTTATATTAAGTCTATATACCTACGTA
Source organism: Anania crocealis (assembly GCA_949315895.1). NCBI lineage: Eukaryota > Metazoa > Arthropoda > Insecta > Lepidoptera > Crambidae > Anania > Anania crocealis. Next base: position 14,798,917 of record OX438862.1, read on the forward strand.
TGTATTTCAGAATTTTAATGTAACCTAACTGTTGGAGTTATACATGCTGACAAACATTACCATCAAATAATTTGAAGACTTAATGAAACCGTAGTTGAAGGTACTAGAGTATAACCTTTATCATTACTATAGCAATAAAAACCAGTAAACATTATACCATGATGGATTCTTCAATCGATTCAAGCATACAATTACATACACATGCATTGACAAATCGTTACCAAAAACGATATTATCAGTCGCGTTGATTAAGATTTTTTCCATAACATTTCAATAAGCCAAGTGGGTTAGTAGGCATTAGTACTTTCTAATATTATTACTGGTTATAATATCAATTTGTTGGACATGATGAGTAATTACAACGAACCAGTGGTCTTGACAAATGCGTTGTGAAATATGTACCGTAGAAATTTGATTGGACCCGGTACTAGTCAAAGACGTGGATCTAGGAAGAGGAGTAAGAAATGGATACGTCGCAAAACATTATCAATTATTAAATCGTACATTTCACTAGTTAGACCCGAGTTCACCAACACTTAAACAGCCGGTAAACAAAGAGTGACGATTAATTTGACACAATTCCCATACAAAATATGTCAAATAATATTTTAAACGCTGTTTAAACGCTGTTTAAACTTAAACGTCTGTTGGTGAACTCGGGCTTTAGTAGTAGAAGTTCGCATAAGCTTTTACAAAAACATTAATATCACTATCGCATAAGATGAAAATCTAATTTAAAATTAGGTATTATATCTGTTTTGTTTTATGTGTACGGTACATAGAGCATAACAGATGTAGGGATATTAGTATAACAGAATACCGCATCCAAATTATTACCACATCATTGACGTCCCGGCATTCCGGCATCGGATGTGGGGCGTCCAAATTTAAGATCACGCGTTCCCTCGCCGAGCACAATCGCTCCACGACACACTGAGCTCACACGGCGATGATTAGGGCTTGCCTCACTCGATCTAAACAGGCTTGTATCTTAATGCATTTAAGTCAAATTAAAGGTAATTGTTTATATTTATAGTAGCTTATGTCGTGTGGTGCCGACACATTAAAAGAAGAGCACCACTCCATTCTTCTATTCCATTATTTTATTCACACTTTATTTCACAATTAAAAAAATAGTACAAAAGGTGGATTTACTGCCAAAAGCATTTTCTACCAGTTACTCATGGGGTCAAGCAGAGTTATTTAAGCAATTACAACCAGGTACTTACAATAAACTACCATAAATACTTAGATTAAAACAAAAAGAGAAAGATACGGTACTCGCGTTTCAAAGTAGGTCATTCCCATCGGTCCAATTTCTATAGGTTTTTTTTTTCGTAAATAATGGGCTTGCTCTTGACTACATACTTAACTATACGGTTAAGAAGAAGCCTAAGATGGATCGAGCTTACCCAGAGGTACTGGTTCTCCCACACACCAGCGGAATACAGAAAAACTGTTTGGCGCTGGACTCCGGCAGGAGGGTGGTAGCATCCAGGCGGCCTCTTACGCCTACCATCGCAGAGGAATCTGTTAGCCGTCATCATAGGTTAGAAAACAAAAGATGCCGTTGCCCAGGGTGGACCACTAGGAGGTAGATCCTACCACCCAGAGATGTCGTGCGAGTCGATTAAAGAAGTAGGTACCGCCATCAGAAGTAAACGGGCAGTAACGTGTTTTCTCCACCATTGGCCAAACTGCAATCGCTAACTCAACTGCCAAGTGTGGCGATAATGGCAAAATCCTATTGGAGAGGCCTGGGTTCAGCAGTAGACTGGTACGGGCTGGTGATGCTGATGATGATTAGGTAGTGGTATATGGTCAATGTATCTAACTAATAGTAGCTCTAACTAGTAGTCATCATAATCATCATTAGCCTATCGCAGTCCACTGCTGGACATAGGCCTCTTTAGTTTCACGCTACTTACGTCGATCCTCGGCTTCTCTCATCCAGCTCCTGCCAGCCATCTTGCGCAAATCATCACTCCACCTGGCTTGAGGGCGTCTTACACTACGTTTTCCGAGACGCAGTCTCCACTCAAGAACTCGTTTACCCCAGCGGTTGACAGTTCTGCGGCTAATGTGGCTAGCCCACTGCCACTTCAGCTTGCTAATCCGATGGGCTATGTTGGTAACTTTAGTTCTCTGCCTGATCACCTTAATTCTGATTTTATTCCTTAGAGAAAAGAGAGAGAACTAGTAGTCGAACGTGTAAAAGCGCCTCCTGGGGCCTATTTGCAGTAATAAAACTGATTTTACTGATTTTAGCCTTACAGTTAAGTATGACTTAAATACTACGGGGCGGGAATGGCAACGCGTCGCTGACAGGATGTCAACGTGACGTCACGTGATGCTAGCGTCGCGTCAACCTCGCCCTCCGGCTTTGTATTATTTTCCATACAAACCGTAATAGCTGATCGAAGATCGACAATTTGAATGTGGCACTTGAACTTTAGTATTGGTCTAGAGAGCTTTTATATGAGTAGTATATGAGTAGTAAAAATACTGTTACAATTGAAGTTTAAGAAACTAAAGTAATGGGATCATAATTTTGACTCGTTGGAATAATTTCCGTTTCGAAATTATATGTGTAGAGCCGATTTTGAACCGTACCTACTCAAACTTAGCAAAGTTGGCAAATAATCATCAAGTTTGGCAATTCTTTTCATACATTTATATAAAAAAACACTGATCATATTAATCATGTATTTATTATTGTCCTTCTGCATGCTATCTTTTAGTTTCTTTTAGTCAGACCCAAACCCATTTAGAAAAAACCTTTCTGAATTGACCTTACCGGAAACAGAACCCGGGACCCTTGCATACTTTGTGGTCACCGCACCACTACAACTGAGTCGTCTTTCTTAGCAGTCTCCTATATTTTACAGCAATAACGCTCATAACGTGACACCATGCGCAGAGGACAGACTGAATGTAGACTACCATTTTGTAAAATCGAAACATTAGTAGCAAATAGTAGCTAATAAATATTTAGAGACCAATCTTTATTACGGCCTTACCAAATCTCCTTTAAAATTACTACGGAAACCATTTAGTCTCAGTATGGCACTTTAAGTGCATTATTTTGGTTTGATTATAGGGCAGAGTAAGCGTGAACTACTTATAAAACAATCACTCCTATTACCAACCACGTCGATAGAAGCAATTTAAGACAATTGCCGTAAATTGGAACGGAGTATTTGGTCTAAAAACCTGAGCGATTCGGAACGCGAACTGCAGATTTTATTAGTTCCAATTTCACAGATACCTATCACAGTGTTACTTTCTTTATGTGTAATGGAATAGAAATCGGAAAGATAAATAATAGGCAACGTATGTTATTTAGTTCTTTTTCGGACTTGTAGGTAAGCAAACTGCTCTACATCAGTATTTCATAAGATTTCCTAATAGCACTATGAAATGGTAGTAATGGTAGATAGAATAAAGGGGAAGTTTTTTTAAATTCTATTTCACTAACATGGCTATAGTCTTTAAATAATATATATTACTACCATACATATGTTTTCGAACGTCATCGTTTATCAACCGAATAAAACATATGGTCTCAAATCGGTATAGGTTTTACGACTTACTTCACCAAAGGGTTGACCGATTATTTCGTTATTTATTTGTTATATGGTACTAGCTGTTACCCGTGACTTTATATTGTGGAATTTTGAAACGTTTCTCAAAAGTAAAAAGTAGCCTCTGTATTCTCGAGACAAACCGAGTTTTTCTACAAATCACAGGTATTATACTCGTTCCTCATATCTAGATCAATTTCGACGATATATTAACAGTATTCCTGCCAGTTGGATTATCACACAAACTAGCTTGTCATTTCCTGCTAGATGGGAATGTGGAAAAAACCGTGTGAAATGATACGACTGAAGCAAGACGCACCGTTAAAATGAAAATTGCATATCTTGGACCTCTGTAACGACCTTAATAACGAAGTAGAATAATTAAATGTGACTGAGGCTTATCGAACATTTTGTATCTGATTACATTTCTGTTGATATCAGTTTTTCTATGAATGACATTATGCAAAATATTTTAAGCAGATTACCGACTAAGCAACATCGAAAAGGTAGATTTTGAAACAAGCAACATCCGAAGATAATAAACAAAATCAAAACGATTTGCGTCCTAAACCATCCTGCTGCAGTAAAAAAACAAAGTAACTTACCATTAAAAAAACATTCATATTGCATTGCTAAAACAAATAACAATTTATACATAGTGTGGTCCGGAATTGACCAAATAGCTGTGACTAATTAAACTAGAACTTAAAAAAGTACTCGTACTAATGAAAGTTGTTCTTGCTTTACTTGTTTTTTATGGAGAAAATTGCTAAAATATCTTTTTGTTTTTCAATATCCTTAAAAGACCTGTGAAAATAAAAACTTTATCTTGATGGAGTTAAGCACTATTGGAATATTCAATTTGAATTAGAATGCATAGTTCTAAACTTAACGATTTAATCAATTTCTATTACGCTGATGCTTACAAATTAGTTTTTATTGATATGTGAAAATCTATATTATACACTCACATAATAATATGATACAGATCGTACATGATTCATAGACAGAACTTATTACAATCCCGTATCCCGTGATATATTGAAATAAAGAGATTTGATTATGTTTGCTAAAAACATAAACGAATTTCTTATTTTCAAACTAATAGCATGTGCGACAGTGGGAACTGGGTTGGACCGTTTGAGATAACGTGCTCCATTGTCCTGGCGTTTTAAAACTGTTAACTCTTGTCTGGCTTGTATGATCTAGTACGAGTAAAGCTCTAGAAAGTTCTTCTTATACATCACATACCAGGGCTTTCAGATGAAGGTCGAAATCCCAGAAATAACATGGATATTTATGAATATTTACATTATGAACGACAAGTAAAAAAGCAATCCTACGTGAAATTTTTAAAAGTTTTTTAATTTCATGATTTTAGGCAAAGCATTTGCATGTTTTTAATAAAATTATATGCCCAATATATGAGACTATCTATTGCTTCCGAATATAATCTTATTTGGTTTTTTAGAATAAAAAAAAACGGGTATCAGAAGCTTTGTGTTAGACATTACCAGTTAGATATTAATACTAATTAAATAGTACTTAACTTTAATATCATTATCAAGCATTTAATCATTTATTTGTGCCTGAACCATAACATCGCTGCATATTTTACAAAGAACGACACTTACAAATAAACATGCAAATTCACGACAAGGCAATGCAATCGATGCTATTAACCATTTATTTCTTATCTCTGAAAGTATGTCTCGAGATCAACATCAACAAAACACCACAAACGAAAACCGTTAAATTCATAAAACAACACACATACCATTAAGGCAAAATGCTAACTTACCAATGAGGTATTTATAAATTATCGGGAAGTAAATCGTAAGAGGCCGTCAAATATCATTATCATTCAATGATGGATAGCTAATTCTCAAACTCAATCTGATATTAGCGTATAAAGATGCGTGGGACACTCCTTACAATGCATCATTTGTGCCCAACGGGTATATCAAGAGGATCATGCTTGGGAAATGAGAGAACTTTAAAAGGTCGTAGAAATTACATTAGTTAAAATAAACGGATGTTATGATACCGTTTACATTGTGTCTTATGACAGTTTTAGAGCAACATCGTAATATAGGTTTAAGTAGCTTATCAATAAACATGTATATTTTTATATTGCAATCTTTTATCTGGATTATATGTTTTTCAATGAAATGATATTCTCTTAGCGTCAGAACCAAAATGTAACAAATGTTATATTATTATTGTTGCTCTAAGATATAACATTTTGCAATCTTTACTATCACAAAATTAATTGAAAAAGAAACTTTTCTTAAGTAACTGTAAAAATAACGATTGTAAATGTATTATATATAACAAAAACAAGTACGTACAGATCTTACAAGATATTTACTTAACAACAGTATCACCGCAAGAATAGGTTACGTACTACCTCATTGCTGCTAATACAGGAGTCAGAAAATATTCCCGCAAAATGTAGCTATCCATGCGAGTTCCAGGTAAACGCAACATGAAACAATGCAAGACAATCATAATAATTATTGCTTAACATCGCATCCATAACTCCGCCGACGCTAATGCCCAAACAAAACCTGGAACAAGCAAACAAATTTACCGAAATTGTTCACCAGACGAAGAATAAAAATTATGACCGGTTTCTGCGCCTGCGGTCTTGGCCTTACCATAGATTTTGCCAAAATATTCGCGATTTAAAACTCGAAAGCAAAACACTTCGACTTTATGCAGTAGGTACCTATTTTAACTTTAGCGTCGAAACTCGTAGCTTACACATGGATTTAGAAAATGGAATGGAAAAAAAACTCAATAAAACCCATTTCTTTAGACAAAATATATTGTATTTGTTATTCAATATTTTTAAGTTTATATATATTTTTTAAAAGTATTGTTCAATTGTAATTAAAAAAAAAACTTATAGCAATAATTAATAATTGATTACTATCAACAAGTTGACAAAAGTTTTCCAAGAAACAGCATCATTTTCTCGCAAAAACCTGTAAAGTTCTTTGGACTGCATGAAAAATGTTTTTAAATCTGATCATTTTCAAAATTGCATGAGTTTATTGAAGTGATAAACATGAGGAATCATTGAAATATCATCTAACCAATGTGCATTAGTCGAATGTCAACGTGATGGTGTATTGAAACCTGCTTCGTAGGGTCATCAAAAATTTTATGCTAAAACGTTATTCGGTGGACTGAAGGTAGTTGCGAAAGATTGTAGGCAAAAGCTGAAAGCTACAAGCTTAAGACGGCGTAAAATACATACAATATTGGGAGATGCCTATGCCTAGCAGTAGACGGCTACAGGCCGTTATTGTTGGTAATTTTTGATTTATTTAAAAGATGTTTGCTTTATACAGGTGTACTTAAAAGCTAATACATCGTCCACATATTCTTTATTGTAGGGATAGAGGAAACTATTTTTGTTCTTAGTGCAATTTTTTATTACGTCTTCGTCTAACTGACCCTCTGACATCTTTCTCGAACATAACATTTAACATTCAAAAGTCATGCATCTCTTTCATTTCTTCTGCTTTCCTTTCATATTTTGCGTTCCATTCCTCACATCCCATCCCACACAATGTATGTATTTGAGCTAAAGTACGCTAAGCGATATTGAAGTCTGTTGCTGCTAAAGCAGACTACTTTTTTCAATCAACGAAACGCGAGCTTAGTTTGTCGTCGCTGCCTTGCATTGTTGGTGCGTTCAAATCTATATTTCTTATGGCTGCAGGCTGTTAGCAGTTTTCCCGAATTCAAATGACTGGTCTAACTCATGGTAGGGGTGATACGCGAGTCGGGCCGACTGCGACGGCCTATCCGCCAATATTTATATGCCCATAAAACCCGAACACGCCGCCAACGGTCGCATCGGACAACGCTCGCCTTTCATCAAAACGTATTGTAAATAAAATCAGATTGTTCGATTTTAGATTATCGAGTTTATTAAAGCCATTCTTTGTTAACATATGCAATATTAGTTTTTATGGGATTGGTTTATATTGACGATAAAAATACCAATGCAATGGTTTACAAGTTAAATTAATAGATAATATTTGATCTAGTTGATTTGACTTGATTATCTAAAAGTCTTCTTACAAAAATTGAAACTGCTGTAAAACATGGAACAAGCAACCAATTTTGATTCGTCGTTGTATAAAGACTGTGTGAGTATTATCTTATTTGGCACTAACTCAAAATAAATAGCATGTTTCATGCTTTCCGTTAGCACTTTTTTTGTAAAAATTTAAGGCTGTCATTCCTATTTTGTTACTCTTTAGAGTAGTGAGTTAGTTTCAAATCAAAATGGTGCTAACTAAAGGTATATCGAACAAATATATCGAACTAATATAATACACCTAAATTGGTCTAAATATTCCTGGTCTTAAAAAAGTCAAAACTATTTTCGACATCATAATTTCAATTCTTTTCCAAACAGTTTGGTGTGGAGCGCACCTTCTACAGGTTCTACTCCTACCTTACAACCTCTCCGACGTAGTCCTTCATCTTTTGAGGTTTACTACAGGTATTTTGTTTTCCCTTGGTTCCTATTCCTACAGAGATTTATATCGTCAATTGCCAGTATTATTTTTAAAAGATGTGAATTTAGATAAATTATTTCCTGCTAAGTGTCTTTTGAGTATTGCAATTGAGTATGATTTTGCAAACCAATCTGTAGTGATCCCTCAATCAATTAATGACATTTTAACTAAGGCAAGGTACCATCTAGTGATAACTTAGCCAAACAAAACTCTGTGCCGTACAAATTCACATTTTCAAGCTTTCGATTAAACACACTTTAATTGATCTAATTTACTATTTACTTCTGAAAGTTACCTAAGATTAAGTTCTTTTTCAATAAGTAATAAAATGGTAAAATAAGGTGGTCATATATCCATAGATATTTTCTGATGAGAAACCCATTTATTAACTCCTCCTCTGTGCCTATGCTTTTCTCCTTTGATTCTCATAAGCAATCGGATGATCGTTGTAATGAGTTAAACGACCCTACTAAAATATAAAAACTTATATTATCTGCTCTTCGATGACAATTTATCAAAAAACCTTTTTCATTAATTACAAATATTTTTTTAAACCCTTTTGTCAGATAATACTAAAGTGCCGCTGCTATCAACACACATGACACGGAGTTTGTAAAAAAGGTTCAAAACACGGGTTGAAGTACAGACAGCCGTAGATTAACCTTGATTAGTTTCTCGTTATTAGCGGCTAATTAACATTCAATGACAAAATGATACTCATAAAAAGAAATGATTTACGAAAATATTTCAACGATACATAAATTAATACTGCCAGTTTTTAATCGGTCAAACTTGTAACTTGTTTTCATTCTTCCAGTATCTAGTAATTCTGTACCAGATCTCGGCGTCCTGAATTCGTTCCCTGGATCAAACAACAAGAGTTTAAGATTTTCAAACATTGCTCGCGTTTATGATCACCAACCTCCATTTAGCAAGCGTGGTTGGTAATCATGCCTATACTCATCATTGCTGTGATAACTTGAATTCAATGATGGCGACCTTTGCCCTGTGCAGTGGGTTGATAATATGCCGTTACTTTACGTTACTTTTATATTTCTTTTGGATGTTGAAGGTACATATCCAAAAGTATTGACGAAATTATGTAGCTAACAGTGTCAAGCCTTGGATAAATGCGTCAACACAATGTCTTGGCAGCACGACAGTTACAACAGTTGCCCGGAAAGCGAAAGATTGTGGGTTAGAGAGTCACCTAAGACAGTCGAAAGTTTTATATAAATAATTGTATCAATTAAATAACTTTTTCAACTAGACAGCTTTTTCTAATTGTTTCTACGTCGTAAAGCAACTAACTCTATTGACCTATACTAATTGTATCTGCAACTGTTGCTACATCACTAGTGTCGATCGCTCTTAATTAGATAGCCGCCATTGCCCGGAGCCGGGTAAATATTTTAATTTTAATGCACGCAGCCACCCACGTTTTGTATATTTTGCGATAGGCCCCTACAACGTGTTATTAAGCAATATTTTTTATTGCCGGTAAGTGGTACTATCTACAATGTAAACTTTTATTGTGTCAGATTTTAGGCGCAGTTTACACATTATAATTTATTTAACTATGTATACATGTGTCTTGTGTTGCTGGCACGTTAAAGAAATAGAACCACTCCTACACTTTCTATGGATGTTGTAATACCTGATTAAAAGACAACGGCCAGAAGATATGTAAGATACTTTTAAATGCAAAATTCCAAGCGTAAAAATCCACTGGAAACAGCCAGTTTTAAATATCAAGAAAACAAGCTATAAACCCCAAAACAACAAATTCTAAACGACCGTTAATTTAAAATTAGAACTACTAACCGTTGACTATAGATGATCGATACAAAGCTACTCGTAGTGTGCATGCGACGTCTACTTCCGATAGCTATGCTATTGTATTCTATGTTGCCGTTGGAGGACAGTCAGTATCGTATGAAGCAAAACATTGTAGTACTATGTCAAAGTAAAAAGCTTGTTTGTTTGCTAGAGATTTCTCAGGGGAGTGAATGAATTGTTGCTTTGATATGGTACGAAAGTGTTCAGCGACTTCCGATGCTAACCGCACCGCCCGTTATAAAACCACATCCCTGTTCCTGACCACATCAGTGGAATCGCTCATGCCATGTGTTCGCTTATAGGCAAAGTGTATAACGTTGATGCATATATATGTATTAGAAATGGGAGTACAGCCACACTGAAAACCAATAATAACTTACTAGATTCCCAGGTTATGTGCATTTGCTTTTTACAAAAAACATACAAAAAAGTTCTTATTTTTTAAGAAGACTTAGGTAGTTAAAACATTTTTGATACTATGTAGCATTATTCTGTACAGTCAGCTGTAAAAGTATGTAAACACTTTTTCGTTTTACCAACTTTCTGTATTATTAAGTCAACATTAGTCAGAAGTGTATACTACTTTTGCAGATAAAGTAACTGTACTTGCATTTCACCTTGTTCAGATGGGTTTATCCTTGAAGCAACATAATTAAAAGATGTTTATTATATAGAAACCTGATTATAGTTGAATAGATTAATCATAGGTGCTCTATATCCATCTCATCATCATCATCATCATAATCATCAATCTATATCAGCCTATTGCTGGATACAGGCCCCTGCAAAAGGATAATTTGCCATAATCTCCTAGCTAGGCAGACAGGTTGGCGATCGCAGATAAGCCAATAGTGGAAAGAAGACGTCTTCTTCTGGTAGTAGGTACTCCGTTAGAGCTCTTTTATTATCACGCGGGTCCACATTGCGGGTGGCACGCATTTCACCTACATCGCAGGCTAGTTCGTTTCGTACATTGCTAGCTTCATTTGATTGATCACTCGTGCCCAGTATCATCTATCAAATAAAGCTAGCAATGTACTCGAAATGCACACCATAGGCATGTGTACCCGCGTAACAATAAAAGAGCCCTTAGTCGACTCGTACGACAACCATAGGAAGAGACGGGGTGGTGATATTCTTGAAATCAAGCGGCACTACACGACATTTTTTTTTGTTAATTCAGCCAAATAAGTTGTCATACGTATTTGTCTTATTTTCCATATTGATTAGAAAACTTTAGATTAAAGCCTGTTGCTTATTTTGTGAAAACATCTTCCCTTGTAAGAAAAAATATAGGGTTTCTAACAATTTGACATCTGTATTAGTGTGCAACACGCCTTACACAGCGCAATAAAGTTTACACCTCAGAGCGGTGAAGTGAATGATTGGCGATCCTTTCAAGGCCACAAATGATTTGCGGAATTCAATTATCTTGATAGCTTCTTTCTAATGCTTTTAGCCCATAAAAGGTAATAAAATTTCTTACTATTAACTTTTTTTAAAATTATTATATACAAACTTTAAAATTATTTTTCTAAGATTATTTATAGGTTATTATTATGACTTGGCATCTAGTCTACGATATAGCAATGCAATCCATTTAATTTAGCTACGCAATCCATTTATTGTAAGTTAAAATTGATAAAAGTCAACCACGTTAATTTTAATTAAAATGTTCTCAGTATCTGTTTTCAAATGTATAAATATTTTCTGTATACCTAATACAAGTAACAACTTTGGCTCTCTTTGAAAAGTTGTAATTCACTTATGAAAGTACATACTTAACTTACTGACACATTAATCTCTATTCATATTTTTCTGTTTTAATGGCAAAAAACGTGCTTTTTCTGCAGTGGGTATACTCCACTGTTCTTGTTCATGTTCGGCAAGTATCACATGTATAATTATGTAAACAAACTCCATTCGTCAAGTGAATTCAATATCACCCCTGTCCACCTGCATCTATCTAACAAAAATTACAATGTAATTGATAAAGACCACCTTCCACATGGATTGACAACATAATTAAAATATAAATTACTAGGATTATCTTTCGAAAGAGTACTTGATTCTTCGTCTAACCGGCTGTCGCTCGGCCGGTCTGTCAGGCCCGCGTAAAATAAAACGCACACGACAGATTACCGCTTGTCGGCTACCGATGTCGTTCAGCGATAACGTCGCGACAACATGAAGAGTTAATTCGATAGGTACTGCGCTTTATCATCACGAAATAAATACGGAACGACGGCCTAGTGACAAGTGACAGTCGATGTAGGTATTTCGAATAGTATTCGACCGAATCTAGTTGAGAAATCGACAAATTAATATCATTTCAAACTTCGAATGTTGCCTTCAAATTTTGTTGTGATCAGAAAACTGATCCCACATATGTAAACTCTTCTTTTGGGAAATTAGAAATAAAGTAGGTGTACTTTACTATCCGTGAAATATAATAGTTTTCAAAGTTGACCCGTCAGGAGATAAATCCCGGGGTCTACCTTGAAAACTGGTGTGTACGATACTTAACCACGTAGGTCATGTCGTAAATCATTTCAAGGCTTAATCATTTTATATGATAGTAACCACATTTGATTTGAGGTCAAACAGTAATTACATTGAGCTAAGCTAGAATCACTAAATTCCTGAATGTTGTAGAACTTCAATCAGTCATAAAAACTTTCAATCAAACCTGCATTGATTGTAATTTTAACTGCGCAATGAAGATTTAGGTACTGTAGCGTTCGAGAATCTTTTCACATTATTGTCAATCGAGAACGGTATAGGCATCGACTCTAAATTGTCTTAAGACAAATATTCTGTCATTTTGAAAGCCATTCGCTGGTGGGGGGTTAAAAAAATAATTGCGTTCTCCAACACCAGCCATATTTTATCCCGATGTGTAGTGTGAGATTGCTTCTTATCATTGAGAATTTATTGTGCCTTATATCACTTAAGCTCGCATTAATTTCTCGCACGAACTCATGTTGTATGAAACGGCATATGTGTTATATTTGATCTTCGCTAATTAGGTTCTCACGACAATAGTATTATGTATATATTGGGATTTTTCTGCATTAACGAATGCTGTAATTGGCCAAAAATATACTGTATGGACAATTGAAATTCATACAGATAAGATTTAGTTGAGAGTATATATCGTAACTACTTTGATTGCATGTAATTTACTTTGATTAATTGCGAGGTCTTCTGGTTCTGAGTATAATGTTAACACGTTTTCGGAAGTATTCAGTTTAGATATACAATTGAATTTTTATTGTTATCACTATTGTTATTAATCATTATTCAGTTTTGCATTTTCATAATTCAGACCCATAAATTAGAATAAATATAGAAAAGTCTACAATGGACAACAGATTCTTCTCTCTTATCAATTTAATTTAATAATCCATCCTTCTGGCCCCTTTCTCAAACTCAAGTCAATTTAGAAAAGATATTCTCCTTAGTTTACTCTGCGTGAAATCGAACTCGGGACCCGTAGCGTAATAGGCTGTAATAAACAATAGACTGTAAAGGGAATGAAGTCTGGTCTAGGTAAATTCCTGGCACCCAGACTGTCAGTTCTATTGTCTGACGGAGGTCAAAGGCACATTATTAGAATACACAGCGCAATCTAAATTAACAGCTTGCAATATATCACAGAAAGCATTTGTTTGTTCACCTGCATGAAGAATAATTTAATATTGTTTTACCTATAACTGTCTACGAAAGAGTGTTTAAGATGCAGAACTGATATTCGGAACTCTTAGCAAAATGGCTTTTAAATATCCATTACACCTCCCATCAACAATCTTTAAGCAGTCACTACCTCAATTCATAACGTAACCTTAATAACCGTCATCTAAAATACTTGAGAGTATCTTACCAAAGAAAATTATGATTAATACCACTATTTAGTTAACGGTAAAGCACGTACTAAAGTTAAAACTTTAATGGTAAGGTATAGAGCATAAAGTGAGGAAAATCATTATGAAGCTAATGTTTTAATGGACTCAGAGAATGATACTGATAAAAGGAGTCAAGACGTAGGTGATAAAAAATGTATTACTGCTGATCATGCGAACAAAAGGAGTTGTAAAAAATGTTGAAATAAAATAAGCAGTCAGCTGTATTGAACGATGTACTTATTTTTAATCTTAGCAAAGGCATTGAAATGAAACTAGAACTCGGTCTGAACGAAACAAAGTAACCACTGGTGGTTGATTGAATTTCTGCGAATAAACTATTGATAGCAATCATTAAGATGAATAATTTTAATAGTCTAACAACAGAACTTTTGATAACATTTACTGAAAACGCTACTCTTTCTACGACTCTATAAAATGTTTATACTTATTTATTAATTAATCGTAACCACAGAACATGGAAATGATTGTGACAGTGTGTTTGCTTTTAAGAACGTACAGTTAATAGTCAGTTTTCTATTCGTTTAATCTATTCGGTCGATGCAATGCAAACTATTTTTAAAAATTTAACGCCTATATTTTATAAATAACTGACTTACACATACATGTCATGTAAGTAAGTTGTTTATTTAATAGTCTGTTAATTTTTAATAGTTTGACATAATAATTTCAACGGAGACTATTTTCTTGTTCCGTAGGTTTTAGAGCATGTTTTTAGCAGTCGGGTTTTAGTTTTTAAACTTTCTTTTTATTTAACTTATTTTGGGAGTTATGTGGTGAGTTCGTGTTAGGTATAGAAACTTCCAACAACACCTGATTTGTCCAATTATGAAAGCTAGTTTAGAAGTTATTAGGAAACAGATGAACATCCATACCCACATACATATATAAAAATAAAAAAAAATTTAAGCCATGCCTCACTGGGCCACACAGAGCCATCTAGTCCCAAATTAAGGTACTATTAAGTTTCCTGTTGTATGGGGTACTAGACAACCGATAATCTTTCTTATATACTTTTTTTTGTAAATACATTCTTATAATACATAGAAAACACCCAGACCAGTACAAACAGACATGTTCATGCACACAAATATTTGTACTGTGCGGGGATCGAACACGCGACCCAAGGCTCAGAAGCAGCGTTTACTACCGCTGATCCAAATGGACACAGGTCAAAATCATGACCCTCTTTTTTGCTTCTTCGTAGTCGGGTAAAAAGTCTACATGGTGGAATGCTACGACAATATATTGGGATACTTTGGAAAAAAACCGCCATAACTAGTGGGATATCAAATGAAAGAAGACATCAATATGCTTGAAAAATTCGCACCGTGTCGCAGGGTCTCGGTGGCCTAATGGTATGGCGCCCGCCCGGCATGCGAGGAGATGCGGGTTCGAGTCCCGCCTGAGACAAAATTTTTCAAGTTTATATACTTATATACTTGTTACTTGTTAATTATCCAGGCTCAAACTGCTACATCCTACGTGCAAATTACAAACTAACATTTGATGTAGGCGTGCATCGTGCTGTGTGATATTCGCTTTGACATCGTGATTCAAGACTAGAAAATCTAAACTTCGCATTAGATCTTCACTGTGTAAGTTAGCGCATAATTTTATTTAATCTAGGAAACCATAAAGTTGGCTACAGACGAACTCTGATTCATCGATTGCTCTGAAGATTTACTTCAATAGTCGAGCAATCAATAAGAAGGAAATTAAGAGTTAAAAAAAGAATAGTACTCGTATTTACCACCTTTTTTCAGAAGTCCACAAATGCACATCAAATAAATATATATTAAATCAAATATATTTTATTTTGCTCAAAATGTGGTACATACAGATCTTAACTTTTAACAGTGTTTCACACATTTTACCAGAATCTGGCAAGCAAAAATTTTTTTTATATACAATTATTACTAATTTTAACATCATATTTGTTTGAAAAAATTAAAATATTCCTTCACTGAGTAGAAACAGTTATGTACCAACCAGGTTTTTAGTTTCTTTATAAACATTTCCAATGATAAGAGACTTCATATCATCGCTTAGTCTGTTATATATTTTGACTGCCATTTGGTAGCTATTTTGACCATATATCCGAGTCGTTACTGTATTTAGTATCAGCTTGTTAGGGTACCTTGTATTACGTCCATGTGTTTCCATGCGTGTTTTAAATAACTTTGGGTGACTTTTGACAAATCTGCTGCCGTAATTGGCTGAAAGACTTGGACATTGATGCATCCCATTACATGCCCGATGATCCACGCAGGATATATGCCATATGAAATGATGATGATGTGATGACCACCTGTTCTATGTCTCATGGATGGATGGATGGATGGATGCATTGTTAGAATAATACGGGCAGCAGTGCCTTCCCTTACGAATGGGCAAACTGCGATCGCCAATCCATCTGCCAAGCGTGGCGATTATGATTGTATCCTTTCTTTAGGAATATTCTGATGGCGATAAGAGCTATTGTTATTAAGTATTCTTACAAGATATTCTTACATACAAAAGTTATTTTAATTTTTTTGCAATTATTTTCCGATAAACGAAATTTAACTGTAGAAATTTCAAAACTTCTCTAATAAAGTGACTGAATTTTACATCAGTTTTTTCAATTAGGGCCTGTTGATATTCTATAGAATGTTGTATAAAAAATATCAAAATTAAAGTTGAATAAATTAAGCACGTAAGTATGACACATAAAAACTACGTATAACAATAGCAGACATCACATTAAAAAAATGTGGACAACATCACATTATTGCTCTGATCCCAATTAAAACACTCGTATTTCGGAAACCAGAAACAACGAAGGTACCACTGAAACACCCAGACCTGAGAAAATGTAGAAAAACACTTTTTTTCAACAATTGACCAGTTCGGGAACCTAACCCGGGCTCTCGGAGCTGGCGACACCTTGAAAACCAATGTGTACGCCACACCGCCACAGATTTCTAAGAGCTCTTAGTTTTTATCTATGCCTAATATTAAATCAATTTACTGGTAAGTAGTTTATTTTTCAATCTGAAATGTCATACATCTCGTGCAAGGCTTGCCTAAGATGGCAAGGCCTGTTATTAGGTTGAATGAATGCTACAGTAATCTATTTGCTTCACCACAGACTTGTTGCAACCGTTTGAATCCCAGTTCTACATGTTAGCATATGCAATTTGCAGCTACTACAAGTTTGGATTAACTGGAAACTCGTATTTAGCGGTATGCTCTAATTATTTACTAAAAAGCCATTCAACTTAAAAATACGTCTTGTACTACAACAAGTGGTTACATAACATATATGAATTGGTTTTTATTAAGGCTTCGCAATTTCAGTATCGTGTTTATTGCTCTGACTTTACGAAATCGGCTCTTGGTTTTTATTTAAAAACTTTTTTTCCTATTATTTTAGTATTTCAAAGATGCGAGTCAAATTACGAACCTTCTTTTTTTGAAGCTTAAAAATATATTCACAGGTGTCTTCAAACTTTATCTTCAATCAACAAACCATGAAAACGTCATTAAAAATAAAAATAAGTGTTTTTAAAGACACTGTAATCGAATAGAAACCACTACTGGCCCTATTCTGTTGAACAAAATAATATTAAGATTACCCTATAAGCAACGTATCATTTTTATAAGCAACGTATCAGCAGCTTTTCACATAAGCTTACTTCCTCGAATGAGGCAGACAAGTTGTATTTGCTCAAGCGCAGCTTCCGTGCCTGCCTAGTAATTAATTCAAACGGTGTCTGTCGCCAACGCTCAGTGTAGGTGATGCACTGGTACATTGAAATTATCTGGAGAAGCCACTTACTTTACTACCGAAACTATTAAAGGCATAAAAGCTAAAACTTTAAGCATTTAAACTTGAAAAATGATGACACAGGCAGGTCTCATATTTCAAGTTAAAATGCTGATATTATTATGCAATTAAGTTCCTAAAATATCATAATAAAGTATTTAGGCATGATATTAATTGAAGGAATTTAAAATTACCCTGTAGGTATGTGAATAATCATTCCACTACAGGCCACTATTATTGTATTCCAGAGAGCACAGCACCATCAGTACATAACAGGCATATAATCACCAGGCTTGACGAATGTCGCTTGGTGATCACATACCCGAGCAACACTCGGAAAATCGAAATATTTTACCCAAACCGGGGATCAAACCCAGGACCCCGACGTCTTGGTCCGGTTCTTAAACCACAAGGCGTGTAGGTAGGTATATTACCAATAAAACAATTAAAACCTCAGTCCTATGAAAGAAATAACCCTGCAGTATCAGAGCTAAATAATTATTGAAATCATTGTCCATGGTGACTCATCAGATATATTCATATTTTTTATTCACTACATATAAATTAATGAAATGTTGTTATAATAAAAAAAGATTATTATAACAACATTTCATTAATTTCTTCATGTATATAATATATATGTATACTTATATATATATTGAGAATGTGACCACTGCACCTTGTTGCATTAGATCTGGCTCCGCTAAGTATATTATCCCTTTAATTATGATGTGACCAACTATGTTGAGTTTACAGTAGTGTCTATCCATTTATAAGTTTCCTAAAACATTTTTGTACTGTCAACTTGTTTGTGGTCCATGTTTATAATAAAATAAAAATAAAACAAAAATACACATAGCCAGACAGTAATCATAAGTACGAGTACCTACCTACTAATTTATGAAACATGTTGTATATGTTCAGTTTTTATATGCATGCTACTTCTTAGTAGCAAAATAAACCCGATCAATGTCAACTTCCTATCAGCTTACAATATAAGCCTTATCTACCAAAAAATAAAATTAGAACGTCCGTCTATAAATCCTTACTAATATTAACATAGTAACTCAGTCTGTCCGTCTGTCTTTTTATTTGTTTGTGTATCTGTCTATTTATCTGTCTGTCTGGTAATAATTTACATCTAAACTGAGTCGATTTTTATGAAATTTGGTACACAGATAGATTAGACCTGTACCTAATCTAAAGAACATAGACAATTTGTATCCCACTGCTGGGCACAGGTTTTCAACCGCGCGATATAATGTGTAGTTCACGCGGACAGAGCCGCGGGCAAAAAGCTAGTTTAAAATAAATGCCCATTCCGTAGCGAAGCAAATGGTTAAAAAAATATAATAATGATAAAATATCTTGGAAGGTTCAAAGCGTACACCAATTTCTGCGATATTCCCTACAATTATCTCCCGTGGAAAAAGCCGCTGGAAAAAGAAACTAAGTAGGTACTTCATTTAATAATAATTTGCTAATTTCGCTAATGTCACATGTTACTCATATCTTTTTTATCTATCACCGATAGCAAAACCACTTTTCGCACAGTTTAATGAAATGCAAACTAAAGAGGCCATGTATGATAAACTAAATGCCGCCACCATATTTCTATGTGACATCGGCTTAGTGATAAAATTACATGGAAATATCAAACCCTAAATTCAAATCAAAGCAGAGCGCTAAACGGTCTGGAAAGTTAGAATGTAAAATCAAATTTAGATCGAAGTAGTCACGTCCTGGCAAAGGATGTGGACAACATCAAATACATTGTTTTGACTACACAGTAAGTAACTATTTGAAGCACTTGTTCCGTGGAAATCCGTAGCAACGACACCATACACTATGACCCGAGAAATATTTTCCTACATTGTCCCGTCTAGGGATTGCACGCAGAACCTCGGAGCTGGCAATACCTACCTTGAAACCTGTAGTGTACGACTCGCGACCACGGAGATTTTTATACACTAATACCTAATAGTCATGTCGCATAACAAGAAAGCAGTTTCGGCGCTCGCACCGCACCTCTTTTCCTCATCTCACCATTGTACCTAGGTAATGGTCAATTGTGTTACTAAACGACATAGAATATAATTTCTTTCTACATTAATCTGGAAAGGAATTGAAACCGAAAACTAGGAACAATCTCATGAAAACAAGTGGAACCGGTTAAAGGATATAGGTTGTATGTTTTGAAAGTATGCACAAACTTGTGTAATAAATCAAAGCTTTCTCATATGTTTGCCTATGGGGCAAATAAATGGATAGGTAGTCTATTCAAAATTCGTTTCCTTATTTTATATTTGCCGTCGCTACCTTGACGTATCCGACGCGGCTGCTTCGGCATTAATATGATAATTAATATGCCCTGGGCAAATTACTCAATATGAATGTATTATTTTCAATTAAGTTGTTTTCTTTGTTTGCTATCACATTCCGGCTTTTTGTGTGGTCTAGCCTAGTGGGTTTTAATTTTAAAAAATGCAATAAAAAACGTTGGCGAACTAATTAAACATGTTAAAAGTCTGGGTATGAAAAAATATGCATTAATAATTACGATGATAAAAACTATACAACCTGGTTGGATTGCTTATTTATGCACACATGTTTGCCAAGTTTTTGCTCTCCCGGGGTTGATACGTGCTGGGTTAAATTAAATCTGCATATCCATTATAGCATAGCAGCTAATAGTGTCTTTGAAAGTAATTTACTACATCGACAATTTTATAAGGCTGTCTCACTCTTTTGTGAGGACAGACCCGCAAAAGGTAAGTTATCGTGTGAACGCGCCGTAGACAGTTTTCTTCCTTTTTGGATATTTTTTGTTTAGGGTCCAATAGTAAGATGAAACAATGACCCTTTTAAGTGACATCTATAAAAGGTTAATAGCATTTCAAAAGTTAAAATATAATGAAATTTTAAAGCTACGGAGTTTAATTAAACTTATTTGGTTATGCACATGAAAACAATATATCAAAGTCCTTTAATGACTATTAAATTAAAACTTTTTACTTTCGCTTCGATATTTTAATCGAATTTACAAAGATAAATAGTTTTTTTACTATGGGCTTGAACCTGGCAGCAATTAGTAGTTTTTATCGACAAAACACTATATATAGAATTGACATTACCAGCTTTTATTAATCTCTATCTTAATGACAATAACCCGAATTAATTTCTACACTCGCTAAAACTTTTTGCCTTGCATCATGACGGAACCCATTGTTACTCAATATTCGGAGTTGCCTCTCGTTTTTTTGAAAGCGTAACCCGGTAGATGTCGAACGGTCGTTTCCCGCGGGATTCCGTCTCGTACGAACCACCCGACCGTCCCCTACTTTTAATTGATCTCAATGCTCGCGACTAATCGAATCGTCTCGGAAATGAGTTTTTATGGAGTTGAGTCATCTCTAGTCAATGAACGTAGTTTTTTTTTCAGTTAAGTTATCGACTAGTTCACGAAAGTGTCGTGTTCTAGTCGATAATATTGATCGATACGTTACATTATTTGTGGTACATTGGGTAAATCTCGAAGAGTATAATCTTCGTATCGCCTCAGAATAAATATATTTTGTAAATTTGAATGCTACCAATGCTAAAATTGGTCTCTATTATGACGAATTTCTCATTAAGTCATCATAATAAGTGAGTGGCTGTTCATCCTTAAAAATTCCGTCAAACGTGTGATCAAAGATGGCGTGGCAAAAAAAAACATAGTTTTTCCTTGTAACTTTCCAAATTTGTAATGTTCTGCTTTTTGGGGTGGAGATGAATATAAAAAAGCATAGATTATCAAAATCTTCAGCCGTTGTTTAGTTATAAATACTGTAACTAACTCAATTTTGTTTTGTTTTATAGGTGCTCAATAAACTTATGTAAATTATATCCTATAAGTACTTTATATGAGCTAAACAAGTTAGAAACTCCGATCTACTTAGTCGCCGTGCGAACAAACCTGTAGCAATAATGTCTGTATCACCGTTCTACAAGTGATTGTAAATTGAGTTTGAATTAAAATAATGCTCATTACAATCACACTTTATTGAGCCGTTCACCAGATAAATTGACAGAAGGTCGTAACTCGGCGCGGGCGCACGAGATTCATCGAATAATTGTACTGCCAATAGCATCGAGTGTTTTATTTTTTCCGGAGCGGTCCGAGTATCGAACGGTATTTTAATGTGACAGGTGAACACATAACCGCACTTAATTTTGTCCTAATGCGTGCACTTGGGCATAAGAATGCCAACCTTTGTGTGTGTACACATTGTGAGCGGGAGCGGAAGCGGAATAACGTCAGATTTTTACGAGCCCCCAAACTACTAAGAATAGTTAAAGAAGAACTTCTATACTCGGAGAGTTACTTGACAGGTTAATATTTAACCCGTTTTTGTCTCATACATATCATTTAAAAGATAAATAATATACTAGTAGAGCCCGGTATGCATCGAGATGCGGGTTTTAGCCCCACCGTAAACATAATTTTTCAAATTTAAATACTGAAAAAAACATACTAGTTATAAGCCCTCTCAAATATCGTTCGATATTGTAAGAGGTGTTTTTAGTTAAGCCTGTAATTATATACTTTTTTGTATTTTTATGTTTTATAAGTTAAATTTTAGGGTGTCTTGATATAGTTTATTGGCATTAAACTTCAGTGTGTTCTCATTTAGTTTAATGGCAAAAAAATAAGACATCATTATTGTATACTAATTGGCAACCTAATGTTATGTAAGTTCTTACATTTTTAACAAACCATTTTGGCTACAGAAACCGTGTGCCAGGTGCTATAGGTGTATTTCATTTTTGCATCCCATTGTTTGTGGCGCTACTGTGCCCGCTACCGCTTGTATCCCGCCCGCAACCGCTTTAGTTTGCTCTGTTTTCCAGAGTATCTGTGAAGGGAATCGGCGATGAGTCCAGATAAGGCGAGTGTTTCTTTAAATATGCAAAGCGCAAACTTTGTTGGCCTTCCGACAGGATGCAGAATAATTTTACACGCTCTTAATGGTTCGCGTGTCGTTTAAATTTAAGCGTTTTGGTCTTTCATTGGCACTGGAAATTGAATTTAAGATACAACGAAAACAAAGAGTTAATTTAAGGTTGATAAACGCAATTAAGGTAGGCAGGGTATTTGCTGAATGAAATGATGTCAATTTAGGTAATATAACATAACAATCTAAATATATAAAAATGAAAACTGATTTAATGACTGACTGACTGACTGACTGACTGGCTGACAGACATATCAACGCACAGCCCAAACTACTGGGATTTAAAATCTGAAAATTTTCACCGTGCTTCCTTTTATAGTGTAGGTGAGCACTAAGAAAGGAATTTTGGAAATTCCGCCTCTAAGGGGGTAAAAAGGGCCCCATAAGTTTGTATGAAACTCCGTCAGTTTTGAAGCTAAGTCGATGAAAATTGGTATCCAGCTACCTGATTAAAAATTAAGAATGACGTCTTTCAGGATTTTTGAAAATTTAATCTTTGAGGGGATAAAAAATGGGGGCAAAGTTTGTTCGGTTCCGCGTCATATCCATACTCTTTACATATTTGTACTCTCTGACTTTACTTAGTTTGTTATGACATTCAATGTGTCAATTAGAAAATAAATAGGTAATTTCTTACAAACAGAATGGTATTATTTTAGAATTTAATAATTGGCGCCGAAATGGATGAATTAACTGAATTAAAACGTGTAGAACTTTAATTAAAGGCTGCATTACAAAATTCGGCAGCCAGATACAAAACTTACGAGAAATTTATGATTATGAATTAAAATTAGTGATTGATCAGCTGGTGAAGTGACAAATGAACAAATTTACCAAGAATAATTTGGAAGAGATACGACTACAAATAATATAACTGATGACCCACAGTTGGAAACTGAGATTGAAGAAAAAAATAACCTTCAGGGTATTACAACACAGCTTAAACTAAAACTGCAGAGTTTGAATTCGATAGCACGAAACAATTCCATGTATGCAGAAGGTACTGAGGAGCAAAGGTCGGTCACAAACAAATCTTAGGACATCTAAATTGAACTCAGTACCATTAGACAAGGACGAAACATTCAAAAATATAATTAAACGGTTGAATACATACTTAAAACTGAACAGATGTGATGATATCGATACAAGGAAATACACGTCAATCATACATCTTTGAGCCCAGAATTACATCAGAAAACGTATTATATTATATTTTTGTGCTCCATCCTTGTGAGTTAGAATTTGAAGAGTTGGATAAAATTCAGTTAGTAAATTATCAACAACTCAAAATTGGACAGATTACTAGAAGATTTAACAATGGTGTTTGACGGAACTCTTGTTTGAATATCAAACTACAAAGCTCAATAAGTGCTTCAAGAAAATGTAACCCCAATTTTCATCTAGCCGCGACGTATTCCATATGCCCTGAAGGACAAAGTTGACGAAGAAATAAGGAGGCTATGTAACGAAAAGACAAAACTTGAAAATTCCTATTGGATGTCTTATCTATATGTATATTGGTACATATTCAGGAAATAAATATCGGTACTAACCATAAGAATGGTATTATTTAGAACTTAATCATTTTTAGGGTTCCGTACACAAAGGTTAAAAACGGAACCCTATTACTAAGACTTCGCTGTCTGTCCGTCTGTCCGTCTGCCTGTCACCAGGCTGTATCTCAAGAGCCGCGATAGCTAGACAGTTGAAACCTTCACAAATTATGTATTTTTGCTACCGCAATAACAACAAATACTAAAAACAAAATAAAACAAATATTGAAGGGACAAAAAAAATCGCGTTTGTTGTATGGGAATACAAAAAACGCGATTTTTTTGTCCTTTTTTGTTCGATATTAATAATAGCAACGGGTAGGCACTTGAAATATTCACAAAACACTCAGTTATATTTCTAACTTTAATAATCAATAATTAAATTAATATAATATAGAGGTCCCCATACAAAAAAATCAATTGTTTGCTTATTTTTGCTTGATATCTATAAATGGTAACAGGTAGGCACTACATTAACTAAATTAATGTAGGTACCTAATGTTGTTTTCGTAGTCAATGGTACGGAACCCTTCGTGCGCGAGTCCGACTACGAGTATCACTTGGCCGATTTTTGTTTATACGGTAGACAAATGTTGGGAAATCGAAAAAAGTGTATAGAATTACACTGTTGTACCTTATGACATTATTAATTATATTAAGCAGTACAAAAATAATTCCTAAACTGGGCATAGACCCGTATCTCAGGCAGGAAAAGGTAACAGGTGTGTTGCAACAACACTAAGCAGCTGACTGGTGGATTATATCAATATAGACTGGTAGACCATTTGACAAGCTTCCATTTAGAAGATAATTTGATAAACTTCCATTTAGTAACGATTTATTTTTTCTAGGACGCACCGCTTTTGGGGGCCTGGCAAAGTTTGTTTAGTGAAACTGCCTTTCTAACGCATCCAAATTATCTTTTTATTTAATATCCTCCATATTTAAAAAAATACACTTTTAAAACATGAAAATAAAACGTTGAAAAAGAAATCACCTCACTTCATAATTCCGTATTGTTTAACTTAGGAATAGCTACCACCACGCACCCACTAATGACCAAGCAGCAGTAATTAATGATGTTTTGCTGACATCATTCGAAGCTGAAGAAATATAAGAATTTATAGACACAGTGGTCAGTACAGTCGAATCAGTTCTCTATCCTGTCAAGTTTCTGAACACTTTTTATCCTACTGATCATCCTCTACCATTCATGCCTCGAACCCACATCCAACATGAAAGTTTTGTGAAACTACGTCAGCTTTTTGGTATAAATTTTGTTATGTTGTTTATAAGGATTTTTTTATAATTAAATATTTGAGGGGGTGAAAAACGGTTGAAAATTTTGTGGTTAATTATTTGTGTTTAACATCATATTGAGGTACTTGAAACTTCGTTTATCGATCATGAAGGGAGAATGACATAGGACTGGCTTTTTCAGAGCTCTACACCGATGTTGGTACTACACCGGTCTTCTATCCAAACGTAGTATGCAAGCAAATTGTCTTTGTAAAATCGCCTTTTTAACGCTTATGGATCGAGAAAAATGGTAACCTACTTGGTTGGAAATTAAGAATGTGGTTTTTACACAGGGCCACTTCTTCCAGGGCTCTACGCCAGCGTTGATCATATTCGAATAAAGCCTTGCAAGCTGCTTTGAATGGTTTGTTGTACTACAGCGTTAACAGTTTTGAAAGTTTCAAATGATATTGTACTTCAGATTTCATGTAAATGCAAACAGATGTGGTGCGAGCTCGCTTGGACCACGGTTCGCTAGGAGAACTAACACCGGGTCCCTAAATAGTTTAAATCGGCCCCTTTCATCCAACTATTGTATCAACGGGCCCCGGTAAGTCGGCAACGACGTATCGGCTCCCACTAAGTGCCCACCACCACCTCGCCCGAGATGGACACCTTCGGCACCGTAGGCAAAGGAAGTGGAGGAAAAGAGTGGAGGAGAGGGAGGTGAGTCGTGACGAAAACTTTGTAACAGATCAAAACCCACACGTGCGAAGCCGCGGGCATCAGCTAGTTATTGATAAAAGTCAACCTCCTCCGTCAGGCATCGAAAACTCCATCTGAGACAGGTTTCTAAGATACGAGTATAACAAGCTTATACAGGGTGTTAGGTAAGTAAATGATATTACAAGCCGAAACCAGCCTATGTTACTATGGTGAGGTCAGATTTTTTTTTATTAGGATACAAACCAAAAATATAAAATTTCGATTGTATGAAATTTTTTTTTTCAACCATGATAATAACTTTACTACTATTACGTTACTTTTATTTAAAACCA
Source organism: Anania crocealis (assembly GCA_949315895.1). Taxonomy (NCBI): domain Eukaryota; kingdom Metazoa; phylum Arthropoda; class Insecta; order Lepidoptera; family Crambidae; genus Anania; species Anania crocealis. Next base: position 14,825,462 of record OX438862.1, read on the forward strand.
ATTATGACTTTAAGAATATTTTGAACTCCATTCGCACCAGTTACGTGCCCCAATTATAAATTATTTGGGCTGGAAAGCGTCCATTTGATTAAGTTCAGCTAATATTAAAAAAAATATAAAATACATTATACCAAGTTTTAATTATGAGTATTTTAATATTACACTTTTGTATGTTAAGTAAACTTGAAGTATATGACACCGGTTTTAGAACTTTTATTTTGACTAAATTAACATGAACGGCTTTAATGAAAAGACCAGGGCCCCAATTCTGCTAATTTATAAATGGCTCAATAGAATCGCAATGGCATCGCAATCGTATATTTTGACATTACTACCTTAATTAATGTGTCAAAATATACAATTGCGATGCAATTGTGATTCTATTGAGCCATTTGTAAATTAGCGGAATTGGGGGCCAGGTATATTGAGAATAAAAAAAGATTACGATAGGTACTTATTATAAATATACAAATTATGCTCTAGGTAGATATTTAAAATAGAAAATAAATTAGTTAACTAATTAAAACCGCGTGATTCCGTATAATTTATTGTGCAAAACTTGCAAATTACTACAAAGTCTACATCCTACCAATAAACAAAAGAAACTTTAATAATAATCTCTGAATTAATGAAAGAGTTAAGCACAGAAGTAACTAAGTTAATGTTGGTGACAGTGCTGCAGTGATACAGCTATTCAAGTCTAAACTGTTAGGTATTGGAATTTAAGAACTGAAGGTTTAAATAGCACTCACCCCCTACCTTCAAGATCCAAGCCAATTTCTAATATTACCTAAACTGACCCAACCGGGATTTTGTTTGTCCTACGTAAAACATAGACTGTTCTTAATAGGAATATTCTATGCTTTTTCAAGCAGTCTTAAAATACTTTTAGGTGTAATATTAGACTCGACACAAGTGGTTTTCTGACACGGTCGCGTCGGCAAACCAGCGGGGTGCTCCTGGGTAATATGAGCCTGTATTCTTCCTACATTTAATTTATTTTTTACACTCCTTCTTATATTATTAAGAACATAAAGAGGCTTCATTAAAATTATAACGCGCTTTGATAGCCACGGGTTGCCGCTAGTCGGTCGTTCATTGTAAGTTAATGAATTTCTCAAGTTTTGCCGCGGATTGATTCGAGGATCCTTAAGAAAACATTTCATATAAAATGAAACGGAACTACTGAGCATACATGGATTCACCGTGCGGTTGTCAGGTCCATCTTGCTGACAATGATAATTGGAGCCGTGCCTAGGGCTTGTGATCTAGCTGAAATTATAGCGATCCCTACATCTGATGTTATGGACATCTGATTCACTCACGGTGGAAAAGTTACTTTTTATACTCGAGTAACTAATTATCTGGTCCCAGACTAACCAAATTTCTTACGGTAAAGAAAAGTTAAATAGGTAAGTATTTATTGAAATTCTTGGTCACGGATAACCATTTTATTAATTATCTTATTGGTACACCCCGTTGGTCTAGTGGTTTATATACCGGACCAAGATCTGGGGGTCCCGGGTTCGATCCCCGAGTCGGGCAACAAAAAGTTTAGATTTTTCGAACATTGCTCGGGTTTGTGATCACCAACCCGCATTTGGCAAGCGTGGTGATTATGCCAGTACCCATCATTACTGAGGTAACTTGAATTCAATGATGGAGGCCTTTTCCCTGCAGTGGGATGGTTATAGGCTGTTACTTACTACTACTTTAATTATCTTATTAAAATCTTAATCATTTTATATAGAGTTAAGCTAACAGACAGACTCCAATGGTAGGTATAAATGGGTTAATAAACCATTCGTGAAGCTTGAGCCGCTTAAGATTAGGTATGCGACTTGCCCTTCGCGCACTGAGGGTTCCGTACAAACTTAAGCTAAAATACCACAATATTTTGATGACTGTAAAAATAACTTTGTTTTTCATAGTGTTTGTATGAAGAAAAAAGTTATATTTGCGGTCTTTGAAAATGTGCTAGATCTCCAAAACTACCGGTTTGAACTCGTTGAAACTTGAAACCAATTTTTGTTGAAAGTATTTGTTAAGATCTACAATATGTAGTTTTTTCAAAATTTTCACTTGCTTAATTTAACAGTTAGAGTGGGGGTGTTTCATTCATTTTACCACTTTGGAAGCGTCTATCTTCCAAATGTTAGCCTTTTGGTAAAAATGGTTCTAGGAACCTCTATGCCATTTCAAAAGACCTATCTATTGATATCCCATACGCATAGGTTTAAACAAAATTTTTTTTTGTTTTAGTTCTGTGTATGGGAAGCCCCACTTAAATATCATTATTTTTTATTTTTTTTGTATGAGAATCGTAAAGCGGTCAACAGGATACACCTACCTATCAAGTTTCAACTGTGTAGGTAATGATAATACTTTCAGAATAAAGTGGCTGTGACATACGGACGGACGGAAAGACAGACCGACAGACAGACAGACAGACTTGACGAAACTATAAGGGTTCCGTTTTTTGCCATTTGGCTACGGAACCCTAAAAACCGGTCAAGTGCGAGTCGAAGGGGTCGTGAGGTACTCCGGACCTTAATTAAATGTAATTATTTATTTTTGGAGTGAATATCAATATAACCAAATATCCTGTTGCCGATAGTTTTTCGAAATCTAACAAAAAGTCATGTTTGTTGTGGAATAAAAAAAGCCCTTAAGCAATATAAAAAACTTGAGAGGTGCCTTGAGAGGAGGACACCCGGATGGAACGAAGTTCATTTTTAGTGAAGGTATTGAAATAAAATTTTATTTTATTTTTATTTTATTTTTAATTCTCTCTCTCCCTCTCCCTCTACCTCTCCCTCTCCCTCTCCCTCTCCCTCTCCCTCAGACAGAAAAACACGCTCTTGCCGCACGGCTTACAACTATAGCAAAAAGTGTCGTTCAAAAAGTGTCGTTCCAATTTTTTCCGTCTGATAAGGAACTTCGTTCCAAAAGAACATCTCATCTGTAAATAAATGTTTCAACTTTTCAGCTCTCACGGTTCATAAAATACAGCTTGGTGACAGACCAACAGTCGGACAGACATCCAGACAGACAGACAGACGGACAGTAGAGTCTTAATAATAGTATCCTGTTTTTACCCATTGGATATAGAACCCTAAAAAGGGCACTGTTATAACTAGGTGCCCATTTATGTCTTGTTTTATCTAAATCAAATAATATATTAATAAAAACCCAATTCATGTTCTATCTGTTTCATTTTGTCACACTGACCTTAAGTTATTGGCATGAGTAAGGAAAACAAAAACGACAAGTATACGTACACGGTCCCTTTTGTTTTAACCGTTTTAAAAGCATCTTTATTGCTAATGATAATAAAGTTTCTTAAAGCTCGTTGTTTAACTTCAGCAATCGCAAAAACTGTTCTGATATTTAGTTTCGGGTTATTTTAAAACAGAGGATTTCTGATCCTATCTCGAATAAGATCAATAGTAGCGGATTGTTCTGCCGATGTTGCCAACACCGATGCGACATAATTTAGCACCGACGCCGACTAAGGCATTTTTCTAAAGACAATACAACCCTCTCAGGCATCGGAATATTCAGAGTGCCTAAAGAATTCTCATTCTCGCACCCACTAATGAATAGCTATTCTTCGAGCATTTTAACTATGGTCCAAGGAATGGAATTCAAGTGTACAGGTTTCTTAAAAGGTCTCGATACGCGTTGGACCTTTTCCGTTTCGCTTAATTTATGGTCCCGATACTTTTTCGTTTATTTATTTTAATTACCGCCGTATTATTTTGCGTGTTGGATCAGAAGCTTAGCCCGAAATTTTATCGAAAGGAATATTCTGAGTTATATAGTTTCAATGCTAAGCTTAGCAAGTTAGGGGTTTTAGTAGCTTTCCTAAATGACAGAGTGAAAATAGGAATTCATCATTTTAAAATCAATACCTCTTTTAAGGTCATAAAAATCTTGAAATATTAATAAAAATATTATGATTATAAAAGACACAATAGCTGGGTGATGCTAGCACAAATTAGAAAAGTACCAAAATCATTTTGTTCCATGGATATCGAAAAGTGCGACTAAAGGATAGGTCTTCCAGAAAAAGACGGGATGCAGAATATTCTTGTACCATTGGGCAAACTGTAATTGCTAATGGGTAGGTACCAAGCGTAGCGATTTTCACAAAATTTTGCTTCAGGATAAATCAAGCTGTGGCCAAATATTCGCCAATGATGAAGGATATTTGCGTGACGTGGTAACATACGGCTTCATAAATATCACGCGTCTACAAAATATTCGTCCTTTTTGTTCCATTATAGAAATCAGTCATAATAAAATTATTAGCCACGCCTGCCAGTCCGGTTCTGTTGTTTGGGCCCAGGCATTTTTTACTACGATCTACTGCTAATTTATATTCAAAGTATGTAGAACCACTATTATGGTGACTGTTTTAGATTAAGTTTTTTTATTCGGATTTTCAAGAGATTTCGAGGCGAGGAGTCGCTGTCACATTCGTGGTTAGAATATATAAATGTTAATTAACTTTTTTGTATGTTTAATTAATAAACTTAACGTACTAGATGGTTGTGATGTATGAGAGTATAGTAAGACCTCTAACCTATTTGTAACTTCCTCTATTCAACAAACAAACTGAACAGGATGTACCTACTTGTGTCTAAGTAAAAAACTGTGTTGACAAACATTCATTTTAATGAAGTATAGTTTTTACCTATTTTAATGTTCTTGAACCAAAAATTTTCGTGTTTATTTTAGTGAGTAAGTAGTAAAGAATAGAAGGGATTAAAACATTTCTTAGTGGAACATTCAAAGAGTTACAACCTGGAGAATGATCACCATGGTGATCAAATACCCGAATATTAGAAAATTCTAAACTTTTGTTGCCCCACTCCGGGAACGAACTTAAGATCCTAAGATTTTACCCTAGCACTTGAACCAGTTGACCAGGGGCATTGGAGATGAAAATGATAATCCAAATAAGGTACCGATTTAATAAAACTGCAACAGACTTGTATTATAGTTATTGATAACAAATTAAAACTTGAGACAGACTTGGATAAGCTTTTAATCGTTAATTTATGAAAATTAAATTCATAGAGATAATCAGCTTTACTATTTAATAGACGTTTAGTAATATCAAGATAAGTTATTTAAGCTTGTCATCAATAATTAATTATGATACTACTTTTCGGTTTTTAATCAGTAGTCAATGTATTTACAAGTAGATTGGATTGTTGATGCTGGGATGATAAATTTGAAAATGTTAGAAAGACTAAATTCGTCTCAAAAGTGACGACTACTATTGCAAGACAACTATGGGATAGTTTGGGTTATCAAGTCAACGTGTCAAAAATATGTGTCCTTCTTGTAACTACCTCCTTTGACAAACCTTAACTGTAACAGCTGTCCTAAGGTAAGTAGGAGATTTTTGAAATAAATGTCGCAGAATACTTTCGGAATTTAATATGATTGTTTGGAAACGTAATACTAAGATCTTTAAACATTATGTTCAGGTCTTCCAAGGCCTCAGCCATACTCGCCATTAATGTTGACGCTTAGACATTGCCAATTAAGAAACTTTAAAAAACCATTCACTTGAATCACTGACTAACATAAATATAATGATGATGATTGCATACACGCAAATGAGGATACTACAGATTACATAGTTCATACCTGATGTAGATCTAAGGAAATGATTCAGACTTATGATAGTATAAAAATCCAACAACAAATAATCTCGTATAAATTAAGAGCAATGAAATTTACTTACATGTTTTTAAATCCAAAACTTTTTCATCCAACATTTTTTAAAGCCAATCATTACTGCATATTTTTGGTTTAGCGGCATCGATAAGAAAATTCTCATGAACCAGAGCAGACCAATTATACGAAATATTGAATTCATCGCATTCAACAATACACCGTAAAGGCGCGCCTGCGCAAACACAATGTAATCGGTTCAGGGAATACGGGAACATGATTTATTGAAGAAAATTTTCGTTCAAAATCCTCATTATGTAACGGTAAGGAATATCAATGGTCGACAATCTTAGTGTAAACTTTAAATTCGTGGACTAAATGGTTTAAGGTTGCTTTCAAGGATTGCGCGATAGAGACCCCTGTGACGGAGCAACGCTGCAACGACTTAGTCTGTAAAATATTAAATTACAAGTAAAGTTTCAGTTATAAATGTTAGGTATGTTTGTTCACGGGCGTGACGGGTTTAAAAGTGACGTTCGTTAAAAAATCCAAAGCCTAATAGTGAGTTTTTAGTAGGAATCTTGGACATAAATATTTTATAGATAGTTTATGACATCAAGATTTCTTTTACACATGCCGTTTGGTGACAGTCTTAAATAGTTTAGGATCCCTTCTCGCTCTATGGGTGTCGTAAAAGGAGTATAAGTATATGAAGAATAGATTTCAGAAGAATACGTACAGCAGTGTCCTCTCTCCACCATAGCTCGCCCGCCTGGAGAGCATGGCGATTGTGACAATCTATTAGTAAATACCAATAGAAGTAATAAACATTTTACATTGTCCTAATCTTCATTATGATGTTATCCACGTACAATCCTTTCAATATTCCAAGTACGAGTATAGGGCCGGACGCCCAATAACTGTTTAAAGTTTTGTAACGGGCGCCTAAAAGCAACAAATAAACCATTCACATGCTCAATTTATAGACAACTAGCTGTTACCTTTGACTTCGATTCCCGGACGGAATAATGTAGATTTTTTTTCTACATATTCTCGGGAATGGGTTTTTGTAATATCTTCGTTGTTTCCGATTTCCACATCACGAGAACTTACTTTGGGATTAGGAAAATGTCTGTAATATCAATTGCGCACATTGTTTTTTAAATTTATTATATTTACAGATATTTTTTATTAAAAAAATATCAAAGATATTAGTGTTATGAAAAAAGGTAAACTTATTTTAAGTTAGTGCCAAACCACGAATGACCATATCGAGAATATTGATTAATAATATCATTTGTAGTCAAATCTGCTAAGTTTGATCAACTTTTTAATACAAAAACACAGATAAAACAATACAAACATATAGTTTAGACACTAATTTATACACAGTTAACACAAAACGATAGCGAATTTTATTATCCGAAAATCAGACGTTATCCTAAAGCAATTTGTGTGCTAATATGACTTCACCGAAACACAATAATGGGTCAAAAACACACAAAGGCTCCCGCCCTCAGCGCATACGCTGCATCTTGTCAAGTAAGTTATTCAAATGAAGTTTTATCCACATTACAGCGACCATCCGTTAGGGTTGCCATTCTCTTCAAAACGAATGAGTTTACTAAATTACGTATGGGTTCAGCACTAGTCTTTTCCATTGAGCTACCATGGACGTTAATTGTAGAATGTTGTTGGAAATAAATAATTATAAAACTTTAAAATACAATAAATTATTTTAAACTTTCGTGATTTGAACACATATTATTTATATTACACTAACGGGTCGTTATCGCGTTAAATATTATGAAGGTATAAATACCTATTTATTTACCCGACGTTTCGACTGGATTGCACCAAGCCGTGGTCACGGGCCGGGTAAATAAATAGGTATTTATATCTTCATAATATTTAACGCGATAACGACCCGCTAGTGTACTATAAACAATATTTAAAATACAATTTCTTGATTTTTTTCGACTGCCTTAGGTTGAAATAAAACCCACAACCTTCCGCTAAGATTGCTCTTGAGGTGTCAAATCGGTTTTTGTATTGAATAATTTATTCAAAGATTTACGCTGCTAGTTATTGCATATTAAAAAAATATAATAAATCTTTTTATTGGTCCATTAATACGTCGTAATACCTACATTTAATTTAACTGCGTGCGAAAACGTCATGCCTGACATCTTCATCTGCACCGTAGATACTTTTTGTTGATCAACCTGTCCAAGTGTTACTCATCAGCTTCCGATGGCAAAGGGTACCTATGTATTGTTAATAAAAGTTGCCGGGTTAAATTAAATTATGAATGCCAATTATTATTAGCAAAACGAATTATCAATATCAAATAAAAAATACATTTGACAATGAAAGCTCAATAAATTTTATCACCTCAATGTAGATAATGCGGCTAAAGTACGATCTCTTAACGGTAATCAATGGTCTGATGGTTGACAGATAGAGGATGCGACATTACAATTATCTTTTTAAGTTGTGAAATTTATTTATTGAAATGAAAATCAAGTATAAATTGTGGATTAATTTCGCTAACACTGTAAAAACATATGCTTAGCAGCCCTAGTACCCGTTGACATATTCGATAATTTATTCGAGTAATGGCCGGCGTACTGTAGCGTGCTACGAGTCAGCATTGCTTAATTTTCTTTTATTAATCATCATATTTCAGTGCTTAACACTAATTGAATGTTGGGACCTGTCCTATACGAGCGACAGCAAAATGCGCTTCTGGTTGACGGTGTGTTTTTGCACCGGGTAATATTATTTTGTTTGTTTTAATTATTAAAAATAGCAGAGTATATCAGTCGGTAGAGCAGACAGCAGAATGTGGGTATGCTCATTTATAAAGGCGCTCCTTGATTATGGTGCACTTTTTTCAAGTTAGTACTTCACATTTATACTCGGACCGTCACAAATAAACTACTTTGGTCATGCGATTGTTATAACCAGAACGAATATTTTAAAATAAGAAATTCACCCCGAAGAATAAGTAGAAAGTGTGTTACCAGTTCTCGAAAAAACTCGAACCGACAAAAAGTTAAATAATTCACATATTTTGAGCGGTGACAAACAGGAATTCACAGACAATTCAGACTGTAAATGATAATATACGTAAATAAGTAAAAAAGCTTCTACATAGCAGGCAGCTGAAATGCATTGATGATGTATCTTTTTATAATTGAGAAGAACATTATAATGTAATTTATTATCCTGTAACTGTATACGACGAGTATGTATGAATTGAACAAACATTTAATTAACAAACTAACATAAAGTGAAATCTATTTATTCAGTTAATACACAGAATAAATATTTAACGGTAGACTTTAGCCAGTAATACCATGTAACTGGTTATATAGACGGTTGACAACGGAGCTTGTTAATTGTGCGACCCGGCGGGATTACGCGCTGGCCTTCGTTAACGCCGGATTTGGACTTGCTACATGCACAATACTATTCTAGCCAAATACAACAACATATTTGCTCTGCCTTTGTCACTACAATATTAACTGGATAAATAATAAATCCCAATAATTTCATGTACTAGCCTAAAATATACTACTACCCCATTTCGATCCATGGGTGTCGTAAGAGGCAGCATTTTATGTGAAATTCTGGGAGAAGACGGGCAACAATTTCTTTCTTCACCGTCGGCCAACTCGTCAGCTAAATTATAGTCTAAAGATATGGTCTTTATCCAGCAGTAGACTGACGTAGGCTGACGCTGATGATAACAATGACGAACACACATTACATTTACATACCTAACATTCAAATATCGGCCAAGTGCGAATCGGACTCGCGCACAAAGGGTTCCGTACCATTGACTAGGTAAACAACAATAAGAAGCTACATTAATTTAGTTAATGTAGTACCTACCTGTTACCATTTTTTGATATCGAGCAAAAATAGGCAAAAAATTGCGTTTTTTGTATGCCTCCGTTTAATATAAATTTTATTTTAATTTCAAAATTTATTATTAAAATTAAAATACAACTGAGTGTGTTTTGAATATTTCAAGTGCCTACGAGTACCTATTGTCATTATTAATATCAAGCAAAATAGGGCAAAAAATCGCGTTTGTTGTATGGGAGCCCCCCTTAAATATTTATTTTATTTTATTTTCAGTATTTATTGTTATTGCGGTAACAGAAATACATATGTAATTTGTGAAAATTTCAACTGTCTAGCTATCGCGGCTCTTCAGATACAGCCTGGTGACAGAGCGACGGACAGTCGAACAGACTAGACGGACATCCGGACAGACAGCGAAGTCTTAGTAATAGGGTCCCGTTTTTACCCTTTGGGTACGGAACTCTAAAAATAAATAATCTGACTATCACTAAAATCGGAAACATTGTTAGGTTATTAAGTAAACGGTGATGCAAGTTAAAATTGAATAACAGTATTTAGAAAAATGGAAATAAAGTCCATTATTTTGACATCCATTTTTGACTTTGCCATAGTGTTTACAAGCTTATCTATGGTAGGTACAATTATTTTAGCTTTTTTCAGTTAATAGTATTATTTCCCGTCAAGGACAAGAGTTAATTTGTATATTTTGAAAATATTAAATTATCGAAGTTGATATACCTTTCAGTGATAGGTTGCTTATGGTAACGCTAACATTTTTATTAAGTCGACTTATATCAATGTTTTTTCAGTGACTATAGCCAAATGTACCCATCGTTAAAATGTGACATAAAAAACACCGTTATGGGTAAATTTTATAAATATTGACCATTGTTTTAGCATTTAACTAAAATGCGTATACGCAATCGCTTCATATCTTAAATTTTTTGTCAATTAATATTTAAACACGGGTAAGGATTGAACAATCAACCAGTTTTAAATCAGTAAACACGACGTATTGCGTTGATTTTTAAATTCATAGCTTTTTAATCTCCAAACTTTTTTATTATTCATATTATGGAAGAATAAACGATGTCATAGGGTATAAATATTACTACAGCAGCCGACACTGCATAGATTTACCGCAAAGTATTTTGCTGGTATATTTTATTATCGGTATCTGGTTTCAAAGACTTTACACAATTTAGGTCGTGGACCATCTGTTGTTGTGTCTAGAACGTTTTAATTAAATCTGAACAACTTATTTTCTGTCTAGCCAGTTCACAGCTAAACATAGGCTCTATAAAAGGATTTTGCTGTGATCACAAATGACGCTTTCTCTTAGTACGAGAAGGGGTGGGTCTGTTCTATTTTAGACGGCATCACCGGCACCAGTACTTAACTTAACTAGGTAAACTTTACCGCAATTACGTACTTAAATGTTGTATAGCAAACCAGTTTCGATCAGGATGTAAAATATAAGAATCTATAAAGCCATGTATTAGTTAAAATAAAATCAACAAACAATAACACGAAATAACTATAGCTTAAGGGTAAAAACGGTATTCTTCTTGACAAGCACCTTGGCAAGATGGCGAGCTAGAGAGGTCATACTCGCATCTCCTTGCCACTCTCAGAGTTAGAGCTATGCCACAACCTGCAGAACATCGACGCAGCTCTTTAACGAATGATGAAGTAGAAGTCATTAGTGTGTGCCTCAGCAAACATCCCTGAAGCACAGCAAAAACTAGGCAGCTATGTACGCAACACGTAGAGCAGACGGTCATCTCAACAGCAAGCTTTAAAAAGAGTTATGCAGTTTTAGAACTCCGTTATTAAAAATCTTTAAAAACCATCTACAAAATTCCTTCCAATGTTTAAACTTACCTTGACGACCAGTTGAATCAGTAGTAAATGCTGCTTCTGAACCATGGGTCGCGGGTTCGATCTCCGCACAGTGCAAATATTCTTGTGTATGAACATATCTCTTTGTACTGTCTGAGTGTTTCATATGTAATAATTAGAAATATATTTACAGTAAAAAAAGTAAATAAGTGTTGACGTTAACATTTGTATTTCCAGTCAGTATACAAGTAAGTTTATAGGTTGTACAGTACCCCTAGTATAAGCTTAGTACCTAGCCTTCACTTGGGACTAGATGGCTCTGAGTGGCCTATTGTGGCATGTTTTAAAATAGTATACCTTGGCCTATAGCATAGCATTATTTAACTAATTCATCACAATATTTACAGGCGAGTTCTCACTCTCACCGTCATTAGCCGCTGTGCCCACGAGTCGTCGCTGTCCGTCCGCGCCTCACGAACCCTGTGACATCTAATTATCCGCCAAATTAAGCAGCGGCTATGAAACTTTCTTATGTGGGGTGATATTTTAGGAGTCGAGAGACATGTCGTGTGCGATAAAAGTCGACGACGAATTATACATGTTTGTTCATTACAAATATTGGTTTTTCATTATTTTTATGTGTCGTTTACTATTTACTATTTCTAATAAACTTATATTTTAATGTTTACGAGATTATTAATGATCTCTCTATAAACATGATCTTATATCAGTAATTACTTACTACATAAACATTTTGTTGATATTACAATGGAGCCACCAGAAACAACCTGTTTATCATTAAGTGGGTAGGTACTATGTTTTTTATTAAAGCAACTTTTTAAGTTTTGAACTATTCGGCAACATATTTCATTAAGATAACCGTAATTATAATCCCATCACCTATCAGAATAGGTCCCCAGTCACGAGCGCGTGCTGTCCAACTTGCACACATCCATAAATGGGGGCCAAACTAAACGTTTCCATTTTATCAACTGACACTTATCTAATTACACCATCTTATAAGAATTCCGGGATTAAGCTCGCCTCTAGTTGGAATTAAAAAAACAAATAGCGGTCGCGACCCCACAGTGAAAAATTATGCCGCAAGCATTTCTTAATACACTGTCCAATGCGATTAGTTAGGGAATAAAGGGAATGTTCCGTGGTGAGACCACGAAAACGAAGCTTATCTGAACCGGCTGGCGTTGTTCGCGTTCTCTAATTGGCTAATTGGCATACGAAAGATAGATCTGCAGACGCGATCTCTTCCTCGGCGAGATACGATCGTGCCCACCGCCTCAGCCGACCTGATGAAAAGCCTGATCGATATCAGAACGCCCATTCAAATACGCCTCCCGAGCGTAATTGTAATATATTACAGTGGTAATATAAGATTTGTGTAAACGCGGCTAGGTCATTACAAACGCGCCATTAGAAATGGCAGTCTCGAAAAATATCTCTGCGTGTGGTCGTTTTTTAGATTGTTTAGCGTGATAAAGTGTTGATGAAATATATCTGAAGGAATGGTTTTATTGCAGACAGAGATTAATAATTTTATTTAGTAAGACGTTCCACCATAACAGTCATTTGAATTGCGAACACTTTTTTTACATAAACATTTTTGAACTTACCTAAAACGAATAATAAATTCACAGTTTGATAGCTTATCTTTTTATTACTATCATTAAAAATATAGTGAGATACAATCTTTGACTATTCTGGTTCAAATCCTTTAAGGTATTCGCTAAAATATATTGAGATTAGCAAAATTTATTTTTTTGCATTAATCACGGTGACAAATAAGTTACCATATAAAAATACTTTTAAATGACCACATTAATCTCGAGCGACTGTCGTGTTAATGTTACAATGTTCGAATATAACTAGTTAGTATTTTATATATTCTATTTATTCTATGTCCGTCAATTTCTTAACAATGTTTCATTACCATTTACTACAGTATTTTAATGTTACCTCCTATTGAACCTATCGGTTGATGTCAAATTTCTTCAATATATTTTCAAGTATAGACTTTACATAAAAAATTAAAATTAATTAAATTTATCGTGTCATACAAATTTAATGAAAACTTGACTGGACATAAGTTTTCTTAAGAGCTACTATTATTTCTGAAGATCGATATAAGAGGCATCCAGACCCAATATTTTATTACCCTGAATAATTCCTTAACGTTCACCGGAGGCCCCTAACAGCGAATACATTTTTAAAGTGGTTGAACATAAAGGGAATACTGGATGTTATTCGAAAGTGAGGAAATGCGTCCCATAGATCAAGGGAGTAAAATAGAAAAACAGGGGCTGTGTAAAATGTGACTACATCCGTGTGAAATGTAGCTGCGATTTGGAAAAAGACAAATAGCTCTTTGACAGGGATGCTTGTTATGTATGCATTATACCTATCGAGAATGCACAGGTCAGTGACTTGGACTTCTGGAGAGTATAGATAGAGATTAAGGTACTGTTATAGCAGCTGTTTGAGGTCTCTTCTTTTGTTTTGTTATCATTACTGCAACACGAAATGTGTCTGACTGCCATTTATTCAATCACTATTCGTTGCACCAGTCCTATGTCTTTTTTAAAACTTAAATGCACATATTTAGTGATTAATATTGAAATTTAGTGGACCGTGTCTATTAATTAAATAGTCGTATACAAAGTAGGTACTCCTTTTTTACGATTTTAATAAGATAGCAGTGAATTTTGTATCCTATACATAAAGTAAAGTGTATAAAGTAAGCTAATTTTCCTATATGGACTTGAAACTCTTTTGATCACGAATAGCTGTAGCCATAAGTAAATATACAAATTGTAATCTATTCGATTAGTCTCCCCAGGGAAAGTGTTGCTGGTTTGCAAACGATGGAAAAAGAGAAAACCGCAAATAGACGTCCAAAGCTTAGAGTTAGTTATTTGCAGTGAAAATCATAGGAACATATTGTATCAGTCCACCCGATGATACATTTTACTTAGTATATGATCAAACGGCTCACAAAGCCCTATGTACCTACTGACAGTTCACAGAATCGACGTAATTAAGTGACTTCAAAGTGCGTTAAAGTACAAGCACGAGTGAGCTGTCTCATGCTATTTGGCCGTCAGTAAGGAAAGATGGCTCGCGTTTTAGGGAGACAAACATACGCCTGTCATTTTATTCTTAGACGCGTGGCCGTGGCACTTTGAGTGTCGATTTTCGTATTTGCTCCCTGACAGTTACTTAAATAACCCCTAAAATCTAATGGATACAGATTTCATAAGTCAACTGCAGTTTCCTTATTGTAGAGATCAAATTTTAGTTGTCTATCCGGAGTTAGCTTGAACAGCTATGTTGTGGTGGCTTTTTTTATTTTTGTCGCTTTTTTTAAGCTATTGCATAGTTTCTATCGCGGGCCTTGAGCGTGGAGACCGAATCCAGAAATTCCGTAACGAAAATAACCTAACACCCCCCAATCCGACCGGCACAGCGGTGATACTTTTTAGTTTTAAAATTGCATAAGTTGATAAAAAATGCTATGCAATAGCTTTACCGCGGCAGTCTCCGAGTGCCACACGTCTTTTTTATAATTTTTTTTTTTCTTATATTTCTCCGCTGGATTTTCCTACCTGTTAAAGTGGAATTATATTTAAAAGTATAATGGATACTAACTTTGTTGAGATAATCGGGCACAATAAATGTATTTAACGAGAGCCGCAAAAAGTAGAAAACTATTTTAATCAAATTTGTGAACTATTAGCTACTAAAGCTTGGTGAGGAAGGTATACTTACATAAAAATTGCGTGGAATTGAAGGACCCACCTTTTTCCGTTTGTTAAAAAATAACTAATAAAGTATGAACATTTAAGAACGAATTTTCATTGGTCTTAAACAAATTGCTGAATGAAAACAAATACTTACATTTTGTAAGTACCTATTTATCAAGTTTGTCAATCATGGTTTGTACAATAATTTATTTCAATACTCTTAAAATAGATCATGATTGTCATTTCCTCGTCGCCTTTAATACAATTTATACCCTCATTTTGAGTAGCACCATAACTTACGTCAAAGCCATTTAATAGAATAGTCAATGCCAGTTGGTCACCCGACACTTGAATGCAAACATACAAAATAATTTATTTTACTGCTGCGGCGTAAGACCGCAATCTAAATTGAAAGTGTGAAGACATTTACAAATATTTATCTACGGTTGCAATACATAACTATTGCGAAATACCGTATCTAATCCACCCACAAGCAATAGTTAACAAACGCTGTAATTATATATCGCATTAATCGCGATTGATCGCGCTTCGGAACACAGCGAATGCTTTATGTGTATTAAACAATCAAAGTTTCTTAAATATTATGATGGCCTCTGGCTTATACGGGTAGTCGCCCATCCACTATGACAAAATCCTCCTTATTACACACGTTTAGTCGTTTATTCTTTATCTATCAGCATTCTGATATATCGACGTCTTCCGTGGTAAAGTGTTATACGTATGGTTCATATGGTTTTCCCGGTGTCCTTGCTCCTAAGGCCCAGGTTTGATTTCCAGACGTATTAATATAACATACACTACAAAATGTTGCATGAGATGCTAATAAGAATTTTTTTGTTTAATCATCGCTCTATTAGAATCCATGTCCTTATAAGAAATATTTTTTAGTTAATAAGTTTTCCTTTATTTATACTCTAAAGTTTTCCTACAGGAATACTCTGTCAACCACTGAAAAAAGTCATTCAACTTGGATAAGTAGGTAATTTATTTTAGAATACTGTGTTAATAGGTGTGTTACTGATTAAATATAAAAATATAAATCGATCTGTATAAGTTTTTCGCCTTCAGTTAACAACCAATCTAATGTATTAGCTTATTTTTTTTTAATCTAGAAGCTGTTGGTCTACTGCGATTATTATTTGATCTCAGCGGATGGGCGACTTGATCGAACTAATAAATTGAGCAAGACTCATTTGATTGTTCGAAGCCGATGTGATTACACAATATGCAATTAGATATACAACCTCCAATCCCCCAAGGTCGGCGAAAGTGGCTTGGGTGAAGTTTCATTGCGTCTGTCGAACAGATGTTAGATTAAACGAACTATTGAACGAATTCTACTGGGCTAGGTCTAGCGATGTAATAAAATTCGATTTAAAATTAAATTTACAGCCAAAATATTTTGTTTTGATACTAGCCAATGAGAATATCGTGAATACATTCCGTGAGTATTAAAACTTTTACTCAGTACTCACGTAATTAACGAAATGTTTTTTACTGATGCGAGAAGACATTTTTTCTGCAAGTCACATTTTTTTATCGACTCTTATTATTAGTCTTATTAGATTTTTCTGTTCACCAATGTTTTAGGACTATTTAAGAAATGTATGCATGGGTTACAGATAAAGAGAAAAATACCTTTCTACCATTGTCCTTATGCCATCGTCAACCCTCTTGCCAAACGTGGCGCTTATGGCAAGATCCTCTTTTTGAAAAGGCGGTTCCTGAAAATAGACAAAAATAGTTAGATGCTGTTGTTCTTTCTATCTTTATAAGATTTCGTAACAACTTACCTAAGCTAGATGAAAGTAAGATTAGATTTCGCTATTTAATTGCACAATACCGTGATATGGAGGACAGGTACCATTTTATAGCCGTCATGAGCAGGAAAACTCTTAACCCAACCCCGCGACTATACCTTCATCACTAGATTACCAAAACCTTGTATTAAGCCGGTAACAAGCCGCTGTAGAAATGAAACATGATAATGTGGCAAAGAAAAGTAAAAGTCTGTAATCGTCCCACTGCAGAAAAAAGGCCTTTATCATGTCAAGTTACCACAGCAATGATAGTACAAGCATAATCACAATGCTTGCCAAATGCGGGTATGTGATTACAATCCCGGGATGCTCGAATATTAGAAGCTCGAAAATTGCTCAAAAATTAGAAACTCTTGTTGCCCGGCCCTGGTCTCCGAGATTTTGGGGACGCGGTAGCATACGTAAGCCTTCCCGCAACCCTGCCTGGTGTCACTGCGCCATCGAGGATCGAGGATGATGGTTCGATGACTCAGTGGCACCAAGGTGATCGAGAGATGTCGTGTGGTTTTTAGTGGGTAGGCTCCTGTACATCAATATGATGGAACTTCTACAGCCAGATGAATGTGCACTGCACTCCCTTCAGTGGCGGTCGTATGAGATCTTGGCCCGGTACTTTAAGCACTAGACCAACTGGGCGTTCACTTTATATGTATTTTCCTTCTTTTTTATATGTATGGTGATAATTAACCATAGTAGTGGTGCTTCTGAAGCGCTCATAGCCCAATGCTTCTCAGTGATCAGTTTTTGTAACTAATGTTAAGCAACGCTGGTAGCGGTCAGTAGTTGGATGGTTGGACCGTTTGTGGCATATCTTGAGCGTTTAACAGTCGTTAAGCTCTGTTGGAGGCCTTCGGGCGGCTTGAGAAACGTCCACCGGCGGGGTGATGTTGCCACAGCGTCGTCCTAGCCATGCACCAAACCACACCAGCCTGTGCTCAACATTAATCGTAAATATAATATGGGGATGATAGCAAAATCCTCCATTTACGGAGCCTATATCCAGCAGTAGATTATTGCGGGTTCATGATGATGATGAGATCATCTTAAGAGGAAACACAAGGGCCGTTTTTCCATACAAACGTAGTCCCCTGTTTCCTCCCTGGATAAAGCCAGTAGAGCAATAATTTCTAAAGCAAAAAAAATTATGGCCACCATTAGCATGTTTCAATGTTTTCTGTTTATTCATAAATTAATTAATAAAAAAGAAATGAGCCCTCAAAAATCGAAAAAAATCGCCAGATTTTCCGCTGTGTTCAAACATCCATAAAACAAATTTGGCAAAATTTTAGAAAAAAAGGAAAACAGACGAACCCGGCCAAAGCTTTTCTTTAATTTATAATGAAAAAAGTATTTAAATCGGTCCAGTTTTGAAAAAGTAATCGGGGGACTACGAAACGTTGATTTGGTGTGCTTTTAGTAGGTATTTTCGGTCCAAGAAGCAGTTGTCTTTACGAGTATCACACTCTGCGGTGAAGGCGTTTGGCAATGCGCGACAGCAATAGATTTTACAAATACCTATTTTTCAATTCTCTCGCCCGTAGTGTCTCCTCATAACAGCTTTATTACGTACTAAAACATTCCTAGAACATTTTCGTTGCATAACACTATCCCACGCGAATCGGAACGGTCAGTGTTCGGTTTGGTCGCACGTTTCCGCTTCCCGCCGCAGAGTTCCGTAGCGACGCGTGTTGACGGAGGTGCGCCATTCAGAACATGACCCACACATGCGTGCTACTGTTTTGGTACTAGTGAGTAAACGAAATGCCATAATAAAATATGCTTTAACATCGGCAGATTTAGGTAACTAATTCCTTTTTATTTGATGTTTAGCAAACATCAAGCGCCATGGTGGTCACCGGTGACCTCCAAACAATAAAATGTCTAGTGCCTCGGCCTTGAGTGCCAATATGCACTTTATATGCATTATTATGTTTAGGTTAAATTGTTTCAAGATTGTCAATATAGGTGCACAGTTACAGGTCTGCCTCTCTTGGGTAAAATTAGCTTGGGTAAAGTAAGTGTAAAATTATCTGCTTCAAATTGGGTTACATCCGGAGCTATAAGTAATATATTCAAAAAACAATTGAACAAATTCACCCAGTAGTAGTAGGTACGGCTATAGATAGGTTTTGAGTTAAAAAAAACTATTTTATTTGTCCTATTACTACACCTATATACAAAATTGGATCAATGTCGATCTACTAGTTCTTGAGTTAATTCGACCCATTATACTCGTACAGAATTACTTTTTTTCTCTTGGTTCGTTTTCAGTCACCGCTTTCTCGAACACTCTGTTTATGTGTATAAACTTCACCCAAACGTGTCGCCGCAATGTTCCGCGTTGCTACCGTTGACGCAACTAAAGTCTTACTAAGCAACACGAAGCTCATATGTACGGATGTACCTGTCTCTTTCAGATACTCTAAGATATCGGTATGAGTGATAGAGACAGATGGATTCGAATACATGGACATTGTGTAGCGGAGTAAGGCCTCTGGCTGTTATGCTACCACTACTTTAATTACTTAATGTCCTTTCATAATGGGACGGGTGTAGCGGTTAACCGAGATCGCTTCAGGAAGCCACTCTAGAAATATATTATGGAACTACTGAATTGTCATTATGTAACCAACAGTCATTAAAGTAAAGTCAATATTACTTTTTAGGGTTCCGTACCCAAAGGGAAAAAACGGGACCCTATTACTAAGACTTCGCTGTCTGTCTGTCAGTCCGTCGCTCTGTCAAAAGGCTGTATCTCAAGAGCCGCGATAGCTAGACTGTTGAAAATTTCACAAATCATGCATTTCTGTTGCCGCAATAACAACAAATACTAAAAACAGAATAAATTAAATAATTAAAAGGGGCTCCCATACAACAAACCCGTTTTTTTGGCTTTTTTGGTGCGGAACCCTTCGTGCGCGAGTCCGACTCGCACTTGGCCGGTTATTGAACCTAGCCACAACCGGCAAAGTAGCAATGCTATGTCTTTTTTCTATGGAATAGCACACGTACCTACTAACCTTAGTATTAAAAAGGGCTTATTTAAGGTTCAAACAAATCAATTTTCAGCTAGGCAATAGACATTGGCAGTTTGGCACCACTGAAAAAGCATTTTGTTTTTATCGTCGCTTGGTAGACGGATTGCGGATTGGCAATTGATAGAGGTAAAACAATGTCTTGGTACCTATAGTTTTAAATATTTCAAATTATCTTCTTAAGGCGAGTACCACCTTAGTCTACCCATGACCTTTATAACCGCGAATGGGAATGGTGTTAAGTTAGTGGATGTCTGATTTATTACAATATAATTATAGCTTATATACTAATCAATTCATACTTGCTTTATCTACTTAATCTTACAACATATTGCTAAATCTATGTATGTTTATGTTAAAGCTACGTGCTACGGCACAGCCATGAACGCGGTGAAGTTTTCGAAACAGAATAAATCAGAATATAATACTCGTATTGATAATAAAAGCCAGTCTGTATTCATCCTTTAGCTACCCAAAAGATAGATAGATAGATAAAACATTTTATTGCTCACATTAAAATAGGTAGGTACAATAAATGCACCAGAACTGAATTTATAAGGATGATAAGATGTAGTTGTTATCTAACACTGTTGGTTTGGTTGGTTGGTTTGTTTTAATAAACCACGACGAGTTTTTATTTTTTAATTGTGTGCAGCTAAAATCAGTTAAGATCAGTTAAAATTAGCAGGCAACATGTTGACTGTATAATATTTGTACTTTGCTGTAACATATTCGGTTAGGTAAACGTAATATACCTACTTTCTGTTTAGAACATCTTTTATTTGAAAAATCCAAATTTTCCTAAATTTCTAGAAATTTCCTATAATTATAGCAAACACAAACCAATCACTTTGGCAATCACAAATAATACTAGTCATCGTTATTTATTAAGATTTTGACCATTCTAAATAAACCGATACTGCTCACCTTAATTGTCCTATCAGTTTCACCAAATAATTATTTTACCAGGCGTCAATTAAAGTAATTAACCAAATTAGTTCATTTATCATAAATTTAATTCACGTGATCATTAAAGTCGAACCCAATTATAGATATTGACTCTCCGTCAGATATAAACGTACCATTATTATTGTTTCAAATTAATAATTAACTGCAACAATTGATACCTACTTTAGTCGTAATCCTTACTAATACATATACATATTATATATGCGAAAGTAACTCTGTCATGCTAGCCATAGAACCGATTTGATGAAATTTTATACAAATATAGCTTAGAACATAAGAAAGAACAAAGGCAATTTTGTGACCTACTGATGGGCACAGATTTCTGGCCACGCGACATAACGAATAGTGCACTGGGCCAGAGACGTGTGCGAAAAGCTAATACTCGTATATAATAAACACTGAAATAATGTGCACCTATGACTATGAAAATTTAGGCTGTAAAGATTTAGATTGCGTTAACTAAACGGATGGTTTATTTATTATAGATTGTTTATAATCACTCAGCGGGCTTAGAGAGGGAGGGCTACGTTTGGTTTACGTTGTACTGACAAGATCATCAATGACCATGTCAGTACAAAGGATAGCGGCTGTGGGAATAATATGCTGAAGTGAGCGCTGAGGGTCATAGAAACGACCTACGAGGCATTTATTTGTGGAGCAAAAGCAGCTAACAATCTTGCCACCTGGGCCCCTTTATCTGCGAAAAATTTAACCTAAACAGGGCTTCAAGCATTGTAGGTCGAGGTTTTGGTCAGTCCAAAGCACCAAGCATAAAAGAAAAAGAAGACGAAGGTTATCTGGCTTCATCATTAATATAACGGACAATAGAAGAAGAACGGTTCTCGAGTGGTGGTCACAAGCTAGAAAACAAAGCGTTGGTAAGCCACCTGGAAAAATTATGAACTAGTCGAAATACAGACTACAGCAGCCATTGGATTTAAAAGTTGGTTATGGCTTGCTATCAGCGAGGCCTGTGTCCACCTGCACACTTGTATAGGTCGATAAAGGGATAAACAAAATGTAGATGTTGTTAACAATTCATCAATTTCACTGAATAAATACTGATTAGGTGGTCCTTTGCTAAAAGACAGATCTAGCCCATGTGACAATAGATGTATATCGTGTTACACAATAGACATAGACATTTTGGACAAACCACCAATTTTGTTTTAAAATCTACTACGTGTGTTTTCATACTAAGGTCTAGACATAGTGGTTTTATACTTTTATGTATAGAACAGCAATATATAAGTGAACTAAGAACCTTGTAATTTCTAGACGGTTGCAAATTGTTTCAAATAAACGTAAAATTAAGGAAGATTTATGATTTGTTCTGAGTTAATAAGGTCTTAACTGTACCCAAGGCAACATTTGCGTTATTTTTAAACGGATTCTTATTAATGTGAGGATCCTCTGATGAGAGGTTTATTGGGGGCCTATAAAACGTTTGAGATGTTGGTATGTTTAAGACCCTACGGGCTCAAAGGTATCCCACTGAGACGGTTCCTTGCAATTAATACGTCAATTCGATTTTAAAACACAGCCATATAATATTGTCATGCAAAATTTAAGAAATGGCCAAGTGCGAGTTGAATGTGAGCCCAAATTTAATATTCCATATGTTTCGCCTTTAATCATAGATGCTTGCACGAAGCTGAATATGCAAACGACAATCGGATCTAGACAGGACAGTGCATGGATTTTCCGTTAAGTAAATTTTGGGATAAAGCTGTTCTAAACCGATTTTTTGTGGCATATTGCTGACCAAACTTATTACTGAGATGCTCGTCTCTGGCAAATTGGACTATTGGTTACTGATGAGGTGATTACTAGTTGGTTGATTAATATATAGATTACTAGCTGTTGTACGCAAATCGTATCCTTGGAATTTTAAACATTTTAAAACTATCACACATTTTTCGAGTGGAATGTAAACATGTGTGCTATTTAAGCCTATAGTGTATCTTCATGCCAAATTTGAACCAGATCCTTTCAGCCATTCTAGCGTGTTAGAGTAACAAACGTCTATCCCAACTTTCACATTTATAATATTGGTAAGACTGATAGACTTAGTACTGACAGATTCTTTACAGACAAAATTATTACTGACGCATTGGTTACTGAAAGAACCTTAAACTTTAACCATATAAGCGTCAATACTGAACCCCAAATGGATGGATGCAGGACCAAAGCAAACTGTTGTGTCGAGTCTGTCTCTTGGTATTTATTTAATGGAATTTGCCTTTTAAAACAAGGGTCGATACCGGTGTGATACATTTATTGGCCTCTTCCACTTGTAAAGCGCGTCTTATAAATCACTTGTTAATAACGCTAAAAAGAAACTACACTGTTAACGAATTTTGAAATGATTAAGAGCGGTCTCAACACTTATTACGTACACCGTCCGTGTAGGTTTTTTGTAGCTCTCTTTAGTGATATATTTTTCTTTTACAGTTTGATTAATTACTTTAATTAGGATATTAAAAAATATCGCCTCCGATAAGATTTGAAACCCGACCCTTTTGTCCAAACACTTTTCGCCTTGAAATAAAATATCTTCCAACTGATGTTTGTAGGCAACAAACATCATTTTTCGGATGGCGCTGGCACATTAAAATAATAGCGGAGGTTTCGCTCCTCCTCTCTTCTTTTCCTATGGGTATCGTAAGAAGCAAATAAAAGAGTAACGCTAAAAGCCAACATAATCATGCAACCATTGGCATGATTATGATGAAACAGGCCTCTATATTAAACTTAGATAGTAGACCTAGATAGTATTGATGTCTAGAAAAAAATGGTTTTATAGAGGGTTTTTATGTTTTCTACAATCTTATATTGATTTAGGGACTATTATTGTTCTAATCTCAGTTACAACATAACCGAAAAATAAGTAGATCTACATTATTTCCAAAAACATATTAAATAAGTTTACATATACCTACTCTATAAAAATTTACATTACTATAATTTGCATGCATTTATTGACATTACTAAATTATAAAAAAAACAGCATAGTTTTTATTAAATAAGTAATAAAAAACAACATTACTATAATTTGCATGCATTTATTGACATTACTAAATTATAAAAAAAACAGCATAGTTTTTATGAAATAAGTAATAAAAAGTTCATAATCATCCTTTTACTCGCAATTAAGCCCGTAAACGAAATAGGTAATATTATTTCAATTAATACAATTTTACGAATTGCACAATTTTAATTGTAGTTGTAAAGGCAGTATTAAAAAGTCCTGTTTATGGCAGGCGTCGTCAAATTCTTTATTGTTGCAGTTTGTCACTTGGGTACTAACAGTATTTTATAAAGACTCTAAAATAAAACATTATGACACATTAACAAGTTTCATTATAACGAGTTATGCGAAGCGACTTCGACTTTGGGAGTATCGTGTGGGCGTCTACATTATTTTTGTGTTAAAGCCCTACGCATTTGACTCTCCAGTTTATTGACTTGCTAGGCATACGTTACCTTTCAAATGTAGGCGAGGCTTAGGTTAGATATTTGGCCAATTTTATGAAAAGAGAGCAGCGCTGACGATCGATAGAAGTCTTCGTTCTCATAATACTCTTCAATTATTCACTACAATACACTTCTAGATTTGCGTCCATTCACTCTGATCTATACGGCTCATCGCCCCTGTTGGTCTAGTGGTTTAAATACCGGGCCAACATCTCGGGGTCCCATGTTTGATCCCCGGGTCGGGCAACAAAAGGTTTCGAATTTTCGAAAGTTGCTCGGGTTTGTAATCACCAACCCAGCTATAATATGACAAAGCAGCTACGAGTATTTACATCGATGTCCGAATTGTCAGTGAAAAATATAAATTAAAAAGTTACAATCCGGACACAGTGTCCGAATTTAAAATGTCCGGGTTGTCATAATCTGACTTCTTTTATTTTTTTGTTTTTTTTTATTTTAACTATTTTAATTTATAGCATATTTAAGTATTTATTTTTAAATTTATTTATTTTGAGAATACCTACCTTATCTTCACGAGATAAAAAAAAATATTATCAAAAAAATGCTTGTTGCAATAAGTCGGCTAAAAGAAGAACTGCAGACCTACTAACAAGGGGTCCAAATTATAATACAGTTTCACAAAATTTATTATAAAACTACTTGCCTCAGGCCTAAACGACTATAAAAGGTTAACTTACTTAGCGCAGCTCAACTAAAATGCAAGGCTAATAAAAAAAAACTCAAACCCATCAACCGGGTGGAAATGTCGAGACACAGACCACACCTCGCGAGGATTACCTTTTAAACCCTAAATTTGATATTTGCCGGTAGCTTATTAGCATTTATATCGAAGATAAAATATGATACGCTAATAAAAGAATCCTCTTAAGATACCTCTCGAGTAACAAAGCTGTTTTAGATATGACATAATAATGGAGTTTTTTTCTTCTTATCATATGATTTTCTGGTGTCCAATGGTATGTATCGCTAGTGAATTTGCCACTAGAGGCGCTAGTGTCGCGTGAGGTTCAATATCATTCACTTTTCACTGGTTTTAGCGGAATTTGTTGCATAAATTATAATTTCTTTAATTTACCTGCTGGAAAGTGATCTCCTTCGCAAAATATCGCAAATATGGATTATTTGGCGATTAATGTGAACGCTTTAAAAGCGGAATTAAGAAAAACGCAAAAATAGGCGGCCGCAAGAGCAACTATTTCAGAAGTTAGTTTGTTGATATCAAGATAGTTATTTATAAACAATATAACCCTAATTAGATTCAAGATATAACACTTTGTTTCGGCGCCAATCGCCTTTAACAGCTATACCTCCGGACCTCAGTCTACAGTGGTGCCAACTGGTGAGCAAAGAAACGGTAGTCCCCATTCTCCAAGCTGTCTTTAACAGGCCTCTGATATGGCTTTTTACAGGCTTTCATTACACTTGCAATGTACATAGCTGTAAACATTACAAATTTTCTTTTCTCTACACGTTGTGATAGAAGCTGGGAACAGCGTGCAGATGATTATCGTGCGTTCAGAACCATCAGCCCCTTCCAGATTCAAGCCAATTTTGTTAAGATTGTTTCCTAAATTAACCTGACTAGTAATCGAATCCGAGACCTTTGCGTAGTAGGCGCATAGCCGCACCGTTATATTGGTAGTATTATAATAAAGTTAAAAATTTCAAATGCGATTGTTCTCATAAAAATTTTTAATGATGTGCTACTGTAATATATTTTAAACCTAACTATTAGAACTAAACTGATGTAAGGTCAGTTCCATCACAACCTAAGAATAAATAGAAATAAAAAATATTTTTGAAAACATAGTAAGAACTATAATTAATTATATAGAAGAAAATAATATAATAATAGAGTGTCATTTAAAAACTGTTTGCTCAGTAAAAATATTGGTAGTTTAATAATTTTGCAAACAGGTGTGCAAACTAATCGTTCTGCATTAACCTGTCAATAATGCAGTCCATTCTATTTTACTAAAAATAAGACAATTGATAATAATAACATTAATACAGACGAGTCTAACAATAAGCTTAACAAAATAGAAAGTTATAATCATAGAAAGTGAGAAGGATAAAGACGTCAAATTACGAACAATTAACAACAAAGTCAAGTACAATACACAAGACAAATCTAAAGCGAAATGGACGGGAATAACATTCGCATAAAAGGATTAAGGCTTGCCGACAAACAACCCAATTTCGTGATTGTTTGAAATTAAAAACGTAAAGTGTCACTCAAATTCGTAACAAGGTTCGGCGATACCTGGCGATATTCAAACTGCGAAACTCCACGCCTGTCCAAGATTAAGACATGAATAAATAACTTTAAAAAAAAAACTATTGAAATCTGCACCCATAGTGGACAAAATTAAATCCATTGTGAGTCCTAAAGTCGCACTTTAAATTAACTTTTCGTCAAATCGCCACGCGTGTGGCCCTTGCGCAATAGTGTACTTTATTCTTATGACGTAAAGTTCGTTTTTGTGAAGCTATTTGTTGCTCAAAGTGAATGCGACATATTTATTTTGCAAAATCCAATTTTCTGCTGACATCTCATCTGTCGACTTTAAGCGTTCGGGACTATAAGACTGTCTACATGGTTTCACGCTTATTCTTCAAGTTTGAGATTGTATGGTTTTATAATCAAATACCACCTTATAATATCACGACCCTAAATTATTTGTATCATAAGTAAATGTATTTCCATTTTTAACGGCAGTATTCAATGAGTAAGTATTTTACCATACTTACTTAAAATTATCTTTGATGTACTTTATTCATGACTTCCATCACCAGCCAACATCAGAAAAGTACTGGACACGATCTTTTCTGTGACTGCATTTATTAGCTACCTTCGTAGCTACCACATTTAAAACAATAAATTTCATATCATTTCCAGGAAGAAGTTTGCCATAATCGCCAATCTTGGCATGCGAGTCGGCGATCGATAAGCACTGTGATTGCTAGAAATGCAGTATACAAATTTATAAAACTGTTTCCCTTTTAGCGAATGTAATATAATATTTGTAAAAAAAATATCTACAATCTAAAAATTTCCTCGTAAAATGGGCGCTTACTAGAGTTTGGTGCTCATCTTATTTAGCATCATTTAACTTTATGCCGTCGTACTTAAGATTGAATTTCTATCAAACCAGATCGTAACATGACAACAGCTAAGTAGAATAAAGCGCAGACATTTTGAAATCAAGTTGTTTATTATTTATCTTTATTCGACTCTATTGAAAGAGCAGTTGCCAGAATAAAGAGGAAATCCCACTTTAGGCATTCGAAAATGTTTTAAAATACTTATATTATTTTTAGTAAAGGGAGCTAAGTAATAATTTGATTTTAATACATCTAAAAGCTAGTTTTGACATTAAATATGAAATAACTTGTCTTGGAAACTATTTTGTTTAAATCTTTATTCCCATAAATAAATTACCTTATCTTCAATCTAAGGATTCCTAGTCGTTGATACCGTATTTCGGCAGCGGAGTTTAACGATCCACACTTATAATTACCTTGTTTGCATATTAATGTCGTGCAGATCAAAGAATGGTCCAGTTTGTGTAATGACATAAACTAATGTCACAACGAAGGCATCACATAGTCAACCGATGACATATTTGGGTGTAACAACGGTACATTTATTTATAGCGCCATAACTCACATAAAATTTTAAGCTCCCGCCAGTGATACTATCAAATTCCTACCGCTTGCGAGTAGCGCGTACCGCACAGAACTTTAAGGGTTAAACTACAGCAAGGCCCAAAAGATGATAGTTATAACAAGAAAAATAAACAGACTAGACCTTAAATCAACTTAGAGAAATTGTTTTGAGACTATTTTTAAGCAAATAAATTATTGGTGGAAGTTGAAAGTACAATCACTTGAAAAAACATTTTAAGACCAATATTGAGTCGAAAATTCATTCGGAATTTGGAAAAATATTTCTGATTATTAAATATTCGGAATTCATATGATTCGGTTTCATCAAATTCTGAATTCTGAATTAGTACTTATAAACATTAATAATTTTGAAATTTAGGTTTTATAATATTAGGACTTATGATAGATCGGATTTGTGATTTTCGGAAATCTGTATCATTCGGAATTATAAAAATCGGTGCATATTTTGAAATTCGTGATTGTGAATATCGGAATTAATTTTTCGTATTTATAATGTGGTGTGGTGGAACCTTATCATTTTTTGGAATGCGCCAAAGCCGCTTAGGTAGAGGTTAACGAGTGTGTTTTGATAGCAACATATTCTAAATTAATATCCGAGCTTAGTTTTTACGAGTACTGAACCACCGTATTTGTACAAAATGACAATTTGTATGGACAAAAACTTAAATAAAAGATCTCATAGAACTGCCCTAATCTGCCTTTCTACCAAGTTTAGTCCAAAAGTAATAAAATGTTATCTTATAAGTTTTAATAAACAACTATGCAGATAATAGATACATACCACTTTTTTTTTTATAAATGTGGACAACATCACATAAGTACATTGTTCTGATCCTAATTTGAATAACTATTTCAACCACTCGTATTTTGGAAACTAGAAACAACGAAGGTACCACAAACACCCAGACCCGAGAAAATGTAGAACCGCCACTCCGCCACAAAGGTCCGTTAGTCCACTGTTAGATGTGGGCCTTTCAAAAAGGAGAATTTAATTTGGCGGGTTTCATGTTTCATACAAGTTTTTATTCATGAAGAATACTTACTTAAATAAAAATAATTATAAAGTCTAGTTAAATACATAAAACTAGCGAAGGGTAAGGTTGGTGTAAAGTGCTCAGTAAATGAATCAGAATACGCAAGTTACTAGGGGTTTGAAATTTGCTTCATTTAAAACTTATGTCATCATCCTTTAGGATCTCCACAACGATCAATCCCAAGCTTTCCGCATCCAGTAGCTTCCCTCGAACTTAGCTTGACCGTCGTTGGTGTGGGAATAGGTCCAGAACACCTCCTCGTGGTCCACCCTGGGCAACGGCTTATGCCGGCCAAACGTTTTTGACTGTAAATCGGTTCAACGAACTGTTCCTAGTGAATCTATCGGTGCTTTCCCTGCGAAACTATTATCACCGTCGTCGGTTCAACTGGTGAGGCACCGCGTAACAAAAGTCATATTGTTGTTGTTGTTGTTGTCGTCCTATAAAACCCCAGTGGTACAGAGGGCCTTCGTGAGACGTCTCCATCCGCTCCTATCCTGCGCCTCTCGCTCCGCGTCCCTCCAACACAGCCCGGCCGCCCGCAGCTCGGCGTCGACGGTGCGCTGCCATGAAATAAGAAGATCAAGTCATTCATCATATATGAAGAAAAAGACTAAATATCCAGTATCCAGATTCAAACTCATGACCGATTGAATGGCTTACACAACAGTTTTGAGGTGAAACCAGGTAACTTTGAAGTCTAGCGCTCGAGCCCTAGAGGAGACAATATAGGAACACCCTTCTTCTGGAGTCTGTAACAACAAAAAAGTATTTGCAGTTCCTTCGTTGTTATTGATTTATGAATAAAGTGCAATAACGCTACAAATGAACAGACGAGGGTACATCAGATTTTACACTGAAGCATCTTAACGTCTTTTAAATAGGTGCGAGTTTTCAACAAAAATGTAAACCAGGCCACTGTACTTTATGATCAGTTTTTTTTTTACAGTTCCACGACACTTTGGGAGTTGTTTCATTTGTTTTAAATAAACCATTTGAATTTATAATGTTAGAGCTATTACGAGTTGCAATGGCTTGAAAGCGGTTTATTTCACTTAAACATACAGTAAACAATGCTGAATTTTATAGCAGTCGACCGAGCAAGCAATATGAGCCGCTTAGCTTTAGGGTATAAACTTAGAAAGGACTGTACTACCGACTCTTATGGCAAGACGTTATAATTTGATCCCATTGTGCAATGAATGTTTCCTTACAGAAGTACATCATTGTAGAATCAGTATAACATGTGCATTTTAGTGCCGGTCTAAATTATAATACTACGTTCTTGTCCATGGGTGTTGTGTCAGATTGATTAAAAGAATACTACCAGAAGAACATATTAGACAAACTGGGTAATGCTTTGGTTTCATTGTTGCAAAAGAAGGAACCCTATCTTCTAGAGTATTGTTTTAATTTGCATTGTTGAAAAAACTTCTAAGGACGCATTCACGTAGAAAGATGGCTACCGGCGCCGATTTGCCAGGGTAGGCAGTCTCTATACTTTGAGCCGAACCAGAAGTATAGAGACTGCCTGCGCTGGCAGATCGGCGGCGCCGGTAGCCAGCTTTCTACGTGAATGCGCCCTTCGTAACAGAAAACAAATATACGGCCATTTAGGCCGCTAAAACGTATATTTCGACACCCTCAAGGTTTATATCATAGAGATAACTGAACTTTATGTCATAGAGATAGACAACGAGGGTCCATTTATTAAAACTATTCAACGAGCTATCTTTATTCTCCTTGACGTAGGATAGCGCTTTTATGATTCCCTACAAATTTTACAGAACTTCTCGTTGGGCGAGTCCGACTCGCACTTGGCTGTGTATTAATCAGGCACTGACGATGGCATAAAATAAATTTTTTGTCTATGTAGTCGTTATAGAACAAACTTTGCATTGTTAAGAGGGAATACAAGGGCCGTTTTTCCATACAAACGTAGTCCCCTGTTTCCTCCCTGGATAACGCCAGTAGAGCAATAATTTTTATGACAAAAATTTATGGCTACTATTAGCATGTTTCTATGTTTTCTGTTTTTTCGTAAATTAATTAATAAAAAAGATACGAGCCCTCAAAAATCGAAAAATCTCGCTAGATTTTCCGCTGTGTTCAAACATCCAGAAAACAAATTTGGCAAAATTTTAGAAATAAAGTAAAATATACGAACACGGCCAAAGCCTTTCTTTAATTTTTAATAAAAAAAAGTATTTAAATCGGTCTAGTTTTGGAAAAGTAATCGGGGGACTACGAAACGTTGATTTGGTGTGCTTTTAGTAGGTATTTTCGGTTCAAGAAGCAGTTGTCTCCATCACACTCTGCGGTGAAGGCGTTTGGCACTGCGCAACAGCAATAGATTTTACAAATGCCTATTTTTCAATTCTCTCGCCCGTAGTGTTTCCTCTTATGGTTACGCATAACTTTGAAACCATTTAGTATTTAAAACTGTCAGTGTCTTAGTTCAAGTTATTAATCTCATGATTCTTTCGTTGTTTTGTATTATCATATTTCAAAAAAAAATATATTATTAAAACTAAGTCATCAAGTTTATTTATAACTAGCACATTATCAACTATTACAACGAAAAAATACCGCGCTCTTTATTATAAACTTTTACTGATTGTGCTGTGAAATTACAAAAATAGAAGTACATTAAACTGTATAGTTATAACAAATTATACCAAATTACATTATGATGCTAGTCTTTATACTCAGCTGTTTTTTAAGTTGGTAATACAACGCCTAGACTACTTTCACAGTCGATAATGCATTTGATTTACTGCACCGCTAAACTTTACGTTACCAGACGACAATGAGGTTCATTTTCATAAACTGCCGCTAACTTTCCGTGCTGATGTTACCGAAAGCCTTAATGGTGCCATAATCTAAACATTCATATATTTTTAATTTTTGAGCACCTTGTGATAACCAAAAAAAAGCAGTATATATTACCTTTGCGATAACATTTAAAAAAATGTTGTTTTTACATTTTAGTGGATTGACAGACGTTTTAGTCCGTTTTGAGATGATAAAAATAATTCATTTTGTTAATGACAATAAACATATTTAACATTTTTATTTACCTTTACCTATATAAGATATACCTACAGGGTTTTAGGTAAATAGTAATACAAGCAGAAACCTACCTAAGTTTTCAGAAGCATTTGAATTGGTGATGTAGGTAAAATATGATAAAATTTTATCATTTTGAAAATAAATATTCTCAATTAATATTTTCAAAATGCTGACATCAATTTCTGGACCTAATTTATAATATAACTAGCGACCCGCCCCGGCTTCGCACGGGTGCAATGCTGATATTAAATACACTACAAAAAAACTGTGAACGTGGTATATAAAAAAAACATAGTGGCTCCGGCTTCGCACGGGTATGAAATATGTCACTGAAAAAATTATTAAAATCGATCCAGTAGTTTTGATTTATTCATTACTGCCCGTGGCCCGCACGTGTTAAATTTGGAGTAAAACAATTCCCCTTTCCCTAATATATTACCATGAAGATTTCCTGCTGTCTTTGGAATATCTAAATTCGTACACTTCATTTTTACTTATTTATTTTTTACATGTTCATCTATTCATTTTATTTGAACTACAATTAATATATTACAGGATGTCTTTATATACAACGTTCACAGCTTTCTTGTCAATTTATAGTACGAGTATTTAATTGGATAAGGATTAATGCTGTATTGGTTAAAATCGCTTCGAAAATCTGCCATTATTTGTCGTAAAAAGTAAATGACAAAAAAATGTTATTGTGGGATATCCATAACAGATAGACATACACCATCGCGGAGTTTTCTGTAGACCTTTTCAATATGTACAATACTTAGTACATTATTTTGATAAATTTCGTAGGGTTTAGCCTGCGTTTGCAATGTAAGCGGAAAAAAAATGTGAATATTTACGACATCATATTAGAAAACTCAAAAATAACAGTATTTCTCCACTATTTAATGGATGTTATTACACATATGAACCTTCCTCTTGAATCACTCTATCTATTAAAAAAAACCGCATTTAAATCCGTTGCGTAGTTTTACAGATTTAAGCATACAAAGGGACATAGGGAAAGAAAAAGCGACTTTGTTTTATACTATGTAGTGATAGTGATAACATAATTTAACTTTGGATTGTAACACCATTTACCTAACACCTTGAATATAAAATGGTGACCAAACGCTACATGGTGTCACATAATCAAAAGACTAGGTACAAAGTCTTAAATGTGTCATTACTTTTAACAAATCGAGTATCTCAAGATGACAGCATTATTTGATAATCCGACAAAGATGCCTCCCAATTAAACGAAGCAGCTTATCCAATATTAATTAGTGCGAATACCATACAGGGAAAACTGACAACGTAGTCCAAATCACATAGCATTAACACAATTAAATCCTACAGCCTTCTTCGATGGAATCACGTTGGCCGTGTCCACATAACAGCCTTTTAGCTTAATCCGATCGTACTAAGAGGTACGGTAATAAGTACGTTGTAATTGAACGTCAAAGGGGCCCCGCTCGGATTATAACATTGTTTCTCAAATAGTACGCATTGCGCCCCTTCTCTCGAACAGTCAGAATAGAGGATCGTAATATAATCGTATATTTAATTAAGTTCAGTGGTGATTTTTAACGTGCTAGATGATAATGATGACAGCGGATGACAACTAAAAGGAGACAACACTAGAAGATGAGAAAATGCGAGATATTCAGAAGATATTTAATTTAATTAGAATAAACCCATTTAGTTTATTTACGCAAATTAATGTGTTCAGAATTAAATATTTACATATTTTAATACTTTACAAGTTTAGTGTTTAATACTTTGCAGTGTAAAATTTTAACAAATAAATAAAATAATAAATGTGGACAACATCACATACATTGTTCTGATCCCAATTTGAATAACTGTTTAAAGCATTCGTATTTTGGAAACCAGAAACAACGAAGGTACCACAAACACCCAGACCCGAGAAAATGTAGAAAAACAAATTTTTTGTACATTGACCCGTCCGGGAATCGAACCCGGGACCTCGGAGCAGGCGACACCTTGAAAACCGGTGTGTACGCCACTCCGCCACGGAGGTCGTCCAACAACAATTTAACGTTACAAATTAACAATTTAACGTTATAGCCTATGTGTTAGGAATTTACTAAAATCCTGTCAAGATTATACTAATTTAAATACTTCAATGGTACCTTATCAATCGTCTTTTTTACAGATAACAGCACGTCTACCTACTACAAAACGTCAAATTTTCTCAATTGATAATGATCTCTACTTGTTGAACTTAAAGTTGAAAATCAATTCAATGACCTTTAACTTTTTGGGTAGGTTGACCTGCCGTTGTCTGTACTAGGCGTTTGTCCATATTTAATTTAATTTTAGACGATACCCTCAGATGTAAATTTAAATCATTCCTTTTGTTAGATTCAAGAAACATTATTCTGACAAAAATATAAAAATCCAAGGAACCAAATTCACAGGCAGGTTACTTTTAATTTAGAATCATAATGGCGCTATCAAATATCAAATGGGATGCCAAGTTGTAAAGTTTGAGAACCGGTTAGTTAGACACGGCGAGGCCCATCGAGATTAAAACGACAATTCCGTATCGGTGGTCTTGATTGACAGCGGTTTGGTAATCGGTTAGGAACGGTAGATAGTAAGGATTTCGGCTTTAGGCGAATTATTTCCATTAATACCGATTATAGCGTATTGTTTACAACAGTCGGCTAATTGATAAAAATCTCATTTCATTCGGATCCTTCCAATATCAATTAAGATAATACTATGGAAGATTAATTGGCTTTTCGGCGTTTGGTGAATGGGCCTGGCTTTTTTTCCTAAAAGGCAAGTCCGTCTGAAGTTGAGATCAAAAAGTTTAGACGTAAAACTTTTGTCCTGAAACTCTGTGCAAGAAGACCGAGAGAGAAAAAATCGACTTCGAAACAAGACTGCAACGACTATTGGGTAGTATATAATGTTATAAGTAAACATATTATTATAAACAATATAGGTAGATACTTGTATATAGATTTTAATTGTTACAAAATAACATCGATAAATTAACATCGGTAAGTATTGTCCGCGAGAGATGCCTCCCAGGTACATTTAAATAATTAATTATAAAATTTAATTTGTATACTAACGCCTTCTTTAAGTTTTAACTTGTACTAACTAAAATAGATTGATCTATGTTGCCCGAAATAAATGAATCAAAAATTGGAAAAAAAGATTGAATTGAATTAAATTTCACATAGGTACCTTTCGCACCGTATAAGTTTTCCGAATTCAAAGCGCCGATTTTTGCCTTTAAGACAACAAAGAAGCCTTTTTTTCCAACAAAGTGCGTGTTCTTACTACCGAATACTTTAAATAACTATTAGATTTCCGCACAGCATCACTTGTAAATTTCACCAAATTCGCCGAGCCGAGTCCACCCTTCAATTTAAAAGTTCCGAAGAAACAGATGACGCCAGGGCCTATACGGCATACCAATTCGGTAAACACAGCGGTGCATGTTTATACCCGTGAATACAGTTATGGAGGCTCAAAATCCTTGTATCGCCGCGCCATCAGTAATACATCCCGAAGGAAACGCGTGACAAGAATCGGGATATGTCGGAATCGCAGGAATCAGTCGCGACTGCGGGGATGCGGCGCGCATAATATTGTCCCTATACACAACATTACGTTATCGATATTTCCCTTCTAAAAGTTTCCGAGAAGGCACGACAGTGCGTACTTCTATGAATTCGCCAAAAGAATCTCGCTCGTTCTCACGCAAGACTGGTATTCGGAATTAACTAAATTGTTAAAGGCTCCATAAAGTGAATATTCCAACTGTTATGCTGTGGATCTATAGAGTTTATAAATGGTTCATTCCGAAGTCTTAATTAAATAAAAACAATGAACCAACTCTGTTAAAGTTTGCGGTATTTCTTTCTTGGCATTTTCAACGGCGACTTAACTAAAACTTTTCTTTGCTTTTCATGTTTTATAAAGATTTTCCAAATGTAATATGCTAATAAGTTAGGCAGTGTTCCAGTTTGTCTTGCTTTTGAGACTGTTGGGCTAGGTATTTTTACTTTAACTTGAGTAATATGGTAAATAATATTTCTAAATATCAAGAATTGCTCGAGGCATTTATGAGCTCATAAAATCGAGTAAACCTGAAAACAAGAAATGTTTGAAGCCGCATTCACCCGCTCATGGGTCGTCATGAGACGAAATTATAAATTACCACAATTATTGCTACCAATTAACTAGCGATTATCGTTTTACTAGTCTGCCCGCCATAAATAAAACGATGCGTTGTGCAAGGCATAATTACGCCGGTAATACAAATGAAAAGTGCAACTGAGAGCACGTACAGCCGACGTCTCCTGGATTATTTATTACTGTTTTATCTTCAAGCAACCGACGACGATAAAAGAAAAGAAATGTCGGGGACCCGTGATCGCGATTATCACGATGCGATCGCTGAATCGCCTCCGAATAGCCGCCTATTCCCTGTCCGCTGTCTTCGCTGATTTCAGTATACATTTATCTTCCTGCATAAGTATGGTTATTGATTTTTATACAAAATGTGCAATGGTTGAGGTGGATAGTAAAATAAGTTGCATGGGTCCTGGTCTGAGAATGCGCGGTAAACAAATACACATTGAAAAGAGTTGAAAGCGTACTCCGTGCGCGGTATTGGTAGTCACTCTTGGGGCCCTTCACGCAGGACAGGCGTGGTCATTGTGGGCCCCTTAATTAGCACATGTTACGAGATTATCAGCCCCGTCAGGATGTGACATCTGAATCATGACGTCCGCTCGTGTCCTACACAGCACACAACAATAGTTTTGATTTGTATTGTACGGTTAATTTAATTACGAGACATAATGAACTCGCATTCTACAAAAAAGACATATTCAACCATTTTTGTATTTCGTCATAAGTCATACTTTATAAAATTACTAAAGACACTTACAAGTTACTCTTTTCTCAAAGCCATCATCATATCAACTTGCTAGACAGCCTAATTGCATCCTTAAAAAGAACGTCAAGACAAAAAATATTTAAATGAGTATTGGATTCTTATATAAGGCACGAAAATTATGTTTTGCAACTTTTTAGGCCCTCATCATAATCAGCCTGGACCCAGACCTATCAAATACGAATTTTGCAATTATCGCTATTGTTGGCAGGTGACTTGGCAATCGCAGTTTGGCCAATTGTGGAAAGAAGCCTTTTTGATACTTAACCAATTATAGTAAGAGTGGTGGTGCTATTTTAAGCAACACCACACAGCCAAATCAATTATTACACGATGTAAATCTTTCTGAACCGTATAACAAAACAATGACACAATCACATATGCATTGTTGCCAAAGCAATCTGGGCTAATTGTGACGATACAAAAGCACCTGGGTCTTACAGAAAACTAGCCAAATGCCAACTAATCCGAGCCAAGTTTAAAATTAGCGGTGCATCCATTGAGCATGTCAAAAGTTGAATTTTTGCTACTCCTATAAATCTATTTAAAAAAATAGACTTTTATAAGTTTCAAATCATTACACAACTTCTAGTAGGTAGTGTTGTAGTTTTTTTTATGTCTTTTGCTAATGTTGCATTTTTTATTTTTGAACGCAAATGCACTACTTTTTAACTTATTTCAAAGTCATGTCCTATTTAAAAAGGAAACAGCGTCAACTCTTAAATTAATTCTTCGACACAATTATTGCCTTCATAGTTTGAGCAGTGTCCCGGTGAGTGGAAGGGTGGGAAATTCGAGTCTCGTCTAAAATGGTTCAGGGAATTGTATATTTTAATCTAAAATAACATTCCTACCTTGGGAGTAAAAAATAGATTATACCTCAAAATTATTTATTTAAAAGCATATTTTCAATGAGATGTTAAAGGTACGTTTAAAAAGTAAGGTAGATGTAATACGAAAGTAACGCTGGTACCGCTGATCTGACTTATATTAATTTTGGTTAGGTAGAATTTTTGTCCCCTAAACCATGCCCAAACATTTTATTCACTCGTTTAATTACGTGATGCAGTTACGTTAATATTAAGTAATATTATTGAATTTCAAAAACAAATTCGCGGTGGAAGCCTACTACGTCAGAACGAAAAATAGATGTAATTAATTGAATACTTAAAAAAATTGCATTAATATTGCCGCTTCACTTCCTTTCATGCGCTAGGAATAATTAAATACGTCGGTGCTAAAGTATTGTTACTATATACAGGATGAAATTTTAACCACCTTCCAAATTTTAATATAACAATCTACGAGGCAAAAAACAAATGACGTATTTTTTCTTTTGGTTTAGCCCAATACAAAAATGTCAAAATAAAGTGTGTCACTTAGAAATAAAAATATAAATTGATTGATACGGCCTCCTAGCAACACTTTTTTTACGCTATGCGCATTTCATTCATTCATTACTATACTATTAATATGTTTTTTATTTTTCCTTCATACCTTAACAGGCTTAGGACCGTAAAAAATGAAAACTATGTTGCGGAAAATATTTTCGGGTGAAAACTTGATTTACATTTTTTACGATACGATTTGAAGATGATGAAAAATCATTCTGTATACATCGGTTTAGTAGGCCGTAATTACATTAGTAGCTCATGTTTATTGTATGATTTTATAAATTTTACTGTGGAAAACGACATTGAAATTAAGTTATCGAAACAATGACGGATTGGAGGATGGGTTCGTGATCGATCAAAGTTCCAAAGTCATGCGAAACCAAATCATTGGAAACCTTCATACTCTTTCAAAAACGGTAGAGTACAACATACCGTTTTTTGAAATCAGCTACTCGTAGCTCTAATCAGTAAGAAGGACTTAAGACTTAGTTTAGGAAACTAATATACAGAAGGTTGATATAAATATATTATGTTATTGGTTAAATTAAATTTTTATTTGGAGTTTGGAACTCTAATGAGCCTTAACAGCTTAAGCATAAGGTCCTAACATTTTCCTCTTAATATTTCAATCTCTCACAGATATCCGTAACGAGTATCCGAAATGAAAAAATATAGAGGTAAAATGTTCTTTTATTTTTTTCAACATAACATGTATTTATAATGGTTATTAAAGGTTACAATTGTCGTTAACAACGATAGTCATTCCTTGATTAAATATTAATTTCTTTATAATTACTTATAAAGCAACACTAAATCCTGCGTATAGTAAGTATCTAAATTAAATAATTGCGTAATCTTTTTCCAATGGTCCACAAAGCAACTTTAAAATAAAGTCTTATGTTTGATAAACTTAACCACAAGGAGGTTGCAAGTTGAAGTTCAAAAACAACTTCCATCCAAAGTTTACCCACAACTCATGGGAGCGTGCCTTTTAGAGATCACGTTTATGAAATATTAAATCTATTTCTATCTGTTTCGGGGATCTTGGGCGTCTTTTACCGAGAAAGACGTTAGAACAGGTGCGCCCGCGACGAGGCACCCACACGTTACTCCTAGACCGGGACAATTATCATTCCTTGCGAAACATGGCCGTCATATCACCCGAGCCATCATCACGACTCGGCGATTTACATATAATGACTATTCAACAACAAACAACGAAAATGTGCAACGCGGGTTACAACACAATTTTTTTGTTAAAGGTTGTGACGTATCAATTATGAAGACATGTTATAGCGGGCGTTGGGATTGTCGTATGTGATAAATATCTTTTCCTTGCCAAAAAACTTATATATCATGTTACGCGTTTTGCTCTGATAATATCTTTTTAAACTGCATATGTTTTTGCTTAAGTGAAGTTGCCAGTTAATTGAAATTTAAATTAGACACACGTGAAAGAATGGACCACGAATTAGTGATATGAGAAATATTATAACGTTAACTCACATAAAAATCTTGAAGACAATATGGGAAGGTACTTTTCAAATTGCAAAACTTATTTAGAATGGCATGCAAGTTTGCTTTCTGTAAAGAGATTCTTAAGGCAACTAACCAATCACACTAAATTCAAGGACAATAGCAAGAAACTTCAATAATTTACTTAGACAGGTGAAGCTAAGAAGAATTGCTTGTTTGCTTTTAAAAACGAGTAAGCGGGTACCTAAATCACGAGATGACATGTTCAATTTACGTCGGCTTTGAGGTAAAGTTTTAAGGTCCACATATTAGGTACTTTACGAGTGAACGAGGATCTCACCCCGACGCGTCGTGGACAATGTTTACGAATAAAGATCTCGGTTCGTTCTTACGATAAACGCATCTGCAATAATCTTTGCCTTTAACATTATTAACATTATATTGTAGTTAATGAATGTATTGCAGCATTTTGCATGTATTGTAAAATTTATACCTTTTTCTTGCGTTTTAAGACGTATGTACTCTTATGTATGGTATAGATATATAAGTAGGTACATAAAACAATAAGTGTTAATTGCAATTTTTTTCTGTTTGTAGCTTGTTCATGGCTTACCACGTATAGGCATAGCGTTATTTAATTTACTCTGTGCCAAAATGCATCAGACGCATTTTTCGTATGCATATAAGTAATGATAAAAAACCTATGAATCGTTATGTACTAAATATACATAAGTAATGTATTCATTATAGCGTTTGTTGCTATGTTTTTGCATTAAAGAGCTGAGTGCTTTTACGGTCACCAAAGACAAAGTCTTAAAACTTATACTTCGTTCGCTCAACAAAGAAATAAATTAGCTTTGACCCCCACAATAGCCTCTCTAAACAAACTACTTTATGTATGACGAGATAAATTCACGTTGCTCAGTGCTCACTCCGCTACTTTGTTAGAGATTAGCGCTTCGAATGTTGGCACAGAAAACAGTTATACAGCCTAAGTCTGTCCTTTTAATTAATATCCCCATTGTTTCAGAGAAAGACGTTTCCTGAACTATGGTTATATTGCACGTGGCGTTATTTTACAATAGTAAAGAAACTTGTTTCTTTCCAAGAAAATTTTCCTGTAGGACTTTTCGCTGGCTGCCTTTTATGCTGCTTTACTAGCCGCAACCGGTCAAGCGGTAAGGCTCGGCCTATCTATATTAAAACGAAAAGCTGATGTCTCAGCTCATTCGTAAAAACCAGGTAGGCTTTACTTGAAGTGTACTTTACAGTGAGAAGTTAGAAAAAGGCCCTAACAAGTAGTTGATAGGGCAGCCGAACCCTAGTCAGACTCAAATTTCTAGCATGCTTGATTTCGGAGACTCACTTTAATTAATTTCCCTTAAAAATGGGTGACACAAAAACAAAAGCAAATGAAGTTGTTACGACATTATTATCACTTTAATGACAATCAAATGGTCCTTCAAATTGTTCACAGAGGCTCAAACAAGAGAACAAAACATAATTAAAAAGATCCGTCCTTTATTAAAATAATAAGATCACAAAAAAAGTTAAATAAATAAAGTCGTCCCAACTCAAGATTTCGCCCGCGTGTAATTATCATCTTAATTTCTCATAATGAAGCAGATAGGCTACTGTTTGCTAAGAATGTGGTCGACAAACGCTACGAGTAGGTTTATGGTATTCACTACCACAAAAAGTCTGTCACATAAATATCCCAATGATGGCAATACCAGTCTACCTGAATTCAGATGCTCTCAGTAGTCATCAATAAATACATTTTTGGTAATAGAAATAAATATTCGGATGGGCAATGCAACAAAAGAGCCTACATAAATAACGGACTTTATTCGTGTTCAGTCTATTAACCAAATATTTTTATTTTATCTTAAAGCAATTCCTATTCAAAACCGATTAGTCCCCTATTGGTTATAAATGCTAGATGTAATAATGCCGACTCGATGTATTAGAATCGGGCTATTAAAGAATAGTCTCGTTTGAATATAAATTAAATTTAAGCAAATATGAAATTATACAAAATCCTTAGGGCTATTTAGAATCATGTGAATGCTCATCATAAAATCGAATAAGTATTTTCTTTTTAACGTAACGACGATGAAGAATTTATAAGAATCAACGCTTTGTTTGGAAATTTGCTTTTAAAATAGAATGCGATGCGATACCTTCTTCGGAAAAAAACCTGTATGAAATAAATGTTTTAATCAGTCCAGAAAAAACGTGATTTTGCTATTTACAAAAGGTATTATAGTAAATAGTTTCTCGGGGTCATTAAGTACCTACAAAACATTAAGAACCATACCTCTTAACCAAAACAATACCTAAGGTAGATCGTAGCTACTACATATTCTACAGGAATTGTATTAAATTTATATTTAAACAGAAAATATTTAGGTCATCATTTTTAACTAGTAACCTTTTTTTTAGTTTTGTACCACGAACTACATATTTCATTAACTAGCTCACCGAAACATGGCGCTCGTTTCTAATCCTCGTTAACTTTTTTTCCTACTTCAAAAAAAACTACGCTTACCAATTAATAACGGCTCCGGGGAAAATTACTCTTATACACACGAACCTTTCGTCATAACATGATACAAATTACGTCAAATCATGTGGATATTATTTTTTATGGTGCTCCATAGCAACATGTGGTAAATTAAAGTCCCTATCGTTGGGACAAAATAAACAAAATAACTATACCACACAGTGGAGCGAAAGGAGTAAAAAATTAACAACGTCCAAATGTGATGTCACGATAACTGGCAGTTTAGGACTACGAATAAGTTTGGCTTAAAAGTCGAAATTATTTTTTTGAGAACAATGTAATAAGTAAATATTTTTTTATTAAATAAGGTCAAACAGTTTTTAACCAAAAAAATAATTAAACTATCAACCAACGAAGAGAGGTTCTCAATTGTATGATACTGTCATATATTATATGTTCACAAAAAATGTATTTGCCTAAAAACAATTTTAAAAACATTACTTATGTCAGTGCCTCAACGGAGATACGTATTGTGACATCTCAATGTACTTAGTTTGTAAAATTGTTCTTCTTTTTGTACTTTTAACTACTTCGTAAGTCAATATTACAAATCTAAATATTCATAATTACTATCACAAGAATTAGTTGTACGGGGTTTATACCATGTTTTTATTAATTTCTGCATATTCTGAATCCAATCATTTTGAATTCGGAATATGCAGGCCTAATTATTCTGTTTATAGCGCATTAGACGGTGTATTTTGCGTTTACTTAACAAACAAGTTTTTTAAAGTGATCTTTCAATAAATCTTTGGTGGTATAATAAAGCTACATGAAAAATTTACTTGCACTGAATGGTCAGAATCAAATCGCTTTGTCAAGTAGAATCTAAGTAAGGAGAGTAGGAAACCGACCCACAGCAAATTTGATTATGTAGCAAAAGCCCGCGATCGTGCATGGTTGACGGGAACGCATTGACAAGGATTATGCAACTGTATTGGCCGAGTGGCCAGTAATGCGGGAACATCGGCTATATATCACTAGAAGTGATATCTTGCATCTGTTTTAGTAGATTCGAATTTCAATTCTAGCTCGAAAGACAATAGTTTTAAATTTTCTTTTAACATTATCTAAATAAAAATTTAGATCATAATAGGTATATTCAATATGGTTCTCGAAAAATTTTGATTTTCTAAGTAACTAAACATTCTTAGTTTTTTTTTTTTTTCAAAATAAACTTAATTTAAGTATGTCAACTAAATAGTAAGTAAGTAAGTAACAGCCTATAATCATCCCACTGCAGGGAAAAGGCCTCCATCACTGAATTTAAGTTACCACAGCAATGATGGGTGTACTGGCATAATCACCACGCTTGCGAAATGCGGGTTGGTGATCACAAACGTTCGAAAATTCGAAACTTTTAGTTGCCCGACCCGGGATTCGAACTTGGGACCCCGAGATCTTGGCCCGGTATTTCAACCACTAGACCAACGGAGCGTTGTCAACTAAATAATGAAACGAATTTATATACAACTAATTTTTAACGAATATAGGCATCCCTTTTTTAAATTTTCATGACTACTAGGTACTACATGCACACTTTTAGTTTTTATGTTAACTTTGTTGATTATAAGTTCTAATTATTTTTGTGTGTCCATGAACTACCGCCTAGCTACGAGAGGGGCTTGAGGAGTCACTTGCTCTAACAAAAAATAACTTTAAAACATAATACGTCACATTGATTAGACCACAGTATTTGGCAAAAACGAGATAAAAATAATTCAGTGCGAATTTACATCGAAAGACTTTTTACGAGATTTTACTTAACAACTTTTTGATGCGATCGATATATTCCAAAGGACAGCTTTTTAACACTAACAGTATCTTATATTAACTTTAAACAGACAAACAGACGGACAAAGAGATAGAGACAAACGGACATGGCGAAACTATAATGGCTCCAAATCGTGACTAAGTAAAAGAAGAAGTGTTGACAAAACGGACTAACAGGCTATGGAGAGT
The DNA here is from genome assembly GCA_949315895.1 of Anania crocealis. Lineage (NCBI taxonomy): Eukaryota > Metazoa > Arthropoda > Insecta > Lepidoptera > Crambidae > Anania > Anania crocealis. The sequence continues at coordinate 14,870,105 of OX438862.1, forward strand.
ACTCTCCATATAACAGGCAAAGAGTAACAGAGAGAGACAGACGGTCATGGCGAAACTATAATCGCTCCTTGTCGTGACTACGAAGCCCTAAAAAACAAGAAGCAGTGTTGACAAAATACATCAAATTATAATTCACTTCACCGTACGCGTCGCGTGACTGTTGATTGCTAGCCCATCCAGTGAGCTGGCATTGTTTTTGAATAAACCAACCATGACAAGACAGAGATTTACGCTTTCCATGGCATTGTTGTTTCTGAACCGAAATTAAATATTAAAATAATAATTCGCACTCTGGATTGAATCAACTCTAGGAAACTTATTACAGTGTTATTGTTGAAGATCATAAGACTTACGTTCATGGCATTAGGATTCCACTTTGCATTCAAAATTATAAGCCAATGAAAATTCACGTTTTAAAAACGTTTTGCTTACTTCATCAGATTATGAGGCCTAGAACAAGGTGGACATATTAATGCGAAGACTAAGTTCTGTGTTATGGATAAATTGTTTTTCCTTCCTCGCTCCGTTGGACTATTAACACCCCTTTAGTCTAGTGGTTTAAATACCGGGTAAAGATCCCGGGTTCCTGGTTTCGATTGGGTCGGGCAACACGAGTTTCGAATTTTTGAACACTGCTCGGGTTTGGTTAAGGTTATTAGGCTTACAAACACCCATCATTGCTGTGGTAACTAGAATTTAATGATGCAGGCCTCATTAAATTGACCTGCATTGGTATGAAAATAGACCATTACTTTACGTATGAAGGCGACTTACTCGAGTCGCCTTTTACACATAGGTACTCTAAGGAAAACAAAACACAACGACAAACTTCTATAATCATGGCTCTTCAGAGTTATCTAAGTCCATGTAAGAGATAGATTTACAGAGTGGTCGTCCGCGGGATTAGCGGTGCCGTGTTATCACTTCGTTGCAGTTATTCGAAACTTTGCTTCAGAGGGGAGCAAATACCCTGCCAATATTGCAGGTTTGTTTATCTGCTAGTTATTTTTGTTGGAAAAAATATGTTTTCTAAATACCAACCTCAATGCTATAAAACAAGGTTTAGATTTGAAAACTAAATCTTTTTTTTTCTAAGAGAAATGATGATCACGTTTAACAAATAATTTTCAACCTTAAACAAGTGTACCGTAGTACCGTCTAGTAATAGTGAATAAAAAATGAAATTTTGAAATAAAACTGTAACCGGTACAACGGTAACAACACATTACTTTGATCCTTCAAATCAAAAAGTTAAAAAGTATCAATGAAATAGCTTCATAATTCTTAGGCTATAATAAAAATGTACTTCAAATCAGAATATTCGAGTATTTTTTTTATGATTGTCCTTAATTACAATACCTTTTCTTTACAAAAACCAAAAACACGATGCTTATAAAACTCTAAAATCATCAATAGTTATTATAACAATCGTTACCTTTCTGTCAGGAGCAGTAGTGACGTTACTTATTGATCTGGCAGTAAGCAATTTGTCTTATGCGCAAGCGCAGCGCTTCCGTTACTCTTTGCCGCTTTGTCTCTCCCATTTCCCAGGCCATTGTTCATTCATTAGCGGCTGTAGCGTTGACAAGCAGATATACTCGCCCCGTTACTTTAATTTATATTAATACAGATGGTTGATAAGGTGTATTTAAAGCTAGGAGTTAAGTATTTATTAAAGTGTGTAAAGTAAGTTTATTATTTGTTTAAGTACTAGACCACGCTTGTTTCATACTATTTCTACAAATGAAAATTATCTCCAAGTTAACGCATTCAATAAGAACTAACGACTGAATAAATATAAAAGACAAGAAGAAGTAGATAAAGAAAAGAATATAAGTTGATGGCCAAAAACACTTTAATCAAGTTGCCTGCCTTTTCAAAACCTGGTTTGAATAATTAAGATAAAACTTTCCTCAAAAACATCACTTTTCTTTCATCATGATTGTGTTTCATGATTTCATCATGAAACACATCTCTCTAAACACCGTAAATATAAATCGTGATAAATTTCAATTTTAAGCACTATCATTCGCAGAAAACAAATGATATAACACCAATTAACTAAAGAGTGAGTGACGCATTATTAAACACGAGTTCATTAATCATAATCTAAACGTAATAACTACCAAAGAGGTTTCGCACTCACTTCTCTAACGATGGAGCTAATCTGATGCAATAAAATAATCAAGCTCTCATGTCAACATTGTTCTCATTGTCTGTGGCTTGAATACCAGCGGGCAGTAGTTCTAACCAGTCATTACTCAAGTTTATCAAACCTTCCTCAAAAACACAACACATAGTATGGATTCAGTGGATTATAAAAAGTTTAAGAAATTGATAGTAAATTACACAATTTTTCTTTAAATCTCCTCTTTTATATTACATAAGATACAATAGGTATTTATATAAATGTACAGCTCTATACAGTACTGGTCGCTGCACCTGTAACATTAGCTCCCCGCTCTAATCCAGTCCGTGGTCAGTATATCTTGTATACAAAAAACGCGACCGCCGCTCTAGATTTCAAACAAAATTACTGACAACAAAATAACAACGTCAATCACTTTGGCTAATGGTGTAGAAGCGATGTTATCGAAAGAACCATAAGCACAGTTGTCAGCGAGATGGGAGGTACAAAAAATATATGCTAAAATAAACATGTGAGGCGAAAGAAGACTAGACTTCTAAAAAATGTATACAAAAACAATAAAATTCATTTCTTAGTAAGAAGGAATCGACTTTCAAACACCCTCGACACCAAGCAGTTTAATATTTTTAATAAAATACATAGAGCAATCAAAATAGTGAAGGTGCTTAATATAATGTGTTGGATTTTAAGTTTAAAGTCCATGAAGAACATTTGAAATTTATCACCCATAGAATAAGCTTTACTTAATCTGAACCTGAATAAAACGATTTACCGTATTTAATCACAAGTTTCAGTCGTACCTTTTTTTATAATCAATGGGCTTGCTCTTGACTACATACTTAACTCTACGGTTAAGAAGAAGCCTAAGATGAACCCAGAAAGTGGCACTGGTTCTCCCACACACCAACGGAACACAGAAAAAACTGTTTGGCTTTGGACTCCGGCAGGAGGGTGGCAGCATCCAGGCGGCCTCTTACGAAGCCTACCACCGCAGAGGGATCTGTTAGCCATCAACATTGGTTAGAAAACCAAAGATGCCGTTGCCCAGGGTGGACCACTAGGAGGTAGATCCCACCACCCCAAAATCCTATCAAGTAAACGTACAATCTTATAACTGTAAAGTCATAACCTTTTTAAATAGAAAGTACGCAATCTTTAATTTAGGTCTTACTCACGTGGAGCTATTTAAACAGATTTTATTTAAGTTTCGTTTTCGGTGACATTGGTTATAACAAAATGTAATTTGGAAGTCGATTGTAATTCTTGATTATGAACGAACCTGTTCAAACGTGAACGTGTTCAAAGCTGTGTTTTTGAGTCCTGCCAGCCGATTCCTTATGCTTGTTTACATTCAAAATTTATTTGTACGACCAGTTTAAATCCCATCGGTTATTATCGTTTAGTCATTCTTCTTTGTGTATGAATGGTCTTACTCCAACAAGCGCTGCTGTTTCATTTCCCATTACAACTTCAGTACCAGTAAGATTCTTACCAGTCTCGTTATTGCCTGCTATAACCCCGTTGTTACAAGCTCCGCGGGACTATTAACAATACCAATATTGAAAAGACGTTTGTAAGCCGACAGTAGCACAATCGAGTGCCCACGAACAAACGCGACCTGCGATGAGATCGTACGGCTGAGTTCTGAGAACATTTACACGTACCAACTTATTAGGCGTAGGTCCAGTTTTTAATACGTAGTCAAATATGGTATATGGTTTAAGCCGAGGATATTGTTCATCCAATCCAATACAATCAAATTAATTTTATCTATAACTGTTTGGTTAGTTTGTAATTCTAAGAATTAGTTTAAAGCATCTACAATCTAATCAAAAGTACGATTGTTAACTACTGTGTTTAGTAATCCAGTGGTTAACTAGTACGTTTTAACTTTTAGTAACTTTGATTTACTCTATATAACATTTGAAATTCGTTTAAATTTTGCTAATATTATTGTCCACAGTAAGTATAAGCGACTGAATAAATGAAAGTGTCGTGTGGTGCCGCCACATTAAAGTAAGTATTGCATCATCCCGTCTTTTCCTCCTAAGGAGCAATGCCAGAATAAGAGGGCAGCAGCCCTCTATAATTATTCACTCCACAACTGGCCAATAGTTAAGGCAATTAGGAAAAAATCATTCGCTGTAACCAGCAAGGGACATCGGTCCCTGTGATATGATATAAGCAGTAGAAGGATCTTCCAAAAGTTGCTTATTAAATAAAGCAAAATAGTCCAATCCAACATGAGAATGTACCAGTAAATATTTATTGTCTGAAGATAAAACCACATTTACATAACAATAAAATTGCAATACCATTTTTTTTACTATAACCAACCATGTATAAAGTGTAAACTGAAAAAGCTTGTTTAAATCATTATAAATTCTAATAAATAAGATCGATTTTGCTAAGTGGGGATCCGCACGACCACAGTCGACCTATGTAAAGGCTCTCCACGATTCCAACGCCATAACCGGCTGACCGTTAACTAGCCTGATATTAATCATAATTTTCACTGACGCGACCCGTTCAAGTGTTTTAGATGATCACCATTATCTGAGAACGGTTGTAGTGACGGGATCTTGCCTTTCATATTGTTCAGATTTCGGTGCAAAGAGCAGGTGAGAAGCAGAAGGATTAGTTGGAATAAAAATCTTCGCTTTAATTAAGATCATCATTAGTGTTTAACATTTAGTTGCCGAGGGTGAAGAAAACCAGAGCTTTTATATTTTTAACAATAGGCATGACGGTGATTACAAATTTTATTCTTTAATTGATGGTGGAGACTATAATAATTACTTGTTTTAAGAATAAGGCTAAGATTAAATTTAGCTGAGTGAAATTAATAGTAATTGAAATATATAATGTATAGTTGGATTTTGCCAAAATCAAGTTTTAGGATTCTACTAATTAAAACACTGTGAGTTTTGAAGTTACGCTTAAAGATGTTGGTTTTCGTGCTGATGCCCTATTCTATTTTTTTGTAGTATAATATCATGTAATACATGTACAAGCGACTTCTAGATAAACCTCTTCACACCATGAGATCAGAAAATTGCTACGCCTTGAACTCACCATACCTTCAGACTCATGCTCGCTCAAGAATTCTACGATGATAGATGTTGCAACGCGAAAATTGCAGGCAAATCGGCCATATGTTTGCCAACTGGACAATATACCTGTCGAAAGATTCTGATCAAACAAGTATTGATGAAAATTGGACGGATAATAGTTTCCCACGATGCGCCGAGGCAATTACGTGATGTATCGATTGTATTGTTCACAATTTATTAATATCGCAAACAACTATGTTGTGTACCCTTCCTATATCGTGAGCAATTAATTAAAAAGTCGGGCAAAGTTTTTGCGTACGGATTTTTCGTACATGTAAACAGATATTTTAGGTTAGGTCATTGCAATTTAGGTTTTTAAAGATGGTAGAGCAGAAGTCAGCAAATATACATTGTTTCTTTAAATAAAAGATTTACTTATTAAAATTTTCACGGCTACTAAGCTAGTAATTGCTCGTAATTAATGATAGTTTCTACTATGTACATTGTTTTTAGGGTTCCGTACCCAAAGGGTGAAAACGGGACCCTATTACTAATACTTCGCTGTCTGTCCGTCTGTCCGTCGCTCTGACACCAGGCTGTATCTCAAGAGCCGCGATAGCTAGACAGTTGAAATTTTCACAAATTATGTATTTCTGTTACCGCAATAACAACAAATACTTAAACCAAAATAAAATAAATTTTATTTATTTCCCATACAACAAACTCGTTTTTTTGGCCTTTTTGGTACGGAACCCTTCGTGCGCGAGTCCAACTCGCACTTGGCCGATTTTATTTATGAGTTACCGATGTTGTGGCCTTGCCGTCAAAGATTTATTTTTTCAAATTGAATATAGTGTAGGTATGCTATGGCATAGGTACACCATATTCAGTTTGAAAAAATAAGAAATTTACTTTTAATCATTAATATAATAAATAAATAGAATTTACTGTAACACAAAGCATTTTGAGTTTTTTGAACCATAACTGAGTGACACTCAAATAGTTTCAATTAATTGACAACAATACCGCCTAAAGAAGCGCACAACAATTTATCAATATTCCTTATTTGCACGGCCTGTTCCGATAAAAACGCCTCGCGGCATAAAATCATTAAATCATTAGCCTCTATTGTGGTCCAGTATGATTGACAGTAAGTTTGGTCCGTCAATCCAATTTGTATGATGCTTAGTGACTTGTATTATTAGATTATTTACTTTTTGGCTTGAACTTTAGGTTCACAAAAACTTTATATAAGAAAATTGTTTCAAAATTTCTACCATGTACTTGGTTTTTTTATGAGTTTGTGATATTACAGCACTATTCCAAGTGCCATGATCACGGAATAACGGATCAAAAATGTTCTTCTATGATCATAGAGAATGGAACGGAAGTGTTCTTCCGTGACCACGGCGCTAGCAACATTGCTGAAATATCGGAGGATGCGAACTTCCGAGTTAAATACTTATAAAAAACAAGGTTCATGGTAGAAATCTTGAAACGATAGTAACGCATATTATGATAGTGACTATAAAAGTTCGTATATCAAAAAAAAATGTTAGAAAATGGGACTAGAGGTAAGATCCATGATCTTTAAATGAAACTTTATTTTTAAATGTTTTTTAAAGAAAACCGTTTCATTCATACACTTCACATTCAGATCAATCAAATTTAAAACTAAAAGGAGTAAATTACCGTGACTGTCACGATTTGCAAAGATAGTAGAAGTTATATTAACAAAGGCTAACTAATATACTGACTTAAAATACTTTATCGGGGGCACTGCCGTGCCCCCGCCAAGTCGAGCGCGAAGCGAACACTGCCGTACCATCCTTTACTGGAACCATTTCGCCGCATTTTCAGGCCCCTATTTGAGAACCTCTGGATAAGACCAGAACGCAGAAATTTTCGTCATCCAGTAAGCTATAACTACATACTTAAAATCCAAAATTTCAAGTCTGTAGGTCATTTAGTTCCGAAGTTAAGCGAAAGCAAAGTTTCGCATTTATGACACTCACTCACTCACTCATGATCAGCAAAATAGAACTAGTACTTCCCATAAACTCAGAGAGCTGAAATTTGGTACAGAGTTAGGGTTTAATGGCCACATAAAGGGAAAACTATAAAAACTAGGATAATCTAAAATCTGGAGTACCTGGTGACCCTGATTAGAAAACACAAGAGCCCAACCAAACTATAACAGATCGACATACCGCCTTTACAAAAAATATTTAACTTGGTGGGCCGCTTCATTTGGTGTCAAAAATCGAAGGTCTGAAGTATCTGATGAAGAACCCTCAGCTGGTCTCAGCTGTATTAGAGATATGGTAATGCCCCCTTCTACTATTGGTACATAAAAAAATCGACTGTCATTGCAAAAATCCAGCGTAGTGGGACACATCTTCTAATTTTATCTAGCCTACAGCGTCCCACTGCTGGGCGAATGCCTCCCTTTCTGCTTTTAATACGCGTATAAATAAAATTTAAGGAAAACTCTGGATAAGACTAGACTGGCTTTTATACTTATACTTACAAGTTTACAAGAAGAAATAGTCGAACGATTCTACTCGAACATTACACAAATTGTTTATTAGCCGCAATAACAGATTGGTTTTCTTTCAATAAATAATCTGCTTATGAATGTTGGTAAGACACAATTAATACATTTCAGACGTGGTAATCAAGTTACGCCTCTATGTGTGAGTAATACTATTGACGATCTTGATTTATGTGAACAAAATAAAGTAAAATTTCTCGGAATGTTCAACGGCCAAGTCACACAACATTAACTATGTAATAAAGACATCGCAGTAAGGAACCTTAGACTTGGCACGACTTTGTCTAGATTTCCTTACTTTTTAGAGACAAACAAGCAGCTCCATCGAGACTTGGCTAGTTTTTTACAGAATGTTTTTGGTGGGATTTTACCTTCCTGAAACAAATAAAAATCAGAAAAAAGGAACTAAGTAGCATACCAAAATCAAAGCTTGTTAAACGTGACAACTTATTGAACTACACGGCTGAATCCTGTACAAAGTGGAAAATGTAATTGAATTTTATAAAATGGAAATCCATTTTAGTTTGTGAAATTCACAATTTATTATTCCTGAATTTAATTTTAAGTATCATTATATCGATACACAGCAAATTAATCGATCATGTTTTATTATGCCGTTAATTGTGTTCATTATCCGATACCGAATGGCCGTTGTATATCAGAGGCGTAATTACATTTTAATTTTGTAAATACTGGGTTAATTGTTTGTTCGAAATTCTGTTTGCAAATTGTTTTATGAGCATATAGACAGTATATTTATAACTGCGATGGTCTGCTTAACATGGTGACTTTGTCATACAATAAAATACTTTCTGTAACTTCATCATTAGTTCATCGCTGGATAAAAGCAGTAGCTTGAAATCTCCAAATAGAGGATTTTTAAGATAAGCAAGAGTGGAGTTCTTATATTTTAGGCTGGAATCACAAGGAGTTTATTTCGTATAATATTATTTCACTTTTTTAATCGTAAAGTATTATTAGTACTTGTGTTATTAGAGTAAAATATAATTAAATTAGCTGTTCCCCGCGACTTCGTACGCGTAAATTTCTGTTTTTATGATCGCGATTATTTTTGCAACATTTTTCACTGATGCTTCGCTCCTATTGGTCGCAGCGTGATGTTATATAGCCTAAAGCCTTACATGGACTATCCAACACAAAAAGATTTTTTCAATTCGAACCAGTACTTCCAGAGATTAGCGCGTTCAAACAAACAAACAAACAAACAAACTCTTCAGCCTTATAATATTAGTATAGATTATTATAAATTAGCTAACAATAACTTTATTATAATGCTTTACGTGACCTAAATGATATTTTTTTTTTCTGTAAACCTCGTATTTTTAGATATTTTTATGCTGATATTTCATAAAATCTGCAGTACTTTGTAACTTAACGTGAATAAGAATGAATTGAAGGGATGGGTTAGGTTCATCATCAACCTAGTCATTGGCACCTACATCCTTTAATCCGTACAAGGTGTTTCGCTAGGGTCAGCGACCCACTTCGGCAACCGTCCCTAATGACTCATTAGATAATCTCTGACAAAGAGCGACTCATTGCGAAGGAAGCGATAAGATTTGGCTCAAGCCCCAAAAACCAAATTGTTTATTCGATAGCTTATCTTGTCCTGGAAGCGAGTTGTTAATGAGTTCTTCCTATATACTTCCTGTGTTTGGGTTTTTCCTTGTATTCAGTTTATGTCTCGACAAAAAATAAAATCCTAATTTAAAGCTATAATAGCAATATATCCATTTGTTTCAAAAAATTCTTAAATAAAATTTTTTGACTGCTTTGGGTCGGTTTTAATCCCACGACCTTTCGCTAACCAGACGACTGCTCTACCAACTGCAATGAACTACAGACGTGACGTTATTTGCATGTTTTGGAAACTCGACCACTTATGTTTCAATAACTAAGTAAAATGGAACTAACGCATTAATTAAGTACAAGTTAGGGGTGGGTTGCAAACCAACAGTTACCAAATTAAAAACAAATCACCTTTTTTTTCTACAAATAAGTTTCGAAACTTATAATTTTCCAATAAAAACAATCATTGTTTTTAAAGAGATCAGGAAATCTTCTTTAACAACTATTTATAAAACGAAATCACTAAAGCATCAGATATCGCGCTAAAAGCGCTAAGTGGTTTTTTATTGTATTCGAATCTTTATCTGGCTTTTGAGTTTTTATCTACCGAAGTGATAATTGCGTATGTTAACAACTCTTTTTGAATTTGCGGCTTTTTTGTCATTTAGATAAAAGTAGAGGAATTTATTGGCCACTCCCACAAAGATAATAGAGCAATAGTTCTGCGCAATTCCCAAGATATAATATGCTTTGGATTAACCTTTTTGAAATGTGTATTGTTCACGACTTTTGGATGTAGTACTTGATTGAGTAATTACATTGGGTATTGTTAGGTATTTGATCGAGCAATTAAGATGATCGACATTTTATTATGTATTATTTTATCATTTACCTCTGCCACTCAGATTAGAAACTCTACCAGTTAAGCAAGTATTTTGATATTAAAATGTATTTTTTGCGCCTAATTTAATGGAATATATAATGCATACTTGTATAATTTGTAATAGTTTTACCTATGTTACTTTTTAAAACAATATCCATATGCTAATTCCAAAAAGTCTTTAATCATTACAGATTTTACTATGGTAAGAAATTAGGTGCCAAGTGCAAATATGGTGCTTGAAGTCCCACGACCCATCAGACCCATCAGAAATAAACCATTGAGCCGTGTAAAGGCGTTACTAGTGTCTGTTTATTGCTATCCCATAGACATACCTATTTACCTACATTGCCTGAAAAAACAAAGACTCCTTTAGAACAGGACAGATGAGGCCTACACAGCCCAGCATAAAGGTAGGACTCAAAGACGTAGGGTTGCTTCTAAAGGCTGGATGTTTAAATATTTGATGACGTCATTAACTGGAAGAGACAGCCTGCCTCAGGCATCCAGCCTCTATCCAAGCGGATATATGATACGTTTGTACGTATTTTATCTGAGTGTGGGATAAGAACAGTCAGATTTTTTTGTCAAAAATTTTACGGATAGTATAATGGAATGACAGCATGTTGTAAACTGTATTAGTCAACATACTTTTAAAGGTTTTCAAAATTACGAACATCAGGGAACAAAAATTCTACCACAAAGCGATAAAAAATGACCATTAATAAAAAGAAAGAACAACGTCAAGTGGGATGATGATGATTATGATGGAGGAGATGAAAACAAAATCATTTGCTAACCATGCAATCAGATTTTAGAGGAGGAGAGGATTTTAGGAGAGCTAACAAGACATTAATTACTTTTATAAGATAATTAGAATGTTTTAATTATGAACGTACAAATATACACATTCTAACATATTTGGCAGCTTTTTTGATGCAAACCCCAAAAAAATCAGTAGATCTTACAATCTATACATGTTTGACTACATGTTAGTGTAATGCAGACACAATTGACTAAATTACTTTATTTAGATAATGAATACAACAATCATTCTTTTTTTATACTCGTATGAAATATGTACATGCAAAAGCAACAATTAGCCTTGCCAAAAAAATGGTCAGTCGATCAATACAATAGTCGCATATGGCCACTGATAAGCTACATTCAGATAACGCTTTTGCCCAATCTTTAACCCATTTTTGTTACGCAAGCATCCATAAAGTGCATTCCATGGTTATCGCTTCTTTTGTATTCAATTAGCCTTGCATTTAGATTACCGATGCCTTTCACGACGACAGTGGTAACGAGCGTGGTCAGCTGTCAAAGTGTCCAAACAATCAGCCAGTTTGGCCGACACTCAATCACTATTCCAAAAACAGAGTACTGATACCATCGATAGCTAACACATATACTTCACGTTTTGATACATCAAGTGCTATCTGAATACGTGGTAACAGAGCAATGTACGTCGTTATTTTGATATTGTAAGATATTTCGGTCGTTCACAATGATAGTATTGTTGTACGGAGAGCATTCGATTCGGGTTACATTGTTCAGTCTATTAAAGTCTTTCAGAGGTGGGTCAATTTGGAGAACGCGTGATCGGATTGCGCAATGGTCACGTTAAGGTACACGCAAGTGATAGTACGTGACCAAACTAAAACTGTTTTTTTTTTAAATATCACAAACATTTTGTATATCTAGGTACACGCTTTTTTCTAGTTAGCTTAAATCAGTTTACTAAGCCAGTTTTCGATATAATAAAAAATGGAACTGCAACAATGCCAGAATATCACAAGCCCATAAAAACAACATTGAACTGTCGAAACAACTAACTCATTAGCCATGGAAGGATTAATCAGTGTATTGCCGTAACATTCAGCGACAGTATATCTGTGCATAAACTATTTCTAAACATTGACACGATAGGTATGAATGTTGGTGAAACGCTAAGCGTTTTCATACTTTTACGTCGCTGTACAACGCAAGAATACCAGTGATTCAAATACAACGTCTTTGACTATTGATATTGTAGATATTCCATTAAACCATTTTATATTGTCAGCTTATCAAATAAATCCAAAAGTGCATACATTGTGCATTATAAACACATTCGTAGTTTCAATGGTCGATAAACTTAAGATTGAAAGTCAGACGCGCAGGCGCCATCGGCAACTATGTTGATAACCACCCGTTGTCTTAGCTAGGGATGTCAATATCTGCAATTGTATCAACAATGAGGAACGTTACCTATTTTAAATTTTAAAAAATACTGACACAAGTTTTTCTTTTTAATAAAACGAAACGAAAAGTGTAATCAGATTTATCATAAGACCAAAATTTACAGAGCTATACAGGATGACTTTTTCGTCATCTTCCAAATTTTTTATAGTTGTTCAGTATCGTATTTAGAGCCCATTTATGAAGTAATAAGTGTAAATCAAGTTTTCACCCAAAAATCTTTTCGCACCATACTTTTCAATTTTTACGCTCCGAAGCCTGTTAAGGTATGAAGGGAAAATCAAAAACTTATGAATAGTATCGTAATGAATTAATAAGATGCGTATTGCGTAAAAAAAGTGCTGCTAGGAGGCCGTATCAAAAATTTTTGATTTTTGGCGGACCTTCCTAAGTGCCTTATCTTGAAATTTTTGTACTGGGCTACCTATACTAAAAGAAAAAATACGTCATTTGTTTTTTGTCTTGTTATATAAAAATTTGGAAGGTGGATAAAATTTCAGCCTGTATAAGATTAAAGTTTGAAGGGTTTGAAGGTCTTTAATTTTTCATTGAAATCAAAATGATATTGTAATATTACGTCATGTTCTTCCAAGCATACATTAAAAATAGGCTAGTACCAACAGATTTTTGATATGTTTTTTATTAATTTTGTGTCCAACTTCGACATTGCAAAAATATCAAAAATCATTGTTTTGGAAAAGCTGAAAGTTTTTCTTCTTTTGGCTTATGGCTGTGCTCCTAACTCGCCTCTTACGACAATCGTATGAGTCATGTACCAATGAAATTGTTAATACATACTTAGTATCAACCCTACAACTAAACAACCACGTAAATATTGTCGTGTTGAATTATTTAAGGCTAATAAATTGTTATTTGAGTTCACGGCTCGTGTAGGACTCCTACAGGCCGTTCACAAATGCGCTACGATTATGTTGCAATGCAAATATTGTTTTTATTTATTCGCTCACGATTAATAATGAGTTACAGAGTTAGAGTTGTATAAAGTCGTCGTGAGTGTTTTATAACGATAATGATTATCGCCAGTTAACATGAAACAGTACTATGAAGAAAAAGGTTGTTCATGTAATAAAAGAAATGTCATATGCATTAATGAACATACAAAAAACGACCAAGTTTAAGTTGGACTAACACACGAAGAGTTGCGTGCCGTCGCTTTAGCATTAGTGCTAGATCTTGTATGTAAAAGTACTTATAAATTGTATTTACTTAATTAGTTGTTAATATTTGCAGCGATTGTTAAGGTCAAGCGAAAAGTTTTTTGTAGACCACATTAATATTTAATTTGAATAAATTTTTACTTTGTCGTACTCAGTAGGTTTCAACTACAGTATTAACCACTCAAAGACAAACGAGAGGAGGTTTGGTAATAGTAACCCTATCAATACAATTGTTTAAAAATATATATTTTAAGATGTCATGAAAATCATACTAATAAACAGAAATATAATTCTCCAAATATATCCAAATTAAGATTTTAAAACATTTAGTAACTAACTATACAAAATACATAACCTACAACGTTCACAGATATTGTGTAGACAGTATACACTGAACAAGTTATATCAATTGCCCAACATGAATACGTAATGTGTTTTACTCGGACGAACGTCTGATTCGACAGGTCGACCAACAAAGATCTGTATCGGACATTATCGTCATAAAGGAGATAGAAACAATAGGTCCACTTCTAGAATAAAGTGGGCGACAGACACATTTGCGACCTCTTTAGGACGTGTATGCCAGCCGTGACGTGTAGTGCCAGCACGTTAAAAAAACAGTTTTCCTATGGGTGTCGTAGGAGGACTATAGGGGAACTGCCAAAAGGCGAAGGGCAGCAGCGTTTTCCTTCCACCTTTGTGCGGTCGCTAACCCAAGCACAGTGATTTTTGCAAAATCCTCCTTATTTGGACAGGCCCGTATCCAGCACTGGACTGATGTGGGCTGATGATGATAATAACGATGATGTGCCCAGCTAAAGATACCCAAACTGTCTTCGCCACTGTCAATTGCAAAATGCTCCTATTGGAGCAGTCTTTAATCAGCTGTGGAAATGATTGGAATGAGTGGAATGGAGCAGTGAATCGACAAGTGATAACCACTTCGAAACATACATATCTAAGTATGATGTCTTTTTACACGGAACAAAGCTGAGCTATTAAGAGGTAGTTAAAGAAAAGATGGTAGTACTCTTGAAAGCCAGCTAGTGAGAAACTTCTTTAACTATTAAGATAATGTCTAAAATTTCTTAGACTTGTATTCGCTGCTGAAAACACAACTACGTTTTATAAAAGCCTAAAATACACTGTGCTTAGTAATAAGTATAATCATTAAGTCATTGATGTAAAATATAAAACTTGGTACACAATCAATGACAGGCTGAACATTTGGGTTTATTTTACCTAATAGTTGCATTCATCTTTAAGTCTTGTATATTTATTAGGTTGATTTTTCATGACGGTAGGTATGGCGACTGACATTAGCTGCTTTTATTTAAATTTGGATATTTTAAAGTGTAATTTCTAAATAGGACTGTGTATTGAGTTATATTAATTATATAAGAGTTAAAGAGACAGAGTACAGGCAAGTAACAAAAATTACCATGATTACCTGGGCCTACTTAGCCCACCTAAATTACTAAATACTGAGTAGGTATCCGATGCTCCGATACTACGATACTCGAATAGGTACGAGAATTCGGATCGAGTAATCAAATCACCATGTCCATATCGATTCAACAACAACCACGGCTATCTCGTCTACGATCGATATTTGTTTCATTTGGAATCACAAATGCTTTTTTCTGTCTCCAAACGTGTCAATTTTTTTCCAGCATTGTATTTTCAATTCTGTACGTCTCAGCATAAGGATGTGTTCAAACTTTTTAAATTATAAACCAAAAGACGTATTTCGTGGCAAAACACAGCATTTCTAATTGTTTACTGTCATAATCGATACAATAGATGCAAAGCCAATTTTTTCATACTTTTATTTTTCTTGCTTAGAACCCAAACTTATTTACTGGGGATTTATTATTCTGGTGAGTTTGACTAACTTTGTTCTATACTGTATTAAACACATAGAAATCGGTGAGCCCTGTAAGCCTGCACAGTGTCATATACAAAAAAAAAGTTTAATTACGAACCTGAGGCCTTTTATCTTTACTTAAAAAAATTATAATTTTACAGTAGGTGGAAGTTAGGGTAGGTGCCTACATCGCGAATTTGACCGTCAATTAAATACAATATACAAACAACTTCAATGCTACACATTTTTAATAATTAAGCTGTATCAGCAGTAAATTACGAATCATCTCAAGCGCAAAACATTTGGACAAACATGGTTACATAATGAGTTAATAAAGAAAAGCCGTTGCCGTCAAGCGCAGGCGCAGGTGCACCGCACCAACCATACTTTCTAGGGACCGATAAGTTTATGGGATGTTATTAAGCTTCGTAACCGAAACTATCGGATATTGTGACTAAAAATAACCATATCCGATATGAATATTAGTCTATATAAGTCAGGGTTTTGACAGATTTTTCCTAGTTAAGCCTAGATTATAGCAAGTCTTGTCAGTCATGCTTCAACTAGGACACGGCATTACGGGTTCTTGCCAATTTAATAGATACAAATTAATAAAAAAAAATTTATCACTGATTGCAGTACAAGCTAATCATCATGTCTAGATTTAAAGAAACGAAACTATTTAAAATATTTTTAATACTAGTTTAATAACTGTCGAGTTCCAAATTAAAGACCCATTGTTAAAAACTTAAAATATATTACAAAAAATCGTGCCACTTTGGTGCCTTTTCTAACCATTATAGGAAAAACGTGAAGTTCGAATGTCACTTTCACTTATCGGACACGCACGTAAGGTGGTCCAATTTGCGTACATAAAAAGCTCCTTCAAATCTAGAGCAAGTACTTTATGCCAATGGCTTTTTTTTCGGTTTGAAAGCAAGAAACGATTTTTTATGATGACCAGAAACCTGGTGTTCTGCAAACCAAAAAAATATACGAGTATTACGATTAATTATATCTTTTAGGAAAACATGCCTTTAATGAAGTTCTTATGAAAATTAAAATTAATTCGTTATGTTGTACTAAACTTCCTAAACTATGATAATGAACAGAGGAATTATTATTATTAGTAAGAAAAACACTAGTTATATTATTATGGCCTTTTTTCATCAATTGAAATTCACGTTTTTTTTCAGGCTTGAAATACCTTTTGGCTAAGACCCATATCAAGAGACAAACAGGGCATCAGCACAAAGAGCTAACCTATATGATAAATGATGTCAATTTGTACAGTGGGCCATCCTTAGTCTTGAAAAACAATTTTAATTTAATTTTCTTTGCTTTGTTAAAGCTAAATTAAGAGTAGTTTGACGTTTGTAACTAGATATCACCGAAGTACTGCATAACTACAAAGATACGCTTGGAAAAAAATTGTAATATTTATAGGCATTATGATAAATAAAATACAATAAATGTATACATTTAACAAATATGCTTATGCATGTTGCATACTCCTACAGGATCATAGGGCCGCCTGCGGTCGCGATAACAATTTATTTTAATTGTGTTTGGAATAACATATAATCGAGGGGTTTATAAATCTGCAATAAGTTACCTCAAATTTCTTGCTTCTCTAAACTAGGTCATGCCTAATAAAGTTTCAAAGTTCCTCTTTTTTAAAGGGCAAACAACTGTACCGAGTGTTATCATAGTATAATAAGAAATATAATAAAGAATAATCGTAACTCTAAATCTATATTCAACCGCAGCAAATATCAACAGATGGACTGGCAAGAAGTATTTATGTAATTCATCTAAGTACGAAGGCCGTTTCCTCACATTAATCTTAAATTGAACATTGTGAGTATACTCACGCGTCCATGACATGTAAATCTACTTACACACGTGTCATGATTGCTAAAGTGCGAAAAGCATTTTGTCGTCGCAAAGTAACAACCTCGGAAATACAATTTGGGCCACCAACTTTGGACAAAAATCTCGTTACCAACGCACTTGACGGGTTAACAGAAGTCATCCACAAAGTTTGTACTCAATATTGTGGTAAGTACTACGACGATTTGTAATTTTGTAAGTATCTAGTCTATAATATAAAAATAAATCGCTGAATGTGTTGCTAAGCGCAAATCTCGAGAACGTCTGAACCGATATCGCTAATTATTTTTTTAGAATATTCCTTGAAGTACGGGGATGGTTTTTACGCAGAGATTTTTTTTAAAATTGCCTAAAAAAAGTCAAAAAACAACACTTTTCTATTTTCCACACAAAAAATTTTTGCCAACGCCGCCATATTTGATGACAATGACATTTAAGCCGTCAAAATGCAATATCTGCGGCGATACGAAGTTCGCGGGGTTTGCTAGTTACCAATGATATTTAAAAAGTATAGATAGGTTATGCCCTTACAAAACTATCGAAATATCTGTGCCGCTTGCGAACAACTGCACACATGCATAATTCTTATTTTGTCCTTGTCATACTCGTGAAAAGAACAATTACTTTCTCTTTCATGGATTTGAAAAGACGTCACAATTGTGACGTTTTAGGGACGCATATTGAGAGCGCATGTAACATATCTATTACTTTTTAAATATCATTGCTAGTTACTAATAAAAATAAAATGTCATGAAAAAATACAATTTGATCTTACAATGAGCTGCACATATTCCCGGATGAATTTTTTAATGTACTTTCGTGGAACTGTCGATCAAGTTGTCTATTAGATACCGAGCTGAATCCAAATAACCAATCGTATCGTCCGTTCGGCACTAGCAAAATGGACTTTTCTAAAAAGTAATAAAGTTATCATAATAATCAAGTGTTGATTTTGATGGTTGTAGCAATAATTAAGTAGTTGAATTGTTCTATTAAAGGACACGTACTACTCATATCTGCGCAACACTGTTTCAGAGTTTTTCATGTTGATTGTTCTAGCACGTTCACTAATTTCGTAGTCAAAACTTCTATTGTTACTCATTTTAATATGTACTAAATTGTAATGGCAATTCATTACATTTACAAATATTTGATACACTGTTACACTGCCTGCCTAAAATATAGTTAAAATAGAAATAACCAATTTTGGTATATTTAGGTACCGATTGAGTGGTTAAATCGTAACAAACAAAGCCACATTTAAAATTAAAAGATCGAGATACTTGTCGCGTCCTCGGACCGTGGTGCAGAGTATCACTAAATACAGGATAACCGTTAGGAAAAATAATATTTATTTGCAGAAATCTCAGGTAAAGAGTCTAAAACGATTTAATACAGCGTTATAATCATAAAACTGATGAATCACTTGATATACATATATACGCATGCACTAGAAAACTACAATAAACACAACTGCATATTATCCATATTTCACATTTATTTTTATTTTCTTTTAACTACTATAAGGAGCAAATAATCTACGCACAATATGTTAACCCAAACTCATAATGAAAACAATAAACTCAAAAATAATACACGACTTCCTTAATTAGCACAGCGGAAGAGAGCAATTTGATACGAAATAAACATAGCTACTCAATGCGCGCCGCGGCGCCCCGGGTCTATCCACAGATCAGTTTAAAAAAACTATATGTTTCTATCATCGTGCCACAAATCCGATGATGGTGCAAATAAATCAATTATTTACACAGACAAACGTATAGAGCGTAGAAAAAGATTGTACTTCTAAAATCCTATAAATGATAACGAGGTAATATAAGATTGAGGAGCTAGCAAAGTAGTTACACCTGGCTTTTACAGGGCAGTCCATCCTTAAAGGAATCCACTTGTTATTGCAATCAATTCTATGCGGATCAGGTCAAAATCATTGAATTGAATTTGATAATATCTCACGATGACAAAATGTTTTAGCGGGATAAAAAATAGCATATGTGCTATTTCAGCTTATGATGTATGTCTGTGCTAAATTCCATTCTTACCAATTCAGCCATTCACATGATTAAGTAACAAACAACCATCCAAACTTTCGCATTTAAGATAAAAAATTATACCTAAGACATTTTATGTAGTTTGTTTCATGTATTATCTATTGAACTAAAATCGCAAGTAGTCTATTCCGTAAAGGTACACATAACTAGCTATTTTAACTCAACTCATGAATCACCTACAATAATTTGACTAGTAGTTCTTAACAATATACTCGTATTATTTTGCAATTATTGAGCAGCTGGTGTTTAAAACAAAAAAGAAACAATGAAATATGTTCCCCATTAACTTATTAATGACTGTTTATTTTCTTTAACAAACGACTCGTCTGAAAAACCCGTCAAAATATTTTACACTATAGTGTTGAAAGATTGTATCTAAATTTGCATCAAGAGCTTTCATCGGGCATTGTTTGTTTTTCTCTTTAATAATAACCCAACAAATGAAACTATTAATCACCGGGAACGCTGGCATCGAATCCATTTTCTTAATAAAGGCACACACCTATAAAATGTTAAGATGTTTGACTGTTCATCCAATTGGTTAAGAATTAACTATGATACAAAACTGTTTTCATGAAAAGCGTCAAATTAACCTACAATTTTAAGTCGGTACTTGAAAATTTACAGTATTTTGAAACGTATTTTCTTACTTTGTGTTTTATTTTATTTAAATTGAAATTTGAGCTATACTCTATCAAACAAAAAAGAATCCACAAGCTCAATACTCGTATAAACCTCCTACCCAAATAAACTTTGGTTATACAAAAATTATAATCAAACGAGCAAACCCGTGAACTTACACAAGTCTGACAAAATATATCATAGTTATTAATATTCATAGCAAGCCATTTGTTAATACACACACGGCCGACAGCTCAATTTTACCTACTATTAAACACCAGTCCGAGAATTGGAAATCGAATAACTCTTGTAATAATCTTTAGCGGATTTATTTGAATTCTTAAAATACCTAGTATGATTGGTACTTTGTAAGGAAGGCCAGAACTAGACAGACTATTTTAGACTGATACTTCAACCTCTATATGATTTTTGTGTTATACCTACCTTACATTATTGAATATTTAAAAAAAAATGGATGATATCCTGATTTAAACTTCTATGAACACTTTCATATGATTGCAATATGAGATTGCGATATTGCGGCACTCGTAAGTTAAATCTATATTATTAGTATTGACATCAGTTATGTGATCAAAGCATCTGCAACTGCAGTGCTGAAACATCAGAAACTCAAAAAAACAAGGAACATGCTAGAAATCGAAAAACAACTTAATCTTAGGATAATGTTAAAATGCAAAGTAGTTAACAGAGCTTAAGAAATTACAGTTGGTAGGTTTGTTGCAAAATCGCACTTATTACAATCATATAAGATGCACCCGTGTTTAGTCTGATGCGCTGCCGTCTCTACAAGAATACCATACGTTGGTATACCTACACCAAATACTTGTGCAAGAGTCCTCAACGAGCCATAATCCTAACGACCGAACCATTTCAACCATAAAGTTTACACAGGTCAAATGGCAATCGCTACAAATGTAATAATCTTACTTGCCTAGAATAGGAACGGTACAATGCTCCAGAAGACTTGGATGAAAAAAATTTACTCGACGAAATGGCAAGTCTATGATTTTTAGCCTACTCAAATAGGTGGCGTCTGACTTTTCATTGGTTTTGTATGGTTTTTTTATTGTAAGAAAAACCTCAAATGTGGAATTTTTGTTTCAAATTTAAAAAAGACTACTTTCAATAAAAGTTAATTGATTCAAATAAAATCCTCTAAATCGGTGAAAAATATGTTTGCGACGAATTAAGAACCACCTTTTAAAAAAAAGAAGACATTTACTTAGAAATACTTAGATGAAAATTATTTATATAATTCAGATTTCATTGAATATCAAAATATCATTCAAATCCTATCGGAACACAAGATGCAACAAAAAGTAGATTTGACTTTACGATCAAAAATTACAATGGCAAGTCATTGGCTAATCCGGCGTCATGCTCGCGTTTCTAACTTTAATAGATTTTTTGCGGTTCGAATCGTCGAAACACCATTTCAATTTCCCACTACATTTGCTTAGCGTTCGTTCTCCGAATGTCAATTGACAAATCATAAAAACGGGACTCATCAAGTCATCGCAAGATATCAAAGCGGAGAGGTGTTTCCTTCACAATCTAAAGCAATTTCTTACCGTGTAGATTTTAGGGCCCCGTAACCTAAATTTATAAACGGTATCGTATTGATAAGGCAATCTATCAAATCCATCTAGTTTGTCAGTAAAAAAATATTTATTTATTTATTTATTTAATCTTTATTGCACAGATTTAAAAAAAAAGTACAAATGGCGGACTTAATGCCGTATGGCACTCTCTGCCAGTCGACCATTAAGTTAAGCAGAAATGTAAAGTGGGCGGTGTGACAAAGTATAAGCAAAGTTACAAGTAATTATTTAAAATTAGGTACAAACAAATAACATATCATACATATAAATAATAAACTAATATATAAGCTTCAAACAGTATACACATACGTAAATGGTTATACACAAATACAATTATACAATACATACTTAAATATATGAAAATATGATGAATACATAAATAAGATGACTTACAGTGAAAAGTGATCTAAGTAGAAGATGACAAAAACAATTTGCGGAAATGGGACCGAGCAAGTTTCTTAAATGAGTGTTTGCAGAGTACTTGTTTAAGTTTTTCTGGAAGGGAATTCCAAAGACGAGAGGATTGAAGAAGAAAAGACTTGGATACGAAACCAGTGCGGTGAGAAGGAATGGAAAGGGTAAGTTTGTTTGAGGATCGCAACTGCCGAGAATGTGTAGAACTGAGAAGAGTGAAACGGGATTTAAGATAAGAAGGGGAATGAGGATCATTTAGTATAGAGAAGAGAGTAGATAGAATCCTCCCGTCTTGCTTCTTTTTAGATCAGTAACTCCCACAAGCGCTAACAGAAACAGCGTAGAATATAGCTCAAACCCCATATAGAAAATGGAACAAATAACTCCGCTCCGCTCACTTCTAGGTTTTGAACAAACCATTTTTGGTGATGTGACTTTAATATTATCACAGATGAGACAACACTAAATATTATTAAATTACTAGATGACTAACGAGGCTTGGTAAATAACATAATTACGACGGAATCCGGTTAATTAAACACACTTCCTAATATTAACCGATTTAACTATTATAAACAGTCAAATCATTGACAATGTAAAATTTATAAAATCAAACAACGTATAACTTATAATAATAATAATTAGGGTAGAGAGAGAGAAAGTAAGACTACATACCGTAGAGCAATTTGAACCAAGCACAATAACTAAATCTAAATGTCTGATTGTATACTATTTCAAGTTTCTGTCAAGATATTCGAGAAGACGTTGCATACATGGTGTACGTCAAACAAAAAACAGATAATACGGAACACTTGACGTGTTAGTCGAAATCTTAATGCCCAAATTTTTTAATTGCTTTTTTGGGCAACAATCGGGCAAGACCGCGGTCAGCGGGTGGGCGCAGGCCCCTTTGCTTCGTATAATTATAATTATTCCATTAACTTATTCCACTGCAATTATATCGTGAAATTCCACTCGCGTCCACTCGGCAAGCCCATTTGTTTCTGCATATTATGCACTTAAGAAGAAGTTTTTCAAGTAAACACAAGCAATTTATTTGTTTTCGAAATTTTATCTTACTCCGACTACCTAAATTGTTATAATTTATGTTCCCTCGTTATGGCATATATTGACGAATATTTCAATCGTTCATTTGCAGTTACAATGTAAACTTTTTAAAGATTATTGTTTGAATCGAAATAAAAATGGCAAGTCGCAAATGTGTTACACAACAAAAATTTTTTTTAAATATATTTTTTATGTTTGATTTCCGTTTCGTTTAAGTTACAAATCTAACTACAGTCTTACTACATATTTCACCCCGTGACGGCGAAATACATAGTAATGGGTAAAATTATAAAACACTATGATTTGCCGGTAAAGTCAAACCTATTGTTATAACTAAAAGTCAACAGATCCCAAAGTGTAAAAAATTAAGCTCAATGTTCAACGATCACAAAAACAAAGAGAAATTCGTAACGATCGCCAAACGCCATGTGACGTCCTTTAACATCCCTGCCCACCCTTAACAAGATTTATAGCCAATGTTTTCAAAATTCAACGACTTACATCGACTGTTCAACTTGAGACAACAGACATGGTACAAATACAAAAACAGCAATGTACCACATTATGAAAAAATACATTTGTTATTGAGCACACTATACGGAGAGAATCTGCAATATTAAATTTACTTTTTTCTACTCCCTGCTGTGGGCCCACAGACGTCGCCAACATTTTATTTCAATTTAGAATCATAATTTTATTACAGTTCAATCAACTAATATCCAATCAAAATACCATATTTATTTTCATATCATGAATTGTAATTATCAAACATTGACAGTGAATCGCTGGTTTGATAGATTTTTTATTATATAATCAAATCAATAAAACCTTAAACACCAATACGTATTGGCAAATTACGTTTCCTGATTCCGAATGTTAATCATTAAGTTTTGATAATTTTAAACGATTTGATAAATGATTATAAATGTATTATTATTTATAATTTATCTCTAACTAATGTTTGTTTTGTATAAAATTAAAGTCATAAAAATTTAAAATTTTAACCACAACTGAAATGATATTCTCAATTTAATATTAAATAAACTGTATATTTCTATTTAGGTAGCAATTCTGTCTGGCAATGTTTGCAACCCCTGCTACCAGCATTTGTGTTTGATGTCGAACAAAAACAATGTTTGCGGTGAGCATCCAATTTTTTTTCAAAAACCCGAAATCCCGAAAATCCGCACTCGAATCCAGGTAGCATCGCATTTAATACTGTTTGTATTTCCGTAAAAAAAACAGAACATAATAGGGAATGGTATATTTTACCTGACACAGATTATAATAAGTTATAAGAAATATGACGACACACGTATGTTGTTTTATTTTGTCTAGCCCAAAAAAAAAGATGATGGTTAAAGAATGATTTCATTGGGTCCCGTACATTTAATATAATTATTATAGTAGCAGCTATAACAGTGTGTAAATTGTAATTAAACGTCAAGTTCTAATGTGTTTATCATAGAGGTTTAAGACAGGCAACTTGTTAATACAATTGAAACGATTTAAATAAAAGCAATTGCGTAAAACATCTTACGTAAAATACTGAGGTAAATAAACTTTACTAATAACCACACATTACTATTTTACTTCTCACTTATATTATCTTAGTTATCTTATAATATTGTAATGCGACTGTTTGTATGGACGTTTGCTGCCAATTCGCGTCTTAACGATCGAACGAAACTGGATAAAGTTTGACATGCAGATATTTTGTAGGCAGAAACAGCACATAGGCTACTATTAATACCAAAAATAATAGGTAGGTACAGTTTTATTTTATTTATTTCTATTTATTTACTTCGACCAACCAACATTTGTTTACATTAATACATACAAGTAATTATACATTAAAAAATATCACAACAATGAACAAAATTAAATGCTACAGACAATTATAGGTTAGATCCACATGGGTTTGGTTATTTATTAGTTACATTAGTTCCCGTGGATATTTGCAAAATTTAAAATCCATGTACGAAGTTGCGGGCAAGAGCTAGTATTAAAAATTCAAAAATTTTCGATGATGTATGTAACTCAATTACACAAAAACAGCTGAACAGGTCTATTTAAAATTTGACACAGTAATAGATTTTAGGCTAAAAAAGCACATAGGCTACTTTTCATCCAAAAAAAATGCAGTTTCCGTGGGCTGGCAACAGCCTAATTTAAAACCAATCAATAAGCACATAATTAGCAATGAAATCGTTATGCTGACAGTTTTTATCTTTGTTATTTTTACTTTGTCGTTCTCATCTTGTTTATTATTATTTTATTGTTTAATAGGTGTGTCCTAACATGTCTTCATGTCATGTCATAAAAAAAAACATTTGTTTCACAAAAACTGTTTTTGTACGAAGAAACTAGATCAAAAAACACAATAGAATCTATGGTTTCAACGCACGTTTGCTCGCGGGCCCCCAAAATCGGAGTCTTTGTAGCACATTCGGTGAGTGAATTATTTGTTATTAGTTGTTTAGCCGGGTCGTTAGAAATACAATTACAATTTTGTGGATGACTCGTTATAGTCGTGCGCCGGTGTGGAAGCCATGGTTTCTACCTCGCTTGTTTCTTTCAATAGATATAGAGAAATTAGACACATTAAAGAGCTTGCATGAGAAACGCAATGGGTAGATCTTTTTAAATATTTTTTCGATTCTATTTCCTCCGTTTGGATTGACGTTAAAAACGCATCATGACTATTGAACGCGGAATTTCAAGACCTCACTTAATTGGAGTTTGAAAGTATGTTATAAGTAAGTTAGATTATATGGCTGCAGTTCCAACAAGTTTATAGGATCTTAGTATATGTAATTAGTGTATGTAAGTAAAACTAATTTAGTAAACGATACAGTCAATAAAAGTTTTTAGAATCATTGGCTTCATGTAAGGGCAGACTTTCCAATCGCCGATCTGTCAGCACATCCCCATCGTTTACCTATAGTACTATTCACGGGTGGACATTGGCCTGCCCTAATACGCCCATTTGCCTTCCCCATCGCCAAAGTCATTATTTAACTCTCCTCTTTATATTCGGTACGTATTCTCAAGTTTTTACTGGTTACTACATCAATTTAATCGCCACTTAGTAACATCGTCGTGATTCAGAATTTTTTCAATTAATCGAAAATGTACCGCCACGCAAGTTAACCATAAAACAAAAACAGAATAATGAGGGTATTTAGGTAGGTATTAACGAACAAAAATCATTTTCACAGGCATATCCATGTTATTCTATAATGGCATGCTCATTAGCCTTAGTGGGGTAGCCAATTCGTTAGAGAACGATGGATATACAAAGACAAGCATGGGAATTTCAGTTAGCAAAAAAAAATAGCCAGCCTACTCAAATAACTACTACTTTATGAGAAAGTTAAAATTTCAAATAAATGCACTTCCTCATTTCACTATCTAGATCTGTTTAGGGTAGAGGAGGGTTTTTTTTTTATTTATTTATCATATTAAGAAAATTACATGAACATCTAGAAACTACGGAGGTTTACTATGATACTAATGAGTTAAATTTAGGTCAGTAAGTAAATCCATATAAACAGTAGGCCAACAACAACTCGACAATTGTGAGATGAGCAGGTAGTAAGAGATAAATAAAAATACTATGTATAGTATAGACAAGAACCAGGCAGGTGTTAGACCGAGTTTAAAATATAACTCTCACATGAGAGATCATTATAAAGGCTATTTTTTTTTTTTTTTGGAACAAAAAACAATTACATATTATGGCTTACTAACTAAGTAAAATAAATTTGACAATCTTACTAAATATGTAACCAACTACTTTGTTCGCAATATAATTTTAAGTGAGATTATTGAGATAAACACTGTGTTTGACTCTAAACAGGTAACAATAAGTCTTTATAAGTATAAATGAAGTTCCTGCAACCAGAATATTAAAACATAATAACAATTATACAATCAAAGCAACTATGCAACTATAGCATTTGCAGCTACTGTGGGTACCTTCACGTAAAAACTGTGAAACACCATTTAATCGTTGAGTATTTTTAATTTGGAATGGATTGCATTTTTAAACTGGCCAAGGGATTGTGTGAATAGATCTATCTGAGAAAATTGTTTGTTGAACGAGTACATTATTCGCCGTAGCGGTGCGCGGTATTTTATTATTATATACACGTAGTTAATGAGATTTTGATAAGAAATAACTTTTGAGTTTGGTTTTTAAGTTTTCTGGTGATATTTTTTTGCATACAGCTGAAGGTAAACTATTTATTAGCCGCGGTACCTGATATTTTATTATTTGCACCAATTATTTGCAGTGGTCTGCCTGAGTCGGTTTTGTGTCATGGCGCGTGTGCGTACAGGATGCTCCACATAAGACTTTACATCATCACAAAAGAAGTAATGTTTTAATAACATCAGTTCAATTTGGTCATAAACTGGTAAAATTTTACAGTGTTAATTGTATAGAGATGCGAATTTAAACCCTTGTAAATATGTATTGCTGCGAAAGACGTATGAATAATTCGAGTAAGAGCGTTTTTTTTTTCAATACTTAAGATCACCCACTCGTCAATAGTCTGTAATAATTGTTGAACAACGGTACTTCAGACTTATGTCGATTTTTGTTCCCCCCTGCATATCCTCCGAGCAAATAATTATGTCTCATCGCTACGTTAACTCTCGGATAGCGTAAACATAAACCGATTCCTGTCCTATGTTTTTATTTTTAGATTTGGTAACCCTAATCAAGGCGCGGGCGCAGTATTCGGTCGCCGTAAACGCTAATAATGAGCCACTATTATTTCTCACTGCTCCAATATAATTATTAACTTTTTTCCAACATTTCCGTCCAAATTAAGGCCCGTGACGCAACTCTAGCCTCTAAGGAATGCCGTTACACGTGTAATTAACAAATAAGATGTTTATAGCAGCTTTTAGAGCAGTGTTTAAATTAATAAAGGCGATATTAGTGTGTGTATATTTATTGCTTAGCGGTTTTGTTCAAACGTTATGGAATGAACCGATGTTAATGGTACATTGCTTTTAAAATGCTAAATGCACACATTAGTCACGTGTTCATTTTTGAATTATTAGTAACTTATTTGTACACCCTTGTAATTATTTTTTTATGTTAACTTTGGTAATATTTATTAAGTTACTAATAACAATAAAAAAAATAAACGTGTCAGGCATTGAACTCTGGCATAAAGTATTGTGAATGTAAGTAGTATTGGGAAACTATTCCGTCACTTATACAAGACTCAATATGGGGACACACGCTTGATTGAACGACATCACTAAAGATGATCAGTGAAGCGTTATCCCTTGCAGCCTAATTCCGACTATTCTTTTTCGAAGCAATACGAAATCCGAGAGCTTTGTATACTTCTTTATTAACAGCCATTGTTAAAAGAATTTTGAAGCATTCCCTTACGGTCAAATGTTAATAAATTCTGTCTTCATCCCAACATGTTTATTAACGATACGGTTAGCGTTTTTGCAATGATTGTGCCTTACGAAACGGCCGACCGAGCGGCTTATAAAGCTCTTTCAGATAATCAAATTTGATTCGGCGTATATTAATCACTTCAACACATTTACACTGTGGCCATCGCGATTACACACGATTAATGCCGGTCGGTGCACGCGAAATCTGATGATTAATTGAAGTAAGAAACGCAGTATCAAAATAATTATCGGCCAATTCCGAGTTGCATTCAGGAGTATTGTTTGAGATTGTGTCAGACTGGCATTATGATTTATTCTTACGCAGTTAGTATTCCGATACAAAGATGGTGGTTATGAAAGGTGATTGTGCAGTGATCGGCTTTCACATATTCACGGCGTGAATTTCGTTTATTGTGTAACGCCGAATGGGACCTTTGCCCTGATAAAATGGACATACACAACGTCTGTTACGTTAATCGGCTCGTGTTCTTTGAATCTGATGGCCGGACAAGAGGTCAGGGTACTTACATCTTAAGTAACACGCTCTTTAGGTATTATGAGCTTATTCTGAAACAACAACAACCGCACGTTTTTTAATAATTATAGCACCTACAATTTGAACCTTACTACTTAGCTTAATTATAACTTAAAATTTCCAATGTATTATAAAAAACTAATAAAAATATTCAAGAAAATAATGTTTTTAAGCTAATTTAATATTTTTAATGAGTGTTGTCAGAAAGTTTTTACTCTGGAAATATTTTTGTATGATACCCAGAAGATTTAATTTTTTAAATTAGTGCTTACTTGCTTGCCTCACAATCGTATTATAGTTAGCTTATTTTGTTTATGTTTTATCAGCCTTAAAAAAAGATACAGTTTCAACCTATTTAATGTGAGTTTATACGCAATTAGTTTCTGTTTGCAACTTAATTGTTTCATTTCACTTTAGAATATGTTCTGTAAACTGGAACATTTTCTGTGTAATTCGTTAAAATTGTCGTTCATTCGTTGACAAAATACACTGTTACTAGCAGCATTACTTAGTTACAAACATTTACTATAAGATAGATAGACCAATTCAAGGTTAATAATTATTATTTAGGCAACACCTTAAAATGTATGCTCCACTTAAAACTCCATCATCATCGTATCTTAGTCAGCGCAATAAACATTACAATTTAATGATTATATCGCGATTTTTTGTTCCAAATTCTTGAACTTATCTAAACTTCCTCGAATTAAGTAATTAATTTACACCAACATTATGACTGGGCGGCAACTTATTATGAAGTACGGATAACGAATAGCCCAGTGAATCACATAATGTAGCTCATAATAGTGGCAAAGACAGAAAGCTCACTTGAGTGACTGACCTCTATTGAAGTATGAGAACTATTAGAAGTGCCTACCTACTGGTCAGTTAGTTAGCTATACTTCCTACGATATATCTAATACTACTAATATGCGATTAATTTAATACGTTGACTGACGCAAACCTGGTAAAAAAAACGAAAAACAAACGAATTTTACATCTCAGTTTTATTTATTTGATCACCAGCCTATTCAATCCACAGGTGAACACAGTCTCTAAAAGAAGGATTTGCCATAATCGAGGGAAGACGCTGCTAGTTTTTGACAGTTCTCGTTTGCTTGCCTCTTACGATACCCATAGGAAGAGATGTGGTGGCCGGCGGCCTTAAAAGTGCCGGCACTAGACTTCACCATACGATTAAGATGCAAAATTCATATAGTTAAAAACATCTGCAGACTTGACTAGAAGTGTGTTTACCGTACCTACTTCTATTATTATTATTGTATACGTGAGAGGATTAGCTTTTCTTGAATGACTTCATAACGGAAGTTCCTTAGCCGGTCACGACTGTTTAATAGTCTATAAGTCCACAATTATTGTTTATTGAAACTAATAGATATTTATATACTTCGACATTGCATATTGACATTGTGTTAGTATGGGATTACAGTTACGTACACTCTTCATAGTAATTTATCCATCAAACTTGACACTACACGGGATTTAATGCACCGTATTGATTCTATTAAGGTAAAATTAGTAATATACTTTCCTGACGTTACCTTTTAATCCCTCGATCGTGAGTTATTCCAGACATAATTGAAATCAATTGTTATCGATGCACCCGAGTGCCTCCTGGGGGTTGAAGGATTTATAATTAATGCAGTGCATAACATTCCACGTAGTGTTACAGCTTTAAAGTTTCATGTGTAGCCATGCACCAAGAAATTTATCCATCGTCTTTGATTAAGCTAATGATACTATATTAAATCTCAAATTATACCTTCAGAGTTAAAATTCCTATAAAAAGGCGTTATTCAGATATTGGGTATCATTTCTTTTTCAGTTAATAAAACAAATCTGTTATTGATTAGTACTTATGAGAAGGTAAAAATATAGAAGATATTTTAATTTATTTATTTTATTTGAACCATTCTACTGGACCTTAAAAGTGTTTAATCTATTTTACATATTTTGCTTAACACAATTGTCCAAAGTTACTGATGAGAGCAATTATTGCTCTCTTATTAAGTAAATTATTATAATTTAAAATGTATCATGTAATGAAAAAGAAACAAACGACATAATTAGAACGTTTGTAGAATTTTTTAATTTGCAATTTAAAAAGAATTCCCACAAACGTTAACCTTAATCAAAACTCAACTAAAAACATATCGTCTGACCTAACTTTTTTAGTGCAATAACTCATAACCCTCATCTAATCTTGCCCTACGGATAGTGAAACAAAAATTTGGCCGGCCACCAGCCGTTAAAAAACGACAATTAATGATTAAACAAAAAAGGGACGAGTCAGTATTTCAATTCATTCGGGGGGCGGTTCCGTTTTACATTCAAGGGGAGGATATACCTCGAAATCATTAGTACGGGAATGGCTCAGAAAAGGAACGCGGACCATAACTTTGGTCGCCTTAGGCCTAGGATACACTGTGTAACATCAAAAGGGATGAAATGGCTGTATTGATCCCCATGCAAATGTTAGACCACACAATATGGCACAACTTTTTTGAAATTATATGCTACATTGACCAGTTGTAAAGAAATTACTTTTAAATTGTTTCTGGAAACATATCACCCAGTTTTATAAATAATAAAAGTAAGAATTAAAATAACACAAAAACCACCAAAAATTAAAATATTTTTAAGTCCTATATTACTTTCAAGGAGATTTTTAAATATTAATAAGTTCTATAGCAGTCACAATAGCGGTATTTCAGCATGCGATATTTTGTTTCCTAGAAATTAGTATCCAAACTGAGTTAGAACTTAAGACTACCTACACGGAATTTAATGCACTGTATTAATAGTTTAAAGGTAAAAAGTATTTACCTACCCTCCCGACTAATTATCACCACCGTCATCGTTAATACAGTGTATTGAATCCTGTTTAGTGTTAAGATCTATATATGTATGTTTCCAAACTGAGCTACCAAAGCATTAATTTTTGCGCTTCAAGCCATGGTTCATAATTTTTTTGGTTATGTATAAGTTATTCCAACATAAGATAAAAATATTTAAAATAATATTGAATAAATTAAAACAGATTCATACATTTAAAACGTATGCACTTATTCAATAGCCTACCAATTTCATCGTGTGCGCTACGCCTAAAGGTCCGGCGTCGTGGGCGGATATGGGCTTTGTCTTTACTCGCAAAACAAAAAATCTGTCCAAATGTCAGTCCTTTATATTTATTCGCGTTTATATTAACCGCATGTAATTTCGACCGCATTGTCCAGGCCATGTTATTGTCCACACGGTGATGTATTAACGGCAACTTTCATTACTCAAAATTGCTTTTTATTAAAGCCGAAGGTGGTGTATTGTCGTCGGTATGTGACTGCTATGAAAATACTGGCACAGTTATTTTATTGATACAGGTATTTACATTAAACAAAATGTACGTACCTATCTGATTAATGTGATATGCTAATTGATAAAAAATTATCATCATCACCGACAGTCGACACGGCCCTCTCCATAAGCCGTTTTGCTAATGTCATCAGAGAAAGAAGACTCTGCTGCCCGTTTTTTTCTGGCGGTAAACCTTAAGACGCCTTCTAGACACCCATAAGGATGGTTTTAGAGTGGGACTAACCGTCAGTACGGATTGCTCCGTACCAACCGATATGTATTAACTTCAAGCGCTTTAGAGTGAAGCTGACGGGTCCGTGCGGTTGACCGCCCGCGCGGATATGAAGTCAATACATATTGTCGGTACGGAGCAATCCGTACCGACAGTAAGTGTCACACTAAAACCAGCCTAAGAAGCTATTCTTTCTAAATGCCAGCACTGACACAATTTTCAGGCAAATTCGAGCAGCCCACGTCCAGCAATGGACTTAATATATCGGCTAGTGATGATTCATTTTATATGCTCGGTGGTAACAATAACACTTACTACTATTTTTTTTCGAGTTAACTTGAACTCTCACTGCACATGACGTTAAATACCAGAAAAGTGGTTACTAATTACACAGTGCAGCGTACATTTTATACAATTAAATAACAGTTTTCTTGCTAAAATACTAGTAAAAGTAAAAAAGGGCTTACACCTGTAATTGGAACATAAAACTTCGAAAGGAGAGAAAAAACTGCAGACATAGCATTATATAATTTTTAAAACCATAATTTTGCCACGAAAAAGGCAAATTACAATCGTAAAGAAAATGGTCTTGCGCTTATTTTCACTTTTGCAAATGACTTACTTAAAAACAATGCGTTAAAGGATTACTTTTATGGTGGAATCGTACAGTCCAATGATGAGCAAAAACGAAAGCACTAAGAGACAAAAGACTGTGTTTGCTTCAAAATATCATTACCAGTTTGAGAAATTTGTCAACAAATAAGTATCTTTACGGCGTAAGTTGTTTTAGAACCGGTGAGTCCATTTAGTTTACGATCAGGATAACAAAAACTTTAAATAGTTTTAAGTACATCAGTCAATTAAAGAGAAAGCCATCGGTTGTAAGAAATAGTTTAAATAATAACGTAAATTCGTATTATCTTATCCGTAACATGAGCTACATCTATAATGATGCACTTAAACCTGAATGTATGAGTTTTATGAATACAACAGCCATAAAACTAATGATATTATGATGTTATACAAACAAGAGATTTTTAGACTAATGACGGCGAAGACGGAGGTTATCTACCTCGCGTGGAAGCAGCATAATTGGCACATCTGAGATAGCACCCGCATATAGTAATTCATTCTTATTAATGGCTAACTTAGGAGATAATATAACACGAATTCCAACACTAAATTACTCATAAAAAAACTGTATTTCTTTCTTATTTCTTATAACTAATAATCTTATGAATAATCTAGCTGTAGCCCACGGTTTTGCTTGCACTAAACTTGAATTTGATTAATAAGATTTGTTCCTAACACTTCCATACATCAGTCATTTTGCTTTTAGCAATTACGCAAAAGCGTTATACAGGATGACTTTATCATCGCCCTTAATTTTTTATAGACTTTAAGTATCGTATTTAGAGCCCATTTATGAAGTAAAAAATGCAGGTCAAGTTTTCATCCGAATATATTTTTCGCAACATAGTTTTCAATTTTTACGGTCCTAAGCCTGTGAAGATATGAAGAGAGAATCAACAACTTGTGAATTGCATCGTAATGAATGAATGAGATGAGCATCGCGTAAAAAGTGTGTTGTGTGTATCCAACATTTTCGATTTTTGGCGGACATTTTCTAGGTGCCTTAACTTGACAGCTTTGTAGTTTGTACCAAAAGAAAACATACGTCATTTGTTTTTGGTCTCGTACCTAGTCATTTGTATTAATATTTGGTCGGTGACTAAAATTTCATCCTGTATTGCAATTGTCAGCAGTTGAGGTCAGACCTGTGTAAAACCAAAAGATTTCTTAATATGTTTTAAATCTATATTATTATCACCCAATTCTAACAAAATTTGGTTTTGTTTGCAGCAGGATTGGCAATCGCAGTTTAGTCAATGGTAGAAAGAAAACCATTTTAGGCCGATACCACAAAGAACATTTAATTTTGGTACACTGTTATTTATTGTAATAAAGATACATCTATGTATTTTATTTTATAGTTTCATTTGAACACAAATGAAGCTATGGTACAGTAGCCTGCATTTAGACTACTTTTTTGTTGCAATATAGCTAATATTTCAACTACTTAAGATGCCCTTAAGTTTAGTCTAATGTGCTCTCGTCTGTTCATCGCATCTCCGAAACTTCATTTAATCTCAAACAATTACGCGCGAACAACAACGCATACCGACGCATAATCACACGAAATGAAGTCGTTAAATTCATTTACCATCATGACATATTACTTGTCGGCCGCGTTCAGACGTTAACAAAACCGAAATGGAATCAAGTAGCTAATGAGTTTAATTTACATTAATACACTATTACCGTATGAGTGATGGCCGTCTTATGTAAACTGGCCATTTTAGCGGGCCATGGATGCAGGCGCTTTAGGGTACCGCGATACGATACGGTTGTCTTAGCCCTTTGCTTTCTAGTGCTGGTTTATCAGAGACAAATTTATAATCAATGATTAATATTCTAGATGTCTCATCATGACATGATTTGATTTGTTGTTTGACATGACATGACATGACATGATTTGACACCACATTGTGGTGTTGGCCAAAAAGACCGACCGAAGGGTGAAAGCTATAGGTAGGTACATATAAAAATATATACGAAATAAAAATATATATAAAAAGTATCAGAGACTCTTACAAACCTCAAACGACATATTAAACCCAGCAAGCGTGTCGATAGGTAACAGCAAAATTATCAGCAAGGTCTTGGAAAGAGTATGTTCTACAATCGTTTGATGACGATATAAGACGTCTGAATTAGACTTCATGGATTTTTTGAGTATCATCAATATGTACCTACTAATCATCAGAATAGGAATAAGTATATGTTATTAATTTTAGGGTTCCATTACAAAAAGCCACATAAGAAATTTGCAAAGGGTAATCTCTGTCATTTTACTGCAAAAACCATTTTATTTTGTGACTACTTACTGTGATTGTAACTGACAGACAGGTGAGGTGAAACAGTTTTTCACAGCTAAGCAGTAAAAAATAGTTAATACAAAATAAGTCACTCCGAACCAGAGGAACCAAAGTGCTGAGAGAACCGTGTCGTAAACACGCAACATACCTAAATAAGGTCAAGTTTTTATAATTAGTCGATCTGCCCCTTTGCCTTTTGCCCAATCCATGGTCTTCCTTACTCACTACACACTCGCAGAATATCTTGATAAAGTGGTACCTATCCTCAGCTCTACGGAACGTTTAAAACACGATCCGATACGCACTTGTTTGGCTTTTTATTTATAGCCTGTTATGCGTCAAACCGGCTTTCTGTTTGACCATACGCCTACACGTCATAACATTTTTGTAAGCTATAATGATCCTAGTGCAACTTTAGTGCCTATAGACCTCTATTAAGTAATTTATTTGCTTACATAGTATCTGATTTAAGATCGCTAACGTCGGTTCAATGTACATTCAACTGATTTATGAATAAAGGAAGTCGGCAATAATGGAAAAATGGTATCTCGAAAATTAGGATGCGTCGTCTAGAACGGCGGATAGCGGCGAGACGGTTTAAATTGTGTCAAAAAATAAAGAACAGCACACAGTAACAGTAAGATCAACAGTAGATAATTAATTTTGTGTTAGTAAATAAAAAAAAAGGAATTTGTTATAGATATCACTAAACTTCGAAGCCAGCAGTCCTTTCAGAAGTAGAACGCTTCTATGGCCGGTTATACGCTTCGCATGCATCTCGACCTGATCCCGAAAATGAGGACCCTAGAGCCGCGTTAACACGCCACTACACTCAAGACCGGACCATGAGCCACCAAGAAGTCAGCATTGACGAAATCAGGATGGCTCTTAAACAGCTGAAAAATGGAAAAGCCCCTGGAGAGGATGGCGTTACAACAGAGTTGCTAAAGGCTGGAGGTAAACCCGTACTGAGGGAGCTTCAAAAGCTTTTTAACGCTGTCCTGTTTGAAGGGAGAGCTCCGGAGGCGTGGAGTAGGAGTATTGTCGTCCTGTTCTTCAAAAAAGGAGATAAGACCCTGCTGAAGAACTATCGACCCATTTCCCTTCTAAGCAACGTCTATAAGCTGTTTTCAAGAGTCGTCATGAACCGCCTTGCGCGAAGATTTGACGAATTCCAACCACCGGAACAGGCTGGATTTCGCAGCGGATACGGCACCATAGACCACATCCACACAGTGCGGCAGATTATATAGAAGACCGAAGAGTACAATCAGCCCTTGTGTCTAGCATTCGTGGACTATGAGAAAGCCTTCGACTCGATAGAGATCTGGTCCGTTCTGGAGTCCCTGCAGCGTTGCCAAGTAGATTGGCGGTACGTGCAAGTGATGAGATGTCTCTACGAAGCCGCCACCATGTCCGTCCAAGTACAGAATCAGCAAACAAAACCTATACCGTTGCATCGAGGAGTGAGACAAGGGGACGTCATTTCCCCGAAATTGTTCACAAATGCAATGGAGGATATGTTCAAGACGCTGCACTGGAAAGGACGAGGCATCAACATCAATGGCGAATACATCTCTCACTTGCGATTTGCAGACGACATCGTCATTATGGCAGAAACGCTGCAGGACCTACAAAAGATGCTGAATGACCTGGCTGACTCTTCTGTGCGCATCGGCTTGCGAATGAACCTGGATAAAACCAAGGTTATGTTCAATGAACATGTACTACCGCAACCGATTGCGATGCACGGCGCCGTCCTCGAAGTTGTTCAGAAATACGTGTACCTCGGGCAGACATTGCAGTTAGGTAGAAATAACTTTGAGGATGAGGTGAACAGAAGAATTCAGTTGGGTTGGGCAGCATTTGGGAAACTACGTCGAGTCTTCTCATCGTCGATCCCACAATGCCTCAAGACGAAAGTCTTCAATCAGTGCGTCCTACCCGTCATGACATACGGAGCCGAAACGTAGACACTGTCGGTACGGCTAGTCCACAAGTTCAAAGTCGCTCAGCGGGCTATGGAAGAGCTATGCTCGGAGTTTCTCTTAGGGATAAAATCAGAAATGAGGTGATCCGGCAGAGAACTAAAGTTACCGACATAGCCCACCGGATTAGCAAGCTGAAGTGTCAGTGGGCTGGCCATATTAGCCGCAGAACCGACAACCGCTGGGGTAAACGAGTTCTTGAGTGGAGACCGCGTCTCGGCAAACGTAGTGTAGGACGCCCTCAGGCTAGGTGGAGTGATGATTTGCGCAAGGTGGCTGGCAGGAGCTGGATGCGAGAAGCCGAGGATCGACCTAAGTGGCGTGCAATTGGAGAGGCCTATGTCCAGCAGTGGACTGTGATAGGCTGATGATGATGATGATGATGATGATGACGATGATGATCACTAAAAAAGTATCTGTGTAGTAAAACAATGTCAACATTTTAAAATAGCGGTGTTATGCACGTATTTTTAAGTATTGCACGCAAAAGTAAACCAATACTCATTCTTACTCTTTTTAGTTTATAAAAGCAATGCTTTGCGTTCATCACCGACTGTAATTTCTAACGAGGGTCGATAAATGAGTCCGAAATTGAACAGTAACATTTGGGGGTTTATATTGAAAAAACGATAATCGTAAAAATAAACGCGAAGATTTCAGCCCAAAGTGCACAAAATGTCCGCCCGCCTTAAAAGCTTATGGTAAGTTATTTCCCAACGATTAAGGTTCTAAATACAATTCACACCTACGTTAACAACGAAAGGATACAAGACAGAATTTTACAACAAAATAATAAATTTAAGCGTGTCAATATCATCAGTTCAGTTCTACCTACGCTACGGATTTTACCATACACGTTTTGTACGCAATGTGAAATGCCCACTGCCTCTTTGGCTTTCCTGGAAGACATATGTAGCATTGGGATTGAAATTGCAAATAGCTATAAACTAACTGAGATCGACATACATCCATCATTACTCAAATCAAATGTACCTACGCCATACAAATATTTTCTCATAGCAAAGTTCCAAACCTCCGCAGCTTATTCTGCCTGGAGAAGTAAAACCACCCTTTTCTCTACGATGGCAAAGGTATAGAGGTTAGAGGTACTGATATATGACTTAGTTTAGTGTTTTATTTCCTTACTTGTTGTTTTTTTTTGTTTATATTTTAGTCACTGCATTTTTAATTGTATTCATTCGTAGGTTCATTTAGCTGCTCGTTCGATATTTATGTATAGTTATCAGTGGAGACTTAACTGGTTTATGTACTTTTTATATGATTTGTATATGTTACATTTATTAACTGTATGTTTCCTTACAATAAATAAATAAAATAAAATAAATAAATAAATACCTACGCAGTACGCCAAAGTAAAAAGTGAAATTTCAAATTAAGTAACAACTAGATATAATAAACAAATATGATTGCTAATAAATTCACTTTGATTCTTATCTAGATTGAATATTATTAGGTTTTTATCTAGAGTAAATCTTCTCATTTCTCATTCCCTGAGCAATGTTCAAATCTATCGCACGGTCTGTGTGGACAGGGCACGACAGATCGACTAGTATTTATGTTCTCATAAACCTGCGAGCGATTCCAACAATCACGAAGACAGACACCGTCGTGTTTCTGAAAACAACAACACTATCTTCCATCTCTCTCGTTTGATACAACAAGTCCAATCAAATGTTTTCTATCTGTTCTGATTTATCTGATGTTTCAGTTTATTTCGATTGGTGTTTATCGAACAGACTAGTTTAAAACGAAAGAAGTTAACATTATGTGAAGAGGACATGAACAATTTGATTAGAAGTATTACATAATCTATAATAATAATATGATATTGTATTCTCTAATGTTAGGTATATTACGTGGTAAGAATAGTCAGGTAAACATCGTGATTCGTGTAGCAAATAAAATTAAATAAAACTTAAATATGAAATGTAGATAACATTGTTTTATTTGTATAGTTAATTACTGACGACCATTTGGATCAGCGATGACGACCATTTGGATCAGCGGTGGTTGACGCTGCTTCTGAGCCATGGGTCGCGGGTTCGATCCCCGCACAGTACAAATATTTGTGTGCATGAACATGTCTGTTTGTACTGGTCTGGGTGTTTTCTATGTATTATAAGTATGAATTAAAAAAGTATATAAGTAAGATTATCGGTTGTCTAGTACCCCATACGACAGGGTACTTAATACTACCTTAATTTGGGACTAGATGTGTTTGGGTGTGGCCCAGTGAGGCATGTCTTAAAATATTTATTTATTTATTTATTACTTGGAAACTTCGCATAATATTGAAATGCACGAACGCAATCATAATTCATGCTGGTTTTTTTTGTTAAAACTTATGAAAACCTATATAACATACATATTTGTTAATAGATTTTACTTTTTTGTTTTAGAAAACTTCTGTAACTTATTTCATTACAAAACATGCGTACAGTTCACATGCTAATAATCAAAGCCACCGTTTAAGAAACTACATATGGACTGAGGATAAGAAGGAGCAACGCAATAGATTCAGTCATACATGCAATGATCTTGCCCAATGAAGCTTTACTCTTTCTGAGTTATGGACCTCTAGAAATATGGAATGCTCTTCATTATTGTGATTTACGGCAAAATAATAATCTTATTTGTTCTACTAAAGTTCAAATCTCCTGGGAACCCAGCACTTGGCAGCGGGGTATTAAGCGGTTTCTGGACGTTTAATGGTTTTAATATTTACAGCAGCAGTAAATGTTATGGCGGTGTACAAAATTAACAAATGAATGGGTGTTCATTGAACGCAGTTTACAATTTTAGCTGGACCGGCACACAATTTGATGCAGCAATCACTTCGGCGGCAGTAAATCAATTTTAAAACCTTTTTAATGATCACTCGTAAAATACGTATTGTGCCGATGCACAATCGGGATGGTGAGTCCGATTTTGACCCACTTCCGTTGCGTCAGATGTAACATATGAATTTTTGGGATTTACGATACACAATAACCGTTTGCATTTGTTATCACAAATATCTTTTGTGAAAGCACCATATTTTGGAGTTGAAAAACTGAAACAGAAAATCACATACGGGGAGCTTAATGAAAATTAATTCAATTTCCTACAGTTCAGTGATCATTTTATATTATATTATTTATAGATATATTTGTTAATAGATTTTACAGTTCAGTAATCATTTTAAAAACAATCGTGCCATTTTTATGCAGCAGTAAAATGAACTACTTGTAATAAACTAGCAAATATGGTCAATATATATGTATTAAGAGCAAAACTACTAGTTCTAGTCTAGTTACTAGCGTCATTATCTATAAATAAAGATAAACAAATTGTGCGTAACTACATCGCAGTATGAAACTTATATATATACATTTACTTAAAATATAGCATTGCTCATAGTTAGAGCGTTCGTACACTTACATAAATAAGGATCCAAATGACGATTATTTTTGTTTTCTAAAGTTTTAGTGAACCTTTCGTACTGCGTGAAATGTAGAGAAAGTGGAGCGATCCGAAACGTAGTGGAGCGATTAAGGTTTTTTTTCATATTATGTCTACCGCTAGATAATAATTACCATCTTCAATTAAAGAATTTACTAAGCTCTATAAAAAAAATCCTATTAACAAAAGTATTGTCCTGAATCCTTTTTAATTTTATAATTTCAGGACATAGATGATATTTGAATTAGAACAAAACAAGCTGATAAGCCCAAAATACAATGTTTTTCATATGAACAATATCCTAAATAAAATTGAGAATAATAAATAACTATTTAAGACATGCCTCACTGGGCCACACAGAGTCCCAAATTAAGTACCATGTTGTATGGGGTACTAGACAACCGCTAATCCTACTTATATACTTTTTTTTGTAAATACATACTTATAATACATAGAAAACATCCAGACCAGTACTCGTACAAACAGACATGTTCATGCACACAAATATTTGTACTGTGCGGGGATTGAACCCGCGACCCATGGCTCAGAAACAGCGTTGACTACCGCTGATCCAAATGGTCGTCAGAATAATATTGTTTGATCTATGGATTCGGACCTGACTGCGAAGAAGGGTTAATTAATAATTTAAAACGATGTTAACAAGCATAACAACATTATAATTTAATTGGTATCATTTATACATAATCCACGTTGAAGAATTTTGATTATTTAATATAAAACCTTCGAAGCAAAAACTAGTAATAAATTATTAAAAAACACCAATACCAACAATGGTATGTCGCGCTCTCACAGAGCTCGTCCGATAAAAAAACGATTAGTCTGGGCGAACACGGCGCGAATTAATATTTGTATAGAAGCGATCAAAGGTTAGGTTGCCTATCGTTATAAAAAGTTTCGCCGAGGCAGGCTGCACAATAAAAGTGCCAGTCTTACAAACGAGGATTTATGTTCGCCGCATGCAAATGGACCGCCAACGTTCGCGCACTGTGACGTTTTTGCGCCGGTGGCTGTGTTGCCAGGACAAGGGAAACAGAAATATACAGTTTTTGTTTTTAACAACTAATAAATAAAATTTATATTAACATATATAATGGTAAATTGTTTTAATGAAATGTAAATTAATTTGACAATCATCAAAATTATTTTTAATTCTTTATAAAAATATATTATCATATATAATTTGATTTCATATTATTTACGAAAAAAGTAATATTGTAGGTTTTTGGTGTGTTTTCTCACAGACAAATCCGCCAAAGTAATAAAAATAACTAAAAGTTTCCACAACCTAAAAAGAAGTCTAGTAGTGCAACAAAAGTATCGTTTTGTACGAATATCCAATAACTTACAGGCATTACACAAAACTAACTACGGCAACACTATCCGGTGGGCCGATTACCGGATGGTGGCTACGTTTAGGAGCAGTGAGGTGACATTGTTGACAGACATAATGACGGCAGCTAGTAAATTATTTCGTAATTGGCTAACTGGCAACGTCTGAGCTCCTCAGCTGGACTTGAAAAAGCGAGCTTTTTTGCCGCAACATTGTTTTTGCGTCGATCAAGTATTAAAAAGATCGTAACTTTCTTGGTTTCCGCTCAATATTTCATCAGTCACAAAATCATCGGTCAAAATAATTCTATTTTTAAACTTGTTTAATTTTTGATTAGTACAAACCTGTCAAAAGAGGAATGATACTATTGTCGTCTTTCAGATATAGAGTGAAGTTATTGAAATAAGCCTTTTCACATTGATGAAACTTCTAAAGTTACTTTTCGTCGAGAAACTTATAAAAATATTGTTTTATTTTTCAGACTTCTTTATTAAAGTGTCATTACGGAACCGTGTTGAATCAACGCTTACAATCTAAAAGGTAGTTTCAAGTAGGATCACTAATTTGAAAAAGTTTATTGTAAATTTTTAAGAAAAAAATAATTTTCAAAGTGATTATGTGAATTTCTGAAATCGCTGTTTGTTGTTTGTTTGCTTAGAGTATAAATATATTAATTCTCTAAGATTGTTTGTATTTACATTTCTATGTTAACGCTGCCTTCGGATTGTGATGCAATTTACCTAACAGCCTGTATAAAACAAAGTCGTGTTATCATAAACAGTCAAGTTTGGCAGGACTGATTTTATATTTTTTGGTTTGTTGGATTGCATCCGACCAGCTTAACAAAACATCTGTTAAATATTTAAAATGTAATTAAGGTGAAGAAAATGAATTTCTCAGTACGATTTTCTTATGCTACGAACTGTTTTTTGATATGACAGAAACTTTAACGATTTTAATTCCTAAGATGACCAGATTTATCAACATATTTCCTCCAAATAAAGATTTTGTCAGGAACCAATATGCTAAGCATTGAATAATTAACTGCAGAAATTAATAACCGCTGCCCACAGATAGAGATATAATAGAGATTATTGTAGATGTTTTTTTTTTTCGAAATAACAACGGTTGCTAAGCAACAAATTACTGCGGATAGGTTTATTAATGTTGGCCGTAAAACAGCAACAATGATTGTATAGTTATATTAAATACATGTCATAGTCACCGCCCATCACTACGGTATGCTCATAAAAGTATTATAGGCGTCACAAATATAGGATTTTACGTTACAAGACGTTGTCTTCAAACATTATCTGTTGTCTAACAATTCACCGCTTGTATACTCAGTGCTTCTCCTTAGCGGAACGTGTCGATTGTTTCATAAATCACTGCTATACGACACGTTAAATAGAAAGTTTTTGCCTGCAAAGTAAAGTTAAGCACACACCACAAGCTACTCGTGCTTAAAACGAAACTAAATTATTTAGTCAACGGGCGATTTCGCGTCTGCTGGCCACGCGCAATAGATTTCGTAGTTTATACATGAAGATAGAAAGTGCAAACCTATTTCATTTGTCACACAATTGAAGTGTGATAAATTATATTTATTACCTCTTCAACGTAAACAACAACTTAATTAAACTAATTTTCAATGAAAATTGTGTTATTTTGTTTCTTTAGAGAGTAGATAATATTAAAAGTACTAAAGTCGACAACTCTAATATGTGACTCTTCTTAGTTGGGCTAGGTTTCCTTTTAACTTTTTTACTATTATGATGACGCAGTAACTTAAGCCAATACTATATAAATAGATAGATACACTGTTAATTGCAATTAGGCGGTATTGTATTAGTGGTCAGAAGAAGGTGATATTTTTTTAATGTTCGGCTCCAAATGACTTAGCTTAGCAACAGCTTAATAGTGTACCGTCACCCTAACATCGTACTAAATTATCGGGAAATTCCGCTCGGTTGTCCAATGCATTTTCATCGACAGTAAATTTTACAATATTGTATATTGCTGGGTCAGACGGTTTTCCGTAGGCTGTAAAATGGCAGTTAAAAATTACTGACACCCAAATTGATAGTCACCTATCATAGCATGTTAGTAAAATTACCCATTTATTCACAAGTTACCTTTGTAACATATATTTTTACAAATAACATATCTTATAGCTGTCGTA
Source organism: Anania crocealis (assembly GCA_949315895.1). Lineage (NCBI taxonomy): Eukaryota > Metazoa > Arthropoda > Insecta > Lepidoptera > Crambidae > Anania > Anania crocealis. The sequence goes on from OX438862.1 coordinate 14,914,798, forward strand.
AGAGTAGCCACTTAAGGAATTAAGGAATACATATTGCCATAAGAAGATAAGCAGTGTTTTCTCTCCTTAAAGTTGAATTTTTACTGGTCAAACTGTGATCGCCAACTTGCCTACCAAGCAAGGCAATTATATCATTTATTTCGGGTATATATCGGGATGCCTAATTATTTGTACTCCTAATTGTCATTGGCGCACAAACTATTAGCCTAAATTTTTTTCGCACATTTTTACTAATTCTAAATGTGTTTAGCCTATTTTTACTACGCTTAACTTTACATCGCCGTATTATAATTTCCCAATTGCGACATTTAGCCGAATATATCATAACACCTACCCTTTTGCAGTTCCAAATTTTTATTCGCAGAAAATTAAAAACTTAAAAGAAGTAAGCAAGCAAGCAAGCATGAGTGCATGCAAACAAGCATGCATGCATGCAAAGAAATAAGCATGCATGCAAGCAAGCAAGCAAGCATGTATGCAAACAAGCAATCATGCATGCAAACAAGCAATCATGCATGCAATCAAGCAGACATGCATGCAAACAAGCAATCATGCATGCATCCAAACAATCAGACTTCCGTGACGGCTTCGGCGCTGCGGGGCTCCGGCGGTCCCACGCGTGCTTATCGTCGCAGATGGCTTACGCTCACCACCGCAGCTTCGGCTTTCTGGCCGGCTGCTCCTCAGCCCGCGGGCCGCCTCGCCCCTCCGCGCCTACGCGCTTTTGAATTACACTCTAGGGGTAGGGCAGACAAGACTGCTTGGGGTCGGTTTGTGAGCGATTCGTTTCTTAAACTTTTCGGTTTAAAAAAAATAGAGCGTAATGTCACATGAGTAAAGTGGGAATATTTATTCATGTGGTAATGTCAAAAAAAGATGCTAATACATTTAAGTGCTTTCGATATTAGACATACTGAAATTAGGGTTTTCAATTTTTAGACCAATCTATAATAGTGCGAAAACAACTGTTAGACTAGACAATAATTATACGTTATAAGTTTAGGCCAATACGGTTCGGCCAAATGAAATTAGGACTATAAATTTTAGGCGAACCATTTATTTCATCTCGATTGTATGTTATTCCAGACACAATTAAAATCTATTGTTATCGCGACCGCCGGCGGTCTTATGATCCTGTAGGAGTTAACAGTGTGACTTATTATGTAGGCATCAAGTTTTTTTTATATTTTAAATCAATGGTAATAAAATAAATATAAAACTAAAAAAACAAATGCATATTCTGTATAGCTTTCATCTGGCCCACTGAGCACATAGGTTAAAGACACTGGCATCCTTGACTCCTAGACCTTTACCGTTATGAGAAAATTGATAAACGCCGTACAATTAAAAAAAATAAACACAAAATCGAGAATATACAGTCTTCAACGAAAATTCAGCATCATTTTTGTTCTTACGCGGTTGACCGAAGGATCATTACAGTTCGTTTGCTTTCGGTGCCAGCTACTCTGTAATTATAAGTCCCCGTAATGTTCGTTAATAATTTCACCCAAAGGCGGGCTAGAACGCCAACGAGTTATGGCAGGCGTGGTTAATACGTCTGCTACCTGCTAAACATGTTCTGATAAATTCAAAGAGAATGGCCAGGATGAAAACAGGATGCTAAGATTGTTTAATATGAGAAAGATGAACATTATAGTTTGCTTTGTGCTAATATAGGTAGCGTAAGGATCTTTATTTTGTTGTTACCTAATGTTTTTTGTTTTATGATGGCAATAAACAACATACCTCTGCACGTTACCCTTTTAGTAACATCCATTTTTCGTCACAACGTGTGTGATGGTGGATGACAACCGGAGTCTAATCTTTGGTAGTCATTGATATTGATACTAATCTAACTAACGTGAATTGAATGACATGACCACACATTGCCTTCATTCACCAACATTGCGGCGTCGCAATAATTGCGTCATTGCGTGCAAATCATCGTGAGGTGATAATTATGCGCATAGCATTACCTAATTGGACCAACGCTGGGAGGAGTTCCGCGTCCGTATCTGTGATTAAGGCTTGCGTTTTCCCATGAACCCCAATATTTATAATTACTTACCTAAATATTGTCCCATTACCATCAGTTGTAGTTTTCTAAGCTGTCCCTCAGTCAACACAACGGCTGAGTCCCAACTCCTCTGTTGACAGCCCGTATTGACACTCGCCGAACTTCTAAAGCACGTACAAGACACGCTTTTGCGACAACTACACGGCCAACACTCAGTTTTTATTTATTAACTTCTGTTAGACGAGTAGGGAGAAACGTTGGAACTGTTTGAAGATTAATTTACTCCGAGGTTCATGATAAAAAATAGTAAAATTGGGTATGTAGGTATTTAAATTTTTAAAAAGTGTCTGGCTTTTTCACGACTTGAAAGTCTAAAATTAAAAGAAAATTTGTTTCATGAGGCAATTAAAACTCAAAAATTATATTTAATCGTAAGCAATGAACAAAATAAAGCGATAAGCAACTTAACCATTTGAAATTTCCCTTGCATCAGTTGCATCTTTAATACAAATACTCAAAAATTATGGTAAGAATGTTTATGATCACACATTCCGCTCTCAGCGCTCGCACAGGTCGGACGCTCGCTCCGCTGTCGATCCGCTGTCGATCCGTCTCGCTGTTCTCAGCATTTCTATCTTATTTCTTTCTACGTAGTTTCGCCCGCGGCTCTCCAAAGGTTAACCTAACGGTGTCAACTGACCTTTGTTGAGTTAAACGCTTTTTTCAAAGCGGTTCTGTTCGATAGGGAGCGACAGACAGTGCCTTTTTCAAGGCGCTGAAATTTCCCTCCGCCGCCGGTATATCGGGCTGTAAGTCTAGGCCTCCTGGAAGGCACGTTTGAGAGGGTGAGGCGTTCCTCCTCGCCCTAGAGACACTAGAAACTGCAGTCCTTTCCCTGCCGGGCGTGACCCACCCTACCCATCCTTATATTCCATCCCTTAGGGAGCGTATCCCGGGCCATTTCGGTGGCTCGGTCCCTCCCGAAGGACTGCTAGGCGTAGGCCACTCACCCCGCGGCGACATCACATCGTCGTGGGACCACCCAGTGTTAGGGACCTCACATCCTTTTTAGGCACACCCGACTCAACCAACCTTCCTGTGGCAGGTTGGACCACACAGACACCCATCACTCACCGTCACCGAGTTTCTTGCCGATTCTTCTCGGTGAAGGCGCGTTCCGAATCGGTGGTAAATAAAAATTACTCACTAAAGTCCTCCCTCCACGATGGAGGTACTCTTATTAGAGTACCTCCGATCGTTAGGAGGTGACGCGTTGAAAGGCTTTAATGCCTTTCGTCGCGCTCGTGAAGCCTCCGAGGACTCGCCCGCCTCCCCAGACCCAGAGCCCGTTCCCATGGAGGAAGAGGAAAGCCCTTCAGGCTCCTCCTCTCCTCCCTCACCCTCCAGCTCCTCATCAGAGGATAGTAATGAGTCCCCCGTTAGTGACGGCTCCTCTTCGGAGGAAACGTCTCAAACCGAGGAGTCAGATTCCGAAGGGTTCACTCCAGTGACCCACGGAAAGCGAGCGCGTAAACCCGCGCGTTCCGAACCCCCGGCGAAAACCGCCAAAATCTCCCACGGGCAACCCAGACCGGCCAAGGCATCCGCCGCCAGCTCCGCCCCTGCCCCAGCCCCAACCTCGCAGTCTGCTTCACAGACAAAAAAGGCCCCCCTTCCCCCGCCCATCGTAGTCCAGGACAAGTCTGCCTGGACAAATATTTCGGCTGCTCTCAATGAGCGCCACATTGCGTTTTCACACGCAAAGTCGGCTTCCGACGGAATCCGCGTGCAAACGCCGGACATCGCCTCCTACAGGCAGCTCCAACATTACCTCAACGTAAGGAAGATCTACTTCCATAAGTATACTCCAGTCGAGGAGAAGAAGCTCCGCGTGGTTGTACGCGGAATTCCGAAAGAAGTCGACACAGACTTCATACTTACCGACCTTCAGTCGAAACAGCTTCCAGCTCTGGAAGTCCACCGCTTATTTAAAGCACGTGGCAAAGCCCCTTACGATTTAGTACAAATCGTACTAGAAAATACCCCTGAAGGCAAAAAGATTTTTAATATAAAATCTATATGCCATATCTCCGGCCTCCGTATCGAGACCCCTCATAAAAAACTCACCCCTGGCCAGTGTCATCGCTGCCAGTTGTACGGGCACTCTGCCCGTAATTGTCACGCACGCCCGCGCTGCGTGAAATGCCTGGGCGACCATGGTACCGCCGACTGTCCTCGTTGTAGGGACACGGCGACTACCCCGCCCGCGTGTGTACTCTGCGGAGAGCAGGGACACACCGCGAATTATCGCGGTTGCCCCCGTGCTCCGCGAGTAAACTCACGGGTGCAGGCGCCAAAGGCCGCGCACTTCCCAGCCCCTTCGTTTCGCCAGTTTCAGGCTCAACCCACAGCCTTCCCAGAGTTGCGTCCTTACGGACACAACGCGTGGTCTCGACCACTATCCTGGGCAAGGAATGCCTACGCCCCTGTCCCGGCCTTAAGCCAAATTACAGCAGTCCCGACGGCCCCTAAGGCCCCAAATATGGCCCCTACGGCCCAATCTGTGGCCCGTAAGGCCCCCACTATGGCCCCTAAGGCCACCACTATTGCCCCTCAGGCACCGCCAGTAGTCCCAAAGGCCCCTCAGGCACTGCAGGCTACAAATGCCCCGGTCACCCTCCGTGACCCGCGCTCTAATGCCCCTAAGGCTTCGCCAACTGTCCCGTACGAGCAGGATGCCATCCTCATATATAATCTCAGCCAAATCAACCCGGCTGAAATTAGATATGTAGCAGCCCAAATCCGTGCGCATCAAAAAGACCCATGCGCAATGCTTTGTCTTTTAGATAAGCACGCCGACCTCCTCCAAAAAGTTAGAAACATTTCCTCACCATGAATAATACACCCTCTAGAACGAAACCCCGGTCCCTTACCATCGCATTTTTTAATGCCTTTGGTCTTCAAAAACAAAAGGTAGAGATATCACTCTTCCTTATGAAGCACCAAGTCGACATCTTTTTGGTACAAGAAACCTTATTAAAACCCTCCATCCTCCCTCGTAGTGCTATGATTGCCAACTATAACGTAGTTCGCAACGATAGGCCCACTAGAGGTGGCGGCACTCTAATTTATTACAAACGCTCCTTGCATTGCGTTCCCCTCGACCCTCCCACGCTCACAAACGTTGAAGCTTCTGTCTGTCGGCTAGCCATGACCGGCCATCAACCAGTCATAATAGCTTCCATTTATCAACCTGGCGACAAGACTCCCTTAAGGAGCGACTATGAGGCTCTTTTTGCTATGGGACCCTCCGTCATTCTCGGCGGAGATTTCAATAGCAAAAATACTCAGTGGAACTGTTTAACAACCTCCAGCAATGGTAGAGAGTTAGCAGATCTCGCTGAAGTCCTCAATTTTGACATCATCGCCCCCCTTTCTCCGACCCACTATCCTTTTAACGTAAACCACAGACCCGATATCTTGGACATGGCGGTTCTAAAGAATGTAGGCCTGCGCCTTCGTTCAATAGAAGTCCACCATGACCTAGATTCTGACTATCGCCCAGTTGTCCTCCAATTAGGTCCCTCTGACCAACAGATATCCATGAAAACAATACTGGACTGGCACAGGCTCGAGAGCAATCTCGGACCTAGTCCCGATTCAGTATTGAACTCAATCCCAGACAGGTTAGGATCGCCTCACGAGACTAACCAAGCGATCGATGCCCTCACTAGCCACATCACGACCGCTATTAGCGATTCGTCTAGGCAAGTTCCAGATATGCCTAGGCATAGATTGAACTTGCCGGATGACGTGAGAGAGCTGTTGAGGGCAAAGAGAGCTGCGACCAGAGCTTATGACTCCTATCCCACCGAATATAACCGAACCCTTCTACGCACTTTACGGACATCTGTAAAGGAACGTATTAAGGCTCTTCGGGAAAGTCAGTGGGATAGCCTACTTGAAACGATCTCACCATCTCACCAAGCCTATTGGAAGTTGGCGAGATCCTTCAAGTCAGATATAGTCACATCTATGCCTCCTCTCTCTAGACCCGACAACTCCGTCGTATTCGACGACGAAGAGAAAGCCGAATGTCTGGCCGACAGCCTAGAGGCCCAGTGCTCTCCTAGCACGCTTCCTATAGACGCTGCCCACCTTAGTATGGTGGACAGCGAAGTCGAACGTCTCTCGGCCCTCCCTCCAACCTGCCCCCTTGCACCCACCACCGCCGATGAGGTGCAAACCATCATCAAAGGTTTCCGTCCAAACAAGGCTCCCGGTCCGGACCGGATCTCCAACAGAGTCTTACGAGTCCTCCCCGCCCAACTGATTTGCCTATTGGTTGCTATCTTCAATAGTGCCATGGCAAACTGCATCTTTCCAACCGCGTGGAAAGAAGCAGACGTCATAGGTATCCCTAAGCCCGGCAAGGACCGCTCCAAGCCCGCCAACTACAGGCCCATCAGTCTCCTCAAGACTATGGGCAAATTATACGAGCGTGTTCTCGTCTCCCGCCTAAGAGATTACATTTTCTCGAACAATCTCTTAATCAACGAACAGTTTGGCTTCAGAGCCTCCCACTCTTGTGTCGAACAGGTGCACCGCCTAACGGAGCACATTCTCGACGGCCTCAACAGATCCAAACCGATGGTAACCGGTGCACTCTTCTTCGATGTAGCGAAAGCATTTGACAAAGTCTGGCACAACGGCTTGATCTACAAGCTGTACCAACTCAAAGTGCCCGACAGTCTCGTGCTCATCCTTCGAGACTTTCTGTCAAATCGTACCTTTCGCTACCGCGTAGAGGGGTCCTATTCATCTCCCCGCCCCATCAGGGCTGGAGTCCCTCAGGGCTCCGTGCTATCCCCTCTTCTCTTTTCAATTTTCATTAACGACATTCCCAGGTCACCGCAAGTAGAGCTAGCTCTATTTGCGGACGACACAGCCCTCTATCACTCTGGCTACCATGCCGGTTACATCATTAAGGCACTACAACGTGCAGCCCAATCCCTAGGTGACTGGTTTAGGATGTGGCGAATAGAGGTAAACCCCGAGAAAAGTGCAGCAGTGTACTTTACTCGGGGTTTCTTCGCTTCAAAACATCCTAAACGATGTCTCACACCTATCACCCTATACGACCGTCCGATCCCTTGGGAGAAGACAGTCAAATACCTAGGTGTCACCTTAGACCGTAGAATGAGCTTTAAACCTCACATAAAACGCGTCCGTCAGACTGCAGCCTTTTACTTTTCAAGGCTCTACTACTATATCGGCAGGAAGAGTAAAATGTCACTTAGAAATAAGTTGACAATTTACAAAGCCTGTATTCGACCCGTGATGACTTACGCTAGTCCAGTGTTCGCTCATGCCAGCCCCTCAGAACTAGAAAGACTCCAAATCCTCCAAAACAAATTCTTACGCTGTGCCTCGGATGCCCCGTGGTATGTGCGTAACGATAATTTGCATCGCGACCTTAACATTCCGTCGATTGCCAGCTTTATGAAAGAAGCGTCTCAACACTTCTTTGATAAAGCCGTCAATCATACGAATCCTCTCATAGTCAAAGCCGCCACCTACTTGTGCCAAAAAGATGTCGAAGCCCGTTTCCGCCGACCGAGGAACGTTCTCGAAGATCCCGACGACGAAATCACATCGTTCGTAAAACAATTCACCACTCACAACAGTACACACCCGACAAGCACTAGATCGAATCAGCGCACTCGCCGTCGAGTGCGAGGACCCTTGCATCATTTTGGCAGGTACAGACATGTACCTGGCCGCTTCTCACCAGTCCGCCCTTCGGACGACGGCCCAAGCCGAGGTCCGAGCCTACAGAGGCGCCCTTGAGGCCTAGTCTGCCCCCCTCGATCGGGCCCACTAGAACGGGGCTCGCGTAGATCGGTCTGTATGCACAGACCAGTCTGTGTTGCAGCGCCGAGCTACGCGATGCAACCACTAGTCGGGTTGACCTCTTGGCCGGGTGCCTTCAGCACCCGACACGGTCCGATCGCGCCGCTAGTACGGGGCCCCTGCGCGGGCGAAGCCTAGGACTCGCCTCTCGCTCGAGGTACCCGCTAGCAGGCCGCTTTTGGGCTGAGTGCCTTCCGCACTCGCCTAAAACCCGCCCGGTGAAGCTGTAACGGCCTTCTGCCACAGCATAGGTCCTTTCAAAAAAAAAAAAAAAAAAAAAAAAAAGAATGTTTATGTATAAATGTGTTTTTAAGCACACATTTTTCAGCGCCTTAAGGGTTAACCAAGAGTTTGATAGTCCACAAGAAGAAGCAAACTTGTTTTTATTTGCTAGTTTTCAAAGTTTTATAAATTGCTTAATAAATCAAAAATTGTCGAACACTGCCATTATTCTACATTAACCAGACTTTTTAAATCCAATTAATAGTTGTAATATATTTCTAGATTTTCCAAACGAAAATTGTCCTAGTAAATTTATTTTTTTTACTAATAAAAAATCCTCTGAAGTACCTTCGCAATTTCGCGTTGGCAAATTGGACGGATGCAATTCAAAAATGCATTCTAGTCTTTGTAGTTGTTCTTCAATCAGTAAAAGAAGCTCGTTTAATGGATTTCTACCATTACTGAGCAAATAATCGTACTGGACTTGTAAGACTGTGCTTTTAGTGCTGTAAAAAATGCGTTTTGTCATTTCTGAATTGGTATTTACTTATTTGGTTGTTTGGTACTTACCTCAAATTCATGTCTGTATATTAGGAATAATGCCAATGATGTGTCTTTGATTTGTTGAAGATGTGTTAGTTGCAGTGTTTTGTGATTTCCTGATAAATAGTTTATTCAAGTGTGTAAATTGAAAACATTGACTTGAGAATGGAGCCAAGCAATGCAGTGCGCAATGCGCATAGCACAATACCCAAATGCTATTATGACAGTATGTAGCCCTTCGACTACGGATAGCACAAGTTACCAGTACCTACTCTTCAATCTGTTCTGCGTGCGGATAGGCAGATGGCGGCCTCTACGTAGCTTTTACTACCTTCCTACACCATATCCATTACATATTCATGAATAAAAGTTACCACTATTCCTTCTGCTTAACAGTTGCCCAAGGGCCTGTTGTAAAATGTAAAATTTTTTGAATCTTACAGAGATTAAAAAGATTCTCATACACACACATAGAGAGATATAGATGTTCGCTCTAGCTAGATCATCTCATTCCGTGATGGTACCATTAGGTGACAGAAATTCGTTAGTAGACAGAAATTTGTTAACACTCATTAGAGTGTTAACAAATTTCTGCCTACTAACGAAATCCTAGATGGGAAAAACCACTAGCTACATTAAAAGATAACTATGCGGGCAAAGCAACAGGTAACATTAACATGTTCTGCTGTCTTAAAACACCACTCCAATAATTGATACTCGCCCGCTCAGCTCCACTTCACGCTTTCCGCTTCGCTCGCTTCTAAATGCTGGAGAGACCGGCCCGCGGCGCGCCGGCGCAGTCACGACGTGCCCGTCTCTCTGAACCGCCAATTTGTGGCCGCCCGTGTTGGTTTTGTTGAAGCCAGCGACTTCATACCTACATGAGCGCTTTTTACGCTTTTTGCCAACACTACACCCGGCTCTACGTGGAAAAATGCCGCATACCTCGTATGAGATTTATTACAGATTTGTAACTATTTTTTGAGCATATTGATAGTTTGCATTTTATCAATGACATGATCAGTGTGTTTCGAGTATCAAGCGTTTTGTCGATAGTTACCTTCCTAATCCTTAATAATATTATAAATGCGAAATTAACTGTCAGACTGTTTGTCCGTTACGCTTTCACGCCTAAACTATGAACCAATTTTGATGAAATTTGGTACAAAAATAGATTAGACCTTAAAAAAGGAGAAGAGCTTTTTGGTATCCCGCTGCTGGGCACAGGTTTCTGCCCGCGCGATGTACCGTGTTGTTCACACGGGCAAAGCCGCAGTTTAAAACTGGTGTTCGATAATATATAACGTGGCTGAAATTTGCATATTGATGAGTATCAAATTAAAAAATGACTTTTCCATGACCAAAAAGGTTCAAGTCACGTTGAATGCATCAAAGGAATGCTAACTATCGGTTCAAATTACCATAACATGAGACAATAATTAATAATTAGGTAATAAACATTTACGCCATGTTTCGTCAACTACGAAATTTCGAAAACACACAATCGCGCCAGGTTGGTTTGACCTTTGGCGGCTGGTTCAAGTGGCCGGCGGTGGTAATTTTGTAGACAAGTTTTAAGGTCTGCAGGGGGTCAGCGTAAATTGGACGCGTCCCATAATAACCGGGCCGTCAGTCCGGCCGTCAGTCAACGGCTCAAAGAATGAGTTCATTTCCTTCGAACACGAGATACGATTTTTAATTAAGTTTTTGTTAAAAATTCATTAAAGAGCAGCGACGACGGCAAGTTCACTCTACATGCATAAATGACTAGGTAATTAATGAGCGTGGAACGTAGCCGCTTTACTCTTAATCATGTCGAATTTAAAAGGCTCTGGAGCTGGTATATTTAATATTTTGTACTTACGTGTACATTATATTTATAAACTGTTATAATATCAGTATATAAACTTGAAAAATTATGTCTCAGGCGGGACTCGAACCCGCATCTCCTCGCATGCCGGGCGGGCGCTATACCATTAAGCCACCGAGACCCTGCGACTCAGCGCGAATTTTTCAAGCATAATTCTTAACGCTGTAAGCCAGCGCTGAGTCGCAGGGTCTCGGTGGCTTAATGGTATAGCGCCCGCCCGGCATGCGAGGAGATGCGGGTTCGAGTCCCGCCTGAGACATAATTTTTCAAGTTTATATACTGATATTATAATTGCAATTTAATTGCTAAAATATCAAATAAAGTTTATAAACTGTTCTTAAATTAAATAATTCGTTACTTACTTGCCGTGTGGTGGCGGCAGTAAAAGAAACAGCACGACCCCTTCTCTTCTCATAGGTATCGTAAGAGGCAAGTAGAGGAGTAGTCCTCTACTTGCCTACTAGTGTAGATAGTAGTAGTGACAGTAGAAGGTAATTGGTATTTGAAAGAGCAGTCGCGACTTCACATCGCACCTAAAAACGTCCAAAAATGACTACTTTATATGATATTTAAACAATTTCATTTCAATTATAATATCAGTATTGGAACTTGAAAAATTATGTCTCAGGCGGGACTTGAACCCGCATCTCCTCGCATGCCGGGCGCGGCGCTTTACCATTTAGCCACCGGGACACTACGTCACAGGCGTCAATTTTTCAAGCATATTCTTATCGCTGTAAGCCAGCATGGTTTCATCCAATGTTAGGAGTTTCGCACTCTTAACACCCGAAAGAAACATCTTCACAGATGTTTTACAATCTGTTAAGATGAAACAGCTATTTAAATACTTTATAATAATATGATATTTAAGCAATTTAATTGCTATTATAATATCAGTATTTTAACTTCAAAAATTATGTCTTAGACGGGACCCGAACCCGCATCTCCTCGCATGCTGGGCGCGGCGCTTTACCATTTAGCCACCAAGACCCTACGTCATAGGTAGGCGTTAATTTTTCAAGCATATTCTTATCGAATGTCAGAACTTCTCTACCTAAAGGTTGTCTGATAGAGATCGCTGCAAGCGATAATACCGCCTAAATGGTACAATTCTAAGTCTTTTTCATGTGTTAATTTTCAATTTTATGGTGTGCAATAAGGAGTATCTATCTATCTATCTAACTCCTAAAACCCTTATTTTTGTTTTTATTCGATTAGAAGAATAACACAATTTCCATGTTTTTAATCTTTAATAAATATAATTTTTAAAAGTGAGTTTCACCATTCTTTTACAAGTCATATTGCTCATCACCTGTTTACCTAATTTGAAAAGATACTGGCAGCTTTAATCGAAGGGACATTTTTGTATGGACTATGTATCCAGTGGAATCTATGTTTTATCAATCACATTCTCAGACTAACGTCTGTTAGTTCTCTGAGATCACATTACGACCAAATGAGTTTTATTTCTCAAAACTTTTAACATCCTACCTTAGTAGGTCTAAGAAATGACGTCATCTTTGATGCCATTGTAAAAGACTTCACAAGATCGCCTGATCGCCTCCACGAAGATGAATAAAATGAATGATGAATTTGTAATAATAATAAATATTTCATAGTTCTATACGAATTCGTGACTTGTTACTTGCAAAGTCGGATGTATTGAGACTTCAAGGATTTATACATTATACGAGTACATCAATAGTAAGTACAGATGCTAACATTCTGTGTGCAGTTCAGATATGGTGGATTTCTTTTTTGATAAAAGAAATTCATAAAAAAAATATATTTATTACATGTTCGTGTATTATTATTTACTTGCAATAGTATAGATCGTCATTTAAAAATATATGTAATTGACGTTATACACTTTCGTTATACATTACATATTTTTTATTAAAATTTTAACTTTATCAAAGTTTGATCTTATTATTGAAATTATTTTTTCAACTGCATAATTATACAAACAATATTAACCTCCTACCTTCTCTTTATAAAGTTTAAGTATGCCAAATTACAAACTCCTCCGCTCACATTACTGCTTAATATGTATAATGCACCGTATTCAAAATACGGCAGTCACATAATTACGTATTCAATTATTAATTTATAACATGCTGACATTCTGTTGAGTGCTGCATTGTATGGATCGTGTGTGTACGTGTCGACTCATTTGAAAACCAGTCCAGAACAGCTGAGGATATCGTGTGAGGAACACACGACAAAGAAAAATGGTAGCTCTTTAAATATGCTTATGTCTGGAAGAGATCGCTAACAACAGATAAGACCGCCTGAATTGTACAGTCCTTAATGTATTTTTTAAGTTAAACATTATTTTTGTATGGTGTGCAATAAAGAGTACCTATCTATCTATCTATCTATGCTTATTGAAAGAACTTGTTTGTACACAATATACTATGTAAAACTGGGGACACGGAATGAACCGTTTTTCATGTAACAACGATGTTGTTTGTTCTTCTGATATTACATAATATTCATATTATCTGTCAAAGCAGGGACAGGATTCTCATACAATAGATTTTGCACGTGTGATAATTCAAGTGCGATTTGCCTTTTCGCACAAAAATACCAATGGAATTACTAAATTAGGCATAGCATAGACAATAAATGTTCCCTTGTTGTTTTTTTAAAAACAAAGCAAGCATAATAAAGCTATTTTTACCAATTCCAATTGGTTTTGAGATTCGTGAGCTTGCACTGCTAACTTTTCGACTATCTGCGCTGATTTTAACAAAAAATATCAAATGTATTGATAACACTAAGCCAATAAGAATAATGATAGATAACATACTCGTATTTACAAACGGCTTCGCGTGTAGCTCTCTTTGGCTGTCTGAGTTAGTCAAATATTGACCTAAGGTACTTAGTTCAAATCCTACCAAAGGTACTTATAGAATTTAAAACTACCTAAGTAGCCAAAAAGTGTTTTCAACAAGGACTCGATTTTCAACTTACGATAGCATTTTTATTGTTTAAAATCAGTTGTAACATTTTCCTGCTAAAAAGGGTAGACACTAGGTATTGAAAATATTTTCTTTATCACCACATTTTTTCACCCAACAAAATAAAATCACCGTTACAAAGTATTCAATTCGACTAGATTGTTTAATGGGCTCCGCTCAATCAGGTACCTAAGAGAAATCATTTATCTTTCTACTGTCAGAAGCAATGAAGGGTGAAATATATTTTCTGCCTAAAATGGTAAGCCAACGTCGAAACCAATCGGTTGGACTAGTTAAATAATTTTCAATTAGCCATAATAGTGTGGGATAAACGATTAGTCGATGGAACCACAGTCGAGTGCGATTTTAATTGAAATTCGATGGGGATCGTCAAATAACACATGTAATGTCAGTAACTGATACTAAATTAAAGTACAGTTATGTTAGTATAAGTTTTAATGGCTTTGCGAAACGGCATTTCTTATTAGAAAAAATAGTAATTGGCAATCAAATGCAACTTTTTAATTACCAATTAGTAGTAGGTTATATTAACGCTATGTAGTTTGCTAGTGAACACCTTTAGGATTTCTTTCAAATCCGAAATTGGTATACACTTTAATAGGAAATTCAGAGTCACAGGCCAAGTTCTTTGCCCAAAAATTTAGTTTTTTTTTTCAAATGTTTTTTTTTTCTATTCGTGTTTGTGTTATTTGCCTAGTATTTTATGTCGCGTGCTATGTGTGTGATATGAAATCTTTAGCAGTAAATTATTAAATAAGTCGGCATTTAAAGACAGCGCACTGATTCAGAATAAGTGGCTTTAGTACTTCATGTTTGACCGCTTTAGATTGAGTTATTCTGTCTCATCCTGTATTTATAGATAAGTCTAAGATAGATAGATTTTAATTACAATGAATGTTGGTCTTATCGCTATTTTTCTGCTACCTCACTGGTTCTGACAATCAATAAAATATGAAACAAAAATAGGCGGTTAATATCACAATACATATATTTTTTTAATATTTTGCTGCAAAAGTTTAAGTTATTCAATAAAAAAATGTATTTTCACTTCGCAGCTCTAAATTATCTTAGTAACCTACCCGACCGTCAATTTCGCTCGGCAATCAATTACTCCTAACCGTTTGAAGTCGCGTTACAAGCATCAAGCTTTCCGTGAACCATGTTGAACAAGCTCCGAAACTAGAGTACTGACCACTACAAAAGATTTCGAAATGTTCAATATCGGCATTATATCTAGTCTAACGACCGCAGCTGCGACAATGCGTCTCGTTGCGCGCACGCATGTCAGCGCGCGGCGCCGCGGCCATTTGTAAATCTATCTTCAAAGAGCCCAGGCGCAGCCCTAACGTATAGCGCGACAGATCAGCCCAGGCGGACCATCTTTTATTTGCTAAGGCCTGGTTACCGCCCAAGCAGCAAAAAGTAGTCTGGTAAATATCCTAGGAGCATGCATTTTTTGCTCTAATAATAAGCCTATAAACGTTTATAAAGCTCGATTTGGGCGCAGTTTATAGGATTAAAACACCCTATAGTAGTTTTGTTACAGTCTGGTCAACTGCAATTTGACCTTATAATTGACTTATAATATGCTTTCACAAGATAACAATGCCTATAAAAATCTTGTTAAGGCACAGAATAAGCGCGATTAATCCTTTATGGATTTTTCGCATGCCGTTAGTGGTTTATTTAGTCTCATAATAATCTTACGCGTGCCGCTATTGGAGTAATTGATCTAATAGTAATTAGCGTGATGCCAATACCAAGCTGGATTCATTTGGATTAGACACTATATAATTGCTGTGTTGTCTTTTAAAGTAAATATTTTAAAAGGGTACCTAAGTAATCCATACTGTTAATAATATTTCCGTAGCGTAAGTTTTATGCCTTCGACGATCGTATATTGAATGCTTATTCAGCCTGCAAAAATAATTTTATTGATAAACTGTTTGACGATAATAAACATATATTTATGCCCGTTGTAATCTAATTATATTTAGTTCTTAGTTATTATGTATTAATTAGCAAATAATAAGGCAGCCATTACGATCTGACCACAGCCATCATATTGCATTTGTCAGAACCTTTATAGTGCTTTTTAGTAAAGGTAAGACTGTTATAGGACATGCTAATTCACCACCATATTGAAGTTTTAGGGTTCTTTGAGATAAATTATAGAGGAAAAACACCGCATGTCGAGACATACCTATCTAAAGTAATAAATTATTCGTGTTAAAATTACGTATTACTAGTATTTCCTATAAAATCAATTTACACATTTATCAAGGGATATTATAAGATGATCTAAAAAACTGCAAAATCTGAAAGGCTCAAAGACAAGAAACAGCTAAAGATCGACTATTCTTTAGTTTTATATACAGTATGGTATAAAAAAAGTAGAACATACTTAGGTAGGTGTTTTTTGCCTCTTTTCAGTTACAATTAAGCGGTCGGGTTTTTTTGTTTTCAATTAGAATATCACAACAATAATCAAGCGCGAGCTTTGTTCGCATAGCCCGACATTGTAACTGAGACAAACAAACATCTACCAAGCAGAGTGCGGGCATCCTTAGGTAAAGCATATTTTATTCCTTTATTTGAAACAACACAAAACTCAGTTAGGGCTGAGTGTGTTCTGCCCAATGTCTTAAATTCTCTCTTAAATCAAAATCTTGTTCGAAATCAGTAAGGTTGTCGTGACCAAAGTCACTATAACTGCTTCCACTATTATTTTTGATATCTTCTTGGTTATCACAACTTATACAAGAATTTTCTTTGCAGTTGTAGTATTCTAGGTTTTGTGCGGAACCATCACGCCCTTCGCCAGTCTCGACTTTCTTATTAAAAGAGAGTCGACACAGATTTCGATCCCAACCTTAGTTCATAACACTTTTTAAAAACAGTTCTTCGATAACTGCCACTACCTTAAAAGCGCTTCCATTTGTTTACATCCATTTTTAATTAGCATAATGCTTTAATATCTAATATTAAATGAAAACAAGATGGCCAATCATTCTTATAAAAACAAGTGCAGAACACGTATAGTGTAAATTTCACTTATAGAACTCTGAGAGCGTGCTAATTTGGTGCAAAGAATCTAGTAAAAGTCAAATATAAAGCAAATTAATCCTATAACATCATTGACCTATAGCAGCTATATCAAGACGCTTATGTAGCTGGAACAAGATGTTAATAGGAGTTATCGATCCTGTTACATGCGTTTAAAGGATCAAAAGCGAAGCTATGCTCATTGTTTTTAAAACGTGTGCTTATAAGACTAGGACGCTAGTAATAATCGTATAAAGTAATCCTAAAAACGTTTATAAAACTAGTTGTTAGGACCGAAAGTTCTATTAGCGCAAATCGTTTTATAAGATGCTGTTTTAAAACTAGTGATTTTGGTAAAGCGTCTATAAGATTCTTATTAGATATAATGTCTTATAAGACAATCACTATAGGAAAATTTTGCTGCTTGGGCGGTATGCTAATACCGGTAAACTGTTTCTGTATACTGTAATTATGCAACAGTACTAATGTTTTTTGCTGTCAATTTCTCGGCAGGACTGCTTGCCTGGACATCAACACCTATTTCTCTTTTGAAATAATCCATCTAGTTTTCTTATAAGGTTTTTTTTTCTTTTATTGTTAAAATTAGTAATATATTGGATCCAGGTGATATTTTACTAGTGCGTAAGAGTTGTAATATTTGTTGTCTTGTTTGTGACTTATGCGTTATTGCCATATTAGTCACAAACAAGCCGGATCTAATGATCCGTACTAAAATAATACATATATGTATATACATGTATATTTCACTATAATAGTAAATTTAATGCAAATGTTTGAAATACGACTACTTGTTTTAGAGGAATCTGTCGTGATGTTTTAAGTAAAGTTGAAATTATTTATAAAATTACAAGAAATTAGAGTACCTACCTATGCATGCATTGCATGTAATATGTGCAACACAAATAATCGTACCATCATTAAAAAATAACAAAAGAAAGTCAATGTTTTCCACTTTAATAAAATAACGAACAGTTTTAACAAAACCATAATATTTTCGATATCAAAATACCGATAAGATACCTAGCTGCTCCTCTCACTATTTCCATCCATACTGAAATGGGAACGTTTTTAATCGAGTGTTTAGCGTGTGAGTCGGAAATAGATCCATTGTATGAGCACATCTATATGTGTCCACTTGTGTGACAGTTAATTTAAAATGGTATGCCATCACTTTTATATGTATACAAATTAAAAAAGCATAACAATTACAATTCGACTATGCCTCTAAAAACGTTACAATATTTCGGAACACTAATAAAATGATTATTGTCGTCAGCCTGTGTCTATGGTCGATGTAATTTAATCTCGACCTCTGGCAATCAAATAAAGAATAATCGCATTCCGTTATAATAACTTTGAATAATTATTCAATACAAAGTTTTAAAGTAGTAAGTATAGCGAGATGGATACGTGCATAACGATCAAAGAAAAGACTTCAACGTCCTTTTTACTGAAATCTATACTAACATTATAAAGCTGAAGAGTTTGTTTGTTTGTTTGTTGGTTTGTTTGTTTGTTTGTTTGTTTGAACGCGCTAATCTCCGAAAGTATTGTTTCGATTTGAAAAAATACTTTTTGTGTTGGATAGTCCATTCATCGAGGAAGGCTTTCCAATAGGAGGGAAGCATCAGTAAAAATTGGGCAAAAAATAGTCGCGATCATAATAACAGAAATTGACGCGGACGAAGTCGCGGGAAACAGCTAGTTCTAATATAAAATCTCGTAGTAGTTTTATTCACATTCAATAGAACTGTTCATATCACAATCTGAGTAGAACTCTAAGCTTGCTTATGATGCCGGGTGATACCGTTGTCGTTGAGTGAGCACCGGTACTGCTTCGAAAAGCTAAACGCTGCACGCTGTAGAAAAGATTACCAGCTTGTTTTGAACAAAATAAAGAAATACACTTAAAATTCAAAACATAAAAGTCAATTAAATGCATAACGGCTTTCAACTGAATACACATAGCGTACAAATTAATGCAGTAATCTGAAATAACAATAAACGATTCACCAATACGATCACAAGCGACATTAACGCAAAACAAAATTTATGCCCTTCGGCCACAGGCAAATTTACAACTTCATTCCCAATATTTAATGAGGTGTTTCCTTTAATATCCGTTTTGTGGCGTAACTCTAAAATTTTATTACACTTATCAATTTCATGATCGAGAGAGTTTTTTATGTATCTCAGGTTAAAGATGTGTTTTGAAATATCTCCTATGCAAATGTTCCGATAGCTGACGCGTGTTATTTATCATGTTACCATTATAATGGGTGTTTAACACCTTTGGAAATTTGATAGTCGATTAAGAATGCTGTTAAAGCTGCGTTAATGTTCCTCGATTCAATATATTTTTGTGATACTCGACGTCATAACGTTAACTCAGAAGAAAAAATCTATTTAATTTAGATTTAGTACCGCGCGTGTGAACTTACCATAAGAGCGAATTTTGATGTGATACATAAACTTAAATTACCTGAGCATAAAGTTTTACAAATCGAGACACAAATTAACTGTTAATTTTATTTCTTTGCTTAAATGTGTTATATGTAAATTATTTTACGGTTTTATTGACTGTTATATTTATATCACGGCATTTGGGAGAATGTACTCACATTATTTAAGAATTTTCTAGCAATAAATCACATCAAATGTTTAGCATACCTGAATGGGAAGAATCATGTTTATTTGACTCTATTCAACATATTGAAATTTAGTTCATTATTTTGTAAAATCTAAATAAAATATCTGACTTTTAGCATCTAAGTAATACCTAATTAGTTTTGAGGCAAACACATAAATGATATAATACCTTTGTCCGACAGTCAATCATCAAGTGTAGGCCGTCACAATGATTATATGGTATAATCGGAATTCATAAAGGATTATATTTTAGTGGGACAGTGTGAATCGATACTCGTTTTATATCCCACTGTTGTGTGACCACATTTATGGCTGGAATATAGCTGTGATACCTCAGTGTAGGGTGACAACATGTTAGGTATCGTACGTTACTATATTTTTCTTCTAAATCAATACATACATGACCAGCAGACATAAACTTAGTAAATCTATGTGATCAGAGTACGCTTATCCTTGACCAAAATTTATATGGCGTAACATTAATCTTTCAATCAAGTGTGACTGCCATTTAGATCTTGTAAAACCAAGAGACATTTTTTTGAACCTCTTCGTGTATATCCATTGTCACCTAAATATGCAGGTTTTATAACCTAGGGGTACTTTCATAAATTCTGAAAAATTATAAAGTTTTGTATTCTAAATTAACTGTAAGTTGTTCAAGTGTTGTGTACTTCTGGCATATTAAAAGAATAGCACTACCCTTCCTCTTCTTTCGAGAGTTGAAAAAAGGCAACTAAAGGAGTATCGCTAGATGAAAGCTAGCAGAAGCGTCTTTACTCTTCTATTCGCCAAAATGCGATGCCAAGCGTTGCGATTATGGCAAAATTCTTTTAGTAGAGAGGCTCGTGTCGATAATAATGACGATGAAATTGTTCACGATGGTTTGACTAAAAAAAGGAGATAGTAAAATTTTATTATAGATATATATTTGTTATTTTATCCTGCACTTTGTTATCTTTGTAGTAACACTACGTTCGGAAATAATTCAAGCATTTAGCATGTTTATGCAAGAAGCGCGTAAATGCAGTGCCTGTGGGTAGCAGCCACCGGTCACTGAGGCGTGTTATAAAAATCGCCTTTCAAGTCCAACATTCCTTTTTTATTGCGAGCGCCACCAGGAATACCAGGATATACGTTTCATAGTTTGTCTTGCAAATCGAAGGAAACTTCATCTTTATTGATACAGATTTTGCTTGGGAAAAACTGAACCATGATGATGATGATGCTTGCTGTAAGTTAAAATTAACATAGTTTACTCGTATCAGTGTTTTAAGATAACTAAAAATACAATGTTCAAATAAATCAAATCAAAATACGAGTATTTATGATGTCAAACTATTTTCAAGCAATACTTATTTAAATTGCTGATACAAATAACAAAAAGGTAGTCGACATTTTTATACAAAAAAATGCATTTTAAAAATATTTGATTTATACATAATAAATAGTCCATATTTTATTCTTCTTCTTTTGATTTTCCTTTAACATTTGACTTGGAAAACTCCTGAGTGACGCATAGTTTAATCATTTAATTTTTTCTATTATAATTGTAGGTATATAAGTTCATACATATTTATGTATCATTTTAAGCAACAGTTACGGTTAAGAGTTAAGTTTTGCTGACATTGGAAAGTAACAGCCTATAATCATCCCACTGCAGGGAAAAGGCCTCCATCATTAAATTTAAGTTACCACAGCAATGATGGTACTGGCATAATCACCACGCTTGCCAAATGCGGGTTGGTGATCACAAACCCGAGCAACGTTCGAAAATTCGAAACTTTCGAAAAAAACCCGGGATTCGAACCTGGTACCCCGAGATCTTGGTCCGGTATTTAAACCACTAGACCAACGGGGCGTTGCTGACATTGATTTACAGTAAAATTATTACTGAAGCACAGTTACTTTTACATTGGTAGGCCCCTGAACTGAGCATGCTTGTATCAAAATTACGCGATGGTGCGATTTTTTTGACGCTGCGTGTATTTTACAGCGTTGTTGTTCATATACCGATTTGTGGTTCATGCTTCGATAAATAGGTATTCAAAATCTGCCCATACAATTATAAGTTAACATTGAAATGAAAGATAGTTTACGGATTTAGAACGCGTTTATTTTTGATTTAACCCGACGTTTCGAACCCTTTACAGCGTTCATGGTCACGGGTAGACTAAGGTGTTATTCGTCTTTAAGATGGTAATTTGAAAAAATGTTTAAGTACCGCCTCTAATTTTTATCGTCAGTTATGTTCCTTTTCACACAAAATGAGCTAACTGTGTCCGGAGTCTTCGCAGTGTTGCCATGGTTTGTGGACTTCAATGATGATAAGACAGGGTCCCAAGCAGCTGGTAAATTCCAACCATCTTCTCTATTGAAATTAGGATGTTTTTTAATTTCTATTGCTTCGCGTATCATTCTAGGTACATATCGGTTTTCCTTAGCAAGAACTTTAGGTTTATCAAATCTAATGAAATGGTTGGGCTTATCAAACGCATGACTACAGACTGCAGATTTCGTTATACGCATGTTTTTCATATCGGCTATGTGTTCTTTTACCCGAGTACCTATACTGCGTTTAGTTTGACCTATGTAAGAGAGCCCACATTCACAGTCGAGTTTGTATACGCCTGGTACTTGAAGGGGAATGTTACACTTGACTGGTCGTAAGAATTGGTTGATCTTCTTCGGCGGCTTGAAGTAGGTCTTGATAGAAGCGCGCTTCAAGATGTTCCCAATTTTGTCTGTGACACCCTTCATGTATGGGAGTACCGCTGGTAGACGCTCAACTGTGGATGGTTTTTGACGGTCCGTGAAGCGGAGACGCGGTACTTGGAGTTTATTGAATTTTAGATACAAAAGTTCGAAAAGTTGCAATCTAAAAACAACAAATGGAACACAACCGCGTTCGGAACTCCGTCTACCGCCGAGACAATAAAAACCATAGACTCACGCGCAGTTGTCAATCTGTCAAAACAAACGTTAGACCGCGACACCGTGTCGGTATTAGAAAAAGGACTTAATTTTGCGGTAGCGCCGAAAAGAATACCGTATGAGGAAATTATTAGCAACGTCGAGGATTGCCTATTTAAAAATAAACTCTCAAAGGAAGATGCGGAGGCAGTACGGCAAGACATATCATCCGTCTTACGTCGAGGTAAAGTGCCGAAATTAAATCTTCCTTTGCAACAATATAATGCGTTAAAGAACTTGCGTAATAGGCCTGAACTGACTATCCTCCGGGCTGATAAGGGAAACGCGACGGTTGTAATGGATACGTCAGATTATAACACTAAAATGTCACAAATATTGTCGGACGAGAACACATACATGCCGGTTAAAACCGATCTAACAACTAAAGCTTTAAAGAATACTACCGACTTGATCAAAAAGCATTCTGAAAAATTAAATCTAGACGTAAATTCATTGGTTTCTAGCTGCGCGAAAGCTCCTCGTATGTATGGGTTGCCGAAAATACACAAACCGAATGCTCCACTACGACCAATTGTTAGCCAGATTGACTCACCAACTTATCTTCTGGCTAAACACGTAGCTAAAGTCCTATCCTCCTTACGCGGACAAACAACAGCTTATGTGAAGGATTCCTACCAGTTTGTTAGTGAGATTAAAAACCTTAATCTATCTAACAATGAAACCATGGTTAGTTTTGATGTCCAGTCTTTGTTTACATCGCTACCAGTACAAGACTGCATTCAGATCATGACAAAGAAGTTAACTGAAAATGACATGCCTCTAGAATATGCAGAACTACTTGAACATTGTCTTACAAGTAATTATTTATTGTGGAATGATTGTTTCTACCAACAACTGGATGGCGTAGCTATGGGTTCTCCTGTGTCCCCCGTGATAGCTGACATCTTCATGGAGGATTTCGAGGACAGGGCCCTGCGCACAGCCCCAGTAATACCTAGATTTTACAAGAGGTATGTCGACGATACTTTCACAATATTACCATCTAATAAAGTTTCTGCATTTTTAGAACATCTCAACTCTGTTCATCCTAAGATTCAATTCACAATGGAGTTGGAGGCCAATAATAGGTTAGCTTTTTTGGATGTGTTGATTATCAGGAATCCAGATCATAGTTTGAGCACCACAGTGTATCGGAAAGCAACTCATACTGATAGGTACCTAAACGGTGACTCTCACCATCCCCCTTCACAGTTAGCTACTGTTGGAAAAACTTTGTTTCAGAGAGCCCAGCGGATCTGTGATGACCACCACCGGCATGCTGAACTCCAGCATGTCAAGCGAGCACTTAA
The DNA here is from genome assembly GCA_949315895.1 of Anania crocealis. NCBI lineage: Eukaryota > Metazoa > Arthropoda > Insecta > Lepidoptera > Crambidae > Anania > Anania crocealis. Next base: position 14,938,342 of record OX438862.1, read on the forward strand.
ATTCAATAAACTCCAAGTACCGCGTCTCCGCTTCACGGACCGTCAAAAACCATCCACAGTTGAGCGTCTACCAGCGGTACTCCCATACATGAAGGGTGTCACAGACAAAATTGGGAACATCTTGAAGCGCGCTTCTATCAAGACCTACTTCAAGCCGCCGAAGAAGATCAACCAATTCTTACGACCAGTCAAGTGTAACATTCCCCTTCAAGTACCAGGCGTATACAAACTCGACTGTGAATGTGGGCTCTCTTACATAGGTCAAACTAAACGCAGTATAGGTACTCGGGTAAAAGAACACATAGCCGATATGAAAAACATGCGTATAACGAAATCTGCAGTCTGTAGTCATGCGTTTGATAAGCCCAACCATTTCATTAGATTTGATAAACCTAAAGTTCTTGCTAAGGAAAACCGATATGTACCTAGAATGATACGCGAAGCAATAGAAATTAAAAAACATCCTAATTTCAATAGAGAAGATGGTTGGAATTTACCAGCTGCTTGGGACCCTGTCTTATCATCATTGAAGTCCACAAACCATGGCAACACTGCGAAGACTCCGGACACAGTTAGCTCATTTTGTGTGAAAAGGAACATAACTGACGATAAAAATTAGAGGCGGTAGTTAAACATTTTTTCAAATTACCATCTTAAAGACGAATAACACCTTAGTCTACCCGTGACCATGAACGCTGTAAAGGGTTCGAAACGTCGGGTTAAATCAAAAATAAACGCGTTCTAAATCCGTAAACTATCTTTCATTTCAATGTATAGTGTTCGCGTAAACTCAAGAAAACAGTATATAAGTTAACATTTTCATTTCATCAATGCTCCATCTCATGTTTTGATATCTAATTTTAAACCAGTTTATAATATACACTAACTGAATAAAGGCTTTAAAAGGAAAACATTTCTAAGAAGTAGAATTTAATCGCTTCACTAACTTTAAACAACATGTTAATCGCAGGCTATCAAGTAATGAATGTCTAAATTAGGTATTTTTTACTAAACTTTGTTATATGCGTGCTGCACATACTCTACCTGTAATTTTCTATCGGTAACCGTTTTAATACAAGTTAGAGTTCTGATTTAACTGCAGGTTCGAAAGGGTTAAACAAGGCAAAACTACTATTAAGTTACTCTACTAATCACGGTCACAAAGTCCAAAAGTACCACTTTTGTTCCGTAAAATTTTAATCTTACTACATCACTTACCATTTAGGAAGAGCGGGTAATTAAGGTTGGCATTTAACAGCGGCACTTTGAAACTGTTAGCACTGAAAGCCTAAATTGTGAGAATACGCTACCGTTCACAAATAAGCCTTTTATTGCCTGTTAATTGATTCTGGATCAATTTAACGTCGGTACTACTGTCGGCGATATCAAAACTTTTACTTTAAACAACATATTTACTTGCGTAGAGATGCTAAACTATCGATAAGTTACTCTTGAAAAAAGTGACATCGTTTGATAACATGACCCGATGATATATCGAACCCTTTGGTCTTCTTACTGTTGACCTGTAGTGTTACTATTACTATATTTATTTATCACTATAGCGACTTCTACTTGCACTTGCGCAGACTGACGGTTATAACTTGCGACATTGCGGCGCTACTACGTACAATGATTGGAAGTTATTGTTTTATGAGCATAGGTAAGTTCTGTAATGTTTATCGTTTACCGGATTAGTATTAGTATGTATTTTGGCTAAGTTGGGATAAAATATTGCCCACGAAATACAAATAACTCAACCCGTTCAAATTCTATATGTGTCGTAGGACGCGACTAGTGGTATTCCAATCCAACCACCAGAAAAAGACATGCACTTTGCACCTGTTCAGTTATTGGCTATAGACGTTCAATAATATTTTCCCGCGACATGAAAGGAATTTCAGGATCAGAGAGGTAGGTTTTTTTTTACAAAAATTAATAAAAATATAATATATTGCGACAAAACTGACATCACATTACAATTCTACGTTGACAATGAAACACAGTTTAAAGGAACAAAAGTAAATAAATGTAATAAACAAACTCACATCGAATGAACAAAAAAGAATTAGTAATAGGATATATTTTGTGCAATCGATATTATCGATAGTACCATATCATAGACAACACCAGTTAAAAGAGAACCCGCACACGCGGCTCCTATTGTTCCACCTTCATCGCCTAATACCAATAACTAAAACAGTACACATCGCCCCGAAACGCATTTTTCCCCGAAGTAAAGGGATAATATTTACTCTTTCCATAAGCACAAAGCTTATGTTTGTCCCTACGTTGCACTTCGCGTCCTGTGTAAACTCGCCCTTACAAATTGAAGGCGGTTGTCGTGCTTCACAGAAATATATAATTTACCTTAAAGAGTGAGTTTTAAAGCTTAAATTCGAATAATCTTGGGCCGATGTAGACTTTGTAGTGAGACACAAAAAGCATTATAGTAATGTCTATAGTAGCATTTAGTAGCCCGAGGCGAAACTGTGGTAACATTGTAAAGAACTTTATAAGTAAGGCATGTCGTCGCTTGGTGGAACAAAGCTTTACGTGCTGTGGTATTTCAGCACGGATCAAAGTTATTACTATTGTTTTCTTATGAGCTGACATTGTAACGTATAAAGCATCAGTGTTGTTCAATTGTTTAAAGTTATTTTTGATACAAGTATCTCATTAAAAACAATTTTTGATATCTCTTATACTATAGGATTTTTGTATTGACCTATACTGGACTCGATGGTTTGTGTATGATGGATGTATGATGTTACCTACAAAATTAAATCTTAGCTAAAAATAACTAAACACTTAATGATATTTTAGTTTTACTTGTACTTATGGGTAATTTTATTTTACACTTTAGGTATGGTCGGATAAGATTAAGTAATGCCACCTATTATTAATTTTTTTAAATCCTTTGATCATCATGTTTTTAAAATAATAGAAAATATTTTATTCTCTCAAATGTTCTGATTCTAAAAAACAGCATCGAAACCTTTTAGAAAATATAGTGTACAATGTATATAGTATACAGTATATTGGAACTATTCATAGTAATTTACTAGGAGAGAACCCTAGGGTTTACTAGTAAGGGCAGTAGAGATGCTTGATATAAAATTATCCATATTCTTCTATGTAGATATTCGAGATGAATCTATGAGTCGCATTGTGAGCTGAAACAATAGCTTGTAATATATTCCGCCGACTAATATTTACACATGTTGTCTGTCTGCAGTGAACAAGCATCGTGCATTAGATCCGACGAAGGAAGTACACTCGGCCGTAAGATGCACTTTTGTTTTAGAAACTATTATAAAATAAGGTCACCCTAAAAAGAAAAATATGATAAAAAAAACTTAGTTCGTTAAACTATCGGTAAAGACTCTTATAGCTTGACCTAGTGTGTATAAATATAAACTACATAGTATATAAAGTATGTCATTTAGGCTACGTTTAAATTGTTTTTTATTTAACGCAACTCAATCTTAATGTCTACAAAAGTTTATTTAAATTTGTTATTACATTCATTTATAAAAAACATATCTCATTTTTAATTTGATTCGTGTACTTTTCTTCTTTTTTTCCTCCAGCAGTCGAAATACAGCTATGATGCCATAAAATACAGTCATTCATATCACATGTATGATTACTAATCTGCCCCCACCTAAAGAATGCGAAATGACTTAGTTATAAGTATTTGTACTATTTAGAGTTACACTCGTTAAACCAAACTTTTGCATACAAAATAAACATCAACCATAATATCATGCCAGACTATACTCTCGAAAAAAACTTGATAGTGGCTCTAGCAAGTACGAGAACTTGTACATAGTTCCTACATTTTGAGGCGTGTCTTATTAATCGGATAACATTCTTAAAAAGGCTGCTTTTTATATAATAGGGGTTAAAGTATGAAATTGCCGATTATTTTCCCACTTTTTATTTTGTTTATAGTTCTTAAGTATAGTTATATTATTGCGTAATTCTTTTTGTATTGTATCAAAAACTAAATAAAGTCACTTTTGATTATAAAAAAATGCAATACTAGTGCCTATTACTTTAAAGGTAGTCGTTGAAAAGACCCCTTACAATGTGTCAGCTGACCTTCTTGCTTCAATTAAGTATATTTATATTATATACTTTGATTTTCAGAAATTTAAATACTATAATGCGTAGCTTTATAACCATCTAACTTTCACCTTTAATTGCATCGAAAACGATTCAGGCCTTTTTAAAAAAAACAAAAAAATTGTTAGTATGGATAAATGAATTTTCTCGATTTCGTCCATACAAAACGGCAATTTCATACTTTAACCCCTAATATTTAGCCCCATACCTTGATGCATGTTCCTTTTTATATTTGAATACTTAACGATATTTATAAAAAATCTAAAACATCCTTTAAAATTACAAGTAAAGAAATTAACCAGTTGAAAATGTTTAATTAGGGAATTGTATTTTCAATTTAGGTACTTCCGCAATTTATTTGCTTAAAAACATTTTTAATGCTGTTTTACGCACCCTTATTCAAACAAAGAAATAACTCAAATTTACAATTTTGTGGCAAAACGCAATTAAAGTTTGACACCTTCGCAAAGTGTACTTCAAAATTTAATTTAAAATAAACTAAATAAGATAGGTTACTTCTAAAAATAGTGATAGATTGTTTAATATACATAGAAATTAATTGTTATTAAGGATATAGTTTTTTTTAAACGGAAGATATTTATTTCTATTTATGAAAAAAAAGTTCGTAATTATTACACTTTATGATAAAAATATTGTAACAGTTCCTTCGAGATGGTACGATGTAAGTCAGAATGTTGCAGTTTTATTTTATTATAATTTACAAGATTTATTAGTTTTTACTTTTATTTCAGTTTTTAATTAAATGTTTACAAATCGGCAGATAACTATTTAAAAATAATTCAATATGTTAATAATACGACAGATATTTTGATGGTTATTATTTAAAATAAAACAGCTAATTCAGTCTCCTTGTTTATTTATCAGTCATTAGAGATCTCCAAAATGTAATCAAATCACAGAAATATAAAAATTATGCATATATTTAGGTAACAAAAAAAATACTTTCGTAGTAAAACTGCAGCCTTCACTCACACTCTCTATCTCTCTTCCCACCCTCACATCATGCACACAAACACACGCGCCTCTCTCTCCCACACATTTACACTCACACACAAACACACACACACACACACACACACACACACACACACACACACACACACACACACACACACACACACACACACACTCGACACGCTGTGTCATTAATTATTAGAGCCAATTCAAAAAAAGATGAAAATTGTACCAACAACAGTGGAGCCACTTGCGAAGTAGGTCATTTATATTAATTGAGGGATGTTGGTTTCGGACATAAATATATTTAATTTGCAAATAATTGCTCTTGTGCTTATAATTGCTCTGTAATTTGTGGGAATTACAGGTGAAAAAGGGACAATGCTCTGATAATGCAAGTGGCCTGGTACCGTATAGTGACGATGGTGACTTTACTGTGTGCTCCACGGACGGTAATACTGCAATAAACCATATTGAAGCTGATGAAAATGATGGGATGGAGCATCAATCTTCTGAGACCTTATCTTCTTCGAGTTCATCGTAGGACTCATCATCAAGTTCAGACTCGGAGAGTGGGACTCGTCCGTCTTGTGCTGCGTCGAGAGACGCTGTTGATGAAGACAGCAGGGACGATGGAAGTGCTCCTCCGGAGGACCAAATCAGTGGAACATTGCAGGTAATAATTCTTAGCTTTAAACTTATTATTATTTTAGTACGAATGTGGGCACCTATGTTTTGAAAATTTATTTATTTATTTTAGGAATCGCGCACTTGTGGAGGGCGGGAGACTCAATGCTGCCAAGTGTCTCCTCTGTATACGGATGGAAGTGGTGCCGACTTGAGTGACACTGACCCGGCTTTCGTTAACATGGAACCTGCAGGAAGGAGGAACTATGTTTTTGGCGATTCCTCGTCCTCTAGCAGCTCATTTGAGTCCAGCATGGCTGAAGCTTCTCCTCCTGAAAAGGGGCGCGGGCGAGCCAAGAGTCCTGCAAAATGGAAACAAAACATAGTTAAGCGTTTGCGAAATGGGGGCAGATCATGTGTGTCACAACAGTCACATGGAAGTGTTTCAGCTCGGTGTCTTAAAGAGCCTTGCACGGTTGGATGTGGACTCGGATGCGTGGAAAAAATTGACACTGATGATGGATACACGTTGTTTGGCAATTTCTGGGATTTGGGAGACTTGGTCAAGCAAGGGGCATAAATTAATTCTTCTAAGTCTGATTTTGTGCCCACGTGCAGGTACGCTGGCGCCGCGCAGCCTAGACATGGTAATGGGGTGTATCGTTTTGTTCTGAACAGCACTAAAATTCGAGTTTTGTATAATAAGTTGACTTAAAAAATGTTATGCAAACTCGAATTTTAGTGCCGTTTGAAACGAAGTGATGTGCTTTATTATTGTGTCTAGGTTGCGCGGCGTTAGTGTATTTGTATTTGGGTGCAATGTCGGTCATAGAAGAGTTAATGTGTGCCCTTTGCTTGACCATCATCATCATCATCAGCCTACGGCAGTCCACTGCTGGACATAGGCCTCTCCCGAGGCACGCCACTTTTCTCGGTCTTGAGCTTTGAGCATCCAGTTGCTTCCGGCCACCTTGCGCAGATCGTCGCTCCATCTAGCAGGGGGGCAACGATTGCTTGACCAAGTCTCCTTAATCCCAGAGGTTGCTAAGTGGCGTGTATCTGTCATCAGTGTTGGTTTTTTCTGTGCATTTGAGTGTACATTTATCTGTGCAAGGCTCTGTGGGACACCTAGCTGAAACATTTTAATGTGATTGTTGTGACACATACGATTTGCCTTTGTTTCGCAAACGTTTAACTATGTTTTGTTTCAGTTTTGCAGGATTCTTGGTTCGCTTGCACCCTTTTTTGGGAGGAGAGGTTTCGGCCATGCTGGATTCAAATGAGCTGTTGGAGGACGAGGAGTCGTTAAAGGCATGGTTCCTTTTTTGCGGGTTCCATGTTGGCGAGGGTTGGGTCGGTGTCGCTCGGGTCGGCGTCACTTTCATGCGTTTATGGAGGAGATATTTGGTGGTTTTGGGTTTCTTGCCTTCTACAAGTGCGTGATTTCTAAAATGGATGAATATTTTTTTGAAATATAGGTGTCCATATTCGTATTAAAATAATAATGGGTTTGAAGCTAAGAATTATTACCTGCAATGTTTTACTGATTTGGTCTTCTGGAGGAGTGTTTTCTTCGTCTTTGTTGTCGTCATCAACGGCGTCTCTCGACGTGGTGCAGGACGGACGAGTTTCATTCTCCGAGTCTGGACTTGATGATGGGTTCGATGATGGGTGCGACGAATAGCTTGAGGAGGATGAGGTCTTGGAGGATTGATGCTCTATCTTATCATTTTCATTAGCTTCAATATGGTTTATTGCGGTATCACCGTCCGTGGAGCACATATTGGGGTCACTATCGTCACTGTATGGTGCCAGGCTACTCGCATTATTAGAGCATTGTCTTTTGTTTACCTGTAATTCCTACAAACTACAGAGTAGTTATGGCTACAGGAGTGGTTATTTGCAAGTTAAGTACATTAATGTCCGAAACTGGCATCCCTCAATTAATATAAATTACTTGCTTCGCATGTGGCTTTGCTGTTGTCGGTACAATTTTCATCTTTTTTTGAATTGGCTTCAGGTGATAATGTGTTTTGCTCAACTTCGACGGATTCCTAACAGTAAACATAATAATTGAACCAATTGTCATATCATAGTAATTAATAGGTAAGCACAAGAATAATATCAAATTAAGGAACGCCGTAAATATTATCAACTTACTTCGCAGTCCAATTTGGTGATGTCGTTCCAAACTTCATCAATTTTTGAATTATTATCAGTTAATTTGTTTTGCTCAACTAAGCCCAATATTTTCCGCGCTCTAGATGATGATAACGCCATGCTAAATGGAGATGAAAATTGCCATTATTAAAATACGTCATATACTTGATATCTATGAATTGAGTCTAAAAGAGAATTAATAAAAAAAAAATCGTTGTGAAATTAATAATAAACAGACTCATCTCCAAAACTCACAACGATAATCGTAACGTAATAGTACAGCAGTGAAATATGTCTTAATAAAGTTCAGTATCATAACAAACTTTTAAACCAACACTGCACTAAGTTGGAATATAAACAGATAAAAAGCTAAATTTTTTGCAGAAAACCGAATTAAGTCTTAAATGATAACTAAAAATTTAATCATATTTTCTCATAAAGTGAACTAAGTCTAAATTCATGCTCTATTAGATTAAATAATAGAGAATAATATAATTACCTGGCAGTAATACACTGAACTTTTTTGATCTTGTCTGCGCGCGTTAGTAAGAAAGAGACGGAACATGCTCTGTCTCGCTCAATTTGCTCGCATTGAATTGAGTGTTCGAGTGAAACTATTCTCCGATTTAAGTTATTACACTTTTTGATGAAATCTCATAAAACATGAATTTTTAGTTATTTCTTTGTTTGATTAAGGGTGCGATTGATCTTAAGCAATTGTAAAATATTTGTAAAAATACCTCTTTCGAATGTTGGAGGTACCTTCATAATGTTTTTTGTGAGAAAAAGTCTCCAAACTTTATGGGGCCTCTTGGGCATAACCCAAATAAATTTCAGATTTTTTAAGGGAAATAATTTTTAATTGCTAGGAAATCAATAAATAGTTATTTGAGTACGAAAACTTCGTATTATGGCACAAGATAATTGTTATTTATTTTTGTTAAAGAAAGTTTTTGGCGCACATATTGTTATGAGTTGAGTTATATTGAAGAGATATTTTAGCAACCAATGGCTTAGCTTAAAGTTTGCATCGAAGATCATAAAACAATAACAAAATCCATTTTGTTGCATCTTACATGGATATTTTAATAACCTTTTAATCTTAGTCATAAAATACATATAAATAAAGTGAACACTATGAATGAATTTACAACTAGGGATTAATTATCCAGAACGCTATAAAGTTTGCTAACACTTTTGTTTTCTCTGTATACTTAGTAGAATAATACGAATATGCTTTATTAACACTTAGCTACATACTTAGATTTTTTTAACGTATGAGATAAGATTAGGGTTAGATAAGGCTGTAATCATTAATACTTCATGCCTGTAATCTAAGCTACCTTACATTTTGGGAAATTATTTTACCAGCAACTTGAAAAATTATAATTGCAATTAAATTTCTTAAATATATAAGGTAAATTATTTTACATTTACGTTTAGTCTGATTTTATTATTTTCACTTTATTTATGAGAAAAATTAAAATTTACTTATTACAGTAAATTGTACGCCCCGTTGGTCTAGTGGTTTAAATACCGGGCCAAGATCTCGGGGTCCCAGGTTCTAATCCCGGGTCGGGCAATTTCGAATTTTCGAATGTTGCTCGGGTTTGTGATCACCAACACGCATTTGGCAAGCGTGGTGATTATGCCAGTACACCCATCATTGCTGTGGTAACTTGAATTCAATGATGGAGGCCTTTTCCCTACAGTGGGATGATATAGGCTGTTACTTTTTACTATTACAGTATGGTAAATAAAATTGAACAGACCTGAGGCAAAATAATTTTAATATTAACAAGTTACTTATGGTTCCATAATGTTGGAAACGTTTGCGATTTGTCGTAACAGCTAAAAATTATTGGAAGGAGATATAAGCAGATATTTTACAAGATACCTTTTATATTTGTCCAAATAACTCGAATAATCATAGCTTCGATCATTAATTTAAAAATGTGATTGTATTAACATTTTTAATTCGCATGTTTTCAAAGAACCATTAAAGTATTTTGTACCTTATTTTTTAAATCCATTTTATACAGCATCCCGCATAACGGTTTTGCAAATGGTTATTCAGTCATTCTGAGAAACGGTAGATATGTCTTTTCCAAATCACTTTAAAATCCTTGCCAATTATGTCGTCAACGAATACGAGAAACTCCAGCGCTACTAAAAACACCCAATAAATCAGGCAATAAACAATAAAACAACGGTCTCAACTCTTTTACTACGCGCCATTGACGATACTCGATTCGAATTTGCAAAGATTGGGGACAATTCTCTAGAGACAAAACAGTCCCAGTTAAAATATCATTGTTCTACATAATAGAACAAAGTGTTGTCGTGGTGCTCGTAAACAATAACACAACTAGTCGAAGGAGGTCTATCTTGGCAGCGAGAGACATTCAAACAGAAGCTTTTAATAAAAAATTGCAAAAGATTTACCCATTTGATTGTTGTTGCATTTAATACAATAAACTAAGTACACTTTTCATAAATTCTATAAATGACGGCTGTTAAATAGTCTTTTTACAAGCCAACGCTGCATATAGTTTTTTTAATGCAAGCCTGCAGTGTCTTGATCAAAGATGTATCAAATCAAAATTTAACTAAATTATACTGTTTTCTAGCTGATTTACGTATTCAGTTTGGTGCTCCGAAAGCAAATTTTTCGTTAAAGTTCAAGTTTTTCTACCACAGGCTAATAGATAATAATATATTTTTGACTGTGAATTAACCAGTTGCTGTATTTAGTTGTGAAATCAACTAGAACACTGCTGCTTTTGATTGAATTAATTTTAGATCCTTTAATTTTACATGACATAATAATAAAGTTACCATACTAAATTTTACTAATAAAAAGTGTTCGATCTATGAATTCACGAGTGCTTTCAAAATAAAACCCTGTAGTAAACTACAGATACATCCGTTGACTGCAAAACCCTTTGAACATTTTCGCAACGAAGGATGACTCAGAAAGCTATTGCCTCCGATGTTAATATTTGAATGCTTCGCAAATATTTGTTGGCGCTTTGTCCTGACTTGTTAAATTTAGAAACTAAATAATTACCAGCGGATCTGCGACAAGATGGATAGCAATTTGACAATTACTTTGTTAATTATAGTGGAAACATCTTATTTTGGCAGACTCTGTTTCTGATGTTGTCATGGTTAATTTAATGAATTTAGCGAAAAAATACTAAATTTAAACACTTTATTTTTAAATTGTTACCTTCTTCTTTTCTTAATTTTATCCAATTTAAAGAAATTTGGCAATAATTTTCATAATAAAAAGTAAACTACACATTAAAAAACTAAGTTTATAGTAAGAACCATACATCTGCGTTTTAATTTAATAAAATATAACGGAAAGTGTGTTAATTTCTAAATGTAATCTTATTTATTTCAATATCCAACTATAAAGCCGGCTAAATTACCAACAAGATACAATCTGGCATTCTCTCCCGATTTACGATCACAAAATCACCGCTAAAGAATTCTTCTTCTATCAGTGGCATTTTAGTTAGCCACTATAGCGGCCCATCCACTGATGTAATAAACGCGTCAAAAATATAGTCAACACAAATATAAAGGCTCACGGAATCCTGTGTAACTTGATTGGTTCTAAGGCACGGTAATACAAAGAGTTCCCTTCGGTTTGATTCCCGGTTCAAGTCAATTCGGGATACTTATATAGTTTTGTAGATAAGCTCATGTCTTTGTGCCCCCGACATACTCAAGAACTTTTATTTAATTTTTTTTAACCATTAGTCTCACAAAACTACTTAACTGCCTTCTTAACAACCTTTGTATTTTAAATGATTTTAAAATCTCGCAATTTGAACACATAATAGTATTACTTTGTATTTTATTTCTAACGTTCATCATGTAACACATGGATGAGTTTGTAATCAAGACTAAGACTTCCTAAATTAAAATAAACATATTTATGATTTACGTATTATTGTGTCGGTACACTTTTTTTTTATTACCCACGTGAACAGTTTTGACTCGGCCACATACAATTATTCAATGGTATGTGCTCTAAGTGATTTGACGACCATTTGGGTCAGCGGTAGCACAGATAATATAAGTAGTAAACGCTGCTTCTGAGCCATGGGTCGCGGGTTCGATCCCCGCACAGTACAAATATTTGTGTGCATGAACATGTATGTTTGTACTGGTCTGGGTGTTTTCTATGTATTATAAGTATGTATTTACAAAAAAAAAGTATATAAGTAAGTTTATCGGTTGTCTAGTACCCCATACGACAGGGTACTTAATAGTAGCTTAATTTGGGACTAGATGGCTATGTGTGGCCAAGTGAGGCATGTCTTAAAAATATTATAAGTGCCTTGAACAAAAAATTTCAATGGATGGGCCGCTATTATAACACTGTTTCCAAACATAACCATTCTTTTAGAAGCCGAAGGTAATGCCATGTCATTCCCTAATACGATTCAGTAACTTTATTTTTAATAAACTTAGATAGCTATGTATAAACTACCGCTTTCCGAAATACTGGGGATTAAAAGGAATTATGTTAAAGGCGGTATTTTACATTACGGATTACTTGCTATAAAAAGTTTAGTTTAAAATACATTTAAATGTTAAATTGCTCATTTATTGTATATTAATATTCAAACATTTTTAACAACTGCTTTACTTTCGGGTTTTTTTTATAATCTTATTTTTTAACATAACATTGTAGGTAATTCCCTAAATTAGAATTAACTATTATTCTGTAAATTACTGTTTTTTACAATTCTTGGTAATGGAATCTTTAAAATGTACCTACTAATAACCATATAAATTTTTCACATTTATACTCTTAAATTGAGAGCCATTTAACAGGGCAAGGCGACTGGTTAAAATCATTTCAAACAACTCTTCTTTTTGTTCTAAGATGACGGGCAGTTTTTAAAAATCCCATAAAAGCGATCGTTTAAAATGTTTTTTACCTCTTCTTATTAAGCTACTGATGATCATGACGTCTATATCATATTACTTAAAAGATCTCAGAAGTCACGGCAAAACTGTCCACTGGCGGAGCGTGAAGAGGGAAATTTTTTGTCAACGCATTCCGTAGTTTATCAACAATGTACCGAAGGACTTTGATTTAATCCGCTGACATCGCAGTACAAATAAACAACATGAGCCAGGCCGTTTTGTCCAAATACCGTTTGTTGAAAAAAAAACACAATTACATGTTAGCTATTGATGCTTTGACCAACAAGTTTGGCGAATGATTTGAGTATGAATATTGGACTGCCTTGATTCTGGCATTAATCATACAGCCACTGTAGACCATTTTACATGATTAAACTGTATTTTATGACATTTCTGAAAACATAGTTTAGTTTTGAAAAAAGTTGTGAGTAATTTTCTGAAATTCAACGCCATTTAGTTACATTAATTAAATTTTCATATAATTTGTGGGTGGGCGCAAATTTGGAAATGATTTCACACTGATGTGGCAATTTAGCCAAAGTTAGGTATGCAAGAATCCAATATAAAATACTCGCCATCAAAAATACTTTCAAATTTGAAAAAACAAAACTGGATTCTAGGATTTTGTTTAAAATCCTAGGGAACCCTTATTAAATTAGAGTAACGGAAAATTATTTTCCCAATGTTAATACACGATATCATTTTTATGTTACAAATTGTAATACTGCTGCAGTTTTTCATACATAACGTTGCAAGCTCCCACCTATGTACCTACAGAACGTTAAGACTCCCTAGTGTATAGCCTATGTTCTATCATCTGTACATACAACGACATTTATAACAATTGACTGTTCTCTTCGAGCTGTGGTCCCGAGCTCTAATGGCGACACAAACGCACCGCCTATAAACGCATTAACTGACTGTCAGATCATGAGTATCCTCGACAATACCGCGACATATATCTAAATCCCTTGAGACTCCACATAATAAGCTTTGCGGTAAATACTCTATATTAAACAAAGATAGCCGCTCTACGGATTATAATAAACCACACATTTATTTTTGTATTTTATTAATTTGAAAGTATAGAAGCTAGAGTTTCTAGTAATTATTTGTAATTTTGTATTTGCTAGATATTTATCAATGTATAGAGTTAAAAGTTTTATTCTATATGTGGTACTAAACATATGTTTGTTGTGAGAGAACTGGTCTACCCGTGACCACGACTTTAATCACCGATCTCGGTCAATAAAAAAGGTAGAGTCAGACCATAAAATTGTTCAACTCGGATTGCACGACTCCTTATTAGATCTGAATGGTTTTAAAATCTAAAACTAACAATAATGTTCACGACCGTATAACCACGTGACATTACGTTTTATTTTATTTTCAATAATCCAGTCCCCGTTTAAATAACATTATCTAAAGGTCGTAAATATCGGCCATTATCGAGGGCCCTTCAAAATTCCACGCGGCGTATTTGAGCGGGAGGGAATGACGTGTCTACTCCGCGGCGAAGAAAAATATTGAGACAACAGGCTCTCTGTAGTGCCCTTCACGGCGACATAATGGCTTTTCATTGAATTCTTGCTTTCTTTTGTTTATATCCCATAATGTTTCGATTGGAGCATGATGGAGGGCGGCCGTGATTACTTTAATAACAATGACGTTGGGCACAAAGGACGAGAGCACTAAAATTATGTGCCGGGGTCTGTATGGTTCTCATGCCCCTCACGTACCGGCACTGGGGCACGTCGAGGCACGCCGGGCAGTGACGTCTACCTGTGTGACGTTTAAATATTACCAACTCGAAAATAATGAGCTGCTCATAGAGCCCCATTAAGTTTATGGGCTGATGCCACCGCGATTAGCGGTAAACCAATTATGGGGAACTCGACGTCGTGTCATCCAACCCCTTGCACTCGAGACATAAAAATATGACTTATTATTGTCTCGTTTTTCTTTGTAAACGTTAACATCACTTTATGTTAACAACATTTCTCGTAATCAAATAGGTAGAGGATATTTTACTTTTACAGTTCATTAAAAAGTTCAGTAAGTAGTACATATACGTATATAAACTGTAGTTTAGAATTTGATTATAAATTGGAACCGCACCTAAAATATAACAGCACCACCCCTTCTCATCCTAAGAGTGAGAGAAGACTATGAATAAAAATTAAACATATTCTTCTCCAAAAGACCTCTAATGTATGATTATGAAATTATACTTTAAACTTTAAAATCAAATACTACTACCAAGTAATGCACTTATTACTACATCTTATAAACTTTTAGGTTAATCAATAGTCAGCGGTTGTAAGTTTTGTTTCAATAATGCATTTCAAGTGCAACAAAAATGACTTAACATAAAATACGAGTTGAGAATTGAATAGAAGCGTAAAATATAGACACGGTTTTTCTCCCTTGCCATTGTTATACTCAATTTACAAGTCTAGTTAAATTTAATAAAGAACGCAGCACCGAAAGGAGTGCCTAACAAGCCTCTGAGCGCGTCAAGTATTCACAATCCGTGCAGCGCAGAGCATTAGGTATGGAGAGCGCGCCTCGACGGAAACAAAACACATTTCTTTATTTTAATACAGTGTTCCTCTAGTATCCTTCGGCCCGAGTCCCGACGCAGGCGATATGTATGCAACGCGGCGAGGGACACGCTGTTTGATATGGTTATTACGTCCTTTGTGAAAAGGATAAAGAAGCCGGTGAGAGTCTCTAGGATCCGTTGTGAGATTTGTCTTCGTGATACGCTAAAATTTGAAAAAAAGCCCTCGTGATGAGGATACACGGGCGGACAACGTCGGCCTCCTTGGAAATGGAAATGCCTATACAAAACAGAAACCTGTCCGTGTGAAGCCTTAAGAAATATTAAATTCGGTGTGACTAGACTAGTCGCCATACATCTTGGTGTCATCCATTCAGATGGTGATTCATCCCGCTTGCATGACAAGTTTCAGTAGCCGTCTGACAATGACGTTGACTGGTTTATACATTTCACATGATACGATTTTTAACTTTTTACTGTTATTAAAAAGACACAAACATTGTCCCTAAACGTAGAGTGCTTTTTAATTTTTAATTGTTTTGCTCAAAATTATCTTTTCAATTTAATGCACTACAATGAATTGCACATTCGTGATATGTAATTTGTATCTCATAAAATTGTCGAAATTTGGCCAAAGTATCATTTATGTTTACAGAAAAGTATAAACCTCATCTAATTTAATGTCATTTTTAATCGAGTATAATGAAAGGTTTGCGACGCCTTTATTGGAATAAACCGAAACGGGTTTGTCATTAGTATCGAACCTTGACTCTCTTGAGTCATATGCCAAATGTAAGATCGAAAACGGTAATTTAAATCTTTATCTGGGCGGATGTTTCCGTGATCAGAATAGACTATTAATACGTCATCTTCGCGTTAGCGTAGATATAGTCACGATAATCGTACGAGGTTGTCTGGACATTTCTTTCTTCCTTTGCACAGACTCAGGCCACCGTATCTGCGGCCGTCAGAGGTTCTGACACCGTGCTATTATATCGTTTGCGTAATTGCACCCTAAGACTCCTACCATTCAGCGTGCCCCAACTTGAAATGCTAATGCATGCGAGGAACACACGGAAATTAGTCATTGTACTAAAGAATCGGATGCGTTAGCCCGCAGGATTGAATAACGACCGGCTCGGCTCTTTGAGATATTGCTGTTGTAAACAAACAAATGCTCTTGTATTATGAATTTTCTAATTTTGTAGCTTATTGGAGGTCTGCCGCTTAGTGGTGATCACCAAAGTAAAACCACCCACACAAGGACTTCCAAATTGTGATTATAACGAATGTAAGGGAGAGCTGAGTTTTAGAACGTTAAAGCTACATTTAGAAATAAAACTTAATGTAACAATTTTACTAGATAGTTTCGCATGCAAGATGTTACAGTCATTTTATTTTAGATTTTAGAAAACTATAACAAAGCTCAAATAAGAATTCAAAAACACTTTACATCCAGCAACACCGAAGGGCCATTCTTGATCAATAAACAAAAGCGCAGTATAAACTTAATGAAGCATCCAAAGTCAACAATAAGGGTAAACAGCGATCGAAAACATTTGAAAAACATTGGTATGATAATACGGCTCGAAGACCCATTCGGCTTAACTTATGGGCCATGATGTTAAATGTTATGAGAATACATATAGATGGAAGTAAAGAATGCGTGGACTAAGTAAACATGAGTGTGTACATAGACATATAGCATTGAACCTTGGCTTCACCTTAGATACTTTGGTACCTATGGACTTTAAAGTGATCTTGCATAACAGACTATGTAGATACGAGTACTCAAGTAATTTTGAGTACCTACCTATACCTTGTGCAAATGTTTATGATTATTATTTTTTAACCAACTCAAAAGAACGTGGTTCTCATTTCGATGAATGAATTGTTTTTTTATATACATATGTACTCGTATATAATCTCGCTATATTTTGTGCAGTTTGTCAATTTCTATATTATTTTATCTTTGACACGGTTTAGTTTAAATTTTCTTTCTTTAAATAAACTTTTTACCTAAATTAGTAAGTTGATATCAAATAACCAATCACCGGAGCTCGCCATTCACAACACTGAAAAAGCTATGCTAGTTACGGACTAGGCATTTCTCTGATGAATTAAGATTAAACACTAGATTCCTCTCCAGAGAATGTGACGGACGTAGCCCAAAAAATCAACAAGATGAAGTGGCAAAGAGCTGGACGTTTGTCCTAGACTCCTAGTCCTGGATTTGGGACAACACACTAGTAATTATATTATTGGACGCCTATTGGCTCGATGTATGGACGACCAGGTGAGAGCTGCTGGCGATGGCTGGATGAGGAGTGTTGGTGATCAACTGGAGTAGTGCGCGTCAAGCAGTAATAAGTGGCTGCTTTGCGCTGTATTTATTATTTCTTTTATTTTATCTAATGCATATAGTATGAATACTTTATACCTTATTATTTTAGAGTTTTTACGTATGAGAATAAATATATACGTTCTCAATAGTAAGTTATAGTACAACTATCTCGCCGCAACTCAACTTTGTCCTAACATCAGAACCCACATCCCTGTGTTGAAACAAGAAGAATAGTGTTAAGATATATATCTAATCTGCTGATCTGGGCTTGTTTCGCGGCGCGATGCAAGGGCGAAACGTATACTCGCACTTCGGGGACGTTGTCAATCCGCTATGAATCTCTTGCGAAGCCGCGAGGGGCCATCGCGCCTTATCGAGAGATCTGAGACGCCGATGCTGTGCTAGACCAAGGCGTATACTTCCATAGCGATGCATTTTTCTTTTAGTCGTCAGTAAAGTCTGTTTACTCCTGCTTGTACTTACTGAAACGTACTTACATCGATCAACTTAAAAAACTTAGCTTCTTGGTATCTGAAAAAATACATAAACAACTTGCTAGTTCAAAAAGTCTAATAATACGTAAAATAATAAGTAACCAATTTTAACAATTTATAACAGTCGAGTGTGATTACTTCTCCGGCACCGACTCAAAATTGATTAAGCAATACTTAACCTATTTCAGCAATTTCGTGGTTTTATTATATTACTAATTAGGTAATAGTTAGATATTCAAATTTTCGTTTAGGTACTTTTTTCTTTTGTCAGTTGAGAAACTAAACCATGCAACTTAAATGTAATATAAACTAAACATTCGCATAAAGTTGAATATTCGTAAACATTAAAATCTACCTGGTCAAAACGTATTTGGTTTCGCACAATCACAACTGAGCATAAATATGGCTAGCCATTTATTTTGATATTATGTAGTATTTATCCAACAAAATTGTATAGGCAAAATTATTACTTAAAACTGTCATTAAATATTTTCGGACATAGACGTAGAAGAAAATAACTATCGGGTTATTAATGTTTAGTAGTTTTCCATCGCTTTAAAACGTTCAGAATCCCAACAATATCAATAGCGTGCACAAAACTCAAGGCTAACCTTTATATTATTCCGTTTTCGCAACACATTATCGTACCTTAAAGTAATTACCGTAAAAAACTTCTTTCGCTCAAATAAATCTGTTTTGCCGTTAAAAAGTGTCGATTTTATTGCGTACCGTTATCTGGGATTTCGCTAGAAAGTAGAAATGGGACTCAAGGGTTCGCTAAAGAGTTGCAAATTTGCAAAAAAAGATTGAACAAAAGGATTCGAACAAAACGTACCGTTATGTGTTTACCCCTTAGAATATCAAAAAAGAATGTTTGTTTTATTGCCCCCAATTACGGTTCGCAAGTAACTTAAGCCTTCAAAGCTTTGGTATGTTATGAAAAAATAGCAAGGTATGCAAAAACAGTCAAAGGAGTTACTTGTTAAACATTACAAGGAACAGGAGCCGCCCGTTCACGAAATGTACGGTACTATATTGTCTAACCCGTAGGACACGCTAATCCTGTTATTTATAACTAAAGACATGAAACAAAATTATTGTTTTGACAACAGAAAAACATTTGGGAGACCAGTTGATTGGTTAGTTAAAATTACCCCTTTAAAACGAACTGTGCAAGTCTCATAAATTTCTTACAAATCATTTTGACTAGTCATATCATGTCGTATTTTTGGAAAAATCATAAAAATTGGACAGAATCAAATAGTAATAGTACTTATACATTATACTGATTCAAAAAGTAAGTTACTATTCAATCACTTGTTTAGAGGAAATCTTAAACCACGAGCCACAAACCCCGCACCTCTACAATACATAAAATATTTTTTCTACACTGTCCCATCTGAGAATCGAACCCGGAACCTTGGAGACTTAGAAAATCGTTACGTGCGCCACTACCCCATTAGTATGAATCAATTCACTCTCGAATAAAGGCTTGGTTTACGTGAAAAAAATTACACATTTATTATTTGATAACTGCCATCTAACAGACGGTTAGGCTGAGACAGCAATAAAAACGCGACGCCAAATGTTACATCTTTTTTATTTCAGTCAGTTTTTATGCTTTTGATGTAAGAAACACTTTCGCAATAACATCTCATTCATATTATTTACGATTTTTGACTAAAATAAATTTTCAAATTATCTTTTCGATTTACGTTATTGAACGTAAGATAAATCCCACCAAAAACATTCTGTAAAAAACTAGCCAAGGCTCGATGGAGCTGCTTGTTTGTTTCTAAAAAGTAATGAAATCTAGACAAAGTCATGCCAAGTCTAAGGTTCCTTACTGCGATTTCTTTATTATTAAAGTTACCGTTGTGTGACTTGGCCGTTGAACATTCATTATATGTTAGTGGGTACAAATCCATTTAGTTTAAACACGTAATGATATCAATTGTAACTGCCTGTTTGTAAAGCGAGATAATAGCCCATACTGGTATTTGTAATTGGACGCTAGTGTCTCATTTTAGGCTGTTGTTGATTGTGCAACACATGCATTCACCATTGACAATGCTGTCTTCTGCTCTCTTCTTTTTGGAGCGTCAAATCGACCACCGATCTAACATAAAATAGACGTACAGACGGACTTCTATCAATGATTAGAATTCCGTCTGTACATAAGTATTATTGTAATACGCATCTTTATCAAGCCTACAATTGACTGGTTATTAAATCAACATTTTTCAAGTGGCAATTTTTGATCGTCAATGGGTAGCGGTTCTAGCGACAGATTGGTGCAATGGTGTCATGGAGCACCTGGTTCTGTACCCTTGTGTACCCTTCAATGGCCAAGTCACACAACATTAACTATAATAATAAAGAAATCGCAGTAAGGAACCTTAGACTTGGCACGACTTTGTCTAGATTTCATGACTTTTTAGAAACAAACAAGCAGCTCCATCGAGACTTAGCTAGTTTTTACCACGCTTTTATTAGCTTGGGTTGTATCTATCTATGTATCTATGTATGTAATGGAATCTTTGAGCATAAATTTGACCGATTTCCAGAAGTTTGATTAATTTGAAACTTTGCACACGTATCAAGGACCGATGACAATGCAATAATTTAATAACAGTTTTCCCAGTTTTCCTCTGTAAGAGGGAGTAAAAGAGATAGAGCTAGCGCGCGATCTGTATCAATTATGTTTCCTGCATAGGTTTGGACTTACAGTCGGTAAAGAAGGAATCAAATCTTATAAACTAAAATAAAAAGTAAAAAATAAATTATAGTTTAAAAAACTAAAAAACCACGCTTTTAAAACAGATTGAACTAAAAAATTAAAAATAAAACTGTAGTAATCAATTGAAAAATTCATATTATTGTACAAAAAGCGTGGGGGGCTTGATTTAGATTGTTGTAAATATTTTATCAATAATTTACTATATCTGTGGATATCATAACAAGCACCCCACGCTTTTTGTACAATAATATGAATTTTTCAATTGATTACTACAGTTTTATTTTTTATTTTTTAGTTCAATCTGGTTTTTTAGTTTTTTAAACTATAATTTTTTACAGAATTTTTTTGGTGGGATTTCACTTATTTTTCTAGAACATGGGATATTGATTAATTTTATTAGATTTTCTTATTTGACACGTTTTTTTCTTTTTAATTTCTATTCATATTCATATTCATTTATTTTAAATTTTCGTATTAACATTACACTTAGATACAGATTTACAATTTCAAATAGACACTCATTTTTTTGTTATAATTTAAATGTCAAGTTTAACCTTATTAATGTATCAAATGTCATATAATTAAAAATTAAAACAATATCAGCAATCTAGGAGCATCGTCAATTTTAAACATTACATAAAAAAAGCAGGATAAATAAAATTACTACTTAAAATACTTAATTGTCACAATTACTTATACTTTTTTATTTTATGTCTGATTCAACATGATTATTAAATAGAATAATAAAATTTCAATAAAAAATTGGTTGCCTGTAAAGTCGGTATACGGGCGAAAGTTTTACGTGACAACGACTTTGAGTGGTAAAATAATTTTAATGTGAATATTCATTCGTATAGTAGGAAGAAGGATTAAATAATAGTAACAATTTAAAACATTTATTTATACAAAGAATTATATTTAAAACATTAATTTATACAAAGAATCTCGCACTGAATTTCATATTAACAAAATTTTATTGAACTGGATTTTATAGAAGCGCAAGACATGAACCGGTGTGTATGCCTATCTCTCTCACTCTCTCTCTCTCTCGCTCTGTCTCTCTCGCTCTTAGGCGGGCTAACTGTGCCTCTCACTCACTCTCATTGTGAGCGCATAACGTGAGCGGAGCGTAACGCAGTTTCTTGAAGTGTCACCCGGCAAACCAATTTATAAGACGTTGTCACGTCAATATACGAATCAGCAATCCATAATATAGTAATTTTAGAAAAAACTAACAATAAAAGATATGAAAATTTTAAAATTAATTAATTTTAAAATTAGAGTTTAAAAATGTCATTATCCGAAAGAGCTTCATTCATACTCTATTAACTTTTAAGAATAAGTATTGTTTTAATTTTGTTACAAAATTCATTACCTTGTAGATCTCTTACTTCAGATGGTATTTTATTTAAAAACTTGATGCCCATAAACAGAAAACTCTTTCTTTATTTAACCAGACGATGTTTGGGAAGTGCTATCTGATTCCTGTATCGTGTTGCATATTTGTGATAGTCACCCTTTTTAGTCATATTATTAACATTCTCTTTTATGTATAAAATGCTTTGATATATGTATAAATTCACCAGTTACCGTCATAATTCCTAATTGCCTAAATGTATCCCTGCAAGTGTCATTGTATTTTAATCCTAAAATATATTTATCAGCTCTTTTTTGCAAGACAAAGATTTTATGAGCATCTGCTGCTATGCCCCAAAACATCACTCCATGCGACATCAATGAATAGAAATACGCGAAGTAAACGTTTTTTGCTGCTCTTATACCTCCTAATTATTTGATTTTCCTAATCGCATATGTTGCTGCACCAAGTTTCTGTGAAAGTTGCTGTACTTATATGAGATGCCCACGTTAACTTATTGTCTAATTCAATTCCGAGAAATTTTACTTTATTTTGTTCACATAAATCAAGATCGTCAATAGTACTCGTATTACTCACACATAGAGGCGTAACTATTAATTGTGTCTTATCAACATTCATAAGCAGATTATTTATTGAAAGAAAACCAATCTTTTATTGCGGCTAATAAACAATTTGTGTAATGTTCGAGTAGAATCGTTCGACTATTTCTTGTAAACTTGTAAGTATAAGTATAAAAGCCAGTCTAGTCTTATCCAGAGTTTTCCTTAAATTTTATTTATATGCGTATTAAAAGCAGAAAGGGAGGCATTCGCCCAGCAGTGGGATGCTGTAGGCTAGATAAAATTAGAAGATGTGTCCCACTAAGCTGGATTTTTGCAATGACAGTAGATTTTTTTATGTACCAATAGTAGAAGGGGGCATTACCATATCTCTAATACAGCTGAGACCAGCTGAGGGTTCTTCATCAGATACTTCAGACCTTCGATTTTTGACACCAAATGAAGCGGCCCACCAAGTTGAATATTTTTTGTAAAGGCGGTATGTCGATCTCTTATAGTTTGGTTGGGCTCTTGTGTTTTCTAATCAGGGTCACCAGGTACTCCAGATCTTTGATTATCCTAGTTTTTATAGTTTTCCCTTTATATAGCCATTAAACCCTAACTCTGTACCAAATTTCAGCTCTCTGAGTTTATGGGAAGTACTAGTTCTATTTTGCTGATCATGAGTGAGTGAGTGAGTGTCATAAATGCGAAACTGTGCTTTTGCTTAACTTCGGAACTAAATAACCTACAGACTTGAAATTTTGTATTTAAAGTATGTAATTATAGCTTACTGGATGACGAAAATTTCTGCGTTTTGGTCTTATCTAGAGTTTCTCAAATAGGGGCCTGAAAATGCGGCGAAATAGTTCCAGTAAAGGATGGTACGGCAGTGTTTGCTTTGCACTCGACTTGGCGGGGGCACTGCCGTGCCCCCCGATAAACAAAACATAAGATTATTACTTATTACATGACCAGCTATACTCTTCTGTTTAGCTTCAATTTTAGACAGATTGCCAATCACATTACAATTTATAGCACAGGTAATCACGACATATAAACATAGACTTTTTATTGGGCACTACTCGTTTAATTTTCGTCGAATCACATATAAATATTGTGTGCAATATATTAATTTGGCATTCACACAGTTCTTATTTCCGCACTAAGTGAGGAGTGACCCAACTCTACCATTGTACTGCATGGCCCCAAGCCAAACGCAACTGAAGGATTTATAGACTTGACTTACTTCAAGTTGTAAAAAAATAATTACATCGAGAACAATCAGTGTCGGACTCTTTGTGCGGGAAAAAGGTGTAGCTAATTGTTGCAGGCCGCAACGCAGAGAATGGCTGCACCATATAAACACACGGTTTTATGCATGACAACGAAATTTACTGTTGTCAAAGGTCGCTAAAGCGACCACAAAGGCGAGCATTGTAGTGTCAAACGCGTCCGAAGGCTAAGCATAGTGATGGTCAATGCTGATCGATAAATGTCGATAGTAGAAAAGCTTGTGGGTGTGCAAGACTATAAAGAATGTATGTACATATATATTTATATCACACCTGCTGAATCGAATGTATTATTATTAATTTTGTGTTTATTCATAGTCTGTTGAGTTTACTTTAAGGCTACCTAAATTTAAGCGCCAGATGCTATTAATCACTGATGTCAATTATTCAAGTTAATTCAATTTAATTACTATACAGGACAGCACATCAGGCTACACTAAACTATGCACTGAAGCATCTTATGTGGTTGAAATAGGTGCTATTTATACTAATACAATTTGAATATGAGGTGTAACTGTGATAATTTGCATAAAACTATCATAGAGCAGCAACGGATGCAAACTTTCTTGTATTTAATTTACTAAAACTTCATGAAAGCGCATACAATTATCTATGCTTTCATGGCTTTCATGAACAAAACAGCAATGACGTTCATGATCAAATTAATACTGTTATCGCAGAATTATGCTAAGCATTACGCTCACTAACCAAAGCTACGATAAATGCTTAGTTACTGCTACTACTACCTTTGAAAACAGAACCATATCCGGCTGATCGGCATTCTATCGAAATCGAGAAATGCCATCCTGAATAACCGACCCAACACTAGCCCTGAGATGTGAGTGACGGGCAAATAAAAGTAGACAAAAGAGCGGCGAGCATCGGGAATCACTCGCGTCATTCTCACACTTTCTCAAAACAAACACTGGACATTCGTCATGTAACGTCACGAATGTCACGACCCGCAGATGATTTTTGACGAAACGCAACTTTTTACGTCGTGACTGGTTCATTCGGTGCACCACTTTTTGCTTGAACCAGCGGCCAGACATATTTTTTGTTAAATTATAACCGATAAAGATACATCCATAAATACAAAACCATCAGGTCTAAATGTTATCAATTTTAGTTTTTCCACAAAAATAGTCATACGACAAGAAAAGGTGCTTACCTATTGTTTTAACGAGTAATAGAGTTTTTAAATTGTGTTGTTGACCATTGGCCATAAATACTTACGTCTTAAAACACATTTTACTAGCGCATATTTGATCATTCCGTTCTAAGAAAATATTTCAAATTTTCGCAATCTGTATACTCTGCGTCCTTTCCATGATCTCAAACTAGGTAAATCGATTAAACTAGAAGAGCATTTATATTGCAGCAATGAAAACTTGAACACATTATAAAAAACAGAAATACATGGTAATATCTTTAAATATTGAATAAATTATTAGAAACAGTCTGAGCTTAATTTGTTCTGCAGGTACAGGTGGAAACTTTGTCGAAATTTCTGAAGTTTGATATTAATACATTGAGATCTGCAGATAACAATATAATATTATTATCATCAAACTTCAATCATAACAACACATTCAAGATTTCCGTACACGAAACATAAACGCTTATACCAACGAACACCCATAAGGTTTAAATCGACACTATAAAGTGAATAAATGTCAAACAATACTCAATAAAGTCGTACAATAATTCCTAGTCGAAAACCAATACTAGCGCTATCCTTCACTAAGTGTCCGTCCGTGAGATCCCAGGTGTAGAGCAGCTTTTCTATAGCGGGCCGGGGGGAGGGAGAGGGGAGAGCAGACCACCGGCGCTGCGCCCGCGCCGCGATCCGCCGCATAATTACTATGTACAAACATACACACACACACAAACGTGCGCACCCATCGATAAAACATTAAATTAAATTTTATCTACCTTGTAAATTTCATGGGCATTGATTGAGTTTTTCGTGTATGCTCTACCGCATCTCCGTAGAACAGTAGCTGTGTGAAACAACGTCACGAGCGACTTACGAGCACTTTAAACTACAGTCGATTAAAATTTGATTTGACTGCATTTCTTATTAAGTAAGTCCTCTAGAAATGAAATATGTATATGTAAAGAGCTTGTAATTTAGGCTTGATCAAAGGGATCATTATATTTTTTAATGTAGCGTATCAATACTTTCATGAGAACGTATTGTAAGAACTTACATAATGTAACCTAGATCAATATATACAATTGAAAAAAGTTAGGAACCGATGAGACAGCTTTGTCAAATGGACACACTGTTCGCATACTTCGCATGTTCAGCGTTACGACGGAAAATGGCTTCTATATTTGTTCAGTGAAATGTCAAAATGTGTCGTGAGAACGTCAGGCGTATGATCGGCGCTGGTCGTGTCGG
Organism: Anania crocealis; assembly: GCA_949315895.1. Lineage (NCBI taxonomy): Eukaryota > Metazoa > Arthropoda > Insecta > Lepidoptera > Crambidae > Anania > Anania crocealis. The sequence continues at coordinate 14,964,942 of OX438862.1, forward strand.
ACTGGTCACGCGAGCTACACTTGTAGTACAGTCGACAAATCACGACACATGCAATTTGATACTTCGGTACACTATATTAGGGCACAAAGTTCCAGCTGATAAACTTTGCGTTCACTTGACTCATTGACTGTACCGTGTATTACAACCCGGCTTGCGCTAAGAATTTCTGCCGCAGGCCTTCTGGAGGCTTTCCTCTTTGTGTGGTTTTCGCGATTTCAATGTTTGGATTAGCTAGATGATGTTGTAAAGACATTTCGTTTACCGTCTTTTACGTTTCATACTTGTTGCTTCGTAATTTTGTATCAAATGTAAGCTCTAAAACTGGGCTTAGAGAATAACTTCAGATATTCAAGACAAATTTTAAACCACCTTTTTGTAGCCTGGATTTTAGGTCAACATAAATTAAAGATATAGTAAAAATCTACAATGGAACATTAAAGATTGCGCCACATAAAAAGTAGTTATCTTAGTTCTCACACCCACACAATATTGATATAATTTAACTTTAAAAAGCATGTTCTTATAAGGTTGATTGCCAAAAATGACGTAAGCTAATAACTAATCGTGTGGGCATCTTACTTTATAGTTACCCAAACCGGTAGAACAATTTAATAAAGCAAAAAATTCTAACAATTATGCATTGGTTAGCTTTTCCATTGTCTGTTTAACTAACAAAGTCAATGCGACGTCAATCAAAATATTGAAAGCACAATGTCGAAGTTGAATGTACTGTAGAATAAGGAAATCGTTGACGATAGAGGGGATATCACATAACTCTCTCGATATGAACGATAATCGATGATTCATAATTGAGACTTCGAAGAGTTCTAAATCAATAGATAACTATGAAACATGATCTCATAATTACTGGCAGGCCAACGGCGGTACAAAACCAACAAAGCAAACGGGAAGACTGTAATTCAACGACGACCCATCTGTGGAGGCGACCCAGTAATGGCCATCTAAATCACTCGATATAATCGCAACAGTGATTTTAAACAGAGGTCACGAAGCACTCCTATTGGGCAATATTTATGAAGACAAAAAAGGAGCGCCTTGACTGAAGGCCATTATTAAGCAGAATTTTTTGACACGTCACTTGCGATTGAGGGAACAGTTTATTGTTTTTACACTCATCGATCTTGGGTGTACGCCTTATCCAAACAAGGTACATCGGCTCCAGTCGTTTTATTGATAGGATGTAAAAAAACCGTCCTTTTAGTTTTTGAAGTCTCATATCTAACCAACGTGTCTTAAAAGACATTAAGTAGATAAAGCTGACAGTATTTTACACGTAAATTGTGTGGAGAGTGGGATGCGGGGTCACGAAGCTACTACAAATGACTGCGTATCCTTATCAGGTAGCTCCGATGCCCGCGGTGAAATATTTTTATGGTATTTCGAGGCGGCTTCCGCGTCTTTCATATTGTCCATAGTATCCGGTTACATTTTCCCATTACCGAAATATATTACATTGACATTATGAAATTTTTACGTCAACGTTTCCCAACGATCTCAATAAACGTTAACACGCGTTGGTCTATAAATATTTGTTTTAAATCGCATGACGTTCAACATAAATTCCGTTACGGTTTTTATATTTAATTGGGCCGAAGTGGACTACGGCCGCGGCTACATACTACGTGAGTCGTTTCAATAAAATTGATTGTAATCGCGCTAGTATGTTTTGTCTATAAAGTAAATTTTTCAACCGGCATTCCGTGGCTACAATAAATCGAAGTTCATTACAGAAATCGCCGTAAAATACCTGAGCGATTCGACATCGATGTGAGCGCTGCGCCGGCGCGGGGTGTGTGCGTGCGCCGCGCACACCACACTCCAGCCGTGAACAGGTAGTGTTGTGTATAAACAAATAACAAAATCGACTTGTCTTACGATCGCTCCAAGGTCGGCCGCGCCTCGGGTCCCGCGCAGCGCCCAGTCCTTCCCGACTTTTTACTTTTTTCTTCTTCAAAAGCTCTTATTTATTGTGATGGCTGAGTATTTGGGCGCACAGTTTGTATAAGCAATCAATTTTATTCATTTAGACGGAACGAGTTCCCTTATAAAAATAAATGAGTAAATATAAAATATTGTAGTGGCTAGTGCCTCGGTAGAGCCTCGAATGAGGCATGTTATGAATCAAAATATTTGGCTTCTCTATGCGGTGACAGTGCGCACTTAAGATTCAAGTGTCCAATCTCGGAAAAGTGTCAAATGTTTAATTGAACGAGTTCGGTATGACCCATTTTTGTGCACGATTAAAGCTCGTGAATTAACGGTGCGACGGTCGCTGCACGCACGTCGCGCGGTCGGTGTAATCGATACTGCGAGCGTTTTGATTCAATCGATATCGTGATGAACGGCGGGTGAGATTCGATCCCGGTCGATTTGTGAATGGTAAACGGAAGTCCCAAAAGTTGCCGTGACGGGAACGGGGCCACGAGGCGTAAGGCACGGCCACGGGAAGGCTCCTCTGACCACGTCTGTGACAAATCGCTGCGTGCCGTAGCTCGTTCTGCTTTCGTCAGATAATTTCGATTTAATTTAATTAACGCTTGAATGCGCTCAAGGCTATGCACCGAACGAGCAAAAAGGGTTTAATGATTTTGGTTTCGCTATCCTTAAGGCGCAAGAGCTTGTAATTTCCGTTAATGCACGATGTGAGCGGTTAATAGATTGCTACCGATTTCAGATATGCTTAATGGTTTTTTCTACTAATACCTCATTAAATATACACACGGGTTTTTTTTCATGTTTATATTGCTAAATATCATGAAAAAACCCAGTATTAACAATTGTTATGGTGAATTCTCCAGCCAGTAACCACTCTACTTTTTGCATGACATTAATTTTATTTTACATATTTAATTAATATTATTTCACATTAAAATTTCAATTTCAATAAACCATTCGATTACAACTACCACAATATAACAGACAGTTAAAATATAATAATAGTATTGCACTGATGTAGGCTGATGGTGATGATGGATATAGAAATACTCTACCGCTGGATTTGCAGCGAAATGCATCCACCATACCCGTTATTTCAATGTCATATAAATTTAGGAAAGCAATATTATGCAAAAATGTTTTCCACAAAATAAATACCGACGAAAAGCGTGAAGTATGCTTAAATTTAGATTATTGTCGGTGATTTCATATTTTGGCACTGACACAAAATTGATGACTTATAATAATTCTCACATTTCCTCGGTAATATTTTTTGTAAAACGGTTTGTAGTAATTTTTTAAGACAATCATATTTCCGTTCATAACCTAACCTACCTAACCTAATCATTTTGGGATGGATTTAAAGAATTTATTTAAAAAAATAATTAAATAGGACCAACATTATTGAGCTATACCTTAGTATCCAAAGTTATGCATAGATCTGATTGCGAATCTCTTCTTTTTTTCAGTTAGAAATAAAAACAACACAACTTTCCTAGTATTACGCAAGTGGGACAAATAACAGAGACTGTGATAGTGTAAAATTACCCACGTTTCTTAGCGCCGATAAACACTGCTCGGTGTGGATATTCCCACAAGTTAAGTGTAGCATTCTAGGAATTCAGTGTTGCACTATGAATGATACGTGTCTTATGCTAAAACATGGATCGAGTTTCGCCTTTGAAGAAAACTGATGCGACAACCATAAACACCTGAGACAATTTAGAAAAATCGTTTTTTGTTTTTATAATTCCGACCGGAACTAGAACCCTAAACCTTGGACCACGCGATACCGTGAATACCGCTGTGTATTCTTAAAGAAATAGCATATAGCACTACTACTTCTCTTCATAGGAGAGTCGGAAGAGGCAACTAGAAGAAGAGACTGGTACAAGAAGAGGGGCAGTAGAGTCTGCTCATCACCATGCCTGCCAGGAAAGGCGATTATAGCAAAATTATGTTTTTGGAGAAGTGTGAGTCTAGGGAATATTAAAGGCTTTTGCTGATGATAATGCCTTGTTATGTGTATTAGTGATGGCGTGTTAAAGGTTTAACACGCAAACCTCAGTAAAATAGTCAAATGAATTGACAAAAAAACTCATTGTACAAGGCAAACGAAACATCGAAATGACGTGGGTGCAAAACCTGCAGAGATAATTTTAATTAGATTTTGAACTAAAAAAAAATTCATTGCAATAATTTTATGTTATTAAATGATAAAGCAGCCTTTTAGACATTTATTGTTTTAAACTTAAGTTGGTATCACCTCTATTATGCTTGAAAGCCTGAAGTTTGTCCAAATAAGGTCCTTCATTTTTCGACTCTAAACTTATTTTGCAGCTCTAAATTGACTATTCATACATTTATTGCAGTTTGTTACAAATATATAACCTATCCTCCGTAATTTAAGCTACTTCTCATATCAAACACTTTAGAAGCCTTACTATAATTATCAAATGAATCTAGTCTTCACATCAAATTCTACACTGTGACTGTGCTTTATAAAGTAAAGCCAAAAACAAGAAATCCTAGTCATTAATGCAAGTCACTTGTACTTTGTAAGTAGGAACTTAATTTAGTATAATATAATAGTCTCCCCATCCCCATAGTATTTTTGAGTCGTTTGTATTGACAAGTATGTTTTCCCACTTACGGCTTTAGGTCTAGCGATAAAGCAGTGTATTTAAAAAATACAAAATAACGTTGGAGGTTTTTTGTTTTGTGATATAGGAGATAGCATGCAAGGGTCAAATTGTGACTTTAGACGATCAATTTAGCATAAGTTCAATCTACTGTAATGTTTTATTAACTTTAAATAGTACTGAACTTTCCTTGTTAGAAGACCACTGATAAAATTGATGCCAAAATGATAGTCTTAAGTCGACATAAGTGTTAAACGTCAAACTATGTATATAGAAAACACAAAGAAAGATTGCCATGATACTTCTTTAAGATCAGACCAATAGAGTTTTTTCCGTAGTCTGAGGCTGAATGACATCAAACAATCATCTTTAGCTTATTATCACTTCCTCGGTCCAAATTGCTTGTAATGTGAATTCCACCAGTTATCATGCGTCTATTAACGAACAACTGGACGTACAAATAACAAGTCAGTAGCAACCCAGTATTAGAGACTAGAAAAAACGTAAATCGATCCGGGGCACGCAACACTCGCATGCCAAGTATCATGTTCGCTTCTCGTTTAGTTTTAGACATAGAGGGTCACAATGTAAAAAGCCTATTTTAATGTTACACGCGTAGTCTAAAGCCAAGTGTAGCTTATGATGAACCGTCAAAACCATACCTCTCTAAACAAGTATGGAAAATGGAAACCCGACAGTTGAAGATATTAATTTGTAAAATATACATAGCTTTGTGCTATTGTGCTAAAATACACGGGTGGTTTAACACTCTTCCGAAGCTTAGTAGCTTTGCACGTTTCTAGTGAAGACAAGGCTTATGACGTAGTAGAGCCAACCCATCGTAAACTCGGTATAACAGTTACTTACATTATTGACCTCTTTTCTAATTGACATAATCACAACATTATTTTATGTTTCAGATCTTATCGCAAAATTTATTTTCAAGATCTAACAATTGAAGAAAGAACATGTTTGCAAACAATAAATACATACCAGTATTTGTTGAAATTGTTTTTTATTTTATTTATTAAGCTGATACAAACTGATAGGAATTCAGAAAATGACTTTTGAATAGAAGTTTTTCTACTGCACATTTAGTTTCACGGTTTTCTACTTGCCTAGTCTTGACTCGCCATATTATTCTTTGAATAGTATCAGAAGATCGCTCATGCACATTTTTTGCTTGCTTATTTATGGGTTTATTGTCGTAAACATGAATTATGCAGAATCGCAAAGTGCTAGCGTGCAAATCGTGGACTGTACAGCTATCCCCGTCGCACTGAGCAAATTCGAAATTAGATGTTAGGGTCTGACCGAGAGAGAAAGTCTGGGAATAGATGGACATTATCTGTGAAATATCACTTCGTTTATTTCTTGTCTCTGCGAGTTCCGTTTTATGAGAACTGTTTTAATCAAAAAAATGTAATAGTGCAAGATTTGTGACGAAAATATAAAAAAATATCAATTTATTTTATTTGATTCGTTTTTACATAATTCATTATTCTAAAGTTTAAAGAGTTACTTTTATTTCAGTAAGAGACACTAGAGGAATTATTGAAATGCTTCCAACAAAATATTAATTTTAGTGATAGGTACTTACATATTACAATTCTTATTTTAAAAACATGGACTGGGCTAATCAGACGAAATAAAATATTTCTTGTTGTGGTCAATAAAAAATAAAACCTAACCTCATCTATAAAGATTAGTTTGTCATCAACAGGTATGTACTATTTTTGTCATGCAGTAATACCTAAATAATGTTTTTAAGATCTACAATAATTTTTTTTTACATTTATGTAGAAAATTGAAAGATAATGGTAGAATTTCTACAATGAAAGAAACTCGACAGCCCATCCGCCAATTTACTCCAGTACCATTGAGCGAACATCATATGCAGTAAAGAAAACATTCCCAAGATGCAATAAACAGTCGATATTCCCGACGAGATGATACAAAAACTAACGTCAATTACCCGGGTATCGCTGTCTCAATCGGCGACTTGTATTGAACAAGCGTCGTGCACTTATGAGAAGACAATTACAATACATTATATTCCAAGCCTTTTAGGGAGTGTGCTAACCAGCGAGCTGGATGACTACGAGTAGACCTAGAGCCGGAATGAGGAAACTATTTAATAATTACTGTACAGATGGCAGCGCTTCAATCTAAACATTGGTATATCTTATAATTATGATAGCCATAGGTGTGATTTTGCAATAAAAAGTATAGTCTGATGCGCCGGTCATTGGACAATTGAGTTGAAAATTTAAATTGAAGATACTTGAGAATGTGTCTGACAGCAGTGACAATAAGTACTAAATGTTTGGGAATGAAATGCTGTATTTCTCAAAAATGATAGTTTAACTTGAAAACGGAAATTTTTAAACATGTGTGTAAACATTATTAAAACCAAAGTTGTTACAGCGCAAACCAAGAAATCATCGTCATGAGAAAATTGATGTCTCTGTAGCTCTGTTAGAGAGATGCCTAGATAGCGAAATGTCGTGTTTAAATATTGTTAGACTTGTTAGAATAAAGTAAAGTAAGACAAACTTAGTAATTAAGGCATTAAAGATAGTATAAAAGTGGGGAGAAAGCATGACTAAAGAAGAGACGGGTTGATTGGTTGAATAGAAAGTGGATAACGCAATGCCTGCATGAAAGAAAAATATACTGATGATCTGGGATGATTCTTGTGGAATAAAATAGGTTTAATGGTTTATCTTGGAGCCCAGCAGAGTTTAATGCAAGGTTTACGAAAAATGATGAAGGATTTTCTAGAATCTGGGTAGATGTAAAATAAGGTAGCAAAACTTTGATGTTTTTAATAAAATTTCCTGAACGTATAATGGTTTAGTAATTGATGGTAAGGATGGATTATTTTCTCGTTTTTACTTTCACAGTTACCAGCTTAAAGTCTTAAGTCATATTTGCATTTTGATAATATGGTTGTGATGTCCAAGTCTACACCTAGTCCCTACGCCTACCCGGCGCGGCTGCAGGTAACAGAAGAGGCCGTGTTAAGGCGACGTCGCGGGCACAACATTATGTCAACGCGACCGCATTGTTCGTCACTCACGCGCATTTCACTGCGACAAATGGGCAGATCCTGATAAACAAGACTCAAAGCCGAAAGAATAAAATTAAAATGTTCACTTTGTGTGAATCGCCTTAATTAAAGTGATATATATAGTTAGATTTTTTGGCATCTTCTATGCATCAAATCACCATGATGAAAGAAGATCAACTGCAGTTCGTTCGTATTGATAGTGTTTGCAAAAAAGGTAATAAGTACTTCAAATTCCGAAAGAATGGAAATTTATCTTATTATTAGTGGCCATGAAATTTTAAATCAGATGTGTAGTAAGTTATATTTTAAAGTCGGTTTTGATAGAATGATTAGAGACACATGGTTTACTACACTAGCTGGTATTACGAAAATCAGTGTTTTTTTTTTTATGTGAACATTATTACATTAAATTAGAAGATGAGCTGGAAAAAATACTACAAAGGATTTCATATCGGTAAGTCCGTTGTATAGTAATCATTGTGGAAACGTACTTGATATCTAGAAAGTCAAAGTATCAATTTACAATGATTTATATCATTTCTAGACACTTTTAGAAGCGTCCATCAGCATAACATTATTAGGCACTTCGAATTTCCATGACACTAGTAAAACTAAAATCATTCACAAACGCTATTACTTGCAATCTCGAGGCCTCAATCAGTAAATACAGAAAACGTTTCAAGATATGAACGGTATTTGTGTTTTTTCCGTTCGCTACAAAGCGCGGTAAAAAGAACGCGTTCGCTGTCAATCGACAGGCGCAGATGTAAAAGTGTATCAAATCGCAAAACGCTCATCATCGCGAACGGGGGCGCGATGCACGTGTCGTTCGAACTTTCAAAATAAACAATATGAATAATAAAATGCCGAGACTTTAGCTGCATGCCACTATTTTTAAACCGGCAAGTATCATTTGGCTAACCTAAAAAAAAGCAAATGAAACTTGTAAAGACAAACAATAAATACAAAATGAGTAGTAACAGACTTCAATATTTCTTATACAGGATGAAATTTTAATTTTTTTTTGTACTGGGCTATACCAAAAGGAAAAGTACGTCATTTGTGTTTTGTCTCGTAGATTGATATATTAAAATTTGGAAGGTGGTTAAAATTTCACCCTGTATACATACTTAAGCTAATACTGCGGCATAGACACAACCATACTCACATCATCACCATCCTACTAACGTTATTCACTAGGAGACCTATAATATTAAAAAAAAACCTATCAAAAAATCGGCATTCAGCTAAAGAAACGGTATACGATTTGAAAGTAAAATTCAACACATCCCTATCAGGGTAAAGCGAGAGGGCCTAAGTTGCTTAGAAACTACCTACTAAGGTGAGCCTTAGCCTGACCTTTAGATGAAATTTTAACTACTTTTCAAAATTTTTATAGGCGTCCAGTATCGTATCTAGAGCCTATTTATGAAGTAAAAAATGAAAATGAAGTTGTCACCAGAAAACATTAATCGCGATATAGTTTTCAATTATAAAGGAAAAATCACAAACTTATGAATAATATGGTAATGAATTAATGAGATCCGCAACGCGTAAAAAAGTGTTGCTATCAAAAATTTTAGATTTTTGTCGGACATTTTCTAAGTGCTTTCCTGTATACACTTGTAAGAGTGTGACTAATCAAAAACTGCTTATTATTTAGACCTTACTTACTAATTTGATGGAAGCAAGATGCTGTTATATATAATTCATAAAGAATCCAAATGAAATGCAATTTAGAAAGTAAAGAATCTTTCATCGAAAATACTAAACTTTAAAGACTGTAACTAAATAGACAAAACATCGAGAAGCCAAATAAACATGCATTCGCATAAGATTAAAAAACCACTAGGTCAGGTGAAATCAAAATTATGTGTTGAATTAAAGCAAAAGTCATGAGAGATATTGTATGTAGAGCGATGTGTTAATCCTGACCACAGCCTGCTGCGTAGATGTATGCAATAGCCACCATGAACGTAATTACGAGTAATATATTCCAAATAGCCTTTACCCTGTCACCCCGCTCTCATTACTCGATATACCGTGACGATTTGCCGGCTGAAGGGTGAATGCGTACAGAATTGGGTTCAATTTCGCTCTCGCACGATGCAGGATTACACCGAAATTTATATGTCTGGCTTTTTCGCATTAGACGGCTTTGGCTCGGCTTAATTCCGACTAAAGGCACCAGTCTACCCATTTGTCAACGAAATCAAGGAGAGTTGCTAGGTTCACAGAAAGTAACGTATGTTCCTCAATATAGCCTTCTGTTGAGCAAATTTTCCAAAGTGATTAGAAAACATTCAGCTCCAGCTTAGTGGCGTTACATCATATTGAGCTATATTTAAAGTATATCTTTAATTTAGCTATGAGTATATAAGTAATAGTAACTTAGGTATAAGCTATGCATTATCCTCTTTTGAGTTCGGATTTCAAACCATAAAATACTTATACGTGAACTATGTTCAAAATATCACAAAATGATGTTTAACGATCTCACGATTTGCAAATATAAAACTAGTGCAGATCACCTATGGATCAGAAAAGAAGGTATACATGGAATTAAAAGGCTGATAACCTCTATTCTGTACCATATAATTATTGAAGATACCATTTGCAAGACGACCAATGTGTAACTACTTATAATGTAGATTGCTCAGTGATTTTGAACTTTAATCTGTGGACTTATGGATGAAAATATGGGAAACCATCAGGGTCCAGGCGCTGGCACGATGCTTGCGTCTCCGCCACGAATTGGTCTATAATTAAGAAATAAGTTAAGATACGGTTTTTTAGCTGACTTTTTACAAAGCATCTTGCGGGCCAACGCAATTAACCCGCCTTGTAAATTGAATGTTTGCTTTATAGTGATTAGTAATTAAGTTTTTTTTATACAGGAACCCGCACGACGCCATTGATCTCTGATGCTTATTTGTTTGTTGGCACAACGTAAGTCAATTTTGTATTGAAAATGTTAATTAAAATCGTTTTTGTTGGCCTCTTTGTTAAATAATGGGGAAGTTGAGGCACTTCACTTCGACATTCCTTAAGTTATTTATGAAGCAGATTTTAGCAGTTATTACACGTTTAAGGCGTAATCTCTTGAGCTTAATTAATTATAATTTACTGCATGGAAAACTTAATAGTTGCACTAATAATTTATTGGTAAACTATAAAGTTGGAACACTTAGCATGAACATGTGCCTGATTGCATGTAGGCGGAAAAACTTGACTGTGACCAATATATTGCGATTATAGCTTAAATAGAAATCCCGTAACACATTCACAAAACTATAGGTCTGTTAATAATTCCATCTCAGGCAGTTCCAATACTCGATCAATTAGGGCAAAAGCGTTTCGTCGCGGGGCGTTCCAAGCCTGCATAAATTCAATTAGAGCTCGCTGCTAGCCACAATTCCCATTGCCCGAAACACACATAACTGTATGGAATAATTGATCGGACGGAGCCCTTTGAGAGCACATCTTTAAATAGCTCAAGGAAGGCAACCACGACACACTTAATAATATGTTGATAATCTCTACGACCGTAAGACACTACATAAAAGAACTTCGAGCACAGTATAATCATTTTAGGTTTAGATCGATTTTTTTTATTCTGCAATCATACATAATTCAGAGTATCAAGTCTGATCCTGACATGATGTCAAATCTAATCGTTACCTACGGTAATGTCCTAGATTAAAATCTTGCTCAAATAATGATAAATGCAATGTACACTCGACAGCACATCAAGTTAAACAGTTGAACTGCGATAACAGCTTTTATTACGTAGGGCATAAAGGCGGTCTCAAGGTCAACATGTATAGTCTGATGTGCCGCCGTGTGTACTACTAAGTAGCCTGCACAACGATGCCCGTGTTATCTATAATTTCTCTCATTTATAGCTAGATGAAACAAAAAATATTGGCAGTGTGTGTTTCTCTTCAAAACGAAGTTGTCAGAAATTATCTGTACTTAATTACAGAATCTACTTCTGTATCTAGTTTTGCTTGCAAAGTCTACACTGTCATTTTTAGATCAAATAGAACAAATACATTGTTTAAGGGACCCGTAACACCTTATTTAAATATTTTAAGTTGAAGACGCTGTTTCAAGTACTTTCAAGTCCACTTCTTCAGTCATCTATCACGACACCCATAAAACGAAGGGGGTATAAGAAAGAGGAAAGAATGATGTGGTGGCAAACTGAATTCAACTTGCTGTTCTCGCCAGACTGTCTTCTTCACCCGATCAGCCTATTTGTGTGACACAGACTTTGGATTCATTGTTCTATCATATATTTTATCGAATTTTACACTAGCGGATACGATTGGAGATAACCGGAATAATCTATCAACGACACTGATTCATTCATTTCATGATGTCACACTGGTATGTAGGTAAGGTTTCTTCACTGATATACTGATGCATAGTTAGATTATGTACTCGTGATCGTTTGGTTCATTTGCATCAATGTTGCACAATCAAATTGTTTTAAGTGTAACAACAATAATCACAATAAGCACTTAGAATGCAATATCGCATTGCAAAAACATTTATGATATTACCTACTTAATTCCAATATTGTTTATGAGAATCATATACGAGTATGTACCAGAGTGGCAAAGCAAGGAACTCATTTTAAAGTGTTACTGTGCTGTGTGCCCACGAAGGACTTGACTTGACAGTCTAAATACGACAGACCTATTGAAATACTGCGTCTTTAATCGCAAACTCTAAAGCAATTCGCTATGGGCAGAGACATTTAAGTATACCTTCCACAACTTGTACGACATAATCTATTTATTAGTTCTAAGTCAGCAAGGAAGAGGCAAGCTCAGCACAACATAATCTGCGCCGCCCAGCGAGGCCGCCCCGTTTATTTATTTATGGAGATTATTATCGTGCGTAATAATTCACTAAGTTTCAATTGCATAATGATGGCGGACAGCGCTACCAGCCCGGCGCGCTCTAGGCGAGTGCTACAGATAATCTTCCAGAGAAGACTATTATTAAATGGAGGGCCGTCAGAGCCAGCCGCCTCCGACAGAGCGGCTCCCAACAACTGTCGAACTTACTTGTAAGTGTTCGCTGCAATGATGTTAATTCGTGTTTATTTTTAACGGCATGATAAACGCACTCGTACTTGTAAACGCTGACAACAAACTACTACATCCTACCCAGTTGAACGCGCAATCTACGCACACAATCAAAATGTATAAGCACTCGTTCATTTTTATCAGAATTCACTCAGCTGAGTAGAAGATGGATGCGCGCTATGATAACATCATAAACATTCTTATGGAAGAAAATTATGTATGCAAATGATGATAAATCTAGAGAAACGAAGGGCTTACAACAACCTCCTTTATTATAAACGATGGTTAAAGATTTAGTTATGAAACATGACACTAAAGATAACGGTATAATATTACAAGAAATACAAAAACATCACAGTATATAAAAACTGATAATAATAATGTAAACAAATGAATCTTAAAGACAACGAGTACCGAATGTAAGCCAGCGTTTATCTGGGATCCATCAAAATCATTGATATCATCATCATTATCATTGGATTTGGGTCGACATAACAATAAATCAAACTGCGTAATTCACAATAGGTCACAGTTACGAGTACAATGTGCAATTTGCAATTACAATCATTTTCATTTATTGAAATAAGTCTCAAACGCTTTATAATTGGATTGGAAATGTAGAGAAACAATAAAAAACAAAAATTAGAAAAATCAACTGCTACGAAATAATTGACGAACCATCATTAGGCGTCCATGACAAATCTTTGACTTGAATTACAAGAGCAAAAAACAATGAAAGCGGCATTCATAGAAAGAAAAACCAGTGAATTCGCGATTCAAAGAAAGTAGAAACTCGGGCACGAAGTCAAACAACCGCTCATCAACGCATCACAAAGCTTACTTTTACCGATACGGATCAACTAATTGATGCCCTTTTAACATTTCAATAGATACAACGCACACAATGCTTAGGCGTGCGAGATTTATTACGAACGAACGATTCTGATTCCCATCTCTACCTCAAAAATACCGTTAGCTAAACAGATATTAATCATAATTTTTACTGACGCGACCTCTACTATTTCAGATAATAGTTATTAACTCTTTTTAGCTGATAAACACGGCTGTGTGTGGGCGACTTGGAGGCAGCTACTGGAAAATTGTCTTGTGACATCCACGGGTAATGGATTTAAAACAGCCACGCGGAGACACTTCGAAATAGTGAAATAATCACTTCCTGCGCAATTACCCACAGAAACATTAGGGTTCATGGGCATGAGCAACATCTCTTTTTACCTCATGGTTAGAACATTTAGATATTTAAATCTTATGTGTTGAAACTCAGAGACCAGAATTAAGTAACAGACAGGAGCAAGACATCTATCATCGCTTCCGTATTATTTATCATGCGGTCCTATGAGGCGTATTGTGAAGCGGAAAGGGGGTACTTTAGACAAGGTTTTTGCAGACTCAATTTGTGATTTTGAAGGTAAATTTACAATGGGAATTTGATTAGAATTGTACAACTTGAATAGCATCTACGAAATCGTTCAACATGTATGACCAATTCTAAATTCTTTAATCTCTTAAAGTAAGTATAGTTTATAGCAAAATATGTTTCACTAGGTATAACCGCACGTACATTTCCATCAACATTCAACATACATTTCACTTAACCCACTTTCGTCGAGATTTATTCGAGATCAATTAGAAGACTCCAAAGGATGTCATCCTCTAATAATACCGAATAAGTTGAATGATGGACGGTCGTTGCGGCCACTTGATTTAATTGAAACAATCAACGGACAAGAACACGATAGCTTTTGCATGTACCTACTTTGAATACTGAGATTTTTATTCGATTTCAATTGGGGATTGCAAATTGATTGGTTAGGTCGACTTTTCATTAAGTACCTTTATTCCGCAAACACCTATTCTGACTACAATATCGCCTGATATTCCCTTACACGTTCTAAACAACTCTGCGTGAGGGGGGTACTTTTTGTAGCGTTTGATGATAATATTAGCAGTAAACTTACTTACTCCTGATTTATTATACTGCACGCATTAGAACGCTTTTTGCAAATGTGTTCATTACTTATACTATGTCAATTATTGTTAGTCTGTGTTATGAACTTATGGCGTTCGTAGGTAGAAAACTTTTGCGGTAGGTGAACTTGTATTGCGATGAAACACTCTCATTTGATTTTGTTTGCTTTGTGTGCACACAAGATGTGTTAAAGGCAAATGTTATTCTTTGCTCCACTAACACATCCCTGACTGTAATATTCCTGTAAATCATAGTTAGTTTTTAAAGAACTTACTGTAGACTATTTACACCTTTTTTGGTACAGTGGCCAGCACCACCTATAAATAACAAATTATCGTTTATTCAACTTAATTTTTTTTAGGGTTCCGTACCCAAAGGGTAAAAACGGGACCCTATTACTAAGACTTCGCTGTCTGTCCGTCTGCCTGTCACTAGGCTGTATCTCAAGAGCCGCGATAAATTATTATATGTATTTCTGTTGCCGCAATAATAATAAATACTAAAAACAAAATAAAATCAATTTTGGGGGGGGCTCCCATACAACAAACGCGATTTTTTTGACCTTTTTTGTTCGATATCAATAATGGCAACAACATTAACTAAATTTATGTACCTGTTCGTTCATATAATCATAAAAAAATCGTTAACACTGTTTAAGGCTAAGAACATTTTAAAATAGTGTAAATGCGTTCGTATAAACAGATGTGTTATAATATAAGTGATGTCGTGACTATTTTAATGCTAATATCAATTTTCATTTAGGCGCGCGATTTTAAGTCTTTCTTACATTTTCACAGTAAGCATTCCTTCCAATCTCACAGAGTTACGTCTTATTCACCCACAGTCGTTCTTAGCTCAGAACCCCGGAGGCACTAATACCAACCGCAGCTGCTCTACTTGATAATTGCTCACATTTCAATCTCACAAAGCATAAGTGCACATAGTAAGCAACTTAACATCCGCTCCGAATAAAACACAATAAAATACTCAAAGCATCGTCGACAGCCCAGTCGAGACCGTAAACATTTTAATTTCACGATACCCTGCTTTACAATACCTAGTTAACAAATTATTACTCCGTTAACTACGTTTATGGGTGAATAAAGTGGCAAAAATACACAACAATAAAAACGTCACGTGGAAAATAACGATATCAATATAAGTAAAACAGAGACGTTAATCCGTACG
This sequence comes from Anania crocealis, assembly GCA_949315895.1. Lineage (NCBI taxonomy): Eukaryota > Metazoa > Arthropoda > Insecta > Lepidoptera > Crambidae > Anania > Anania crocealis. The sequence goes on from OX438862.1 coordinate 14,980,890, forward strand.
CGCGTATCCGGACGAATCGCCACGAAGTCCGACGGATCCGATAAAAACATTACTCGACGCTCTCAATAAATACACATTAATGTCCCGGAGCATTCTGGTTTACATTCCGTGCGGTTACCAACGAGTTTTATAAAAGCTACGTTCGGCCGCACACACAATTACAAGCGCCTCTTTGCGGCACAATCAATATTTATCCTCTTTCGAGACAAAACAGGACATCTCTCTGCATTACTGCCCCGACCCTATGCTAAAGCAGCTCGGTGTAGCTGCAAACAGCAATCGGTTTCCGCAACTAAATTTCCATTCATAACCTTAGCACATATTTCTCTAGAGGTGGGCATACACTGACCAGCCTGCGGACTGCATGTTCATGCATAAATAAACTACCGTGCAATCTTCCAGCTTAATGATATTGCGATGCATTATCGTCCAATGTAAACGAAATCTGTTTTACCTTTTCGGAATTCATTCGCCGAGTGTGTGCCTTCAACAATGTGGCTATCAATTACACGTTACATTAATTTTGAATTCAATAGTTTAGTATTAAAAAAGAACGATAAATTGCACAGACAAGATTAAAATAAAAGCAATCATAAAATAACTGTGGGCAAATTTTATGGTGCGGAAAACAATGCGCTCGATCCGAACAATCGAACGATGCAATGCGAGGGGATGTTGGAGTGAAAGCATGGGCTGAAACAAGAAAAAGGCTCGCGAGCCAACCAGTTATTACACTAATCGCTGCGATATAATTCCACAGTCAACTTAAACACAGGTTCCTTGCGGATCGAAATGCAAACATGGCGGACGCTTTGAGTCCGATAGCGCGGGAACAGAAAAGTGCGGCCTTCTAAATGCGAAATTTTTTCGTTCGATTTATTTTCGATTTTGAGCATTAATTTATCGCTACCTACGTCAACTGCTGACTTTTGAGGGTTCTTTTCCTTAGAAACCGTTTTTATTTGTCGTGAGATAATAATTGTTCTACGTAAATATAGTTGAAGAACTTGAAGAGACGAAAAAACTTCTTTTTTTCCTGTTGGATCCAATAGACTTTCATTATAACAAGTACAGCCTGGAATAGGGCAGCACCACCACTTCTCGATGTCGTCAGCGGCGACTAAAGGAGTACTGCCAAAAGATTATGTACTGTCAGCAGCGTCTGCTTCACACCATAGGCCAAACTACGATCACAAACTCGCGTGCCATGCATTGGTAATTTACGAGATTCTCCACTTGGATAGACCTATGTCCAGATGTGGCACAAAAGTCTGAGTATGTTTACGGATAATTTAATTGAAGCTAGTTATTGAAAATCCATGATTCGTCGTAGGCAGCCAGCACCCGCGCGCCCGTTCCGTTTCGGTCCATCAAATCGCAGCGCGAAAGTCGCAGGGTTCGTTTTATCGCGTTCGCGCGAGTTATCTCGGCGCGCGCGCAGCTACAAAACGGTCGCTCCGAACTCCGTACAACGCTTTATGTCCTCATAAACGTTTTACATGTTATTTATCACGATCTTAGTGGGTGACCCGCTTTATTTATGGCCACGATTAATATGATCATCGTCAAATTTAAATGAGTCTAACGCGATTTTGAAGCAAGTGGATTATATTGTTGGTTTTTTGGAATAAATTACAATAATCTCAATGTAAATTCAATCTGCTATAAAGCTTGTCTTTACTCTTTTGGTTGGGTGAACCCATACTTGTTAATAAACTGAATTTTAAAATGGAAGGAGTGACTGAATTTCATAGGTTTTGACTGTACAAATGGTACAAATACAACCAATTGTGTGGTTGCGATATTTACCAAAATCTGAAATAAGAAGGTTTTTGTTCTACTATAAGTATTAAAAACAGTTCATTGCTTATTTAATAGAGGTATGTTTAGTAAGTAATACTTTTACAATAGAAAAAGTTGAAGTATTTTAGCAATGGAATCACCCCCTAAAAAGGAAGTTTAACGTCAAGCTTGAACGATTCCATAAACAAACACAATGTAAATGTAAAGTCCACCTATTCGTTCAGCAACAACAAATTACGAACCATTTTCCTTCAAGCAAAACATAGTGTTTGTTTGTATTGCCGACTCAATTGTAAGAGCAATTCAAAGACCCTATCGAGATAGTTGCTAGTCACCACCGGGAAGTGATAGAGACGTCCCCACTTCCTTATTAATACTGTAATCTTTGAAAACATTTATTACCGCTTTGATGTGAGGTACCAGGCTTAATAGAATAATATTATAAATAAATTATTTACACATCGAAAAGACTTTCCATTACCTACAAACCTAAGGGGAGAAAACAAGATTTTCACAAAATACTCTATTTAGTAGAGTATTTTGTGATGAATTTCTATCTAAAGTAACATCCCATTTTCGCTAACTGTTGAGCACGGGTCTCTCTCCTTTTTAAAGAGAGGGCTTAAGGCCTTAGTATCACCACGCTGGCCTAGTGCGGGTTGGTGGACGGCGAGGGCGACGCTGTGGCAACATCGCCCATGGAATTTCTATCTGCCTGGCAAGAACTGATACCGTTTTATACAGCGACCCGGTTGGTGCTGTAGTGGTCTCTGGTCAACTACAATGGTTCGATACTCAGTCGAGTCATATTAGAATATGATCTTTTGTAAATTAGCTTGGTTCTGAAAGGGGTTATATCGTCCTTCGGAGGGTACGTTAAGCCGTGGGTCTCGGCTTCTGACGCGAGATGGAAGCCGTAAAAACAGGTCTAGTAAGAGGCCTGTAACAGGTAAGTACCAGCACAAAAATATAAACAACGGTAATTCTCTTCCTATGGGTGTCATATTATGATGAGGCAACCGACACAGAGGAGTACCGTCAGAACACATACTTCCTACACTACGGTGTATACATACATAGCCCAATAAAACGAGAATAGCAGAATATTTTGCCCAAGTTCAAACGGGCAATACTGGGAATACTTAATTATATGTAAAATCGGGAGGAAAATAATTGTTTATTAAGTAACAAAATAAAGTATTTTTTTAAGTTAATATTATTAATACTAAGGTGTACTCGTAGTTACATGATAGCCTAGTTGTGAACATATGTTTTGGGATAACTCCTAGCCTTAAGTTTTACCTACTTTTGTATATTGTGTTGTATATGTAGTTATTCTGTTTTGTGTTCCTAAATAAATAAAATAAAATAAAATAAAATAGAATATTACCAAAAATCCAAATCTGGTAATCAGTTTGTTATTTACGTTCAAAGCTATAAATTAAAATGCAAATATGTAACGCTGGGCAGTAAATATGACGTTTACTGCCGCTGTGATATCCAAATATTTATTAGCTCACAACAAATTAAAAGTATAAATTTAAATAATAAGGAACCAAGAAATCATTATCGTTTTGACACTTGACATCCAAATCCAGTATAATAAGACGGGGCCTACTTGTAATAGTCACCCGTAGTGATTTTTAATGAATTTCGCCTTTAAACGTCGTATAATTCTATAAAGTCTTTAAAGAACACTTAATAATATGAGCATTGAGGTAATCTGAATCAGTTTATGATTATAATTTATTAATTTGTCGCTATTGCCATAAACATTTGTCACTACAGTATCTAGATTTCGTAGAAATGCTCGATCTTTTTCGTGAATGCTGTATGATGTAAAATAAAACCTAGAGTTCAGTTTAGGACAGCTGATTTTTACTGATTTACTAATGTTCATTTCAAAAGTAAATGTTAGGGAATATCAAAATTTAAAATTTGAATCTTTTCTTGTTACCCAATTTTGTTGCCTTATAGGATATCGCTGTCTTTGTTCGGTGTTTTACCGCGCTTTGCCCCCAGTTATGTTTCAGACCTTGCTCCGTCTTTAACATGATTTATGCATCATCTTAAAATCACATTATGATGTCATACTCAGCCTACATCAGTCCACAGCTGATAAGAGGCCTCTCTAAGAAGAGGATTCTGCTATAGTCACAACGGTTGAAAAGTGGGTTGACAATGCAATTACAGTTTGACCAATTTCTGTTTATTTGCATTCCAAAATGTTATATAGCTGGTAAGTATAGTAAAATATTATCTATATTGGACACAGCTTTGGACCCTGGTAGGCACATGCATAATTAATTACTATTTAAAATTAAAAACTATTCTTTAGTATAGAAATAACGCTGCTGACTGTCTTCCTCTAGTAGTACTACTTGATCCTGATTTATGACACTCATAAGATAAGGGATGGTGATGTTATAGTTATTTCCGACATGGTGGTATAGTCACACTGTCAAAGTTTGATCTGAATTATAAATATCAAGCAAACAACTGACCTTGTTTGAACTACTGTGACATTTTTTTCTGCGGTCACGCCTCAGATGATCGGACACCCAAAGCGTTATGTTAGAAATTCATAACTAGATTTAAATGATGATCGATGTATCATGTGAGTGAGAACTCAAATACCACACAGATATCTACCATATAAATATGACTTCTGCCTATTTTATTTATATAATGCCTCTGTTTCATTTCAGGTTTGCAGACATTTATTTTCTAATTCATTTAGGTAACTTTAGTCTAGATGTGCTTATCATGTGCCAGCTGGTATAGACCTAAAATAGAACAATACCACCTCTTTTGGTTGTATGGGTGTCGTAAATAAAAAAGTGCTGGCAAAAGAAAGATGGCCACCAGCGGTCCTTACTCCAGCGCTGACCAAACTGCGATAGCCATCCCACCTACCAAGTAAAGTGATTAGAGGACTACTAGAGCTAAGTGCGGGCAGCAATTGATTTAATTATAATAGGGGAAAGTATGAAATTTCCGATTATTTTCCCACTTTTTATTTTGTTTATGGCACTTAAGTATAGTCATATTATTGCGTAATTCTTTTTGTATTGTATCAAAAACTAAATAAAGTAACTTTTGACTAAAAAAAAATGCAATACTAGTGCCTATTACTTCAAAGGAAGTCGTTGAAAAGACCCCTTGCAATGTGTCAGCTGACCTTCTTGCTTCAATTAATTATACTTCAATGTTACATCCTCCAGATTTAACATACCATGTAGTCCGTTTTCCAGTTTACTGCATCGTCTACCACTGTTTAGAGGCCAAACGCCGAAGTCCGATCATAAATTAAAAAAATAAAGTTAGTTTTTTCCTGTTCTCATTCCGTTCATATTTCACTCACTTGATCTCTGCTCTCAATCACGTCATTCGTTTTTCGTTCACTGCATCGTCCGTATGTTCCTCTGCTTAAATATTTCCGTTAGGTGATTTAATCTTTAATTGTTAAGAAATTAAAATGGGAAAACGTAAACATAAACAAGATAATGAACATTTACGTAAGAAAGTCCGACGATTAGTGGAAAAAAGCTTGAAAGAACACTCAGGTGAGTACTTTAATTTTTTTTTCTCATGTTACCCACTTTTAGATTATTAACTTTTTTCGTTCCTGTTCGTCTATTTTATAATAGTCAAGCGTTCAAAATGCCTTGCTCACTATCTTAGTGTGATAATACGAGATGTTATCCTGATGGTGCTGTCAATAAGTTTCTTAATGTGATGATACGTGATATCACCCAGGAACAAATAATCTTACTTTCCTAAAGTGGTGGTACGTGATGCTATCCCGAAAGTAATTATGTTACCGATTACTTTACAGAACGGCAACTATGGCAACGATCCGAATCACAAACATCTTCCAATAATTCACATTCAACCGATAAAGGTAGCCATAACAACTTATCGGATTGTTGGATTCAATCTGATGAAGATCAGAACTACGCTAGTAAACCACAATCTGCGGTAATCAGGCCACCGTCTGCGCCTGCATTAGACGAGCTTTATCCAGATGACCACCTTAGACAAAATGCAGAAGAAGGTTTAGGAATTACTATGCCTCCTGATACACAGCCCTCTGACATTGAGATAACTGATTTGGATCAGCCGTCAACTTCTAAAGTCCCACAAGAAATTCTGTCCATCCTTGGCATGGGCAAGAAACTAGAACCGTCATATGGAGAAAAAATTCCTGATGAGATCTCTGAACGGTGGGGTAGTATTCTAGTAGACGGTTTAGCCAAAGACCATAAAGAGGCATTGATTGAACGACTATTAATACCAGAAAATTTCACATTAGCTCGTGCACCAAAATTGAACCCGGAAGTGGCTGCAGTTTTAACTGATACTGCCAAAAATCGGGATAAAAGATTAGAAAAATCCCAGAACCAACTTGGGTCCGGTTTAGCCGGACTGGTCAATCTCACGAAAGATTTAATTAAGTCAGATGTCGACAAGATTAACATGATATCGAGACTATCAGAAATAAGTCAAGTATTACTAGACTTGCATTATGAAGAAACAATAAATCGTCGCAAACTGATCACACCATTACTTGACAAAAAATTCTGGAGTATCATACATGGCATTAAAAGAGATAGTTTCTTATTTGGCGAAAATCTTGGAGAGAACATAAAAAATACTAAAGATATTGAGAGATCCAGTCAACAGATTAGAAGACCCACACCAGCCCAGCCACAATTTCCGAAGAAAAACCCACTGCCCTCGGGAAACTACCGAGCTCCTCCTCGACAACAGAACGGCGCGAAACCAGCACCGAGATACCAGGAGACGCAGCCACCGCTCGCAACGAGGAGGAACACTATTCAGCCACGGAACCGGGGTGCTCATTCTGGCCGGAACCACGACCGACGACGGAAATAGAGGTACCTCACGCTGGTCGAATCCAGTATTTTTATTATAACTGGCTTAATATTACTGGTGATCCGGTAATTTTATCTTTCGTAAAAGGATATAATATACCTTTTTTTGAAAAAGTACACCAATTAAGTGAACCCAAGAACCCACTTTTTTCATCAAAAGAGATGAAAAAAGCTATTAATAAATTGCTCCTCTTGGGTGCAATCTCACCCTGTAACGAAACTGAAAACCAATTTGTTTCTCCTGTCTTTTTGACACCTAAAAGTTCTGGCGGTTATAGATTTATACTTAACTTAAAAACATTAAACAAATTTGTCCATACAGACCATTTTAAAATGGAAGATGTACGTACAGCCATTAGATTAATTTCCCCAGGTTCTTACATGGCTACCGTTGATTTAAAGGAAGCTTATTTTTTGATCCCTGTTCATGCCACTCATAGGAAATATTTGAGATTTCGGTTAGACCAACTATATGAGTTTAATTGCTTGCCGTATGGTCTTAGCTCAGCTCCCTTTGTTTTTACAAAGCTACTTAAACCGGTTCTTTCATCATTACGAAGTAAAGGCTATACAATTGTAGGGTATCTAGATGACTTCCTGTGTATAGATAAGGATTATATATCATGCCAAAATACAGTCAAAATTGTAATTGAGACTTTACAGAATTTGGGATTTATAATAAATTTTGAGAAAAGTTGTATTTTACCTAGGAAAATATGTAAGTTCTTGGGTTTTAATATTAATTCTACTGATATGACCTTGGATTTGCCGACAAAAAAGATAGAAAAAATTAAAAATTTAGTTCATAACATTCAAAAGAAAAATTCTATTACAATCCGAAAATTTGCAAAATTTATTGGAACCCTAACAGCTGCTAACCCTGCCGTTGCCTACGGGTGGCTATACACAAAGAATTTCGAACGGGAAAAATTTTTAGCCCTACAAAAATCTAATGATAATTATGATGCTTGTATGCCAATCATGCCGTATTTACAAGATGATTTTTCCTGGTGGTCTAATCTAGCACAAAACATTAGGAATCCTATTAATAAAAATAATTACCAACTAGAAATTTATACAGATTCATCATTAACTGGCTGGGGGGCGTGGTGTAATGGTGAGATAACTAGAGGTTACTGGGCAGAGGAAGAGATGAAAAACCATATTAATTATCTTGAACTATTAGCTGCTTTTTTGGGATTAAAATCATTTGGTAATAACTTAACAAATACCAACATCTTACTTCGAATAGACAATACTACTGCCATTGCCTATATAAATAAGATGGGCGGGGTACAATTTCCACATTTAAATCAGATTGCTAGGGAAATATGGCAGTGGTGCGAACACAGAAATATTTTCATTTTTGCTTCTTACATCAGTTCTCGAGATAACACTGACGCTGACCAGGCCTCTAGAAACACTAACATAGATACTGAATGGAGTCTTAACTTAGACTGTTTTCTTGAATTAGAAGCTAAATTTGGTCAACCTGAGTTGGACATGTTTGCGTCACGCATCAATAATAAATGTAAACGGTATATATCCTGGAAACGGGACCCAGACGCGTACGCAGTCGACGCATTCACTATCAACTGGCAAATATATTTTTTCTATTGTTTTCCTCCATTTGCTCTTATCTTAAAATGTCTTCGCAAGTTAATAAATGACGAAGCTACTGGCATTTTCATAATACCGAATTGGCCGAGTCAACCCTGGTACCCTTTATTCAAATCCTTAGTTATTTCTGAAATAATTTTTTTCAAGCCTGACAAAAACCTTTTACTATCCCCTTTCAGAGAACAACACCCGCTCTGGCGCAGCCTTACCCTGGCGTGTGCAATATTGTCAGGCAAGCGTATTTAAAGCGAAACTTTACAACTGAAACTATAGATATTATGCTTAACTCTTTGTCTAAAAACACGGTATCACAATATAACGTTGCCCTAAAACAATGGTTTCTGTTTTGTCAATTACATAAAACAGATATATATGATGTATCAGTTTCCTTTTTACTAAATTTTTTAACGCAACAGTTTCACAAAGGAGCTAGTTATGGAACCCTGAATTCTTTTAGGTCAGCCTTATCACTTATACTGTGTAAAGAAATATCCAGTAATGAAAATATTTCTAGGTTTTTTAAGGGGGTATTTCGAATGAAACCTACGTTTCCTAAATATGCATCAATATGGGACCCTAATATTGTTTTGGAGTATTTGTCAAAACTATACCCAAACGATTCTCTGACCTTGGAAAAACTAACAAAAAAACTGGTAACTCTTCTCGCGTTATCGACGGGACAACGTGTGCAGACGTTATCATTGATTGATGTCAGAAACTTGAATATGAATGACTCTGAGATAACGATATCTATTAATGACATCATCAAAACTTCAGGCCCTAATAGACATAACCCCAGACTGGTTATCCCCTTTTTTAGACAAAAAGAATCAATTTGCCCCGCAAAAACCTTATGTTCATATATAAATAAAACCTCTGAATTTCGAAATACCCAAGATGCAACCAAACTTATATTAACTATTAAAAAACCAATACACGCTGCCAGTCCACAAAGCATAAGCCGTTGGATTAAGCAAACTCTAGGTGACAGTGGTGTAGACGTGACCACTTTCAGTGCTCACAGCACCCGGCATGCAGCTACTTCTGCTGCAAAGAGGTCTGGCGTGTCTATAGATATTATAAATAAGACTGCTGGGTGGACTGGCAACTCTAAGTGTTTTGCAAAATTTTATAATCGGCAGTTAATCAATACTGAACAAGATAATTCTTTTGCTGATGCAATTTTTTGATTGAATTAAACTATTGTTGTCATAAATATTTAATTTCTATGTGCACTATTAATACCTGTAATTAATAAAACTGTCAATAGTTAGCAATCTTTCATTAATTGATTATTAACTATATATTTGATTAAATAATCAAACCTAAGCCTGATTGTTGTTGTGTGTTAAAAAACGTAATAAATTATGTAAATTTTTTACAGTTTTTTCTTATGTCTCATTCTGCAAACACTCTAAACATCTACATGGTATGTTAAATCTGGAGGATGTAACATTGAAGTATAATTTATGGTTAAAAGAACTTACCTTAAGTGAATTTCAACCAAAATTATACGAAATGTTACATCCGAACAGATTTAACAACCCACCCAACCCCATCAGAACATCTTCTCTGACCCACAAGGTTTTGCAGAATTACAGACTTAATACAACTCTAAAACGAATGACGTGATTGAGAGCAGAGATCAAGTGAGTGAAATATGAACGGAATGAGAACAGGAAAAAACTAACTTTATTTTTTTAATTTATGATCGGACTTCGGCGTTTGGCCTCTAAACAGTGGTAGACGATGCAGTAAACTGGAAAACGGACTACATGGTATGTTAAATCTGTTCGGATGTAACATTTCGTATAATTTTGGTTGAAATTCACTTAAGGTAAGTTCTTTTAACCATAAAGTATATTTGTATTATATACTTTGATTTATAACCATTTAACTCTCAACTTTAATTGCATCGAAAACGGTTCAGGCGTTTTTAAAAAAACTAAAAAATTGTTAGTACTTCAAAACAAAATCAATTCTCAAAAAACTAGAACAGTTTCATTTTAGCAAATTAACTCTAGTATTTATTTATTGAATCACTGTTAACTGCTTTTCATTCTGGCATTCTTTCGTATTGTAATTATTGCTAAAAGTGGCTGCTTTTGGCGTTAGCGACAAATTCGACTTTATAAACAACTAAATTAAAAGTTTACTGTTATTCAATAAATACTACAGGTAATTTGCTAAAATGAAACTGTTCTAGTTTTTTGAGAATTGATTTTGTTTAGAAGTAATTAAATTAAATCAATTGGGGGCAGCACATAGCTCTAGTAGTAGCCTTAAGGTAAAAACCTCCTTTTGGAGAGGCCTTTCTTTGTAATCATGATCATATGCTAATAAAAGCTACCGCATGTATAATTTATAACTATTATGTTCGACTTTTTCAATTTCCTTCTATCTATTTTTGTATATTTTAGATAATATGTTTTTTTAACTTCATACTACTGGTATAACTCAGATCTTAAATTTATTCATTTATTAAGGTACGCCGACATAATAAACACACACATTATTTACTTTATTTCTAGTGACAAACAAAACATTCTGTAGCTCAGAACAGATTACAGGATAAATTAGTTTAGAATAATCATGTAATAAAGGTAGTATTTATTAGTAAAGTATTAATAACGTAAGGCTTAAAAGGCAAGCAACTCTACAAGTAATAATAACAATTAACGGAAACCAATATTGCAATTTTGTAAAGGTGTGTAAGAATCATGCTCGTAACAAATATAAAGGATATCACAAAAAATGACCGCATTAAAAGGGCCGTACACACGATGTATCATCGTTCGGACCTCCTAGCGTCTAGATTAAAGATTAGGTAATTAAAAGTAAGTTCTTTTAAGGGTAGCTATTAAAGTGTAATATATGGCCGGGGCAGGCACGCCGCACAATTATTCGCTTAGCCCCCCACAAGCACGGCGAGCATGCGCCCGCGCACCTCTTTATTTAAAATTTATCACCTGGATATTAAATGTCATCCCACATATAAATTACTATCCGTAATAAGCAAGTGAATTGGCACGATTATCGCTCAGTTGTACTGCATGTGATTTTAATTGAAATTATCAATTTACCTTTTGAAGCGCCGACTCCGAATCCCACTGTTTCCAGTTTTTTGTCGCTTATTGATAATGATACCCCGAATAACTTCCAACGTTCACAACAAAAATGGTAATGCGTATGAATTATTTAAGATTTTTCTGATTCATTATTTTTAAGCCTGCTGTATTCCAGAATTAAATAAGTAGACAGGTGACACACATGTATTAGTTTTTACTGAATTTCTGCGAACTCGGTTAGAGACGGGACACACGTTTAAAAAAGGCTAAAATAATGTTATACTGGGTTATTATGGTTCGTCGTTGTCGAACTACAAAAGCGGGGGAATTGTATCCTTGATGAACCCTTAAGCAGCAGATATTGCTTAATAGAAACAACGATTATAATATTTACACAACTGTTTATGATCGTTGACTAACTTTGATACCTGACTATCTTTGAAGGATAGTATTATACGATTAGAAGAAGACCGGGGTACAAATTCATTGCTTCAAATATTCCTATTTCGAGAAGGTTTAGAATTTAAACTTCCGAAGTAAAAATAGATTAATCAAAATTATAAAGTACAGTATATTTATCATTTATATAGTACAAATACATAAGTGATAGAAACTACAACGTTCAATAATAGAAAGCCTACCTACTAATCTTAAAAGTTCCTTAGCTCTTATCCATTCATGGTAATGGATGGTTATTTCATTGCGTATTTCCTTTATCAATAGCATCACATGACTGATTGGATGTTGCTGGGCACTGTTAAAAACTACATCTAACCGGAGAAATCAATAGACTAATTTTGTCGCCATGAGGCGTCATTTTACTTTACGATACCATTTTGACACCATTCCCCTAATTGCTTTATTACTTAACCCCGCAGTGCATAAAATTACTTCAACAACAGTTATTTAAGAGATAACATATTTTTCTCGCTTATTAATATTTATTACTTTTCTTTGCCTTAGCACAAAATTATTTATTATCACATTACTTGTAGACTGATGCTTGTCTTTCAGTCGGTTTAGCAATTATAAGACAATTTGTACAATTACTGAGAACTGGCTTTGGGAACTAGTATGGCCAGTCGCATCCCATTAAAACTATGTGCAATCTTGTACATGTCCTGTAGCCCACCTATAAATAGATCTTGGTGCTAGTACATAGTAATAATTCAGGTTACTGTAGGTAGGTATCCTGAGATCCTTAAAATGTTATTTATAATAAATATTTCATCACATCTATACTTAATATTATAAAACTGAAGAGTTTGTTTGTTTGAACGCGCTAATCTCAAAAAGTACTGGTTCGAATTGAAAAATTATTTTTGTGTTGGATAGTCCATTTATTAAGAAAGGCTTTAGGCTACATAAAATCACGCTGCATCCAACAGGAGCGAAGCATCAGTGAAAAATGTTGTAAAAATAATCGCGATCATAATAACAGAAATTGACGCGTACGAAGTCGCGGGCAACAGCTAGTCAGAAATAAATTGTTGGCTTATTTTTATTAATTTCTTTATTAGGTACGATTTTACGGCCGAAATTCCTTTAGTAAATTATTTAGGAACAACAATAGATAGATAGATAGATAGTTTTTTTTGCATACCAAACAAATTCGTTGTAATACAAAAGATACTTACATTTAGAGCTGAATCTATTATTATTCAACTACGTACCTATTATGAAAAAGTTTTCAAATTTCCGAGCATTTTTTACAGAAATGCTTATGAACAGTTGAAAAACATAAAAGCAGATGTAGGAACCTAACCGAATGTCGCATATTTGTAAAAATATTTATTTCGGATGTTTGAGCTACAGTGGGTAGCTACAGTGAACAGATCAGCCCACCAAAGATATAATTGATATACATATATTCAAGGTTATTTTCAAGTTTCTCATTTTGTTTATTTTATACTTTTTTTTCGGTATTTTTGTTTTGCCTTTCATATTTTATTTAAGCCTATTATTGTTCGTATGTTTCAGCACTAGAATAATATACTACATTTATAACTAGTTTTATTTGTAGATCTAAAATATAACAACTTTGATGCGTACTGTTTTCAGGATACCTAATATTTCAGCGAAGCTCACATCGCCCTCTGGCGGGATTAGCGCAAACAAAATCGTCAGCTGAAATCTGTAAGGTTCTTGTATAGCCCTTGTGCTAATTCGAAAACACCCTTTGGGATAAGTTGATATTTTATAACAAATATTAATATGTTTGTTACTTGTGAAAAAGGATACAATAATATCGGCTAACTGATAGTTATAGGTTAAGATTAAATAACACAGCTCTATGTTAATCAATAAAACAGGATTGAAAAATAAACTGACACTGAAAATTTCCCACAAAAATTGATATACAGTCCTTTGTTGGAGAATTACAGTACTGACAAATGAGAATAATATTTTCATACTTTTTATTTCCCCGTCTTCCCTCATTTCAATTCCTATTAAAACCTTTAAACCTTTTTTAAGAATACTGTTTATTTTCCTCGATATATTTATTAAATCCTGCCTTATTTTTGGATTTGGTGCGTTACAAAAATCGGCCTAAGCATATTTACAATCATATATTTTTATATTTCTTTACAGCGAGGTATCAATTTATCATAACACATATTATTATGAAAGAAAAATATTTTTATGATACTCGTATTTTAACCTTGAAACCACAGATGTGTTTCGTTTAAATGAATTAACTCGAAAATTCAAGCTTAACAACTTATTTTCATAAAGAAAGGCATCTTTACATTGTAACATTTTGCCACGATGGCAGTGTAATAACAATAAGCACCCCATAGTAAATGGTCCAGATGGGAGGCAGTAAGACAACGTTATAATCAACATTGCCTTCAGTCACGCATACAAAGAGTAAGCTTTTGATTATTAACTTTAAGATTATTGAAAACATGAAAATTAACCGCAGATGTTAACTCAATAATGCGTATGTAGTTAAATACGTTTTTTCTGAACAGTAAAGTAAAGTAAAGTAACAGCCTATAATCATCCCACTGCAGGGAAAAGGCCTCCATCACTGAATTCAAGTTACCACAGCAATGATGGGTGTACTGGCCTAATCATCTGAACAGTACTTGCATCATAATCCTTGAAGAATAATCACGCGATAAGAGAAATATTCTTATTATCAGATGACATTAGTCCTGTGCTGGGACTCCAAGAGTAGGATTTTGACTCAGTGGACACACTTTGACGTTCACTGCTGCCAATAATCAATATTCTACTAGCCGAGAAGAATGGTGCAGAAAAAATATAACTTCCATATTAATAAGTGGAAAAATAAGTGGAAATCTCTCGCTACATTTGTATCGCATCTGTCTAACTGTAATCTGTAGCAACACGCTAATCACCGAAACGTCATCAAGGATTTGGATACGGTCTTCTATAGTAATGAAACTGACTTACGAGAAAAGTTGAGCATATTTAAAGTATTATAGTCTCTCTCGAGTAAATATAACTTAAAAGATGTTTATATGACATCAGGGCAAAACTAGGGCAGGTGGTTATAAAACTGTTTTAATTTAATTTGTGTGAAGTTTAAATTAAATAAAATAAATATAATTAAAGTGTCTGTTTGTAATTTTATGTTAACAGTTTATCACTAAATGCATGTAGTATCAACAATTATTACATCAAACAACCAATTTTGGATATTTTTGTCTGTCTGAGAGTTTGTCTATTTTTTCCGGCTAATCTCTGAAAATGCTGGACTGGTTTGACGCGACCCTCACTCTTAGATAGTTAATGTTATAAGGAGTAACTTATTCTACTTTTATTCTAGTGAATATAGTAAAATTTATAGCAAGCAATTTGACTCCACTGTGACTTTTCAGCTGAGCGGTTCATGATGGATGTTTATTTTCTTCGTCCTACATCCTAATCCTCAAATGTAATACAATCATGATTTAACCACCCTATCATTACCATTACATTCAGATTGAACCGAAATCGTCAAATGCGCAACGCACACAAAGGTCCTCGGATTCCCAAATTCACTTTCATCCCTGCAATTTGTTGTATTGGGAATTCGTCTCTCTGCAGGTGGGATACAATATCGATAAATTAAAGGCTGCTATATAACTAGTCAAAATCATCGATAATAAGGTACGTCATACTTACATATTTTTGTGCGCTAAAATTTCTTTATAAAATATAATAAAACTTTAGATAGGTAAATTTAAACCTCGAACACATATTCTTGCCACCCGAATAACATGTCACATAGATGGACTGGTCACCAATTTAAGATTGAAGCGGTTGATATTAAACTGCTAAAAGTGTCGTTTTAGCGGTACTTTTTCCTTTAGTATTATTATTTTTATTCTGTATTACTTAATCCTCAAAATTTTACATTTACTTTGCATTTACTTTCAGCTACTACTCTACCTTATCTAGATTCTAGTGTAAGAGTATATAATAATTATACCAGTAAAAGTTATCTTTTTGCTACTTTTGATGCATCTTTCAAGTGCCGAACGTAAGTCAATTAGTTCATTCCAAGTTGCATTTATAATGTGCTACTTAATAGTTTAGTTTTATGCAACCGCCATAAATAGCATAGTCTGAATTACCTCAAAGTCAAAGTCAAGTCAAAGTCAAACATTTAAGATTCAAGATTAACCTCAAAAGAATATTGCAGCAGAATTCAGCCTGCAAATAGTGCAATATGGATTATCAAACAAATGAGATGTGTATTGCTTGGTAACTATCGACATTCTCAGTTATCGATAATTGTTTGCCCCCTATCTACAGGTGGTTGTAGTGGTGTCGAATATCTGCGATTGTGCGATGGAACTTTCCGGTCGGAACTGGTCCACGCCCAGAGAGCATTGTGCACCACAAAGCAGACATTAATTGGCCTTAGCCGCAGATATTTAATATCTCGTAATGATTAAAAGAAAAAATGATAAGGGTGATGATAGATTTGCCATCAGTGTTCCGTATGTCCCAGGAACAGTGAGTAGCTCTACTTATCTCGCAAATATTAGACAATAAGATGAACGCAACTTCAAAAATATTTAAGTATTCCAATCGTGATTGAATTTCGCCTGTCAATTTTTTTATCATAATTTTTTTGTGTCTGAGTTTTGTTGAGAATATACTTTTCAGCTCGCCCTACAATAATCGACAGTATTGAATAATAACTAACGATTTATTTAGTGGTTATCACAACTGGTACAGTTGTCCTCCACTCACAGTCAACGTCATACAACAAACCCTATTCTTGTAACATGTTTGTAAAGACAAAAACAACGCCATATAGAACATTCTGCTTTTCTACGTAAATATCATACACATAACTTAGTCCGCGCTCGCTGTCTACAGAAGATTCGACGTCAAATCAAAAGTGTCCAGTTATACTCAAAAAATGAACGGTCACCGTTATTTATTCACGTGATCTGTCTACAAATTGCCCAGTGGATCCCCAATAACACAAAAAAGGCACCCTAAATCTCCCAAAGCTCAGCATCCGCGCACTGAAAGGGCCGTAACGTGATATTTTCGTAAGCGATTTGTTAGCAATCGCAGATGGGCGTGTTTAGAAACAGGAAACAAACTCAACTTGTTGCTACTGATCCGCACCCGTCATCGTCAATTCTAAATGGTCTCTATATTCGTCAAGGATGGCAGATACACCATACAAAATTCGAATTGGGGCACATGGACTGAGCGAAAACGACGCGTAGGTAAAATCACAAAAAGTCCTTCTACACTATAGCACTGATTTATCATCTTTTAACAATATTTTTGTTTGCTGAAATTAATAAATAATAGTTTGGAGTTAAATTTTTATCTATACTTCACTTTATTACTCATTGAAAAGTAACTAAAACCTTATAGCTATGCATGATAACTTGAAGTGTACGGTTTATTACAATAAAATAAAGAAGACATTTATTAAAAATAATAATATACTACTTATTTTTCTTATGAGCATGAACCGTTAGATTGTAATGAAGCTATTTGTAAAAATAATACGACTTGCATGGTCATAATGGCTTTGATCTGGCGACTCAACTTGCCTAAAAATATAACAAAGTAGTTAGCGTAAACGTAGAGTCATCTCACTTGACGTCAAGAGCCGTCTTCAACGTGTAGACAAATCCCCAAAAAACAATTCTTTATTCAAAATGGAATTCGAGACTATTTTCGTATGTTTATTTAACGGTAACTATCCTCTCCGTCCTAAATGTTATCGATCAGGTAAATGTATATTTTTTTTAAAGAAAGTTCTTTCGTGCCAGGTCGCGTTGTGGAGGGATTATTATTTGTAACATCTGTACATGTAACTCGAACTAGATAGTAAATAGATAACCGCGGATGTTTTTTATGCTCGCTTTTTTCAATCTTTTGTGTCGCCTGCCACGCCAAATGTGCTTTTTATTTATTAGGGCCCGTTAACACAATGCGCAACCCTAATAATTTGGAACACAATAATAATATGAATGATAGACGCCGCACTTGTGACCACTTGTTAGTAATAGATTTTTTTTAATAACAAAACAACAAGTGTGTGGAATTAGGCAATATTTAAAGTTTGATAACTTTCACAAAGGGCTTGGACGAGTACCTACATAAAATAAAAAGTAACAAAAAAAGGTACAAAAAAAAATTGCAAAAAAATTTAATAAATTATAAAGTTTTAAATTTTGCATCGGACAACAGACCATTTGTCGTTACATACTTAAAGTAAGAACTTCCGTTTTACTCAGATTCTACACTAAAACCCACCTAAATCAGAAAAGAAATTAAAATCACTGAAATAAAATGTAAAATGAACATGATTTCATAGATTTCGAATATAAAATGTACGTACGACTAATCGTAATGGTGCCTAGAAGTATGGCCAATGTTATAAAACCAGATACTAGACTAAAGGACTTTGTACTACCATACAAAGAAGTCGATCAACAAGCAGTCTTCTCTACACCGTTACCATTGTGGTACTGGACCAGCAACCCTATCATCAACACTAAACAGTACATTAGCAGTTTTGTTGTTGCGTAGACTACATAGGACATAAAGGCTCAAGAACTGCATTATAAAAGAGCAACTTGAGCTCACCTTAATTTCACTATAGCATTCAAAACGTGTTATTACGTATTATTATTCCCGGCGACACTTAATCACATTTGAACGCGACAGGACGTCCCTAACATCCAATAAGCTACCGCTAATTACGTAATCCAAGGACCGTGACCGAAATAAAAAGCTAGAATAACTTGCATTGCGGAGGGAGCGGCGAGACAGCGTCCTGGGGGAATGCAAGACACAAGAGCAGCAATATGGGATAAATAAACAACGAAAACTAGACGCAGATTGAGAAAGAATGGTAGAAAACTACTTTAGTAAGCTTAATTTGTGTTTATTTGAGGGTTTCTTTACTAGCTCATCCTCGAAGGATAATCACACAATCAGAATAAAACTAGCTAGTAGTTATGCTGTGTTGTGAAATTTGTTATCATTATATGATCTGATAACTAAGGCAATGTTGTAACATTTTAAATGAACGTTGATAAACCAACATCATAATCATATCAGTCCACTGCTGGACACAGGCTCAATTAAAGGAAGATTTTGTCATATCATCATGCTTCGAGCGGAGTTGGGAAGACGCAGATGTCAGTCTCCTTCTGGCAGTTCTCCTTTAGTCGTCTCTTGCGACATCCAGAGGAACACTTTACGACACCCATAGAAAAAGAAGGGGCACTATGTCATTCTTTTAAATTGACGGCACACACACGACAATAAACCAAACTAACCATGTTTATTAAAAATGTCTATTCAAAACTTAGGCTACGTTTGTATGTTAATAGTAACATAACCTATTATTACCCATTAATACGTCTTTGAAAAGTCACTGGAAATCAAATCATAATATACACTCAAATAAACTTTAAATACAATGCTTACATAAATAACATAATATGGTCTCATTAGAATTGTAAAGCAAAGCATTTTACAATTTATTGTGAAACACGAACGCCTAGGCTAAATTCCTACTAATAATGGGTTAAGTTAATGCAAAACAAGATACTGTTTTACTCATATTTAAACTTGTCATCATAATTCAGTACCTGAGCAATTGTGCACGGCAGTAAGAAAAATAATTTTCTTTCAATATTTTTATTTAATAACATTTGTTTCAAATCTTTTGTTAAGTATTTTAGGATTTTTATTTGCAACTTGATTTGCTGAAAGTTGCTTACATACAATTTCTCACTAAATCCTATTTGGCTACCAAAGAATTACAATTATCTTTTCAAAAATAAAGGCATCTTTATTGAGAGAATATCGTTACCGTAAAAACTGCCATTACTTGTTATTTCTTTATTTAAAGAAAATACACTTCTAGTAGACTATCCTTTTTGGAAACCAAAAATCGCAAAACACACTAAAGCATATCAACTTTACGTATTTTATAACAGACCAAATGTCGCTAATGTTTAAAAGTCGTCCTATTGAAAAACATTCAAAAATTCGTATTTACGATAGAACAAAAACTTGATAGGAAAGGTTCATTTTATCAATTTCAGAGATTTCTAAGGGCATCTTAATAGTCTTAATCCAGCACTGTAATATAAACTTTCCGTACAATCAATAGCGATATTCTATCTAATTTACTCCCATACAAACGCAAGAAAATAACAGGTTGTTAAAATGGCTGTAACAAATAAATCAAATTAAAAAACGCAAGCATCCTCCAAGCGTACCCTATTCCCTTGCTATTCTCCGTGTTCATTTTTAACGAACTAAGTATTGTGGGTCCGTACACACTAATCAGCATATTCAATACTAACGATTTTGATGAGAGCACCCCAACAAACTTACATACGAGTAATAACGTCGACTTGGTTTAGCGGGCTAGTTGTGGTTGGCGTTTTATCGATCGCCACTTAACCTTTTGAGAGCCAGATGTCCGATTTTCCCATAACTCTTCTAATTGATATAGTTACAGTTATGATTTGAAAACATGTATCGTAGCTAAGGATGGGTTTACGCCCGGACATTTTGGGCATATTAGATTAGGGCATAGATATGGTAGACGTCTGGGCATAAACCCATCATTTATTAAATATGCGCAAAATGACCAGGCGTAAAACTAAGTATCTCTACTTGTAACTACGTATGTATACTGTAAGTATTTTTAAAATTACATAGTAGAACTTAATAATTTTACTGAACAGATTTTGGTTTCGCTTGCGTAGGGTAAGCTTGCGTTTATGCTGTAATACAAATATGATTTGTAGGATTGAGGTGACCTACAATATGTCCTTTTTGAACATTTTTTAAATCAACAATCAGAACATTTTTCATGACGAATGTAACTATCAGGTTAATAAATAACGAGACACTAATGTTATTCATAAAATTTTATATCTGACAACAAACTTAACTCTGTTCATCGCCAGATATGTAGAGGCAGATGGTTTTATTACAAATATCTGATAATACGGTAACAAGGATACGTTGTTATTTAATTTATGTATCAACATCATGTAGAACAATGGCAGAATTTCGTCACAAGTATGTTAAGTTCGTTACAATAAGTACAGTGGCCTGCACATCATACCTATAAAGCATTTGTTGCTAAATCACACCTTGTCATAGACACATATTTTTATTAGGTATATTTTATTTAAATACATACAATACTATGTGTCCCATTAACGGGATGAAGCTAATGGGGTACAAAGGGGTATCGCAATCTCCTACTACATGAGATACCCCTGTACCTAGAAAGAATTATGAGCTGTAGTCCATTTTAAAAATTATATAAACATAGGTACTTCCTATAACTAAAATATAATTAATAAATAAAAAATAAAATATATCAAGGAATTGTATTTTCAAGCTACACTAGATTTGCTTAAAAAAAGTCTCAAACATACCCACGTTTAATTAAATTTAAGAAAAACTGTTATCAACTGTACATACTTTTTCGCATCACTCATCAAATGGGCTTTGATATTCATATCATCCGCCTACCTTTTGTTAAGGTAACTATTCTTTTATCAGATTTGCACGTTCGCTGAATAGGTTGTGAA
Source organism: Anania crocealis (assembly GCA_949315895.1). Classification (NCBI taxonomy): domain Eukaryota; kingdom Metazoa; phylum Arthropoda; class Insecta; order Lepidoptera; family Crambidae; genus Anania; species Anania crocealis. The sequence continues at coordinate 15,002,346 of OX438862.1, forward strand.
TATCAGCCTATATAGGGCATATTTCCATCGACATTTATCGATACTTCAAATAACGATGTTTTTTTTGTCTAATCTAAACCAAAGTTGGTAATAATACTGGTGTTATTATAGTATATAAATATATTGGCAAAGAAATGGTTTGACTGGATTAGCTATAAATTCAAATTAAAACAAAAAGGCAGACCTGTGTGAAAGATGAATTCAATATCGTCAATAATGTCTACTCATGGACATCTGAGAATTATCAATTATGAAAATTAATGTTTGTAATCTTGACAAATAACTATCAATATGACTGAAATTAATTTACTAACGCAAACAAACATATTATCACAGTAAAAATAAATGACTAAATATGCAAAAATCGTAAATTTGTATGAGTAATAAAATGCAAGGTACCTTTTCTATACAAATTTCAACAACATTTCACAATTATAATACGATCCTCTAGAAATAGGATATAATGCATACCACGCATCTATGCAGTATTTATTTTAAAAAATACCGTTTTAATTCAATTACCTGAAATGTGATACAGTTGTCGATATTTCCTGACATCGCTCATCTCTCTCTACCCAATTGGTTTTAAAGCTCGCATTATTATAAGACAACACCCACGCGACCCATGTCGCGAAGTGACGTCTTACTCTGCAATCGACGTACGTGCTCGTTTAAAATGTATGTCAAAATCACACAGTTCAAAGGATACGACTAAAAATCAGGATTGTACTTAGCGACTACATTGGTACTTTTTGTTATAAAAGCCTTCACGTGGCAAATGCTCTAAATGTGGCAAAGAATGGACTGATTTTACTGATCAAATTTTAATATAAAAAATATTTTTTGGAAAAACATAATGAAACCGCGATAAAAAACCACCATTATGATTATTCAAAAATTAAATTGGTTATGATTGCTTTTTTAGGATGCCATGGTCAAGACAAGAAACTTTTATATGTCCGTGAAAATTTAACTGTCTGTCCGTTTGAGATTAATGTATGGGACTATAATTAATATTAAAAAGCTGTAATTCTTAAAAAGTTAAAAATTAAGCTTTTTAGTATTAAAGATATTTGTGAGTACCTCCCCAACATGTAAATATATTTTTTATCTATCCCAGTGTTAGGTCTGTTTGTTCATTAAGCCCGTTGATAAGTCTTTAAAAATAGCTCAAGAAATAAAAGAACAGAAGTCGATTTATCTGATTGAAAAACACAATCTGATTGAACAACCTCGTAACTGCAGACCGACACTAAGGTACACATGTCAAAAAAAAAAAATTGTTACTTTTATATGCGTCTGAGTTTAACAGTAATAAACTTGGTGACTCACTCACTACCGATTACCGAACGATCACAAAACATTTGTTTACTTAGACATAGCTTTTATCTCTCACCGGGCCTTACTTAGCACGTTCAAAAATGTACGAACGCAAATCTGGCCCTGCCCTTATCCTAAAGACGCATTCTTCTCAGACCCTCTTAAAATAAAAAGATAATCCTTTAATACCCCAGATTTGTATGACTAATTGCCCACAGATGTTTTGTATGTTCACCCTTGAATTTATCAAAAATAGAAATTAGGGGTTTCGTGATCATCTTTGATCTATGATGATAATTAAATTGCCTATCTGTTCGATCGAAAGCCACCCAAGCAATGCTACGGTTATTTTACAGATAATATATAAAATTAATTGATCTATGCTTGAAACGTAAGAAGCTTATTATTCTAAGTATTAAATTCAAACTTAGCCACTTTTAAAAAAGTGTAGCTTTTTGCTTGGCTCAAAAGGAATAATTTGTAATTGTATATAGTAAAATAAGGTACTGAAATATAGAGTTTTGTAATTTATTCAATTATTTGTATCGCCTACATACATTTATTTTTTATGAACATATTTACCTACAGTTTACGACTCTGACCTTTACAAGCAACGGACCTAATATGAAAGCTAACCGTAATAAAACAATGTGTTTAGTGTTACAAATTATTCAAAGAAAGCCGAAAGTGCGATATAAAAACTCACTGTTTGTTTCGACACGGCGACATTCCGCCGTTTCCTTCAAACTAAACAGTTGCTGATAAAAAACAACCTAACGACCTCATTACGATAAGGAACATATGCGAGACATTCCTCGCCCTCACGCTCTATTCCCCTGGCGAATTTAAATGTATAATTCTCGATGTCTTCCCTTCCTTCAGCCAATAACGGTGGTACATTTATTAAAAAAAACCCGACTCCGCCCACGCAGGAAGCAGCTGTATTCCCAATAATTACAAACAGCTCCCGAGCCTACCTAAACATAACTAGTTGAACCTTATATTAATCTTTACTGCACTGTTATTTGGTACCGCCTTATTTGTTAGTTTCATAGACATAGACTAATTATACCGGCACCAATCTGATGTAGTAGCTAAAATCAATCGCTAAATTAGAAGTTTGGGCACGTAATTACCGAGCCATAATAACAGCAAGTTCCTAAGCCCTTACTTATTTTAAGTATACCTAGCCTAACACAAAGTTTGCTTTACAAACAGGTAACAACTAGCCTAATTTTATGTTATTTCTGCAAAGCTTTGCGTAATTTCTTAACAAATTGAAGCATTTAGTGTAAGAAAACTGCTTTTATTAAATATTTTATGAAATTATCAGCGTTACAATCTGTTCTTGGACATTAGACTTAAAAATGAGAAAAGTTATTGGTGATATTATTTTATTTTATCTGCTCAATTTACAACGTTGAATAGAGTCTCAACTTTTTTAGGTTAGTATTTACTACGAAACATTAAGATAACATAACACCGACAATAGTTAGACGAAACCCGTAGTCTCGCTTCATAAGGTATCTTATGCGGAGGTCTAGAGTCCCACATAACCTGTCACTTCCCCAGGGGTGCAGGTGGCAGACTTGCGTAACGCATTTATCTAGCAACAAAAAAACCGACAATACCTAATATACTTTATTTGATATTTTAGCAACTTAATTGCACTTATAATATCAGTATATAAACTTGAAAAATTTTGTCTCAGGCGGGACTCGAACCCGCATCTCCTCGGTTCTAGTCCCGCCTGAGACAAAATTTTTCAAGTTTATATACGAATACCTAATATTACGTGCGTGTGCCGCCTAATATACTGTGGTTGTAGTTGTAGGCATGTACTTGTACCTATGCTCAAAATATTAAGATGGTTTATAGTAACAACTATACGGTGTAAGCCTTTCTCCACGAAGCACATTAAATTAAAAATTTATAATGAATACAAAAATATTTGTCTCTACAAATAGAGGTGTATCGGATTTTTCTTATTATGACATAGAGCATCCTACGCAAAACTATCAGTGTTTCTTTAACATTTCATTAAGCGGCCTTCTTACCAACATTTATGATTTCAAATAGCTATGGGCAATCACGACCACGATTCCACAACCATCATTAATGAAGTACTGATGACATAGCTTTAGGTTTATTGTTTTTTATATTTGATCGCATAATCAATGACTTATACAACGTAATGTGTTCAGCTAGATTATGTTGTTCCCATCACAATAACATAAATCAAAATATGAAAATAATGTGGATACTTGATCAAGAACTTTATGAACTCAATCGAATCCCTAACTTAACTTTGTCTTACAGGTTACATTGGACAACGTGTAAAAGAAAACAAAGAAATATAGGCCGATTCAAAAACTCCTAATACCTTCATTATATGAAGGATCAATTTATTAAAATATGTATAATTTTATTAGTTTTGCCTCTTAAAATATCGTCAATATCAAAAACCAATCAATAGGTTCGAATTTTATTGTTTATATGCACAACAGAGTCGTATTACTTTAACTGCTTATTTTATGTACCACAAGCAAAATGAGTGAAACCTATTTGTATCATTTTAGTCCGTGTTACGATGAACACTTTCGTAATAAACCTGTCCTCATATCGATAACATCGCAATCTGTGCTCCACCAAAAGCTAAAAGGCCGTTTATAGGGACATAAACGTTTATAGAATCATAAACCAGAACCAATCTATTGTTTCCACTCGGCCTACGCGTCGCGGCGACATAACTAATCGAGCGATTCCGCTTTTTGTCTCAGCGTGGCGTATAATCAATTGTCACCACTTTGGATATTTCTGAACTTAGTCCACGATGTGTCGGATAAGTTTAGAACGGGTTTCGAATGGTCTCGGCATTAAACGATCGAGGTATCGTATTGCACGAAAAAAAGGTGATGAGTGTCCATGTTGTGGGAATGTTGGCGCAAATAGATGGCCTAGTGTGGCTGGAACATGGGCCTTGATGGCCACAATTTAGATCCTTTGGATACACAACGTTCGAGGCTCGCTTTCGGATAGTGTTACATGACCGATTTGATTGAGATGTTCGGGTTTTACTCTATTATCGGTGAAATATGTTGCCTTTTACAAACAAATGAGCAGCTATTAATCATCAAGGCAATAAATCGAGTTAAAAAATATTTCGTTTGAAAACAAATTATGTGTATGATTAAATATTATCGATTGCCATTAAGTATGTGCCTGATGTAATATTTGTTTGATTGGGTCTGAGTACAGGTAAGTAATTCACACACCATCAACATAATTCATTGAATTTTAACCACTACAATAATTATCAAAAAAAAAATGTGTAAACACTATTTTAAGCACTTGTTTTAAGGAAATCAGAAAAAAACTATTTTAACACAAACAGGTGGAGCCGAAAATATTGAGACTTGATTTTAGGACCAAGTAAAATGTTTATTAATATTTTGTTGTTTTCTTCATTTATTATTTTTCCATATTCCCTATGTTTTCCTAACTCCTTCACTTAATTCGGGATAGCTCCTTAAATACTGGTATGATTTAAATGAATTTTAAATTAAAGTTAACAGTTTAATATCAGTATATAAACATGAAAAATGTTGTCTCAGGCGGGACTCGAACCCGCATCTCCTCGCAGGTTCGAGTCCCGCCTGAGACAAAATTTTTCATGTTTATATACTGATATTATAAGTGCAATTAAGTTGCTAAAATATCAAATAAAGTTAACAGTTTAACCTTCAAAATGGTACCATTTTTATTATTCTTAAATAGTTATTAGGTACCTACTTATGATCGCGCGGAGTCAATTCCAAGTAAGTAATTCTATACTTTTACTCGCAAGTGAATAATTCGTCATGAAATCATCAAGATTCACTAGCACTGCTTAAAATTTATGGACAACTAACTATTAAACGTTCTGCAAAGAAAAGCCAATTTTGTTATTCTAAAGTATTTTCTAAAAAACTTTACAATAGCTCTATTAAAAATAGTTTCAAAAATATTTATAAATAAAAACCATCACGTGATATTCTACAAAAAGTTTTTATATTTAATTATTCAGTTACCTTTTCAAATTGTAAAATTGTTGCAGCACACATCTATCTAACATCTAATATTAACACTTTCACGCAAGCAACGTATGTATACGTCAAATTGTGGTAGATGTGGTGAAGCACAGCGTATTAGTACGTTCAGCTAATAAGTGTTGTGTTGAGCACAACGTAGTAGCACGGCGCCTGTTTATACTAATCTCTATTAGTTCGGTTGCTGTGCGACAACGCATCAAACTCTTAAAAATGTAGTGCTACACCGTGTCGGAAATTTTAAACATCTTTGAAGACTCCATACACTGGCAGTGATTCGCTCCTTGTAGACGCACAACGTTACTATACGTCAATCAGTGCAGGTTACGTCATACATTCCGTTGACCTGTGCGAGCCGCAGGGGAAGGCGCGCGTGCGTTGCTGTCCACACACAGCCCGCAGTGAATAATATTGCGCATAATCTTATTTTTTTACTATTTACGTAGTTATTACAATGTAACTATTCTAAAATCACTTCAATGGTCATTGATTTCTTATTACTTTTCAATATTTGTAAATATACGTCAGTATTTATACGTATATGCTCCGTTGCAAAACGGAAAAGTGAAGCAAACAGGTGACGACTTGGTACCCAAGGGACGGCACTAGAAGCAGAAGACGTAAAGTAAAGATGAGAGGATGACTTAAATATTACCTTGAAATAAGAGTAGCGGCAGCCAGAAATCAGTGGAAAGAGTTGAAGGAGGCCTTTGCCATAAGGCTTGCCTAAATAAGATACATTTTGTAATAGGTGTAGCACAGTATAATGTAAATATTTTGGAAATAAAGGCTTTATTATTATATGTATACGCCAACGTTATTACACGTTGTTGGGAATTGTATAGATGTTTATCGGTACTTTTTGGCACGACGTATGTATACGTTGACGTCCTATGACGTAAGTGCTTTAACATAACACTAAATTCACGTGCTCTTAGCAGACCGTCTCTGGGCGTCGATCCAGTTTATATGAAAAAAATATGTGCGTAATCGCATCGAGCTCAGATAATAGCATGTTTGCATGAAAGTGTTAATTTGCACCACACTGTCTATACCTACATTGTCAAGATAGCCTTACAAACCACTTTTTTCAGCCAGTCTTAGTTGATTTTAATTTTCTATTCCTATTAAATTATGTTATTAAATCATTGTGTCCCGAACAGAATTGCTAAAGTTTTATTATTGTTCTTATTGTTAGAAGTAAAGTAGATCTAACATAAATTGCGCATGTAGCTAAACCTAGTCGAGTAACGATTCATGCCATACAAGTATTACCTACATGATTTAATCCTGGGGCCTAGCCATGAGCGTCATACAATAGATAAGCAATTTTGAATGCACTGAACTCTATCTGTACAAAAAGCTAAATATAAGTAAATTTGCTTTATAAGATCATAATAGGTTGATATGATTAATTCTCAGATTATGGATTCTGTGACTCCATAAACATATGAAGATAGCCATTGAACATAAATAACGAGTATTAAATCTATTGCTATCTTATCTAGAAAAGGTTGACGAGAATATTTTCTTACATCTATCTTGATTCAATAAAATGATAGTGAGGTTTCAGATTGGATGAAGTAGGAAGTTCTTTCAATGTCATTTGCATTTTAAATATATTACCTAATACACTATTACTAAACTCCCTTTGCATGTAGTAGTTACAAGTTGCTTGGCTAGAGTCGGCTAGACTAATATCAGCGTCGGGGTTTCTTACGCGGCTTCTCGACACTATCCTACAATAATTTCTAAGCAGTAGAAGGACAAAATATTAGGACGAGTAAAACTGACTTCGCCTACATACAAAAAAAAACGATCTGATGAATTTCGATTAGGCTGTGTATTAGTTCGACTGTCCTCATATGTCACTGTGGGTTAGCTGAGACGACATAATCGATTGCCCCAGTTACACGATCCTACCTAACAATGAAGTGACGTAGTAGTGCAATCAAAAGTCAATTAAAATGCTGTATATTCATCTTCGGAGGATGATTTATAGTTTCGCAGCGGGCAACCGGCGCGCGCGCACTGTCGCGGACGACTTTTTAAATTAAAATCGTACGAAGCCCGCGCGTGATCTTATCCAACTCGATCAATTTAGATAAAATAAATATTTATACATTTGAGCGTAGATGAGCGAACAAAGCGATTCAGTAAATTGATTATGTCAATGTAAAAACTATCCGACACTCGCTCTACCCTATTCAATCACCTGTATAGATGGTAGATATGGATTTTTAATGAAGTCTTTGGAATGGCCTAAAGTTTGTATATATTAATTTTATAATGAAAGTCAATATAGTAGACAAAATAATTAATTTATTCATACTCTGTGATTGGAAGCGTAATAAATACGTTTTTTTTATGTTCTAACTAAAAATTACATCACAAAATTATGTTCTTAATTACTTAAAATCTAAATATTTACAATTGACTAGGGTACATTTCAGTTCTTCGACAGTATTATATGACAATATATGATACAAATATACAGTTCATACTTTTTACACTTTAAACTTTCCAACGTATTCTTTAACATAAGTAAGTACCTAATATTATCACATAGTAGCATTACTTCATCCTGTAATTACATAATTCAGGTTTTCTACCAGGAACCACTTATAACAGACTTGCGTAGCATACAAAAATACAACAATAGGGAATGTCAGTAGGTATCTTAAATGCTTATGAGTATAGAAATGGCAAATGCGATGACTGAAGACAGGTACAATAAATAAATATTATCATAAGAAATCAAAACACATGAACCAGCTAACATACACGAAAAGTACTTTCAGTGCGTCATTTTTAAAAAGAAATAGTCTATTAACATTACTTTAAAATTTTCGCATTAAGAGCACCAACTAATTAAAAAAGCTTACATTTGTTACATTAAAGATGCATCATACAAGTTTCTACAAGTTATAATTATAACACATCACATTTTAATTTAACAGTCAAACAAAGTAAGTCTTCCTCATATTACTAGGCCTAGTGTTCGACATGGGGATTTGTTGGGGAGGCCTTAAGGGCCGCTCCTCACACTGGTGGTTGTCTATGGAGACGTAGCTATGGTGGTGTGGGAGCCGGTCATCCGGCCGGCCCTCACTACTGGCCACTGAACAGGTCTCGTCCTCCGTACTGCGAGCCGACACCTCTGCGCTCGCGCTTGTCGAGTGCATCGGACTCGACATCATCAGGATAGGAGGAGCCATCCCGTACTTATACCACGGATCATGAGACGTCGGCGGAGCCGTATACCTCAAGTTTCCATGTCGCCCGAACCCTTCCCTATTACCACTTTTCATATTATTCGCATTATGAAGCGTCCGATTCGGTAGGGTCACGTCCACATCCGGTAACCGAAAATTTAGCTTTTCCCAACAGTTCCTCTCACCCCACACTATCACTGTACACGTTTTAAGCAACACTTTCAAGTCCGGATCTATATTTATGGCACTCAAGTCTGTCGTTACGAGGAATATTATCTTTTGGCGTCTATGTCGAACGTTCACTGAGTTTATAGCACTTTGTACTGCCGCCTTTGACTCTGGCGAGTACCACTCTTGCTGTAAAAAGTTTATTGATAACACTATCACGAGTCTTTTTGAACTTTCCGACGCACTCACTAAACTATCACCCGATCGACGCTCGATCAGTTGCAAGTCTCTGTGTTGTAAACATAATGAATGTCCCGAATTCTCCAAGCCCGAACTCACTGCGCGCGTCACGAAATCTTCATCTCGGGGATTGTACACAAAAAACGCATCGAAACGCTTATTTTTATTGTCATTCATGTCCTTGGGCGTGGAACTGAATATTCTAATACCGTATCTCGAATGCATCCACAATTTAAAATCTTCTCGGAACATGAAAAGCAGGGCGCACATTAATAAAAGTATAATTACTATTATCAATACCGCCGCAATATATGGAATATAATTTTCGACTCCGTCATTCGATTCGATGAATAATCGCTTTAGAGTCTCCGTCCCTGTTTCTTCGGTAGTGATCTCAGTTTTACATTCCTTTGCTACAGTCGCGATAGTTTTATTCATCGGCTGACCGTGAGCAAAGTAGCACATCATGGTCTCGGTATCTTTTGATTTTTTTATTAGCCATTGATTCAGCTGAGCTACGTCTTTACAATCGCATATCCAGTTGTTCCCATCTACAGACACACGCGTGCGAGGATTGTTGTCTGTAATGACTCTCCATGGCATGTAATCAACATAACCGTTGTTGTCAAGGTCTAAAAATTCCAGTGAAGGCAGGTAATTAAATGTATCATTCTCTATAACTTTAATTTTGTTATTGCGCAGGTACAGTTCATTCAGGTTCTGTAATCTTGTAAACTGCGTATTTCTTAAAACTTCCAAGTTATTATTTTCCAAATGAAGTACTCTCAATGAATCAATTCCGTTAAATGTTCTATTTTGTATTGTGTTGATATTGCTGTTATTGAGATATAAAACTTGTAGTCTCTTTTTACCGATGAAAACGTGATTTCCCAATTCTTTTAGATCGTTACCATCCAAGTATATTTCGGTCGCGTCCATCGGTATTCGGTCCGGCACGTGATCGTAGCCGGCCTCGGAACAATCGACCACGTTAGAGTTCCAGGTGAGATCGTGATAACACGAGCATCTATCTGGACAAGTCATCTTGCAGTCACAGGCATCAAAGTCACAACAATGACAAAGGGTGAAACAATGTGAATCGTACTCGCATAAAAATTCTGATGATTTGACTTCGAGCAAGAGCACATCCGATTTGGTTCGTGAATGGGTTAAAGAGCATCTTACACTTTCTAAATCCATTACTCTCGGGCGCTGCCTGGGGTCACTTAATTGGTTAATTCTCTGCAGCCATTCCATTGTACAGTCACACGCAAATGGATTTTCGCTTACGTAGAACTCGGGTAAATCTTTCTCCTCCGGAACAGCTGATATTGCGAAAGCCGCCGCCTCTAACGTCTTTATCTTATTGGAGTACAGTATAACTTTGTTTAGATTGTATTTCTGTAAAAATGTTCCAGGGTTAATTTTTTCAATGTAATTGTTGTTCAATACAACTGTTTCAATACTACTGGGAAATGAAAATTCATCAATGCTTCGGATTTTGTTGTGACTGACATCTAGCATTTTGACATTGCATGATTCTTTCACACCATACGTGTCCTCGAGCTTTTCTATTTTATTTTCATGCATATCAAGCCATTCTAAGTTAGATGGTATATGGCTATAATCAAACCATAACAATTCATTGTTAGAAACATTTAACCAAACTAGCGGTTGAGTGTTTGTAAATATGCCTTTTAAGTCAACAAGTTTGTTGCCATCCAAACCAATTGCCTTCAGTTGTTGATTTGCAGCAAAAGCACCGTCGTCTATCTGATCTATGTTGTTCGAAGCCAAGTTTAATATCTGTAGAGAGGGCAAGGCAGCAAAAGTATCCTTAGAAATTTTCTCTATTTTGTTTCCCACAAGTCTCAAACCGTACAAGTCATCTAATCCTTCGAACTGAGAAATTGTCACTTTAGTTATTCTATTCATGCCTAAGTCGAGAGATGTTAAGAATCTTAACGTCTTTATGGCTTCCGGTACTTCGGATAACTGGTTTCCACTAAGGCCCAAATCATGGAGTTTCGTGATGTTTTCAAAAGAGCGTAGGTCAACTTTTGTGATTCTGTTCCCATCAAGGAATAATTGATTCAGTACGTATAGGTTTGAGAAGTGACTAACATCCACTTCTAAAATATTATTATGAGCCAAAGATAGAGAATGAAGATTTTTTAAATTGGAAAAGGCACCATCCGCTATTCTTGCTACATTGTTATACTCCAAACTTAAGAATTGTAAATTGTTTAGGTCTTGAAACAGTAGAGAATCTATTTTTGTAATTCTGTTATGTGATAAGTTCAAAACTATTAGGCGCACTAGTCCCGAAAACGTGTCTCTATTTATCCATTCACTAGTCAGTTCATTCACGGATAAATCCAATATTTGTAACTGGTCCAACCCCTCAAGGAGTCCAGGAGCGAGAACACTCAATGAGTTATTGTTCAAGTATATTTGTTTGATATCCCTTGACGATTGGAACATTTCAGGAGGTAGTGCGGTCAGTGCATTTGTAGACAAATTCAGCATTTGCAAGTCATTCAACCCCACGAAAGCTCTATCAGCCACAGTCGATATCCTGTTGTTTTGCAAAAACAGTTTCTGGAGCGCGCGTAAACTTGACAAACCGTTATCCGGCAAGCCACTGATTTCATTAAACGACATATCCAGCGTCTCTAGCACAGTGTTGCATGATTTGCCTGGTGCAGTCGGTCCGTTGCCCCAATCAGAAAATCCAAGATTTGAAATGTCTTGCAATCGGTTTTGAGTAACATTCAGTTCCTTTAAGTTGTACAAAGGGCAAAATATTTCAGATGGTAGGACCCATATGTTGTTGTCACCCAAATCCAAACTTCTCAGGTCAGTGAGTCCCCTAAACGTATCCCGATGAAACTCCATAGACATTGCAGACCAATCGGTATTGTGAGTCCGGATACTAAGACTTCTGAGACCACTAAGCGGCGATAGGACAGCCGAAGGGACATACCGAATCTTGCATGATTCTATTCTTAGTTCTTTTAAATTGTGGAATCGAGATAACAGTTCAGTTCCTTCTTCTTTTCTCCTGCCGATGTCTAGGGAACTTTCGAAGAATAGGACGTCGGTGCAGTGGAGGTCTAGCGCGGTGATGCGCTGGGCCTGGGAGTTGGTGAGGCCGGCGAGCAGCTCGGTGGCGCCGGCCGCGGTGCGCAGCGAGCAGGCCAGCTGCACGCGCGTGGGCTCCCCGGCGGCGCCCGAGACGCGCTGCCACTCGCACTCCTGCGGAGCCTCCGCCACCCGGCTCGTCAGCGACGCCCCTCCGGCACCCGACCACATCCAACACGCCGCACACCACACAACCAATAATCCCATCGATAACATCTCGAATAACTCACTTTAACTGTCACTTTATTCAAATCGTCACTGTTTGTTTCGCTATTATCGCGCTCATCGCTACGTTAGTCCGGGCGCGCTCGGGAAACTTTACGAATTTCCCGTCAAACTTGTTTCGAAGTACGACACATAACGGCTCGAGAGCGAAGTTGAACGGAACGCACGCCACTCTCGAGTACTTGTGAGCGACTGACTGACAGAGTAGCGAGTTGAGCGACCGGCCGGCACGCTCCCCGCGCTCGTTCGCTCCTCCCCCGACAGAGAGATCCGATCGGTATTCTCTGTCGTAGGGGCAACAAGTTGGCCGCCGCGAGATTGGCATGAACAGGAGCGCGCTTTGCGAGCTTTTATAAACATGGCGGTACATACTTTGTTTGTTTTGCGCTAATCATAAAATTTCAATGGGTATTCTGAAGGCGTGTGAACAATCTATGATTTCCATCGTTTACTTCACTGTTAGTTGTTACCACTTACAAAGTAGAGATCAATAGATATGTTTTACATTATCCAGGAAGCAATAAAGCTTTTCTGACTTCAAACAGAACTGTCATCGTTAATATTATTACTTGGTATGTGAGCAAGAAATCTACATTTTGTGATTCGACTAACATCATACAATAGGTGAATTTGTAATTAAATGAAAATATAAATAATTATAAATATCTTAAAGGAATAAAAGAAGGCTATGGATGGCACTAGCAAACTGTTGATATGGCTTGTTTTTTCACTAACATTAGCACCATTACGTTAACAGGTAATCAGGTGTTGCATTGCGTTGCATCTTTATCTTGTACCCACGATAACAGACAAAGAGTACGAAAAACCATTATCTTTAAACTTTCTGTAATCTTAAAATGCATTTAACTCTTTTGTGAAATGTGGGACATACCTGCGTGACGCATCGTTCAACAGCGATAACTTATCTTGCACTTGTCAAATTGCTCATCAAATGACGTCATTAGGATAGTAATTTACTGGAAATAGGTATAATCCTTTCACTTGGCGTATCATGCACGTACTTGTCGAGAAGTGAGTATGTTTTCGCTTTAATTATCGGTCTATATTTGACACTAAGTAATTATTGTGTGACAGTAATTATCATTTGTTTATAGAAACAAATAGCTTAACAGTGCCATAGAAACAGGTAGATACAGAACTCTTACTCACATAGTAACATTTTAAACTAATAAATTAAAATACAAAGACATGTATTCCTAAATATGTAAGATGTGTTCACTTTAATTCTTACTATCGGGAGATAGAAATAAATTATTAGAGATATTTTCGTATCAACTTTGTATTTAAAATTCAGTGTTCATAATGTTTGAATAGAATTTACTTGTCGTATTTAAACAGACGGATTATGAATATATAACAAATGTGTACTTTAGATATTTTAACACATTATTCATTATTTGACAATAGTCAACCGTCTGCCTCGGGAGAGGATTATAGTTTTTACAACCTGTCTAGACATCATTGCAGACCTTTTTGTTTGATCACAAATACTTACCCTTCGTTTGTTGCTAGTTATTAAAATATATTTTTAGCTAAACAACGCATACATTAAGTTACCAATGACTACAAAGTTCTTCCGCGATCATGGCGCTTGCAACAGTGCCAAAATATCGGAAACTCATAAAAAACAAGGTACGAGTACATGGTAGAATTCTCGAAATAACTAACTCTTCCGATAGTGATCATGAAAGTTTAAATCAGTATATGTAGGACTTTGTATTTATGATTTTCCGATACGAGTATTTCGGCAGTGTTGCAAGCGCCATAATGACGAAAGGATAATTCCATGATGGCGCAAATCTATTAACTTTTGTGATAGTTTTAGATATTACTATTATTATTTAGATACTTACTTATTTCCCTATCTTAAGCCCTCAGCAGCACAAACATTATTTATAACACAATAATTTCCTTTAAATTCCGAGCCATTATTTCCGCGACAAAACTCTACTTGCATCAATCAAATCTTTTAAATCGTCTTCCGCTTCGATTTCAGATAGCGGAATTCATTGATTTGCGTTCGTGCTTTAATTTTATTTTTTTATTTTAAAATGCATTCTGAAATGGCGGACGTGCAGCCATAAGGTTTATTAGCTCTCTCTTGTCGGCAAACGCAAAACTGTCTCGCAAAGAGTTAACTGATCTAAACGAGTGCTCTCGAACGCCGCTTCCGCCGTTTTAATTTCGAGTCATGAGTTTTTTATTGTTTTGCCTTACACTGTTTGATTGTGAGATCCAGTTGATATCAAGCGCGGCGGCAAATCTTTAAAAAATGAATTATTTGTTCACATACATTTAAAAAGATATCCGAGAAATTTCTCCTTATATATCAGCTTTTTGAACCAACGAGAAGAGATTTTTTTTATATACGTCTCTTACATTTGATAGATAGTAGCTTAAATTAGGTTTTATAATTGCAAGCTACTTTGTGACATCTTTATTGAACACCTAACTTATAGTAAATTAGAGTAACACTAGTGCCACTAGTAAATACGTTTTCTACTGTGTTAATTTAGTGTATTAGTATTTATTATTTACTGTTTTGTATTGTAAATGTATGGGATATAACAATTGGAACAACAAGTAATATTGGTAAAGCTAAATGATATTGCCGAGAGCTTTTTATAGTAGCGTTCGGTACAGACAACGCCATCTATGAACGCCTGGCCGCAACTCAAACGACAGGTTTTGCGCAAACGCAATACGCATTAAACTATGGCTTAAGATGTTGCTTTAGGTTCATGTGGTATTACTAGATAAAGATAGAGAAATAGTTCTGACCAATCGTGTCCCTCATAAACTAACGCATAGTTTTGATTTCATAAAATTAGTGAAATAATATTGGTGAAATCCTTTCTTCGTTTTTACGAAGAAAGGATTTCACCATTATAATAATGTGTTTCGATGTTGTTGTCAATTTTTTATTCTGTCTATTGTTTTTTCCGTAATAAACTTTATGGAAAAAGGGATACAAATTACATTGCAGTTTTTTTTTATAATTTTGATTAACATATAATATAAAAGGCAAACATAAAAATCTTCGTAATACGTAATTAATGCTATGTGGCCATGTCATCTATCTGTGAGTATCATTACGGACTAATTTTATCCTTTATGGTTGAATTTGATCGTATACTTAGATTTATTTTATATACTCGTACATTATTCCTCGTTTCATAAATAGATTTCGAAATGTTTCAACAAAAGCGTCGGGTAGCATTTGGACTAATCACGATCAAACTTTCACGACTGCGAGATGAAATAATATCTATCATTTTACTGAATTTATGATACAGAACGAATCGTAGTAATTCGGAAAAGGTCTCAGTGATAAGGAAGATATAGTCAAAATGTTTTCATGATGCAGTATTTCGTCAGTAGACAATACCTACACAGGAATTAAACGCGATCATACCTTATTATTTTGCCTGACGTTTCCCGTTATCGTTTCAAATAATTATGCAACGCGAAAGTTTAAAAGTAGTTATAATACCTACACAGATTCATATTCAGTATGAATAAACGTCATACAAAACGATATTTTCTAACATATTGTTGCCTCAATATTTTTATCATTTACCTTGTTTTTTACGATTTTCCGATATTTCGTACGTGATCGTGGCGCTTGCAAGAATTCTGAAATATCTGAAATTCATACAAAACCAGGTACATGGTAGAAATCTCAAAGCAACTTAAATTAAATATGCTAATATTTTTTTGGGGTTACCAGTTACCTCAAAAATCATAACCCATTAAACTACCTTAAAAATGGAGAGCTCGCAATTTATTTAAAGGAAGGAATAAGGTAATCTACAGAGAGGAAGGTAGAACTAACTGGCCGTGGGCTGGTCACACAGTTCTTAAGGTCAGACTAGAGACACATGACTGACACTGCATAATATCAGTGTGTCAACAAATTGTAACTGTAATACATAAGTCATAATAGTCCGGGCTTAGAGGTAAGTGTTTTAAAAAAACGTGGCCAAGGCAAACATTGGCTGATTAGGGTTGAGATGATATGTATTCCCAATGGAAGAATGACCCTACAGTTTGGAAAATAACTTTACGACTCAACCCAGGTGCTCTAAAATGTGTGATAAAACCACATTCGTGATTCGTAATTAAGGAATTGAAGTCAATTATTTCATCTCACATCAATAAAATTTTTAAAATAACACAAAAATCGCTTACCATTTTAGCTATTTACCTATAGATTACAATTATCTACAGATCTCTTAACACCACCAGTAACACATAATTTTGTTTAAATGGAACTGTCGTTTTTAATTGTATATGTATCAAACTGCTTCAGCTCTTTTATAAATAATGTCACACAGCAATGGCAGTTCAATTTTTTATTTACATCATCCATAATGTAAAACACGTCACTTAACAAGTTTCAGCTGTACCGAGACACATAAAATACGATCTCCTATAACCGAAGATTTACGTAGAGCCGCATTCCATTTGTGATTTAGCCTAAAACAAGACTCGTAAACCATCGTAGTGCATTTCATCTCGTCATCGTGCGAGTGCAGTGCTAACGCGCACTCAGGAAGTTATAAATCTAAACAACCACGCTGGATTCTTATAAAAGTACCAACGTTACTTGAACTCTCCCGCCCGTTTCGAGTCTTGTTACAAACACCGATGAGGGGATTATAGTGACGATTGAAAGGTCCAAGTGAAATGGTTGATAAGTAACCACTGAAAATGTTAAATCTACTTTTTACGAGTATCACGCAAGCATCCTGCGTTACCCGGTGTGTGACGAAGTGACGAATGAAGAGAGATGTTGAAATAGGATTTCCACAATTGGACATGAGATGTTTTTTCATTTAACACTTGTCAGGATAAATTAGGCGGGTGAAAATATTCTTAATTAGGTGCTGGCTAGTTAGCCTGAGATCTATGGACTACTACACATTTTTGCATTATTAAAAATGTCAAAATTTTTCTAATGACACGACTGTTGACACGCTCTTCTGCTTTTTTAAGATAGATAGATAGTAGTAATTGCGAGCTAGAAAACCATTATCATCTTTTTGCACTTTAATATATTATAAACTACATTTTCACAAAGTAGTTGAAAGCACTTTAAAATGTTTAATTACTGTGGAGGCCGATACCTGCTATCGGAGGGTGTTGCTGCAATCAACAAATTTTAATAATATAAGTACATACAAAATATCATTTTCATCATCTTCAAAAAATTTTACAGGCGTTCAGTATCATATTTAGAGCCCATTTATAAAGTTAAAAATGTAAATCAAGTTTTCATGGATGGATCAGATATGGATTATTTTGCGATTAATGTGAACGCTTTAAAAGCGGAATTAAGAAAAAGCTCAAAAATACGCCTCAAGAGCAACTATTTCAGAAGTTAGTTTGTTGATATGATAGTTATTTATAAATAATAAACCTAATTAGATTCAAGATATAACACTTTGTTTCGGCGCCAATCGCCTTTGACAACTATACCTCCGGACCTCAGTCTACAGTGGCGCCAACTGGTGAGCAAAGAAACGGTAGTCCCCATTAATGAATCAGATGCGCAAAGCGTAAAAAGAGTGTTGCTAGGAGGCCGTATCAGAATTTTTTGTATTTTGGCGGACATTTTCTTAGTGCTTTATCTTGACATTTTTGTACTGGGCTATACCAACAGAAAAAATACGTTATTTGTTTTTTGTCTCGTAGATTGTTATATTAAAATTTGGAAAGTGGTTAAAATTTCATTCTGTATAATAAGCAAAGCGAATAACCTCTTATTTGCTATAAAAGGTTATTGTCTCTTAAATAACCAGATATTTAACCTGTAACTAATAATACATAGCCAATGCATACAGATCAAACCTTAATATGTGGCTAATAGCTTTATGCTGCTTAAATTTTCAAAATTCTAACGACTTCGTAAGCGCCGAATGTTAAAATTTAAATCTTCCCCACAGGAACCGTACATTTTTCCGGGGTAAACAGAAGTCAAATGCTATTCTAGCCTGCAAACTATTTCTGTGACAAATTTCATCCAGATCAAACATAATATGTATCCATCCAAACATTCGTACTTAATTTTAGTAACGTATACTCGTACTATTAGTAACATTAGTAAGATTGATTTGGTTTTCCTAATTTTAATGGAAGGGTGATTCCCGAGTCCTTCAGTTTATATTTATTAAATATAATATAAACAACTCAATATATTTACATTCTATGTATTACATTACATACATTATTATGTTTTCTTTTTGGCTAAATCCAAGGAGTGACTTTTGAAAAGGACTTATTATTCATTTTGAAAAAAACTTTTTTTTTTAATGCAATTCAATTCTGATACCATATTCTTAATATTAATCAATTATAGTTTAGTCCAAAACCTCTTTTCCATGTTCTGTGTCCAAAACGGCTTTTTTCCTCTTTAAAATCGACTAGAAAAATAGCACTCCTCGTCTAAAGTACTTCGTCCGTAAGTAAAAGTATCCGTATCGTTTTCGTCCATTGAATCTAAACCATTGTTCGAAGCTTTTTCGTTTTCTGAAAATTAGGTTAATGAAGAAATAAGCCCTTTTGAAAAGTCACTCCTCCAATGATCTATAGCCCAATACCAAAAATATGTACTGTTTTGTAGTGTCCTGTCTACTCTATAGTCTGAAAATATAAAGTCCGCGCTCAAAGCTGACGCCTGTGATCCCACTAATGAATTATAGCCGTGCTCACGCTTGATAAGCGAAATTTTTCAGTGGCCCTTGCTACTCATATTTGTTGAGATTTACTTTTTTAACGTGTGCCATATATAATCTGCTTGAATTAATGTTTTATAGTTGAAATCACTTTAATGGCAAGGTAATTTGAAAATTATTTAAAAAAATCGAGGTTCTTATTTTTGTAGTATTAATTCGATGAACTTGCTAAATAATACTTATATGTTAATGTTTTAACGTTACATTAGCTGTTGGTCTTCCGAATATTAAATAAATAAATAAAATAACAGATAAAGACAAAATTACAGAACATAAAGATAATTAAACCGACGCGTATCTTTCTTTCATGGCATTAGAGACATGGGATTAAAAAGCTAGTAAAAAAGATGAGGATTGCAATTATCGCCAAACTTAAGGCTAGTAATAGCAGTTTGACCAACGGTGGAGAGAAGACGCTGCTGCCCCTTTTTCTTCCGGCGTTGCTAATTAATACTGGCACCAAATTGATATAAATAAATCTAAAAAAATATGTTCTTTCTTATCGCTTATTTAAAAGCATAGTTTTTTCCGAATGATCATTTCATCTTTTCCCCGACAAATAACTTCACGGCAGAATCGTGCACAGACTGAAAATACGTTTAATATTTGACAGGCGTTTAAAGAAATATTAACTTCGACACAGTTTATAACTCATTGTTTTTTTTTTTAAGTATTTAATAATTTTCTACCAACGAAAAACTGAGGAGGTTTTCTATTCGACATACTTTTTTGTTAATACAATTCACCCAGAACACAAATAGAGTTGACAAGTGTCAATTATTATTAATACGTTCGGCCCCAACAAGAAATCACCATGCTCTGAATCAAAATTAATTGCTGATGATTCTATTCGATTTTTTTAGTCGTCACATCATTCATCATCATCATCATCATCAGCCTATCATATATTCGTATCCGGCAATTAGTAAACTGTCCACTTTTGGACACCGACCCCTTTAAAAGGCCAAAAGGAGTTTCATAATCGCCACGATTAGCAGCCTGATGTGTTGGCAATCGCAGTAAGGCTAATAGTGGAGTGAAGAAGCAGTGAGTAAGACACATAGTTATAAGAATCGTTGGGGCGAAAAATTTCTGGAATGGCGGTCGTGCACCGGAAGATGGTAGACTCAGGCGCTTTACTCCATGAGTCGTTGTACCGACTGACGACCGTGTAGAGGGCGTGGGACCGATCGTTGGGGATATCCAGGCAGGCCTATGTCTGGCAGTGGGCATGAGACAATGATGATGAACGATAATATATTACAAGAAATTAGGTCAATAATATTACCACTGCATCAATTATGTAACTCATCTCTGACAATGTAAGCGGGTGTGATATGTATGGTTCCATTAGTCTGTGATACTTCGTAGTTTTAGCAGTGTACTCTTGGAGACGGAATTGACTGTCCATTCAAGTTCGAAATTATATTTATCTAAAAATAAGGTTTAAATCTAATATGGTAATCCTTGTGGCAATTAATAAAACTATTTTTAGGGTTCCGTACTCTAACAGTTCCTTATACTGAGTCGCCGCTATCCGCTTAGACTGACCGTTAGAGGGTTGTGTGCCTATGTGGGCTGTATGTCCACAGAACACAATTTCTTTAGTCTCATAAACCGTTATAGAGAGAAAGACGTTTTACGTGTAAAGCTCTAACATTTTCAGTGTAGTGCAGTCTATATCAGGCCACAAATGGACAGGCCTTTCTAAATGGAGTATTTTGTAAGATTCGTTGGCGAACGCAGTTTGGCCAATGGTGAATAGACGCTGCTGCACGTCTTCTTTTGGCAGTATTCCTGTCGCCACCACGTACGACACTCACAGGAAGAAGAGGTGTGGTGATATTCTTTTAATGTGTTAGCAGCACAAGACACATTTAGAAAGTTTAAGTATTATACACCAAATAACAAGCTATTAGAAGATTTGGAAAACAATGTTTAAACGATACACATTAGGCTTAATATTTTACTTCATTAGTTATTTAAATTAACATTTCACTTTGATACAATACGCTATTTATGTTGCCACCGTCCTAATGACATCAGATAAAATGAACATGTGATTTTGATCACCATAACTAACCACATTACACCGATTCCCGCCAACTGTTCCCTCGTCCGCAAATCTATTATCTGTCAATAAATGTGCTCTATTGTGGTCACGCAAAAAACGCATAAATCGAATCGATCTTCGTTGCTGTCTGCCTTTGACTGTTCCTCTCCGGGCTTTAATGGTCTCGTTCCCCAAGGATCCATACATATTTGGCGGTAAACGTCAAAATATTTTGTATCAGTTGTGCTAACAGTGCTGCAGTGGCAGTTTGTACACTCCCCATTAAGGTTATTGTTGCGATATCCGGGAGATTTGTGGCCAAATGTGCGATGTTTAATGTCAAAACTTTACATTAATATTAACGACGCTTAAACTCAAATGAATAGGTAAAGTATAAGAAAACGACAATGCTATGATTTTTATATTCGTGGAACTAAATTAAGAAGCACATTTGTAAGTTAATCCTTATAAGGGCTAAAGTTACGTGAAGGCCATTGGGATAAAAAGATGATTGATTATTTTTTTGATAGCTAATCCAATGTTCACCAAAAACATGCTAATCTCTTTTCTTATGATTACTATAGGGCTTAGACTACCTACTAGCACTTACTTACGTCAAAGAAGTATGTAATTCTAATTAGTAGTAACAGAATAAATATTATTATCTCATGTCTCAAGGATTTAATGAGTCAAACTACAGTTATCACTAGTCTATAAATAATGGTGGTTTATTTTACAATAAAACAATTGAGTTATTACAAAGCACCATAATTGTGAAATAAGATAAATTGTACTCAAAGTGATTGGCCACTTACAGAAGCCACCGTAATTTGCTAATGTCGTTTGGTCAATTAGCGAAATCTTGGAATCGCATTTTTAAATTAGCAAATAAAGCGTCTGCCGCTATTCAGATTAGATTTCTGTTTTGTAATGAGAAAAGCATCGGGATGACAAAAAAATGATGAGAATCCGGACCGATGTTGGGATACTTGACGAAATCTGGCGAATGAATGTAATGCCATTATGATTAGCATTATTCGTCCGAAGGGGCCGCGGATTCCGGTTTACGGGATAAAACGAATTTTGCCAACACAAAGAGGTTTTTTTGTTTAGCGCTTTTTAATGCGGCCCAAACATCTGTGCAGGCTCTTCGACTAGTTTAATCGCATTTGTTCCGCTGCGCGTTATTGATAGTTGAACGGTTTGTTTAAATATTTTGGTGATAGAAGCTGCTTAGACTGTTTGGGGACATCTACGGTGGCATGGTTCCGTGGGACGAATGATTAAAATATTATTCCATTAATACCGAGAAGGCCAAAAAATTTTGTTGATCTTTTAGCTTTCTTTGCAAGCAAAAAAGTCATACTCAAATAATATTGTTCATCTGAATGGAGAGCTGTTTCTTACCAGCTAAATTAGGTATATTTATTTTTAGTCTGTTTTTATAATCATGGTAATACACTAGTGACGACCATGGTCCCTGGTTCGATTCCGGGTAGATCAGTTTAAGAAACGATCTCTACTAAATTGGCTCGTGTTTTGGATGACTGCTAAGTCATTGACCCCGCCTTCTGTCGATAGATGAAAGTAAAAAAACATTAACATTTTTTTTTACTTTACGTAACCATCAGAGACCTGTAATAGTTGGCTTGAAAAAGACACCAGAATATTCTTGAAGAATAATTTATACGATATCAAGATGTATCTTTTAATACTTCCTTAATCTGATCATCAGCTAGTAAATCTCATATGGGGCCAGCAGACATATGCTACTTTAGGTCTCATAGAAATAATAAGTTTATTTCTGAGGAAAGTAAAATTCAAAAACTTATTTGTTTATTTTGGACCTTGGACGAATATGGACAGACTAAATGAGAAAGACTTCTAACTTATTAGGAACTCGCTGTAATAAACATCTGTTACGAAACGAACTATCAGTGGAACCCTAAAATATTTTACTAGTCGGATAAACATAATTTATGTTGGGATTTTAATAAATAATTAGACGCGATCTGTAAACAGTAAGCTGAAAGTTTTATTTTGTATCGTGGTTTATAGTTCTGGTTAAGCCGGTCTGTTTTGTCACGCCATTCAGTTTGGCTGCACTAAATACGGACCTTTGCTTTTAACGTTGACATTAACCACAAAAAACATATGATTTATACCAACAACAACTCGTATGGGAGTTTAGTCTAGTTTAACAACGCTTGTATAGTAGGTACAGTCGTAGACAAGAGGGTCTAACTATTATTGTATTTTTTTATCTTTGCTAATGTATATCTACGTATTAAAAAGATTTACATTGGTCACTAGTTAGTATGACCAAGTAGGTCAAGGTGATTAAATGAAGGAGAAAAACATTGGGATGGTGTATTACCAGGTGACGCTAGGCTTGTAGAGCCCCATAACTAGACAAGTAAAATTAGTCAAATCTGTTTTATTTCTACCACTGCACTGCTTCGGTGCAATTGTGGGCTAGTGGCTAAAAGAAGCAACGCAAGAAACTCTGTCAAAATTATCGGCCTTTTGTGGATTATGTATAATACAAGAAAATAATATCGGACCCTACTCTTTTTAGAGGATAATTGTAAATTTTTTCCTGCTTCTACCAATCTTCTGGTGATACCTGTTCTCCTGATAAATACTCTTTTTAGGAAGCGCCTTCCTATTCGCCATTGATCCTTTGTTCTTCATAATATAGGTATAGTTTAGTGTAAGTTTATTTTCCAACTCTTAAACCGTCAGCTCCTTTTAACTTACTATAATTTTATCCCAATCTGATGCTAAATTAAATTTCAATAGCCAGCCTCAGGTCATTGTCCTAATATGAGACATTCAGCGCGTAAGTAGATTTTCTAACTATGCAACCAATTAGAGTTCCATAATATCATCGTGAACCAAACTGTGTCTCTATTGTTGCCGACTGTCCTACGTACACAAGTGTACAAAAAGCTACTGTTTCTATTGCATGTGGCCTCTCACAAGACACGTGCCTTTAAATAGGCATATGACTTATGCGGAAACAAAGCCCTCTTGTAGTGAACTAGTAAGTGTTTCTTTGTTGCAACTAACTATGCTATTGGCCTTGTTAAGTAGATTCAATTGTTTATAAAGACGCAATTTACATGTACACCGTCAAAGTTTTTAGGCATTTTTGCATAATTATGGTATTATGTAGAATAGTTAACTTTCTGGTGGCCAAATCATTAGGTATGTTCTTTTAAAATAACTTATAACTAAGAACACTACGGTTTTTAATTAGTTTAATGAAAACAGGGCGCAATTTACTGTGTTTAACCATATTTAAAAGAAATGTTTTTTTACTATATTGGTGCTACTTATTTTAAATTAGGTACCTATATTAGAAATGAAGATTGAATAAGAAACGTTCTGTAAAATATTTTTTTTAAAGTTATTTTTTTTACTTAATTAATGTATAAACTTATTAAACAAAAATTCAAGATTTCATTTATTTGTTTACTTTACTTCTGATGAAAAGTGATTTTACACTTAGTTTTATATGTATTTTGAATTTTATTTTAACTTTGCATTACATTTAAACAACTTAATCGTGGTAGACTAGCTAGGTTTTGTAACAGTAGTGGTTGTAAATTATTTTTTAGATGCCCGAGATTGGACCATCCGTAACTATAAACCAGTGTTTGACTCCACAACCCCCAGACCCGCTTCGTAATTAAAACACGAATCGAAATATCAAGCCATGACCGCCACCCGTTCTTGTGTCATTGACCGCCCCTGAATGGGACCTAATTTTTTTTCAGACCTTCGATTTGTGGGTTCTGCTTTGTGATACAAAATTAATGATTTTTGGTCAGCGCTCCGCAGCGTCAGGGTACAAAGGGCCATTGACAATAGTGTCCCGCTGTCTGCCATATTGACGGAAGACTCGCTACCTACGCTCCTGGCCGGGCTTGCTTTGTCCACAGGAATTTTAGACGCGTCATGTACCAAATGGAAGCACGTGAGAATAACCGGAGATATTTCATAAAACGATTCTCTAATTACGATTCCGGTCGGGCTGCGCCGTTTGTTATTTTCAATTTGTCCGTATTGTAACGCGGCGAACAAGTGCATGATGAAGCTCTTCATAAATAACATCGCTGATTTGACAGTTTTTCTCGGAATAAACTTTGAACGAAGTCGACCTTAATGACAAGTCCAATGATAATCCGGAGTAAATACATTGTACCTACCAAGTCGGTATACAAAAAGAACGATAAATCAAAGCTTTTGTTTATTTGAATTGTAAGAACACAAGTCATGCATTATGTGTAAACATGCAATAAAAAATGAGTGCTGAACGGTGAAGACCTAATCTTGTCCTATGTAGAGACATAAGTCAGGCATTGGACTGATATGAGTTGATTTGATGATGATGATGATCAAGATATACTAAAAAAGTACACCGCCTGCTTTGCACTCGTTAAGTTTTATTTAGTTTTAACAGTTCCATGTCGTGTGTAATTGTAGAGATCAGCGAATTTCATACTTTCGATGGGTTCGAATATTCAAACATTATTTTTTATAATAGTCTGAAAACAGTATTTCACCATAATCGCCACGATTGATAGGCAGATTGACAATCACAGTACAGAAAGAAAATGGAGCTGGTCATCTTCTAGTGGTACTTAATTTTCCTCTTAGGTAGTCGTACCTTCACACATAAGACACGAGAGCGTTTTAGGCTGAAGCCACACAGACAAAACTTAATCGGAATTTATATCGGGTGATGGGATCTACCTCCTAGTGGTCCACCCTGGGCAACGGCATCTTTGGTTTTCTAACCAATGATGACGCCTAACAGATTCCTCTGCGGTGGTAGGCTTCGTAAGAGGCTACCTGGATTTTACTCCTGCCGGAGTCCAGCGACAAACAGTTTTTCTGTGTTCCGCAGGAGTGTGGGAGAACCAGTGCCACTTTCTGGGTAAGCTCGCTCCATCTTAGGCTTCTTCTAAACCGTAGAGTTAAGTATGTAGTCAAGAGAAAGCCCATTGATTATATAAAAAAATATAGTAATAATATACTCGTATCTATAAGCATTGATAACCATGCTTTCACAGAAGCCCAACTTTAAAAAATAAAGTAGCTCTACTAGTATAGTGAATTATTGCTCCTATTATAGGTACCTAACTGTCACAATTTGCAAACTTTAAACACGTTATTCTTTAAGAAGCTGGTTTTTCATAACCCCAAAAATGTGTGGTCTTACCACTATTTACACACATTAATGACAATAACATCGCATCGCTATAAATTACGCTGTTTGTGATGTCTTGCACCTTGCGTATGCTAGATGCATTTTGCACCCGACCACTAGTGATGTATGGAGTTCAGTATTTTTGTATAACTTAGAAATCTTGTAATACGAAATTTTTCGTGTATATCATTTCAAGTTCTTGTTGAAGTGAAACCAAGATTCATACTAGACATTTTTAATATTTTTTGCTGTAGTAGGTCGCCTATTTTTTTTAAATGAGATAGAATGACACTTCAAATAATCAAATGCTGAGAAAAATATCCTCAAAATTGTATTTTGTGGTGATGGAAAAAAAGTATGCTCGCCCTGTTTGAGATCCAAACTTCTTTTCATTCATCGGCTTCATATAACAATAATAATAATTAAAAAAAAATCAGATTCAGATTAAATTAAATCAACAGAAAACAATTGACAAACTATGTCTCCTGCAACTGCTTTAATTTCATCTTTCCATCTTTTCCTTTGTCTTCCTAGCCTCCTTATGCCATTCTGAGGGCACACAGTGACGTCTTTGTCCCAATGATGAATGGCTTAAAAATTATAAACTGTAGAGTTACCTAACAGTTTTTAAGCCATATCTATACATATAACTTCATATAAATTTTCTCCATCCGTTCTGTACTAGCCACGGGACTCGAGTCCGGTGTCCCAACGCAACACTATCCAACATTAGGGTGGTCGGTTGTTGTGACCGTTTATCCCAAATAAAGACCATTGTTAACACCACTGTGGTCACCCCAACATTATAGTAATTTATTACTATTCAATATAATTTCATTAGCACTGAACTTTATAAATCTGTGCCGCAATAGCAATTCGTCTAACAACAGTTTAGGTTATAGCCAATAAATTTGAGGATTATCTTGTCTGTGGGTCGTGATTAGGCACAATCAATGGTCAAATTGGGGGTAAGTCGAAAATTAAATCGTGTAAGCCCGGTTAATGGTCGGTAAAATGGCGGAGGTGACGGATGATGAATTAAAGCTATTGGCCAACGGTCGTAAATACACCCACCGTCAAGGCAAATGGCCATTTGATAATGGAAGTAACCATTTCTCACACGGTCGGCCTCATTATAATATGTATAGAATGAATTCTCCTATTTTAATCTTTTGTAGGTTTACCTGTAGTTTTATGTTAAAAGTTGACTTCTAGTAGTAGCTACTAAAGATACAAAACATTTACATCAGTTACTCACATGGTGTAATTAATATTCCATACTAGCTGTAACCAGCAACTTCGCACGCGTATTTTGCATGTGAAGCTAGCCCACGGGATTCGTACTACGTATTTTTTGGAATAAAAGATAGCCTTTGCTTTTCTATGGTATAGCATACCTGCGTGCCAATGTCATCCAGATCTGGTGAACCTGGGTCAACCAATCTGGCGTAGAAGATTAACAAACATACATATAAACTTGGCGACCTCCGTGGCGGAGTGGCGTACACACCGGTTTTCAAGGTGTCGCCTGCTCCGAGGTCCCGGGTTCGATTCCCGGACGGGTCAATATAGAAAAAATGTTTTTTTTCTACATTTTCTCGGTGTTTGTGGTACCTTCGTTGTTGTTGGTTTCCAAAATACGAGTGTTTTAAATAGTTATTCAAATTGGGATCAGAACAATGTATGTGATTATTATTATTTATTTATTTATTTATTAGACAAACAGCGTTTTACAGTTAAATATACAGTTGTCCCACAAAACTATTTACATAGTTTGTCTGTGGAATCACGAGTCTCTAACATACCAAATTAAAACTTGAATAATAAGCTAAGTTAGCTAAAAAATACTTTAAAAGTTTTCTTTTAAAAACATTTTTATCTTACTCCCGGCGTATATCCCCTATTCAATAGGTATGGTAACCGTTTCTTTAATATTCTATCACCAAAATAGTTATTTATTTTATGTTGTCCACATTTATTTATTTACTAGCTGTTGCCCGCGACTTCGTACGCGTTAGCTTATATTATTATGATCGCGATTATTTTTGCAACATTATTCACTGATGCTTCGCTCCTATTGGTCGCAGCGTGATGTTATATAGCCTAAAGCCTTCCTCGATAAATGGACTATCCAACACAGAAAGAATTTTTCAAATCGGACCAGTACTTCCTGAGATTAGCGCGTTCAAACAAACAAACAAACAAACAAACTCTTCAGCTTTATAATATTAGTATAGTATAGATAAAAAAAAACATAAAATATTTAGGTGTATTATCGTGATACGTATGTAGGTATTCTTTTTAACTTGGTCTAATAAGAGTAAATAGTGTGCGGTCTCAACTAATATGGTAGAAACAAAACATGACCAGCAAAAACTTGAACCAATGAAGAGCACAAAATAAGCCAACAAAAATTCGGCTTACTACTATCGGCAATTTCTTGTTCGGCACTTGTTTTTGTTTTTTTATGTTATCTGCAACTATATTTCTATCCTTCATCATATCATAACCAGCCTACATTAGTTCCCTGATAGACACAGGCCTCTCAAAAGATAATTTTGCCATAATCGCCACGTTTAAGCTTATAGATGCAAAAGTCAGACACATTTTCCCCAATTACAATGGATGAATGTATGTGTGATGGATGTGATGTGTTATTTACTCACTTTTAAACCAGATATTGGAATGGTTTATAAACGTATCTAAGTGACCTCTTTCGATGGATATATATCTGGATTATATATCCTTGCAAAGTGCCACCACTGGTAGAGTATATTTGGACCATCAGACTGATTGACAGTAGGCCCTCCTCAGACATTCCATCCATCTCACTTAGGCAGGCCCCACCTATAAATATCTACCAGTGATTTGCATACGCACGTCACCCGTAAGACGTTTCCAGGGATAAGATATTTCTGTATCTAATTGATTGAAAGAAAAAAATGACATGAACGTTTCTCAAAGTTTTTTCGGAGTGGCCTGAACTTGATTTTTCAAGATGCTGATAATGTTAACTAGTTGCAATTTTGCGTTGACTTTGATGTTCATAATAATAAACGTAAAAGCTAATGGAATTTGATTTTTATTATCAACTAACTGACCCGATAAGTTCGGTCTTATTTAAATTTTCGGAAAACCTTATTCTTTGAATTTTTTTTTATGTTTATCATTTGGCGGCGCCTTTTAGCTTAGGTTCAGATTCTCCAATCTCTGCCGTTTTTTTGGAATCTTATCTATAATCTGAAACAAAACAAAAAAATATTGTACGGGTTGTACGTAACACTTAAACAATATTAAGTCGTTAAGGGATCTTAGATTTAAATATATGGAATTAAATAAGCGGTTAAGCTGTTAACTACTATTACTGCTGTACTTTTAGGAAGAATAGAATAGAATAGAATAGAATATTATTTTATTTCGCAAGAATGTGGTACACAACAAAGATCTTACATACACAAGTACAGGACACATTCACCCAGTTTGGGCATGCAAAATATGAAATCAATTAAATTCAAGTAAAAAATTACAATATCATAATCAAAATAAATTCATTAGATTTAAATAATTAGTCAAACTTGTATAAAATTAAAATTATCGAAAGCTAGTAATGTTGAATATTTATCCAAAACTAAACCAATTGCAATTAAATCAATTACACAATTTACAATTTACAATGTAAATGTCATTTATAAATGTCAAATAATGTCATATCTCAATAATGTCAAATCTTATCATTTCATTTAAAGTCAAAGATACCGCAAGTAGCACTTAAGTATAGAAGCAACAAATTGCTTTGTGATATTTATTTCTTATTTTGTCGCATTAATTATTTCTTAAATGTAAGTGATTTAAGGTAGGTAATTTTAATAAAAGTCCAAGGCTTATGTTTGGGATCAAATTGCTACAACTGCAATTTATGGTATTTTTATGAATTTCCTAAAAACGTAACCACAAAATCCCAAGATCAGAACTGAAAACAAAATTCTACTGTTTGGAAGTCACAAAATGAGCATTCCGCTATTCTATCGACGACATCGGTGCCTTTAATTCTTGCGTTTTTATCTTGAGAGCGAACAAAATCGGGTATCGAGTTATAAACAATTCCCGTAATTCATTCCGGATTCGCGCGGCGTCTAACAGAGATATACTGAAATGACCAATCATGGACGTGCACAGACTACAAAATCATACATTTACCTCAACGTGATCATTGTTGTCACACCGATGCTCGTTCTTTTAGAATATCCGAAAGGATTTGCTACTTTTGACAACGTCCAACAAAAGAAAAGTGACACAAATAGATGTGTTTAATCCTATAGAAGAACACGAATTTCTACTTCAAAATAGAAGGAGATATTAACGCGAAGTGTATATTTTGTTAATGATAAATAAGATCCCCCGACGTAAAGATTTCTTTGCAATGTTTATGTTTACCTAAATAACAAGAAATTCGCTTCTGGATCTACAGTTAGCTATCGTGCTAGAGGGGTCAATAATTAGTTCGTTTAATCCGAATCTTTAAAAGATGATCCAATATTTTGACTCTTGCGTACGAACTTGCGTTATTACGAACTATTGAAAAGGCCGTATTTGTGAACAGTTAAATTCAGTTTTTAATAATTCGGAAAGTATTCTGCCTGACTTACTTAAAACTAATAATAAAATAATAAATACTAGCTCTTCGACCGCAGCTCTGCCCGCGTGAACTCCACGTCTCATATCGCACGATCAGAAACCTGTGCCTAGCGGTAGCATATAGAAAGATAGATTTGTTTTTTTTTTGTATTATGAATAATGGGCTTGCTCTTGACTACATACTTAACTTTACGGTTAAGAAGAAGCCTAAGATGGAGCGAGCTTACCCAGAGGTACTGGTGCTCCCACACACCAGCGGAACACAGAAAAACTGTTTGGCGCTGGACTCCGGCAGGAGGGTGGTAGCATCCAGACAGCTTCTTACGATGTCTACCACCGCAGAGGAATCGAAAAAAAATCCAAAAATACCACCAAAGATGCCGTTGCCCAGGGTGGACCACTAGGAGGTAGATCCCACCACCCCAAAAGGTAGGCTTAATACATTCGTGTTTGTGAAACCATGGAAATACACATACAAAACTTCAACCCAATCGGTCAAGCCGTTTAGTAGTTGACATACCGACAGCGGCGCCACCTACCGTGTCCCGCAGTTAAAATTAGCCGATGTTCATCAAGGATATTGACAGCTTTTAATAGGAAAATATTTTTTGAAATCGGTGCAGTAGTTTCAGAGTTCCTATTTATAATGTTAGTGTAGGTAGATGAACCGAATTAATAACAATGATAAACTAATTCACACTTAAAAATATTTGTCATAATCTGCAATATTTGCAAATTAAATCCTATACACAAAACAATGCTCGCTAAAGAATTTCGGTGTAAAACTAACG
Source organism: Anania crocealis (assembly GCA_949315895.1). Taxonomy (NCBI): domain Eukaryota; kingdom Metazoa; phylum Arthropoda; class Insecta; order Lepidoptera; family Crambidae; genus Anania; species Anania crocealis. Next base: position 15,034,201 of record OX438862.1, read on the forward strand.
TAAGTTCGTAGGTTCGATTCGATAGTTACATTTGCTCCGAAATCGGCTATTTCTATGTCCATTAGTTTAATGTGATTCCTTTTTAGATGTTGGTAGAGCAGGCTGGTACTTACCTCGGCCTAATGCTTTTAGTTTTTATCCCTTGTATTGCCTCTCAAGGCTCTAACTTAACCCAAAGGATCTCATGAAAATGTAATATGCAAAATAAAACCGTGTATTTGTGAACGATACACTTATTTTCAATATCATTAAAATACCTACATCATAATATTATGGCCTTTACCTTATAATGTCTTCATTACCGTTAGAGTTTTGAGAATTGTTTTTTTTTAAGTCCTTACAGCCTTTACTAGAGAGCAGAACCGTGGAATCGGTCGAAATTGTAGGAACAAATAGTTATCTAAAGATTTTTGTACATTATTTTACGTAATTACATACAAGTGGGTCTATAATTCCAAAAGAGGCTGCCTGCATATCTATTGTTACCGCAACATAATTTGTATTTACTTATTATTTTGAAAATGCTTTGCACCAACCAAATAATGTTATTTTGTACTAACGGGCAGTAAGTATCGGTCCTATGCATGTAATTAACTCGTCTTGTGCTGGTCTGATCCTTTGGTACCAAAAAACTTATCCTTTTCACAATTGCAAGATCGCAAAGTGCTATACAATTACTTCGTTTACTGTTTTAAATTATAATCATTGAAAAGATGGCATAATGATAATTCTAAGAGTGGTATAAAAGTTATAATTAGCGTTATCTCTCCATTGCGTAAATTCTCTTTTTATCGTTAGGGATGCAACGATATATCGGAAAACCGATCAATATCGATATATCAACGCCTAAATATATCGATATTTATCGATATCGATGATACGCCGATATTGATATATCAATATCGAAAAATATAATATCGTAACGAAATATCGAAAAATTTTAAGGTACTTATAATAAAGTTTCAGACATAATTAGTAGTAGGTAAATCAGTACTTGAATTACCTGGAAGGTACTTGAAGTATTCCTGTCCTCTACACGAATGGGCCATCATCATGCCATGCTGATGATGACCATTCGCTGTACACTGTCGAGTGAACAGTTGACTTTACTAACGCCGAATTTCTTTCTAAAACTATAGTAAACCACAGTAATGTACAGCGAATGGTCACAGCCCATTGTGTAGAGAGGCTATAAAACTACATTTAAATAAGCCTTTAAAAAAGGTGAAATATCGATAAAATATCGATATATCGGCGTACTAGACCGATATATCGATATATCAATATCGACTTAATTCGATATTTATCGATATCGATTCGATATTTAAAAACTTTGCATCCCTATTTTTCGTTCAACCTATAGACAAAAGTTTAAGTTACCTTATGTCCCTCATGCACTTCTAAATGCAACCACCATTTAGTGCATTATACAGAACTAACAAATAGACACATTTAAATTCCAACGAACATTTCCCCATAACAAGACAATGAAACCCCATAAGGCAGATAGTTATTCCATACACCTTCAAAGACCTAAACGGAACTGTTTTTCCTGCATAACGAGCGTTTTGACTATAAATTTCACTATACATAATTACGACTATATCAGTAATTACTTCCCATTCTTGACAAGAATGCTAATTGGCTCATTAACTAGGTACACAAGTAATTTACGAGCCAGTGCGCTAATAATCAGATCCTTGCAATCAACAAAAACATGGCATTCATAGAGGTCGGGCAACCTTACGGTGTCTGTCGTAAGTCGTTCAGTGGGATATATGCTCTCGTTAATTTTGAGTAGTAGAATACATTGGTGATTACCGTGAGTTACTATTTTATTTAATGTGTCATTAAATTTAACAACAATTGACTTAGTGATGTCAAAGTGGACATCTTTACACGGTATGAGCTATTAAGATTAAAGCAACGGGTATTCGTAGTGAGTGTATCATGGTGTATGAGTGTCGCTGTATCAGCTAGGCACATTACCGTAACTCAAGGGAGTTTCACTGTTATCTTGTATGTTGTTGCGTGTTTTTAACACGTCACTCGTTTTGACTACCAATGGCTTGTAACGTTAATCCTTAAGAGTCACGTTTAACAATAGAAGTGATTAACTCGACTATAATAAAGTTCGTTTTTTCCTAAATCACTTCTCGTATAAATTTTAAAGAAAGATCACTCTTTTTTGTTTTTTCCATAACAAAACATAAATACAATACAAAAACTAAAACAAATAAGTCAGATTACAAGTTATGTTATATTTTCAATGATATTACAAAGAAATATGATTGTATATTTTACAAAATTTAAAACATCACATTGGAAAGTGTGCTGAAGAATGTAAATTTTTCTTAAAATGATTACCTTATCCAACCAAAATCAAAGCAAAATTTAAATACACTTAGTTCAGTTAAGAGATTGTTACCTACGCTTGTAGCATCGTTTTTATGGGTAAATAATTAAATTTAAATTTAAACAAATCTAAATAACCTAACTGTTACGGACACACGTCAATCTCGTTTAATTTAATATGTATGTATGTAAAGATTTTATATTTTATCACAATAAACGTAATTTCTGTTAGGGCCTTAGTTTATAAGGAAATGTATTAGCGCAGGGCTTGTTTTATTTCAATAAAATAGCAAACCGGTTTCTTATTTCCACTTACAATATCTAAAGTATTAGGTAGGATCTGGTATGGTTGTTTAAAGGTACTGGGGTGAAGGAAAATAACTGTAGGCCGTCCCGCTCACGCGCAGCGGAGGTATCCTATAGGCTGTCCCTGTCCCCCTAACAGATTCTGAAGGTCGGTAGAAAAAACCCATGTAGGTAGGATTGTAAGTGGAAAAAATGTTAAGAAGCCTGTAGGTAGGTTTAGAATATGTAAGACAGAGATAGCAATACACATATCGGACCTCTCTTTTCTCCGAAGTTATTATGTGGGTGGATCGAGAAAGTGTCCAAAGAGTAAAGGAGACTATGTGTGTTCTATCTTTGTCTATCTAAGGAAAATCACGAATTTTGTATAGTCACTAGGCTGATTTAAGAAATGTAAATAAGAATAGGACGTGATCAGGCGAAAATTGTCCCTGCTCTCACGGTCACCTATCAAGAAAGAAAATAAACTCTGAAGAAATCAACAAGTGTTTTCGTCCGCATACAGTCCACTCAGGAAGTCCATGGTCGGCTTGTACCTACAACCTACAAGGTCTGGTCCATGCGATCCGGATAAGTGAAGCCAGCAAGATATCAAGATCAGTCTGAAGATCAGTGCAACAGTGAAGCAACATCGTCGTAACCGTTCATCGTGTAACGAAGAGAAGAAAGTGTAACCAGACGCGGGTGTACCGCGGCTCGGGCATTCACCACCTAACGGTGTCAAACGGTGTTTGTTCCGAGTTAACGCCGTTCCCAGGCGGTGCAGTCAACGGACGAGCTGCCGTATATCGTGCAAACGATTACGAACTAGTCCGACCACGCCAGTACGGTGTGCGCAAGCGTAGGGGCCGGACTGTAGGCACTGCTGAGGGTTCTGGTGATTCCAGCCAGGACAGAGCACCCTACGGCTGCGTACATTCTCTGCTGGGTGGTTCCTCCCTTTCCACTCCTGCACGACCATCCATCCCCAGACAGGCTCCCCACGGTAGCGTACCTGTCCGGGATTGTTAGGAGTAGGGGCTGCAAGTAAGAAGATGCCAACAACGCGAAGACAAGCTGAGGCCGCCGGGAGTCAAGCAATGGAAAACTCAAGACGATGTGATTTTGAAGAGCCACCTGCATCGCCATCGGTGCAAACATCAAAGAGTCAAGTACCCGCAGAAGGCGGATATATTATGGAGACGGACCCAGCACCGATAGCAAAGCGTCAAGATGCCAACGCCGACACAGACGTGCCACGGACAAAGGCACCGTCATCGAGGGGGTCAAGCGTTGCCGCACGAATTAGACAAGCGGAGTTATTGGCCGCAGAGAAGCTCGCCGCACTGGAGAAAAGCTTAATTCAAAAACGATTAGAATATGAAATAGCTACAATTATGGAAACCGACGAAGAGAGCATACCCGCCGGTGACAGTCAAGCCAGAGTGGACGACTGGCTGGACAAGTCGCAGTCCCGGCGTCGCGAAGAAACGCAGCTACCCACCACAGAGGAGCCTTGCGACATTCTTACTCAAGAGCGACAAAGACAGAAAGATGTTCAAATGACAGAGATGGTTAGAAACCGTCATTTGAATCCATCACAACCTCCGGAAGAGAATAAAAAGGAGGAAGAGCCTCGAATGAAGATGGACGGGGCGGAGGTACTCGCAGCGACATTAGAGAAAATCATGTCAAGACGACCGACACCACGACAAGCAATAGAATTGCCGATATTTAGCGGGGCACCGACAGACTGGCTTTCTTTTAAGGCAGCAATGCAAGAATCAACCATGACAGGCGCATACACTAAAGCTGAGAACCTGGCTAGATTAAGAAGCTGTCTAAGAGGAGAAGCCAAAGAAGCAGTAGCGGCTTTATTATCATACGCATCCGATCCGGACATAATTATGAAAACTCTAGAACAGTGCTACGGAAGGCCGGAGATAATAATTGATCGAACGCTAAATGAATTGAAGAGTCTGCCGCGCCTAGGACCGACTGCCAGTGACTTGAATACATTTGCAATCAAAGTACAGAATATTGTTTGCACGCTGGACTCCATAGACAACAGAGGATACCTGAGAAATCCAATGCTAACACGGGAGATAATTGATAAACTTAGCCCGCATTTGAAATCTCGATGGTGCGACTATGCAGTACAATACTCAAGCTATTCGGAGCCAGAGATAATCACTTTGTCACATTTCCTAATGGAAGAAGCTAACAAAGCGCTACGCTACGCATATACGCCGCAGTCGAATTATTCCGCTACAAAAAGAGAAGTCGTGTCAGTCAAACCGAACACAAACATAAGAAAGAAAAATACGGGAGTGTACGTCACAGCCGAAGAAAGGAGGACGGCACAAAAGAAACCCTGTTTGTGTTGCGGTGGAGACCATGAGATGTCACTGTGTAAAAAGTTTATAGCTATGACAGTTAACCAAAGATGGAACTGGTTAAAGGAAGAAAGATTATGTTTTCTATGTTTATCAGATAGACATCGGCGTCTCAAATGCAAAGCGCAAGTATGTAATGAGAATGGTTGTGGTCGACGTCATCACAGAATGCTACATATGTCAGAGAGGGACAGCAAGAGTCCACAACATACATTAGAAAGGGACAGCAAGAGTCCAGAACAAAACCAAGAGGTGGTCGCATCTGTCAATCATTCGATAGACGCGTCCAAGGTATTGTTAAAAGTATGTCCGATCACTGTAGAAGGACCTATGGGTAGAGTACGTACGTACGCTTTACTTGACGAGGGGTCAACAATTACACTGATCGATAAAGAGTTAGCAGATTACGTCGGCGCAGAAGGGCCAGTTCGAGACTTACACATTTGCAGTGTGAATGCACAGAGCGTGCCACATAAAAGTACGGAAGTGGAGATTCAAATCATCGCTAAAGGCAATAAGAAGCACGCGGTGAGAGCGAGAACAATGGAGAATCTTCAACTTCATAGACAAACGATAAATGAAAGTTGTTTGAGATATAAACACATGCGTGTACTAAACAATGAAGACGTATGTTATGTAAGCGCCAAGCCGCGTATCCTGATCGGCGCGGATAATTGGCACCTGATAGTCAGCAGAAGGCTGCTAATAGGCAAACGTCATGAACCAGTAGCATCACTTACCACTCTGGGGTGGGTGATTCATGGAATAGCGCCGTCTCATGTGATAAAGGAGAAAAATACTGTGCTATATGTCAACGGCAAGCAAAGTTTAACTCAGTGCACGACGCGTGCCATGGATGACGAGTTACACAATATGGTGAAAGAACACTTTGAAATAGATTCATTGGGTATCTTAAAGAAAGAACGTGAAAATCCAGATGAGATTCGTGCCAAAGAAGCCTTTGAAACTTCAGTAAGATATGTCAAACGACAGTATGAAGTCGGATTACCATGGAAGGAAAATGTGAATGTTATGCCACCGAGCTACGATCTAGCACGGCGCAGACTCATGGCAATCGAGAAAAAGATGGACAAATCGAAAGAGTTCAAAGAAGCATACACGAAACAGATGAATAATATGTTTGAAAAAGGTTACGCCAAAGAGAGCCAAGACAACGAGATAGATAGCCCACGGCTTTGGTATCTACCACACTTCGCAGTAACCAATGTGAACAAACCCGGTAAACTGAGATTAGTGTTCGACGCTGCCGCTAGAAGCAATGGAGTGTGCCTGAACGACGCACTACTAGAAGGTCCCGATTTACTGAGAGATTTGGCGGGAATGCTTTTTAGATTCCGAGAAAGAGCCATAGCAGTGACCGCGGATATCAGTGAGATGTTTCTACAGATAAAAATCTTAGAAAGAGATCAGCCGGCGCAAATGTTTTTATGGAGAGGCGACGACAGAACGTCACCACCAAAGCGTTATAAAATGACTTCAATGATCTTCGGAGCGAAGAGTTCACCGTTTTTAGCACATAGCGTACGTGATTACAACGCTCAGAAACACGCCAGTACGTACCCAAGAGCACACGAAGCGATAACGAAGAACCATTACATGGACGACTGGGTCGACTGTTTCGATACACAACAAGAAGCAAGTGACGTCATCGAAGAAGTTCGTCATGTACACGCGCAGGCGGGATTCACGCTTACAGCCTTTAATACAAACGGGCCGGACGTGTTGCGTGAGCTGCCAATTGATAGCCGTGCCACGACACCGAAACAGCTCGGTGCCGCTATGACTCAATATGGACGAACGCTGGGACTTATGTGGGACGCTAACAACGACGAACTAAGTTTTAACACGGTGCTAGTCAAAGTGCCGCAAGAAGTGAAGACATTGAAACGAACGCCTACGAAGCGAGAAGCACTGAGCGCAGTCATGTCAATATTCGATCCACTTGGACTACTGAGTTATTACACCATCCGAGCGAAGATACTAATACAGAAGGTGTGGCGCCTAGACACAAGCTGGGACGAAGCGCTACCCGAGGAAATAGCCAATGAATTCCAGATATGGTTGAGTGGTGTGGACGCTCTAAGCAGTTTGCGTCTACCCCGTCTATACTCTCAGACGGGGGGAGTGACTAGAAAGCAGCTGCACGTATTCTGCGACGCCAGCGAGTCTGCTTACGCTACGGCCGCATACTGGGTCGTGGAATACGAAGATGGGTCGAAACGAGTGATGTTAGCCGCCGCTAAAGCGAAGGTAGCGCCGATAAAGGCTCAGACGATACCACGGCTGGAACTACAGGCGTGTCTGATCGGCGCACGACTTGCGTCAATTATAACGAGAGAGCACAGATGGCAACCCGATAGAGTTACATACTGGACGGACTCTAGAACGGTTCTACATTGGATAGAGAACGAGAGAGTGCGTTACACCCCGTACGTATCGCACCGACTGAGTGAAATTACAGAGTTGACCGATCCTAGCCAATGGAGATGGGTGCCGACGCAAGAAAATGTAGCCGACGACGCAACGAGAATCGACTACGATATAAAGTCTCGAGAAGACCGATGGTTCACCGGACCGTCGTTTCTATACTCAAACGAAGAGCTATGGCCATTACCGAATGTGACAGCAGACGGCGATAATGAAGAAAACAACGAAGTCATATGTAACGTAACTACAAATGACTTATGGAGCGTGCCAGATGCGAGACGTTTCTCGAATTATGAACGTCTAGTGAGAGCAATGGCATATGTATTACTTTTCATAGAGAAATGTCGTAAACGTACTAGAGAATTGACTATACGACATATAGAAAAGGCAGAGACGTGGCTAGTGAAACAAGCACAGGAAGATTCATTCCGCGAAGATTTAGAACGCCTAAGAAAAGGCTACAACATAAAGGCGAGCAGTCGTATTAAGATGGTAGATCCATTCATCGACGGGGATGGTGTGTTGCGGGCTAGAGGACGTACGAGGGCAGCGGGTGTGTCTGCCCCCGATACTACGCCCGTAATATTGGACGGCAGCCACCCGTATGCGCGGTTGTTGTGCAATAGGGAACACCGTCGCGCCCACCACTCGCACAACGAACGCGTCGTCAACGACCTACGACAAAGATATTGGATACTACGACTACGACCGACTGTACGCGCTGTAGCCTACAAGTGCGCTTTCTGTCGCATGAGGAAGACGAAGCCAAGGAGACCAGTCTTCGGAGATCTACCACGAGCTCGACTAGAAGCTTTCACTAGACCATTTTCAAACTGTGGCCTAGACTTTTTCGGGCCAATGACAGTGACTATAGGCCGCCGACATGAAAAGAGGTGGGGAGCGCTCTTCACTTGCCTCACCACAAGGGCCGTGCACATAGAATTAGTAGCTAGCCTGTCCACCGACTCGGCTATAATGGCTCTACGGCGCATGGGAGCACGGCGAGGGTGGCCACAAGTTATGTACTCAGACAACGCGACGAACTTCAGGGGCGCAGACAGCGAGCTACGTATGGCAATGGCGGAGTGGGAACCGGCTCTGCGCGACTTCGCGCTCACCCAGCGCATAGACTGGCGCTACATATCACCGGGAGCACCACATCAGGGCGGGGCGTGGGAGCGGATGATACGCTCTGTCAAGAACGCTCTACGTGTCACGCTTAACGAGAAGGCGCCGAAAGAAGAAGTTCTACTGACGCTGTTGATGGAAGTCGAGCACACCATGAACGCTCGACCACTCACACATGTACCGGTTAGCGCTAACGATCCCGAGGCGCTAACCCCTAATCACTTCCTGCTGGGTGGTTCGCACGGCTTACCCATCACCGGGCCGTGTGAGCAATCGTCGAGGAAGACATGGCGGGCCGCGCAAGGTCTAGCCGACGAGTACTGGCGCAGATGGCTGAAGGAGTACCTACCCGAGCTCATACCAAGAAGAGGGGCTCGTGACGTCAACGAGGTCGCTATCAAACCAGGCGATCTAGTCATCGTGGTGGACCACACGCTTCCACGCAACGTGTGGCCCCGAGGGGTCGTCACACGTGTTCATCCCGGACCAGACGGAGGAGTAAGAAATGTTGAAGTAAGGACCAAGGGTGGCGTGTTTCGTCGACCGACGTCGAGATTGGCTGTCCTGCCGGTAGAAGAATGAAGAGGTTCCGCACTGCGCAGCGCTGCACCGGGGGGAGACTGTTACGGACACACGTCAATCTCGTTTAATTTAATATGTATGTATGTAAAGATTTTATATTTTATCACAATAAACGTAATTTCTGTTAGGGCCTTAGTTTATAAGGAAATGTATTAGCGCAGGGCTTGTTTTATTTCAATAAAATAGCAAACCGGTTTCTTATTTCCACTTACAATATCTAAAGTATTAGGTAGGATCTGGTATGGTTGTTTAAAGGTACTGGGGTGAAGGAAAATAACTGTAGGCCGTCCCGCTCACGCGCGGCGGAGGTATCCTATAGGCTGTCCCTGTCCCCCTAACAGATTCTGAAGGTCGGTAGAAAAAACCCATGTAGGTAGGATTGTAAGTGGAAAAAATGTTAAGAAGCCTGTAGGTAGGTTTAGAATATGTAAGACAGAGATAGCAATACACATATCGGACCTCTCTTTTCTCCGAAGTTATTATGTGGGTGGATCGAGAAAGTGTCCAAAGAGTAAAGGAGACTATGTGTGTTCTATCTTTGTCTATCTAAGGAAAATCACGAATTTTGTATAGTCACTAGGCTGATTTAAGAAATGTAAATAAGAATAGGACGTGATCAGGCGAAAATTGTCCCTGCTCTCACGGTCACCTATCAAGAAAGAAAATAAACTCTGAAGAAATCAACAAGTGTTTTCGTCCGCATACAGTCCACTCAGGAAGTCCATGGTCGGCTTGTACCTACAACCTACACTAACAAACATGACAATGATTTATTCCAAAAGTAACGGCCATGCTTGGTTAGTAGTATCTAACGGCCTATAATTATTCCACTGCAGAAGAAACATAGATGGGTACAGGCATAATCACCACTCTTACCAAATGCGGATCACAAACCCAAGCAATGATCGAAAATTCTAAATTTCTTGCCCGACCCGGAGATCGAACCCGAAGAGATCGGTCCCCAAGATCTTATCCTCGCGCGGTACTTCAGGAGACTACTAGAGCTATGTGATGCCCCCAATTGATTTATTTTTATTACTTCGAAACAAAATCAATTCTCAAATTCGTATTGTACATTACCTATTGCTAAAAGCGGCCACTTTTGGCGTTAGCGACAATTCGACTTTATAAACAACTGAATTAAAAGTTTACTGTGATTCAGTAAATACTAGTTAGAGGTAATTTTCTAAAATGATACTGTTCAAGTTTTTTGAGAATTGATTTTGTTTAGAAGCAATAAAACTAAATATGCTCTAGTCATAGATTTAGTATAGGTATCTACGTTTATGGCTCCAGTACTTATACCACTTGACCAACGAGGCTTTATTACAAATCTAGCTTATTATTAAAAGGGCCTCTTTAGGTGCTGTAATAAAACTAATTCTACGTGTCTCTAAAATGCACCCATGAAACTTAATAGGCACTATCTTTCGAAGTAGTCACTTGGTTTAGACTTCTAATTAGACACATTTCATGTTTCGAAATTATTTAAAACTCAACTAGAAAGTAAAACTATATTTTCTTCTGCCCAAGGCCAGGTGTGTTTACTAACTATTTTTGACTTTGCGAACACACAATGGACTTGGAGACCACACAAAGCCGTCGTTTGCCGCATCGCCCATGCCATTGTGATTGTCAAAACAAGATCAGTTACAATAAATCTTATTAAAAGCCACACACACCGCCATTCATGCGCGCGTTACAAAACCTCAAAAGAAACCTTGTTTACAGTAAGGACATTGTGGATTTTTTTTCATTATGCATCTGCTCACCTACCTGGCCGCGCGAAGATTGAAATTATTTTGCGTAAACAATTCTATGTGATAGTTCATAGTAACTATTGGTGATGCTTAATGTTGGCTTCGAATGAGCTCTTCTTGAGCGTCTGAAAGTATCGAAAAGACATTTAGGGATATACGGGATCCAAATTTTAATACAACAATCTACGAGACAAAAAACAAATGGTATTTTACAAAAATGTCATGATAAAGCACTTAGAAAATGCATCCGCCAAAAATCTAAAATTTTTGGTACGGCCTTCTAGCAACACTTTTTACCCGATGCGCGTCTCATTTATTCACTACGATACTCTTTTCATAAGTTGTTGATTTTCCCTTCGTACCTTAACAGGCTTAGGTGAAAACTGGACCTACATTTTTTACTTTATAAATGGGCTCTAAAAACGACTTATCTATAAAAAATTTTGAAGGTCATGAAAAATTCATCCTGTAAAGGATTTTTTTGTTTAACACTAGCTATCCGCTTTCCGCCTGCGGCTAAACCCGCGTGACCTACACGTCATACCGCGCGGGTGGGAATCTCTGACCACAAGTGGAACACAAAATAGTCTATGTCCTTTTTAAGGTCTAATTAATTTTTTTACAAAATTTTGTTAAAATCTGTTCAGTAAGTAGTTCAGGCATGAAAGCGTAACAGACAGACAGAGTTACTTTCGAATTTCATAATGTTAATTTGGATAGTAGCGAGTTTTGTTTAGGTTCTGTTTTGATATCTCAACAGAGTAGTTTCAGCATCGGAAGTTGCAGAAAACTTTAGTACCGTCTTACAAAAGTACCTACTCTGTGGTACCATCTCAAAATAACAATTCGGTTATTTCGTATAGAAATAAAAAAAATGATACTTTGACACGGTACTTAAAGTATTCAGCAACTGACGATGCTGACTGTATAATAAAAAATCTTGAAAAAAAAAACCTTTAGGACTTTCCATCGGTTTTTCAGCGGACGAAAAAAAAGACGTTCTCAATACTATTCTTTTTTATGTACACCTACGATTTTTAGGGGCAAAACTGTTTTTGACCAAGTTTGATGACTTTTGTCATGCCAAAAATGATTCCCAAAAAGTAGAAAAATAAGGTACTTTTCTAAAAGTTGGCCCCATCTAATTTATTTAAAAAATTCCCAGAGAGTAAAAATTACGGTACTTTCTTCACATCATATGTAAGGGTTCAGGTGGCACGCTTTGGGTGAATTTCTACTGAAGTTCAAGACAGCAATATAAGTAGGTGGCAATTTATGTCTGACTAAACATTCCTGCGTGATAGAGTCAGAAGAGGAAATCCGTATGAAAACCGACCGACGCGACGCGCTAGGTACTCTTAGCAGACTAGTTTGCGATCCCTATGACCAGTAGTGAACCCAGTGAACAGCAGTAAAGAGACTCCTGCCCGTCTCTTCTGGCATTACTAAACAATAGGTTAATTGACTCACATCAAATTTGACGCAATAATGAATAGTCTCTGTAGCATTTCACTTATGAAACCAATATTTATTGATTTTATTTAACAAAAGTGCACTGTAGGTAGCTACATGTTTTCGATTCAATAATTGACTTTTGTAGCGCGTCATGAGGTGGCAACACCGGAAGTACCGATGGCCCCTTTCCGCCAAAGACGTCGGCCAATTAAAGGGCCTTCTCGATATAAAACGTAAGCGCGCCAAAAATGCCGCGCTCTGATTGGTTCATAGAAATGTATATAGTTTCAATAGAAAATTAAATGGCTGCTAACAAAGTTGGTTGTGTGTCACTAAGCTCCTGTAGAAAATAAGAAAACCCTGAGAAGACTGAGTCTGGCCCACGCTAAACTGGCTGCCCAACTCGGGCCAACATTAAAATCAAGAAATTTACTGTTATCTACGGGACACAACTGCAACCAACTCAACGCTCGGTGTGCAAAACTTTACGACGCGCCGCCGCCATCTTTTCACTTCTACTTCAAGATTCAACATTGTTATAAGAAGAAGCAAGATGCCGCGTCCGGTATCGCGCAGTAAGCGTCGTCAGACGGACTTTTACGACGTGGAAGACGCTTGTGATTCAAACGCTGCAACAACGCCAACGACCGAGGCACTCGAAGCGCCCGCCGCCGTTTCGGCCGCCATCTCTGTGAGCGACATCGCCACCATGATGGCTTCCTTGCAGCAGGCGCAGGCCGACCAGCTTGAGCGCCTCATCACAAGGGTACTTGAAACGCGTTCGCCCGCGCCCGCGGAAGCCGCGCAGGCCACGCCCACGCCGTCGCCCGTTTCTGGAACGTTCGCCACCTGCAAAGCCACCTACAGTGGAGCGCCTGCTGAATCACTCGACGGTTTTATAGATGCATTACAAGCATTCAAGGACTGCGCCAACGTCAGTGACAACAACGCCTTGCGTGGCCTATCAATGCTGTTGACACATGAAGCCGCCACGTGGTGGCATGGAGTAAAAGCAGAGATTAATAGCTGGTCACAGGCATTACACCAACTACGCTGTGCGTTTGGAGACCGCCGACCACCGCACAGGATATATTTAGAGCTATTTGCCACCAAGCAACAACTAGAAAAAACAGATCTGTTTGTGAGTAAAGCACGCGCACTATTTGCCCGTCTACCGCGTGGAGATCTGACTGAAAAAGTACAGCTTGATATGGTGTACGGCTTACTGCACACGCGAATAAGAAACCGAATTCGACGAGAGGAACTGCACTCTTTTGCTGACCTGCTGCACCGCGCCCGAGAAGTCGAAGACTGCGAGCCGGACTACAAGTACATGCAACCTACGTTTGCCGCCACCCGTGTCGCCGTCGCGCCCGCGTCACGACCGCCGAGAGCGCAACCTCCGCCGCCGAACGCACCGGCGTCGTCAAGTAGGACGCCCAAGTCGCACGAGTCGTCTTACCCGTCCTCATCGAATCACCCTCGGTTGGGTACGCGTAGTGCCGCGCCCGCGAAACCGTCTAATCGTTCATATTGTGTATATTGTCGAAGAAGTGGACACAGTCGTGAAGAGTGCCGTCGTCTCCCTTCTGTGAAAGACATTACCGAAGTAGCGTGCTACGGATGTGGTGAGAAAGGAGTTATTCGTACGGACTGCATCAAATGCAATGCCCGCTTTAGTGCCGTATCATTTGAATCCGTGTCTACTGCCACCCTCTCCAAGTCCAAGCGTAAGCCAGACATACAAGTAAGTAAAACTACTGGTTGTTTTGTGGCCGAGGAAAACACTACTTCTAAAATCGATCAGTCATATCACTTAAAAACGTTTACTCGTAATAGTCGTAATGTATTAGACAACACCAGTTTACAACGTAACAAGTGTTCCTCACAAAGTCCTCATAAAACTAGCATCGACTTATGTAAATACTTAAATATTATGCCTAACAACTATCACAACAATGTTAATAAGTCTAATCAAGAATCTAACATTTCGTTAACTGATTTTTTTAATGTGCTTCCCTCAGATTTTGTAACTGAAAACAGTTCGTTAAATAATTCATCTGTATATGCAATGTCTACGTATAGTGGTACTAACAACCTGGCTAAGCATAAGCGTAATTTCGACAATAATTGTAATAATAACAATAACACACCGATCATGTTGCCTGAGAGTAGGGTGACCATGGAATTTCAGGACAAATGTTCAGAGTCCTGTTCCTCAAGTAGGGTGACCATGAGTCCGGTGTACGATTGCGGAATTATTTCGCATGTTGACAGAGTGACCGACGAAGACCATATTTTGGACGTTTCCTCGATGTCTTCATACTCACGTCGCATATCAGAGGCACAGCTAAGGCCTATTTTAAGTATCACTATTTTAGACCTGCAGGGAATAGCACTCATTGATACAGCTGCCAAGAGAAGTGTTGTTGGGAGTTCGCTGTACCAGTTAATACAGGAGCGTGGCCACCCATCTGTGGAGACCATCATGCGAGTAAGACTTGCCGATGGGTCGGCTCAGACGCGCCAAGTTCGTACTACGATGCTACAAGTCGACGCTGGTCGGGGTAAGTGTATCGAATTAGAATTCGTTATCCTCCCCGACGCTATAGGTAACGAAACATTATTAGGTATCGACTTTTTAGTAGCAGCTGGAATTATTTTAGATTTTTCGACTTCCACCTGGCGGTTCTCCGGCGAAAACAAAGCTTACACCCTTTATTTCGAGTCACCTAGTCAACCCGTCTCCTGCTGCGCTGCCAAAACATTAAGGCAAGACGAAGGTAAGTTGTTAACCCCTGATCAACGGGAATGCCTTTCTTCCCTTTTGCAGCAGAACGAGGATATCTTCAGTCTTGGGGGAGCTCCGACGCCTTTCGCTGAGCACCGAATTGATACGGGAAATCACTTACCGATCGCCGTCCCTCCGTACCGTCTTACCCCTGCCAAAAAGGAAATAATGAAATCTGAGTTAGACAAAATGCTTCAGAAAGGCATCATAGAAGAATGCGAGTCAGCATGGGCTTCACCAGCTATCCTAGTACCTAAAAAGGACGCGGATAGACATCGCCGCTCAGCGCCTAGTTATCAGGTGGGTGATGAAGTGCTGGTTACCTCCCACTTATTAAGTAATTCTGCAAAAGGACGCTCTAGGAAACTCATGCCTAAGCGTGATGGACCTTATCAAATAAGCAAGGTTTTTAGTGCCACTACATACGACGTATCACACCTAACCACTAACGAACACGTAGGCAGGTTTCACACTACTGATCTCACTCCCTTTGTTAGGTCTGGTCAGGTCTCGGCCCCAATACAGCCACGTAGACAGCGCGGACGGCCGCGAATTAACCAAGACCCGCCGCTATCTAGGTCCAATTCGCCAACGGGACGTTCTAGCGACTTGGAGGGGGAGCATGTAGCGCGTCATGAGGTGGCAACACCGGAAGTACCGATGGCCCCTTTCCGCCAAAGACGTCGGCCAATTAAAAGGCCTTCTCGATATAAAACGTAAGCGCGCCAAAAATGCCGCGCTCTGATTGGTTCATAGAAATGTATATAGTTTCAATAGAAAATTAAATGGCTGCTAACAAAGTTGGTTGTGTGTCACTAAGCTCCTGTAGAAAATAAGAAAACCCTGAGAAGACTGAGTCTGGCCCACGCTAAACTTTTTATTTTAAGCTCTGAAAACCTATGCTGAAAACGCTGTCGGTCATGAAATGACGTCATAGGATTCTAAGCTTTCATAGAGGATCTTACGAGTTTTCGTTGTTACGAATAATTTGGACTTTTAAAACAAACTTTTGCGGTTTTCAAGGTTCAAAAATATAGGGATATTCAATGATATTTAAAAAGTATAGATAGGTTATGCCCTTACAAAACTATCGAAATATATGTGCCGCTTGCGAACAACTGCACACATGCGTAATTCTTATTTTGTCCTTGTCATACTCGTGAAAAGAACAATTACTTTCTCTTTCATGGATTTGAAAAGACACACACAATTGTGACGTTTTAGGGACGCATATTGAGAGCGCATGTAACATATCTATTACTTTTTAAATATCATTGGGGATATTATTTTGTTTCGTCTAATCAGGCAAGAATTTATTTAATCATTTATGATCTACATGCAAAAAAGTAAAGTAGGTATAGGTTTATATTTACAAAAAATATTTAATTATGTAAGTTTATCGGTTGTTTATCAGGCAATACGACAAGCTTCGTATCGTATCGTAGCTCTGTGTTGCCCAGTGTGGTGTGACTGAAAATATTTATTTATAGTTGTGTAAATGGTCCAGAAATTGAATTAGCAAAGTAAGACCGTGACGTATTTTTTTTTTGTTTAAAAAATGATTTCTACACAAACAAGCGTTATGAAAAGCTAATAATAATCTAAAATTCCATTCGCAATATATTTTTGGGCTCAATATGACTTTGTCCATGGCTGTAAATCAGTCAACAAGGAACAAATCATAGAACAAATTACTTACCATAGCTGTAGATTTAGAATGATATCTATTGGCTAGTCGTTTCAATCAACCAATAGCCCAACGTTACAATTTGAAGTTTGTGACAATTCAAAAATATCGGCCAATCAAAGTAAGTAAGATTGGTATTTGACATACTCTGTGGTTCGTGTGTGCATTTGTCAGATTGTCAGTTTTTGTTTTGGATTCACGAATGGTGAATGGCTGAATGCACTTTGTTTGCTTTGTTTAATTTGAAGTTGCAAGTGATACATGTTGTATTTAGACATTAGAGTTTAGCCAATTAATTGATGGGGCCAAAGGCATTTAGTGCAAGTGAAAAAAACACAAATATGCTCACAACATAGTAAGCAAGGGGTAAGTTGTTTCTTTGATTTAAAACTTTGTTGGCGGTTATGATAATGCATTTATCAAGTGTTTACTTGGCTTAGGATGAGATAACCATTCAGAGCTTTCATGTTTTGCCGTTTTTAATGGTTTTACAAGCTATTTTGTCACATAAACTATTTGAAAATAGTTTGAATTTCAGTTTACCCAACAAAGAATGAATGTTATGTATTCATTAATAAAATCACAGGTGTTTAATATTATTAAACTTAATTTTTTGAAGTCTTGTAATTCGAACTTAAATTAATATTTACACCACTGTCTTCACATCATATCTATTCACATGATAACTGTAGAGAAGAAAAGAAAAACAGATAATTTATCTACTTACTAGAATAGAGTATTCAAAATTGTAAATCTTTTCGTTTGGTATAATACTGTATTGTTTTCAGAAAAACCCAATCTTAGTGTTTTGTCATTCCTCTGCTTTTCTAGTTAATTTAATGGTTATCGTATAATATTCCTGGCTCCCGCGCTAAGATTTTAAGTCAATAAATTCATGTATACAAACAATTTAACATGATTGTAGAGTAACTTCCTTTCCAATGTAGTAATCAAGATTTTTGGATTATTATTAAAACGCTGGTGCATGGACTTGTTTATTTCAGCTCTCCCTTTTTTAAAATCATGAATATGATAAATGAAACACCTGATTCCAGGTGTTAATTTTTATTTTCAATACTAATACTGAACTTGTTGGGTTAATTACTTCATCGGAGTTCTGACACAAAGTTAAGAATACTGATAAAATGTTGCTGAGTGACAATAATATTGATACAAGTTTATACAATATAGGCGGATATGAAACAATAATAAGTAATACTGGAATAAGTTTCTAATAATTTGTTATCGATCATAATTCAAATGTATTTTATCCAGTTTGTTTTCTTTGGCAACCATGCTAACTAATCATTTTTAAATCATTACATTTTCTATAGGAAATCAAAATCATTATTAAATTAAATTGACTCAAAACTGACATACCCTTCAAACCCATAAAACTTGAATTTAAACCTTAATTTTAGACAAAATGTTACATGTTTCCCAAGATGACCGTCTAGGGATGGCGATCTCATATTGATTAATTGCAGAAATGATTTTTTAGGCCCATAGATCAATTTCTTAAATCAATATACTGTACTGAGTCGATTCAGTGGATCAATCTTTTACCCTAAGAAATCGCCATTTGATTTTTTTGTGTTGGTAAAAACTAACAACCATAAATTGATTTGTCAGTTAAAGACCATGGCTGTTATGTATGCCTAGTTTTGTTTGCTTTTATTTTTTTAAATGTTTAATAGAAGCAAACTGTCGTTTTATTATACTGTAGTAAGCGAAATAAATAAATACCTATATTGCGTGGGATCATCAGTTCCTTGCGAGCAGCGTCTTTTTTCTGCTGCCGGCAGCATAGCAAGTGATGAGTGGCACCACTTGGATCCCAGTGGCCTGGGCAGGTTATTGTTTTAAAAGTGTAGATATAATTACAGCATTGGTCACTTTAACCATTTGTTGTAACATTTTGAAAATAAATGGTATCCTTTCCACCTAATATCTGACTTTGATCTATACAGATAAATAACATTAAAGTGTTTGTTTGTACATATTTAGTTGATATTTAACCACGGACTAAAAAAAACTGATAAGAAATGGTTTGTTAAGGGTTTCTTTTTTCATAAAACAGATAAGTATATATTTACATTTTAAATAAAACTTGAAAAAAATCGATTTATCGGAAATTTTAAATCGACCTTTTTAGCCTCAATTTAAAATAATCGCCATCCCTATGATCGTCTAAAAAGATTACTGTTATGACGATGACTTTTCACCTGTCCAATAAATACCTGTTCAAACATGTTTCAAACTTTCAACTTGTTTGTACTTCTGAACCTATCAGTTTGTTATTTTAGAAAGTATCAATGTTAATATTGCTGATACTGTTAATTTGTACCAGAACTTTTAATTTCTATATAAAATAAATGATTGCCCTTGCTGCCTTATCTATCAGTTGTAACAAAACCACATCCTGTGTGTGGTGTAACAATAAGGAGTAAAATAGTATGGATAGCTCACCTTGACCTAAATATAGAAAAAGATTCAGGTCTAGGCCGCTCACAGTTTGTAGGTAAGTATTATGTATGTTTGTATTATTCTAGCAACAAAGGTGACCTTATATTAGTGGGATTCAATGTATAACTCTATTAATTCCTAACTCAGCTTTCGTTTCTAGACTTGCTTGTATTGGATTTGGTTCATCGTAGAAATTGGTTTACAAATCTAGATTCAAATCTTTTGAAACATAAAACAAAGATTGTATGTAATACTGCCACACTGTTCCACTAAAGTAAACTTTTATTTGAGCAAACTTTAATTTACACAATCATGTTTTAAGTGGTTATTTTAAGATTACTCACCATAGAAAGGGGAGTTTACTCAGAAATGATGGCAACAATTTCTAAGACACTGCAATTTAATACATTTTTAAACATATAAGTATCAATGAATCAATCAATCAGCCTATTGCAGTCTACTGCTAGACGTAGGCCACCCCAAGGGCACGCCACAGTGCACGATCCCCGATATATATATCACGATAAGTATATCGTTTTCAAATACAAAAGTTTTTTGCTGTTGTTTATAAAACCATAACTTGTTTGTAAAATAGTTTATTTAGAATCTAATTACGAGTATATGTATCTGATCCATGATTTATGAGAATGTTCTAGTCTTTAACATAGCTTGATTTGTTGTCCAAATGCAAATACATTTATGTAAATATGAATGTCCAAGTTTTCTGGGAAGAATAAGTAAGTGAACCTCTAGCAAAGTTTATGCAATTTTTAAGTGTACAGCTATTAATTTCATAATAATATATCTATATTATATTCACTTGAACTTACAAAACTTGTATTATAAGAACTGAAAACACAGCTTCATCAACATCATTAGCCTATTAATTGTCCATTAGCTGGACTGGAACATCATCATCATAACACTCACATAAGTCCACTGCTATCTAAAATTATAATTTTGCCTAAAACGCCCTTGGCAGGTAGATTGGCTATTGCAGTATGATGACCAATGGTGGTGAGAAGAAGCTGCTGCCTGTTTCCTTGTGGCGATACTCTCTTATGACACCCATAACAAGAGGAGGTAATGCTATTCTCTTTTTGTGTCAGCATCATACGACACACCTAAAGCACAAGTTCATTTCATTATAACTTTGTATCCTTCAGGGATTGTCTAGTTTGAGAGTTTTCTAAAAGACTAAATCATTAATTGACCCAAATGGGACTTGCGTACCTTGCGTAGTAGCCGGATCACCATACCACTACACCAACCAGGTCTTTTCGACCTACCAATAATTAGTAAAAAGTATAAACCGTAAATAGTGTATCAACTTCGGAAATTATAGTTTTGTGCCAGGGCAATTAACTTTTTTTACGGCCGATTGATAAAATGATCAGTAGACGCGATACTCGGTCTGTCTGCGGTTGTTCGCTACAAGATTTCGTTTATTAGCTAGTTACTAATTTTCCAAATAACGTCGTAATCAATCGCGGCCTTGGCCATCATACTTCGGTCAACGGCACTGTTCTCTTATTTTTGACTTGTTTGACTATTTACTATGTAGGTGGCACTAATATACAAGGTCGTACGATGGTAAGAATCACTCAGTTTGAATCTTAATCTCCATCTGTACTAATGTTTCGGTGATTTAAAAACATTTGTTCTGTGTAAAAGAGTCAAGTGTTTTAATTGCAGCGGTCGTTTCAAGTGTATTTAAAAATAACTTTGCAAGGTAACATTTAATGTCGTCTTTCTAGATGACATTTCCTTTTTAACGTTGCAACGTAGTTAACGTTGCGACTTGTGATGATGAATATAATAGTTTGAATTTTGAATCAGACATATTACTTCTCTGGTCCATAAACTGTACTAACTTGTTTGCGCTACTCGTCATGGCCCCTTTTAAATGTTCTCAATAGGTTGTCAAATAAAAGTTTTTCAGTCATTTTAATGAAATTAAGTTTTAAAAAGTACCTACTACCAAAGGCTACCCATAATTTTACTAATTATGGTAATACGTTTTGTAAGAGTATGTCGTTTGCCGCATTATTTTTTAATCAGGGTGATTGGGAAAAGTAATGTCATATTTTAGCAGCCCCATTTAGCAGGGTTTTTTTTTCATGCAACATCCCTACATTAGGAGACAGGAAAGTAATGTTGCAATTGATCTAATTAAATTGAGTGATAACTGACCTGGGTTAGTGCACTCGGTACTCACACAACAAGGCTAACTACATCAAGCTAATGTTCAGATAAATCTACTCCAAACACATTAAAGAATTAGGTAATTGCTTTTTTAACCATAACCCTACTACTTCTACTTAAGTAGGCTTGCACGCTTTGACGATCGGATATTCCAGACACAATTAAAATCAATTGTTATCGAGACAACCGGTTGTCTCTTGGGGCTTGAAGCGCTACCATTTCCCTGAAAACTGGCTATTGAAAGTCGGTGATTGACCAAATGTTCTCTAACGCATTTACCATAGATAGCTACGAAATATTGTTTATGGGATTCACTTCTAACACATTAAAGACGGCAGACGTTTTGGGAGTCTTTATCCTTTTCATATGCTTTTTTTTTTAATTTGTTTCTCTCTGAAAGCTGGACGCTGGCAATAGCTAATACTACCGAAAGGCGATGTTTGGAAACCCTGTCTGAAAGACTAATACCCTAAGAATGTTAGTCATCGTCTTAATAGATGTCATCGTCTTAATTAGTCATCGCCTCAATCTGCATACTATCTTCGGCTGCTCTCATCTAGCTGATCCATCTTGTGAAGATCATCGCTACAGCTAAAGTCAGAGGACGTCCTAGGTACGCTGGCCGATCTGTGGTCTCCAATGAATAACTCTTTTACCCCGAGAGTAATCGGTTCTTTGCCGTGGGGTAGGTACTAGGCTTAAGAATAGAACTCTTTATCTTCACGGGATTGTCCATAAATAACTATTGGATTTTTATAAAATTAGCTTGTCACCTATTATTATGGTCACGTCGATATCGTTTATGAGACGCGGTAAGCACTCCATGTGATCAGCGTCGCGAATACCACCAAACCCATAATCGCAAGCCTAAACATTAGTGTCTAATTGATATCATATATATTTTTAGATGCCACAAAGGCGCGAACTAACAAGATGGACAACAGGAAGAGGCAGCTGCTGCAGCGCTACCAACTCGACATCGTTAAGGATGTAGATGTCGAGTTCGTCATTGACGAGTTGTTCACAAAACACGCCATTACTGGCGACGAGATAGACGAGATATTTAGCAGGGTAAGAAACAATTAACATTCGGTGTGGTATTTAACCGACGAAAATAACAGTTGGTTGTCAATTGGAAGCTTTTTTAAAGATTACTGTTGATGGGCGTTACCGATTTTATGAATTTTTTTATTTGATTAACTAGTTGAAAGACTGAAAATCTTGAACTTCTTTTACAAATGTTATGGTTACAAAGTAGAGCTTGTTAAAAAAAATACATTAATTAAATAAGCCACCTATTTTGAGTTACACGTGGCTAATTTCATGCCATGCGCCTTCGTTACTTAGACTCTGACACAAAATGGGGGCTTATAAAAGTGGAAAGTAAAAGAAAATCGCCGGTAACACATCAAACAGTACTAAAAGTACTCTGACTAAAGAGTCAGCCTCCATTCACTGCAGCAAAACGAACGTAGAGCAATTTGTGAAAACCGTGCATTAAATGTGAACACGCTATTATTTACGACATAATCAAACAAGATGGGACATCATTACCTAAATTAGAGTAATTATGAATGGGTTACTGAGATAGTTGACAAGGTTTTTGTAAAGTCGACCAACGCATCGTTTTAACTAAACAGTATTACAAATATACAGTCTCCATAAAAATTTAATATTATAGTAAGTATTAGAAATAAATATGTGAAATATGCCTTAGTAAAATAATCAATTATGCTGCATAAAACTTATCATTTTCTACACACTCTATTCGATGTGATTTGATGCTAAATTCAAATTCTTCAAGGTACCTAGCTAGTTAAATAGTATGACAAGTCAAAACTAACCTATGTTAACATACACGTAAATAGCTAGTTAGTTATATTTGCTCTCAAGTCCGTATCAAATTTATATTTCACTTAAAAAGGTCTATTCAAAATATTTAAAAATCTTTAAAAGGATGTGCAATGGCTTTAAGACGACAAGTGATTTGCACTACAACAAGCCCTTGTCAAAATATATTTCCGATACCGATTTGTGTACCATGTATACCATTACACATTGCAGACGAACAAGAAAGACCGCGCCCGTTATCTCCTAGACACGTTAATTCAGAATGGTAACAACGGTGCATTCGAGGCGTTCGTTGATTCCTTAGCCAAAAGCTATGAGTGGCTGTGGAAGAAGCTGGTGGTGGAAAACAACGATCCAATGCTAAACGAAAGCTTTGAAGACAGCCTGAGCAGGGGCGACGTCCCGAGGCTGCCAATCCACTATGTGAAAAGAACGGACTTGGTAAGTACTTTTTGTGTGAAATTGACTGACGACCACCGTGGTGAAATGGCGTACATACCGGTTTTCAAGGTGTTGTCATCTCCGTTGTCGCGGGTTCAATTCGCTAAGAAAAGAACGCCCAGTTTTTTTGTGGTATTTTCGTTTTTTCTGGTTTCCTCAAAACAAGTACCTTAATATTTACTTCCTTAACCGAATTTATATTATTTTTTAATTAATCCTCTGCTGGGCACAAGCCTCTCCAAAAGAAGAATTTTGCCACTATCGCCATTCTTGGCAAGCGGGTTGGCGATATCGGTTTGACCAATGGTATCTTTTCCTCGCAGTAATCCTTAGGTCGCCTCTTACGACAGCCCTAGGAAGGGAAGGGATGGCGTTATTCTTTTAATGTGACGGCACCGCTCGACACAACTCTGACCTACTTACCAAATATTATTGTCTCTAGAGTCAGTTCAGAGTAGAGTGAGTTAATTGATACAGGGTATATACCTTGTACCTTAGTTTTTATGCACTGTTGCAAGCGGCATGCTCACGGAAGAACTGATGTCTGAAACTGATGATGTCAGTTATTAAGAGCAGACAAATCGATCTACCCTCCTTCGTAGTCTTTTATTACACGCGATACCAGTACCACTGTTTGATAACTCACTATTATTACACTTCTGTTCTCGACACAACACTTAACAGTATCCGATCGCGATAATGTATTTTTTGGTTTACTCAGATCAAATGTCATAATAAATACTGTCATCCAAAAAGCACCTGTAAACTTTCATATTTCAATATCCTATTTCTACTCCAGGAAAATGTGATAGCAACGAAGCTGAGCGTCCTCGCTCGGCACAAGATTCTCGCCTTACACGGCATGTCCGGGTCCGGCAAAACTTCAGCAACCATCAGCGTACTGCGGGACAACTCGGAACTCATCACGAATAACTTCAACGGAGTCGTGTTCTGGCTGAATCTCGCGAACTGCAAGACAGAGGATGATATTATTGCACAGCAAAATAAGTGAGTAACTAGCATATTAAACTTTCAATAATAATAATAATACATTTTATAAATAAGAAGTTACTCTGTCTGTCTGAAATTCTATGTCTGTTACCTTTTTACATCACTTAACCGATTACGTAAACTATTTGTCGTGGAGAGTCTTTTAGACTTTATAGTGTAATGCAGAACGTCATCCATCAAATTGGTAATAATAGGAGTAGAAGTTTGTACGGGGAAGTCAATAAATTCCAAATTTGTTATAAAAATTGAGATACTTATGTACAATATTGTACATAGTTATAATATATATTTTTATTGATCTTAATGACTAAATTGACGAAACGCTAGTCTACTGTAATTGACTACGCTAAACTACGAGTATAAGATCTTTTTTAGTACAGAATTTTATTAACCTTAAAGGTTACAAAAGTATGAGAAATGCGCTTGCTGACTGCAGCTAGCGCATTACTATGAAATATTCTAATGCTTTGCACAAGGTTGCAATGTCAAAAACAAACATGAATTAAATGTGACTCATAATGGTGTTACACCATAAACATCCAAATATGTATGGATAATGTGGGTGTTGAATCATTGACCGCGTCAGTATATGTAGTCTGATCATGCTCTATTGCGCGTAATATTCGGTGATCCAGCACGAAACTTGTATCGAATAATGTTGATACAATACTTTCGCTATGTTAACGAAATAGATTTACAGATTCTATAAATTGAATATGTAGAACGGTCACAGTACCATGTCAAAGTATAAATTCAGTTATTCCCATAAAAATTGTTTGTAGTCAAACAAACTTCTTACTTTGTCATAGTACTCTAGTGTTCATGCATAGTGGACATGCACAACATGCAATACATTTTTGTTGCAAAATCGCACCTATTCCAACTAAATAAGAAGTACGTAACCTAAAAAATCCACTGATTGAATTTAGTAGTAGCACGCCAAAATATTCGTCATACGCTTCCTACACACTTATACAAGTAAATATAAAGCTATTTTTAGAAATTGATTGTTGTCGTGTGAACCATAGCTATAATTAATTATCTCGCTTCGTATGCTACGTGTTTGATAAGTTTTTCTTAGACTGACTTATCATCATCACCATCACCAGCCTATATCAATCCACTGCTAGACACATTTTGCCAATATCGCCACGCTTGGCTGGCGTGTTGGCGGTCGCAGTTTGGCCTATGGTGGAGAGAAAACGCTACTGCCCGTCTCCTTTTGGAAATTCTCATTTAGTCGCCCCTTACGCCTCCAATTGGTAGCCAAGAGTAATGCTACTATTCATCCCGGCACCACACGACACGAATGATGATGAAGTACTTAAATCGTTGTTTTTTTGGTAATTCCTAAGTGTAGGTATAGTTGCCGATTCTCTTACTCATGCAGATTTTTATAGCGAAAAACATCCTGATAAGGTGAAGGTTGCCAGCAACAAAATCACTCGTTAGAATTAGATAAAGAATTAATAAAGTATTTATAGGATAATTACTTACAAATTACAATTACAAAACTGAATAGGATAGTTATGGATTTTTATTTTGCCACCAGATTATACCGAAAGGCATCGTCTATATACACTCGGAATTCCCACATGAACTCAACAATGTCGATGTCCAGTTTCGGGTCCAACGCTGACTCGCACTCGCTGTCCAGCTACGAATGGACATGGCTCGAACTGAGAGACAGGCTCAAATCCCAGTTCTCGGAGCCAGTCCTGAAAGAAGCCTTATTGGTGCTAGATGAAGTGAATGAGAAAATCGGCGTCGAAGCGTTCGATATTGGATGCAAGATTTTAGTGACAACTCGAGATTCCGAAGTTGTTTCAAATTTTCACCCGCAGATTATCAAGGTAAACTAATTGAAATTGAATTTTAATAGCCCGTTCTTTGTGTGGTTCTAGACATATTATAACCATACAATGTGTGTGTGTATCTCTCACATAATTGTCTATTATTTATTACCTAGTATGTTATCATCAGTACTACAATGCTGTTATCATTCGCGTATATTAATAGGTCATCAATAAGGTCATTCTCTCTTCTTTAAATCTGCATAGTAATTGAATAATGACCGGCGGGTTTTTTGCGTGAGGGGGATACTTAAATCGTTTGACGTACGCTCTTCCATATCTGTATTTTTTACGACATAATGATGGCATCACTGTTGAAGTTGAATACTTTGCTCTCTGCTGATTAAATGTGCAAATAAAAGGGATATTTCAAATTCTGTCGAACTCAGGGACCTATGTTTAATCTTTATGAAATAAATGCAGTCAAACTGAATGACGTAATCCAATTGAATTCGTGGTTAATAAAAAGAAATTAATGTGTGATATGAATATGGATATGTTCCTATGATGTTTACAATTTCGTCGTCTCGGCAAATGAAGGAATTCATGAAATTGTATGGTTAATTTATTAACTAAACTACCGAAATAAGGGTAAAACAAATATCTGTCTCAACTCACAGTTACAGATTCCATTCGAGTGCGGCTATAGGCATGTGAACAGTGCAACAATTCAGAGCTCAAACTCGCAAAGCGTGTCGTTTTATTATATGTAAAACAAAATATTGGCATTATATTAATAAATAAATAATTATTAGTCTTTCTCCCGTTGAACAGTAGCCTGCACATCAGACTTGATCAGACCATTGTTGCAAAATCGCACCTATTTTAACTGCACAAGATGCCCTGGTCCCAAGTCTGATGTGCTTAGGTCTGTACCATCCTTCGCATCTAATTAACATGTTGATCAAAACTAAAACATAATAGCAAATAGAAAATGAATTCTCGAATGACGACCACCAACGACACGTTCAGCATGTTAAAATAAAATATATAAAACTTTAGACTGAAGCACAGTGTGGTGTACTGTTTCTACTTTACTATGGTTTGACGTACCCCGGAATCGTAGATTATTTGCATTATAAAATACATAACCTCATAGGCTGCGTTTCCACTGACGCGGAGAGGAGCGGAGAGGAGCTTAGCGGTGCATGAATTGACCAATCACAATGCCCTAAATCTCCGCCCCGCTTCAGTGGAAACATTGTGATTGGTCAATTCATGCACCGCTAAGCTCGTCTCCACTCCTCTCCGCGTCAGTGGAAACGCAACCTTATCATTGCGCTGTGCAATGCATAGGCCTTCGCTTAAACGCTCTCAGAACTTGACACACTCCAATATATCCTGCCTGATTCCACACACGCCTTAATGTATTGAAAACAACATAGGTGGCTCAACTAATATAGGAGTTCATTGATTGGTTATTTTTTTATCATTTGTAGTCAGGTGAAATATTGAGAACTAGTTATCCGTATACTGATAGTGCAGTATCAACAAATTTAGGGTTTTCATTAATTACGAATTTCCTATATTTCTACAGGTAGAAAACAGTCTCAAGGAAGAGGAGACCTTAAAGTTGCTGGCGTCATACGTAGATCTGGACGTTCAACAGTTGCCTAGGCAAGCTAAAAAATTCCACGACGCTTGCAAAGGCAGCCCTTTCAACATTGGCCTCATTGGGGCCCAACTAGCTGAAGACAAGGAAAGACTGATCCATGACAATAAGAGATGGAACTATTATTTAAAACAACTCGAGAAGAAGGACTTTCTGTTGTGAGTAATTTGTAGTTTTGTAAATAATGCTGTAAAGTTGAGCTTTGACACGCCACTTTATATTTTATTCATATAAAGTTTAGATTTAGATTATTATAGTGATTCTACTAACTAGTGATTCTTAATTCTTATACAGAAATTTTCAACATGTTTGTAATAGCCTTTTACTTGGCCTCGTACCTCGTTATGAGTATATGAATCGATTAGTATCACTAATGCTTACGTGTCGTTTCAAAAGAGGTCTTAGTCTTTCTGTCTTAGAATTCGTAAAGACCTAGTCATGAGGATTTCTAATTGCTTTACATTTCATAAAGCCATATCTACTACACTTTAGGCTGATGATCTTCAGTTGAGTTTAACTTTAAAGTTATAACAACTCATGCGACAGTGTATGTGTATAACAAACATTAAACTCATCGCCATTTTAACTGCACACAATCATGTAGATAATCATTATTCACAGCTTGTTGCGACATAACGACAACCAGATGAAAACAATAGAAGTATGCATTAACTCATTAGAACCGAAAATCCTTCCACTTTTCAAGATGCTGGCCATTTTACCGGACAATGTTAAAGTATCGGTGAAAGTGCTTGCCAAACTGTGGCACAAGGAGATTAGCGAAGTTGAGATGATAATGAGGAAACTCCGTGTCAAATCTTTAATTATAGAAATGTACGATCAAGATCAAAGGAATTACATGTACGAGGTGCACGACCTTATTATGACGTATCTGAAAGGAACGTTATTAAGTGAGGAAGAGAAAAAGAAGCTTCATAGTGACTTCCTGAAGAGCTACCAGTACGATGTCAATAAGGAACCACCTGTGGACATAACGGACGACGGTTACATAGCGTTTTACATCGGCTACCACATACTGAACACGAAAAACCTGAATAATAGATGGTCGTTGTTCAACAAATTGTATTTGGATCTTCAGTTTCTCGGCAACAAGGTCAGACTTACAGGACCAGCAGACGTGATATTGGACCTACAGAAGTATGAAGCGCAAATAGTTAACGATGTAAGTATAATGAACACTTGGCCATTATGACGCATGCGTAAATCATTGGCAGCTAGCTAATTGAATTAGGTTTTGTGGTTTTCCATGTAATATCATTTTTATTTTAGTGATTACTAAAATAAGTTATAAGGTATTAGCTTAAATTTTTCCTCTCCATAAATGGCAAGTAGTCCATATAGTAGTATATTTATTTAGATAAGCTTATAACGTTAATATGTTGTTGTAATTTACTATAAACCACCCGCTTACTATAAATGAGGTAGCTACAGCTGTCACACTTCAACTTCCATAAGTTAAATAAAAAAACTGGTTTATGATAACAACTAAGACCCCAGTTCACCAATTCTTAAACAGCCGGTTAACATAGATTGACGATTAATTTGACACAATTCCCATACATAATATGTCAAATTATATTTAAAACGCTGTTTAAAAATTAAACGTCTGTTGGTGAACTCAGGTCTAAAAGGAAAAGTTCGAATCAGACATTTGAACTTCATGGAACACAAATGCTAAATCGTTTTACTGACCATGCATACATGGTTAGAATCAAAACAAAAATCACAGATACTCGACCCTTTCTTTCTCTTTAGAATAAATGTACGGTCGGCCAAGAAAGTGGTTTATCACCCTAAGGTTGAAAGTCATTCGCGTGTCAGAGAACAAAATAGTTTATTTTCCCATACAAATATATTCTGACAGCTACTAATTCATAGTCCCTATTTATGCAATTTCACTGACCCATGAAATTTTGTCATAACTGGTCCACCACTTTCTTGGCCGACCGTACTTATGTCCCTACTGTACAATGTTGCCAGTAAATTTCCCCGATCGTTTTTCAACCTCAATACAAGGTATTATGATCTCAGTGAATCGACGTCCACTCCTAGACATAGGCTTCCCTCAAGGATCTCTACGCCGAGCTGGCCAGCGGTTCCCACTACCTGCAACAGACTGTCGGTCCAACTGCTACCTATACATCGTCGTCCTGTGCGCGGTCTCCGTTCCAGAAATTATCCGCACCAATGCTCAATTGTCATTCTTCTTAGCTCTCTTACTGATTTGCTCATTTCTGATTCTATCGCGAAAGGAAATACCAAGCATCGCTCTCTCCATTGCTCGCTGTGCAACCTTGAGCATAATTTTGAAACCTATGTTAATCTCTGCTATTTTAACAATGTTAAAATGAAAATTTCATGTGTTATTTTTTAAGTACAGACGACCTGCAGATCACATTATACGCAGGGAAGTGTTGAAGTAGATGACATAAGTGCAAGTTTGCAACAAAAATGTATAGCCTGCTACAAAATTGTATAGGTGTAAATACAGAGAATAAAAATATATACTTTCCTTCGCCGCAGGATCTAGATAGAGACCTCCTTTGCAGCATCAGAGACTATATCAGTACGCACGGCATAGACTTATATCGCTACCCGTGCACGGACGTCGTACAGAGTATATTGCAGCACGTGTCAAAAGGCCTTCTTTACACCAAAGCGTGGAGCTTAGCTCAGAAATCCTGCGCGAAAAAGGAGCTTTACTTCGAGTTCTTGTAAGTACTTTTTTTTCTTTTTTTTAAATTACGTAATTATAGTTATTTCAAACTTTCTGGAACGTTGTAATAATTATACACACAATGATAAAGACTACAATTTTTTTTTATGAAAGGTTTATTGTATCTCGTAATGTGTTAATCTGTTAACATTTTTATACTACTAGATTCTAGTAGTTGTAGACGAACTAAATGTGTGTAACCTTGTCAGTAGAAAATATACTAATCTTAAAACTGTAGTTTGATTGTATTTTTATATTACAAGGCATTCTTGACTAGACATAGGTATATATGGTACCTCAATACTCCGTCATGCCAAAAAAGTAAAAACCGACTCTACGCTAGAACAGCTACTTTTTGTACTTGCAACATTTTAGTACTAAAACGTTTTTAAACAGATTACTCCAAACTTCAAGGCTTAATATAACAAACAAAACGGCAAACTACTCAAAGTGACTAAAGTATTAATTTAGTATATTATCTCGATAGGGTAAATCGTGGGAAAAGTAGCATTTTTAAGTTACTACACAGTCAACAGCTCATCGACCAAAGAATAATAAACAAGAACAATAAAAATTTGCAATCCATCTTTTTTTTCGTTCTCTGTCACCTTTTTAAGTTGTGTATTTGTGTATATCAAATTTAAAATGGATATCATTACTGCAAGAGCCTTATTGTAATCGTGTAAAGGTCCTATATGAAACTAAAATTGTATTTAGTACTTAATTTGTATTAGCTGGTTCATTCCACTAGCGTTACTTATCCATAGATCTTTTTCTTAGGCACGAACAAGATGTCGAAGAAATAAAACATTCCACCATCGACGTAAAAGAGGTCATCTCAGCAGTTTGCTTTCTTGGAGACTATGTACTTGTTGGCACCAATACTGGACTTGTGAAGGTTGGTTTTAATGCCTTTATTTCATACTTTCAAATTGATAAATTGGATATATGTATGTTAATTTAAATGCATTTGGTAGTGTAAACGAACACTGACTTTTAGTGATTAACTAAGTAGTTTTTAAGAGCGTCATCCATTCTGAAAACTAGCATAATATAAAGTTTTTAAAATAAACACGAATGTCTGATAGATAAAAAAGAAGAATGACGCTCTTAACTAATCAAAAATTACAATACACTTGAACACCTTTTATCACCTTGTTTGAATTAATATAAACTGTACCATAATTTATGTTTAGTTCCTTTTAATGTAATGATAACAATAACCGGCCAAGTGCGAGTTGAACTCGCGCACGAAGGGTTCCGTACCAAAAAAGCCAAAAAAACGGGTTTGTTGTATGGGAGCCCCCCTTAAATATTTATTTTATTTTGTTTTTAGTATTTGTTGTTATAGCGGTAACAGAAATACACAATTTGTGAAAATTTCAACTGTCTAGCTATCGCGGCTCTTGAGATACAGCCTGGTGACAGAGCGACGGACAGACGGACAGACAGTGAAGTCTTAGTAATAGGGTCCCGTTTTTACCCTTTGGGTACGGAACCCTAAAAACAGCATAATTAATACCTGTTTTTATTATAATGTGTGAAGTTAGTAAATTATGTAAATAAATTATTATAAACTTCCGCCATGGCAATGATAAATATAATATGTCTAACAGAAAGCTGAGAGTGAAAGACAACGATTTTTTTTTTTACTATAGATATATATCACAATGCAAATGTTTTAACATTTGTAAAGTATAAATGTAAAGTAACAGCCTGTCATCACCCCACTTCAGGGTAAAGAAAGACCTTCATCATTGAATTCAAGTTACCACAGCAATGATGGGTTATACTTTGTAATTATTGCTAATTGTTTTTAACAATTAACAAAAGTAGTAGCAAAAGCAATAGACAACTCATTCACCAACAGCCTAGTCTAGCGTTTCCCATTTGCCGGATCGCAACCCGGTACCGGGCCATCAAAATAAAATACCGGGTCGCAAAATTCCCACCGTGTTTTAAAAAAATACCTATTGATCGACGCATCGTAAAAAATCTTCTTCTGTCATTTTCCGCTTGGATTCTTTAGTAAGTAAAAAATAAGCAGCAGCTCCATGCTTCGCACTAAAATGTTCTGACATAGTGTATAATCATATTTTTACTATTGTTACCTAAGCTTGGCTTTAAAAGTATTTAAGTGGGTCATAAACGGGCAATGTGAAAATTACCAGGCCATGGCAGAACAATGTTTGGGAAACACTAGGCCCTAGTCTATGGTCAATCAGCTTTCGTTACACATGTTCTATTTGTCGCTAGTTGCCATACACAGTGTTCATGATGCACCGCACTTGCAGTTCTTCCACATACCCACTAACAAACTAAAGAAGGAGCTCAGTGGGACCGGGTCCACAATAAAATGGATTGGTGCATGCCCTATGAACCCGCCTCGTGTGGCAGCACTGTCGTACGACGGTGTCATCAAGATGTGGTACATAGATGACGTCGAGAGGGAGGATAACGATGACGTTATCGATGAAGGTTTGTTTGCTAGTTTTCGATTGATAATTTAATTAGATGCTAGTTTAAGAGTTCTATACAAACACTTGACATATTTAGGGTTTTTTAGTGTTTAGGTCACATTAAATAAAACCGTAATAAACACTTTTTCTTTTTATTGCTATACTCACTAAATACCCATATAGCTGTAAAAAATTTTAGCAGTTAGGCGTATTAAAATAATGATTATAGAAATTCATAAGTCGTATATACTTTGTTATCGACTAAATTGTTCAGTCTGATTTTTCTCTGCTTATTTTTTTATTATTGTTGTATACTTTTGGTTGTACTAAAAAACACTGTTCAACAAAAAATATTCGCGACATTAGCGAAATCTGCTTTGGCCGAAACATTTCCGTTACATTTAAAAAAAAATTACAAATAGAAATAAAACTTTAGTACCTACAATAAATTGATTATCAAAGTAACTCCGTACAAATATTTTTGTATGAAAATTATATTCACATACTTGTACCATTTTTATATGTAGATTTCTTGCAACCTGTATAATTAATTTCTTACTAAATCATGTATAGAATGGCCACTTTATTCCTTCAGAATCCGAAGAACAGTACAACAACAACTGTGCGAGCAATTGCACTATCCAGCCGAAGTTAGGCGCGTTCCTCAACTGCCGCTGGGCCAACCACCAGGAGGTGCTCATCACGCACACGACTAAGATGATCATACTTTATAACGTGGATGGATCGCCTTTGAAGGTCTTCGACAATTTTGACAGGTCAGTTGTTTTAATAACGACCCGAGTTTAGTGGGCAGTGTTCAAGTCGTGGTCCGTTATTTTTTTATAAATAATGGGCTGACTCTTGACTACATACTTCACTATACGGTTAAGAAAAAGCCTAAGATGGAGCGAGCTTACCTAGAAGGTCAGAGGTTCTGGTTCTCCCACACACCAGCGGAACACAGTGTTTGGCGCTGTACTCCGGCAGGAGGGTGTTAGCATCCAGGCAGCTCTTACGAAGCCTACCATTGCAGAGGGATCTATTAGCCGTCATCATTGGTTAGAAAACCAAAGATGCCGTTGCCCACTGGGAGGTAGATCCCACCACTCCAAAACTACTACACAAAGCTTCAATTCCCGGTCGGCGGAGTCTGGCATGGGTTAAGATTAGTGATAGAAAAGACTAGAGCCTTTTAGGCTTAAATTTAAAGCTTCGAGTCCTTTTTTTGAGAATGACTCATAAAATAGGTAAGCCTACTAAGGCCCGAGTTCACCAACAGACGCTTAAGTTTAAACAGCGTTTAAACAACGTTTAAAATATTATTTGACATATTTTGTATGGGAATTGTGTCAAATTAATCGTCACTCTTTGTTTACCGGCTGTTTAAATGTTGGTGAACTTAGGTCTAAGAGTTTCTCACTAAAACAGTCTTTTTTTAAGCTTAGGCTTTTATAAAGTTCGAGCCTTTTTTTTAAAGCTGCAGTCGTAATTAGAGTTCTAGCTAGTCTTGTTAGTAAAAAAAGCCTATAGTCGCTTTGAGTATCAGATTAATGGAAATACCAGATATTATTAATTAAAGTTTTATTTTCATTTATTGTGAATATTATTAAATTAAATTAAAAAAATCACAGTTAAACATTGTTATGCGAAAATTAATACTGTTCTACTTTAGGCCAACAAACTTAACAGGAAAGAATAATAATACAAATTAATTTATAATACTTGGCAAACTATTATAACCTGAACCTGGCAAATTCAAAAGATCTATTTTGGTTCATATTTATTTTGCAGGGATCAAGAAATACTATGCTGTGCTCCTTGCAACTACGACAAATATTTGATTGCGGCTGTAACAAGCAACGGTGCTAATTATATTGTCGTCATCGACCAAGCGAGCAAAGAGAAAATCATGACTATGCAAGAAACTGGACCGGTTTTAAACATCTTAGTTGTTCCAGGTATGATCTTTGTATGATGTATTTTGCAAAGGCGTGCACAGAGATTTCGAGTTGGGATGCAATATGTTTGGTTACAGAATTTTATTTAGCTATGCCTACAAGGCTGAGTATGCAGTGCTTATTTGCATGTGTAGTGTGCACGCGACTGTATTCTGTCGTGTACAACACCAACATTTAAAAACCATTGCAATACCAGTACTATATTTAGACGTAATTTACTCTTCCTTGTTTTATATAATGGCCTGCGCAGACGAGGGATTTTTGTACGCGGACTTTTTTGTCCGCTAAAAAAGATCGCTTACAACTGTATCGTGTAAACGAGGGATTAAAAGTACCGCGTACAAAAAATCCCCCGTATTACCGAGGACATGCAGAGAACGGACAAAAGTACGAGGGAATCCCCGAAAAAAATAGAACTCGTGTCACTAGGCGAAGCAACGCACATGGCGGACTTTAGTCCGCGTTGTGTAACGTACGTATGCACGACGATAAACGGACAAATGATCGCACACCGTGTGCGTTGAGTCCGCGGTAAATCCGCGATGGACTTTTTATTCGCGGAGCGTACTTTTTTCTCCGCCGCGGAGAAAAGTCCCTCGTCTGCGCAGGTCATAACAGTAGCTGTGAATGAATCAACTGAAAACTTTTTTTAAATTTAATTATGCTGCCTTATGTGTCTCAAAGGTTTTTTTTTATGCAAACCGTTTTTATGTTATGATTTGATACTTAAAGATTCAATTAATACAATCAATACAATCTAGGAATTATAGTATAGCAATTTCAAGTCACTTAACTTTGTCGGTTTAAGGAACTAAAAAGTCATTCGTGTTATTTCCTTGTCATCTTTCGTACAATCAGTACAATCTATCAATCTATAAATTTTCGTTAATCTGATATCGGTCAAATTATTTTATTGTAACCTATATGGTCCAGAATATAGTTATATTAAATTCTTTGCTACCGCAAAATTTCTATTACACATATATTTTTACAGGTAGCAACAAAATTATCACCCAAAAGTCTAAAGAAGTTACAGAGACGGTATACAAAATAAACTACCAAAACAACTGCAACACTTGTAATCAGAACAACATTCTGTGCAACAAAATCATAGAATCCAAAGATGTGAAAGACAACCTTATGTTCCTCACGATAGCGGTCAATAAAACCGGTACATTACTGTTCGCGTCGACGGATGATAGCCGAATAATCTGTATTGATTTGAAGACCAACTCGCATATATTTGACTTGGAAAATCGAAGGGGGTAAGTTGTACACACATATACACACACACACGCACGCGGACACACACACACACACACACACACACACACACACACACGCACATACACACGCTTGTACTGTCCACTGACTGGTCCCAACCGTCGAAATCGTGTCCTTGAGCTGTGTCTATGTGTGTCTATGTGTGCGTTGCTCCAGCGCACTTTGTATGTATACTGAGTTCAGTACTATCTGTTTTGTGCACTCACACACATATGCAGATGGTAGCATAACGAAAGAAAATTCGAAATATTTTTTGTTTTCTCAAGTCTACGCGAACACCATACATGGAAATGAAACATATTTTTTTGTACGGATTCGAGTCTGAAATATTTTTTTAAATTACCTACAATAAGACGAATAACACCTTAGTCTACGCGGTCGAAACGCTGTAAAATGATCCGAAACGTCGGGATAAACAAAATTAGAATGTAAAATAAACGCGACTTTAAATCCATAATCTTTCATTTCACTCTAATCTATTTCCTATTTCTGATACCTAATTTTTAATAAATGTGTTCAGGAATGTCGTATCGATGGATGTAAGCGAAATTGCCGTCTGGAACGACTTCGAGCCGGGCTCAGACGTGCTGCTGACAGGAACCGGTACCATAGAGAACTCCGCCAAAGTGTGGAACCTCGACACGTCTTATGTATTGCAGCATACACAGAAAAATGGGTAAGTTGAAAATACTTTGTTACTAATATTATAAACGTGAAAGTTTGTGAGTATGGATCTATGGATGTCTGGATACTTGTTGCTCTTTCACGCTTAAATGACCCAACGGATCTGAATGAAATTTGGCACAGTGTAAGTTTATTGGCTGGAATAACATGATAATCACAAATAAATGATTTGATTTGAAAAAACATATATGCTATTTTTTATCCCAGTAAAAGGTACGGTTCTTGTGGGAATTACATATTATAACTATATAAATAGTTTTAAATCGGATCGGAATGAAATTTGACACGGTGTTAGTTGGCTGAAATGAGATTTAGGCTACTTTTAATACCGGTAAAAGGTACGGTTACCGTGGAATAACTTTAATACATAGTTTTAAATGTAAGTATCCACATGTTCACATTTGTTATTTAAAAAAATATATATTAACCTCGTCTGTCTAGTAGTTAAAACACTGGCCCCAAAATCTCAGGGTTGCGGGTTCGATCCCTAAGTCGGGCAAAAAGAGAATCGAATTGTTGAACATTTGCCAATCGTGTTGATTAGGTATGCCTGTACCCATCGTTGCTATGGCAACTTAAATTCAATGATAAAGGCCTTTGCTATGCAGCGCGATGATTTTAGACCGTCACTTTTATTATTCCAGCAAAGTCCGCCTAACGAAGAGATTCGACGTCAGCTTCAACATCGCCCAGTCTCCGCAGACGCCTAACACGACGGCCACCAATAGCACTGTTCATAGTGCCGCTACCACGCCCAGGCGGGTGGCTTCGTTCCAGCACAGCGAGTCGCCGGTACTAAAGCGACCAGTAGCCACAAGTCTCAGTTTAGACCGGCACGCGCTGAAGCCGCTTAACCTTCGAGGCATATGCAGTACCGACGCTGGCTTCCAGCCGCTGCTAGCTGTGGTCGACGATAAGAACAATATACAGGTATTTAATTATAAGCTGATACGGCGAACTATGTAAGGCCCCTTGTTAACGAGGCTTTTGGCCGGGTCCAGGCAGTCTAGTCGTGCACAGATGTGACCATAATTTAACAGAAAATCAGTGCGCTTAGTTTGACAAATTATTCTGTCCCTTTTCATTGTTTTGGAAGACAAAGTTATGTGTTTATGATCCGCTTTGAGTATTTGATTGCTTGACCGCAGACTTAATTTGTTTATGCTATGGTTTATTTCTAAAATCGAACTCATAGGACAAGAAGTGTTGATACTGTTCTGTTTTAAGTCGACACTCCAAGACCTACACGATCGACTGAGTAACAGTTTTAAATTACTATAACAATGGAATATTTTCAGGTGATGCGTGGTAGGAAGGTGCTAACAGAAATAATAACACAACCTGAAGAGGAAATCACCACAATCAAGATATCTCCTTGCAACCACTACATAATATACGGCCTCCGTTCGGGAATCGTGAAGAAATACGCCCTCCGTTCAAAAGAGGCCAAAGTTATTATGGACATGAATAGTTCAGTACAGTATTTGAATTTTGCAAACCCACAACTGTTGATAGCTGGCAGTAAAAATTGCTCACTGATGGCGCATAGACTAACGAAAGATGGGGATTGGAAAACTGAAATGATGCAATGCGAAAAGGTGCATCTCGGCTCCCAGGAGATACTGAATGATATACAAGGTTAGTAGTGATATACAAGGTTAGTAGTTTTTAAATCTACCAACAAAAGAAGAAGTTCTTAATTTAATGAATTTGTGATTTAAATAACTTTTTCTGAAGTTAGATGGGTTTTTTATAAGGTTCTGCTTAAATTTAGTCCATTGTAAATAATATGTTACGTGAGACATCACGGCGAAGGTCTTACATTTTGCTGTTGGCTTCGACAAAAACAGGGTTGGCAAACTACACATAATACAACATACCAAGAAATTTTACTGCCGAGAAGGAAATAATAAGTTACAATTTTTAAGGAAGCTAATGTCTTTGTCGTCGCTTACTTTGTACTTTCAAATTAAAATGGATATTTACACAATCGTATAGCAAGATCTGATCATACTTGACCTTGTTATAGCTAATCTGTGATCTTAAAGTGCAACCATAGACTGTTATCACTCGTTCAACTTGCAGCAACAAAGCTTTTCGTCAGCCTGTAAAATCATCCTTATAAAAATTTGTTCCTACAAAAATCGGCAAAGTAATCTATACTAATATTATAAAGCTGAAGAGTTTGTTTGTTTGTTTGTTTGTTTGTTTGTTTGAACGCACTAATCTCAGGAAGTACTGGTCCGATTTGAAAAATTCTTTTTGTGTTGGATAGTCCGTTTATCGAGGAAGGCTTTAGGCTATATAACATCACGCTGCGACAAATAGGAGCGAAGCATGAGTGAAAAATGTTGCAAAAATAATCGCGATCATAATAACGGAAATTGACGCGGAGGAAGTCGCGGGGAACAGCTAGTTAATTGAATAAAGCAACTAAAATTAGTTAAAATCTTATTTAATCAAGTGACTATATTTATACTTTTTTCAGGTATAAAGAAAAAGAACGGTCAAACAGACAACCTATCCAGCTCTGGCAGCGAGACGAGTCTGACATCTAAAGGCCGGATATTCTTTAACCGGGACACCAAATCTCGGTTTCGCGGCATATGCGGCTTAGTCGAATGCTTCTACTTACGAGACGTCGGTCTCATTACTGTGGAGAGTAACGCAGTGATCAAACTCTGGAGTCAAGAGATGAAACTCGTGAGCATTCTAAACGCGAGGCAGTTGGACGCAATGGTCACGTGTGCGGCTTTCAAAAATAATGTTCTTGTTATATGCGATGATTATAAGACTGGATTCACGGTAAGTGGCATCGTAGCTCGTTTTATTTCAAATATTTCAATGTATTTAAAGTACCACCAACGTGATGATAATTATTTTATACATACTCTGTTTGTGATGTTTAGGAAGTGGAAAGTTTTGCACGGGAAGCGAAAAAGATACATTTTATTTATGAATTTACGAAATATGTTTTAAAATTCAAAACTAGTTTTAACTTTTTTTTTTTGCTTGCAGACGTTTAAGTTGAAGGTAGGGGAACAAGTTGAACTAAACCTGATACAGGACTACAGATTGAACAATCGGATCACGTCGTGCGACTTATCCGAGGATGGTTTCATATTGGCGATGGGTCTGGATTCTGGAGATGTCGTGGTAAGTGCAACTGTTGTATATTATATATACTACACTAATATTGGAATTAGTTTTTTGGATGTTTGTAACCAAAAAGCTCAAATAGATAGATACTAAAGACCCTAAAAATAAATAGGATATATAGGATAAATATAATAATAATAAAAATAAAAACAATAAAAAATAAATAAATAGGATATAAGGGTGTAAATGAGTAACAAACACCCAACCAAACTTTCGTATTTATATTACTTGTTGCCTGCGGCTTCGTCCAAGGATAAAATGTAGCCTATGTTATAGCCTATATATTCTAAACTACGCAAACAATGTTAGGATAAAAATATGCCTATGTGCTATTCCAGGGTTTTGTCTATGTGTCCAAATTTTTAATCGATCAGGTGTGGCTTTTATCTAACTTCGTCTCAAATTTCATCTAGATAGATTTAGTCGATCAGGCGTGATTGAGTTACAAACATCCATCCGCAAACATTAATATTATCAGTAAGATGAATAAGAAAAGATTACTTACATAGTGAGATTATTTTAGTATGATATTTTTTTTTTTGATGACCTCGTGGCGGAGTGGCGTAAAAACAATTTAAGGTGTCTCCTGCTCCGAGGCACCGGATTCGATTCCCGGACGGATTAGTGTAGAAAAAACTACCAGTGACACATCGCGTAAAAAAGTGTTGCGAGGAGGCCATCAACATTTTTAAATATTTGTCGGACATTCTCTAGGTGCTTTATCTTGTCATTTTTGTACTGGGTATACAAAAATAAAAAATACGTCATTGGTTTTTTGTCTCGTAAATTGATATATTAAAATTTGGAAGGTGTTTAAAATTTCACCCTGTGTATTAACTTTTTAGGTATGGAACGTCCCCGGCAAGCGGCAGCTTCGTCTAATAAAACACCACAAAGCACCTGTCCACTGGTGCTCGTTCTCCCCCGTGCCCGACCGCCTGCACCGCTCGTCCAGCCTCAGCTCCCCCACCCCCTCGCCCTTCGCTCCCCCAACGCTGGACCCCGCCGACGATGACAACCCACCGCTGGTGTTGGTCACTATGGCCTCGGAGATCGTGTGGTGGAACGTCACCTATATCATGAAGATACGAGCGAACAAAAGTCATTGGAGGTTTGTTCTTTAAGTTGTAGGGTGTAGGTACTAGCTGTGGCTCTGCTTCGTATGCCTTATCTTGCACACCTTTTGGTTAACACCTTAGGTAAGATGTTACCTAATGATGATTGATGTATGATGTTGAAGTGAGTAGGTAATAGACGTCCTCTTTAAATTAACACCCACTGAATGTTTTACTCCTTATTTAAATGAGCTCCATCCAACTTTGCATTACTTATATAACAAGGAACGTAAATTCAGCGTAACCGTCATCTAGATCTAGGTTTCCCAAACCACAAATTGTGCATAGGTTTTTATTGTAATAATGACCCCTACTAGTTTACTTACCAATGGAGCGGTGGTCTACAGACGTGGGTCACTTAGGGCATCAAGTATTTTTAATAGTATCTGTAGTCCATAAAATATAGCTTGATTAGAATGACACCTGTCAAACTGAGGTGACTAGTGATGGGACTGACTCGACTGATCAAACGAAAAAAAAGAGGTTTAGGCGAATATAATAAAATCAGATATACTCGTATTAAGATTTAACAGTAAGTCAGTATCGTGATCATTATGATAATTATTGTAACGATTGTGAAAATCAATAGGAATTTTTTTAATCGCATATAGAATCTAATAAATCTAATATATAAAATTCTCGTGTCACGGTGTTCAAACTTGAACTCCTCCGAAACGGCTTGACCGATTTTGATGAAATTTTTTGTGCTTATCCGGTATCTATGAGAATCGGCCAACGTCTATTTTTCATCCCCCTAAATGTTAGGGGTAGTCCACCCCTAAATTTTTATTTTTATTTTTTAGACAATTTTTTTTTTTTATGATACAACATACAAAAATACATACAATCCTAAATTTTTACCCTTTTATCACCAACCCCTATTTTTTAATAGCCATTTTAGTAATTTAATCATTTTTCATCCCGCTCGATAACTGATCAATTATCGTCTTTTTTGTAAGGGTAGGGTAGGGGTAGGGAAGGGTTTAGGGTAGGGGTGGGGGTAGGGTAGGGGTAGGGTAGGGGTAGGGTAGGGTAGGGTAGGGGTAGGGTAGTAAAAGCTTAAAATTGTATATAGTTTTCCAGCTACGCCATATTTGATGGCAATGACATATAAGACGTCAAAATCAAACACTATTCTTAGGCGATACGAAGTTCGCGGGGTCCGCTAGTTTTTCATAAACTATTAATAATTATTATTGTAATTTGATGTTCTTAGCATCAACCAATGCTCATTAAATCATTTGTAACATTTATGTTACATTACTTCGATTTTGTAATGCTGTTAGTCAGGCGATTTCGATTTTTCCATTTTACATCATCACTAGCGATTTCAAAAAATGACGTAATCTTGTAAAGACGTCTTTTAAAGTTAGGTGTAATTTTTGTGCCTGGATTATTTTAATGTTTTTAACTTTAAATACCTGTTTTATTAATTAAATTGATTAATATGTACAGCAATGTATAAAAAAATATTCTTAACATGCAAAATACTAATATTTTTTCGTGTGCAAATGTGTTTCACTTGTGTGACGCTGGTACAAAGTTACGTCGTCTTTTTAAGTGAGAACTGTCATTCTAATCAAGCTATAATATTTTAAGGACTATAGTAGTATTTGACTATGATCATCGATATATTATACGGTGCATTTTCAACCACCTGTAAAACGAAGCCCATGTTATGTAACCATTATGTATAACATCTTGGCAGTGTTATTTTAATTTTTCTTCTCAATTATTTTTTAATTATAATATTAAATATTGGTTTAGCTATTTATTTTGAAACACGCTGTGACGCGCACAGATGTAGCTGTGTAAGGTCCATTCAACCGAGACCCCGCGTCAGAATTCGTCTGTGCGCGTCATAGCGTGTTACAAAATTAAAAATCTGAATCAAAATTAAATATGAAAAAAAAAACACTGCAATGTTATCCGCAACGGTCCCATAACAAGGGCTTCGTGTTCCAGGTGGTTCAAAAAGCACGTTGTATAATACGAACGTTTTTTATGTTGCATCAATGAGTACGATTTAAAAATAACCGGCCAAGTGCGAGTCGGACTCGCGCACGAAGGGTTCCGTACCAAAAAGGACATAAAAACTGGTTTGTTGTATGGGAGCCCCCTTAAATATTTATTTTATATTGTTTTTAGTATTTGTTGTTATTGCGGCAACAGAAATATATAATTTGTGAAAATTTCAACTGTTCAGCTATCGCGGCTCTTGAGATACAGCCTGGTGACAGAGCGACGGACAGACGGACAGACAGCGAAGTCTTAGTAATAGGGTCCCGTTTTTACCCTTTGGGTACGGAACCCTAAAAACTAAGGCTGGTTGGCTGAATAGAACTATCTAAAAACAACTACGAAAACTGAAGCCAATTTTTGTTTGTAGAACGGGACGTAACGCAGTGACGCCGCTCGCAAGTCCGTTGGATACCAAAAATGATCTGCCTGAAGCGATGGAAAATGTCTCTCTAAATCCGTCGAATAACAATTTCTTCTTCGGAAACGGATTATACAAACCTCAAGACTGTTGGAAGTTGCTCTGGAAGGGGAAAAAGTGAGTATTTCTCTTTTACATTACAATCATGATCTCAATGTATTACTTTGTTTTCCTTGTTTTTTTTATACCTACAATCAAGAAATTTAATTGTTTAACAGATGCAAGTCTTCTTAGTTTTTAGCGTTATAAAACTTATAATAAGCTATTCTAGCTATTTGCGTGCCATTGGTTGGATGATCTCTAATATCTCAGCAAAATTTATATTTCTTAGATCTGTATACAGTTACATTATTTAAACTCGCACCGGATATTAGAAACTACTATCATCACAATCATCATCATGGCCTATATTAGTCCACTGTTGGACTCAAGCCTCTTCAAAAAGAGGATTTTGCCCTTATCGCCACAATTGGCAGACGAGTTGGTGATTGCAGTT
Source organism: Anania crocealis (assembly GCA_949315895.1). NCBI lineage: Eukaryota > Metazoa > Arthropoda > Insecta > Lepidoptera > Crambidae > Anania > Anania crocealis. The sequence goes on from OX438862.1 coordinate 15,078,859, forward strand.
TGGCCAATGGTAAAATAATACGCTGTGGCCCGTATTCTAATCAGAGAAGCGGAGTCGCTATTACTTTTAATTTGCCGGCACCACACAAAAGCTATAACGAATTTAGAGCCTCTATTTTCCCTGCTCTTTAAAATCCTACTCAATTTAAAAGTTACTTTAAATCTAATCAGATACAAGGAAGGCACGAAGAACAAGGAGATACTAGCCTGCATCAAGCTGACTGGTATGACCGCAAAGAAGCTGTGTCACGACGAGAAATTCTCTTGTTTCGTGACCGTAGACAACTCGGGACGCGTGCACATCATGAACGCCATTCGCGATACGTAGCACACTGCACGCAACGCATACTGCCAACGCATTTATATTTTACACTCACAATCTAATAAAGACTTCATCCTACAATATCCGTGTTCGTGAAAATGATTAGGAACTTTGAACAACAGGAAAAATAAAATTAATTGATTTGAGGTTTACACCGTGTTTTTATGAGTTTCCGATATCTCGGGACTATTGCGAGCCATGATCACTGTTTTGTGAAATGTTCTTCCGCGATAATGGCGCTCGCAACAGTGCCGTAATATTGAAAACTCATAAAAAATAAAGTATATGTACCCAAACAATTAACTCTTGTGATAGTGGGCCATGAATAATTAGATCAGCGTATCATCTTTGATATATCAAATATATGCAATAGCAAATATTAGACTTATTTTCTATACGATCAAATATATGCAATAGCAAATATTTGTCCGTTTCTCAGCATTCAAAATACCTGGATATATTATTTGTGTTACAAACATCGATATTGTAGGAACTGTCAAACCTAACAAATAATTGCCAATAATTGTAAAACAACAACAATATTCCATGTCACCTTCTCTCTCCCAAGTTTGTTGTAACGTTTATAAATAAAAGGGTTGTTATGTGATCTTAGTTAATTTGTGCAAAGGTTGTTTGTTAAATTTTTGTGTAATTCAACCTACGCGTTCTTGTCAAGGTGTGCAAGCAAAATAATTGTAAAATTTAGACTTATATTCTATACGTTATTGAATTGCTTGAATGTAATTTATATAGAAACACATGAACAATATTCCTGAGATTTTAGTGCATTTTAGTCCAATGATTAATGAATTTGTTTGAAAGTAATATGTGATTTGGGGGTAAACACTCCTAATTTAGACATTTAGCCAGATTCTGAATGATGTGGTTATGCTTTGTAGACGCGTTGATGTTGACGAATAACCGTGAAAGATTCAAGTAAGAATTTCGTTGTAATGTGGAGTCGCATCTTATAATATTATTAATTCTACGATAAATGTTGTTGCTCATTTTATGACGGTGATAATGTAGGAGTTTTAATCTAAATTTGTGAAAAAAAAAACTTACTACCTACATGCTTTAAAAAAAAACCTGTGTTAATAACTTTTAAAATAATATTCTCAAACTAGAAGATACAAGTCCAAAAAGATAGTAAGTAATGGAATAAAACGCACAACTTTGTGTTTAAGATAGTTCTAAGAATTCGGTTTTTATCTGTAGAACATTTTACAAACTTAAAATGCGTTTTAGATCTGCAGAGGTAACTTTTATCCCACCAATATTTTCCTTATTTTTTTCTGCAAAACGGGCACATTTAGATTTTTATCTGAATTTAAATAGTCTCAAACCATGCAAATTGTACATGTATTTTGATTTTACTCATTATTTACTTCTTTTACTAGTTATTTAGCTGATCGTGCCATCTCTGTGGTTTGCATTAATATAGTTATCTAATGTGATGTAGTCTATGAGAGATCTCTTATTGTGTAAATAATAGTTTTAATCTAAGTAACTAGTAAGTAATGTAATGGTGCTATGTTTCATAGATTGAAAACTTAGTTCACGATGTAGGCATAATGTTTGCGCCATATCATTTTAATGTTGTATCAATTGGTTCCCTTGTTTGTTATTTATGTTGAACTGTGCCTAAAAGTTTTTGTTAAAATACAAGCAAGCGCCTGCCGCTTGCGCACGCGCAACCTTTAACGTTACTAGTACCGTATTGGCTGCCACGAGTCTATAATTCGTGTCAAATCAGTTCAATAACTAACTATAACACTAGTAAAATTTACTAATGTATTAGAAAGAAAGAAAGAAATATTGATTTGACACAACAACAACGAACAAACACAATTTAAAAATAGGAAATAAGTGCCAAAATGGTTCCCGCTCAGCATTAGTCGTGACAGCTAGAGGCTTATCACGACGCTGGTTTTCAGCTGGAACCTTATTAGTGAGTCTGCTTGCCTGTATTTTAATGAAAGCTCTAAGAGACCACATACAATTGTTAAAAATCCTTCCATAAATTTGTATGTTAACTTTTTGTTGTATAACTACACATTTCTAAATTGTTATTAATTATAATATGAAACTATCTGATCTCTATTTTGGGTCAATCAATTCTAAAATGATTTTCGTGCTTGTTGAGTGTTAAAGAATCTACACACAATATCAGACGTATTTTGTAATACCCTAAAGCGGAACAATAATGAACTTAGGACATTATCAAAGGGTGCGAACATTAAAATAAGGTAATTAATTTAATTTAGAACAAAACTGTGCTCAATTCAGCATTTCTATTCTGTTCCTAGTATAAATCCATTTTAGAACAATGATATACGACAATTTTATTTTTTAATTTTCTTATCATGATTATTTTATAATTAGAAATACAATAAGACGTAACAATAAATATATTTTAATCAACATTCTGATATGCCATAGCGAAATATGTTATATTATTACTCAGTGATTTTTTAATGTTGTAAAATACAATGGAACAACAGAATGCACTTTTACGTAATTAAAATAATATTTTTAGATTGTTTAAATAAAACTTTATTTTATGAACGATACTAGAAATATACAGTTCTTTTTTTTATTTTTTTTTTATTTTAATAAATCTTCCCAATGTTTTCCGACAACACGTTAGCTGTTGGTATAGAGAAAAATGATTGAGGAGAGGAGCTTATCTTTGAACTAGAATTTAACTGGAGAAGTGACTAATGAAACTGGCCTTAAGATCAGCTAATCACTACAAGTGGTCGATTCGAAGTAAAATGGGTATGATTGGGTATGATCATCATTCATCGTAGTTTTGAACCCTTTATGTCACGACGATACGTAATACCAAAACTATGTTTTGATAGTTCACATATAAACACTTAGGCTCAGCGATTATCACTTTGACTATCAAAAAAGATACGTAATAGCGCTGCTGAAGCACTGACATAATTGGTGTTATGTAACTACTGGCTTACATGAATGAGAATAGTGCACGGAACAGAAAAAACCAGTGGAAGTGCAATATGACAAATTTAATACTAGAACCGCTGTCGCCAAACTCACACACACAAACGGTAAATAATACGTTGCACTACTAGTGAACAATGGTTTTGATTTGTCGTTTAGCTCCTATTCCAAATTGGCCTAAATTGTACAAAGTGCAAAAACAAAACACTACTGCGTTCTGCATAATACAGTTCATTTTGGGTATATATCGGAATGCCTAATTATTTGTACTCCTAATTGTAATTGGCACACAAACTATTAGCCTAAAATTTTTTCGCACATTTTTACTTTTCCTAAACGTGTTTAGCCTATTTTTACTACGCCTTACTTTATATCGCCGTATTATAATTTCCCAATAGCGACATTTAGCCGAATATATTATAACGCCTACCATTTACAGTTCCAAATTTTTATTCGTAGAAAGTTAAAAACTTTATCAACATTTGAAATAGCCATGCATGCATGCATGCTTGCAAAGAAGTAAGCATACATGCAAGCAAGCAAGCAAGCATGAATGCATGCAAATAAGCATGCATGCAAGCAAGCAAGCACGTACGCAAACAAGCAATCATGCATGCAATCAAGCAAACATGCATGAAAACAAGCAATCATGCATGCAAAAAAGCAATCATGCATGCAATCAAGCAAACATGCATGCAAACAAGCAATCATGCATGCATCCAAACAATCAGACTTCCGTGACGGCTTCGGCGCTGCGGGGCTCCGGCGGTCCCACGCGTGCTAATAGTCGCAGATGGCTTACGCTCACCACCGCATCTTCGGCTTTCTGGCCGGCCAGCCTCAGCCGCGAGGACTCGCTTACAGCCTCCTGCTCCTCAGCCCGCGGGCTCCTCCCCGCCCCTCCGCGCCTACGCGCTTTTGAATTACACTCTAGGGGTAGGGCAGACAAGACTGCTTGGGGTCGGTTTGTGAGCGATTCGTTTCTTAAACTTTTTCGGTTTAAAAAAAATAGAGCGTAATGCCAAAAAAAATATGCTAATACATTTTAGTGCTTTCGATATTAGAGATACTGAAATTAGGGTTTTACATTTTTAGACCAATTTATAATAGTTCTAAAACAACTGTTAGACTAGACAATAATTATACGTTATAAGTTTAGGCCAATACGGTTCGGCCAAATGAAATTAGGACTTTAAATTTTAGGCGAACCGAAGGGTAGGCGAACCGAAGGGCACCCGTTCATTTTGCTATAGATAAAATAAAGTATTTACGACGTTTTTTATTTTGAATCCACCAGCTTCGATTTCAGAAAAAGTTCAGCTATTCCACAACAGATGGCAGGCAAAATTAGGAAAATAACTATGCACTGTAACTTCCTCGAAATAAGGTTGACATTAAAAATAATAGTAATAATAATATTTTATTTGCTTTAACAATTTTTCACCTTAACTAGAATGTAGATGGAGCCTCCATTTAAGCAAAATAGCCTGTATTTGGAGACCCCGCTCTTCCTTATAATTGAAAAACAAACATTACTAAAAAATTAAGACAGTAGCACAGAGTTACTAATAGTACTAGTATCCAAGAAACAATAAATTAAAAAGTAGTAGTATTACACAACTTCACAATGCTTCATGCCACAGTGTGTGTGTGTGTGTGCGCGCGCACGCAACCAATAGGTCGGTATTTTCTATAAAATTCGTCCCAGTAATGATTCCACTTCTTGATAAGTTTTTGGCTGAATCCAATCTAATAAGAGTATTTTACAATCTTTAAGTTTCTTGTCATATATGTTCAACAATTTATTTATTTTATTGTACAGCAAGGTGGAACGTGACTTGAATTGTCTACTAGCAAATGTTGTTTTGACTGGCTTAAAATTTTTAATAATATCCTTCCGCCGCCTTTGCATGGGCTGAGGAACGAACGTTAAAGATTTATGCGTTTTGAGGGCAGTTAAAATAATATATAATTTTCTAATTGAAAACAAACCACTGATGCGGTATAAATCTTCGGTAGGAAATCGTCTTTTTTTTTTAATACATGATTTTGATAAGTGACGTTGAGCTCTTTCCAAGTTAATAAAATAGCTCTTAGCAGCACCACCCCAAACCGGAATACAATAAGTGATAATAAAATTGTTTGCGCGAGAGATACGTAGATTGAGTTAAGGAGATGCTTGGGGGAGTCTATATTTTTAGAGTTTTCTGGTAGTATGTGCCTTAGGGTTTTAAAAATCCAAATAAATTTTCTAGTCCTGCCTATAACATGATCCAGATGCGGGTACCATGATAACCTTTGGTCCACAATGACACCAAGATATTTGGTTTGCGAGACCTTTTCTATGGTTGTACAGTTGCAGTTTTTTCTGATTGCATCATCAGTGCACGTATGTATTTTTAGGCAAAATTCTACACCTGGCTGTGAATTACGAGTATTATTAATACTAAAGCAGACATAATTTGTCTTAGAAGCATTTAACGTAAGGAGGTTATATCGCATCCACACATCAAATCGGGCCAATGCGGTTTCTGCGCTATACCTAACGGCTTCCCAGGATTTAGCAGCAATAATCACAGCAGTGTCATCGGCATATGACAGAACTTTGGCATTAGGGATGCTCATACCACTCAAATCGTTGATATAAATGAGGAATAGCGTGGGTCCTAAGACGCTACCTTGTGGCACGCCAAAAGTCACATCCGCATCACCACTCACGCATCCCGGAAGTTTAACTCTTTTCTTTCGTCCAGTCAAGTAACTTTCAAAGAGAGCAAGCTGAGTTCCTCTTATTCCTATTCTTTCCAATTTGTGTACAAGGATAGGGATGGAGACCGTATCAAAGGCTTTCTTTAGATCTAGGAAGACCGACAGACATTTTTTACCATTGTCAAGCTGCTCAGCCACAAAAGAACTTAACAACGGCATCCTCCGTTGTTCTTCCATGCCTAAAGCCATATTGTGTAGGCGATAGTATGTCAAATTTATTCAGATAATTAGTCAGTCTGATGTTGAGCCATTTTTCCAATAACTTTAGAAACAGCTGGCAAAACAGATATTGGCCTATAATTACTAATGTCGTGTCCATCCCCACCCTTGTACACTGGAGTAATAATTGATTGTTTAAGAGGTTCAGGGAAAACCCCTTCATCAAAACACAAATTAGCTAGGTGAGTTATAATGGGTGCCACAACATCAACTGCAATCTTCAAAAACACATTAGAGATATTATCCCAGCCTGGAGCGCTACCTGGTTTAAGGCTTAATATAAAATTTTTTACTTCATTGATCTGTGTGTGACATTTCCTTAAAACATTATTTATAATGCTAGTCGCTAGCTAGTTCGGTGACACATAATATTGTCATTATCGATAGATTGGACCCGATTTGGTTTTGTTTAAAATGTTAAAGGATACAAAGGGTATTGTTATCTATTGAATAAGGATAATCCAGTTCAATAATTGACCAAAACTTACTAAGATCATCATTTGACGACCTCCGTGGCGGAGCGGCGTACACACCGGTTTTCAAGGTGTCGCCTGCTCCGAGGTCCCGGGTTCGATTCCCGGACGGGTCAATGTAGAAAAAAATGTGTTTTTTTACATTTTCTCGGGTATTTGTGGTACCTTCGTTGTTTCTGGTTTCCAAAATACGAATGCTTCAAATAGTTATTCAAATTGGGATTAGATCAATGTATGTGATGTTGTCCACATTTATCAGTGGAAAGGAAAAAATGCTAAAGCGCCATTTGGGCCAAAATGAGTTACATATATTGTTGGATAGGCTTTTTTTTTCTGCGTCGATCTATGTAGGTTTCAACTCAATCAGACAATTTTTTTGGCGCTTTAGCATTCCGAAATTTGCAAGTATTTCTAAAATCACCGCCCTTGCGCTACTAAAACGACGTGTTGGTAGTGTTTTTACAACAAATGTCGCGTAAGAATTTTTTTGCTGGCACAATATTTTTGCTTTCACAACATAAGTATTTTTTTGTTACTTAAGAACTTGAATGAGGCTGTTACTTTAGCATTTTAAGCTTTTTGAATTTTAAAGTTTATTGGTACATTAGCAATTATTCATAACTTGTTCATAATGATTTGGCATTGTAAGCAAAAGTAAGTGATCAAGATTCGATTAGTTTTTGCGCTTTAGGATTTTTTCACTCGCTGTTTGTGTAAGTAGGTTTAGTATGTTAGCAAAAATATTATACTTGAAATGTATTATTACACATTTGTTAGCAAAAAGTAGCCTTTTCTTACAAGTTTTAAAGTACTTTAGCGATAATTATCATTAAACAAAGCAAACATTATAGTAGTGAAGTAATATTAACATTACTCAAAAAACTTAAACATTACGTCTCTCTCTAATAAGTTCTTACCTTAAAGGCAGAACACAAAAGGTTTGCATAAATGGAGCTGAGTCGTCAGGGTCGGCCCTTATTATGGGTGTCCCTCAGGGATCAGTATTAGGACCCCTGCTATTTTTAATCTATATTAAAGACCTTCCCTGTTATTTTCATAATCTTTGTGAGATGGTATTGTTTGCAGATGACACATCTATGATTTTACAAACTAAGAGGGACAAATCTTTATTTGACGATGTTAACAATACCCTTTATAATTATTGCATTGGTTCACAGCAAATAATGTTTTACTAAATGCAAATATAACAAAATGACATGTTAAATTGACCATGCCGTACGTACGGTTTGCTGTCACTCATCACAAATCGCGATAATTGTTAAAGATGAACCATTAAACTCTTTAGATTCTACTACGTTTTTAGGTATAACTGCAGACTCTCATTTGCAATAGGGTGATCGTTATTAGGGGGCTCTGGAAGACTTAGTTCTGTTGCTGTGAGAAATATAAGGCAACTGACTGATTATGGAACGGCATGATTCGTATATTTTAGCTACTTTCATAGCATAATGACATACGGAAGTATGTTGTGGGGCTCAGCGGCAGATATTGAGTCAATTTTATATTACAAAAACGTGCTGTATGGGCTATTTATTTCTTACAAAAAATACGTACATAATTTTAATACCAAAAATAAAGATGAACTTGCCGTTCCAGGCTTCAGACTGCGAAAAGTAGGAAAATCGTTCATGGGAAATTGTATTCGTATTTTTCAACAAATTACCACAGGGTATTGCTGAACTCCTTGTACATCAACTTAAATCGTATGTCAAAGTAATTTTAATGAAAAAGGGCTATAACACTGTAAATGATTATTTGTATGATAGAAATGTAAGGCATTAAATTGTCCCAGCTCGTACTTTCTTAAACATTTTGTAAAAATTTATTTAAAAAGGGGCTGACAATAGTGACCAAGTTTCTTGCGCTGCTTCTTCTCGACACTAGCCCAGACTTGTCCCCAAGTAGTGGTAGGTTTAAATATTAGGACATGTAAAAGAGCCTCCTGGGGCCTATTTGCAGAAATAAAACTGATTTTATACAGCACGTGACTAAAAAGCACATTCCTGTTGGAACTTGTCGGTTTTTGTTGTTTAGTCGCCGTCCGGATCATCATTTTACCGTGTCAACTGGATTGTAAGTAAAGTTTAAAAGTATGTTTTTCTTTTCCGTAATATTATGATTGTGTTATAATAATGATGATAGACAAAACATTTTTAAAGTGCCGTGCCTCAGTCAGCCAAGCCGGAACCCTTATAGGATCAAGTATAAGTATCAATAGTACAAGAAGAAATACAAAATTATTTTCTTTTGTTTAAGGTCTTCATGGGCAGCAAACGCAATGTTTATTTAAAAAGTTCATTGGATTGGAAACAAGCTATCCGACCGACTAACCGAGTTGACCAACGCATCTGATGACATGTCTTCTCAGCATACTATGGCTCATGTGCTCTCACAATCTGCTCTAGAAATTATGTAAATTTATGCTGTCGAGCCCAAGTGCTCGGGCTGGGGTCGATGCATTGATCTAGAATTTAAAGTAACTCCTCAAACTCTAACTCACATGGATCTCGTGGATCACATAACCAATACGTTTTCTGATGTAATTCTGAGCTCAAAGATGTTAGTAATATGTTGTATGTTTCTTTGTATTGATATCATCACATCTGTTCAGTTTTAAATAAATATACAACTGTTTAATAAAGTTTTTAAATATTTCGTCCTTGTCTAATGGTACAATGTTTAATTTAGGTGTCATAAGGTCCTTTGCTCCTCAGTACCTCCTGCATACATGAAATTGTTTTGTGCTGTCGAATTCACTCTGCAGTTTTAGTATAAGCTGTGTAATTTCCTGAAAGTTATTTTTTTCTTCATTCTCATTTTCCCACTGTGTCATCAGTACGCATCAGTAATATTAATTATTTGTAGTATATATTTTTTCTTCGTAAATATCAAATTTTGTACATTCATAACACTCGTAATTTAAATTCATAATCAGAAATTTCTCGTAGGGTTTGTATCTGGCTGCTGAGTTTTGTAATGCAGCCTTTAATCGAAGTTAGTGTACGTTTTACTTAGTTAATTTATCCATTTAGTCGCCAATTATTTCATTCTAAAATAATACCATTATATTTGAAAGCTATGATATTTATTTTCTGATTGACACATTAAATGTCATAACAACGAAAGTGTAGTCAGAGAGTACAAATATGTAAAGATGATGGATGTGACGTGAAACTGAACAAACTTCGCCAACATTTTTTACCCTCTTGAAGATTAAATTTTTAAGAATACTGAAAGACGTCATTAATAATTTTTAATCAGGTAGCTGGACACCAATTTTCATTATCATCGACTTAGCTTCAAAGCTAACGGATTTTTATACAAACTTATGGGGCCCTTTTTACCCCATTATAGGCAGAATTTCCAAAAATCAAAAGTGCTTACCTACACTATAAAAAGAAGCACGGTGAAAAATTTCCGGTTTTAAATCCCAGTAGTTTAGGCTGTGCGTTGATATGTCAGTCAGTGTTTTATATTTAGGTAATTCAAAATATAGTCATTACCACAAATCTGTACCCGGTTAGAAGTAATGTCAATATTTTTAATTAAGGCATTAGGATAATTAGGCATTTTTTTCACAAAACATTTATACCTATTTAATCTTTAAGTATAATTTTTGCTTAAAACGTGTAATGTAGTTATAGTTTAGCAACATTTGCCTTTATTCGTTCCATGGGGTCTGCGTGTGTAAGCAAATATTCCTGTTGGTTCCGTGAATAATGTTGCTTCTTACGCATTACTTCGCTGGCGTATGTGACTACAATAGTTGTAGTTTAGTAATTTATCTTTGACATACTTATTAAATTGTAACTCACTAAGCAATTATGTTATAATAAGAAAAATGTTGTTAAAACTCTTTAGCACTTTGTGGTTGCTGGATATTTAAATATAATGGATGTTAGAAGTTTTATCCTGACTGACATTTGATTAATTTTCATGGTATTTTTTCTAAAGCAAGGAACTTATGTATTATATCTAAATTTAGGTAAAAAATCTAGATCATGTTTCCATTTTAAAAGTCCGGTTTAACATTAATATCAAAAGAGATATGAATTTTTTTCCGAAAATTGAAACTTTGATCCTCTTTTTCCACAAGTACGGTTTTGGCGCTTTAGCAGTTTTTCCTTTCCACTGACGATTTATTTATTCTTTACCTACAGAAATTGTTTTCCTTTTTTTTTGCGAAGTTCATGATTATTGTAAATAATAATGCGCATGAATAAATGTACGCGTCTTATTTAAATTTGAAAATTACAATAATATGTATGTAATTCATCCTACCAAAGCAATAGGAAGTAAAAAACAATAACAAAATGTTTTATGAAACTGGATTTAAATACAACCCGATAACACAAAGATAAACTCATAAATACACAGTATAAGTTAAAATTTTAGCAACCCTTTATTTTGGTAAGGGGTAAAAATCATTAACGTTTATTTATTTTTGTGAGAATTTTAACACATAAGCAGATATATCGATATCAGATTTATCAAAACCTGCTATCGCATTAGACTACATCACTAAATGAATAGCGGACAGTATTTCAGAATAAGAAGAGAATATGTAATCCAAAGCAAGCTTTATTTCTGAAGTATCATGATTGATTTTAGATTGAAATTTATTTCATTTTTAATTAATTGAAATCAAACAAGATTTTATTGAAAAACTACGATATTGTTGCTTACCTGTGGTATAAAATACCTCCATTTTTAAGAGTTTTTCTCCTATTATCATTTTTGCACTGCAAAATGGCATAAGGCATTTTCGCTGTAAAATTACGCAAACAAAGAATTCCGCAGGACTACTGACTAGGCCCGATGTCGGAGCACGACTAAGGTCAAGTATGCGTAACTGCGCTTAGTAGTTGCACACGGGTCCCGCCTACTCCGCACTTCCACTTGTTTTTTCTGTTCCGTGGAATAGTGCATATTAAGTGGACTTAACTATAGAGCTGCACTACTCTAGTACTATCGATAAATTATACGACTAAATGACATGCCAATATGTATTAAACGATTATGATACAAAATAACTACATCGTAATTTAATCGGAATATACGTTAGCCACTTCAAATGTCAGATGGTTTTTTTAGCGCAATTTTATTGAAATTAGAACATATTTTGGTGTGTACTATAACGTAGCAGAACATCTGGGGTACCCTTGAAGAGGAATACCCTCAGAAACCTAGGTTTTGCTACGCTACAAAAGAAAATTTTGAAAGATATATTTTTCCCTAAGAATAAATTAAAACACAAGATAAGATTATATACAGTTAATATATTAACAACTAAAATAAAAATAAAAAATAATTACGTAACTTAAATTTTCCAATAATTTGGGTCTAATAATCGGGAGAGATGGCCTGGCGGATGACCACGCCAAGACCCAACTGCGCAGCTCAGGGGAGATGGCCTGGCGGTCTGCCTGACTACGCCGGGGTCTAGCTGCGCAGAACGGAAGAGGCCCGGCGATCTACGTGACCGCCAGGGTCCTGCAGCACTGTAGAGAGATGGCCCGGCGGTCTGCCTGACCGTACCAGGGTCCAGAAACACCGAACGGTACCGTTTCAACGCTGCTGTAGTCTCTCAATCCGAGAGTAAACTCAAAGCCAAGAATAGAGTTCTTCGATGTCGAGAATAAAAGTGTCCACCTTGTCAAATATGACTCTTTTTTATATGAAAATTGATGGAACAGTCCTTTCTTTTTAAATCTTTAAAAATTATAACTATATTTACACAAGCAGCTTATAAAAATTACATAAAAAAGGTAAGTTTAATCTAAAATTGGCCAATATACAGTGTCTCCTAACAGTAAGAGCCGCAGAACAGCAGTCTGCAATGAACTTAAGGTATGAAAGACTAATTTATAGGCAAAATAAAAATATAATTAAACATACAATAGCAAATCAATGTAGGTACTATCATATTTCGTATTCCTAATATTAAATGTGAAATGCAAACGAAGCATAAATTAGTTAAAAATTAACATTAAATGGTATCCGCACACACCAGTTAATCCCTCCTTAATCCGCCCTATAATGGCCAGCATTCACTCCTCTGCCTCTGTGAGTGGAGCCAGCCTGCTAGGCCCACCACCAGTGGCAGATGCACTCCATCTAGAGTTCCCGCCTTCCCGGCTTTGGTTTTAGTCTTTTAAAAAAGCGCAGATAAGAAATGATACAAGCAAAACAAGAATGGTATTGCTGCAATGAACTGTGAGGGGATGGAAATACAACTGCTGATAATAACTTGATACTTTAACTTACTCTACGTCAATGGACCGCAGATTAAGTAGCTCCTTCTGCGACAGCATTAAGTCGCGATGCAAGGGACTCCCAGGCTATTGTCGCGGACATGCTAGATGTTTCGAGATATCGCTAGAGGAATGTACATAACTACCTAAGTTGAACCACAAAGTAATAACAAGATGTTAGTGCAAGCGACATTGGACTTTAAGTATACAGATAAAGGCGCAAAATGGTATAACTCACTAGAGTTGTTTACGTTTAAACGTCCTTGTGATTTTTCTGGAAAACGAACATTCTAGTATGTACGACCGGCATCGATGTTGAGATATATAAATAACAGGACATAAGACGCCGCAGTCAGTTCATTCTGAGCTTTCGGTGCGATACCTGCGGAAAGTGATCTAGTGCGAAGTAACTACGACTTTAGCGATACCAACGGATCTAAGGAATACTCTACGGATTGGCTAATAGTGTTTTGGAACCAACGACCTCAGTGACCCACCGGACTACGATTCTTTCTCTTTTTTCTTTGGCTTTTGTCATAGTGTTTGCGACCTGTTCATCGCCTATTAAATTCTTCTAATAAGTCAACGGTGTTTTATCCAAATCCCGAACTCCACGTTCGTAACACTATTTTAACCATTTGTTTTGCTTGAGGTCCACTTCTAAAGCGACCTAACGCGATGTCGCGGTTTTCTTCTACGAACTCTAATAATATCAAAACCTGGCTAGGTGAGCCATCTAAATTACAAAAGAATAAAATATGTTCCTTATCTTTTGTAGATATACACCGTGAAATTTTAGTGGTTGTTTTCCCGCAACAGAACGATTTACCTTTAGTAGCACCATCGAATCGTGCGAGTTATTTTTTGGAAATAAAGATATCGTTGTTCTCAACTAATCAAAAAAATAATCATCAACTCAAAAGCGTGAGATACGATAGTATCTTTACAAAATGTGACGTGTTTGAGTACTGCTTGCCGCACGAAATCAATGTTCAAAGCAAAAGAAGCTCGACGCACTAAGTAATACAGCATAAACTGCACCGCGCGAGGGGCAATGACCCCGGCCGGTGACCGGCTGCGGCGCGGCTGGTACCATTGGTTCGAGGTTGCTTTCGAGTTTCGTTTATCACAATCGTGAAACTGCTATTTTTATATTTGAATAAAAAAAACTGCACAAATCTATTGTACTACTATAATAGAATCATTTTACTGCGGGAAAACAACCACTAAAATTTCACGGTGTATATATAATTTTTATTTAATAATTGATATATTATGTATTATAAAGGTATATTTATTATTTTTTACGGAAAATATTCAAACTATTTTACAATAATTTTGATTGACTATCTTTTCGCACAATTTATTTTGCACTGCATTACCCCTCTATCCTTCTACGCTTATATAAGACTTCCTATACCCAAAAGGTTGTCTGGAAGAAATCGCTTTTTAGCGATAAGGCCGCCTTATTGTACCTACAATGGGGACTACCGTTTCTTTGCTCACCAGTTGGCGCCACTGTAGACTGAGGTCCGGAGGTATAGCTGTCAAAGGCGATTGGCGCCGAAACAAAGTGTTATATCTTGAATCTAATTAAGGTTATATTGTTTATAAATAACTATCTTGATATCAACAAACTAACTTCTGAAATAGTTGCTCTTGAGGCCGTCTATTTTTGCGCTTTTTCTTAATTCCGCTTTTAAAGCGTACACATTAATCGAAAAAAAATCCATATTTGCGATATTTTACGAAGGAGATCACTTTCCAGCAGGTAAATTAAAGAAATAATAATTTATGCAACAAATTCCGCTAAATCCAGTACAAAGTGAATGATATTGGACCTCACGCAACACTAGCGCCTCTAGTGGCAAATTTACTAGCGATAGCCCCCATTATATCTTGTCTGTATTAATTTATGTTCATGTGTTTGGTGCAATAAAGTATTTATTCATTATTCATACTATTTTGACTAAGTGATCCAAAGAACTATTTCATTTTATACAATTTACCTACTTTTAAATAATCTACACGAAGCACAAACACAAGTACACACTCAAATATGTCCGCACCAAAATATGTTCTAATTTCAATAAAATTGCGCTAAAAACCATCTGACATTTTAAGTGAGTAACGTATAACCCGATTAAATTACGATGTCGTTATTTTGTAACGTAATCGTTTAATACACAATGGCATGTCATTTAGTCGTATAATTTATCGATAGTATTAGAGTAGTGCAGCTCTATGGTCAAGTCCACTTGATATGCACTATTCTCATATATGTAAGCCAATAGTTACATAATACCAATTATATCAGTGCTTCAGTCGCTGACAAAATTTCGTGATCAACTGAATAATAGGTCTGCTGCTCCTTAGTAGTTTATATCAGCGACACTTGAAAATTCCGGTGACTAACGATTTCGTTGATCACTCTGACTTACGTAATACCAAAATCGAGTTAACGATACACAAACGTCTGTCAAAAGTGGGATAGTTGATAGGACAGTGCCTATTAGTCGTAGTCACTGACTTTGACATTAATATATTTATACACGATACGTAATACCTAAACCAAGACCAAAACCACAGTCTATGAACCATACAGTCGTTCGACGAAGACGTCTAGACAGGGCAATTGTGCGGGGTGTGAGGGGCGAGACGCGGGAAGGCCGAGCCCGAACTGCGAACAAAACGATGAGTAGTATGTTATTGAGAACTCTGTCCCACTGTTGCTCGTTCGATCGAACTCCGTTCTCCCTCACTCGCCAGTGGGACAGAGTTTTCAATAACATTTTGATAATCATGGGAACTTGTTATCAAAGGTCTGTGGATTTGAACTCACGACCTTTACGTTGAGCGCGGGTTGCAAGTCCGATACTAACCACTACACCACAGAGGCAGACACACATATTATAGTGAAATGTAATCATAAAGATGGTTGCACTGCTGTGGTAATTAGTATCGTAGTTAGTGTTCCAAGTAACCCATTTAATTTATTAACTTGACAATATTTTCATCATTCCGTTGAAACTCATCAATGAGAACGGTTGAGTCAGAAATACAACTGGAATGAGATTTCAGAAACAAAAAGAATCCCTTAAAATACAATGTATTTGTCCAGTATCCTCGAATGAGATTAAACGTCATGGAAATTTATTGCCGAATACTATTCGCAGCATTGTTTGTGGTCCCTCAAACTGTGGAAAGACCAATTTAGTAATAAGTTTGTTGCTACACCAAGATGGACCGCGTTTTCATAACCTGTATGTGTATTCGAAGTCTTTGTATCAACCAAAGTATGTGTTTTTAGAACGAGTATTGGAGAAAGTTGCAGACATATATTACTATAAGTATAATGATAATAAGGAAATTTTAAGTCCACACGAAGCTTTGTCTGACTCAATTTTTGTATTTGATGATGTTGCGTGTGAAAATCAAAACAATATACGTAATTATTTTGCGATGGGACGTCATAAAAACATTGACTGTTTTTATATTAATCAAACCTACACTAAAATACCCAAACAACTAGTAAGAGATAATGCTAACCTCATCATATTATTTAAACAGGACGACATTAATCTAAGACACATTTACGATGAGCATGTAGGGTCTGATATGACGTGGTCTCAATTCCGTGAAATGTGTTCAACAGTGTGGAGTAAACCGTACAGTTATGTTGTCATCAATAAAGATTGTGAACGAAACAAAGGTTGTTACAGAATGAAGTTTGATACTTTCATTATAGTGGATTAAATTTTATTCATCAAAGACTTCTAGGTACACGTAGAAGTGTTTGTTTATTATACTATAAGTAACTGTTACTTATCTTACTATGAATCAGTTCAAATTGAGAGATCAAACAGAGTGGAATTCTTAACTATGGAGCGGAACCTTAAGGAACAAATTGTGAAGTCAGCGTCAGCTGTTAAAAGAAAGGTAGAAATGATAAAAGACTCAAAAAAGCAAAATGATATAGCTCTAGAAACAATATTTAAACCTATTGTGAACCCTCTGAAACTATTAACTAGTAGATCTGATGACAAACACTACAAAGAAGAAGAAACAGAGAGAACTCAACCCGTAAAAAGAACTAAACACACTGAAAGCGATTCATCAAATATTTCTGATGAAGATTTTGATTACAACGAAGACAATGATGATGATGAAGATAATTCTGAAAATGAAGTTTGTAAAATATCTAACAAAACCCTCACCACATTACCCTCCGAGGATCATGATGTCCATGATAACTCATTCAAATCTCTCCAGTCATCACCAAGTATTCCCAATGATTCTTTATCATGGTCTGTGTCATCAGAAGCAATGAAACAAGATATACCTTATGGTGTCAGAAATGTGAAAGGAAAGCTGATGCTCGGCAATACCCGTGTTCATGATGATGATCGCATTTTAAAAATTGGAAACCGCAGTCTGAAAAAAACTCCAGGCTTAAAAGAATTATTGTATAGAAAGACACCAAACTTAGACGTTATTACAGAGGAAGACTTACAAAATTATAAATTTATTCTTATGGATACTAATGCACATAAACGCGGTTGCGATCCATCTAAACCCATAAATAGTAACAAAGGATTCAAATATACGCATATAATCAAACCACTGTTTAAGTTTTCTAGAAGTTATACAAGTAGTGTTGAAAGTCTCCCACGAGGTGAAGGAGTTGATATTCTAAAAGAAGTTAAAAATGATACTGACTTGGTTTATTGGGATGATCCAAACGAGCTAGTGGAAAGATTAAAATTACTTCTTGGATCATGGGCAGCTGGTAACACTGGGGTACAAAATGAAATTTATGCAATAATTGAAGAATTGCATGAAGCTGGCATCATAAAAAATGTTAAATATATAAAGCTGCCGTCAGGAGGAATTAGCAGTATCAATAAGCAACAGAAGGCGACAAGACGGCCATGAATGTAGACAAATTCGGTCATCATGTTCATAAGCGTTTACGACTATCTGAATTCACTGACATTCTTACCAACACATTAGTAAAGTCGGACGCAGGTGAATTTGATTTGAAATTATCAAGATTAAAGGGCTTACAATCTCCTGAAAATGGCGATGAGGCTGTGAATAAAGAATACGTAGACAATTGTGCTAAAGAACTACAAAATGAAATGAAAACAATCCAAAGCAATGTAAAAAAATATCTTAATAATTTAGAAAAACTAACTTCTATTAATTTAAGTACATTGTATTATACGAAAAAAGAAATCGATCTCTTGTTAGCATCAAAACTTGTTAAGGATGAGTAAACAAGATGTAGTAAACGAGCTCCACAAAGCAGCCAGAAGACATTTTTCTCGCCGACATACCATCATCAAAGGGATAGATGATTTATGGCAAGCCGATCTTATGGATTTTCAAAAATATTCATCGTTGAATAAAGGTCATAAGTATGTACTTGTAGTGATAGATGCGTTATCCAAATACGTATGGGTGAGACCGTTGAAGTCAAAGTCTAAAACATGTGTTACGAATGCAATGCATAATATATTGTCTGAATCAAAACGAAAGCCTAAAAATTTACAGACAGATTCAGGCACAGAATTTTATAATGATTATTTCAAAGAATTAATGAGAAGTAACAAGATAAACCACTATTCCACCTATTCTGCTAAAAAAGCCTCCATAGTAGAACGAGTTATAAGAACTATAAAAGCTCACCTTTACAAAAAATTTAGTTTATGTGGACGGTATCAGTGGTTGCAGTGTAATTTAGGTTCCGTTGTGCAACGCTATAACAATACTTTGCACCGCATTACAAAGTACAAACCGATCAATGTTAATCAATCGAATGAGATTTTAGTTAAGTCTAACATCATTAGATCGCAAAAGCCAAAGATAGTACGTCAAAGTCCAACTTTTAAAATAGGGGACTTTGTCCGTATAAGTAAACACAAAGGAGATTTCTACAAAGGTTATACACCTAATTGGTCCACAGAAATATTTCGCATAGTAAAAATCAATCAAACCTGTCCCCAAACCTATCAAATAGAAGACAAAAACAATCAAGTTATTCTAGGCTCTTTTTACGGATACGAGTTACAAAAAACTAAATTTCCTGACCTTTACCTCATTGAAAGAGTTTTAAAGAAAAAAGGTAATAAACTTTTTGTAAAGTGGTTAGGATTAAGTAATAAAGAGAATAGCTGGGTAAACCAAAGTGAATTAGTTCTCTAGATTGATATATAAATAATACAAGATACTCTTTAGTAACACTTTATGCTTATCGATGAAGAAGGGCAGTGGTGTAATTAATAGCTTGATAGATCATTTACCGTTCGAGTTACATTTGCCTGGCTACCAATTTTGTGGTCCAGGAACAAAACTTCAAAAACGGATTTTAAAAGGCGATCGAGGGGTAAACGAACTAGATAAAGCCTGCATGCATCACGATATCGCTTACATAAATAAAGATTCTGGAGCTCGACGCAAAGCTGATTTGGAACTTTTAAATATGGCTAAAAGGAGGTTAAAATCGAAAAATGCTGGCAAAGGGGAAAAAATTGCTTCGTGGATAGTAAAAAATGCTATGAAAGCAAAAATCAGGGCAGGCAGTGGAATAAAATCATTCAAAAAAGGTATAAAAAAAATACAGTGCCAATTAAAAAACATTAAATCCAAAGACCACAACTCTGCTATAAAATATGCGTATGCAGCTGCAAAGAAACTATTTAATAACAAGAAAGGAATACGTTTGCCACGTGTTATTCCTCTTCCAAAGTGTGGAGGACTATTACCACTTATTCCTATATTTGCTGGACTGTCTGCGTTAGGTTCATTAGCTGGAGGAGCAGCAGGTATAGCGAAGGCTGTAAATGATTCTAAAGCTGCCCAAAAAAGTCTTCAGGAATCTGAAAGACACAACAGAATGATGGAAGCGGTGGCTCTTGGAAAAGGGTTATATATTAAACCTCTTAAAAATGGAGCTGGTTTATATCTAAACCTATCAAAAAACTGATTAAGCGGCTACCCAGACGTGCGTTAACAAACCTGGATATATTAAAACATGCTAGTGATATTCCTTACTTTCGTGGTGTTTACATGAGAGATACATTACCTTTGAAACCTAGAAAATTAGAATGTGGAATATTAAATTTGGATAGCAACATAAATCCTGGTACCCATTGGGTAGCCTTTGTAAAGCAAAACAATTACGTAGAATATTATGATAGTTTTGGTAATTTAAAACCTCCGTTAGAATTTATCAAATATATGAAAGCCTTGCCTATAAACTACAATTATGTAAGGCATCAAGCTTTCGGCACTACTAACTGTGGTCATTTGTGTCTAAAATTTTTAAAAAAATATTGGAAATTGCATTTATATAGTGAACGAAATAAATAAACGTATCAGTATAAACATGTCTTTCACTGTGTCTATAACTGGAAAAGGAGCTTCTCTATTAACAAACCACTCCCCAACGTTGGAGCTTCGAGGAGAATATGAATGCGGTCTTTTGTATTTCTCAACTTTCAACTCTATACCTAATATCGATGAAAGAAACAATAAGTTTTATTATGGGGAAAATGAAATCATAGAAATTCCTGAAGGTTCTTATGAGCTTCAAGACATTTGTGATTATTTAAAAAGCAATATCAAGAATTCTGTATTAAAACTAACCTGCAATAATAATACATTAAAAACAAAAATTTTTTGCTCCAAAAATGTTTATTTTAATAAAAGTGCATCACTGGGTAAAGTTCTAGGTTTTGGAACGGAAGTAATAAATGCGAATATAAGTACTGATTCCCAGTATCCTGTTAGCATTCTATCAACAACCATCGTGCGAATCGAATGCGATGTAGTTAGTGGATCATTTGTTAACGGTAAAGCCAGCCATATAATTTATGAATTTGTGCCTAATGTTCCACCTGGCTATCGAATAATTGAGATACCCAAAAACCTAATTTATTTTTCTGTTAATCAAAGATCTATAAGCGCTATTAATATAAGACTGTTGGATGCTGACAATAAACAGATAAATTTACGAGGTGAAGAAGTACAGCTGTATTTACATTTTAGGAAAAAATGATTAATTTCAATAAAAGGTTATCTACATCGTGTACTCAAGTTAGTTTTAAAAGAACATCTCACAGAGGCACACCGCTCCAGCTAAAAAATAAGCTTACCAAGACCAATAAAGAATTCCTCAAGCTAATTGGCTTAATAAAATGAATATCTTAAATATATCTCAACAAACATCATACGACAACAGCATTGAAAGTTTTGAGTATCATTCATACAAACCATATGTGACAAGTTTTAACAAGAATGATGAAATAAGAATTCCTATCAATCAGCAAGATCTGTACGTGCTTCCTTCACTTAGTAGTTTATATATCGAGGGAAAAGTAAACGTAAATAACACCACTACTAAAGAAAAAGTAGCGAATGTACACTTCATCAATAACCCAGCATTATTTCTGTTTCAAGATATTCGATATGAATTGAATGGAGTAGAAATAGATAAAATTAAAAATGCAGGTGTAACCACAACAATAAAATCGTATCTATCCCTAAATGAGAACGAATCAAAATATGCTCGGGTTTGGGGGTGGTCAACTGAAGGAACAAATAATGTTAGCGGTGGAGCATTTTCCGTATCCATCCCGTTAAACAAGATATTAGGTTTTGCGGAAGATTATGAAAAAATAATCATTAACTGTAAACACGAGTTAGTGTTACTTAGAAGCAATACAAATCTCAATGCTCTCAAGTTAAATGCAAATGAAGTTGTTGAGGATATTACAATAAGTAAAATTATTTGGAGAGTGCCTCACATCAAAGTGTCTGATCGTGAAAGAATAAATTTACTTAAATATTTAGAAAAAGATCGAGCTATTCCATTAGCCTTTCGTAATTGGGATCTGTATGAATACCCGTTGTTACCTAAAACACGTAAGCATACTTGGTCTATTAAAACTTCGTCCCAAGTTGAGAAACCGCGATTTGTTGTAATCGCCTTACAAACCAACCGGAAACACAACAGTTTAGTGTCAATGGGCGAGTTTGATCACTGCCATGTACGTGATGTAAGAGTATTTTTAAATTCAACGTATTATCCATATGAAGGATTGAATGTCAGTTTTTCAGAAGACAAATTTACTTTATTATACGAACAGTATACAAGATTTCAACAGTCGTATCACGGACGTCGGTCAGAGCCGTTGATGAGTTTAAAAGAATTTAGAGACATCGCTCCTTTATTTGTTATCGACTGTTCGCGACAACACGAAACATTAAAAGGATCGATTGACGTTAGAGTTGAAATTGAAACAGATCAAGAAATACCTGATCAGACCGCTGCTTATTGCTTGATTTTAAACGATTGTGTATTTGAGTATAAACCTTTAAGCAATATTGTAAAGAAACTATCATGAATAACAAAACAATTATCGTAGATCTCCAAGGATTCAAAAATAATAGAAATGATTTTATAGTAAAAGAGTTTGCTATAGTTGCAAAAGAACATACTCACGTATTCTTAGTGAAACCTCCATACCCATTTACTTCATTATCTCTTGATGAGAAGAAACAGGTTCGCTGGATCGAAAAGAACAGAGGCTATAGGTGGAGTGAGGGTTATATTGACTATAGAGAATTTTGTAGAATAATTACACCTCTATTGACAGATAGAAAAATAATTGTTAAAGGCCAAGAAAAAATTAAATGGGTAGAAGATTTATGTAAACATAATCATATTTTAGATATTAGTTATACACTTATACCAACTTTAAACACGCTTAATGATTTGTATAGTAATAATATGTTTAATTGTTTTTCTCATAATAAAAAGTGTGCTTTAAAAAATGCATTGTGTATTAAAAAGTGGTGCATTCTTAACGAATATATTTTTTAAATTAATATACCTACTATTATTCAAGATAAAAATGTACTTTAAATAAAAATGCCCAATATTATATAGAACTGTAAATATTGTATTACTGTGCAGTTAATCATGTACCTATCTACTGTTATGTTTTACATAATATAACTAAATTGAAAAAACTATTTTTATCTTTTATTTTACCAACAATTATTATCTAAAACCTATATCATTTCAAGTTTAATGATTAAAATAAAATTCAACAGGTACTTTAATTTCACTTTATTAATTCAAATAACATACTACAATATTAACAATGTAACTTTTTCTACACTGAAAGTTAAAAATAATTATTATAACTATATCCACAAATTTTTTTTGAAATATTATTGATGATTTTTTCTGTCTGTTCCATTATTTCATCACCATCTTCTTTTACTACATATTGGGAACTCAAGATCACACTATCGTCCTGCACAGAATTACTAATGCATTGCGAATCATTCAACTCCAAAATCTCTATTTTTATCAACCGACGACCTTTGCTTGGAGCGCTATTAATTACATAGGAATGAGCTCGCCGCTTCTTACTTGAAGTTTCAGCAACGCTATTTCGCATGCGCTTAGCCTTCTTTTGGTTTCGATGTTGACAAGAATGGTTGGTTTGCATTTTCATATATTCTTGAGTAAATCTCTCTAGCGGATCTTGAGCATATTGAAAAGTATCCAAAAATTCTTGAGGATCATGACTAGGCGAGTTATCTTCATTTGAAACAGTGATGTCATTTTTGAGTTTGAAATCCTGTAAAAAAAAAAAAAAAATTAAAATAGTGTAGTGCAATCAAAGGTTTAAAGTTCAGTTTAAACAAATTAATATGTACAAAAATGTCTTACCATGGCTACGTAGTATGTCAACTCTGTTTTAACCGTAAAAAAATATAACTGTGCAACAGGTTTACAGGTGTGACTCTTTACAAGTTCAAACAAGTAATGTTAGCGCTAAGAACTAAATATATAATTGATTTCCATCACGTTTTAATGAATTGCAATTTATTACTCAAACTGCAACATAATGTGTATTAGATTACCTTCGATTTTCATTGTCAGCAAATAAAAAAAAGTAAAATATTTATGAAGTAGGTACCATATTTAGCTTATTCAACCTAAATTTACCAAATAACACGTGTATAGTTTAAAATATGATACGTTTGAAAAAAATTATAGGTACTGAACTACAAATCTAGATCATCATTATTGTTCACCTCGATGGAAAATAGAGTATAGGTAATACATAGAAATAAGTACACAATATTCATGTAATTAATATTATTATTTATTTGCAAAACTGTTAGTAAAATTAGTAAAAGATTACAGTACATATGTAATGATAGTACTTATGACTAAACATGATTATAATTCACTTATCGCTAGGTTTAACATAAAAGGTAGAAGAAAATAATATTATCTTTATTTGCTTATTAATAGGGTCTACAGAAGAAATTACATATAATGAATATGACCACCCATTAACAAATAGCATGCAAGTACAGTTTTTAACTGGTTACATTAAATATATTACAATTGAATTAATAAAATAAATTTATATAGCTAAATAAAATCTGAACCTTAAATACATATTTTCATTCACATAATATTACATATTGCTGATAGTTATAGTTCTAATATATTTATGTAGTTCTTATACAACGAAAAATCCAAGTAACTTTTAATAATTTTTCAAGAATGAAGCACTTCCCCATGCTAAGGTTTGAATATTATTAAATGAAACTAAACGTTTATCATCATTGGCAGATAGCGCAACTTTGTTTACGCTTTGCGTGAATATTTGGTGCTTTATTGACTTAAATAGCATATTTCTTCTTCTTATGATATTTTTATCAAACAGTACATTCTCGTAGTCTGATATTTTTAAATCACGAACTACACATGATTTTACCCCTTTCGCCTTTTTAGTAACTTTGTCTTGGGATTTTATGCAGTACATTTTGGATCTCAATCCAACAAAATCTGTGATAATTTTTCCACCCATCTCATCTTTGAACAAACCAGGAATTTTTTTATTTTGTTGTGGAACATTATACATATTGATGGTCTGGTAATTGCTACTGTCAAAATAACTTAAAAATGTTTTTTTTAAGTCTAAATAGAAATCATTTGTATTTATAAGATAAATAAGTGAATCCGTATCGGTATAACACAACTGCACATTTTCTTTATAAAATGGTTTAATGATATTATAGTGAAAATTATACATATGAGATTTAGATAATTCTAAAACCGTAAAACCAATATAAATTGGTTTATCTAATACTAACTGGTTCGGTTTCAACTGTATTGCAACCAAATTTTCTGTAAACACAGTAGAGCTATGGAAGTAAGGATTGGCTATTAATCTCGCCGCTTGCGACGACTTTTTGGTTGTATTATTAAAATCCTCCCATTGATTAACTAACTGAACATTTACCCTTTTTTCAGTATTTTCTAAAGTTTTACCAAAAACACTATTATTCAAGAGTTTAAAAAAGTCTTGTTCAAAAGCACTCTTTGCCTTTTGACGCAGTTTTGTGTTAAGATCAATATAGCACTTCAAATATGGGCTTTGTCTAAATGTAATAGCTCGATGAATTTTACGTAATATTAATCCATGTTCCATGCACTTTTTTAAATGAACATAGTGAATCACATACTTGTATTTGTTATACAAGTTTGGAATAAGCTTAATGGTCTTACCCCCAGGTGGGATGCATTTTTCAGGGCAAAATGGTAAATCGTTATGTTGACAATGCAAGTTATCAGGGTACAAAAGATCGACTTCAAGTATAAAGCCCCAATCAGCATTATCGTCAATACTTTGTATATTTAAAAAAGCTACTTCGTGCTCATCTAAAAATCTGAAGTTAGAGAAAGGTAAAGATTGACACATACTATATCCATACAAGTTATTACAATCTAGGTATACTATATACGAGTCTGGTTGCGATTCATTATAGTCTGTCATATATTTATGATTCGCTTTTGCGTATCTATGTGAACACATACATACACCTCCTCTAATCCCATCTTGGATCATTCGTATAATAGCTAAGTCTGTGATAAGTTCAAGCTGTATACCCGTTGCAAGTAACATTGCGTCAAAAGACAAACTAGGAGCTGTTACGTAAAAGGCTGGATCAAGTTTGTAATGTTTTTTACAAGTTTTACGAAAACTTTCAAATATATCCGTTAGCAAAAGAACATCTGTTTTTAAATATAAATCAGTATACTCACCCAAATTTTTTATATTAAACTTTAACCAAATAGACTGTGCATGTTCATAGTCTCTATCGGAGATACTTTCATCAGTCATTGAATTAAAAAAGTATTCTTTCCTAGGTAATACTGTTTCCTCATAACATTCCCAATCAGACATATAATCATAAGGATATACGCCCTTACGCGTTAGTAAGCGAAACTGAGTATCGTCTGGAAAATGGGACCTCAAACTAATAAAATCATCTTGTTCCATAGTTTTAGCTAGTTTGTCTAAGCTTGTTCCCAAAAAGTGGTAAGAATCTAAGAAGCGTAACTGCACATACGCATCCTCGCTCACAGGTAAAAATTTAGAAAAAGAAATATATTTTTCTTTTGTTTTAGGTAAAATGTTAATTTTTCCGGGAGTTTCACCCAATTCTTTAATAAATAGGTGACAATCGTAACCAGATAGATTATGGAAAAAAATTGGAATAAATTTTGGTTTTTTATATTGAAGATTACAATGACGATGAGCGGCTCCACGATATCGTCCCGTCATATGGCAATGATCTCTAACTTTGTCCCCCCACAGTAAGTGTTCACAGATATGACAACGACTGGCTTTTTCAAATTCACTTGCATCTTGTTTTGTAAACACTATAGGTTTATTTTGACTGAGTATCTTGTGAATATTAATTACATCTTTATGCAGCAAGTTTATGAATTTAGATACGCAATCCTTACCACGATGAGTAACAAAACGATTATAACTCTCATCGAATGTGGAAACAATATTATACGCAAAAGCAACTGGTACATGTCGCTGTAAAATGGTAGTGTTTGATGTATTCTGTTTTGAATTGCTTTGTTGTACTGGTTCTAACATTGCCTCAAAATCGGCATAAATTGCGAAAGGAACATTTTGTTTTCTTTCATAATTTTTAAACTGAATTACTGAACCTTCATCAGGTAAAACAGTAACAACTCCCCCACACAAGTGATTATCGAGTTGATCCGAGTTAGGAAAAAATAATAAACAGCTTTCACAAAGGTAAATCCTACCGTGATGTTTTGTTATTTGAGACCTCACTAGTCGAGGTAAATCTTTGATTAAGCAGTAATGGGAGGAGGTATCGTTTTCAAGTAGTAGTAAATGAATGTGTTTCAATCTTTCAGACTTGATCTCAGATTTATATAGCGGACCGATTATGTTTTTCTTATTATTCAATCCATAAACGTTTATATTTAGATTTGGATTATTTCTTTCGAAAATTGCTATATCTGAAAAGTTGACCGGAAATGAAATACTCTTCACGTTAAGTACATCTCGAAAGTGTGGATAAGAAGTAACCCGTTCAGGGTGTTTTGTTGTGGGATATAAGGCTGCAGTCACACACCACAGAAAACAATATTTATCTTTGTTTTTAATATTCAAACACGCTTTTTTATTTTGAATAGATTTTGGTAGATTAATGAATCGAGACCCCTCAAGTGGTTGGTATTTATTTATGTTGACTTCTAAATGTGAGGTATTTAAGAAAGTCCACCCACTATCTCTTTCTTCGAAATCTTCAACTTTTTTTAGTAGATGGCATTCAACATTTGTGTACAATGTATCAAAATCATAATTAAAATGAAGAGTAAAGTTTTTTGTGCAAAAAGATTTTATTGTTTCTTCACAAGACTCGTTTTTGATTAAAAGAAACTTACAAAAAAATTCAAAATTAACTTTAACACATGTGTGTATTTGTAGGTGACGATTTATCAGTGACTTAATTTGATTTTTAATGATATGTAAAAATAACGGAGATGAGTTTTTTTCTTCTTCATTTGAAGCAACCACTTTATAACTAGCAATACGTCCCCTAAAAGCAGACTTTATTAGTTCTACGTTGTTACAAATGGGAACAGTACTTTTATTTTTATGTTTATTACTACGCACATGTCCTGTCCATCGTTTTCTGTCTACCTTTATGTTGCAAAATGAGCAGAAAGGCATTTTGGTAAAAAAAAAAAAAATGATAAGACGAAAGAGGTATTATACTTTAAAAGTTACATGGAAATAACTAAAATTTTAGTGTAATAGTAAGCTCTTAATAACTACTAATAATTACTTATCCGCATAAAATTGTGGCTCCTCTTTAAATAAAGAGTTCACGTTGTGCACTAATTTCTGTAAGTTACGCCACTGATCTGTCTCTTCGCTGGTTTGGAACTTAATCCGCACCAACGCCTTTTTCCAAAGATCAGAAGCCTCAGTGTTCAGTGCATCCGAGGATTCGTAAACTTTCAGGTCAACGTAAAAGTTACCTGAAGTTTGTGTTGTCCGACGTTCATTGCCGCTGGCCACCCTGTTGGTGAAATAGGATGGCAGGGTTTTCTTAGATGTGGTGCACGCTACTTCTTCTTCCTCCCCCCTACTGCTGCCGATGCCAAACAGATCGTAGATTTTTTTATTCTTCCTGAAAAAAAAGTATTTTATTTATTTATTTATTAATATAATAATATTTCTTTTTGTTTAAAAAATAAAATGTATGTACTAGTTTTAATAATTGAAATTACTTTTTCGGAACTATCTACCAATTCAAACAAAGAAAATAACTTATTTGGATATTGATGATCGTAAGTTGTTAATGCTTTAAAAATATTTTTTGTCGATAAATGTAGCATTAATTATAATGTAAATGAATAATACGCAACAAAATGTAATAATGAATTACCTTAATGTTTCACTTGTTTTGCGTTTTTTAATGGCTGGAGAGGTTTTTTTGGTTATCCGTTTTTTCTTGGAAGTTGAAGTCGAATCTACTTCACTGTCTGAGTCTGACCTAAGGATCTTTGTTTTACGACCGCGTGCGTTTGATTTCTTTGTTGGCTCAGCTTCACTCTCCGACTCTAATCTGCAAGTCTTCGTTCTGCGCACAGAAGTCGATTTCTTAGGAATTTCGCACTCAGAGTCCGACCTAAAACAAGGTAAAAATATTAGAAATACTGTGAGCACACGATACTTTGTCAAATGTGTGTTAGATAGTACTGTTGTTTTTTTATTATCAGTGATTGGAATAGGGTGACTGTATTTACATCAACTTTGTATCTATAATACATAACGATTTGTTACAGCCACCAATTTCCTAGTTAATACGGGTAAAAACAAAATGGAGTGCTAAAACTTTTCACTGTAATCTACGTAGGTATTGTTAAATTATGAAATAAACAACATGCAATCTCTCGATAGAACATTGTTGCACCCTGAAATTTGGTGGTTTTACTGTCTCATTATAAAGTTAACGTAAATACAGTCAGCCTATTCCCATCACTGGTTATGAGCATCAATTACTTAATCTTAATAAAACACAAGTGAAATATTTCTAGAAACAAAAATTAAAATCAATCGAAATGAAAAAAATAAATGAATGTAGGTTACTTACTCACATTTTAACTTGATGTTGCACGAATGTTGAAGTGAGGCGACGGCGTTGTCACAAACTAGCACGACTGCTTAAAGATTTTGTGATAATTATTGAAAAAGTTCGGCTATTTATACATAAAAAATGATACTGTCATCAAAATTCGGTTACATTGCATTGTTTCGATTTATTGGTGTGTGTTAAAAGAATTAAAATTAAGCATTATTTGTTGTAATGTGATATTTTGTAAAACAAGTTTCAGAAAAATTGTTTACTTAACATAAATAATTTTATTGTACCTACACTAGCTTTCGCTCGTGACTTCGATCGCGTAGTTATTATTTATTGATTTAGTTTAACTATCAGTATATAAACTTGAAAAATTAAGTCTCAGGCGGGACTCGAACCCGCATCTCCTCACAATCCGGCCACGGCGCTATAACATTAAGCCGCCGAGACACTACGTCACAGGCGTAAATTTTTCAAGATTATTCTTATCGCTGTAAGCCAGCGTTAGTATGATTTAATCTAATCTAATATAATGAAAAAATCAATTTAAAATGATGATAAAATCCCTATCAAATCTTTCAATATCATACAAATCCATTCGTCCCATTTGGATAATACAAAAACCAGTTGTGTTACATACTACATATTTGTTTCATTGTATAGAATAAAAATATACGTTGCTTTGTTATTAATATGTTAATAAATAACTGCATTGTTTTACATAACAACTTTCAAAGAGTCATGTTCTTCTCAATAAGAAAGTAGAAGAAAGAAACATAATTGACATGAAACAGAAATTAACATGTTAGCATGCAGGCATTTCGCCAGACCGATCTAATAAAAATATGAAATAAGCAAAGCCTGGTTATGAGTGTTTACTTGCTAAAATATCATGTTCCAGCAGCAACGAATGTCGGTGAATTTCAGTCGATTACACTTTATTTGAAATATTTCACAATATTTAACAATTACCTTATACTTGTTGCACAGTGCAAGCTATAAATTACAAAAAATATATTAAGATAGTACGTAGTACCGATTACGTAATGAGGTTTTTTTTGTCTATGATATAGTGGGTTTGATAGTAATAATCAGAAAGAAAGAAATACTTAAACTTTTCTTAAATACTTGAAGATAATGTTACAAAAATTTACGATGAAAGTAATGTCTATAATAAAAATAATGTAAGTACTTACTCAAAACCTATTTATATTATGTTAAGTTGCATACCTACTTTTAGGAATTTGGAATTTTTTATAGCTATAAAAGAACTCAACCTTTAAGTTAATATGACGTCAATACAATAACTAAAATATTAAGCGTACACAAAATACAACTCGCACACGCAGCAAATTGTACTATACATCGAACTTTGCTGATTTATCTTGAATAGTGCAAGAGACAAAGTGTTTGCACGGAACGTAATACAACACAAACCAAATACCTATAATATAATGTTCGTTTTTATCTTCATACATTAAACATTAATTAAAAGTTTTATTCAAATTAATTTAGAATATTCAGTATTTTTCATGCCATTCACCATTAATTTTTTTTTATAGTGTTGGAAATATCAATAAGTTATCTGCTACGTAGATAATTCCATACTTGATGTATTCATAAGACTGAGTATTTTTATTTACATTAAATAAAAATAAACTTACCTCAAGGAAACTTGAGGCAGTTATTAATTGGTAAACTATTACTTCTACCAGTCAACATATGTACGGTTAATTTTAAAAATTGCATACAGCTCCTTGACTAAAAGTTCTTGTTACGTCGATGCATAATGTTTGGTTCAAGTAATAAGACTTTAAGAAGTTGTGTCAGTAAAAAAGTAATCATATTGTGATTGAAGTAGCTTGTACATAAATCTTAAACTTAAAAAATATAAATGAGTCAAACAGTTTAAAAAAAATTAAACGTTTTAAAATGGGTTAGAATTAATTTGATATTCTGTTTAGTGTGGTTTTTAAAGCAACGTTTATAAGTCTAAACACATATTTAAAGTTACTACGTATTACAACAACTATCATATATCTAATTTGGTAATCGCTACTTGTTTGGTGTAAATCGCTTCAGCTTATGCGTTCGAACATCAATGCTGAATATGCAAATCTAGGCTTTACCTTTATAATTTATTCAGTAAGATTCAGTTAGATAGTTCGTGTCGGACGAAACGTAACGTGGTGAGATATCAATTACTTCACAATTACTCTTTTTTGGTTTTTGTATCCACGGATGTAACCTAACAGTAAGCTGTCATTGGTATAACATTTTAACTATGTTGGATGGAGAGTCATGAGCCAACCTGGTACAGGAAATACATGATCGTAATTTCTGTATGTCTCTCGAGGCAATCTGCTCATTCACATGGTTTCAAGGTTTACCTATGGTGCTACCGCTGTATAAGGGCATGAGTCCAAGTGGCCTGTGGATACGAACCGGTAAGAATTTGTGAATTATTGGTTTTATTATCGTGCGTCATTCAAGAAAAAACTCAATCGATTCATATATTTTCAATCCTAATATACGTATTCATGGATGTAACCTAACAGTAAGCTGTCATAGGTAGAATATTGACTGTGATGGATGGAGAGTCATGAGCCAACCGGGTACAGATAAATATATAACCGAAAAATCTGTGTGTCTCTCGAGGTAATCTGCCCATCCACATGGTTTCAAGGTTTACCTATGGTGCGACCGCTGTATAAGGGCATGAGTCCAAGTGGCCCGTGGATACGTGCTTATGAGGAAAGTATGAATTTTCATTGGGTATACATTAAACTCGGACTATATATCTAAAAACATACATACTTAGTTTGAAAATCCATACTTAACGTATCGTCGTAATAACTTGGGTAAGTCATTGCATACTTTACAAAATTTTATTCCGAATCGAATCCACTTGAATTGAGGTTGCCGTACAGTAAAGATTAATTATATGTAATCACAAAATGTTATTGAAAACTCTGTCCCACTGGCGAGTGAGTGAGAACGCAGTTCGATCGAACGAGCAACAGTGGGACAGAGTTCTCAATAACATACTACTACGATGTTAGCAGTTCTGGGGGCTTACCATCAGCTTATAGCAAGCCACTCAATTTCCAGGCAGTTCAACAGTAGGGCTGCTTTTGCCCTGCTAAAAACCATACCATAACCGCTGAAAAGCTGAACGACTTTAGCATCGCTAAACCAAAAGGTGAACTGCTAAGCTTGTCTATGGTCTGTTTGTCTGCAGATTGCATGAACGAGATAGAGCTATACTGATTCAGATAAATCTGTCTCTTTTTAGTTGAAAACGTTCAAATACACAAATACATGATTTATTCCAAATTACCGGTTTTTGAAAAACTTTCTACTTATTGGATTTTAAAGAGAAAAAGTCGATCTAAATGTTGCTATTTTGCAGGAGATTAGTTAAATTACTAAATTCTAGTAAAATTACCTTCTTTACGATAGTACTTAATGTACAGTTTTGGGTTATTGAAAATGTGGATAATCATTTGACCGTGATCATGATTGGAACGGTTCTGCCTGCATTTTTGGCGGTAACATTCAAAAATTGAAGAAATATTCCATTTTCCCGGAGTAGTACGTATGTTCTAAGACTATTTTATATTTACAGTTAAACATTGAGTTAAACCATATTTTCACAATGTTATACCTACTTGTGTTTAATTATTGAATAAAGTAAAGTGGAATTGTAAGTAATTTTATTAAAATATTAGTATAAAAAAGTGATTATC
Organism: Anania crocealis; assembly: GCA_949315895.1. Classification (NCBI taxonomy): domain Eukaryota; kingdom Metazoa; phylum Arthropoda; class Insecta; order Lepidoptera; family Crambidae; genus Anania; species Anania crocealis. Next base: position 15,112,159 of record OX438862.1, read on the forward strand.
CATTGACTTTCAGTGAAAACCAACAAAAAAAACGCCTAGTTTCTCACACCCAACTGTATAACCTTTGAGAATAACAGTTAACAAATCTTTAACAGCTGGAGACCACTCCAAGCGAATGGCAAGGGTGGCAGAAATTTAAATTCTGCAGGCGATGTAGTCATAAAATTAGGGTTTGAATGAAGTTTCTGATTCAGTTACACTGTGTAGTAAAAGAGTACTACAACTTTTTACATAGGTATTATAATAATCTATTCTATTTTAGTATTGACTGGGTAGACTAAATGCAAAAAATAAAACATAAAATAATTAATGATTCAAGGAGAGGAAGAGGAAACAGAAAATTATATTACATATTAGGTATTCTCTACCAGTCGAGCATTTGGTTAAGTAGACATGTTTTGCAGAATTTTTGCAGTAAAAAAAACAAACACATGACTTCATATATGTAATATAATTACAAAAAAATATATTTCAAACACATATTAAAATAAAAAAGACATACTTAATATAAAAGTACTTCAGTTTTAACCCTAAATTTAAAATCTAACAAAACAACCATAACTTAGTATATGTATTAAAAGGTCGGCTACCGAAGTTGTGGAATCGAGCCATAAGACAATTGATTTGTTTCTGAAATTACTGGTATAAAAGGGGTTAAAAATACATCAATACATAAGCTTATTGGTGAACCTCTTCATCTGTGAGATAAATTTGCTTGATCTGTGAGATAAGTGATTAGCTGCATAAGCTGCATTGCAAAATGTAATGTAGGATTACACATGCTTTTGCAATAAGGCCAGCTACCTGAGGTTGGTAATGTAACATTGAAAAAGAGCCTGTAGAACACCTATTGATCTCTCTCTGTCGTTAAGAGTTTTTACATGTCTCTGTATAGGTATAACAGGCTTCAGAAAAATCTATTTCTGCTTTAACAATTGTTGTCATCATAAATTTGAGCAGTGAATATCTAGAATCACCTACAATAAAAGGAAATATTCATTAATTTTATCATCTTTGTAAGACTGCTGCAAATATATAAGAACTAAAACTTTGTTGTCTTTTACACCCAGGCAATATTTAAACAAACAAAATCAGCAACATATTCATAACACAAGGGTTTTAGGTGCTATAACCTGTAAAATATGTTTCTTTATCTTTTCTTTTTACTCAATTGAACGGAAAAGACTAATAAAGTTAAACTAAAATGTGTATTGTATGTTTACCTAAAAGCCATACAGATGCTATAGTGCTCTTACATTCAAGTGAGACTACAAAGGATGATTAGACCATATTTTATTGTAAATTAAATGAATCATAGCCATCATTTACACTTATAATTTCCATGTATTTGTTACAAATCTGAAAAAAGTATTACACATAAATATTAGTAAGAAAGAAGAGTTATAAAATTTAAAAGTACTTACAGTTTTTTCAATATATTCTATTGTATATACCTATTACCTTAGAATATTATTCTAAGCCTATTACATCACAAAACCATGCTAACAATTTTGTCGAAATTGTATTTTCATTTTGATAAATGATGGTATAAACATTTTATACAAAATACTAATTCAAAGACCTTCAGGTTTCTTTACACTGTAATAAGGTTCCTTAATCTATAATGAAACATGTAAATTTTCATAAAACTGCTGAAAAAAGTCTGAGAAACGCATAAAATATGTCGAAAAAGTTAGTCTCCTAGTAACTTTTTCAAGATGGCTAGGATGACATTAGCTTCGCTCAAAAGGACGTTTACCTGCTGTCAAATTAAGTGTCATGGTATGAAAAGATTGAAAAGTTCATAGAAAAAAATGGTGAACGGTTTTGAAACGTCGACGTAAATTGGCCTGCCACAGGCCTGCTAAAAACGATGTCATAGTACAAAAGAGCAATGCAGTCCAATAGCAGTCCTGCTTTAAGAGCTAATGGTAAGGCCCCACACAGCATTCAGGGCTAACAAATGTTTGTGTTTTAAATTATTTTATATTTGTTTGTTGGAATTTATTGGAATGGATATCGAATGATTCAAGATGGTGAACATATTTTTTTTAATAAGATAAATAGTTGTCAATTTCGAGGTTAATTGGGCTGCTGATTACGAAAATGCTATATTAAAATAAATTATTTATATAGCATTTCAAAATAAATAAATTCAAAATAGCGGACGTAATTTTTTTTAATTTGATATGAGTGTAAATTTTGAGGTTCAAAGGGGTGCTTCGGATATGCCATCCTTTTTAAAATCCAAGATGGCGGACGTATTTTTTATAATTTGATATGGGTGTCAATTTTGAGGTTCATTGGGGTGCCGATCACGAAAATGCTATCCTTTTTAAAATCAAAGATGGCGGACGTATTTTTGTATAATTTGATATGGGTGTCAATTTTGAGGTTCATAGGGGTGCAGATTACCAAAATGCCATCATTATTAAAATCCAAGATGGTGGACGTATTGTTTTATAATTTGATATGGGTTTCAATTTTGAGATTCATTAGGGTACTGATTACGAAAATGCCATCCTGTTTTAAATCCAAGATGGCGGACGTAATTTTTTATAACTGAACATTGGTGTCAATTTTGAGGTTCATTGGGGTGTCGATCACGAAAATGCCATCCTTTTTAAAATCTAAGATGGTGGACGTATTTTTTTATAATTTGATACGTGTGTAACTTTTGAGGTTCATTGGGGTGCTGATTACGAGTGTTTATCTGCAATAAATAAATATTTTTATATATTGTTTACTTTTGACAACCCTGGCCGTCACGATACTGTCTAGACGTTGTCGGCATTTTCCATGAGATCAAAGGCGTCGAATTAGGCTCAGCGATTATCACTTGCTCGAAGATCAAAAAAGATACGTAATAGCGCTGCAGTTCAACTAACCGTCAATGTGGACCTAAAGCAAGCTCAGAAAAAAAAAACATTAGCTGTCAATTTCAAATTCCTAACGGCTTCCGATTATAACTGTCATTTTGTTGAAGGAATTTTGCTAATTCGTTTTGTGTTGATCGACAATTATAGCAATTTAAAGGAATAACTGATGATTTTGAGAAAGAAAATTAATCGCATTTTATGCTTACACTGACTGTAATAAACGAAAATATCTTTTAAATAAGTTTTACACCCTTTATTGTTAGGCGTGTGAAAAATGGCTCAGTTCAACTACTTGAATGATCTGAAAAGTTTGGCAACAATAGATGGACCGATAACTCGTGGCCCTCTTCAGCGTTGGGTAAAGAAAACTAACAATGAGAACCACAATCCTTCGCTAAGCGCCTCATTCAAGAATATATCGAATATCAACATCAGTTCTTGTAACCAGTCAATGCAAAAGTTGTCTGTATCCGCAAATCAAAGTTGTAACAATAGTATACTATCTAGCAATAAAACTCCGACTCGAAATGAAATCAAAAAAGGAAAGAAAACACCGTCTAAAAACAAAAGCCCAGGTAAGGGTTTGATTTGATATTTTTCTTTATTATTATCACCATGTGTCTAAACAATAAAATTACAATTCTAAACTTACGTTTTATTATTTCATAGGTCGTTCCACAACTCCTACTCCAAACAAAGCCTCCAAGACTCCAAATAAAGCTGACAGATTTATTCCATCTAGAAGCAACTCAAATTATGACTTATGCCATTATATGGTAGGTGTTCGAGTGTTAAATACTATGAGAAGATTACCACTGATTAATATTTTTTATGCTTATATCACTTATAGTTATAGAGTTCTACTGCTATGTATTACAAACAAATATTTTCCTTAGATGAGCCGTGAAGAAGACAAAGGGGAGGAGGTAGTAGCTCAAACAGCAGCGGGTGAAGCGATAGGTAGAGCACTAACAGACACGGAGCCTGGACGACTGCTTCAGTACACATGCAAAGCACCAGCTGCTCCTGAGGGCTACCAGAACAGACTTAGAGTAGTGTATTCACAGGTATCACACGCTAAACGCTGGAAGCTTATATTCATACTAACTCTGTAACATGGTATTATCTTGATAATTTATATTGTCAATGGAAGGTCTTATCAATTAGTGGGTAATAAGTATGTATTGGGTAACAGTAAGGTTTCTATATTGTTAAAGGATAGTGTAAATGAGCTTTAACATTACAAATATTTTTTTCTGTTATAATGATCATTCATCACCATTATATTTGTAAGAGACATAATGATAATGAAATTTCTTTTGCAGCGCCAATAACATACTAATTATCATTAATTAATACCATCACTGTAACTTATTATTTACATCTATATAACTTTTACAGGCAAAAGTTCCATCATCAGTGAAAAACACAACAAGGTACATACCACAAGCTCCTGACAGGATATTGGATGCACCAGACATTTTGGATGATTACTGTAAGATTATCAATTTAATTTTGTTTTGGATTTTTAAAGAAAGTTATCTAACATATTGTTATGAGTTGTTGAAGTTTTGGGAAGGCCTTATTGATCTTTACTTTTTAAAATCTGTGTGACTATTTAAATTTAATTTTGTAAATAAAATTTAAATTACTATGTTCTTCCATGTGCCCAAAAGAAAAATAGAGAAGAGACCTCAACTTCTATTTCATCCATACAACTTGTGATTGCTTTAAATCTTACTATTATTATCAATAGAAAATTTTGGATGGATGTTTGTTATTGTTACTCAATGAACCCAAAACAGCTGTACGAATCTGCATGAAATCGAATCTACATGAAATCGGCATGATAATAAATAATATGATATGGGCTAAAATACCATACAGGCTTTTCCTGGAAATAAGTAAAGTACCTGTTGCCTAGTTTTGAATTAAATTTGTACTTAGTGTCAGACAACAGTACATAAATATGTTGAACTAATGTGGTAAGTAGTGTGTATGTATAATTGTGTATAATTTTTATGATGATTAAAACAAAACTGCAGGGCTGATGTAGCAGTACTACTACTAATGTGAAATCATCTGCTATCCCGCAATGGTTACTTAAAGTATATTTTACTCTTACAGATCTCAACCTAGTTGATTGGAGTGCATCCAACATCCTAGCAGTTGCTCTAGGCAGCTCAGTGTACTTATGGAACGCAGGAACTGGCCAAATCGAACAGCTGCTCACTCTGGAGGGTTCAGAAACGGTGTGCTCTGTGGGATGGGTGCAAGGCGGTGGCTCACACTTGGCTGTGGGAACTTCATCGGCTACCGTAGAGTTGTGGGATTGTGAGAAAATTAAAAGACTAAGGGTGAGTATTGTAATAATTGAATGTTTCCTTTTCCTCCTCTAAGCCATTGTGCTTTGTGAGTGACATCTAAGACATCTGTTGTCCAAGATTAAAGTTAAATCCACTTTTTGGTATTTGTGATCTATGTCGAGTTGTGTGTGTGTTTATTATTATTACATTGCTTAAATAATATTCTAGAATAATATTACTAACCGCCTGTCGATGTGATAACAATAAAACTTCAATTGTGTCTAGCATACTGTCCCAAAACGTGTTAATAAATTATGCTACACTATCTGGTAAAGTTTTGACGTCAAATAGTCTGTACACCTGAACAAAATCAGTTCATCTTAAATTTCTACTTGTTCTCAAATAATAAAAAAACACCTGGATTATATAAATAATATCAATGAGTCGGCAGTGTCTTTTTCCACCATTATTCAAACTGCAACTGTGTGCCGGACACACATGCGTGGCATTCATTGCGAAAAAATTCTATTGGATGGCCTCAGTCCGGCAGTGTCTTTTCTACACCATTAGTCTTACTCTGATTGCCCACCAGGCACACAAGTGGGAAGTTAATTGCGAAATCCTTCCATTGGAGGGCCTAATAATGATTTCAGCTTATGGTATCTTACATTATTGCTAAAAGCGGCCGCGTTTGACTTTAGCGACAATTTCGACTTTATAAACAACCAAATAAAAAGTTTACTTTGATTCAATGAATACTAGTGGCAATTTGCTAAAATGATACTGTTCTAGTTTTTTGAGAATTGATTTTGTTTAGAAGAAATAAAATTAAATCAGTTGGGGTTAGCACATAGCTCCATTAGTCCCCTAAAGCCCCTTACAAGCTATTGACTAAACATGTGTGCTTCAGGTGATGGACGGTCACACTGGGCGCGTAGGCTCGCTGGCTTGGAACATGTATATAGTGTCGTCGGGCGCGCGTGACGGCAACATCGTTCACCACGACGTGAGGCAGCGCGACCACGCCGTCGCCACGCTCGCCGCGCATTCGCAGGAGGTACGCGCTCGCTTCGAATGATTGTGACACTAATGACCATGATCATTCATAATAATTATGGTCACAGGGATAGAGGATTAGGATATGTCCTACATTCGCCAATGCGCCTATCCTGTTTATGCAGGACATACGCACTTTTACTTTTATCAATTATACTGACAATTGAATTAAAAATGTTTATATCATTTATCTTTGTTTTTATAATAACATAAAAATTATTGTTTCGCATGTCACCAATGCTTTAGAGAAGTCCTAGGTAAAATGAGCCTTATTCAAACCACTTCAACGACGAATACAGAATGTTATGTATCGGATATGTCAAAATTGAGCATCATTGTTGATTTTTTTTTGTATTGATAACTCATTATAGTTTTCTATAAAGGTGATGTGCTGTTGATAAATGTTGAGTGTGATTATTGTTATGTGTTTTTAGATTTGCGGCCTGAAATGGTCGCCGGACGGTCGGTACCTGGCATCTGGTGGAAACGACAACCTGCTTAACATTTGGCCTATTGTGCAAGGACAGCATTATACACAGCCACAGTACTTGTATTCATTCAAGTAAGTAGTGGAGTAGTCTTTGATAGAAAGGCTGCATCAAACTGAAAGAGTTTGATAAACATTGATTTGAGAATTGATTTTGTTTAGAAGTAATAAAATTAAATGAAATGGGAGCAGCACATAGCTCTAGTAGTCCCCTTAATGTATATCATGTTGATGAACAAAAACAAGTAAAACGTTGCAGCCAGCACTTAGCAGCGGTGAAAGGTCGATCCGTCACTGGTTAAAATGACACTGTTCTAGTTTTTTGAGAACTTCTTTCTTTGCTCACCAGTTGGCGCCACTGTAGACTGAGGTCCGGAGGTATAGCTATCAAAGGCGATTGGCGCCGAAACAAAGTGTTATATCTTGAATCTAATTAAGGTTATATTATTTATAAATAACTATCTTGATATCAACAAACTAACTTCTGAAATAGTTGCTCTTGAGGCCGCCTATTTTTGCGGTTTTTCTTAATTCCGCTTTTAAAGCGTTCACATTAATCGCCAAAAAATCCGTATTTGCGATATTTTACGAAGGAGATCACTTTCCAGCAGATAAATTAAAGAAATTATAATTTATGCAACAAATTCCGCTAAAACCAGTACAAAACTAATGATATTGGACCCTAGCGACACTAGCGCCTCTAGTGGCAAATTCACTAGAGATAGCCCCCATTGGAGGCAGCACATAGCTCTAGTAGTCCCGTGTATATCATGTTGATGAACAAAAACAAATAAAACGTTGCAGCCAGCACTTGGCAGCGGTGAAAGGTCTGGCATGGTGCCCATGGAGTGCGGGTATCCTAGCGTCGGGCGGCGGCACGGCCGACCGCACCATCCGCATCTGGAACGTCAGTACCGGCGCCAACCTGAATACAGTCGACACTAAATCGCAGGTGAGGAATTTAACTGCAGACTACAAAAACCTAATTGGACGATAATCCAAACAAAAGAGCTAACAATTTATTCTATATTGGACTTCCGTCTAGTTCAAACACGGTTTCCTTGGCTCGCTGTACATAAGTGTTAAGTATTCAACAAATATGATAAGTAACTAGAAAATTACAATCACATATCATGAGCGTTTTATCGGACTGGTGCACAGCGCTGTCCCCATTTTTAGGTGGGGCGAAACCATGGATTCTATTTCGTGATTATACTTTTAGATAATCATAATTCGTGTAATACAACACACTAATAATGCTAGGTATCCTGGCTGCATAGTAAAAGTGAGCGCCCTAAGCCATCCTGAGGGTGAATGCATGGATTCGAAGAAGTTTCGTTGCGTTTTTATTACGCCAAGGTGTACTAATCGAAAGTTTAGTCAAGATTAAGCTGTATGTTCTTATGGATTTGTGGATTTAGCTTTTTATTTCGCGAAATAGATAAACTAGCTTCATCTATGTTATGTTTTTTACATTGTTAACGCCAACTCTTTATTATCCCCCAGGTTTGCTCGATCATCTGGAGCACTCACTACAAGGAACTGATATCAGGGCACGGCTACGCGAACAACCAGCTGGTCATCTGGAAGTATCCGCTCATGTCTCGCGTGGCAGAGCTCACTGGGCATATGGCGCGGGTATTGCACCTCGCTCTGTCGCCCGACGGGACCACAGTGCTGTCGGCTGGTGCTGATGAAACATTACGGTAAGATATAGTATAGAGTTTATTATTAAGTCCTTATTAGCTTAAAGCCTAAGCCTAAATTGATTCTTAGACCAAAAACTCTAAGAATAAAAAGTAAAATAGATGCTTTTCTAGATTAAAATATAATTCATGTTTCATAACTATAAATTGACTTTGATATTGCTTTTTGGGGTGTTGGTTGGGCTGCCTCGGTACTGCAGTGCCTCCGGCATGTTCGCCGAGGCAAGGGTCGACTGTTTTTACACCACCATGAGAAAACGGTGCACGTCTCTAGTTCGCAGAGTTCGGGCCAGCCCTAACAGCATACTTAGAGCATTTTCCGACAGGTTTGACTGTCATTACTTGAATCATTGTAGTATGGTTCATGTGGTGGCAGTCTGACATGTTATTTATTGATGATTGCAAATCATTTCATGTAATTTATAAAATCATACTCAATATATTATTATTTAAAATGTCTCACTAACAATAGGCTAAGTTTTATTTGTATTTTACTAACAAATTGATCCAAGTTGGTCGAAATTAATAAATAAATGGAAAAAAAATGGAATTGCTTAGTTCATTGTAACAACGAAAAGTTAAATAAATTTTGAATTAGAAAAAAAACGATGTTTTTACTTTAAATTATCACCATGGAAAAACTGATCGACTATTACGCTGCTGAATCAAAATCAGTAGGTACTTTGTGTTTCATCTCAAATGAGACCCATAAGGTAAAAGTGAATCGAGCTACACTACTATGAGTTGCCTTTGACTTGTCAATTGACAATACATATTGTATGAAAATGAACATCATCGATTCGGGGTTTTATGCCATGTACCTTGTTTTTTTGTCTTCCTTAATTCCATGATAAATTTGAGAATTATGATGATCACCAAAGTTTAAACCAGTAAATATAATCATATTGAAATAATTGTATTTTTTTCCAGCCTTTGGAAATGTTTCATGCTGGATCCAGCAAAGAAGAAAGAGCCCACAGACTCAAAAGCAGCCAAGTCTTTACTAAATCTCAATTCATTGATCAGATAAAACGTAATTCCGCACTAGTCTCGATTTCAAGACTATATACGACTGAAATAAGATTGTGATCTTTAATATTAATTGCAAGTAAGATAGTTTAAAATGAACCACTTGGTTCTGTCAACATGTTAGATACTTTATCTAATCAATCATACTTTGTTGTATTATTTATTTCAAATGTTTGTGATTATGTGATCGAATTCTGTGACTATTTTACCGACATATTTTGGTTCAATCAAACCAACCTGTTTTGACATACTATTTATATTATTGAAATGTTTTTGTGACGCGCGGTATTTGGGATGATATTTGGACCATCTTTGTTTTAGACAAGCGTGAGAAGTTGAGGTTGTAAAATGTGGACCGCGTCTTTCTAAATTTCTCTACTTTTCTTGCCTTTATCCTACTTTGTGTTTCGTAATTACTCTCTTCTTATCTCGATTTCGCTTTAGTTAAGTTCTGTAACATTTCATCACCTCGGCTTCTTTGTTTTAAGTACTTTGTAGAACTATTATGCGACTATTACCTCATTTTATTGTGAACCCTTTCTACTATTTAAGTATGAAATGAATTTTGAATTTATTGTAATTTTGTCATTGAACTAATAAAGAATTTGATATTTATACACCTATTCCTATTTTCGATAAACCGACATTAGAAAACCTGTCCAATATCTATCAGTTGGGTCTAAAATATTAGGTACATTTAAATAAAACAAATTCATGATGTAAAAATGTTTAATTACTTATCCGATTCGTTAATATTGCAACAACGTGGAATAAAGAACAAGCAAAATTAATTGTAAAACAAAAAGTAGACTAACTAAAATAAGTGCGACAATAATGTGCAATAAACTTCATAATCAATTATACTAAAACATAATTCATGTAGACATAATAATTGTGATGTTTAATAAAAGCGATTTGTGGAAGAATCTATAGTGACTAGAACTAAACCAAATTTAAATGAACACAATTTAAACATTATTAGTAAATGCGTGACAAGGAACTAAAATTCAAACTGCCGTAAAAATATTTAAAACTTACTAAAAACAACCAAAATGGTTATACTATTATCTGCATTGTACTTGATACTGTGATTATCCTAAGACATCTTTTGCACAACTATCTATAGACAAATAACACGAATAAATATCATTGTGTGATAAAAACCAGATAAATCACAACCTTTAAATAAAATGTATGTGTTAAATTAATTTCACTGAGTTATTGTTATTTGAACATTAAATAATGATAAAATACTGAAGTTCAATTGATAGTCATGCATCACAATATTTGTTATTTTTTTAATTCGCACGTCCAGCTAACACATTTGCACATCAGTTCAATCAACGACCATTTATTCAATTTAGAAAATATCATTCATTTAACTTAATCTAACGAGAACACATTTCTAGTCTGATTTTAATACTTATAACAATGGCTTCACAACTTTAATAGTAATTAAAAATCTTAAAACACATTCTAAGCTCTGATGTTATTATCAAATTCATTAAGTATACATCAATAAAGGTTTTTAATCTAATCGTAAGGTATATTGTATTGTATAACTAACTACTAAATGGCTCACGATGTGCATTAAAAAAAATAGTGAAGTTACTGAGATTCTGCTTTACGATGAACTATTGTCTGATTTAGTATTATTAAGTACCTACAATTACGTTTAAAAATCGACGTACAGTCAGTTTTAGATTTATCAACGTATAATTAGTGTTTACAACTCTATCTACACAAAATATAACAAAACTTTGTTAAAATAAAAAAGAACACTCCTAGTGTAAAGTGACAGTTACAAATATTTATGTCACTGTACTGTTGACATTATATTTTATATGAAATACGTCGACAATTCGAAACTGACCGTACCGCATGTATAGTCAGGACAAAAAATAATTCGCAAGTCATTAAAACTAGTCGTACTCTAATCCCGGGTCTAACCTTCGTAACTCTGGCCTATGCAACAATAAGCATTATTAGACTCGCTTAAAAACTATACACGATGTGATTTAACACGAAAAGAATATAAAAATATGGTTGTGATGGGTCACAGGCGGTTCAGGCTATATCACAGAGGCTCGACTGCGAGCGTGCGGTTCGACGTCTAGTACGGCGGACATGGCTACAGTGCTAGACATGGGTTCGGCCGCCCTTACTAAACGTTCGTGACTTCCCGTCAGCGGCCCAAACTTGAAGCTGCGACGCAAACTGGACCTTATGTTCTTGGCCGAGTCGCTTTTCCGCACGAACGACCGTCTGAGGTAGTCTCTCGTTAAAGACAAGGAGTTCCGCGACGTGGACGACCGAGGACGGCTGGTACGGTCTGTCTCGTCTGTGATGGTGATAGAGGGCGCTGAGAACACCCCGCTGTATTCCGGAGGCTGCGATTCGAGCGACACGTGCCGGTCGCGGTCCACGCTCTCGCTTAATGTGATAGGTATTTGTGATGTATCCTCGGTGTGTGATTGCGTGTGAGATGAGGTTATCCTGAAAGTCGTGTAACCGAGTTAGGAAACAGTTTTAGAAACCCTGAAAGTAAGCGAAAGGCAAGATGCTATCAGTTTAATAGGGCTCTTGTAGTATGATGATAAAAAGTAAAGTAACAGCCTATAATCATCCCACAGCAGGGAAAAAGCCTCCATCATTGAATTCAAATTACAACGGCAATGATGGGTAACATAATATAGCATTATCAGGGATCCAATCCGGGACAGGGGGATCGAACCCGGGGTCCCGAGATCTTGGCCCGGGATTTTTAACCACTAGACCAACGGGGCCGTATACGGTAAGTAGCTATTAAATTATCTAGTAAATATTTCAACGTTACGTTACTTATTATGCATAGACCTTTCCCCTTCTCCAAGGTTGTCTTCCAGAGATAATACCTAAACTATGTACAGACAACGGCAGGTCAACCTACCCAAAAAGTTAAAAGTCATTGAATTGATTTTCAACTTTAAGTCCAACAAGTAGAGATCAATATCAATTGAGAAATTTTGACGTTTTGTGGTAGGTTGACGTGCCGTTGTCTACTTTCTTTCAGCATATTTGGTGGGTCCACTGCTGGACAAATGGACATATGTCTCTTCATGATCTCTCCAGCTCGCTCTATGTGCGGCGATTCTCGTGGATGGTCTGCCTACATTTCTCTGTCTAAATAAGAACTTGGGTGCTCCCTCTTACATCATCGCTACTGTAAGCTACTAAATAAAATAAAAGTAAACATTAGATCGTTAGCTTAAGGCATCGTTCACACCAAACGTATTGTCGGCCGCTGACTGTGAGCGCGAGTTACGTAGTTTATCGCTTTTCCATATAATATTTAACTTGTCGTTCACACCGAACCGACTATCTCTTTCGTTCGTTCTCGGTGGCCGATTATTGTACTACGCGTTTATGCACGGCGGACGCGGATTGGCTTGTTGCCGAACGTAACAGCGTATTAGATTAAAGCGTACGCATACGAGCCTATTCTTTTGTTCACACATGTTATTGCATTGTTGTACGCTATAGCGTATTATCGGCTTGGTGAGAACGCATACTGCAGACTGAGTCCACGTTCACACTGGGGCAGACAGTGAGCATACTCGCAATCGGCGGCGGACAATACGTTTGGTGTGAGCGATGCCTATGTCTTAAGTCTTTCATATATTTTTTTATCTTATTCGTCGAGCGCACAGTACACGGAGCAAAGGTTAGAAAGGCTATGTAGGCGGGGTAGGCGCGCCACAGAGCAAATGCTCATATGTACTTCTGCCCAAACATGAATGTTAGTGAGCGCTGTGATTAGCTTGATTGGCGTTCTTTAAAATCGTTTATGTGTGCGAAAGCTTATGTTTGTTATGTGCACAAGTAGTAGTGGAGCGCGAGCGGCGACATCGGTTTTCATACAAATAGCGCATGACAGTTCTAACCTTTTTCCATGTTCTATGGTCGAGCGTATACGCTACTAGAAAGCCTGTCTAATGCAGATTGTGTGTTTAGTCTACGTCTACCTTAAAAATTATCATCAAAAACTCATGGTTATGGTCATGGTAATTAATACCTTCCCAGCCAGAAGAGATACATTTATAGGGATCATTCCAATTATGTTAAATAAATTTTATGCAATGTTTAGCTCGCAACTAGGAATTGCATTTATGACTGTGCATTGTTATTCATAATAAATTAATATACATAACACTCGATGGTCGCGGGCAGACAATCTGCCCGCGACCATGAGTCGGGGAGGCAAATACGATTTTACCTATGAATTATAACACGACATTGTAAATCCCTGTTCAATGATAAGTTTCATGTGTAATGTGTAATGCATCAAGAAAGTTAAAAAACCTATACGTCTACCTTCTCAGTGTGCGGAAGCTCCGCCGTATGGTGTGGAGGAGCCGGGCGCCGGTCGCGGTGGAGTAGGAGGGGGGCGGCGTGTACTTCGGCGGCGGGTCGGGCGGCGCGCGCGCGGGCGCGGGCCGCGGGCCGGGCGCCGGGGGGCTCGTGTCCGCGCCCATACGCGGCCGGTACAAGTTTTGGATGCGCTAGGAACGTCAACAAATGGTTTCAAAAATCGATATACAGGTGAAATTTTAATCACCATCCAATCAGGATGATGTAGAATATCACCGCTCATGCTGGGGAGAGCTTAAAGACAGTAAAATATAAATTATAATTATGATGAATCGGGATAAACCAAAATACAGGATGAATATTTAGGACAAAAAGCAAATGACGTATTTTTTCTTTTGGTTAATAGCTCAGTATAAAAAATGTCAAAGCACATAGAAAATGGCGGCAAAAATCGAAAATTTTGGATACGGCCTCCTTGCAACACACTTTTACGCGATGCACATCTCATTCATTAGTACACGATACTATTCATAAGTTGTTGATTTTCCCAGGACTGTAAAAATTGAGAACTATGTTGCGAAAAATATTTTCGGGTGAAAACTTAACCTACTATTTTTATTTCATAAATGAACTCTAAATACGATACTTAACGCCTATAAAAAAATTGACGGTTATGAAAAAGTCATCCCCTGTACAATAAAATAAACCGAACTTCATCACAAAAGGAGACGACGTCATATCTAGGAATCTAAGACAAAGATACAAACTTGTATTTCTACCTTCAAAATTAAAATTTTACTCTAAAGATGAAAAACTGTTCATGCCAATATACTGATTTAATCTTTCATGGTCACTATCATATAAATGGTATAAACCCCGAATCAAATAACTCTAGTGTTCATGACAAATTTAGAGCAACAGAGCAACTACATACTTATTAAAGAGTATTATTATAGTATTTCCGAATATTTAGAAGAAAAAAGTATCAATAATAAAATAAACTAAGAACATAAATGATCCTTCTATCTATTGTTGTGCCGATCAGGATCCGTAGAGCGAGTCCTTCTCTTCGTATGGGTGTCGTAAGAGGCGACTAAAGGAGAACTGTCAGAAGTCTTCCCTCCACTATTGACCAAAAAACCGTATCAGGTAACTGTTCGATTCGCATCCAGCCGGGTCGGCTCACGCGCTGTTACAAGGCTAGTCTTTGTTTGAAATTTTCATTATTTTTCATTACTTGGAGGCTATCTATTAATGACGTTATGTTTCAGCAACTGCTTAGACGCCCCTTCCCCCTTGGGGAGGTTTTGTACTGAACCTCCCCCACTCCCCACCGAAGACTACGTGATATTTTTTTTGTACATCCATAGTAAGGTTATTAAAGAAATGCTTAAACACATGCCCACGTCGGCTCTGGACCCCCGTGGGAGCCCCCTTTTAAGCCTCACATTATTAATGGACAACCCCTTACTTATACACACAGAACATAGAAAAAAGTTAGAAAGGCCGTCATGCGCCATATTTTGTATGAGAATTGAGAACCGATGTCGCCGCTTGCGCCCCACTACACATAAACGAGTTCAAAGAACGCCAATCAAGTGAATTATTTTGACCAATGGAACCAATCACAGCGCTCACTTACAAAAATTTGCTCATAACCTCTGTGGCGCGCCTGCCATAGCTTTTCTAACCTTTTTCCATATTCTGTGCTTACACAATTAATTACTAAACTTACCAACTCTTCAGTGCAATTACTAGTTCCGAAATCCTAGCAGCACAAAATAAGTGAGAAGGACAAAAAAAGAATTAGCAATTTAGAGATAGCTTTTAGAAAAAGATAATAAGCTATCTACTAAAGAATACCACAGATGAAAAACAATACAAGCTGAGATAGAAAATAACTGTCTGTCAATAATAGGTTAACCCACAGAACATAAAAAACGATAGAAGTAGTAAGTAGGCGGGCCCCGCGTACCACACATCGGCTGCGTATGGCGCATATCATGTTTCCGCCCCCTTTTACGCGCTTCAGACGATGACAGTTGCTAGAACGTGTTAGACGTTATGCTATTCAGACAAAAATCTTAAAATATGCCGACCTGCACAGTATTAAAGTGCAAAAACACAAGCACTAAAAAGAATTTATCCAAACGAGGCGTCAAATGCCATTGGTAAGTAATATTATATTATCGTTATTTTAATAGAAATTATAAATTTTGCGGATAATAACAATCCTTAAAAAGTACAAACTAAAACTATTCCACTGCCCATAGATATAAGGTCGCAACTATGTTTTGGTAAATTCTTATTTTTGTAATGTTTCGAAACGCTACTCATTTAGGGATGTGGTAAAGTATCGATAAGTTAGTTATCGATACTTATAATTATGTATGATACATTAAAAAAGTACAGCTTATAAAAAATATTTATAAATTGCTTGTTTTTTTGTTATTTATAAATGTAAATAAAAAAATTAAAATAAATACAAAAAAAAATTAGTAATCTATGAAAGTATTAAGTTACAAAAGGTCATCAAATATACAGGGTCTTTGGTACATTGTGTGCCAAATTATCTTATTTTGTAGTAGTTTGTTTTTCGTATATTATTATGTATAATAACTTGTTTAAATAAATCAATACACGTATTTAATTAATTATTTGATATTATTTATTTGAGGTACCCTAAAGATCCAAACATAAAAGGAAAATGGATTGAAGCAACCGGTAGGCAAAATTGATATCCCGGAAAAACATGCACCATTTGCTCTAAACATTTCTGGAAAAACGATTTTGAAACAAAGGAAGTCTTTGTTTTTATTTATAGCATAGAATAAAGAAGTCATTTATATTTTTTTGTAAAAGATGTTAAGTTGTAATAAATAGATGAGAGAGACAATGTTAAACATAACGCTGTCTCTCTTATGTTATTATAACAAAAATATCGACACTTATCGTAACTATCCCACCCCTATTTATCAATGGTTTTTAGGTAGCATCTATCGTCGCATAGCGGAACTATTTGATAGTGAATAAGAGGCATCTAGTGTCGGGTAGCGGAACTATCTGTCAGTTAAAGTTAACCAATCTCTACAAGATATTCTTAGTGTGCGTGATAATGTGATTTAATCACAAATGTGTTAGTTTGGTTACACTGGTTTTCATACAAATAGGAGTGGATGCTACTTCTACTCGTTTTTTATATTCACCTATACAACGTGTTCCTTTTGATATCCCATAACTCTATGGTAAAGAATCAAATTGCATATGAATTATTTTTCAATTATTGTTTTTTGACGTGATAACGTCTTTAAAATCGTTTTAGTCGGGTGACATGTTCAGAAACTTGTGTCACACCAAAACCTCACGAGCGCGATCGCAGGTATAACGAGAGAGAGAGACGGACCGATCTCCCGTCTCATCTCGAGCGCTGCCAGTCATTCCGTGAAACTTGTCACGCGGAATCCTCACGAGCGGAGGCTGGCATAGCGTTCGAGTGAGTGGACCGATCTTCCGTCTCTCTCACTCTAGCGGCATACAAACGAATGGAGATTTTCTCGTGCGGTTGGTTAAGTTTTCGTTGAATGTTTAAGATGTAATTTAAAATTTGAAAATATTGTTATCTTCATTAATTCCTTACTTCCCAAAAACTTATATCACCAATAAGACGTTATCACGTAAACATCTCGATCGTAAACCTACTTTACAAACAACCAATTTTTTTATTGTTTAATTTTTCATACAAAATAATTCTAAAAAATCACGCCTGTTTATGTAAAACACCCTTACCTTGTTATGAATGAACTTTTAAATGAAAACGATTTACTCGTACCTACTTATCAATGAAACACACACACGTCAATGTTTTTTTCAAGTTACGCTCTCCCCTTACTTTACTACTACACTTTAGTGTAAGTTTGCCAACGTCTCGCAAAACTAAGGATTTACCATACTGGTTACATTTTTTTAACAAATTCAACTAAAATTGATGTTATATTCGAAACTTGAACAACATATTCTAGGGCGTTTTATGTTATTTTTACCTGTAAAACATTACCTTAGAGTTATGGGATATCAAAAGGAACACGTTGTATACAGGTGAAATTTTAACCACTTTCCAAATTTTAATATATCAATCTACGAGACAAAACACAAATGACGTATTTTTTCTTTTGGTATAGCCCAGTACAAAAATGCCAAGATAAAGCACTTAGAAAATGTCCGCTAAAAATCTAAAATTTTTGATACGGCCGCCTAGCAACACTTCTTTTACGCGTCGCGCATCTCATTCATTCATTACGATACTATTCATATGTTTTTGATTTTTTCCTTTATACTTTAACAGGTCTAGGACCGTAAAAATTGAAAACTATATCGCGAAAAATATTTTCGGATGACAACTTGATTTACATTTTTAACTTCATAAATAGGCTCTAAACACGATACTAAATGCCTATAAAAATTTTAGAAAGTGGTTAAAATTTCATCCTGTATATCACCATAAAATATTCAACATGTGGTTATCTGTCTCTTTCCCACAACGGGAACGACAGATTACGATATTTAATCCCACTCATTCAGTGCAGAACAAACTGATACGTTTTTGTCTATTTTCGACGGTCTAGCTTAAAAAAGTGTGCGATAGCACCTGTTGCTACCCAAAACTCTTTTATCCTCTTCTAACCAAAAGTATTAGAAAAGGTTAGAAAAAAAAAACAAATAGTACGCGTGATACGTCAGAAAGGTTAATCTAATAGAAAGGAAGACAAGCACGAATCACGGTAGGAGTCTACAAAGTAAGTATTAATGATTATTCAGTGTAGAACTTACCTCGAGTATGTCGGCAGGTCCTTTGTTCATGTATCGCCAAGTCTGTACGAATGCGGCCACTGGTATTAAAAGAAGCGTCCCTTGTTGCAAAGCGACTGCTAACTGACGCGCCCATATAGGCCAGTATCTGATTAAGGAAATTAGAATTGTGTTTATTTTTAATTAGCTTTGCAAAACAGGCTTCACAAATTTACAGATCTGTTCTGAGTAATTTTCACACACAAATCCATACCAAACATAATCTTAATCGGTTAGGAATTATGATTGCCCATACAAACTTCTACCCCCTTTGCACCATTTTAAAGTAAATGTTTTGGGATCAAAACTATCCTCTATCCTTTACCGAGAATCAAACTACACCTATGCTAAATTTTATCTAAATTGGTTTGGCAGTTTAAGCGTAAAATGTTAACAGACAGATAAACTTTCGCATTCATAATCTTATTAAAATTATAATATCAGTATCATAAAACAACATCACATCACATCACATTATTTCATTCATTCATTCAATTCAAATTATTTATTTCAGATAAAAATCCATATAACTTAAAAATAAGATTAATAAAATAAAATACACTAAAAATTAATTTAAACACATACATATTTAGATTTATAGACAAGAGCTATTTGTCTAAAAATCTAAATATTGAACAACAGGCGTGTGGAGCTGCTGCCAGCGTCTGAAAAGTGGGGAGTCCCACCGGTAACGATACCATTCGAACTACCACGCACTCGTGACCAGAATGACATGCATCGCTTTCTGAGGATTGTGTAAAGACAATCGACATTCGCCTCTGCAAACATAAGGGATGTACTACAATGGCGTGGCAGGTTGAAAAGCATCCCGAACGCATTGTTATATTGGACGCGTAGCGCGCTATATGCCCTCTGCGTAACGTTCGCCCACAGACTGCACGTGTAGTATGACTGGCAGTAGGCTTTGAAAAGCGTCAGTTTTACTTGTTCACTACAACATGCAAATCTGCTGCGCAACATATTACAGAGGACACACAGCGCCCTACGCTCCCTCTCCACATCCAACTCCTAACGTTTGATGAAACTACTTGAAAAATTGACGGCTGTGACGTAGTGTCTCGGTGGCTAAATGGTAAAGCGCTGCGCCCGGTATGCGAGAAGATGCGGGTTCGAGTCCCGCCTAAACATAATTTTTCAAGTTTATATACTGATATTATAATTGCAATTAAATTACTAAAATATAATATAAAGTTATTAAAATTAGTAAGATAATTTGTGCCTACTAATCCTTTTTCGATCGTGAGAGCGAAACAGATATATAGTCAGAGTTACTTTCGAATTTATGATACGGACAGTAAATCTAGCACAAAAAAACTATCGACTTCGAATCGTTTGCATATCGAAAGCAAACGACACAAAGTTCGTGCTTTGTTTTGTAGTTCTCGTTTTGACCGCGCGAGCGCTGTTTAAGTTTTCATACTAAATATTTCGATGGCGATACGAACACGCAAACGATTCGAATTCGATAGTTTTTTGTGCTAGACCCACAGTACGGATAGTATGAATCTTACAAACATACCCAGATTGTTTTCGCCAGCTATAAAGTTGACGCTGTTGCCCCACACGGAAATCCATTACGCAGATGGTCTGAAACACAATGGGGTATGTCATTGATGTTGAGATATATAATTTACATTATTTATTCTTTCAAATAACTTATATAGTTTTTAGCTTTTTGCAATATCGCATAACATTTTTTCTTATGTATGAGGTAAGTACCTATGAGATAAAATATTACGAGGTAATAGTACAAACAATATCGTATAAAACTAGACAATATATTATTTTGTTTTAATTTATCATTTTTGGTGTAATGATAAATGTACATTACTACACACTATACAATATTATCTCATTTTGGTAACATTCCTAATTGCAATTGTTCACAAAACTACATAATTAGTTTTGTTGGTCATATTGACACATAATGTTCACCTTTTGCGTTATTTTGGTTTCTGTTTCGAGCCTTAATTAAACAAGGTGTGATTAATAGAAATATGTTAACAGTAATCGTAAATGGTATCAAACAATAGCAACACTCACACACAACAGCACTGGCAACACCACAGTCCACGTGAAGCTCAGTAGCGCCGCGAACGTGGCCGACAATCTCGTTCGCGACGAGTACAACGCGGCCACGACGACGTCCGGCGAGTATGGCCGGCCGCGGACCACGAACACGCCACATACTAGAGCCACGTGGACCACGCACTGCCACCACGAACCGGACCACACGTAGTCTATGTAGTGGACTATTTTTATACCCGCCTGTGGACGAAAAATAATCATCTTAGATATTTTCCAAAAGTGGGATTTCGACATAATGCGCCTCTTATATTATGTAAAGATCCCGAAGGGGATGGTTGTTGGAAAGATCTGTAGTCTTTTCTTGAAAGAACAAAATAGACAGTACCGATTTTATTTACAGGTTCTAAAAACAGTTTTTTTAAATAGTGATATAAATAACGGTTACAGTGATGTTGATTCTTATACATTATGAAGGATTTACTGTATCAATTAGAAAAAAACGAAATGAAAACTTTCGTAAGAATGGAGTTCCAAAAATTGTACATACCTTTACCTAAGGTAAGGTGAAAAATTGCCAAAACCATCCATAAAAGAATAGTCCCTAACAATTCTAGCTTGGCAGGAAAACGCTGCTGCCCGTCCCCACGACAGTACTCTCAGATAAAGAAGAAAAAAAGCATTACCATTTATTTCAGATGTGTATGTTTCCATACATGATACTTGCGCCCCGTTGATCTGGGTTTAGGCTCTTTGGGTTCGATCCTATCGAATTTTCGGACCCATCATTGCTGTGGTAACTTGAATTCAATGATGGAGACCTTTGCCCTGCAATTGGATGATTATAGGCCGTTACTACAGAAGATACTTGCATCAGTGCTCAGAAGCAGTCCCACTGCTAGTCCGAATACGCAGCTAAGAAACGTAATGGTGGTCTCCCAGACCCGCAGAGCTTGCGCGTTGATGGCCATAACACCAGTGATGACGCAGTGCCATATAGCGAGCTGTTGCGCGATGCCAAACATTATCAGGATGAAGTAGAATATCACCGCCCATGCTGGGGAGAGCTGGAAGACAATAAAATATAAATTATAATAAATGGTGAATCGGGATAAACTAAAATACAGGAAGAATTTTTAACAACCTTCCAAATTTAAATAAAACAATCTAAGATACAATAAATAAATGACGTATTTTTTCTTTTGGTATAGCCCAGTTCAAAAATGTCAAGATAAAGAACCTAGAACATGTCCGCCAAAAATCTAAAATTTTTGATACGGCAGCCTAGCAACACTTTTTTTACGCAATGCGCATCTTATTCTTTCATTACGCTACTATTCATAAATAGTTGATTTTCCTTTCATACCTTCACAGGCTTAGAACCGTAAAAATTGAAAACTATGTTGCGAAAAATATTTTCGGGTGAAATAACTACGATACTTGACGCCTATAAATTTTCTTAACGGTGGTTAAAAAGTCACCTGTATTATGTTACTGATCTTATTTATATTATAAATGCGAATGTTTGTTAGTCAATCACGCCAGAATTGGTAAACGGATCTGTATGAAATTTGGCACAGAGATGGCACACAGGCTACTTTTTAACCCAGAAAAATATACGGTACCCGTAGGATAGTTTAAAATTTTCCCTAATTTCCACGCGGGCGAAGTCGCGGGCAACAGCTAGTGTAATATAAACAGTTTAAAAACGTTAACATATCTTTCATTTCAATACATAAGCAAATATTTGAGAACATTATTTAAAAAGCAAAAATACTTTTGGCCTATTCACGTAATTAAAAGTACCCACTAAAGGAGGTTGCCACACATCATACATTATCCTCTAGGATACATTTTATGTAACTAAGGACTATGTACTAAGACAACCGAAATCGCAAAAAGAAAAAAAAAGTGTTGGCACACGTCCATCGATTCTGGAATAGCAACCACAAACCTAACGACTGGTGAATTTTTGGGAAACCCTTATGAGAGGCCTATGTCCAGCAGTAAGCATCATTTGGCTGAGGTGTTGATGATCGCATTATATGGATCATGTATTGGCCAATCAATATTTAAAAATGTATTTTCGCCTACTTCTAACTTTACTACTTCTATCTTTTAAAAACATTTATTATGGTAAAGTACCTATAATACAGTGCAATAGGTATAATATTTAGATGGATTACTTTTTTAATTTAAAAAGTTTATTTTACACCGACAATGAATATGAAAGTATACACAATTACAGTATGAGTACACGATACACGCAAAAATATGCAAATAATGAATGTACCACATAGGTAAGTTCGATATATGCCGAAGCATAACAACAATGTGGGCTTTTAGCATTGCACAAACAATTTTTTTGAGCAAACATTACCACATCACAAAAAAATTCAACACAGTTTTGAAGCTCCAAGACATTGTAAACATTATTAAACCATTATGTCTAACTATGACAATAAAAATATTTACTTTTACTGTCATAGTTAGACATATCGTGAAGTAACCTTCACAACTTAAATAAAGTTAAATGAACAAATTCCTCATTGTAATGTAAGACTTATGACACAATAGATACTGTTTTCTTGAGTTTACGCGAACACTATACATGAAATGAAAGATAGTTTACGGATTTAGAACGCGTTTATTTTTGATTTAACCCGACGTTTCGAACCCTTTACCTTTACCTTTATCAAAAATAAACGCGTTCTAAATCCGTAAACTATCTTTCATTTTAACACAATAGATGTTTTGGACACCAATGTATTAATCCTACACATATTATGTTGACTCCTGTTCACATTATATGAATCAGTATTCTCTGGATATAAAAGGGAAAGTACAAACAATACTAATGAAATGTTATTAATTGGCCGCCTGACTGAGAATGCTCTTGTGTAATACAGTATGAAGTAAATAAGTGTAAGCACTATATAACCGTATGTAAGTAACATTAGTTACGGGCATATATTTAAAAAGGCGCCTATTGATAAACTAGTTCATACTTTAACTAACCTAACGAACAGCGGTATGTTCAAGTTTGATCTTAAGACGGCAAAATTAAAACAGAAGTGAATTCGTTTCAGATGCCTGACTTTTCCAGGCCGTATATTAGAAGCCTACGGTTTTTTTTTACGTTTTCCATCTTGCAAAATTGCAACGGAAACTGACATCAACGCAACGGCTTAACCCGCCCCTTTAAACTTAAGCCTATTTAGAACAGATCGTTTTCTAAATTGACCACCATTGCTAAGTAGGTAAACCACTGCACCAACACGCACCATCGGCCTGTCAATAGTACAATGTAGTACATTGTATTTTACTTAACTGTTACTAAGGGGACTACTAGAGTTAAATTGCTGCCCCCAATTGATTTAATTTTATTACTTCTAAACAAAAACAACTGTCAAAAAACTAGAACAGTATCATTTTAGCAAATTACCTATAGTATTTATTGAATCACTGTTAACTGCTTTTCATACTGGCATTCTTTCGTATCGTACATTATTGCTAAAAACGGCCGCTTTTGGCGTTAGCGACAAATTCGACTTTATAAACAACTAAATGAAAAGTTTACTGTGATTCAATAAATACTAGAGGTAATTTGCTAAAATGATACTGTTTTATACTTTATTTGATATTTTAGCAACTTAATTGCACTTATAATATCAGTATATAAACTTGAAAAAGTTTTTTTTTTGTCCCGCTTGAGACAAAATTTTTCAAGTTTATATACTGATATGATACTGTTTTAGTTTTTTTGAGATTTGATTTTGTTAAGAAGTTATAAAATTAAATCAATTTGGGGCAGCACTAGCTCTAGTAGTCGCCTTAAGGACAGTTTCACCAAATACAAGACCCGTTTATTCATAGTACATTAAACAGTTCATACAATTTTCTCAGTTGATATTGACTTTTACGAGTTCGACTTTAAGTTGGAAATAGAATGGGGAATTATGATTTTTATAAGATAAATTAACGTACTGTTGACAGTACAAGTTTTAACAAATTACAATTGAAATGAACATACTAGAGAGCAAGTTATAAAATGTAATACATACATTAACATGTATTTTTTTCAACCAATACGTTGAGCTTGAGTAAAATAGATATCGGTGACGATAACGAAAAATAAACATGAACATATTTGTTTTTTTTAATGAAACTGCAAATGACTATGAATATTTTTTCCAAAAAGACGAAGCAGTGTTACATGTCTGATTACACGCATGAATATAAAAAAATATTACAAAAATAAAACTGACACATAATTTAAACTGAAATGCATTGAAGCATTTCAGTTTAAATTATAATAATAATTATAAACAGCAAGTACAGACAACGGCAGGTAAAGGTCATTGAATTGATTTTCAACTTTAAGTCCAACAAGTAGAGATCAATATCAATTGAGAAAATTAGACGATTTTTGGAAGGTTGACGTGCTGTTGTCTGTACATTAGCCAAGAAACCTCGTTAATAAAATTACTACATAAACCGAAATTGTTGGCAACACCGGCAAGAACGGCAACACTGGTAAAGGTTTCAACCTTGCAACCTTATCCCGTCAAAGCTAGTATCTACGTAGCTCCCAAACCTCCTTTTTCCACGCGTCTTTATTTTTCCAAGGCAAAAAAAACAACCAAACTTACCACATTAGCAGGCAACACCGCAAGCGTAGCCGGCACGAGCTGTGTTGCCAGCTGCAGTGGATGCCACCCGCTAACCGAACGGGCAGTGCTGCCAGTCTTCCATACTGTCACTCCGACCAGACTGCTGTAATGGCCCATGTAGCGGACGGGAGTGGAAACTACGTTCCCTGGCATCGGTTCTGATATCGGCCATAGGAACTGCGATGATTTCACCGTCTCTGCAAATAAACAATGGAAATTAGTTGTATTTTACGAGGTCTTTTGCGGCGGAGCGGTTTTAAGATGACGGTCCCGTGTTCGATTTTCGAAAACGTAAAAAAAATTTTTTTTTACCTTTTCTCGGGTTTTTTTTCTTGGTTTGTAGATTCTGATTTCCACAATACGAGTACTTTAATGGATGATTTATTTCGATACGATAATGAAAAGAAAAAGGTTTGCGCCATCTTAACAAGAACATCACTGTCTTTCTCTTTCTCTTACGAAAAAATCAGTAAAATATAAATATAATGTAAATAAATATAAATGTGGACTACATCACATACATTGTTCTGATCCCAAAGTGAGTAACTATTTAACGGTGTGAAATGGAAGTTTGTATATGGAGCCAGAGGAGAGTAAGGATATTATTAATCACTGAATTCATTCCTGGAAGGGTGTGTAGAAATCTGAATAGGAAATAAACACATAGTTCCTCAATTTGATAAACTTAACGATGGCAAAATTATTTATTAAAAACCGGTTATACATAGTAGAGCTCCTGCAACAATCAACTCAATATTTAGTTTTCGCTGCATCGGACCATACTAAGTGCTTTAATTATAGATATTAGGGGTTAAAGTATGAAATTGCCGTTTTGTATGGACGAAATCGAGAAAAGTCATTTTTCCATACTAACAATTTTTAGTATTTTTAAAAACGCCTGAACCGTTTTCGATGCAATTAAAGGTGAAAGTTAAGTAAGTGAATAGTTATAAAGCTACGTATTATAGTATTTAAATTTCTGAAAATCAAAGTATATAATACAAATATACTTAATTGAAGCAAGAAGGACAGCTGACACATTGTAAGGGGTCTTTTCAACGACTTCCTTTGAAGTAATAGGCACTAGTATTGCATTTTTTTTTTAGTCAAAAGTTACTTTATTTAGTTTTTGATACAATACAAAAGAATTACGCAATAATATGACTATACTTAAGAGCTATAAACAAAATAAAAAGTGGGAAAATAATCGGCAAATTCATACTTTAACCCCTATCATAAACAATTAAATATGTACAACATCATACATTGTTTTCAAAGTAAATCGCTATGAAAACACTTGTTCTGTGTAAATCAGACACAACCAAGTTACCACAAACACCCAAACCCGAGAAAATATATAAAAATGTTTTTCTTCATTAACCCGTCCGTTAATCGAACGCGGTACTTTAGAGCTTGCGATGTATTGTAAAAACATGTCTAAGAACACAGAAGTCGAGTCATACAAGTATATTTTGTGTAGGTATGCATGTTCATTGTAAGTGTAAAATAAAGCTATTACCACGATAACAATTCACTATATAACAATGGGCGAGTAAAAACTTGATTGACTGACAGTCGCATCTGTCAATCAATTAAGTTTTTTTTTCTTAGGTGAAAAAAAACTCAACAATGTGTATAATTTTCCACCTGAATCTTACCGTAACTGCTTGGTACGTAAGCGTAGCCATAGTTCTTCAATATTTGCACACAAGTGTTCGCGAGGAATGCTCCCAACAACAGAACAGCGAAGGTGAAGGCCACAATGCACGCGCTCTCCTTTTGTAATATAGAACTTGTTTTGTCTTTAGCATTCTTGTGCGATGTCAACTGCATTATACAAGCTCCTAATATGCCCCAAGTTAGGAATATTTCTTGGGCAGCCGCCGCCCAACTCTGTGAATTAGTTTATACAGGGTCATTCTTAATTTGTCTTTGCCTGTATCTGGTGTTAGATGCTTTTTTTTTTCATATGGATTAAAATTGGAATCTCAAAATAAAAATGGAATTGCAAATTATTTTGCACTTTAAATATGTAGGTAACCCATTAATAATGTCAAAAAAAAATAGCTCTAAGGAAGATCATAAGAACATTTAATTATTATGAATGCTTGTTCCTGTTTCCGCTTAATCCGCTGAACCGACTAAAATGATATTTGGTACAGAGATAGTTTGAATCCAGGGAAAGGACACATGATATTTCTATACCAGAAATCATCCTCTAAGGGGGTGAAAAGGGCGGTTGATGTTTACATAGGAAATCAATAGTTTTTTAATTTGGTATGATAATTACAGATAGCAATTTATCGCAAAACATTTTAGTTTAGTAGACGTTTAACGAAAGCGATATGAAATGGAACGCGTAACAACCGGCAGGGCAATATAGCAGATTCCCAAGCAGAGTGGGGCGGGCGGGGCGCTAGTGAATTATAAAGTAACCCTGTAAATTCTAAAATAATAAAAAAAACAAATATTTAATATTTTGAAAATAAAAATTGTATACTTACATTACTATTGATAAAGAACTCACTCCACTCAGTCTCAGAGAATATATTGGTTACAGTATCGTAAGGAATGAGCGTAAGTAACTTTGTGCATAACACAAGTGTGCCGCATATGGGCAAAAATATCAGCATGTAAACAGCCTGAAAAAATGGTACTCTCAGTTATTAATGTTAGGAAAATGACGCATGAATCAAATAACACTTTAATGCCCACGATGTTACATTTACTTCATAGTTTTACGCCTAAGACTATCGATTTTTTTAATATATGTAATTTTAGTATTCTAAGTATGTAATTGTATTTTTAGTATGAACTCTTTGCTCTCATATCACAGTACCCCACTGTACTGAAATATAATGTTCTAAGATTTGTCAATATGTCGGCCTTATTGTACAGAATTGTGTCTGGTTCCTTCTATTGTTGTATACAATAAAGAAATAATCTTCTATCCAGTATTTTGTCTCATAGCATATTCTACATAAAATAAAACCGGCCAAGTGCGAGTCGGACTCGCGCACGAAGGGTTCCGTACCAATGACTAGCTACCTATTACAATTTATTGATATCGAGCAATAATGGTGTTTTTTGTATGAGATGAGATGTATTTTGCTTTTAGTATTTGTTGTTATTGCGGCAACAGAAATACATAATTTGTGAAAATTTCAACTGTCTAGCTATCGCGGCTCTTGAGATACAGCTTGGTGACAGGCGAAAGGACGACGGACGGACAGACAGCGACAGTCTTAGTATCATGGTCCCGTTTTTACCCTTTGGGTACGGAACCCTAAAAAACATTTAATACAGAACGTCCTCCGTTTTGAAGTCGGTTAATTAAATCATATTTACCTTTCCATACGACCGTAACCCTTTGCTGAGCGCGACGAAAACTATCATCCATACTACGGCTAAATTGAACGCAACTTGAAACTTTATTGAGCCGAAATAAGAGCTATTGGACCCTAAATTCCTTTGTAGCACCTCGCCTTGGAAATACTGCGGCAAGGCCTCTTGTATTTTGAATGTGCCATTTTTCGCGCCAAACTCTGCAATTGTACATACAATAGTCACCATTTGGAGCAACAAAAAACGTCTATAGATGCCAAACGGCAAGCGACCTTCAATGTGCTTCCGCTAATTAAGTTTCATTCAATATTGATACTTACCACAGTCGGCTGTTTAAATTATTACTACACTCACCTTCTAGATTGAACTCGTTTGGGTGTGCCCATTTGTACCTCTCTTCTGACGTAATGAAAGAATCTCTGAAGTATACAAAAATCCACGACAGGCCTATTATGCTATAAACTCCGATAACTGCTTGAATTATGAGCAAAGATACACCTACTCCTTGAAATATGGGCGATATCTTCCACATGTCCACAGGGCCCGATTCTAACACTTGGCCCAAGCATAAGTACAATGTGAACAATGGTATGCCAATTAGAAGTGATAATACGAAAAATTGTATTATAAAGCTCGCTGAAATGGATTAAACAGTGTTATAGATTAAGCAGAATAAAAAGTACAAATATTTTTATAAGTAACAGGCAAATACTGTTAATTCGTGCTTACCTCCAAAATGAACACTGAGTATGGCAAACCTTGAAATATTAAATATGCCTACAGTGCAGCTTAAACATGCCAGCATTGCACTCATGCCGTGAGGCCAAACTCCAAAAGGAGGTACATCAGTCTCATCAATTCTGCAAAAGTTAGTAGGTGTTAATATTTAAGGAAATGTTACTCATCATTACTTTCTGCATTAGTGTGACTAAGCCAGTGTAGTCATCTTGATAAAATTATTAAAGCCCAAAACATTATGACGTAAAACTAGTCAAATGATGTAATATTACCTCTCTTCGGTGACTCCGGTAGCAATTTGGTTTAATGATGGAATCGCCGCAAGCGAGTCTATTGAAGAACTAGAGGTGCTGCTACTTCGAGCGGTGCTCCTAGCTGTATTGCGTCCGGTCCAATCGCCCGTGGTGACGTCACTTTCACCCGGGGAAGGTAGCGACAGCGTCCGATTCATAAGTAGCGCCCGACGGCCCACAATCAAAGGCCCCGAACTTCCATCAGCACTCAAATTCGCCGCGGTCACTTGTAACTGTATAGGTGCACTTGTCGGCCGCATGTTAACGTGATGTTCCAAAAACAAAATAACCGGCAATGTCAAGGGCTCACATGACTCCTGCGAAATCGCAGGCAAGATTATTGGATCCAACCTTCTCATGGAATTACGTATGTTGTCATTAGTAGTATTGGCCCTTTCTAATGAAGTAACCAATGCTTCCCTGTTACTACCAGATAACTCTGAAAAGCTTTTGGATCGACCAAAAGTGGTGAAACTTGGCCTTTCATTAATACTCTGTGTAAAGTCTAAATCTTCTAAAAGTGGAGCTGAAGGATTATGAGCATTATGAGCTACTACAACTTGGGTATTGTCCTCTATAGAACTGTGTCCCTCAGAGACATCAGGCTGTTCCTCTGGATTTCCAATACACTCTTTGATTTTACAAATGAGATCTTCCTCATCACTGTCATACGATTTTGTACCATCATCCAGACAAGCTAATAAAGATTTATCTAGTACTTCATCCAAATCATTCAAAATATCCATAAATTGGCATAAAGCTGTTGCCTGAAATTCCTCGTCATTAATATCACTGGCTGTTTGTGATGAAAAGTTTGAATCCGATTTGTAACATTCAGGAATAGTTTTCTGAAGGTCTTCTTTGAGGTCCTCATCATCAGAGGTTTTGTCTAAGTCATCACTGCTATCATTACTTTCAAAAATGCTGCTTGAGGCATCGCTATCTGCACTGCTTGCTGGTAGATTTTCTCTTTGCTCGTACCTACCTTCATTTACTACTTCCATTTTTATTGCATATCCTAAGTCATAGCCTGCTCTTTTTGGTGATAACCCTGCAACAAAGGAATAACTCACACACTATTTTCAATAATATTATGCATTTGTGACACTGATGTAATACACACAAAATTTCGTAGTAAAAATTTTCCACAGTTTGTACATGGTAAATGAATGATGCCTAGAGTGGTTTACATATGAAGAGTTTCACTAATAAGCCTAATTACTACAACACCCGTGAATGACGGTTGAATATTAACATGGTAATGCAAACTCCATGTGACTAAACGATTTGTTGACGATCACTGAGATGAGTCTTATAAGATCTGACGCAAAGATTAGTATTGTTTGGCAATTTTGTTGTTCTACATCTTAGATGGTTCTTAAGGATTGATAAAAACAGATATATTAAAAAAATTACTTAGCAAGTATCTGATAAAGCTACTGTTACTTCATCATTTACTTTAAAAATTAATTAAAATGTCAAATTGATGTACACAGTAATAAAATAATAATTTTACAAATACCTATTTTTATACCTATTCAATTTGCTTCTTTTGAATTAGTATCTATGGGAACTTTTTTTTCTTTATACTTACTATAATACCCATAAAATTATTTACAACCTTTTGCTCAATCTGCCTGTCTATTGCACAAACTTTGCATGTCATTCAAGGAAGTTAGTGATAATAATACTTGAAAATGTATTTAACACCTCAAGTGGGAATCAAACTCACATTAATTGAGCAAATTATATTATTAATTATCAAATTAGTACTTGAATTTCTCTGAACTACTCAAGATTTAAATGGGTCTATAATAAGAGTTTATAATAGCTTCATAATTTGAAGTGAGTCACAACATGTAGGAATGATTATGTATCTCTTATAAAGCAATTAAATATGTAATTAAGTTATTACTTATCATAGCAATTCATTGTTCAAGATAAGACACAGTTCCATCAAGTACAATACAAATAAACATTATGCAATAATTGCTGATAAATCTCAGATAAAAACACATTTATCTCTGATGTTGTTACTCTTACATCAAAAGTTATTATGGCTAAATAATTAAATAATTAAGAGTGTAGTCACAATTATTTTGTGTAACTCTTAATTGTTAGTTAAGAGTTACACAAAAAATTGTGACTACAGTATTTATATAGTAACAATTGTATTCTCTAACTATGGGTGTGTAGTAGGTGACTAAAGGAGAACAGCCAGACTTATATGCAGCACCGACATCCCCCCACTATTTGCCAAACTATGATTGACAACCCGCCTGCCAAGACTGGCAATTATAGGAAAATTCTCATTTTGGTTAGGCTTTGGTCCTTCAGTGGACTAATAAGATTCGATGACGATGATATAATTTGTACATGTTGCTACTGCCGATAAACACTAATTTTTGTATTTATTAATTTTATAATCTTGCTTTTTATTTTACTTCTGTAACATATTTCAAATAATGAAAATAAATATTATCTGAATTATAGTTCTAACAATGTTATTTTAGCTGTCAAGTGTTATTGAAGTTTTTAATGATCCAAAGGTACAGAGGAATAGAATGTAAAGTAAACCAGTTTTAAAATGTATGACATTCTTAAAAATATTAATTTAATTTAAATTTGTATGATTTATATTGTACAATAAATTGTATTTTTTAATTAATTTTAAAGTAAATGTCTGGCAAACTGTCAATAAAATTCAGATTAATAATTTAGTTTAAAAAATATGGGTATCCTTTAAAATAATGAAGATAACAATATTTATCTAGGTTTGAAATAATATGTTGACAAGGTTTTAAAAATGTTTAATTTAAAAGATACAGCATTTCCTTAAAATTTTAGTTGTTTATTTATTCGTTTAGATATAGTGTTTAAAATTTAATGAACTAACCTGGTTTCCTGGCTTTCTTTAGGAAAAGCTTGTGATTTACAAAGTCTTGTATTGCACTTGTACGGAGCAGGTGAATTAGTGAAGCAAAAGACTAAAATCATAACTTCCCTTCTATCATTTAATATAACGTTAGAAAGCACATTATTTTAACTGTGATGTAGATCAATACAACTTGACTAAAATTAATAAAATCACGACAACCACAGCCGTTCACACCAACAAATTGAGGTCCAACCAAATCGTAAGAAAAATTTCTTTTTTAACCGATTTTACCTTTTTTAACAACTTAATTGAGCATTACGGACTACGGAGTCTTAATTTAGTAATGTCATATAAAGAAAGATTGCTTTATCATAAAAAAATAGGTAAATGAAAACAACTTGCCTAAAATTTATGACATTGACAACGACAAATTGAGAAATATTTAGATTGTTGTTGTTTTCTTCACCCATTCTGGGTAGGCAAAGAGAACTATGCCCATACAGCCAAATCTTCAGTAGATTTTTTTTTATTAATATGAAATGAAAATAAAAATAAATGAGATGAAATTAAATGACACCTAACCTAAGTCATTGAAATGGGTGGTTTATACATTTCAATGATTACAAGAGTTTTACGCGAAAACGTGGATCAGAGTCAAATAGGAGCGCCTTTCCTTGTTTCTCACTTTTATTTGATTTATCCTACTCACTGACACAGTAATTATTATAACAATGCCACCACTTTATCACAATAAATGCCGCTTAGGATAATTTCACAAAATTACGAAATAAACTCTATCTTTCTGTTCTCGTTTCCCACGCAAAACTCTCCAAATGTTTTGAATTAAAAAAACACTGTAATATTGACAGCTAAACTAGTTATACTCTTTGGTGAAAGCAAGCAATTTTCATATTACTTATCATAAACATAAAAGCACTTAGTATTGTACCATACATTGTAGAAAAATCAATTTTAATTATGATACGTAAAGTCGATAATACATTGTGAAAGGGATGCGGTCTGACGTTTGGAGAGGCCTCTGTTTCAACTCTCAATAGTCTGTTTCATTCTTAATAATACCAGAATTAAAAATATACCTACTCAATACTCAACAATACTCAATACTCAACAATTTATTGCAAAACCATAATGTTCAGAAAGATGTAACAATTAATAAAAGACCAGTGTTATGGACCCTGTCGGGCACGCAACTTAGGGCTAGGAGAGAGGAAGCGTCTTCAACGAGGCGATAAATACAGTAGACTATTCTGTTCATAATTTGAATTGGATTTCAATAAATGACAATAGGATTAATTTAAATAACTTGAAGTTTATTTTATATTATTTATCGATAAAATATTCATTTGTGCTATAATAACATTTATTAATTAAATATTGTTTCAAATTTTGAGTGAATTTGATGTCATTGTTTTCATTTTTTAGAATATCGGGTAATTTATTGTATATTTTTATAGAAGAACTAAAGGTACTTGAAGAATTTAATTTTAATCGTGAAGTTGGCAACGTTAATTTATTTTTATGTCGTAAGTTGTATTTGCATGGTAAATCTTCACGTTTTGTATAAAAAAAAATATATTTTCTAACAAATTTACTTATCTCTAAAATATACAGGCTGGGTAGGGTTAATATTTTATATTCAAGATAGTACGGTCTGCAGCTATCAGTCTGATCTATGTTTGCGATAATCCGGATTAATTTCTTTTGGAGTGTGAATAGGGAGGCTGCGTCTATACTGTTGCCCCACAGAATAACACCGTAACTCAGCCAAGCGTGCGCATACGCATAATAGGTTGTTATTGCTGTCCCTATGCTCGTAGTCTTTTTGATTTCGCGCAATGCATACGAGAAGCGTGAAAGCTTAGATCCTATTCTTTGTACATGCGCTTTCCAATTTAAGTGGGTATCTATATTTATACCTAACAATCTAAAATCTTTTACAGATTCTATTATTGTGCCGTTGTAATTAAGTTTTAAATTTAATGCTGCTTTTTGATGCGGATGGAAAGTTATTATTTTAGTTTTGGTAAAATTAATTTTTAAGTTATGATCCTTTAACCAGTCAGATGTTTTGGTAATGAGCAAATGGAGTTTTTTATAAATATCTGTATCGCCTTTACAAGAGGTCAGCAAGGATATATCATCGGCAAATAAGACACACGTCCCCTCTGTTATTTTAGGAAGGTCATTAATGTAAATTAAAAATAATAAACATCCAACGACACTTCCTTGAGGGATCGATGAATTTATTACCTTACCCTCAGAGCACACGCATGAGATATTGTTGGTAATGGTGTCAAAGTGTTCGACTTCGACAAATTGCTGCCTATCTCGTAAATACGAAGCAAACCACTCATGAGCGGAGCCGCGTATACCTATCCCGTAAAGTTTATTTAATAAAACGTTATGTTGCACCCTATCGTTTGCCTTCGTCATATCTAATAGGATGCCTACACCATATTTTTTACTGTCTAATATTTTGACAACTTCATTGATATACTTGTACACCGTTAATACTGTAGATCGGTTTTTCCGGTAGCCATTTTGACAATCATCAAATATTTGATATTTTTCACAAAACTTACTAACCCGGTTACAAATAGCCTTTTCGAAAATCTTTGATGCAGTTGGCAAGAGGGCAATTGGGCGATAGTTGCTTGGATCGGTTTGTTCACCTGTTTTATGGATAGGCTTTATGATTGTTTTTTTAAGTTGTTGTGGGAAAGACCCTTCGTGAAAAGATTGGTTTATTAATATTGTAAGCGGTAAGGTTAGTTAGTCTGCGCATTCTTTAATTAAGTTAGGAGGAAACTCATCTATGCCGTGGCTTTTTTTATTTTTTAAGCTTTTAATGATTTTGTGCACCTCTGGGCAGTCGACTGGGCTCAGATACATGGTGTTTTGTGTCGGTCGGAGAACAGGGCGTCCGCGAACGCCACCGGCCCTCGTCTCAGGGTGAAGCTTACCAATCGACTCAAAAAAATTGTTAAAAAAATCGGCGACCTGTTTTGGATCCGAATTTACCACATTATTTATTTTTAAATTTATACTACGCTTTTCTTTCCGATTTATTTTATTTGTTCTTTCGTTTATTATCTGCCACATGGTTTTTATTTTGTTAGTCGAATGTTTTAATTTATTTGTGTTTTGAATTTTTTTGGCATTGTTTATAGCTCTTTTTAATATTCTTGAATATTTTTTATAATGCATTTTCAGTATTTTATTATTTATTTTTGTAGTTAATATTTTTAATAATCTTTTATTTTTACACGATTTTCTTATTCCTACTGTAAGCCAATATTTTTCTGGGTTCGGTTTTATTTTGATTCGACGTTTTGGTATAGTTTGGTTTAATAATGTTGTTAGTCTGTCATGGAACAAATTGTAGTTTTCATTAATGTTTTTGTGCTCATATATTATTTCATTCCAATCAATTAATTGTAACTGTGTTTTAAAGTTAGTTATTGAGTTTTTGTTAAAAATCCGTTTTTCTGTGTACCAATGTGAATATTTAATTTGTTGAGGTATTTTTATCTGTATAAGTGCTGTGTGAAAGGTTGCAACAGTGAATTTTATGCTAGATTATTTCTTTGTTTCAGTAAATAAGTAAATTTTCATTGAATTGTTTTCAAAATGTACATAGTCAGGTCATAAGTTCTGTAACACAATAAAAACTTTAGAATTTAGAATGCTGGCCACAAAAAAGTTTATATAATTCAAATTCCCAATTTTTCATGAAAATAAAAATGTGTACTTTTTAGAATTTTCCTCATTCTTAAATATGGAGTGGACACTTATAGAAGACCGTGTTACCTCGTCGCGGTTACGCGCCAATTTAGATTTTCGACTTGCTGAAAAATTTGAATATAACCAATAGATTCGTTTATCGTACCATAAAACGATACAATGAAGACTCTAGTGTAGATGACAGGTCAAGAAGTGGTCGCCCTCGCTCTGTTAGGACTCCAGCAGTGATAAAAGCTGTGAAGGCGCGAATTCAAAGAAATCCCATACGTAAGCAACTGTTGGCCCTTTAGATGGTGTTAAGCAGGACCACAGTGAAAGGGTGTTAAATGAAGACTTAGGGCTTAGGGCATATCGAAGAAAAACAGGACATCGTTTGGACGCTCGTTTGATGGACCTGAGACTGAAGAAATGCCGCGCTTTGTTGAAGCGGTACGCAGGAAAAAAGCATCGGGAAAATCTTTTTTCGGATGAAAAAATTTTCACCGTGGAAGAGAGCTACAACAAACAAAATGATAAGGTGTACGCACACAGCAGTGAAGAAGCGAGCAACTGTATTCCGCGTGTCCAACGAAGTCATACAGTCCTCAAGAACCTTGTGGAACCTGTTTCTCATACCATGTTTAATAACAGGCACTGGGTATTCCAACAAGATTCTGCGCCAGCTCATAGAGCGAAAAGCACATAAGACTGGCTGGCGGCGCGTGAAATTGACTTCATCCGGCACGAAGACTGGCCCTCCTCCTCCAGTACAGATTTGAGTCCGTTAGATTACAAGATATGGCAACACTTGGAGGGAAAGGCCTGCTCAAAGCCTCATCCTGATTTGGAGTCACTCAAGGCATCCTTGATTAAGGCAGCCGCCTATATTGACATGGACCTCGTTCGTGCTGCGATAGACGACTGGCCGCGCAGATTGAAGGCCTGTATTCAAAATCGCAGGGGTCATTTTGAATAAACTTTATTACCATATTAATCTATGTTTTATTAAGTTCATTTTGCTATATAAATGGTTACATGAATAATAAACATGTCTAAATTATTTCATATTTCACATGTGACAGCACTTATGTAGGTGTATTATTTCACTCACTAGGTATATTATTTCAACATTATGGCAATATTTCTACTTTTCAACGCTATTATGTAAAATAAAACCTTTCTGTTATGTAAAAAAAAGGTTGTTTTGGAAATCAAGCTAGAAACAGTCAATACAAAAATTTTAATATCATTGTATTGTTTCTGCATTACGCAAAATTTCCTTGACCTTAATAATAGGGGTTAAAGTATAAAATTGCCGATTATTTTTCCACTTTTTATTTTGTTTATAGCTCTTAAGTATAGTCATATTATTGCGTAATTCTTTTTGTATTGTATCAAAAACTAAATAAAGTAACTTTTGACAAAAAAATGGTTGCCTGCAAAGTCGGTTTTACGGGCGAAGATTTTACGTGACAACGTCTTTTTCTCGGTAGAATATTTATTGATATGAATATAATTAAATTGCACAATAGGAACAAGGAATTGAATGAAAATAAGAATTGCACAAATTTTAACTATAGAAATATATTTTGTTTACTAAAACATTGTACATGTAAACTTAAACTTAACTAATTCCTATTTGAGTGATTTTGTTGAGGATAGGACGATGATAGGAGAAATATGAAATGAAAGGAAGTGTTTCTGCTGTAATGTGTCTTGCGAAAGTCAAGTCGATTCGTTCGGTGACTCATCGTAACGTTACCGAGCGTTACACTTTTTCATAAGTGACTCCCAGCCGCAACCTAATTTAAGACGTTGTCACGTCAAAAACAAAATGCAATACTAGTGCCTAT
This sequence comes from Anania crocealis, assembly GCA_949315895.1. NCBI lineage: Eukaryota > Metazoa > Arthropoda > Insecta > Lepidoptera > Crambidae > Anania > Anania crocealis. The sequence goes on from OX438862.1 coordinate 15,150,387, forward strand.
TACTTCAAAGGAAGTCGTTGAAAAGACCCCTTACAATGTGTCAGCTGACCTTCTTGCTTCAATTAAGTATATTTGTATTATATACTTTGATTTTCAGAAATTTAAATACTATAAAGCGTAGCTTTATAACCATCTTAGTTTCACCTTTAATTGCTTCGAAAACGGTTCAGGCGTTTTAAAAAAACTAAAAAATTGTTAGTATGGAAAAATGACTTTTCTCGATTTCATCCATACAAAACGGCAATTTCATACTTTAACCCCTAATATTTAAGTGGTCTTAATAAAATGTGATATGGGTTGTCACCCTACAGACGTTAGAGGCCTCTATCTCTGTCACTCGGACCGCCTTTTTTCACTAGTGCACATTCCAGTTATGTAATATGTAATTTCTTTGGGTGAAAGCCACAGAGTACATTTTAATACTGGGTGAAAGCTGTGACAGTTTTTTTGTTTATTTTTTCCTTTCGGAGCAGGCTAAGGTCTAAGACCATGCTGCCATGTCATTAGTTGGAATGCTACATTTTTAATAAATATATAAAATATCATAAATACTTACTTACAATAATAATAACTTAACCTAACCTAACCCTGTGCTAACCTAACTCATTGAAATGTATGGGTGGTTTATACATTTCAATGATTACAATTTTTACGCGAGACGTGGATCCGAGTCTTGTGTATCACTTTTATTTGAATTATCCTACTCACTGACACATTATTATGCATGCCACCACTATATCACAATAAATGCTGCTTTGGATAATTTCACAAAATTACAAACAAAGTCCATCTTTCTCTTTTTTTTCCCTGATAATTGAGAGAATGACACTATTTCAGCCAGTGAAATTCGTCAAGAAGTGTTATTTATTTATAAAATTCCTAGAAATAAGTTCCTAGAATTAATAAAAATTAGTCAGACTTGCCAAAAAATTAATCTCATCACCTTGGGGATCGATAAAAAATATTTTTCTCAGCGTAACATTTTTTTTATGTTTGTAAACGAAAACAAATCACTGGTTCCTTTCTTCATGGACCTACGAAGGGGTCAAAGTTTGTTTCAACAAAACTTGTTTTAGTAGCTTAACAAAGTACACCTTTATTGCTAAGGGGATAAGGTCTTTTTGCATCAATATTACCGCGATATCTCGAAAGATAATTTTATGTAAATACATTTTTAATTTTTTAAAGATATCATTTTGCGGCCAGTCAGTTGTAATCTTTTCATTTTCCTCTAAAGTGCTTGTAGTTGTATTCTAAAGAAATAATCATGATTTTACTGAAAGGAAGTAGCATAATTAGCATCAAAATGCACCCAGTTCTGAACAAGGTACTTCTTAACAGTTTTCCAATTCCTTTTCGTTATATTCCGGTCGGTTCGTTGTCAGCAGCAGTCGCTTATAAGTAGCCAAGCTAGCAGGATATCTGGCTGGTTGGGTTGTGCTATAAGTACTAAATAAGACTTGATCTTTGTTTGGTAATACCCTTTCGAGTTGTATTACAATACATTTGTTTCGATTAGATTTTTATAATTTTATTTACTGTTCAGCAATTCTTCAAAGTGATGGCAGCTGCATACTCTTCTAAAGTATCCCTCAATGATGTGGTGATAGCTTCTGCAGTCAGAACCCCCATTGGGTCGTTCAGAGGAAGCCTGGCGAGTATGTCAGCTTCGGAACTTGGCGCCGTAGTTGTAAAAGCAGCCGTCGAAAGAGCCGGCATTTCTAAAGAAGAAGTTAAAGAGGTTAGTTGATTGGGCACTTTCACTCCAATTTACAGTTATCAAGCTGATGTACTGTTTGTTTTAACTTTCTGTAACAGTAAAAACTGATCCATCTTTAACACTTTACATGACAGAACATAAATTCAAAATTTTTGTTATCATTGCAAAGATAAATCACATGATTACTTACTATGGTTAATTGATTAGGCATCATCAGTCCTTAATTATTTTTTTTTGTCAAGATGATAAAGGACACATAACTATTATACCTAACACCACATTTTTCTTTTATTTAAATATTAGGGAACATGACAATCTAATTATTATATGCACTATTTAGTTTTAAAAGTTCTCTTATTAATATAAATAAATTTCAGGTTTACATTGGAAATGTGTGTTCTGCTGGTATGGGGCAAGCTCCAGCAAGACAGGCAGTAATTTTTGCTGGTCTTCCAAAGAGCACAATCTGCACAACAGTAAACAAGGTGTGTTCCTCTGGTATGAAGTCCATCTTGCTTGCTGCCCAAGGACTACAGACTGGTGACCAAGATGTGATACTAGCTGGAGGTATGGAATCTATGTCAAATGTACCTTTCTACCTAAAACGGGGTGAAACTACATATGGAGGCATGCAATTGACAGATGGCATAGTATTTGACGGTCTCACTGATGTGTACAACAAATTCCACATGGGCAATTGTGCTGAAAATACAGCAAAAAAATTGTATATAACTAGGCAGCAACAAGACGATTATGCTATATCGAGTTACAAGAAAAGTGCTGCTGCATATGAAGCAAAAGCTTTTGCAGATGAACTTGTACCCGTTCCAGTGCCACAGAAAAGAGGAGCTGCACCAATAATCTTTGCTGAAGATGAGGAATATAAAAAGGTGAATTTTGATAAGTTCACCAAGCTTGCGACAGTTTTTCAAAGGGAAAACGGTACAGTTACAGCGGGTAATGCTTCAACCCTAAATGATGGCGCAGCAGCCCTTGTACTGATGACAGCAGAAGCAGCACAGAGACTGAATGTGAAACCTATCGCCAGAGTGGTCGGATTTGCTGATGGAGAATGTGACCCAATTGATTTCCCGATTGCACCAGCTGTTGCCATCCCAAAACTATTGAAAAAGACTGGTGTTAGCAAAGATGATGTAGCCCTATGGGAAATCAATGAGGCTTTTAGTGTGGTGGCTGTTGCCAACCAAAAAGTCCTTGACTTAGATCCATCTAAACTGAATGTTCATGGTGGAGCTGTGAGCATTGGCCACCCAATCGGCATGTCAGGGGCTCGTCTTGTAGTACACTTATGTCATGCCCTTAAGAAGGGAGAAAAAGGTGTAGCTGCTATTTGTAATGGTGGGGGCGGAGCATCATCGATAATGATTGAGAAATTGTAAGTCAAAAGCTTGTGCTACATGGATTTAATTTAACAATTGTACTACTACCTGTGCCTTTTTAAGATGATTTGCTGTGTTATTTGCTGTATAACAGTAATCATTTTGTTTGTGTGCATAGATGGAGTTTATATCTTTTAAGAATGTTTTTATGACTTGTTATGAATTTAGTATTTATAAAGCATCTATATACTTGTAAATATGTATGAAATGTAACTTTAAGGATAATGGATTAAAATAAACAACAACTATTTTTATTTGAGACAATTTTATTTTCTTTCCAGACCTCAAGCCTTAGGTGGGCCACCTGTGTTAACATTTTACACAAAAAATCCATGTTCACTATGTGATATAGTAATGGAAGAATTAGAACCATACAAAAACAGAGTTACTATAGAAAAAGTAGATATTACTGAGAAAGAAAATCTGAGGTGGTTGCGGTTGTATAGGCATGACATTCCTGTACTTTTTCTTAATGGAATGTTCTTATGTATGCACAAATTGAACAGAGATTTATTGGATAAGAGGTTGAAATGCATAGAGGAAGAAATTAATAAATAAGATTTTTGAATTGAACATTTTAGATGTTGATATAAAATTAAGTAGGTACAGTACAATCAATTGCCTAAGTTATATTTCTTATATCATCACTAGTATTATATTATATTATCTGTGATCACCAGTGAGCATGTTTCAATATTTATAAATCGCAAATAATATAAGTAACATATTTTGTTTCTTTTTCTGTAACCATGTCATACAATAATATCAGTATAAAATATAAACTTGAAAAATTATCTCTCAGGCGGGACTAGAACCCGCATCTAATAAAGTACATGCCATATAATCATGGTATGATCTAAACAAATATGAAACACATTTGTTTACATTGAAATATTCCGAATTCATAACTGAATTCATTTAGTACGTAAGACTAGACTCCTGCCATTTGTATACAGGGTGTTAGATAAACCGTTTATTTTTAGTATTATTGCACAAGCTGTAACTAGTCTATGTTAATATAATTACTAAGAAACCATTTTGTATCCAAAATTTGATTTTGTATTTGACTAAGCCAAAGTAGTATTGATAAACAAAAATATATTAATATACATATTGATAATAATTAAGCTGGCTTCGCTTTAAGTCATATCTTTTACCTAACACCCGTTTATGAAAAATTATTAAGTTGCGCGGAATATTATCTGTGGCGGAATGTACAGTGTAATATTTGACATCCGTGGCGGAGTGGCGTACACACCGGTTTTCAAGGTGGCGCCTGCTCCGAGGTCCCGGGTTCGATTCCCGGACGGGATTTCCATAATACGAGTATTTTAAATAGTAATTCAAATTGAGATCAGGACAAATGTATGTGATGTGGTCCACATTTACATTTATTTACATTTAATATTTAGTACGTCGATAGATTCGTTTTTATGTTTCTGGGATACTCGTAGTGATTATATTAGTATGGTGGGATGCGCAGTGCAGTGCCGCGGCGCGCGGGACCGTGCCATATTGGATTTCCATGGTAATTCCTGTTAGTCAAACCATTACAGAGACTATTAATTAGTATATGACATCATTAACAAATAATTCAGACATACCATTCTATTAAAATTAAATTTGACTTACTTATTGCCTAAAAATCCAGAGTAGTTTCATTCAGCTCTATGTTAATTGTTAATGAACAGTTAGTTATTTTGTTGAGTAGGTCGGTAATCGTGACTTCATAATTGATAACTATCATTTTAAATCTATGTTAAAACCAATTGGGTAGAAAGTAAATCTGCCCCTTTCAGAACCAAGCCAGTATGAAGTGCCACCCCTTGATTCTGGAAGGGGCGGGTCGACTCGGTTCATAGATTTAGATATAACTCGGTTATAGTCCTGCTTTGGAAAGCTAAACAGAACTATAATAGGATACTTTGGGAAAACTCTAGACATCCGATTTTCCTTGAAGAAACCATACAATAAAAAGAACAGTTTAAAATATTTATGAATTTGCGTCAAATTAACCGATTGTTAAACATTTCATTCGTAGGAGGTCATAGCCTGAAAAAATGGAACTGCGCTGACCTTAGCGCAAAGCACTTCAATAAATTCGTTAGGTAAGGTACCTACTACAAATGTATCGGCTGCTCGCTAACGCGAAAGATCATGAATTCAGAATTCTAATACTGCCTGCCTAGCAGTCGTTTTTATTATAATAATGAAAATAATAAATAGATTTATACTTATTATTGTAATTAATTGCCTTATTATTATTTTCACAACACAACAACACTAGGTACTTATTATATTTTTTCTAGTAGGTATTAATAACAATCTCATTGCTATTCAATTACAACAAACACTCAACTTCAAGCCGCACTCCAAGGATATCTTGTCAACTTGTCATATTTAAATAGGTTTAGAATTGCGACGTGGCGAATAGTAAACAGTTTTAGTTTATCCTTAGTGAATGCACGAAAGCCGTTATGATATCACTGACATGCAAAAGAATACTTAAGTTTATATCCCGGGTACACAAATCCAAAACTCTCAAACTCCTATACCTACCTAGCCTGATTAAACGAGAGTTGTTTTTTCCTCTGTTCATATAAGGATTGTTTTTGACAGATTCTGACCAGTTCTTGCTACCAATGTGAACTACTGCTACGAAGGGAGTTGGCTAGCTTAATGTACTTATTCTTTAAAGATACCCGTGATGAAGTTGCTTACACACCGGCTCTCAAGGCGTCGCCAGCTCCGAGGTCTCGGGTTCAATTCCCCAGACGGATCAAAGATGGGTAAAAAAAGCATATAATTGTCTTAGGGCTGGGTGTTTTGGGTAACGTTAGTTCTGATTTATATAAAACAAATGCTTGAATACTTACTTTGGAAACAGATCTACATGTAGGTATGCTGAATGTAGGTATTACAGCTAAGTACCTATGTGATGTTATACACATTATTTTTTTTCGGTTTTTAGATTTAGTGGATCTAGGCTAGGATTATAATTATACTCGCATATTATATGCCTACGTTATAAAACAAAACACCTACTGTGGTTTTGTATAGGTAACAAAATATGCTAGTAAAAGAGTTAAGGTGTTGTGCCAAGTATTAATTTACTAGTGGTTTACCTTATGACCACAGAACAGTATATGGATATGATACCTAATTTCAATACATCTAGCCTATTAAGTAAGTAGGTACTTATAACTACTACGCGGTCGTGTTAGTATTTTCTAAGCACTAATATTATGACCTTTGATGTGTTCATGCTAAAACATTTTATGAAGTTTACTAGCGTTTTCCCGCTTATAATACCTACACGTTAAATTGTCAATTTTCAAGGTCTAATTTAGCTTTGTACTTAATTTTATCAAAATCCGTAGTACAGTAGATTTTAGACATTGATATTGGTCGGGTTTGTGATCACCATCACACAATTAGTAGAGATTTTCCAGTATTCTATAGTAGTCTTTGGTAGAGATCGTCTAAGCTGAAATGACGCGCCCCACTATCGCATTAACGCACACAAGCAAATTAAAAATATGGACGCAATACATATACAAATGCCGTTGTAATTGGTCATTCAGTTGCCGGTGAGATTCAAAGCTTTTCTTGGATTTGTTGTACTACTTGTCATAATTTGCCTTAACGCGCGAGAGAGCGGACGTCTTGTTTCATACAATACGCCAGCGCTGCTCCCTAAGAAGAGCGTTGTCAGATTTATCACGCGACTACTCGACCGTGAAGTAGGCATACTGATCGTGTGTGCGTTCGCTAATAAAAGAATAGAACCTCAACCATGCTAGTCATGTTAATGAAAATTGCGGCACAAATATGCACAAATTTACTGTATCTGTATACAAAAAATCATGAGTGTGCGTCCAATCGTTTCCGATATACAGCAATTACCGAAACGTTCGCCCAGCAAAAAACTAAATAAGTCTGAAATCTTAAGAGGCACAAATTTGGCTTTTACGGCACATTTACACTCGTACATAAGCTACCTTTTTGCATATTTAATATACAGCTAGAAGCATAAAAATTAAAAAAAAAAATTTGCTGGGCGAACGTTCGTGCAGCAGAATCCATTTTTCTTAAATAACTCTGAAGCTGTTGGACGCACAAATATAAAATTTCGGGCACATTTACACGATATAAGGCACTAATTATCTGCATCATCCAATTTTCGAATAGGCGATACTTTTTGCTGGGCGAACGCACACAGTTCGTGGAGCAGTCGACGCTCCCACACAGATGAAGTGTCATTATTAATATTTGCACTCACACATCGAAATCAACTAATTAAGTAGCGGGGCGCGTCATTTCATCTTAGACGAGCTCTACCTAAGTGTGATTATTACCTACGCTTGTGACATGAGTTCTATACATTGAATTCAAGTTACATTAGCAATGATGAAGGGATTTGCTGATGTAACTTGAATCCAATGATTGAGGCCTTTGCCCTTCAGTGGGATACTTAAAGTCTGTTACTTTACTTTTTTACAGCATATCTACGTCAAATAAAAAGTATTTATTTGATGTAGCTATGCTGTAAAGGTATCATTTTTAAATACGGTAATTTTCGGACCGACTATTGTCTAAGATGTTTTCACAAGTTTTCACAAGATGACAAAACCTTCCGTCTTAGCTATTTTCAATACTTACCTACACAAGTAGGTAAGTATTTTCAATACTTACCTACACAAGTAGGTAAGTAAAATAAAATGATGTCGTGTGGTGCCGGCCCAGAAAAAAAGGACCACCCCTTCTCTTCGTACGTGTCGTAAGCGGGTACTTATAAATGAGTAGGTAGGTTCGCTACTTTCTTACCTAGGTACCTCTAAAACAAAACGTACCTCTAAAATAAGGTTGGTGTTTACATTAGAAGCGCAGCTAGCTGTCAAACAAACGCACAGCACAATATGCGAGAGTATCGCCGCATTCGCCGCCCGCCCTGCCCTCATTAGGCATGCAACACAGTCAATGCAATAGATAGATTAATATCTAACTCACTGATACAAGAAAAAGCCTAGACACATTTTCGCGCCTTCTTTGCGTGACATCATAGAATGTCGCTTCGGCTGTACCTACTGTGTAAAGTGGAACTTAAAATTTTATTTTCATTCCCTCAATTTAATGTTTGGTTCGGAGATTATTATTAGAATATTAAATAATTAAAATGTATTATAGCTCAACAGCTATTGAACACCACTGTGACGACCAGTTGGATCAGTGGTAGTAAACGTTGCTTCTTAGCCATGGGTCGCGGGTTCGATCCCCGCACAAAACAAATATATATGAACATGTCTGTTTGTACTGGTCTGGGTGTATTATATGTATAATAAATACCTACCTACCTACATTTAAAAAAAAGTACTAAGTAATACGTAAGCACGGTATCTAAGTATGTTTATAGGTTGTTGTCTAGTATTACTACCCATATAACCCATGGTGACAGAAGAAAGGAGAACCATCTGCATAAATATCAAAAAGTGTCCGTAAAAAGGAGCAAATTAAGGTGGCACCATAGTAGCAAGTTAAAAGATTTTAACACAATTATAGAGTAACATTTTGATACAAGGATTAAATATATTTCATATGTAATCTAAATATAAAACTCATCAAAACGCGTATAACATGCAAAAAACAATAATTTACTGTCAACAGCAATATGTAAGTACTTAAATTAAAATAAACAAAAAGATAAAATATCATATTTTCAACATAAAATAAAACATAGATTTTAAAGTCAGTAATATTAAAGTAATAGGTAAAACAATTGGCCCTGGCATTATGAATAATGTCTAACTCTATCGGGCGAAGTGAATAATTACTATCTAAACATAATTGGACCTAGTTATACAGAAAGCAGCCAAGTGGCACTTTTATCGAAACTGAGTTTTTATCACAGCCATGCTAAATTCAACATTCCGCATTTTTTGCAAAGACAGCCATGTCGATATCTCTTCTTACGGCTGAGATACGAGTCGTCAAAAGCAGCCATGCTACTAAAATTATTTTGTAAAAAACAGTCATCATGGTGTAAAATGCAGCCAATTTAGGCACAAATTTCCAAACCTACTCGTATATTGCAGAAGTCAGCCTTCTTATATGGCTGTTTTTTACAAATTTCAAAATGTTAGGAAGTATCGGGATCCAGTTACGTTAAAGACAGCCAGTTTGTGATGGCTGTTTTCTGTAAATTGATTATTTGTTACTAGTACATACGTGGCTTTTTTCAACACCACTCTGGCTGTGTTTATCAAATTAATAAAAATAGAATATACTCAATACAATAGGTACTTACAACTTTTTTGCTATAGAATTACTTATTTTATTGACATTTTCTATTATAACTTTAAAAATTCAGTTTATAAAATCAAATTAATTTAAGTTTTCCTCAACTTTTCGTGGATATGTATAGTTACCCAAGAAAAAAAACACCAATGTGAATCGATACTGCATGTTGATTACAAGTATATTACTTCTACTTGTTAACTCACGTTTTAAATATTTTGATACGCGCAGTTAAATTACTTTTATTGTTTATTACAAAGAAGCGTAGGCAGCGCGGCGTGTTGATATTGTTTCATGAGCACATACTGCAGATTACGCAACTCTTTGACAATCTGTGCGTTATAGTTTCTTCAGAAATTCTTCAACACAGACTTTAGCAGAAACATCCAATATCAGTGATAAATTCCGTATTGAACTATAAAAAAAGCGAAGATGCGGTGAGGAAAAATTCAAGAGCACGTCGAAAATCTCACGTTTGATATGCAATTAATTACCCTGGATTCAGACAAATTTTAGGTCCTTACAATCCCCCGTTGATTCCTTTTCTAAAGAAAACTTGGGGGCGAGAATCAATAAAGAATCGCTCCTAATCTACGCAAGAATGGTGCAACCCTAGGGCCTAGACTTGCTTGCAACAAGAGAGAAATTAGTGCTACCGTTCTCGAAAGAAAATCGCCCATAGGCAGCGCAAGCATACGCTAGTTCACTTGCGTCTGTAAAGATCTGTTGCTCTATAGTTAAGAACTAAGCGATTCGTTTATATGAACGAGGTATACTGTATAGTGTAACACATTAATGTCTCGGTACTTACCCATTACTTATGTTCAGAACTTGGTAATGAAGTGTCCCCTGAGCTAACTAATCGCCAGGTTCCTTAAAATAATACCTTGCCTTTTATAACGATAGGCTGTAAAAGTCTGTAAAGGTTGTTTGGACTGCCACAACGCAGTAGAATTTTCTTTCTTGTAAGGAGTTCTAAATCCAAATCACAGAAAAAGATAATATCTGTTGGGGCAAGGTCCGGGGTGTACGGTGAATATCGCAAAAATTACAGTGGCGGCTGAGGCAATGCCTTTAGTTTAGCGACAGTCTTTTGAGCAGTGTGTGGTCAGCGTTCTCTTGAAGCAGCAATGGCCTAGATTGACCAGCCTCTTGTTTAGCAGCTAGTCCTTTCATCAAGTTTTACAGTTACAGACAACAGATATCTGCACTAGTACAATGACACTGGCACTTGTCCACCAAACTCTCCTAAGTGAATTTTCTTATTCTGAGAAAATTTTCGCTTGGGAGCAGAATTTTGCTGGTTTTACAAGATTCAGCTTTTGCGATGAGCGCTTTCGATTATCGTAGAGGAATACTTTTCATCACAGGTAATGATCTGCTTTTGAATTCTTTCATTACTGTGTTGTTTGAGCAATGTAACGTACCATTCGACAAATGTTTTCTAGTTTGATTCACTCAATTCATAATATACCAACGTTTCGAGCTTGTTTAGTCAATTCAAGTGTTTTAAAACAGTTTTTGTCACTCACTCACACCAATTTAATAGCTTAAAATAGTAAGTAGGTAAAATTTTTTTTGTTTTTGTATGGTCAAGTTTTTTTAATGAAGACTTTTCATGCGATTTTTAAGTATTTTTACAAATCACAAAGATTATTTGACATATACTCATATCGTTTACAATAAGAAATGAAATAGTGATACAAAATTTTAATTATTTTGTAGTAAATTACTGGCTATAATATTTTTTTGGCTGTTTTTATATACTATTTTTTTGTCTTGAATTAGTGTAGAACTCAGCCATCGCTATGTGGCTGGTTTATGCTTTTTGATATTTCTTTGAAATTGCCTATTTTGTATAAAACAGCCACGTCCAAAACGCAATTATTTGTATTATTAGAAACAATAGGTCCGCATAACTAAGTCCAATTGGACCTAGTTATGCAGAAAGCAGCCATGTGAGGAGAAGTACAAACAGAGATATAAGCATTTTAGTGTCGAGAGTACTCGAGAGTTGCACTTCAGTTATTTTTTGATGTTTTGTTTATTTTATATTTCAGAATTATAGAGAAAATTATTACGAATTTTTGTATCTTATCCAGTACTTTGTATCGTTTCTAATAATACAAATAATTGCGTTTTGGACGTGGCTGTTTTATACAAAATAGGCAATTTCAAAGAAATATCAAAAAGCATAAACCAGCCACATAGCGATGGCTGAGTTCTACACTAATTCAAGACAAAAAAATAGTATATAAAAACAGCCAAAAAAATATTATAGCCAGTAATTTACTACAAAATAATTAAAATTTTGTATCACTATTTCATTTCTTATTGTAAACGATATGAGTATATGTCAAATAATCTTTGTGATTTGTAAAAATACTTAAAAATCGCATGAAAAGTCTTCATTAAAAAAACTTGACCATACAAAAACAAAAAAAATTTTACCTACTTACTATTTTAAGCTATTAAATTGGTGTGAGTGAGTGACAAAAACTGTTTTAAAACACTTGAATTGACTAAACAAGCTCGAAACGTTGGTATATTATGAATTGAGTGAATCAAACTAGAAAACATTTGTCGAATGGTACGTTACATTGCTCAAACAACACAGTAATGAAAGAATTCAAAAGCAGATCATTACCTGTGATGAAAAGTAAATCCTCTACGATAATCGAAAGCGCTCATCGCAAAAGCTGAATCTTGTAAAACCAGCAAAATTCTGCTCCCAAGCGAAAATTTACTATGAATAAGAAAATTCATTTAGGAGAGTTTGATGCACAAGTGCCAGTGTCATTGTACTAGTGCAGATATCTGTTGTCTGTAACTGTAAAATTTGATGAAAGGACTAGCTGCTAAACAAGAGGCTGGTGAATCTAGGCCATTGCTGCTTCAAGAGAACGCTGACCACACACTGCTCAAAAGACTGTCGCTAAACTAAAGGCATTGCCTCAGCCGCCACTGTAACTTCTGCGATATTTACCGTACACCCCGGACCTTGCCCCAACAGATATTATCTTTTTCTGTGATTTGGATTTAGAACTCCTTACAAGAAAGAAAATTCTACTGTGTTGTGGCAGTCCAAACAACCTTTACAGACTTTTACAGCCTATCGTTATAAAAGGCAAGGTATTATTTCAAGGAACCTGGCGGTTAGTTAGCTCAGGGGACACTTCATTACCAAGTTCTGAACATAAGTAATGGGTAAGTAGCGAGACATTAATGTGTTACACTATACAGTATACCTCGTGCATATAAACGAATCGCTTAGTTCGTAACTATAGAGCAACAGATCTTTACAGACGCAAGTGAACTAGCGTATGCTTGCGCTGCCTATGGGCGATTTTCTTTCGAGAACGGTAGCACTAATTTCTCTCTTGTTGCAAGCAAGTCTAGGCCCTAGGGTGACACCATTCAAAGTCGTCAGCATCCCACGATTAGAGCTTCAAGCAGCTTTACTAGGTGTAACACTCGATATGCAGTGAGCACCGTTGTCAAGCTTCTCGCAGGCTGTGTCGCAGGGTATATTAGTGTGACTCCAAAACCGTTCTTGCGTAGATTAGGAGCTATTCTTTATTGATTCTCGCCCCAGGTTTTCTTTAGAAAAGAAATCAACGGAGGATCGTAAGTTCCTAAAATTTGTCTGAATCCGGGGTAATAAATTGCATATCAAACGTGAGATTTTCGACGTGCTCTTGAATTTTTAGGAAAATCCATATTTTATTGAGATGTTGCTTTTTAGCCTGGTAAAATGATCATTGTGTGTCTTTTATAGAGCTGACGTCCTCACCGCTTCTTCGCTTTTTTTATAGTTCAATACGGAATTTATCACTGATATTGGATGTTTCTGCTAAAGTCTGTGTTGAAGAATTTCTGAAGAAACTATAACGCACAGATTGTCAAAGAGTTGCGTAATCTGCAGTATGTGCTCATGAAACAATATCAACACGCCGCGCTGCCTACGCTTCTTTGTAATAAACAATAAAAGTAATTTAACTGCGCGTATCAAAACATTTAAAACGTGAGTTAACAAGTAGAAGTAGAAGTAATAGACTTGTAATCAACATGCAGTATCGATTCACATTGGTGTTTTTTTCTTCGGTAACTATACATATCCACGAAAAGTTGAGGAAAATTTAAATTAATTTGATTTTATAAACTGAATTTTTAAAGTTATAATAGAAAATGTCAATAAAATCAGTAATTCTATAGCAAAAAAGTTGTAAGTACCTATTGTATTGAGTATATTCTATTTTTATTAATTTGATTAACACAACCAGAGTGGTGTTGAAAAAAGCCACGTATGTACTAGTAGTAGTAACAAATAATCAATTTACAGAAAACAGCCATCACACACTGGCTGTCTTTAACGTAACTGGATCCCGATACCTCCTAACATTTTGAAATTTGTAAAAAACAGCCTTATTAGAAGGCTGACTTCTGCAATATAGGTTTGGAAATTTGTGCCTAAATTGGCTGCATTTTACACCATGATGACTGTTTTTTACAAAATAATATTAGTAGCATGGCTGGTTTTGACGGCTCGTATCTCAGCCGTAAGAAGAGATATCGACATGGCTGTCTTTGCAAAAGATGCGCAATGTTGAATTTAGCATGGCTGTGTTAAAAACTCATTTTCGACAAAAGTGCCACTTGGCTGCTTTCTGCATAACTAGGTCCAATTATATATCACATTGCCCGCTCATTATTATATTGCTACGATACAATAGGGCAATTTTATTATTAATTACTAAAACTTGTGTCTTTCATCTGCTATAAAATATTAGGGGTTAAAGTATGAAATTGCCGTTTTGTATGGACGAAATCGAGAAAAGTAATTTTTCCATACTAACAATTTTTTAGTTTTTTTAAAAACGCCTGAACCGTTTTCGAAGCAATTAAAGGTGAAAGTTAGATGGTTATAAAGCTACGCATTATAGTATTTAAATTTCTGAAAATCAAAGTATATAATACAAATATACTTAATTGAAGCAAGGTCAGCTGACACATTTTAAGGGGTCTTTTCAACGACTTCCTTTGAAGTAATAGGCACTAGTATTGCATTTTGTTTTTTGTCAAAAGTTACTTTATTTAGTTTTTGATACAATACAAAAAGAATTACGCAATAATATGACTATACTTAAGAGCTATAAACAAAATAAAAAGTGGGAAAATAATCGGCAATTTCATACTTTAACCCTTATTATGTCAAAAGTTTTAGCACGGATATGTTATTATTTTTTGTTTCAAATTTTGCATGTTTTGTGTTTCCCTTCTTTTAAATATGACTTTCCTCAAGTTTTAAATGTAAATACTAGTGAATTCTTAGTATCAAAGAACCATAGAACCTGTACTCTTAGAGCATGATAATCAAAGCCTGTACTAATTTTGTGGAGAACGTCTCACACAAATTTCCATCCCCTATTTTAGGGACGGGGGGAAGATTTCAAAAAAAAATAAGACAGGTATTTTTCGTTGGTAACGTAGAGTCTGTGTACCTATTTTTAGCTTCCTACCTTGAAAACTGCGAAAAGAGCAGAATCCTGACCGAAACAACTACCTTTTCTGGTAGTGACCATAAAAGTTACAGTAAATTTTTAAGCTATTGCATAGCTTCTATCGCGGGCCTTGAGCGTGGAGACCGAATCCAGAAATTTCGTAACGAAAATAACCTAACCTAACACTCGAGGCGAGGCACGATCGACAAACAATTTTGATATTTCGAAATTTAAAAGAATTTAGAAGAAAATAAGGATTTTGACAGTATGGTTGCTTATGGTAACCACATCTGCCAAAATAACAGAAAAATTTAATTACAAAAGTCAAAATTAGAAAATACATAAAATTATAAAATTAAGCTATTGCATAGCTTCTATCGCAGGCCTTGAGCGTGGAGACCGAATCCAGAAATTCCGTAACGAAAATAACCTAACATAATGGTTTTAGAACCTCAATGTCATTTTTAAAGATCTATCCATAGATACCACATACGCGTAGGTTAGAGTAAAAAAATTTTTTTTGTTTTAGTTCTATGTATGGGAAAACCCCCTTAAATATCATTATTTTTTATTTTTTCGTAATCGTAATGTAGCGTGAATCGAACCCCTCGGAGCAGGCGACATCCTAAAAACCGTTGTGCTACTCCGCCACGGAATTCGTCTAGGACTATGTCAAAAAAAAAAAGACGTGTGGCACTCGGAGACTGCCGCGGTAAAGCTATTGCATAGCATTTTTTATCAACTTAAGCAATTATAAAACTAAAAAGTATCACCGCTGTGCCGGTCGGAGTGGGGGGTATTCGATTTTTTCCAAAAACTATAATGTAGATCATAACAAAAACTTACAACGAAAATTGGTTTGAACGAGATCACCGGTACTTTTTGAGAAAAAGCACATTTTTAACAACCGCAATATAACTTTGTCCTTCATACAAACACTATGAAAAAACAAAGTTATTTTTGCAGTCAATGAAAAATTGTGGTATTTTGGCTAAGTGGAAGTAAGTGGATCCCTAATTCAGTTAAAGTTGGCACGGAACCCTCAGTGCGCGAGTCCGACTCGCACTTGGTCGGTTTTTTATTGTTAAGCTCACAAAGTAGGACCCCTTTGCACCCCTTGCCTTTGTGATTGCCAAGTGATTTGGTACTTACTTACTCTGTGTATACTTTCTTTCTTTCTTGTCTTGTCAGTTTGTCTGTCAAAGTGTCAACCTGTCATGTGTCATTTCATTAATGTAAATGGATAAAAATGAATTTCGTCTTTGGGCAAATTTTTCGATTATAATGTAACAGGTAAATCATAAATCATCGTACTAATAAATTTTGATTTAAATGTAGTGAAGGAGCTAATTTTAATTAATCTTCAGTCAGTATTTTTATATTGAAAATAGTAACATGGAAAACTCTGCAAGACAAACATTGGAGACCGCTGCTCAGATGCTGCTGGTAAGTTCAGTTATTTATATATCTCGAAATATAGTTTTTGTTTGTACTCAAGCTACTATCATAGTCATTTGGGTTTGTTTACGTGGTGTTTTTGTTCACCATCAATAATGTTATAGGCACCACCAGAAATGGTGTCATCGGAGCAGCGCCACCAGGCAGAAAGAGTATTCCTGGAATTACGGACCACCAAAAACCCGTATCAACTGTGTAGGGAACTTTTAGAGAAGTCCACATCGGCCTATGTCCTTTTTGAAGCAGCTGGATTATTAAAATCTGCATTAATTAGAGAATGGACCTTATTATCCGAAAATGATATCTCATCACTTAGAGAATATTTATTGAATTATCTTCTAAGGACAGAAACACCTCCTTTTTTGAAAGAAAAGTTATTACAGGTAACTAAAGTTGTGTCTATTCCTAAATCAATTGCATGTATAGTTACTAACTAACCCAACACTATTCCATTTCTTGTTTTGAAACCCAATATTCTGTAAACTATGTAGATTTTTCTTTGTAGCCATATAACTGTTATTAATTTCGTAACTACATCTGTGTTTCACTACTTTAGTCTATACAGTATTTAGCTATAAAGTTTAAAGGAAATAACTTTATTTAATAAGAAATAAACATTTATTTTTTAGACTATTGCTATTATTATCAAGAGAGGCAGCATTGATGATGGTGGCAGGGAAAGGAAGGCATTGATTGGTGAACTAGAAAAGATGATTTTAAGCTCTCCAATTAACCAGCAAAACTTGGCATGTTCTCTTCTTTTAGCTATTATGCAAGAGTATGCCATAACAGTTAAGTCTGCAGATGTTGGACTTATATGGGAAGTTCACTTTAGACTGAAGAAGTCATTCGAAGGGGTGGATTTAAAGAGAATATTCCGTTTTACTGTGGGTGTTTTAGAACAGATAGTACGCTCTGGACATCGACCTGAAGGGGAACAAGCCTTTTTGACAAAGCAACTACTTACAATTGTTGAAACAGTTCTTTGCTGGAGCCATGTCTCTCCGTTACTGTCAAAGAGGTTGATCGGAGCATTTGAGGCTATTTACGAATGTGATACGGCTCCTGCTTTGCGATTAAGCTTAAGTTGGAGAGATACTATAATGCAACCAGAACTTATTGCATTGTTCTTCGAGATTCACATGTATGTGCGGTCAAACCCAGAGTTAGCTAGTCCATCCTTGACTTGTCTTGTGCAACTGGCAAGTTTGAGTGGAGTTGTAGTTTCAGTTGGTAATTTAAAGCAGCAATACTTAGAAAATTATGCAAATAGTTTTGTAAATATGATGGCATACATTCAGCCTGTGGAGAGGGAGATGCTCGGCATATCTGACATATATAGAAGGCTTATTCAGTTTTTTTCTCCACAAATGATAGCAAATACTCCTCCAGCATTCCTGCAGAATTTGACCACTTTGACATGTACTTGTATCAGGGCATCAGTGGTTGAGGAAGTGGTAAGCAAACATTTTATTGATTTACTCTCTCTAGGGTAAATTTAAAATCAAGTCTACTAAATATATTTGTAAAGATTCATTGTCTTCAAAATCACTCTATAAAGTTTTGTTTGTCCTCATTTCATTGTCACTTATCTTTGTTTTCTCATTATTAACAGTAACATATATACCATATGAAATAATCTAACTTTGAGTTAAATTTAATTCAAATAAATCCAATTATATAATTAATACGCTATTACTAATGCAATAAAAGTAAGGTTGAAATATTAATACCTAATATTTTATTTTATAGTCAAATGAGGATACTGTGTGGAGAGAGTGTTTGAATAAGTTTTTGCACACATGGAGCTCCTTGGTCCATGATTCCGATGGGTATTCAAATGAAACCCTAATGAATCCTTGTATAGAAGTATTTAACACTTATCTTCAATGCAGACTGGCACCACCTGATGGAACAAGGTAAATTAGTATTATCAAAATAAGTTAATGAAATTACCTAGTCTAATCTGGTGCATTCGTATCGCATGTACAAATGATGCATTATAAACTAGCTGTTGCCTGCGACTTCGTCCGCGTCAATTTCTGTTATTATGATCGTGATAATTTTTGCATCATTTTTCACGAATGCTTCGCTCCTATTGGTCGCAGCGTGATGTTATATAGCCTACCTCGATAATAGGATTATTCAACACATAAAGAATTTTTCAATTTGAACTAGTTCTTCCTAAGATTAGCGCGTTAGTATAAAAACCTCTTGATTAT
Organism: Anania crocealis; assembly: GCA_949315895.1. Taxonomy (NCBI): domain Eukaryota; kingdom Metazoa; phylum Arthropoda; class Insecta; order Lepidoptera; family Crambidae; genus Anania; species Anania crocealis. The sequence goes on from OX438862.1 coordinate 15,168,982, forward strand.
GCTTACTATAGCACTGTTTTTATGAGAAAACATGTTGATGTTTTCTCATAGAAACATAGCCTTTATCAGTCCATTGCTGAACCAAAAGCTGTCCGAACGGAGGATTTTGCCATAATCGCCACGCTTGGCAGGCGGGTTGGCGATCGCATTTGACCAATGAAGAGAAGACGTTGCTGCCCATCTACTGACGTTACTCCTTTATCCTCCACTTACGAAACCCATTCAAGAGAAGGGGTGGTAATATTATTTTTATGTGCCGGCACCACAATGTAGTAGTATACATCTCTTAATCGTCAACAGGGGTACAGAGTCTGAAGAAGAGGAGATAAAAGACGATGTGGAAGAAGATGAGCGGAAGCTACACAGTAATGTGTTACTGACTATAGGAGCGATTGCCAGGAAAGCGCCCGCTCATTGCTGTCACATACTCTTCACTTTGCTGCAAGATAGGAGCAAGAGGTATACAATTAGGTATCTGAACTAGGTACACAATTGAACTTTAAAACTACTTATACCTATGTATACGAACTAGTTTTTGAATAAAATTACACCAAGTCACTACCGATAGGGCTCAAATCCGTAATTACTGCACAGGCACCAATCAACTTACGAATGACGTGACATAAATGGCATGACAAAAAATCTAGGATATCGAGGTCACTAGTCTTACAAAAACATTTTTTGTCAAATTTTCAAACTCTATTTAACTCTTCTTGTTGTGTTATTATCCTTGACGGATAATTATAATTAATAGATTATCCTTCATTGTTCTCAAGGCTCGTCTAGTTTTAGAGTTTTGCAAGTCGCCTATTACATGACGACACGTGACCCTGACGTGATATGTTTTGAAAACTACCTTCAGGAGCCGGGACCAAACAGTCTGACGCGCTTATAACCCATCCCTCTTTCAAACCCACGCCAATTTATAAAGAACTCCTCAAACCAACCCCCTGTAATAAATAGGTGGCTTGCAAAACTCTGGACTATGCTAACTATTGCTGGTCGTCTGGTAATCGAAGATCGCCCTTGCGCAGTAATCTGATTACCGCAATACTACACTACTGACTCGTCATTTTAGGTTTCAATTTTTGTTCAATATTTTGTAAATGTTTAATTAAGATACAAACCACGTTCGCCTCTGCTCATCAGCGGAAAGAGATTTAGCGACTGCGTCTATGTTATTCTTTTGGAGGTTGTTTTCTTGTCTAAAATCCAATATAAATAGTAAGTTGTTAATTCAGGCTTGAAGGTCAACTGCAGCTTATGCATATGGGTAAACTACCAGTCAGCAGTGGAGAGCAACTGGTCAACCTGTTTGAAGATTTGCACTGGATTCTGATGATTACTGGTACGTATATATTATATTAGGATTGAAACCTAGTGTTATCAATCCTACAATTTTTGAGCAGATAGCCTGTATCTTGCGTTGTATTAATTAACAAATACATCTCAATGCGTAGTTGTGATTCAGTAAACCGCATTCACACTAGCGTTTGTCCAGCGTAGGCCTTCGATGAACGTAACGCGCAGACGCTGCGACAACGGAACGCACACGTCGCGTTGTCGCTGCGTTTCCTTTTCAGTTAATTGAACGCTGCGCTAACAAAAGCCTACAAAGGACAAACGCTAGTGTGAAAGCGGTCTTAGATCAGTGGACGAATATAACTGAATGTCGACGACATTCCTGAGTTGTGAGCCCTGATTCCAGAGTAAGTAAATGTTTAGATCACTTGTTTTGTGGAAATCAGAATCAACATTGGTACCATATCACCCAGACCCGAGAAAATATAGAAATATACTTATTTTCTATATTTCGCAGGTCATTTCCTAGCCGTGGACTGCACAGAGGGTGAGACTGTGATGATACCGTCTGAAATCATCACCTACAGTATACGGGAGAACGCGGACATTGACGCATCCCTCAGATATTTAGTTGGGGAGAGCCAGAATACTGATAACGTTGATCCGGTGCTCAAGTAAGTGTATTAGGTTTTTTTATGTCTAAAGGTAACGGTTAATTACGAAAAATTTGATATCAAAATGAATAACCTACGTAATATTAAGAAATAAATTTTGACACGTTTAAATCATTAATTAGTATTATTAGTAAGTTCTTTATTGTGTATGGAAAACAAGGTTACAAAAGATCTTAAAATAATTACATCAGTATCACTTGATCCTACCCTTTCAGGCATATACACAGATTTTTACATTATCTATAATCTAAATATTCTTGGATACTATAAAAACATACATTGAGTGTAACTAAACATCATTTGAATGTAGTTAATTTTTTTATTGTCAAACAAATAACCGTTTGTCTGAAAAGTTTAACGCTACTGTACCAGTAACTTTTAATGTTTTGAATAATTACCATTACCATATAAAAATTACCTTATAAATAAGCGAAAAGCTAGTTTCATATAATTGTTTGTAAAGACACAACAAAACATAAAATGTTTAACATACGACGTTGTCATAAAAATCTCCGCATTCTTATTGTAATTTTATGGTAATGTAAAATCTAGATGAACTAAGACTCAATAAATATGCAATGATAAGTTCCGTAAAGCATACATAAACAATATTGTACTGTTGAATATTTGTAGTCGCTATTAATAGATTTTCCTCATGCTTTGTATTGAATACAGATTGTTTGATAAACATGCATTTTGTAATCTTGTTAAATTATCTATTTCGCATATTTAAAGCTTTGAAGATATTCTCTTTTATGATTTTTTAAATGTTTGATCTGTAATAAATATTTATTCATCCTTAGATAATAAATAAATCAATATTACTTCATTATGGACGACATCACATACATTGTTTTAGTTTAAATAAGTAGCTATTTAAAGCGCTTGTTTTATGGAATCAGATAAAAATAAGGTACCACAAACACCGGGACCAGAGACAATATTAGAGGTTTTGTACATTCACGTTTCCGGGGATTGTACCTGCCTTAACCTTAGCCAAAAAACATATTATAAAAACACGTTTACGTATAAATTTCTGTTGCCCAAATAAATTTATATACCTACTACTCAATTAAGAGTTGAAATACAGGATGCGTTTAAGAGTTAATACTCTCAAATCCTAGGCCTATTCCAGATGTAAAATTGTAAAAATTTATTTAAAAAGAGGCTGACAATAGTGACCGAGTTTCTTGCGCTGCTTCTTCTCGGCACTAGCCCAGACTTGTCCCGAAGCAGTGGCAAGTTTAAATATTGGGACGTGTAAAAGCGCCTCCTGGGGCCTATTTGCAGAAATAAAACTGATCTTAACTGATTTTTAACTGTTTTTTTAACTGATGTACCTTTTTGCTTAATAATAAATGACATAATTAACTGTTTAGAAAATATTATTATTAAATATATATTTGCCATAAGTAGGTTTCTAGACTATATTATCAAAATTAAATTTCTAAAAAAAAAAGCTATTTACGCTCATGAAATATCATATTTTCAACGCTTTTTTCTTTATTGGCAAAATGGGCTCAGTAAAATATTACAAAGTGTAATCTTATTGTTCGGTTATTAATATAGTATTTTCCTCCAATAACTCGTAGTTACGAATTACTTTCAAACTCAAAAACTCAATCTGTATATCAATTAGTCCATTTTGATGTTTTGTTAGGTTAGTGGGTGAAATTCTACGTATAAGCGCATGGGAGTGTGCGGCGTTGGAAGCGGGCCTTGGAACTGTCTTTAGTCCGGAGCTCTCTGCGACCATATCTTGGCTGTTGAAGATATGGGCGAACTCTTACTTGATGCCGCAAACATCAGTATACTCAGAGGTCAGTCAAGGTGCCTTTTGTAGATAGTTAAAATTGTTACTATAGACCGAAAAGTAACGAAATAGAACTAGTTAAGTGCCAGTTTTCTCCTTTAATACACATCAATCAGACTTAATGAAATTATCTACCAGTACCTCTGAAAATCTTAACTCAGTTTAAAATTGGTTAGATATGGAGTCTGAATGCATAGTGGATTGTTACATACTGCAAAAAATCCTTTCGTTATAATTTTGTTCAAATAAAAATAATTTTTAAATTAGAGTAGATCTATGTAACTTTTAAAAGATTTAAGAGGATTTACGCAATCATATTATGATTGCGGTCGAAATTGTAGGAAATATAGTGTACCTATTACTTAACGCATTTATACTATGAGTTTTACTGATAGTGATCACAGCTAACTGTGAAAGTACTCTGTTTAAAAAGTAGGTTAATCTAAATCGAATTTTGATACTTGTTACGCATTACGTTTTAAGTAATTCAATTGCTATTATAAATGAAAAATACAATTCAGCGTCGCAAAAAGCGTGGCACGATTAAAAAGTCGACCGGTTAGTGAAATTTCCTAGTTCTATCAGTGGTAGTAAAATTTAAAATTATTTTCAACTGGCAGTTGCCCGCGACTTCGTCCGCGTCAATTTCTGTTATTATGATCGCGATTATTTTTGCAACATTTTTCACTGATGCTTCGCTCCTATTGGCCGCAACGTGATGTTATATAGCCTAAAGCCTTCCTTAACAAATGGACTATCTAACACTCAGATCATATAACGAAATAGATATGAAATGGGGGCGTGGCGCGTGCGAACTCGATATGGGCAAACAGAACTATTACACTCCGCGGCGGATTAGTTGTACTTCACCCGCGCCAACGCAACGATCTCTTCATTTAATTAAAATGCCGAGTTGTTCCGTGATTACTTGTAAAAATAGAAGTGTAACAAAAAACTACACTAAAGATGGAGTCACGTACCATATGTTAATATTATAATTTCATCATTAAAACATCCATGTAACTATAATTGTATCAGCAGAATATACATTGAAGGTTTGATACTAACTAGCTGTGTTGCGAGTACTATGCGACTGCGCAATGTATCGAGGTTTAATCAAAGCGTTCACTGCCAGACGTGTGAGTCACGACCACACTTTGTAGCCAGCTAATTAGGAATGTAGTCCGATCCGAGTATTATCGATAGTTTTACGTGACTGTTTCATGAATAATTTCGTGTATAAAATTTAAATTGTAAACCTGACTTGCCGTTATTAGAAGCCTGTTAATTAATTAAATAGAGGTAATATCATACGTAACGTGGTAAACATGTAGTTTAAATAGATAGTCACTATTTGATATTACTATACATTGTTTATTATCATATAAAGGAAAAATGGATAAATGCCACTGGCAGAGAGCCTAATTGGTTTCCAGTGATTTTTTATAATTTGTCACAATTTGGTATTCACAGGCATAGTAGTGTTTATAAATCAAAATCTCTTTTAATTTTAAAGTTTTTAAAAGTTATTTCCCTGTTTATATATTTTTTTATCATGCTGCCTTAATTAATAAAACGCTTTGGAGATATTTGAGGAGCTGGGAGACACCTTGTATAAGAAGAGAATTCTACTAGAAAAGTTTTACATTGTAGGTTCAGAAATAGTGAACCCAAAAAAATAACATCTCCTTTTATTATAATTCTATCTAAATAAGTTTTCTTTTTACGAAAGCTTTATAAAAATGGACAACAGATTTCGGCAAACTTATTAGCAATGTCACCTAAGATTATTGATAGTCTCATTGACAGTCATTGTCACTGCACTAATTTGCACACACCAAATGACGCATTGTGTAAGTAAGTAAGCGGTAGCCGCTGTGGTTGGGTGCATGTTTGTGTGAGCACCAATGAGCGTTCTAAATTGATTTAGTGTGACCCTTATGCTTACAACAGTGTTATTGTAGTTGCGTTTCACACATAAATAATTCGGAGACACGGATTCGCTAAGGATTTACGAGTAATTTCATATCTCCTTCTTTATATGATCTGAGACCTAACACAAAAATAATTTTCCAATTCGAACCAGTACTTCCTGAGATTAGCGCGTTCGAACAAACAAACAAACAAACTCTTCAGCGATATAATATTAGTATAGATGTACAAACAACAGCACGTCAAATTTTCTCAATTGATATTGATCTCTACTTGTTGGACTTAAAGTTGAAAATCAATTCAATGACTTTTAACTTTTTGGGTAGGTTGACCTGCCGTTGTCTGTACAAAATTAACCATGTTCCTTTATTCTGTCAATCGCCAGATAAACAAAAGATAATAAATAATCGAAGTCCAATCGATCGTTTATTTCAAACAATCACAGATGTCAACAATCCTCGAGTGCGCTTTTGGACGGTCGTCGCGGGGCGTGTCGTGGGTAGTGTCGCGTCTGGCCAGCCGCGCGGGCTCGTGTCTGCGGCACCTGGCCGCCCAGCCCGCCCCCGCCACGCAGGCCCTCCAGCTACTGACCACGCTGGCACACGCCCAGCACAAGTATGTACTGCTGCTTGTCATATATAGGTACATGCACCTGGCCGCCCAGCCCGCCCCCGCCACGCAGGCCCTCCAGCTACTGACCACGCTGGCACACGCCCAGCACAAGTATGTACTGCTGCTTGTCATATATAGGTACATGCACCTGGCCGCCCAGCCCGCCCCCGCCACGCAGGCCCTCCAGCTACTGACCACGCTGGCACACGCCCAGCACAAGTATGTACTGCTGCTTGTCATATATAGGTACATGCACCTGGCCGCCCAGCCCGCCCCCGCCACGCAGGCCCTCCAGCTACTGACCACGCTGGCACACGCCCAGCACAAGTATGTACTGCTGCTTGTCATATATAGGTACATGCACCTGGCCGCCCAGCCCGCCCCCGCCACGCAGGCCCTCCAGCTACTGACCACGCTGGCACACGCCCAGCACAAGTATGTACTGCTGCTTGTCATATATAGGTACATGCACCTGGCCGCCCAGCCCGCCCCCGCCACGCAGGCCCTCCAGCTACTGACCACGCTGGCACACGCCCAGCACAAGTATGTACTGCTGCTTGTCATATATAGGTACATGCACCTGGCCGCCCAGCCCGCCCCCGCCACGCAGGCCCTCCAGCTACTGACCACGCTGGCACACGCCCAGCACAAGTATGTACTGCTGCTTGTCATATATAGGTACATGCACCTGGCCGCCCAGCCCGCCCCCGCCACGCAGGCCCTCCAGCTACTGACCACGCTGGCACACGCCCAGCACAAGTATGTACTGCTGCTTGTCATATATAGGTACATGCACCTGGCCGCCCAGCCCGCCCCCGCCACGCAGGCCCTCCAGCTACTGACCACGCTGGCACACGCCCAGCACAAGTATGTACTGCTGCTTGTCATATATAGGTACATGCACCTGGCCGCCCAGCCCGCCCCCGCCACGCAGGCCCTCCAGCTACTGACCACGCTGGCACACGCCCAGCACAAGTATGTACTGCTGCTTGTCATATATAGGTACATGCACCTGGCCGCCCAGCCCGCCCCCGCCACGCAGGCCCTCCAGCTACTGACCACGCTGGCACACGCCCAGCACAAGTATGTACTGCTGCTTGTCATATATAGGTACATGCACCTGGCCGCCCAGCCCGCCCCCGCCACGCAGGCCCTCCAGCTACTGACCACGCTGGCACACGCCCAGCACAAGTATGTACTGCTGCTTGTCATATATAGGTACATGCACCTGGCCGCCCAGCCCGCCCCCGCCACGCAGGCCCTCCAGCTACTGACCACGCTGGCACACGCCCAGCACAAGTATGTACTGCTGCTTGTCATATATAGGTACATGCACCTGGCCGCCCAGCCCGCCCCCGCCACGCAGGCCCTCCAGCTACTGACCACGCTGGCACACGCCCAGCACAAGTATGTACTGCTGCTTGTCATATATAGGTACATGCACCTGGCCGCCCAGCCCGCCCCCGCCACGCAGGCCCTCCAGCTACTGACCACGCTGGCACACGCCCAGCACAAGTATGTACTGCTGCTTGTCATATATAGGTACATGCACCTGGCCGCCCAGCCCGCCCCCGCCACGCAGGCCCTCCAGCTACTGACCACGCTGGCACACGCCCAGCACAAGTATGTACTGCTGCTTGTCATATATAGGTACATGCACCTGGCCGCCCAGCCCGCCCCCGCCACGCAGGCCCTCCAGCTACTGACCACGCTGGCACACGCCCAGCACAAGTATGTACTGCTGCTTGTCATATATAGGTACATGCACCTGGCCGCCCAGCCCGCCCCCGCCGCGCAGGCCCTCCAGCTACTGACCACGCTGGCACACGCCCAGCACAAGTATGTACTGCTGCTTGTCATATATTGGTACATGCACCTGGCCGCCCAGCCCGCCCCCGCCGCGCAGGCCCTCCAGCTACTGACCACGCTGGCACACGCCCAGCACAAGTATGTACTGCTGCTTGTCATATATAGGTACATGCACCTGGCCGCCCAGCCCGCCCCCGCCACGCAGGCCCTCCAGCTACTGACCACGCTGGCACACGCCCAGCACAAGTATGTACTGCTGCTTGTCATATATAGGTACATGCACCTGGCCGCCCAGCCCGCCCCCGCCACGCAGGCCCTCCAGCTACTGACCACGCTGGCACACGCCCAGCACAAGTATGTACTGCTGCTTGTCATATATAGGTACATGCACCTGGCCGCCCAGCCCGCCCCCGCCACGCAGGCCCTCCAGCTACTGACCACGCTGGCACACGCCCAGCACAAGTATGTACTGCTGCTTGTCATATATAGGTACATGCACCTGGCCGCACAGCCCGCCCCCGCCACGCAGGCCCTCCAGCTACTGACCACGCTGGCACACGCCCAGCACAAGTATGTACTGCTGCTTGTCATATATAGGTACATGCACCTGGCCGCCCAGCCCGCCCCCGCCACGCAGGCCCTCCAGCTACTGACCACGCTGGCACACGCCCAGCACAAGTATGTACTGCTGCTTGTCATATATAGGTACATGCACCTGGCCGCCCAGCCCGCCCCCGCCACGCAGGCCCTCCAGCTACTGACCACGCTGGCACACGCCCAGCACAAGTATGTACTGCTGCTTGTCATATATAGGTACATGCACCTGGCCGCACAGCCCGCCCCCGCCACGCAGGCCCTCCAGCTACTGACCACGCTGGCACACGCCCAGCACAAGTATGTACTGCTGCTTGTCATATATAGGTACATGCACCTGGCCGCCCAGCCCGCCCCCGCCACGCAGGCCCTCCAGCTACTGACCACGCTGGCACACGCCCAGCACAAGTATGTACTGCTGCTTGTCATATATAGGTACATGCACCTGGCCGCCCAGCCCGCCCCCGCCACGCAGGCCCTCCAGCTACTGACCACGCTGGCACACGCCCAGCACTAGTATGTACTGCTGCTTGTCATATATAGGTACATGCACCTGGCCGCCCAGCCCGCCCCCGCCACGCAGGCCCTCCAGCTACTGACCACGCTGGCACACGCCGAGCACAAGTATGTACTGCTGCTTGTCATATATAGGTACATGCACCTGGCCGCCCAGCCCGCCCCCGCCACGCAGGCCCTCCAGCTACTGACCACGCTGGCACACGCCCAGCACAAGTATGTACTGCTGCTTGTCATATATAGGTACATGCACCTGGCCGCCCAGCCCGCCCCCGCCACGCAGGCCCTCCAGCTACTGACCACGCTGGCACACGCCCAGCACAAGTATGTACTGCTTCTTGTCGTATATCCTTCAAGGATAGTCTGATATCACCGCCCCCCTAGCTTACCCCCCTAGTTCAATTAAGCTACCGTGACAATATATCGCAGCGCCAATTTTTCTAGCTTGAATAATTATATTATAAGAACTTATAAGCATTTATCTATATTAATTTTTACAGTATCTGTTTACTATCGTTACTTGTTTCCAGACAAAACCCTCTAGCTAGCTGTGAAGAGTTCCTCAACCTTGTTGCATGGGAGGCGTCAGGTAACAATTTGCCCGGTGAATTGAGGAGAGAGTTACATAGAGCGTTTGCTATCGCCGCTACTTACGCTGAAGGTAAGTCAAATCATAATTGATATTAATTGGTTGATTGAGAATTTATTTCCGTATTGTTGTCGTTGTCATTATTCCGGTTATATTTCGAAATAAACCGAAATCGATAGTAAAAAATCAACTTAATTTTACAAATGCATATTAGTAGAGGACAGGGTTTTATAAATATTTTAAGTTTCCGGCGTTTTCTATGAAAAATACATCATAAATAGCATACATCATACATAGAAAGATCATACATTTCTTCAATAACTCTAGACCGTTTTCATCCCAAGGCTTCCCGCATCTTGACAGGACCATCAGTCCACAGGGTAGGATGCTTATCCACGCACTGACTTCATTTCGTTTGCCACTTGAGAACCTAACTCCCATGTCAGTTGCAATGTGGTCACTTTGTTTAAGGATATACTAAATTGATGTCCATTTAAATTCAAGATATTTGATAAGTAATAACATTTTCTTGTCAACAGGAGAGATAAGGAACCGCCTTCTAGCCAGCACAGTAGCGTTACAGGAGAAGCTAATGAATCTTATAAACTTGGAGTCCGATACCGAGCCGGTTCGCAATATGTTGGCAGACACTCTCGACTGCTTTATAGGCATTACTGAAGGAGTGCTAGAGGTAAGAAAACAAAGATTTTCAAATAAAGGAAATAATGCTGAATAGTTTATATACGAATCATGTAAAAAAGTAAAGTCAGATACTTAAACCACTCAACCGATGAGGCGGCAAACATATGTATCACTTAAAAAACACAGCTATTCAAAACCGTTACTATGTAAGTTATCCTTCTCTGAAGGTTAACTCATTATTCACGATGTATAATATACAAATATTATACAATGGGACACGATTCTTATGCAGTACAATTTTATTTGAATTTTCCTGTTTTTCTAAGAATGCCCGAATGTTTCATTTAGCTCCTATTCTCATATAACAATTTTATTACCAGTCGAATAATAGATTCAGGCATGAGCTTATGACATAGTCAATGCTATCATAGACAATGTCTCATGTTCCATGTTGGAAAACTCTGTGGCAGTCATTATAAATGTTCATCTAAAATATGTTTTTTCGGGTTATTAATTACAAAAGTTGTCGGAGGTTTCAATAATAAAACCGGTCAAGTGCGAGTTGGACTAGCGCACGAAGGGTTCCGTACCAAAAAGGCCAAAAACGGTTTTGTTGTATGGGAGCCTCCCTTAAATATTTATTTTATTTTGTTTTTAGTATTTGTTGTTATTGCGGTAACAGAAATACATAATTTGTGAAAATTTCACCTGTCTAGCTATCGCGGCTCTTGAGATACAGCCTGGTGACAGAGCGACGGACAGACGGACAGACAGCGAAGTCTTAGTAATAGGGTCCCGTTTTTACCCTTTGGGTACGGAACCCTAAAAATCATCGTTATTTATTTCCAAGAAAGAATTCTGCCATAAAAAGTTTGCCTCAAATAAACTCTGTTTTTTTTAGAATAACTGTGCTACCAGTATATCTACTAGTGACTATGTACTATTGATTATATTGTCATACTATAAGGAAATATAGTCATATGAAAAGATTGCGACAACAGCTTCGCTCACTGCTCTAAATGTATGTTTTTATATTTCGCTGTATTTCAGGTGGGAACAATGGACGAACAGTTCATGATGCTAATCGGTGCCTTAGACAAGATACCCGGGATCATATTCCGGTACCACAACTACCCCGGCGTTGTGCTGCCGGCGCTCAATCTGCTAGCGAAGAGCGCCAAGCGAATGCTGCATTCGGTTCAGCCTCAGAATGTTAATAAGTATGCCATCACTTTTGTTCTTTTGAATTTCGCAAACTTATAGGTAAGTATATAAAATATACCTCGTGTTTTTTTAACCACCTGAAAAACAAAGCCCACGTTTTTTTACCATTATGTTTAACATCATGGCAGTGTTATTTGTTTTATTAACAAAAATAATTTTAGAAAAATATTAAATCTAGATTCAGAAATAATTTCAAACACGCTGTGATGCGCACAGGCGTATTATTTTACGTCATGCTTCCCGACGGAACCACTTTTAATTTAACTAGTATGAGTTACTAAAAAAAATCTATGAATTGACTATAAAATTCTAGTTCTATTTTAAAAAAAAAACTATGTCTCAGGTTTCGCCGTATTTTGTTATTGAAAGTGGTTGCGCTGCGGAGTATCCTTCCAGCGTAACCACCACGATATATCTATTATTATGCATAGTATAATCAAATATATGGTATCAAATAATACTATAACAATTCTATATTGACTTAGGACCCCCAAATCCTCGCTAGAATATATATATGCAGACAAAGTGGTGCCTCAAATTTTCTCTTCGAAATAGTTGTTAAACGCCTAGAGTAAAGTTCTAAGCAACATTAGCATTAGGTACATAATTCAGAGTAAAAATTTATTAGCATACAAACTGATGGCCGTTGGGGCGGAGATCTTTCGGGGAGTTTTATGTTCAGCTATAGGTATCTTTTGGCTAGGAAGATGATGAATTAGGTATCTAGAAAAGAAACTGTCTAAAATTGTGGTCTTGGTGTAAAGTGGCAGCTTTGATTTAATTTAAGATCGAAACTGCCACTTCGATAGTAAATAATCATGCTTATAACTATACTTAATGGAAGTGATTGACACTAAAGTATACATACCTTGAAAAGAAAAGACATCCGTGTTTACCCGTGACCATGAACGCTGTAAAGTGTTCGAAACGTCGGGTTAAATCAAAAAGAAACGCGTACTAAATCCGTAAACATCTTTCATTTCAATGTATAGTGTTCGCGTAAACTCAAGAAAACAGTATACATATCGATACCTTCAGGTTCAATTGGCGTAAAAACCATTTTGGCCAAATCGAGTTAAATATAGTGCCAGGGATACTCTGCTAAATTACTTGTCCGGTAGTTTAGGTATAAGTAGTATACGGGTATGCAACCCCGGCTTCCCGAGCTGCTACTGTCTCAAACCCATCCTTCCGAGGGAGTAGTGTCCATTAAACCTTGTTTCCTATCCCAAGTCCTAAATGTCCTCTCTAGTGCCCTATTTCCTTTTCCTCTTCCTTTCTCCCTCCATCTCCACCAATCCAAGGTCTGCCGCGCCTATGGATGCATGGCTAGGGGCGAGCCTAGTCTCAAGCGTGCTGATTGCCCTGGGACCGGGCGACCCCAGATTAAGGCTAGCCTTGTCTTGGCATGCGGGGCTCTGTCAGGATCGACATGTTTTTTTTCCCTAGCTACTCGTGGGAACGCAATGATTTCCAAAAAAAATTAAAATCTATATGGTGGCGATGTTGTTCGCGACTCATCACGCCACGTTTCTGTCGGGAGCGGAAAGCGGGCAACGGAAAGCCGCTTTGCTACGATGAATGTTAGAGGAGGAATGGTAGATAAAATAGACGAAGTATGCCAGATGATGAATGAAAGGCATATAGATGTATTGTGTGTGAATGAAACAAAGAGGAAAGGACGAGACATGACCAAACATGGACCCTACGTTGCGTATTGGTCTGGGGTACCCGATACCGATCACGGAAGTAAGGGAGTCGGTGTATTCCTTTCCGAGCGAATGGCTGAATGTGTGACTGAGTTTGAGTGTGTGAGCCCTAGACTTCTCTGGATTAGGCTGAAGGTCGGAATTACTCGAATCTTTGTCTTAGGCGTCTATGCACCTACTGATGTGGGTTCGAGTGGCTCCACAAAAGCTAAAAAGGAAAATGAGGAGTTCTGGAATAGTATGCGAGATGTACTGAAAATCTGCAAGGCAAATGAAAGGATTATCATGTTAGGCGATTTTAATGGATGGGTTGGGGTGAAGCGAGATGGGTATGATAAGGTTCTTGGCAGGGGCGGATCTACTTAAAGGCTTTTTGGGCTGCAGCCCAGGGCCCCGCGAATACAGAGGGCCCCCAACCGAACTGAAACCAATTGACGATATTGTCAATAATAAAAATTATCTAGAATTTTAAAAAATCCGATCATGAGGTTGGCAACACTGCGATCAATCAACCCGAGTGCGCATCTATCAAACGGAACGGGGAATTCCCTGTCGCTTGTTTTCGGTCGGTGTATTCCGTGTATAGTATTGTCTATTACTGGGGACTTCCCTCCGCTTATCGCCCGACGCAATTTTGTTATTTTTCCGCACTTCTGCTATAGTCGACTATATTAACGAATTGACTTTGTTATTGTTAGAAATGTGTTTAGTGCGTGTGTTTAGTTTACTAAGTAATAGATAACTTAAAAGTTATAAGGACCGGACCTTTCTTTTAATTTACTAAAATTGAAAGTATTCAGCATAACTAGACTTCCTGCTTTTAATAGGCAGTAGGTAAGTAAAAAGAATTATAAAACATGACTTTTTATTTCAGTTTTCAAAACTAAATGAATCAAACTCGTTCGATATTTAATTATAATTTGTGAATTGCTACACTCATTACAAAGTAGGTATTAAAATTAAAAGTTCTATCCAGTTCTTTGTTTATTTTCAGAAAAATATCTTATTTTACAATATGTCTGCTAGAAAATATAAAAGTGGAGCTGAAAAAAGAAAATTACAGTTTAGTCGAGAACAAGAAAGAAATAAATGCGCAAAAATTGAAACTTTTTTTAAATCGGAACATATAAACGCGAATGAAATAGCTATAAATCCATTAAAAAACGTAAAGGAAGGTATTTTATGCGAAGAGAATCTAACCGATGGCAGCAAAAAATCGCAAAACGAGGAAAAAAATACAAGTGATGAAAATATGCAAGATTTTGAAAACCAGAAAAAAAATACCAACGATGAAAATGTGCAATATCTTGACTTCCAGCAACCCTCTGGTTCCTCTGAAAATGAAATTGGTGTTCAGCAAAAGGGAGGTAATACCGATACCGAGGTGGAAAGAAATTTAGAAAATATTAAGTTTGAGTTTGAGAAATATGTTGACGTGGGCTTGTGGCCAGATTTGCTGAATAATGATTTTATTAATTTCGTCCTCTCACATGAAATGACTGACTTTCAAAATAAAGATCCGAAGAATATATATTCAGCTTCAATGAAGAAATATAAAGAACAAAACAGATCTTTTTCAAATAGGTATTTCACTAGAAAAATGAAAAATGGCCAATTACTGGAAAGATCTTGGTTATGTTATTCAAAAAGGGTTGGTACTGTTTTTTGTTTGACTTGCAAACTTTTTTCTAAAACTCCTTCTCAATACACAACCGGATTTTCTGATTGGAAACACATAGGATTTTGTTTAGAAAATCACGAAAATTCTAATGAACATAAGAATTCAATGTTAGTGTGGTTGACACGAAAAGAAAATAAGTCTGTTTTAGACAAGCAGCTTCAGGAGCAATTAAATAAAGAAACAGAATATTATCACAATGTCCTAAAACGGGTTATTGCAGTGCTAAAATTTTTGAGTATAAGAGGCTTAGCACTTAGAGGTTCCGAGGAAGTATTTGGTTCTCCACATAATGGTAATTTTATGGGTGCTCTAGAGCTATTGGCAGAATTCGACCCATTCATACGTGAACATATTGAACAACGAGAGCTGCGACCAAACCCTGTAATATCATATTTATCAAAAACAGTATATGAGGAAATAATTGAGATTATGGGTAAACAGATAATTAAACAAATTATAACTGAAAAAAATGGTTGCCTGTAAAGTCGGTTTTACGGGCGAAGATTTTACGTGACAACGTCTTTTTCTCGGTAGAATATTTATTGATATGAATATAATTAAATTGCACAATAGGAACAAGGAATTGAATGAAAATAAGAATTGCACAAATTTTAACTATAGAAAATCTAAGCACTCCACATTTTCACTACAGACACAGCTGACGATACTTTAACCACACGTGTGAACTTGTATTATGACGCTTTCTTGTTTTTCCAACGCCAAGAACGTTCGAGAAAGACAAAGACAGAGACACAATCATGCGCCGATTCAATGCGCCTAATTCTCTAGTGCTGCGCGCGCGGCAGACCGATCATAGTTGAGTGGGAGAGAGACGCAAGGCATTCGGCGGGCCTCTCTCTCGTTCGGTGACTCATCGTAACGTTACCGAGCGTTACACTTTTTCATAAGTGACTCCCAGCCGCAACCTAATTTAAGACGTTGTCACGTCAATAAATAACGACGACACAAAGTATTATTCAATTATGATGGATTCAACCCCAGATCTGTCTCACGATGACCAACTTGCTATAGTATTACGATACTGTTTTCGGGGAAAAGTGTATGAAAGATGTGTATCTTTCATTAAAATTAGTAGTCATACTGGCTTATATTTATTTAATATTCTACAAGCCTTTTTGGAAACAAATGGACTACTACTGGATAATTGCAGGGGACAGTCATATGACAACGCTGCTAATATGGCCGGAATCTACAATGGTGTACAAGCACTACTAAAAGAAAAAAATAAATCCGCGGATTACGTGCCATGTGCTGCGCATTCCCTTAACCTAGTTGGTCAAGAATCCGTGAAGGTTGCAACCGAAATTGTAAATTTTTTTGGAATAGTGCAACAAATATACGTTTTCTTCTCTGCTTCGACCCATAGGTGGGAACTGTTAAATCGTGAAACAAAACTAAAATTTACGTTAAAAAGTTTAAGCCAGACCAGATGGTCTTGTCACTTTGATGCTGTCAGAGCTTTGAAAAGTAATTATGATGGCATTATGAAAATTCTCAATAGTTTCGGCGAAAATGACGATGAAAAAGTTGATTTCCGAAAAGAGGCACGAAATTTATTTAATAAACTGGCGAAACTAGAAACTGCAATTTTGATTGTTTTTTGGGAAGAAATTTTGGAGAGATTTAATGTAGTTAATAAAAAAGTACAGAGCCCTGGTTTAGACATTGGTGAAGGCAATAAGTTAATTGTGTCATTAAAAGAGTTCGTGAAAAACATAAGGCAACAATCAGATCAGAAGCTAAAGGAATACGAAGAGAAAGCTAAAAAATTAAGTACTAGTGTGGGAACAGACTACGGTGACATAAATAAGAGACGCATTACTTTGAAATTTTCAGATAAATCTATAGATAAAGTCTCAGTGAACTGCGCAGAAAAATTTAAAAGAGACACGCTTAACGTTGCGTTGGATAAGATGATTATGGATTTAAATAATAGAAGCCAAGCCTATGAGACCTATAGCAAAAAATTTAAATTTTTAATGGATTTGCAAGACAAAAATCAAGAACACATAGATCTGGAAAGTGTACGTAATATTATTGATTATTATCCAAATGACGTAGACGAACATTTAGTGAATGAGTGCATTCAGTTAAAATCTTACTTACTGCAATCTAAGACAGAGTCTTACACCTCTTGCAGTGAAATTTTTTGGCTAATTTATGAAAAGAAACTTTTTGATGTTTTCCCAAACTGCTATACTATCTTGAAGATTTTTTTAACGATGCCGATCACTAGCTGTGAAGCGGAGCGTTCTTTCTCCAGGATGTCGTATATAGAAAACAAATACAGGACAACAATGTCGAACTATCGACTAAATCATTTATCAGTTCTTTCGATAAATTGCGATTTAACAAAGGACCTACAGTGCGATGACCAAATAAAAGAATTTGCAGCACAAAAATGCAGAAAGGTTGCTTTATAATTTATATAACATAACCATTTATAACCCGTCAATTTATTTTGCAATAAATAATGTTTTAATAAATAAATAAAATATTTTGTTTTCCTATTTTCTTCCTGTACTTAACATATATTACATTACATATACCTACATCACTACAGAAAACAGTTTCTTGTCAAAATAGCAATTAGTTGAGTAATTAGGTAGAGCCCCTAAGCAGTATTAGCCCAGGGCCCCACAAATTCAAGATCCGCCTCTGGTTCTTGGTGTGTTTGGTGACGAAAGATTAAATGAGAATGGAAAGAGTCTGTTAGAGATATGTTTAGAATGGGATCTTTTTGTCTCCAAACACAATGTTTCAGCATAAAAAGATTCATATGTATACAAGGGAAGAAGGTGCTAGTAGAACTATGATAGATTTTGTGATAGTGGATGGAAGATTGAAGAAAAAAGTCATGGACACTCGTGCTTATCGTGGTGCCAGTATCGATACAGATCACTTCCTGGTGATATCCCGAATAAGCGGTCTCTTCAGACGCTGGCGCCATAGGAAAACCGAGCCTACTAGTGTCCTGGAGAGAGCGAAAGTAGAAAATCTGCAAGACAAGGATGTAAGAAAAGAATATGTAAGAATATTGAAGGATGAATTTGGTAATTTAGATGAGATGTCTGATATTGAAGAAGGTTGGAAGGGACTTAAAGAAGGAGTTTTGAAAGCTGCTACAGAAGTTTGTGGAGTTTCTAGACGCACGAAAGGAAATAAACAGAAGAGTGCATGGATGAGTAAAGATGTGCAAGAAATTGTTGAGAAAAAGAAAAAAGCATGGTTGGATTGGTTAGCTACTAAAGCTAACCAAAGAAATCAAGATGCGAGCGATCTGGATGTAGAGAAAGCACGAAAGGAGTATAAAAGTTTGAAGGATGAAGTCAAGAAAACTGTGGCTCGAAAGAAAGATGAGAATAAGGATGAGTTTGACAGAAGGCTATCGGAAAACTTTCGTTCGAACTTGAAAGTTTTCTGGAAATCTCTAAGGTCAGCTCGAGGTAAAACCGCATCATCCGAGTTGAGTAGAATTAGAAGCCAGGATGGTAACATAGTAAAAGGTGAGGAATGCGTGTTGAAAAGATGGAAGGAATATTTTGAAAGTTTGTTTGAAAAAGAAGAAGCAGCGCAAGAGTTGAATATACCAGAAGTAGATGAAAGTGAGAATGACAGTGAGATAGAAATGGATGAGATTCTAAAAGCGTTGAAAAGTATGAAGTCGGGTAAGGCTGCAGGGTATGATAGAGTATCAGTCGAGATGCTAAAGGCTGGCGAAGGTGCAGTAGCTAATCAGCTGTACTGCCTTTTCAACTTGTGTTGGAGAAGCGGCCGAGTACCAAGTGATTGGTGCAAGGCTGTTATAGTTCCGCTGTATAAGGGAAAAGGGTCACAGCTAGACTGCAAAAATTATCGCGGTATAAGCCTGCTTAGTGTCGTTGGCAAACTGTATGCAAAGGTATTGATTGAGAGAGTGACGAAAGAAACTGATGAGAAAGTATGGGATGCTCAGGCAGGATTTCGAAAGGGAATGGGATGTACAGATCAGGTCTTTTCCTTGCGGTGCATAGCTGAAAAATCTTTGGCTAAAAACCAGAAAGTCTATTGCGCATTCGTGGATTTGGAAAAGGCCTATGATAGAGTGGTGAGGAATGAATTGTGGTCAGCACTATCTATGTATGGGGTGAACAGTATTTTGATACAAGCACTGAAATCCCTATACAAGGATTCTAGTGCTTGTGTCAGGATCAACGGGGCGTACACTGAATTGTTTAGCATCGAAAAAGGTGTTAGACAAGGATGTGTAGCGTCACCATGGCTGTTTAACTTATTCATGGATAGTTGCTTGAAAAATTTGAAAGAAAGTGAACGGGGACTTAGAATGAACGATTTGATCGTCAAATGTCTGCTCTATGCTGATGATCAAGTCTTACTCGCGTCGTCGGCAGAGGAGTTGCAGGAGATGGTAAATATTGTGCATGAAGATTTGAACAAGAAAGGAATGAAAGTGAATGTAAGTAAGACAAAAGCAATGGTTTTTGGAAAGGAGGATAGCATGACAGAGTGTAACATTTTGATAGGAGATGAAAAAGTGGAGCAAGTGAAAGAGTTTGTTTATTTGGGATCAATGTTTACAGCGGATGGAAGGTGTAATAGTGATATTGAAAGAAGAGTAAATGCCGGCAACATGGTGAATGGAGTGTTGCACGCTTTTATGAGCAGTCAGAAGGTGTCCGAAAAGGCCTGCCTGGCTGTGCATGGAGGGGTGTTGATTCCAACACTGATGTATGGGAGTGAAAGTTGGGTGTGGCAGAGAAAACATGAAAGCAGAGTAAATGCAGTGGAAATGAGAGCGTTAAGAAGTATGATTGGAGTCAATCTGAGTGACAGGATTAAAAATAGTGTGATAAGGGATCGATGTGGTGTAAAAGAGGATGTAGTGACCAGTATTGAAAAAGGAATGCTTAAATGGTTTGGACATGTTGAGAGGATGAATGAAAGCAGATTGACTAAAAAGATATACAATGGCGAGTATGAATGGAAATGTTGGAAGGGGAAGGCCTCGACGAACTTATCTTGATCAAATCGGGGAAGTTCTAAAGAAAGGTCAGGTCAAGAGTACCCTAAACCGGCGAACGTGTATGAAAAGATTAATGAATGTGGATGAAGCGAAAGTAGTCTGTAAGGATCGTAGCAAGTGGAAAGATGTGGTCTCTGCCTACCCCTCCGGGAAAAAGGCGTGAGTGTATGTATGTATGTATGTATGAGTTAAATATACCATTTTGTTCAGATTTTTTTTCTCTATCGATCTGTATATTCGAAATGTTTAAATTCGCAAAAAAAATGTTTATACACCCTAAAAAAATATTGCCGAAAAGTTAAACAAATTCCATAAAAACAGTGTAAAAGCCGAGTGGTTGTTTTTGGTATTTCTGTTAAGATGTAATGACCATACGTTTTTTTAAGCCTGGGCGTAAAACTCTATGATAATTGCAAATGGTTTTTACGTTAAGAGTGTTAAGACGCATTCAAAGATTTCAATGTCGTAAGTCCACGTGTTCAGTAGGTTGTATATAGAAGATGAGCAAGAGCGGATTGACTAGTATTTTGTTTCACATATTCTAAATAGGCCTAGGCTTATTTTGTTATTAATATGTTATTTTATTAGTCACTAAAATTGATTATTTCTACTTGGAATTATTTTCATAACTATAAGGCTGTTTTTCAGGTCCAGTGCCGCTGCCTATCGACTTCGACTAAATGTGATAAATTCAAGACTTTAAAACAAAAAAAAATGAGCCACACTGTACTCAAGAAAGCAATTTAAAACCTTTCTAGGTGCTTTCTAATGAATTTCTTTCTTTAAAAGTACCCAAACTTTTAATTATTGCCAAAAATGGTCACTTTTAGCAATAATGAAAGTTGTAAAAAGATAAATTCACCATTGAACTTCTCAAAAAACTACAAATTCCTCTCCCGAGCACACCATGGCTCTACTTCCTGTTCAGAAGTCTCAAATTCATCACAACCAATCGAAATCAATTTTATTGGCGGCAGCCCTGAACCGGGAAAAAGTCTTAATTTTTTGCCATAATTGCATAATTATAAACTTTGTAAGCTAAAATATTAATGATATAAAAAAAGCACCATATAAAATATAACTAACTACAAAAGAATTATTAGCAAGAAGTAATTCCAGTCTCTCCGTGCTGCCTGGCCGATCCGAAGGTTCCCATTACGCTGGCTGCATTGCCACGTTGAATGGCAATGGAGACCTGCTGAACTAACCAGGACCCAGAGCGGGAATCATTCCCTTTCTTTCGCAACCGTCGCCCTAACTCCTTATAAAGGTCTCGAGCCTCACTACCCCATGGTCCTGCCGTCTCAACTGCGAACGGTACGAAATCGTTAGAGTGACTCTAATGCTGAATATTTAGAGTGTTTCAACTTCGCACCGTCTTTTAAGTTGCAATATGTTGATTTTTTCTAATTAGAGATATTAAAAATTCTTAATTTTGTGCCATAATTTTGCTACAAAATTGTAAAATAAAAACAATAAAAGAAAGTTATTTTCGTACTCTGGCAATTTAATTTTATCTACATCAACCAAATATAGTTTAAACTATAAATATATTTCTATACATTCTCGAAACAATATAAGTGTGCTTATAGTCAACATAACATTATTTTTATACAATGTTTTATTAATTCATTTAAATAAATCACTATAATCAATGGTTGTAAAAACCAAAAAATCTACATCTATCGGTCTTTACGTCAGCAACTGCAATCTCATTTTTACTAAAAATTCAAATACGACGTAAAGATATATTTTTAGATCCATTATAGGACGTCGTATAAACCACCGAGTGTATTTTTTAAAGACGTAAATCCAAGCTAACTTTAAAACTAACGAAGATGGGCATGTTTTGAATATTTAGATTTTTTTATCGCAAAATTTTAAGAATGTTTTCTCTTGGTCATTTTTTAATAGCTTCTGAAATAAAAAAGTTATGATTTTTTTAATAAAAAAAAAATACGTTTTTTGGCTCTCCTGAAAAGTACGGTTTTGGTTTATACGACAATTGAACCTGAAGGTATCGATATACATACCTTTTTTGTGTACCTTGCATACTTCTAGGTAAACTTAAATTTAAAAAAATACAAATACTAATTAAAACATTTTCTACAGGTTCCTAGAAGTGTGCAATACCACTTTCGAAGTTTACATGAGATGGAATTCCGGAAAAATTTCAAGCATTCCCCAGGATGCCGAAGAAGAAGCCTATGAGGTATTTTTGTAACTAATTACATTCTTGCGCTATTTATTGCACTAACTGGGTAACCTTAAAAAACTTCATGGTCAGTCCAGCCTTGCATCCTCTGATGGAATTAACACCATAACTGATTCTTAATACTGGCGTTGTTAAAAGAAAAACCTCCAATGGTGGACATTGGCTAAACTTCGATCACCAACCTGCCTTCTAAGCGGCGAGTTGGTTATAGCAAAATCCTGCGTTCAGCAGAAGACTGATATATCCTGGTGATGATGATGATATTTTGATAGCAAAAAAGGCCTTATTCGCATTAATCCCGTCTAGCCTGACTATTGCCTACAGTCAAAAAGTGATCTATTGTTGGAAATGGTATATCAAAAGTTTTCAGTTTAATTATTGCAAGTGCAATGAAGAATGTTAACAATTTTAGGTAAAAAAGAAAATATTGTGCCCTTTTTTAAAGGCACTTTAAAGTGTAATCAGATTTATCTTTTCTGCATAATTATGTTTAAAAAAAGTTTGTAATACTGCTAAAACAAATTAGATTATTTGTATACTGTCTATTGTTGATATTGTCCCGGACATGCTAGAAGGTTCGAGATATCAAAGTACTACTTTGCGGATTGGCTGATAGTATATTGGAACCAACGACCTCAGCGAGACTACGATTCTTGTGATTTGGTTTTTGTGATAGTATTTGCGACCTGTTTCATCGCCTAATAAATACTCTCAAGAAGTCAACGATGTTTTATCCAAATCCCGAACTCCATGTTAGTATAGCCAAAGGGGGAACTGTGGATGATTGCCAGCGATAAAAACGCCCGGGGCGTTAACCCGTGGTTCAGTCTCATTTAATGACACCGGAGGACACGGAGAGTGGTTTAGTGGGTAGGGTCCGTTAGCCTCGAACGAAATTTTAGTGCAAATACTTCGCACGCTGCTTATGTTTTTAAGTTTCCCGATACTGACGAAAGTTTAAGATGAATATTTACCATTCGTCGATTGATAGTAGAAATTATTCCATAAGCAAGGGGGGAATGTTGCGACCCGGTATTTTTTTTTGATGGCCCGGTACCGGGTCGCGACCCGGCATATGGGAAACGCTGACTATCTTACAGGACATCTGCGCACTAATGGAGGTGATATGCTGCATCGCCCGCAGCGGGGCTCAGCGGACGGCCGGCCCGCGCGGCTCGGTGGGCGTGGGCGAGACGTGCGCGCGCGGGCTGCGGCTGCTGCTGCCTCTCATCACGCCCACGCTGCTGTCGCTGCCCACGCTCGCCCACCACGCGTACAGGATGCTGCGGGACCTCGACGCTGCTGAGCAGGTGTGTATAGTGTTGCGGAGACGGCAAGTGATAAATAAATGTCAATATACATTTTAACCACCTTCCAAAAGCGAATGCCTGATTTTGGCGTCTTTTTTTTTTCTCTGTTACATCTGTTACAAATACTTTTTACTTTGGTTTAGAATAATGTAACAAACAAAATTTTATATAACAACAATACCTCTAAACACAGTCCAAGTAGAGTTATGAATGATAGAAAATAATAATTTTATGAACTGTTTCTTACGGTTATTATTGAACTGCGAAAATCTTCGAATAATTGGTTTTCCCCTACTTACCATGGGTTAATTAATAATAATAAATAATAATGACGACCTCCATGGCGGAGTGGCTTACACACAAGTTTTCCAGGTGTAAGTCGCCTACTCCGTGATTTACAGACAACAGCACGTCAACCTACCACAAAACGTCAAATTTTCTCAATTAACTAGCTGTTGCCCGCGACTTCGTCCGCGTTAATTTCTGTTATTATGAACGCGATCATTTTTGAAACATTTTTCACAGATGCTTCCCACCTATTGGTCGCAGCGTGATGTTATACAACGTGTTCTTTTTGTTTTTATGGAAAGTTAAACCAAGCATTCTACAAAGTATAAGTAATATTTTCCCAAAAGAATTTATTCTAACAGAAGTACAATGCACGAGTTAGATTGATTTTTAAAATCAGATCGTCATTATTTGCTCTCAGTGTTTTTTTGCGACGTTGCCAGCTTACCCAACTTCATTCATAATACGCGCGCCCTTATAGCCTGTAGTAAAAATGACTCCTGCGGTGGACACACCGAGTGCAAAGTAATAATTGAATTATTTGTATGAAACTAAAAAAAACGCGAAAATTCTAATTTAAGAAAAATCTTTTAACATGACCTTTATTTATGCAGTCTGAGGTGCGATTGTGTAAAGCCATCGTATTCATTTGACAGTTCATAACGTACGGTATAATCTGTCGAACGGCTTATTCTAATTGTGTACGTAGTTCATTTATCGTTAACGATTGGGTCGTTAATTTTAATCGATGAGTGAATGATGTACATGATTTTAACAGATAAATCGAATTGCGTAAGTCTTATGAGCTCTTTGCTAATGTCAAATGATTGCGGTGACTCTTGACTCATGACAATCGTAAATTTTACCCTCGTATGTACACAAATTTCTTCAAATTGTTACATTTTCTTTGAAAGAAAATGTTGTTTTATCTTTATTTAATTTAGGTACACTTTGTGTTGTTTGTTTTTGATAGAACGCCTTAATTTAATATTTTTTTAATTACTTGTGTTTTTATTTAAACAAATTTAAAGTTTTCTTTCACTGTGACAGTTATCACTTGACATTCACAGAACCTAAATAAAATAATATACTACGTCAGAGAACACTTTACGTAGTCCACTGGAGTTTTGCGCGGGAAACGAGAAGAGAAAGATGGACTTTGTTGCGAAATTTTGTGAAATTATCTTAAGCGGCATTTATTGTGATAAAGTGGTGGCATTGTTTTTAATAATGTGTCAGTGAATAGAATAAATCAAATAAAACTAAGAAACAAGAAAAGGCGTTCCTATTTGACTCTGATCCACGTTCTCGCGTAAAACTCCTGTAATCATTGAAATGTATATACCACCCATACATTTCAATGAGTAAACTAAAAAGACTAGGCTGTATGGACTCGTCTGAAGCCGTAAAACTTTTAGGAAAAAACGTAGTATACTAACGCCACCTATTGTCGAGTAGCAGGAAACTCGTATTTCATTCGTTCTTTGCGTTTGGTTATTTGAATTGCAGAGGTAAATTTTTAGTTTAAATTCAATGTTTTTATGAATAAAAGTTTGTTTTTGGGTTGAAATCGTAAAATTTGATTAAAAACCTGCATTTATATTTGAATACAATTTAATATTATGTTAAAAAAAATTTAGTTTTACCGAATGTTTTGCGATAATAAAACGCAAATCCATGAAACGTTTTTATACCACCGGTCACTTTTCGGTCTTCATGGAATGGACAAAATTACACAATTAGAATTTGCATTATACGATCGATGATCAATTGCATTCATTGTCCATTCATGAACAACCTTACACAATCGCACTACTGATTTATATCCTTCATTTTCCGGAAAACAAAAAGAGCACGTTGTATAGCCTAAAGCCTTCCACGAGAAATGGACTATCCAACACAAAAAGAATTGTTCAATTCGAACCAGTACTTCCTGTGATAAGCGCGTACAAACAATCAAACAAACAAACAAACTCTTCAGCTTTATAATATTAGTATAGATATTGATCTCTACTTGTTGAAAACCAATTCAATGACCTTTAACTTTTTTGGTAGGTTGACCTGCGGTTGTCTGTACATAAGTATTACTTTATGCGAATTAACATGTTTTCATTCCGCCCCAGATAACGAGTCTCCCGATCGAGGACTACAACATGGTGGTGACCGCTCTACGCGTCGGACTAACGGCCGTCTCGTACGACGTGTCCACACTATGCTGCGACACCATAGTTGGCCTCTCCAACAAGGCGCGCACCCTAGGCGGGGATAACCCGTACGCTCTCTCCCTCCTAACTCTAGCTGAACTCTTGTTGATGCTCATTATAAAAATGGAAATACCGCCGGACTCAATACCAGCCGCGGGCGCGGCGATATACGCCCTCACTTGCGTCAAGCCGGCTCTCCTAGAAGGATTAGCTCGACAGCTGATCGAGGCCTTCGCGGTCAACGACCCCGCGAGCGTGCCCCGACTGGAAGAAGCGTTCCGCATTCTGACGAACGAAGTCCTCTTCGACGGCCTCCGACCCCACAAGCTCCGATTCCAAGACAACTTCGACAAGTTCCTGGCCAGCGTGCATGGCTTCCTTATTGTAAAATAGATTTTAGCTACTGATCCTATGTGTAAAATTGTTGTAAGTCGTCGTCTAACTTCGAGAGATGGCATGGCCGAACCGCCGACGGCTTAATGTCTGAGTTGGTTATGACTTAGACGACACGTCTTCGTAGTTGCTACGCACATCACGTGCAAGCCAAAGAGAAATCTCTTATACGCAGCTGAGCGTATAACTTATATTGTTAGATTTACTCTAACGGAAAAGACCGCTTGGCGCCGCCAGTGGTATGTATTTTTTTTTATTATAGCAGCACAACTGCAAGCTTTTCATATATTTATGTCTTCGAATCGTAGTCATGTTAGACTTATGTTACTCGTACTATTATTTTACGTTTTAATAATTGTTCCTAATATCAAACATTTTATCCATTTTATCTGTTTAAATTAGCGTGATTGCAAACAACAATTAAATAAAAATGAAGTGATTTGACATTTTTAGAAAGTAGTTATCGAAACCAATTGAACCAAATGTCTTTAAAGTGATATAATATTTAATATGATTTGCATATTTATGAATTTCAATGTTTGATAATATATACTTAAATATGACTTGGAATGTCCCTCCATGGGCTGTGTTTTACTCGTAATGAAACACTATTGTGTTAGTAATTAATATTTGAGAATTTATGGTATAACAGTGCCATGTGCGAAAATTAAGCTTGTTTTTACTTTTACCGTGTTTTGGCCTAAACGTTAAACAGGGTGCTTTGTGACTGCAAAAGTGTTTTTTTTTTCTCTTAAAATTGTTACATTTGTGATTTTGGAGTCAGTGAATTTTGACCGTAGCTATTGCCTTTCCTTAAAACTCTAGTAGTAAGTTAAAGGTCAATTTTATAGTACCGGCTGATTGCTATCTTATGTTCACATCGAAAAACAATACTAAGACAAATCTAAAAAGTGGTTGTGAGTGTGTAAAGTGCAGATGTAAAGATTTACTGTGGTATTACATAAATATTATGGTAATAGTTTATAAAGTACACATCTTAGTACTTACAGTTAGTTAGGAGAATTTGTGGTTTCTACTATGCTAAGAATCTGTAAACTTATTTAGTTTACATATTTTAAGAGAAGTGTTAGAGAACACTTTGAATATTTATTGCAGGTTCTTAATCCGTCTTATAATTATTATTATATTAAAATAGCGGTAGAAACTGTCTTCAGGAACGGCTCTTAACGTATCTCCATTTTGGGAGTGTATGCTTTTATTTAATGCAGTGTTCCAAGGAAACGGTGCTTTGAAATCTCATTTTATTTAAGTCTAGTTAATTGCTTACCTTTTAAAGTACCCTTTTTCTCTTGTTGCACACGTAGGAATTAAGGTTTCTTAAATCTTAGCTAGTATTTTAAGTAACTGTCACTACCGATGCGTGTGAATTTTATTGATGTAGACGGGAATGTTTTCATGTTATTGTGGTTATCAGTTTAAGTATCCATTTGGATACATTTTTATTTCACACTTTTCTCTCTCTGTTTCTTTCTCTCTCTCTCTCTCCACTAGTTCATTTTACAATAATAATATATAGCATAGCCACCGTTATATACATGGTGTATTATTTACTTTAAGTCAAATGCTTTAACATTTTCATGGCATCTATTCAACAGTCATAGATTTCAATTGTCACACATTTTGATAAATTGACACCTACTACAAGGTAACAAGGTTGTTGAAAAGCCGTAAGGGATGCTGACTATAAACATTGCTCAGGAGCCATCAAATCTTAAATTACGCCAGGACTTACATAAGAGTGCTCTATTGCACTGAATTATATATCTGGCAACCCTAAGTGGGAACCCGATAAAGATAGGGTACCCGTTTCTTGTTCTGTTAAAACTTGAAATTCTAGCAACTGCTACCGATTTACAATATTGGAATAAATTGACAAAATTATCAAATGGACAGTTGAGTTAAAGCAATCTTAGATGAGTTATTGTACTCTTAGAATCTTCAGTTTTGATAAGAATCTGTATGTAACTCAAAAACTCTATGGTATTTTGTATTTTAGGCCTCGTCCTGGACGCCAGCGGGCGGCGCGGGCGACGTCGCGCGCGACTTGATCAAAGTTCATAGATTTGTGTGAAGCTGTTCTCGACGACAGCGGTGCGGGCGGTGCAGGCGGCGCGGGCGGCGAGCGTCGAGCTGTAGTAAACCGAGCGCTCTGGCCGCTGGCGTCGTGATCAACCACGTACACGGCCCCCACCGCCCGTACCGCCCGCATCGCCCGCTGGCGTCCAGGACGAGGCCTTACTGATTTTAACTTTCATGGTCACATCATCATAGTTGTTGCTGGGTTTCTTTTATGTATATTTTTTATGAATTTACGATATTTCGTTACTGTTGAGTGCCATGACCACGGAAGAACTGAACTAAATATCCCGAAACACTTAACTGTTATTTTTTAGGTGCCTTGTGTTAGTTTCATATATGCCATTTTATTAGGAACTACTTACATGTAAGTATTGTACTTATACTTACCAACTTGTCTCATTGTGTGCCTGTTGTTACTTGATAAACAAATAAGGTAATTTAAATGTACAGCCTAGAGGTATGAAATGAAGTATTTTCAAGAATATTTATAAATTGTACAAGAGAGTTGAGAGTTAATGTAAAGTATTCCTGTAGCAAACGTATTGTATGTCAGTTTGTTTATGTATATCCTAATTTATATATATTTGTATTGAAGACATGCAGCCTGAGATTAAGTTCCTCAAGAAAGCATAAACGTGTTTACCTGGTTTGACTTGACCCGTTTACCTAACAAGCTACAATGCACAGACTAAAGCTAAAACCATAGATAGACAATTTAAAGATTGATTCTCCTAGTCTATGGAGCAATCTGATAATATAAGATTCAATGAGGGTCCTATTTTATTTATTAATTTTCTATAAATGGGGGTTCTAATTGCTTAGCCAAAAAACTGATAAACTGGGCCGGGTCAGACAAGGTGACTACGTTTAACCACGAACGATTCAAAAGTTGGACACGAAATTGCCGAATAATCCGCAAGCATGGCATTTTTCAAACTATGCCTGCGTTATCATTTCAATAAAAACTCAATATTAGTCGAATGCCTGCGCCTCACAAGCATATCATAGTGGCGTAAACAATATTATAGTGACGTAAAGCGTGGAGTCCATTTTGTTTTGTACGTTCATGTGTATAGTTTGCCGTCGAAACGAACTATCCCTGTCTTCCTGATATGTTTTAGCCAACTTGTACCTGCTTGATATTTTTATTGTAAGACTGGGCTGTCACACACCATTTGAGCAAGGAATACATCACGTTACGTGTAGGCTGTTTTGTATCGCATAGTTGCGAATGAACTGCCACAACAGGAATCGTCTTCTAATAGGAAAACGATGACACCATACACAAACAATTGTAACATTTATTTTGAACGTAACCTTTTTATTCAGTCAGTTTTATTCGCTGTCTTTCGATTTTATGGCGCATCATCGCAACTATTTTACACGATTACTATTCGATTGGTAATATATATAATACTTTACTATCTGGTGTGTGGCGTGCTTCATAGTCAGGCTATATTTATACGCCTTGTAAGTTTAAGGAATGATATTTAGTCATCGTTAAGTTTACTATTAGAAGCGCAATGTTTATTATGTTTCCAGAAATAAGTTGTTTTAGTTCCGTTTTGCAATGTTGTTTATCAATAAAATTTAAATCGACTAAATGCCATTTTGTAAATACTCAGAACGTATTTTTAATACTTCCCTGAAGTTCCCTGGTAATTCCTTTTCAATATCGTCTGTATTACATTGAATAAATTGTACAAATTTCAGAAATTACTATTTTGTTTTATTTCACCTTTTTATTAGTGGAAAAAGCGAAAGATATATACCCTAGGAACACAAGAAACAGTGATAGCACAGTGTGATAGATTGGTCATAGATATAGTGCCTAAATCAACACGATTTAAGAAAAATTCTTTCTACATGTGTATTGTAATATTTAATAAGATACCTCAAACAATAAAGGATATGACACTAAATCGATTTAAAACTGCACTGAACAGATGGCTTTTGGAGCGAATGTTCTACACAGTCCAGGAATTCTTAAGTTATAAATAGGCTCTTCTTTTTTAAATAGTCGTAGTGGTAGTAAGTAGTACTTTGTTAAATCAATAATAAAATATAATTTGACTCAATATTAATAAAATATATTTGCATGCTATAGTTTATGGCGGAATAGGTGAAACTATTTTATTTTTTTGAGACCTATAATGTACCTACCCTAATTCAAAGGCAAATAAATGATTTGATTTGATTTGGCAGGGAATGATAGTGCAAAAATTAGATTACCACTTTTAAGGTTGGTAAAAATTAAGACTTCTATAATAAATACAGGGTTACAGGGAAAGTCGTACAGAATATGGAAGGACGTTATTATTCAGGTCATTTGTGATCGAATTGATCCTATAATATGGTATCCGAAACCTAACCGTTATGGAGATATTGAATTTTTAAGATTTAAAAAAAAATCTTTATTCTTTTGTCTTTTCTATCGATTTTTTTGAGAGAGCATGACAGAAGTATGTATTCGGATTGGTGGTAATGAACTGGAGCAAGTGAATGAGTTTGTATACTTGGGGTCGTTTTTACTAGGGACGGAAAGTATGAAAGTGATATTGAAAGGAGAGTAAATGCTGGTAACAGAGTGAATGGTGCGCTGCACGCCTTTGTAAATAGCCAGAAGATTTCTATGAAAGCTCGTCTGGCTGTGCATAGAGGGGTGTTGGTTCCTACACTCATGTACGGAAGTGAAAGTTGGGTATGGCAGAAAAAGCATGAAAGTAGAATAAATGCAGTAGAAATGAGAGCGCTAAGAAGTATGTTAGGAGTGAAACTGAGTGACAGGATAAGAAATAGTGTGATAAGAGAACGTTGTGGTGTGAAAGAAGATATTGTCACAAGGATTGAGAAAGGGATGCTTAGATGGTTTGGACATGTAGAGAGGATGAATGAGAGAAGAATGACTAGAGAGATCTACAAGACGAGTGTGAAAGGGAACGTTGGAAGAGGAAGGCCTAGACGAACCTATCACGATCAAATCGGGGATGTTCTGAAGAAAGGTCAGGTCAAGAGTACTCTAAACCGACGAGCATGCATGAAAAGATTGATGAATGTGGAAGAAGCGAAAGATGTATGCCAGGATCGTAGTAAGTGGAAGGCCTTGGTCTCTGCCTACCCCGTTGGGAAGGAGACGTGATAATATGTATGTATGTTCTATCGATTTTTTTGCGATTGGAGCTACTAGGGCCCGGTTTTTTTATGTTTCCAGTTAGAAGACATGTCAATTAATAAAAATGATCGAAAAAAACTGAACCTATTACTAACAGCTTCATAAAACTGCTCGACAACGGTTGAAATTAAAGAATTTTCACTAATTGTTTTTAACTTTGAAGACCTTTTTCTTAAAAAAACATGTATGGTACTTATCCTGCAAGTAATTTAAAAAACTTCTACGTCTTTTTAGCTATTCAAAAAGGTGCATAACATTAAACGGGTATGTTCATAAATAAAAATAATGTTATTTGTAGACCCAAGTGGCAGTACATCGTAGTAACGGAACTTCGATACAAAAGAATCCGGTTTACTACCTGTAACCTGGCACCTTTAAACTTAGAGCATTTTAACTAAATAGTCAAAGCCTTTAAACAATGAAAAAGGGTCAGAGAGGCATTTTTTGTGCTCGGGTTTGAATTTTTGAATCGTCAAATCGTGGTATTTAGTCTGCTCATGCGATTCGCCCGTGGTAGATGTGTTATTGGTGCTCTCCGATATCTTTCTGTAAAAACGCGACTTGGCTTGGATTTTGACTGTTTCATCTTCTATATGTGTGACGTGGCTTTTGTGAACTCTGGAGTCTGGACTTCGATTTGTATTGTGAACATGGCAACATTAACCATCGAGGAATTACAAATTCGCAAAGGTACCTACCTCACAGATTTCAAATAAGTTTTATGGTAGTTACATTGAAATCTACCAATGGAAACTTAACGGTATTCCATATCGATAACACATTCGACACAATTCGTAAACTATTTACCTCGTGGTGATCATACACAATTGGGCTGAAATATGGCTGAAATGGTGCTGATCTTAGAATAATAACTGATTTACAATACCTCCGATAACGTCCGTCGCACACTGGGGTTGCCTATATGAGACGGATGCGAAAAACTGATATTTTTAAATGAGGGTAATAACAAAAAATAATGCTTGTTTATAAAATTAGAGGGTATTTGACATATTGTGTCGTCAGGTTAGCGGTTACCTTGGCTATTAATCAGTAGCTATTGACTCTTTAATTGCAAGTGTTTAGTCATCCACACAGTTTAGTAGAAATTCTGTAGAACTTTGAAAATTCCAAATTCGGATTGTTGAGAGATTTTTCAAATTATTGATCATGTCTTATAAGGACCGAGGTATGTACTCGATGTAACACTTAAGACAATGTAGATTTTTTGATAAGCTGAACAGATAACCGTGTCTTTTTAATTTTGTTAGTACAAAAATTTTGATTCGCGATATTTCGATTTTGCGCAAAGTTCTTTTTAAATGAATAGTGTTATAAATACGTTCGACCCTTCGGTATCATAAAACCGAAGTCCAAAGTGAAGGCCTGTTGCGCGATTTTTTTAAATGATTTTTTTTCTTTGACTAAATTTGTGACGCATAAATTATGTCTTTTTCAGATTCGCCGTCTAATGTTTATATTCAACGAAAAACTTTGATAGACATATTTTTTAGAGTAAATTTAAAACATTTGAAAGAAAATTCGACGAAGTGATAGAGTTTGTAGCTTTGAAAACTACTTGCACAGAAAAAAAACGTTCCGAGTTGATTAAAGAACTTCGAAATTTTAAAAAAAATTTAATAGAAAATGGTTTCTTTATAACAGACATAAAGAACGATTTTTAATCAGTGAAAATGCCTGGTTGAATGAATATTAGTCCACCCACGTCACTGAGATGAAAGAAAAAGGAATACTAGGCCTCATCAAAGCTAGTCAAGACCGGAAAGATGACAAGCACCAAATCATCCGTGGCTTAACATCCCTTTTAATTCACACGAATTGTCGTAAAAATTACACAACTCAGGAAGAAGCAGCGCCGTCTCAACTCAGGTCTTCAGCTCCCCAATTCGATTTCAAGAGTAATTGTTTTTTATGTGCGCATTATGTAAAATTCCTTACTGAAGACAAAGCTTCAGCAAAATGGGATTCAAACTCGCCAGGCCAACGATGATGCTGACGTCCTTATCGTGAAAACTGCTGTGGAACAATCGACTGATAGTCCTGTAACTGTCGTTGGTGAGGATGTGGACCTTGCTGTGCTTTTAATTGCTTCCACTCCTCCCAACCAAGACATCTTGCTGCTAAAACCTGGCCGAGGGAAAACCAAAACAATCGCACTATCCACCAAAGAGATGCAGCGACTTAGATATGAACACATCCTGTTCTTACATTCATTTACCGGGTGCGATACAACATATGCAACTTTTAGAAGAAGCAAAGTGGGTTTCTTAAAACTGTACTTAAAGTCAGATAGCATCAAAAAAGAAGCAGCGATCTTTTACAACCCCGCCTCCACGCACAGTGAAGTTGAAGATGCTGGGAAGATGTGCTTTCCCAAATGGTATGGGGCGCCAACAAGACTGAACCAGTATTATCTCAACCAGTACCGCTATCAGTTGTTTATAAGATCAGTGGCAAAGATTAAGCCTGACTTCAGCTCCCTCCCACCAACTGAGAATGCAGCTAAACAGCATTCACGGCGCACCTACCACCAAGTGCAGCTGCGGCTTGGGAATGAGCTGCCTCCCCAAGAGTGGGGATGGAAACATGTAGGAGACAACCGGGTGCCAATAACAACAAAAGATTCGTCCGCATCTGAGGTCCTACTAAAAACAATATTTTGCCGCTGCGCTAAGGATTGTGGTAGTGGCAAATGTGGATGTCGGAAAGCAATGCTCAAATGTTCTGCCGCATGCCTCCACTGCCAAGGGATATGTCTCAACGGCGTGTCTTTTGACGAAGAGGAGATTGAAGATGACGTAGAGCCCCTCCAGCAAGAACCATCCACTGAAGATGAGGGTGCTTTGGAAGAAGAACCCTTGCCAGAACCTTTACAGCCTAAAAGGATAAAAATATAAAATAAAATAAATATTATAAAAAAAATAATTATAAAACAGTTAAAAAAAGGTAAAATGTTTCGAGAACTCTATGGCTGAACAGATTTTTATGAAATTTAGTATGTAGATGTATTAGGACCCAGATTAACATGCGTGCTATTTTTCATCTCGAAATAACACTATTGAAGTAGCAGACAAGAGGAAGAGTTTGATAAGTCGTTATTTTTTTTCAAAAAATTCACTTTACCAGCACGTATAGTTACAAAACAGTTAGGGATCCGAAAAATTGTGTAGGACAAAAGTTGTAGACAATTTTATTAGCTTTCATTACGTAGAAGACACTTTTTCTCTACGACGCACCATTTTAAAGTTATTAGCAAAAAACTCAAAAGAGGGAACTTTAACCCCCTCCCCCTCCTCCGGCGCCCCTCATAGAGGCGGGGATTTTTAGTATGTTTACTCTCTAAGCATCCTGAACAAATTTCTGAAGAAA
This sequence comes from Anania crocealis, assembly GCA_949315895.1. Classification (NCBI taxonomy): domain Eukaryota; kingdom Metazoa; phylum Arthropoda; class Insecta; order Lepidoptera; family Crambidae; genus Anania; species Anania crocealis. Next base: position 15,204,192 of record OX438862.1, read on the forward strand.
TTGCTTAGGTGCCGGCTCACGCACTCTACACCTGCTTTTGGATTATTCTTTGAGCGGACTTTATTGCGAATTTAGTCGTTATACAGCTGCAAAAGGAGGTAAACCGCCAATACCCTTCAAAGATTGCGGTGAAAGTTCTAAGCGTAAAAAAACTGCTATTTACGTTCTCAAACAGATGCAGACGTACTAACATATGCAGCACAAATGAAAATACGTGAATCTGGGAAAATTGAGGAAGCTGAAGTAATTAAAAAAATATCGGTTAGTCCCATTAAGTCCAAAGAGTCTTTAGATGCAGAGAATCAAAAAATATCACCCTTGGAAGCGCTTTCTTTAATAATCGAAGCTAAACTATCGCGAAAACAGTACGAACTAGTCAGAAAATATGCGTATGACAAAGTACAACAGATTTTTTCAATTAACTTTCATACCTACATATTGTTTTTATTTATTAGGTTTTTTTTCCTTATGATATTTACTAAGCAAAGTCGTATATTTCGCAAATCATACTTAAAAATTATAAATTAAGCTTACAAACTAAACAGAATTGAAATATACATAATTCAAAGTATTATAGAGTTTTTCGCATTCGTCTCATATAGGCCGCCCCAGTGTGCGTCGTGCGAAGTCGTAAACTTATTATATCCGTTATCGCTACGCGCGCAATGGTTACGGACCTCAGATCATATAAAGAAATAGATATGAAATGGGGGCGTGGCGCGTGCGAGTCCATTGGGAAAACAGAACTATTGCACTCCGCACCGAAATATTTAATGAAAACATACATGTAACGATAATTGTATCGGCACAATATACATAGAAGGCTTGATACTAACTAGCTGTGTTGTGAGTAGTATGCGACTGCGCAATGTATCGAGGTTTAATCGAAGCGTTCACTGCCCGACGTGTGCGTCACGACCACACTTTGTAGCGACACACTAATTTGCACACACCAAATGACGCATTGTGTAAGCGAGTAAGTGGTAGCCTTTGTGAATGTTGTGATTGGGTCCATGTTTGTGTGCGCACCAATGAGCGTTGTAAATTGATATAGTGTGATTCTTATGCTTACAACAGTGTTATTTGTAGTCCTTCTTCTTTATATGAACTGAGGTTCATGGTCACGGGCAGACTCGCTTAAATCAAAAATAAACGCGTACTAAATCCGTAAACATATCTTTCATTTCAATTTATAGTGTTCGCGTAAACTCAAGCAAGAAAGCAGCACGAGTATTTGCTTTCAAATCCCTTTGCAAATAAACCTAATCAAGTACTGCAAGTCTTCGTCGCATCCCGTCGCGCAAAAAGCAAGACGGCATTTTGCTCAGAAATCGCTGCAATAGAATGTGAAGAAACGCTCAAAGGCGCTATAAATCCACAAATCGGTTGAAAATGGAAATCCAGATAAGGTTTGGAAATTTCTTAAATCAATTGGAATTGGAAATGATTCTATCCAAAAAGATATTAATGTTGATTCTTTAAATAAACATTTCTCTTCGTCTGTTGCCATTGATGATGCAACAAAAATAAAAACACTAAATAATCTATCATCTCTTCCAGTTCCTGATTTCTCGTCTTTTGCGTTTAGTCAAATATCCGATTGTGACGTATAGAGGAACGTGTTAAGAATAGCTTCTAATGCTGTGGGCAGTGATAATGTTAGCCGCAAGATGATAATCCCCTTACTTGACATTCTTGATCCCATTAACACACATATTCTTAATTACTCCTTAAGTCCAGCACTTTTCCAGCAGCGTGGAGGGATGCTCAAATAATTCCTTTCCCTAAAAAACCTAACCCTGCTTCCATTTCTGATTATCGACCCATCGCATTACTTCCCTTCCTATCCAAAGTATTGGAGCGTGTTGTTTACCAACAGCTCAATCAATTCCTTACTAAATCTAATCTCCTCAATCCTTTCCAATCTGGTTTTCGTCCTGGTCACAGCACAGCTACAGCCCTTGTGAAGATTACTGATGACATTTGCTATGGTATGAAAAAGAGGCATCTTACGGTTCTGCTGACACTACTAGATTTCAGTAATGCTTTCAACACAGTAGATTTTGACATTTTGATTGTCATATTGCGTTCCCTTAACGTATCTCCAACGGTAATTGACTGGTTTCATAGTTACCTTCACGGGCACCGACAGCGAATCATTGCTGAGGATACCTTCTCGGTGTGGTGTGATATCGGAGCTGGTGTACCGCAGGGTGGCGTCTTGTCTGCTCTCCTTTTTTCAGTCTTTATAAATTCTATCACCTTAACATAACATCTTCCTACCATCTTTATGCAGACGATATTCAACTGTACCGTCAGGGTAACCTTGATGACTTCGCAAACGTAATTCTTGAAGTGAACTTCGACCTATGCCACATTTTGGAGTGGAGTAAGTCATTTGGGCTCAAAGTAAATCCTGTGAAAACGCAGGTTATGATTGTTGGCAGCCCCCGATTGATCTCTAAGATTAACTGGGTCTCACTACCTGCGGTTGTCTTGATAACTGATTGAAGATGCCGACATGGAAATAAAGGTGAAGGTGGATGGAACATTGGCTCACCTGTGTATAGAAAGCCAACACACAGAGACCGATACCTACACGCATCTTCTCATCATCATCCTCGGCATCTTCAATCGGTTATAGCGTCGTTAACGAATAGAGCTCACGACCTATGTGACCCTGAACATCTACATAAGGACCTTGCATATGTTCAGGAGGTACTTAGACGAAATGGATATAAGATGCCGAAAGAAAGAAGAAGGCGCAGGAAGAGGGGGAGGGCTCCTGAGGCTAGTCGTCCAGCAGCATTTTTACCATATGTAAAAGGCGTAACGGACAAAATTGGATCAGCACTCAGTAAATACTCCATTAAGACTGTATATACTCCGTTACGTAAAATATCACAACTACTACGATCGCCTAAGGACGTCTTGCCTTTGCAAACTCCGGGGGTTTATAAAATAGACTGCAGCTGTGGTAGTTCGTACATTGGCCAGATAAAACGGACTATAGCCGAAAGAGTCAAGGAACACATTGCTGCAGTGAAAAATCGGCAAACGAATAAATCCGCGGTAGCAGAACATCTGCTTAGTATGGGGACTAATCACTGGATGGAGTTACATGTAACATGACCCAAAAATCCTCTCCACGGATCGCCATTACCATACTAGGGTAATACGTGAAGCGATTGAAATTAAAAAGTACAATAATTACAATCGGGAATAATACAATCCACTGATGGTCAGGATAATTTGCGGTCGTCTCGTAAACTACTTCTCTCTTTTCCTTCCCACTCCTTACAGTACTACTTACAATCTTTTACTGTACAGTCTGTCCGTCTATGGAACTCTTTACCCTTGTCTGTCAGAGAATCAGAGTCCCTCCATAGCTTTAAGGCTATTCCTGTCAGGCTAAGTCAAGGGCTATTCCTGTCTGTCACGCTCATGCTATGTATCGGTCTGATTTTACGTAGATTATAGTATGTATTATTTATTGTATCTTTATCTTTAAATTTTGTAAGTATACGTTTATATTGTTACTAGCTGATGCCCGCGGCTTCGCGCGCGTGGTATTTGATCTGTTACAAAGTTTTCGTCATAACTCAACCACCTCTCCTCCACTCTTTTGCTCCACTTCCTTTGCCTACGGTGCCGGGGGTGGCCATCTCGGGCGAGGTGGTGGTGGGCACTTATTGGGAGCCGATACGTCGTTGCCGGCTTACCGGGGCCCGTTGATACAATAGTTAATCTAAAAGGGGCCGATTTGTACTATCGTTTTAAGGATCCGGTGTTGGTTCTCCTAGCGTATCGTGGTCCAAGCGAGCTCGCATCACATGTGTTTGTATTTACATGAAATAATTTGAAGCTTTAAAAACTGTCAATGCTGTAGTACAACAAACCATTCAAAGCAGCTTGCAAGGCTTTATTCGAATATGATCAACACGGGCGTAGAGCCCTGAAAGAAGTGCCCCTGGTAAAAAACACATTCTTAGTTTCCAGTAGGTAAATCCATTTTTTCGATCCTTATGCGTTAAAAAGGCGATTTTACACAGACAATTTGTTTGCATACTACGTTTGGATAAAAAACCTAGATCGGACGGTGGACGACGACCTAGAAGGGGTAGTACCAACATCAACCAACACAAATAATTTTTGCACCGTTTTTCACCCCCTCAAATATTAAATTATTAAAAAAACATTACAAAATATATACAACATCTAAGTATACTAATATTATAAAGCTGAAGAGTTTATTTGTTTGTTTGAACGCGCTAATCTTAGGAAGTACTGGTTCGAATTGCAAAATTATTTTTGTGTTGGATTAGTCCATTTATCGAGGAAGGCTTAAAGCTAAATATAACATCACGCTGCGACTAATAGGAGCGGAGCATCAGTGAAAAATGTTGCAAAAATAATCGCGATCATAATAACAGTTGTACAACCAACACTAATTTTATTCTATACACTTTTTTAGATTTCCCTACATTTGTCTCCGTATAAACAAAAATGATTAAGTTCTAATAATACCATGGTGTTTGTAAGCACTGATATTTATTTTCTGAATATGTAAATATAGATAAGACAGCCAATAGGAATTTTCAAGTTTTGTAAAAATTTTCGTTACATAGCCTCCTTATTTCTACGTCAACTTTGTCCTTCAGGGCGTATGGAATACGTCGTGGCTAGATGAAAATTGGTGTCACATTTTCTTGAAGCACTAATTGAGCTTTATAGTTTGATATGCAAACAAGAGTTCCGTCATCTTTCAACAATTTTGAGTTGTAGATAATTATTTACTAACTGAATTTTAACTAACTCCTCAAATTCTAACTCACAAGGATCCCGTGGAGCACATACATATAATATAATACGTATTCCGATGTAATTCTGGGCTCAAAGATGTTATAAACGTGTATTTCCTTGTATCAGTAATATCATTACATCTGTTCAGTTTTTTAAGTAAGTATCCAACCGTTAAATGAAGTTTTTGAATGTTTCGTCCTTGTTTAATGGTACTGAGTTCAATTTAGATGTCCTAAGGTTTGTTTGTGACCGACCTTTGCTCCTCAGTACCTCCTGCATACATGCTGGAATTGTTTCGTACTGTCGAATTCCAACTCTGCAGTTTTAGTTTAAGCTGTGTTGTAATTTCCTGAAAGTTATGTTTTTCTTCAATCTCATTTTCCAACTGCGGGTCATCAGTAATATTATTATTTTTTTAGTTGTATCTCTTCAAAATTATTCTTGATAATTTTGTACACTTGTCACACACTAATTAGAAATTTCTCGTAGGGTTTGTATCTGGCTGCCGAATTTTATATATAATGCAGCCTTTAATTGAAATTCGTGTACGTTTTAACTTAGTTAATTCATCCATTTCGGCGCCTATTATTAAATTCTAAAATAATACCATTTTATATGTAAGAAATGATATTTAGTTTCTGATTGACACATTGAATGTCATAACAAACTAAGTGAAGTACAAATATGGAAAGAGTATGGATATGACGTGGAACCGAACAAACTTTGCCCCTATTTTTTATCTCCTTAAAGATTTAACTTTCAAAAATTCTGAAAGACGTCATTCATAATTTCTAATCAGGTAGCTGGATACCAATTTTCATCGACTTAGCTTCAAAACTGAGGGAGTTTCATACAAACTTATGGGGCCCTTTTTACCCCCTTAGAGCCGGAATTTCCAAAATTCCTTTCTTAGTGCTCACCTACACTATAACAGGAAGCACGGCGAAAATTTTCAGATTTTAAATCCCAGTAGTTTGGGCTGTGCGTTGATATGTCAGTCAGTCAGTCATTAAATCAGTTTTCATTTTTATATATATAGAAAAACTGAGGGAGTTTCATACAAACTTATGGGGCCCTTTTTACCCCCTTAGAGCCGGAATTTCCAAAATTCCTTTCTTAGTGCTCACCTACACTATAACAGGAAGCACGGCGAAAATTTTCAGATTTTAAATCCCAGTAGTTTGGGCTGTGCGTTGATATGTCAGTCAGTCAGTCATTAAATCAGTTTTCATTTTTATATATATAGATTTAAATGTAATAATGTCAATATGTTTTTTTCTCTCTTTATGTTGCACTTCGTAACCCCTATTCCACTTAAACATAGTTTTCCTTCTTAATGTTGTCTGGTAGAGATCGCTTCTTAGCGATAAGACCGCCTTTTGTACAATTTTTTTTGTAATTCCAAATGTTTATTTTTTGTCATGTGTTTTATGTGCAATAAAGTGTATTGTATTGTATTGCATTTCGTTGCGTCTCGTCTCTCGTGTCATACTTTCTACCTATTTCATAACAAGCAATAAAATTTAACGACGGCATAATATTTTCGCGTCGCATCGCATCACGACATGTTGTCGTGTTTATCCTAGGAGTCCTAAGACAACGGGTAAGATATCCAAATTTTCAATAACCGAGGATAGTTTTTCATTAATAAAATAGTAACGACGTAAAAGAGAAGCAATGTTTTTTTAAATTTTCTCAGAAAGTATAACGTATTCATTTGTTTAATAATCGTTTTTTGCCTGTTATACGCGTTTCAATGTATTTTATATTTGGGTTAACAACAATTATTATAATGAAATCCTTGTATCAAAATGTTAGGTAGGTACTCCAAAAATTTGCTAAATTTGTGGCACAATTTTAAAATCTTTCCACTTGCGACTATGGCGTCACTTTAATTTGCTCCTTTAAACGGACTCTTTTTGATATAATAATATGCCGATGGTCCTCTTTTCTTCAAGTCTCCATGCTACGCTCAAATTAAAAGTACTCTGTGGCTCAAATACTATTAAAGATTTAGCTTTGAGATTAGTCCACAGCTGTTAACTTCATTGTGAAAAAAAGCATTGTCAGAATTCGTTTGTTTGTGTTCATATTTTCACGTTTCGTCGAGTTTTTAAATTTTCAGACCAATAACGCAATACAATGATGTTATTCCATAAATTATCACGTTAAGCTTATCAGATTTAAGCATAATATAGTTTAATTTTCTCATACGCAACGATGATACAAATAAATATTACGGAGACTAAAAACATAAAAATGAATATTTTTATGAGACTGTATGAGACGTCGATGCGTTTAAATAGTATTCATTAGGTAAACAAACAACAATTTTAGTTAGTTGATTGATTGCTTAAAATTTTAACTAATAACTAGGTGTTATCTGTTTGTTTGTTTCTATCTTACTTTTGATTTTTAATAATGAACAGTTTACAGCAAACCTCCTCATTCAATTCTTCAGTCGCGTCGTCTCGTTTCGATGGCCAAGACGATATGGAAACGACAAAGGCTAAACACTTGGTGAAAGACTTGTTAAAGGGCCGCATTTTCTTAGGCCGCTACGTTGAAAGACGTTTAATTAATCAATCGATTGGTTACCGCGATATAATATTGGTAAGTGCCGCTGAGGTTGAGTTTAAAAGGGATTTACTCAAAGCCGATCAAATTTTAAGTTCGGCATTTCCAAACACTTACTGGATCGGCATCGCAGACTCAGATGCATTGGAAATCAATCCGTCTGGATTGTGCATTTGTACGGAAGTAGAGAACCAGCCCTTTGGACCCTTTTGGTTTCAAATTAAAACTATAAAATTAAGACATGAAGAAATCATGATAAGCCTGAAATGTATAAGACACATCACAGATTCATATTTGGAAATTGAACCCATACTAACCAGAGCAAGCACAAAGAAAGCCAGAGAGGTTAATGACACCAAACCAGATAGCAGTGTTGAAACATTAGGTGATACTTATAATGAAATAGTTGTAACTTTAAAAAGTGCCTTGTCTATCAGTAATGTTAAAGAATTTATGACGGTTTTGTTTGCATTTGTAATAGCACTGTTTACTGGAACTACAGCATTTGTAAATTTTCTCGGCAACTTCATTTTGGCATTGTTAAGAGAAATGTCAATACTTATAAAAAATTCCACACCCATGTTCTTGGGAGTATTGGATTTCTTTAGTAAAATAGTTGGTGGTTTCTATATACTTGTAGCTATGTTCTTTAAACCGAGTAATCCAATACCACAAAATAAAAGGAGCATTGCATATAACAATCGGTACCAACATCACAATTCCCATTATAGTAATGATGGACAGTTTGACTGATTAATTTTGATTTAGTTGTATTAAAAATACAATTGAATTTTTGCAGTATTTATTAATATGACTTCAATTATTCCATTGATAAAAATAATCCTAACATTGTTACTAGAAATCTGTTTTAAGGGTTGTACTTATCCAAAATGATTGTGTTTGTGATACATATTTTATCATATTCATCTGGGTCTCAAAAAAGGTTTAAGGTTCTAAGTATTTTCATTGGTGCTTGGTAAAATATAATTCGATAAAACTGCAATAGCTATTTGATCCGAGGGCAGACCATTTTTGCAACTTATAACCAAAATATTATTATTTCAAGTGATCATTCCATCTTAATCCCTCAACCGGAACCCCCAGGAGGCACTCGGGTGCCACGATAACAATTGATTTCAATTGTGTCTGGAATAACTCACGATCGAGGGATTAAGCATTTGAATATGTGTAATGCTGAACATATTAATACCTGTTTAGCATTCTAATATTTTCTTGAATTGCCAAATTGTTGCCTGTGAAATATCCAAACCATAGTACTGTCATACTTGTAAATAAAACAATATAATTAACTAGAACATTTGTTTACTGTTTAATAATATTATTTTATTTTACACTTAAATTATTGTTATTTCAAAGAATATTGTAGATATAGAATATGAAGCATTTCAGAGGTTTTTTGTAAAGAAATTAATTGTTGTGTTGTATAATTTAACTGTTAAATTACTTACAAATGATAGTATATATTATATTGATGATTTTACTTTACACAATTAGTAAGTAAATAAAGAAGTGGTCGTTCTGTATGTACACATGTGAAAGATGAAATGGCTAAAGATCTGCAGTACCTCAATAAACCAAAGTGTTAGGTCTTATATTAAAATAAGTAATCATTCAGCACATGAATACCTACTAAGTTCCTCTAGAACTAATTGTTAAAAGAATTTACATTTTGTATATGTTGTTACTTTGGTAATTTGTTTTATTTAAAATTTATATAAACTTTATAAACCATAAAATAAATATGAATACTTTTTCACAAATGTTCTTGTTTTTCTTCAATCGGAACAACTATTACTGAACTTCTCACATCTGAAACAGTAAAAGTTCTTAATAGAGACTATACAGCATCAGAATGGGAATAGCGCCAAGTCAGAGAGAATAAGAGAAAGGAACATGTAAAATTATCTAAAGTGTTGTCATAATATCAATAAATGAAGATTTTTTTTAAATACCTACATTATTTATTTTAAAAAATTACAAGACCACAAGTGTATACAGGGTGTGCACGTGTGTAGGGTATAGACAACCGTAAATAGGTTACAAAAAAACCGATTATTTCATATTAAAAATAATCCCTACTTAAAATTGCCGATCTGCAGCACTGGCCATTACAAATTAAAATTAATTTTTGTTTGGCTAAGAATTCTAATTTCAAAATAATTTTATTTTAAAAACATGGAATTCCTTTTTCGAAAGTTAGTCATTTGTTTATTGATTAGTGTTACATTTTCTTTCATCGCATTTCAGTCTTTTTCGTCATCATGGATACGTTAAAAATTCGAGTTTAGGCTAGTTGACTCTTTTTGGAAATAGGTTTTAAATGATTATTTAATGTCCAAATAGACCAAAAAAAATATTGTCAGCTTTTTGTAGGACCTAGAAAACCGCAAAACTTAAGTTTAAAGTTCACTTTTCGTGCGACGTATGAAAACGCTGAAAAGCTTTAGACTATCTGTGGCCTGTGCTGTGACGTCATACGAGTCAAAATAAACAAACACTACTAGTCCATCACTACCTCATAGTGTTTATTTACTTGTCATAAATGTCAATGTCACGATTAAAATGACGCACGCAGTTTGTTTAAAGATATATGACGTCACAAAATAGCCGTCAACGTTTTCAAAGCTTAAATTTAAAAAGTAAAAAATAAAAATTTCATTTTAGAAATATTTAGCAAACTCAAACTTTTAACATCTGAAAATGATAAATACCGGTTTCTTAACCAATATACTAAAGATAATATTCATCAACTGCGCCAAAATTTATAGCAGTCAAGTAGCCTATTATGGAATATGATTAACGTCGCGTCGTGGCAGCAACGCGGCACAAGCGGCACGCTTACGGAGCTAACACTACAAACCAACGCACCACCTGTTATTGGTTTGCTCGCTTCCGTTCTGGAAATTTCGACCTGAAAAATGAACCTCGCGGTCGTCCGAAGACTTTGGTCGACAATGACAAATTAAAGGCGATTGTGGAAGCTGATGATACACAATCTACGGCTGAATTAGCAGCAACTTTCTTCATTAGCGACATTAGCGTCAAAACTATATTGGTCCATTCGCGTCAAATTGGCAAGGTAAAAAAGCTTGACAAATTGGCAGAGGCGGCGTAAGGCGTGGGCGATGTGGGCCACCGCCCACGGCTTCGCGGTGCCAAGGGCCTCGCGCCTCACAGTTATAATAAATTTGAAAAAGTATGGCAAGCGCAAAAGTACTTAATTTATAATCAATTATCAACTTAAAAATATTTCACTCTTTGGCATAGTGAATGAAATACTTACTAGATATTTATGTCATAAAATTAATTATACCATCAGAGGGCCTCGCAAAATGCTTGCCTATATTATCAGAGGGCCTCGCGAAATGTGCCTCGCCCACATTAAGTTTAGGCCTTGCAAATGGGTGCCCCACGAACTCAATGATCGCCAGCGCGAAGTACGCGCTGAGACGTGCCTTGCACTGCTCAACAGACAGACACAAATGAAGGAATTTTGAACCGCATTGTTACCTGCGATGAAAAATGGATTCTGTTTGGTAACCGCAAGCTCAGCAAATTGGTTAGATCCTGGTTCAGCACCTAAACAATGCCCTAAACGAAAACTTACCCCTAGAAAAGTGATGGTCACTGTTTGGTGATCTAGCGCCGCTGTGATTCATCACAGCTTCTTACCAAACGGGGTGAGCATTACTGCAGATGTGTACTGTGAAGAACTGAACACTGGTCAATCGCTCGTCTCCTCTGCTCCTGCACGACAACGCGCGACCTCATACTGCACAGCAGACGGTCTCCAAGTTGCAAGAACTGGGGTTGGAAGCTCTCCGTCATCCGCCCTACTCACCATACCTTGCGCCTACAGACTACTACTTTTTCCAGAATTTTCCAGAATAACTTCTTGGCGGGAAAAAAAAAAAAAACTTTATCAATAAACTGCCACTGCGTTGGCAAAGATTCGATTACTTCGATTATTACAAATAAAAAATATATGAAAAAAATTCGTTTAAATCTTTTCATACAAAAAGGCAATTTCATAAGTAAAGACCTAATATTATAATTGCGAAAGTAACTCTGTGTCTCTGTATGTTACGCTTTCACGCCTAAACCACTGAACCGATTTTGATAAAATTTTGTACGAAGGTCGATTAGACCTTGGAAGGACATAAGCTACTTTTTAACCGACTTTAAAAAAAGGAGATAATGTTCCCACCACCAAAAATAGCATGCTAAAAGTAAAAATATTTAATAACGCGGTTCGTCCGTGTGAAGTAGTTATTTTTGGATTTTTTGTCGCGGGCAAAAGCTAGTACTAATATGCAAATTTTGTACAAACAAACTAAATAACTTACCACGAGGTAAATAGTTTACGAATTGTGTCGAATGTGTTATCGATATGGAATACCGTTAAGTTTCCATTGGTAGATTTCAATGTAACTACCATAAAACTTATTTGAAATCTGTGAGGTAGGTACCTTTGCGTCTTGAAGGGTTACGGTGTTTGTTTGGGGATACACCCAAACCTAATTTCGATTTGGTGGTTTTTCTTGTATTCGCTTTCTTTGTTGGAATTTGGCACGATTGAGTTCTCATTTGTATAGGCTAAAAGAAAAACATTGACAATAAATAAGTTGTAGAGAGAATAGAAGTATGTAGTAAGGTTTTCAGGGTAGGCAGCGGTGGACGAATTGTACTCCTTTCTAATTAACTTCTTAGTAAACTGGCACATCTCTTAAAACCACGCCCGGGGCGGCCCGAACACTCTTCCCTGCAGCAGCGTACGGTCAGTGAGCGCCAATGCTTGTGACGCCGCACGTTTTTTAGTTCCAACGACGTGTCGCTCAGTTTGGCCACTTCAAAATAAACAAAATACAACGTCCACGCACATACACTACGCTATATAGGTAATACTGAAATGACCGTGGCAGATTTTATCCCGTTGTAATATAAACGCGCGCAGCTCAGACGAGATCGGTCTAATATAAGTCATACATTATCTTGTCTGTGGTCATACTTAAATCGACTACAGAAATAAAATCTTTACAAACTAATATAACTACACCTTAGTACCTCTGTTGATGTATCAGCAATTATTAGAGTTGTTGGAAAATCCGAATCCTTTTCTTTTGCTGTATTTTTGGACACAATGTTATACAATATATTTGTCACTAATATGTTCATTTCACTGTTATCGAACTCCAAAAGAAGTCGCTTGAATAAAAGGATTAAAGTTGGCAAGAATGACATGAATTCTTGCTTTCCAGTTTCTCTGTTGCTCATGGTGTGCAATAGTTCCAAATGAGTAAAAACTTCGTCTAATGTCATGTACTGCCGATATTGCACTAAAGTGTGTACTGCTTTCTTACCAACACCTAAAATAGGAAACCTTATAAAGTTAATTGAATCATATCGATACTGCTCTGTTTGTAACTGCAAGACAGTACCTACACGAGTCACAACCTCATTCCAAAATACATGAAAACAATAATGCTTTTCATAGGTACAGTAATCAAATTTCGACTTAAACTTCTGCTTGACAAGATTTATTTCTAATGTCATATCTGCTTTGACTGTGATTTAAGAAGAGTGTTGTTGTTTGAATCTGTGGTACAACAGTTCGGCCTTCGCTTTGAGGCTTGGTAATAAACTTCTTTTGTTTACCTTCGTCAATAGGCTTGCAGTAGTAAGTTACGTTTGCGTTCTGACTCAAAGGAGGATTTAACAAGTTTAGTGTGGCATTTAGAGATTCCACAGTGTCGAATTCTAAAAACGACGATTTCTTTCTTATTACTTTTTTAATGTCATTAGAAACCTTTGAACTGAAATTCAAATATCTTCTTCCTTCTTCAAGCTGCGCAAGCTTAAATAGAAAACCGGCTGTCAATGCCTGAAATGTACGAAAATTAGATTTAGAATGTGAAGAAAATCTATTTAAGAACTACCCAAGTACCTGAGTACTTGTTTCACTTTGCTTGCTTACGAACTTGAGTTATAGCGTCTCCATAACAATCGTTTTTGCATGGCCATGAAATGTACGTTACAACTATTGAATGCTCATCAAACACGTTGCATACGTCAGCATGGGCACAGCCTTGTATTATTTCAACTTTTTCAGTGTAAGAGCTGTCTCCAAGACCCTGTGGGGGAAAAATATGAAGTAAGTAGGTACCTACTAATTTTTAATACTATAGGTACGATTTGGTTTAATAAGTTTGATTGCAATGATATTTAAAAAGTATTAAATATCATTGTTTGATTGCTATTATTTCTAATGATACAGTATGCAAAAGTAGCAATCACGCATCACTTCGGAAAGATTTTCAGTTAATCCCTCGATCGTGAGTTATTCCAGACACAATTGAAATCAATTGTTATCGTGGCACCCGAGTGCCTCCTGGGGGTTGTGGTCTTAGGTAGGACTTATAGAAACGATCTCTAACAGACATCGCATTCTGTCTCTGTTCTTTGTACGGGTTATTTTAGGAAATAGTTTCAAATGAAATAGGCATTTTACGAATGCGAAGTTTACGCGTCGTGTCGTGTACCTACTTTATTTACTTTACCTACTTACTTACTTCATTCAAAAACAGAAGCGCGTTTTTTGTGTATGCTCCGTTCATGTAGAGAAACTTTTTGAGTATCCTAATATTTTTAATAATTTCGCCAGCCATACTAGTGCGATACTTTGTGTCCTCGTTGAAGTGTATAACGAAGTCGTTATAAACGTTCTGGTTGAGGCAGTGACACTTTCTAGTCAACCTTTTGTAGATTGAACAGTCGTCTTCTTCTTCCTGCAAATGAAATTTGTGAAGCTATTTTATTCAAACTTCCATATGTAGTGTAGGCAGGATCGTTATACTTCATCCTATACTATTTGCCAAGGTCTTATCTATCTTTTTACAAAATTTCATCAAAATCGATCCAGTATTTAAGACCTGAAAGCGAAAACATGACAGACAGAGCACTTTCACAAATATAATATTATTATCAGTGAGAATACTGAGGATAAACTCCGCTGCTGTTCACTCCTAATTTACGCTAATTGAGCGTGATTCTCGGATATTCTGTAGAATTCGCTACCTATAAAGCTAATTACATATTATGTATGCTATCGTTTCACTTAGGTTTTCACAAGACTACTTACAACATTTATTATTGGCGTACTTACAAACTCATTTTATTTTAGGTAGGTAGTACTTAGGTACAATAGTACTTTGATACGTGTGTTACTTTGTGCTTCTTTTTGCTATTACATTTTATTACAAAATACTTATACCTACTTGCTTGAAAACGCAATGCAACGCATTAGAAGTGTAATCTGATACTTACCTGTATGTAAATCGAATCCAAATTTTTAGCTTGAGTTTCTAGCTTTTTTATTTCATTAGCGCCGATAGCAGCAGTGACGGATTGCAACTGAAACATGGGTGCCATTAATGATGGTACCACATTGAGTAAGTAACGACCTATAAACAGACTCAATGACAAGCATATTATATATTATTATATGTACAGGGACAAATGCAGGTTGGTGATGACCACAAACCCGAGCTCAAAAATTCGAAAATTTTTGTTGCCCGACCCGGGGTTCGAACCCAGACCCCAAAATCTTGGACCGGTATTTAATCCGCTAGACCAACGGGGGGTTTCAGCTTGGCGGAGTGAAAAAATTGGAGCACAGATAAAATGACAAAACACTATAATGAATTAATGATACGCGTTTATGTACCTATTTACCTTTGTGGGTATAAATGCCTGTAAAACCAATTACAAACATTGTTGTTTAATAAATTAATAAATAATAATAATATTAATTCACTATGTTGATAAAAAACGTAATTACTATTGTTACCTCGTTTGGTTGGGTGACTGGTTTCAGAAGTTTACTCAAGTTAAATGTCTCGTTAGAATTTAAATTCTTAGAATGGGTTTTAGCTTGTATCTCTTCTAATACACAAAGCAGCTTTCTTGTGCTTTCCTTGAGTTTTAATATTGTGTCCTGAAACCGAGTTATTTGTGAACAGGATTTAGTATTAATCCGTGGTAAGTGTGTATTATCTACAATCTTTAATCTGTGACTTTAATACTACTTGGTCCTACTTATTATTTATACGCCTGTATTTGTTGATTTAGGTAAGTACCTATATTATTCATTCATATAGGTACCTATATCGAAGTAAATATACAAACATATTAATCAACGTTCATACATAATTGACATGGTACAGCTGTTCTGTGGGATCTTTGCAATGCGGGTAGTGAGCGTCAGCAGATATTTGTTTGTTTTCTGCTCTTTTCGACGTCACTGGACGCGAGCGCGCCCCGAATGGAATGTCTGACTTTTTCGTTTGGCACGCTAGGGTAAGTTCAGGATCTAGGCAGTCCCCTAAATCACTTTCCTTCACTTTTGCCTGCTCTCCTGTATTCCTTTCATTTCGAATATTTGTGTATGAATACGTAGACTCATCATCTGTTTCGTTAGTCTCAAAGTCCACAAACATAATGAGCTCCTGTCAAACCCAGCGTTGCAAACCTTATAAAGCAGTCATAACATTAAACAAGTTTAATTACATATTTTATAATTATGTAGTTGATTTTATCAAGGCATTTAAATTGCTTGTCAGGTTACTAAATGTTTTCAAGTCTGAACATTTTTGAATTTTGTGCCAAAATGATTCTGTCAGAGAAGAAATCAAAGAACCCAGAGAGAAGTAGAATTATTTTAGCCAAATAGCGTTTATGCCATGGATGGATTATCTATGCAGAGAACGAAGTGATTACTTGCTCAGTGATGCAGAGGACCGCCATTGAACAAGTAATCACTATGGGGACCAAAGAGTATGTAACTAGATGGGGACCAGGGGACCGCCACTGGACAGAGTAGAGTAGTAGAAGAAGAACCTTAAGAAAAACTGTGTTGTGCACTTAGTTGTGCACATGGAGACTAGAAGAAAGGAGAACCATCTTGTATGGGGACCAGTTGAAAAGGGTGCCCTTCGGGTTGCCTAAAATTTAATGAAAGTCCTAATTTCATTTGGCAGAACCGTATTGGCTTAAACTTTTATTACAGTTGTTTTTGCACTAATAAGGTTTGGTCTAAAAATTGAAAGCCCTAATTTTAGTATCTCTAATATGACTAATATCGAATGCACTAAAATGTAAATAAATGTAGCCTTTCTTTTGGCATTCTGAAAGTTACACTATGTATTGATAGCCCAATTTCTTATTAAAGCCGAAAAAAATAAAGAAACGAATCGCTCAGAAACTAACCCCAAGCAGTCTTTGTCTGCCCTAACCTTTGAGTATCAACCCAATTTTATTTTTGCTGAACTTTTGGTTTGATAATCAAAGGCTAAGGGGGCATGCGCGAAGGCGCGGAGGGGTGAGGCGGCCCGCGGGCTGAAGAGCAGAAACCGAAGCTGCGGTGCTGAGCGTTAGCCATCTGAGACGATTAGCACGCTTGGGACGAAACGAAAAGAGAAAGATGGAATTTGTTTTGGTAATTTTGTAACATTATCCTAAGCGGCATTTATTGTGATAACATGGTGGCATTGTTATAATAATGTGTCAGTAAGTAGGATAAATCAAATAAACAAGAAAAGGCGCTCCTCCAATTTGACTCGGATCCACGTTCTCGCGTTTAACTCCTGTGATTATTGAAATGTATAAACCACCCATACATTTCAATGAGTTAGGTTAGTTTAGGTTAAGTTATAGGTGTATGTAAGTATTTATGATATTTTATGTATTTTTATTTATTGAAAATGTAGAATAATTCCTACTAAAGACATGGCAACATGGTCTCAGACCTTAGCTGGTTCCGAAAGGGACAAAATAACAAAAAAAAGAAAACAAATTGACAAGCGATGCACTGAGCAAGTAATCAATCACTTCTTGGGGAGTTCGTGAGATACGTTTGGAGTCCATTTATTTTATCGAATTTTTATTGTCTATAGTGGTTTTTGGGTCGTAAAAGTGGTGTTATTTTGCGAAACAAAGTGTCGTGCGAGTGAGCAATATACAGTTCGGTGAAATAACATGGTGTATGGGTCGTAACCAAGAAAAGTGGACCGTGAATTTTGCGCGGGAACGCGAACAGTTTACCTCTTTCTTGGGGACTTCTCTACATTCCTTCAATCTTACGACTGTCTCCAAAAACTCCATCGAAGCATTAAAACGTCTTACATCAACGTTTTAATGCAAAATAAAGACAATAATACTGAAGAATTGGCTGTGTGGACAAGTATCCGAGGCCGTTAAATTTAAAAAAAAAAAGTTATCACTTGTTCAATATATTGTTTGTTTGTTTACTTTTAGCACTGAGCAAGTAGGTAATCAGTACGTTTTACTTTTAGCGTGAAAGAGTTGGTACTTAATTATTATTTTTTTACAGTTTGCCAGACTATAGTTTTATATATGTGTAAATGAATAATTATTAATAACCAAGAATGAATAATTTTACAAGCAAATTAAGTTACGAAAGTCCATGCGATTCTGATAACGATTGGACAAACTCTTCCGACGATTCGAAATACTCAGATTCTGAAAGGTACAATTTTTGTAAAATTTGAGTAATCTATTAAATAGCTCCTACATACAAATATTTTTAATATTATAAAATTTTAATACTTTCAAGTTTTATGTATGTAACGTATTGTAACTAAACAGCCCACTATCGGAGATTACAGTAGCAAACAAACAGACATGGTCATCATTCACGATTTGTTGGGATAAAACTTGAAAATCAAACAAATGTATACTTTTTAGTTCCGTGCCTGAATGGGATTCAGATGTGGGTGAAGATGGTGAGCTGTTTTATATAAAACTTATGCCTAACAATAAAGCTGATACTGACCAAAAATCGCCGCTTTTGGAAAACTGTCAAACATTCAAATTAAGAAATAATTTCAAGAGGTCATCTACCAGACGTTCCACAAAAGGTTTGTTTTGTTAAACTTAATAAGCCAAGAGAAGTGTAAGTAGAAATAGCTACTAAAGAAAATACACTTGAAATTTTAATATTGTTCTGTCTAACTGCAGTAGAATAAGATTGGCAACAAAGTTGTTCTGATAATAATTTTATTACTAAAAGTTCATATGAATAAAACATCCCTTAAATGAATGTTGTCTCCTTCAAAGCTCCTTAAAGTTTAGGGTTTACTTCTTCTGTTAATGCATAATAATACTATATTAGCCCCAATTTCACTGTTCCAGGAAGAATATTCAAAGCGCTAAAAGTTCGCAAAACAAAGAACCTAGATAATGATAATGGTAGAAGGAAAGAAACTGGTGGAAATCCTTCATCTTCACATGCTCAAAACAAAAATCTCATTGGAGAAGATAACAATAAGCTTATTGTTGTACAGGTATGAAATCTTACTTCTTACTAATATCTTAATTTTTAAGGTTTAGACTCAATCATGCTGGAGCGGCTTATTGAATCTTTTATTGAAGTTTGACATAAAGATGTGGATTACTTACAGGCTGAAAAAGCATTTAGGCTATACAAAAAATTTATGGTTTCATACAAAGTCAATACATGAAATATCTTCCCTCACTAGATTATGTTTTTGTATGACCGTAATTTATTCTAGTGATTCTATTAGTTGTTTGCTGTTATAGGCATAATATGTTGTATTTGTATGCTTTTAATTACATAATGATATACTAAACTGTACTCTTATAACTGTTAATGTTTATTTTCCAGGTCAGCAGAAGTATGATTTTCAGTAGTGAGAAAAATTGCCAAATTGAAAAATTTTTTGGCTTAAGTTTAGAAACACATTCCGATGGAAAAACATTAAAAGTTGCTGATTTTTTAGTTGAATCTAGAGCTATATATTTACCAAAAGTACAAAGGGGATATTATTTGCTGAAAATCAATGGCATAGATGTAAACTCATATAATATTAACAATATCTTACAGAGAGTGGCTGAAGATCATTGCAGTCCAAAACTGACATTTCAAATTCCATCAGACAGTTTTAATTTTGCAATAGACAAATTGCTCACTTCAAAAAATATTCCAGATAATTCATTGACTCAACTTTTGAAGGATTCCATGTGTTCAATACTGTACATCTGTTGTAATGATGTTGAATATAACAGTAATGATGATAAAGGGGTCCTGTACTGCTATCCTAGACCTTTCAATCAGAATTTTTTATATAATACCAGAGGTGCTTATGTTACACTTAATCACTTAGCTCCTAAATCTTTAGGTACAAGTGAACCAATTACTTCAACGGTTTTATACAATGGCACCCTAATAAATATCTCATATACATCATACTACAGCGATTTACTATTAATTGCCTTTCCTAACAAACAAGTAGATTTGTTTGCTACAGCAAAAGTTTGTAAGAATATTGTTAGGATATTAGAACTTCTGTATGGTTCTTTAAAAAGTTGTTTTACAAAACCTAATAATGTGGATAAGTTAGATAGTTTGTTTTCTTTGTTTTTTGTCACTACACTTCATAGTAATAAGAATCGCTTAGATAATACAGCGTTAAGTGTAACAAATATTGAGGATTTGTTAGCTGCACATGCAGTGACGTTGCCTTTGGAAGTTAAAGTACAAATTGATGACGCAATAACGGAGCTAGAGGCTGCTGACTATCGCGAATGGGTATGTTCAATTGGTCTTTTTACTGTCTGTTCATACCTAGTCAGGTCATAAGTTCTGTCACATGTGTAATATAAAATGATTTAGACATGTTTATTATTTATGTAACCATTTAAATAGCAAAATGAACTTAATAAAACATTGATTCATATGGTAATAAAGTTTATTCAAAATGACCCCCGCGATTTTGAATACAGGCCTTCAATCTGCAGGGCCAGTTGTCTATCGCAGCACGAACGAGGTCCATGTCAATATAGGCGGCTGCCTTAATCAAGGATGCCTTGAGTGACTCCAAATCAGGATGAGCCTTTGAGCAGGCCTTCTCCTCCAAGTGTTGCCATATCTTGTAATCTAACGGACTCAAATCTGGACTGGAGGAGAGCCAGTCTTCTTGCCGGATGAAGTCGATTTTATGCGCCGCCAGCCAGTCTTGTGTGCTTTTCGCTCTATGAGCTGGCGCAGAATCTTGTTGGAATACCCAGTGCCTGTTATTAAACATGGTATGAGAAACAGGTTCCACAAGGTTCTTGAGGACTGTATTTTGATACACAACTGCATTCGTTTTTACGCCTTTCTCACAAAAATGTAGGTGCCTCAGTTAAGCCCCAATAAGAGACTCCCAACCAAACCATGAGCGAGGACGGAAAATGACCTCGTTGGACACGCGGAATACGGTTGCTCGCTTCTTCACTGCTGTGTGCGTACACCTTATCATTTTGTTTGTTGTAGGTCTCTTCCACGGTGAAAATTTTTTCATCCGAAAAAAGAATTTTCCGATGCTTTTGTCCCGCGTACCGCTTCAACAAAGCGCGGCATCTCTTCAGTGTCAGGTCCATTAAACGAGCGTCCAAACGATGTCCTGTTTTTCTTCGATATGCCCTAAGCCCTAAGTCTTCATTTAACACCTTTTTACCGTGGTCCTGCTTAACCCCATCTGAAGGGCCAACAGTTTCTGCTTACGTATGGGATTTCTTTGAACTCGCGCCTTTACAGCTTTTATCACTGCTGGAGTCCTAACAGAGCGAGGGCGACCACTTCTTGACCTGACATCTACACTAGAGTCTACATTGTATCGTTTTATGATACGATAAACAAATCTTTTGGTTATATTCAAATTTTTCAGTAAGTCGAAAATCTGAATTGGCGCGTAACCGCAACGATGCAACGCAATAACCGCGACACGGTCTTCTTTAAGTGTCCACTCCATATTTAAAAATGAGGAAAATTCTAAAAAGTACACATTTTTATTTTCATGAAAAATTCGAAATTCGAATTCAATAAACTTTTTTCTGGCCAGCATTCTAAATTCAAAAGTTTTTATTGTGTGACAGAATTTATGACCTGACTATGTATTTAAATACTATTTTAGTTCTTTATAGCGTCATATAGGAAGAGCGTGTGTCTATTCCTTGTAGGCTGTAAAAAAAGTAAAGTAACAGCCTATAATCATCCCACTGCAAGAAAAAGGCCTCCATTATTGAATTCAAGTTACCACAGCAATGATGGGTGTACTGGCATAATCACCACGCTTGCGTAATGCGGGTTGGTGATCACAAACCGAACCGGGATTCGAACCTGGGACCCCGAGATCTTGGACTAGCGACACTTTATTTCGAAATGAAATATTTCTGGTGTGCCAAATGGCTTCAAATGCTTCTAATATGAAAGAAGGCTACACTACTTAACATGCCACACAATGTTTGTTAATGTTAGATTGAAACCTCTCTTGAGATTACCTTCCATGATATAAAAACATTGGTACAACACCAATTTGCTAAAAAAAAACGAAGTTGGTCTTGCGATGGACGATGGTAACTTAATTGAACAATGGATCGATATGCTGAAATCATTCATAGTACATATTCCCTTCACGACTTGTACATTACACAAACTTTTGTGTCTTTACTTTTGGAATTAGAAAGCAAGAAACAATCAGATCTAAGACTGAAAGGTGCTAAAATGAATCTAAAGAGCTGAGCAGAACTGAAAACGTTAAACTTGTTAAGAATTACAGTCCCATTATGATCTTATCAGCATCAGTCAACCAACGCAGAACGACATAAACTATTGCCTTACTAACTATCAGCACGGTATTGTAAATGCAGGTTCACCTTATTCTCTGAAACTATAAAGGATGATAGATAATCTGGATAGAAGCAAGAAGGTAAATATTATGAACACTGATTTTAGTAAGGCGTTTGACAAAGTGCTTCATAATATTCTCTTGTCAAAGCTGGGTGCGTCGTTGGTTCTATAATAGCTTAGTTCAAATCATATTCATACGACCTATGTTTCTACGTTGTTTTAAATGAGTTTATTAGCACTCGCCGCAAAATGTTATCAGGCGTACCTCAGGGATCTCTTTTCGCCTACATTTGAATGTCTTCATTACTGATGTTTCTAGCTTTCTTATAATATTACTAGCTATTTTTTAAAATCTACTTAATCATATGAATATTCAAAATTTTCTAGCATTAGTAAAAACTAGGGTCGTAAAAAGTATTCGAAATGATTAGGTAGACTAATAGCTTAAAAACTTGATTTACAGGACAGTCGTTACAAATTTACGCCTATACAGAAAACACAAGAAACCAGAGACTAACGCGTAGTGTTCGACCCAAGGTTAGGTTTTGTCATGCGAACCATGTTATTATTTGTTTTTAATAGCCTAGTACTAAGCGTGGTTTAGTATTGTAGCGTTATATGGATGCTCATTACGCAAATCTGAGAGAGTTGCGATATTAGGATTGGAATGGCTAATGAACCACTTTGTATTAAAAAAGATTACCTTTTTTTTAATAGTTTCGTTTACATTAAAAGCTTCTAATCATCAAACTGTTGAACTGTTAAGCTCTTGTGGTGTGACATTCGCAAATCACATTTTCTCCTATTCCGAAACTGTGCAAATTGCAAATCGCTCATGTGATTTGGTTGAAATTCACGCCGATTCATTATCTAAACTCAAAAAACATATGTTAGGCCTTGCTTGTTGAAGCTTGTTGTTAGAATTAATTGTTGAACTTTGTTTTCATGTATGTAAGCATGTTGTTATACATTTTGTTTATGTATTGTAATACGTGAGTGTGTGGGTATGTGTTTTTTTTGTGCATGTTTTGTGATCGCCTTAAAATCACATTTTCCAAAAACATTAATTATAATATCGTTGTTTTAATATAAGCAAACACTGGTGATTCTTATTGAATTGAATTGTTGATCTAGAACTGCCAAATAAAGTACTGATCTTATGAAATTATGCTTAAAATTACAGACAGACGATGTAGAAAACTTTCAAAGACTGTACACTGTTATTGGGTCCTGTCTATATTACTCCGGCCATTTACTAAGTTCGCATTTACAAGACGAAGATCTAAAGGATGTAAACGCTTACTTAAATTTAAGTGGGATACTCAGACTGAGTGTTGAGAAGGAGTTGGAGAAACTAGTTTTATGGAAAGAAGTTTTTATTAGTGAACATAGGAAACAGAATAAAAATGATGGGAATGAATTCAGGTAAATATCAGGATAATGCTCACGTGATACGTCTTGAATAATTTAATTTTTGGTTCGCCAGTGCCATATAACTACGGATTCCTAGTATATTTTATACGACTCTTTAGTAAGTCAACCTGGTCCCCACTGCTAAGGCACAATAGGAAACTACTGTCCTGTACTATACTGTCTACTGTCTATTTTGATTTATACGGATTTCAACTAGTAAATTTTTTAAGTATGAATCAACCAAACTAGAAGTCAGCGATTATCATCATACACGGACTTCAAATTGGTGCCTTATTTCATGCCTTTCGTTACTTAATTTTTTTAAAGGAATATGTGAGTTCTATACAAATTATCCAAATTAGCAACATACCTTTATCACTCTAGAAAAAATAATAAATAGGACACTATTGTTGAAAACACTCCTCTATCAATAATTAGCAAATAGTATTAAAAATCCACCACTAAATCCAAATCCGATATTTTCATGTAACTTTGATGGCATCTTTGTCCTCTTTCAGAATACCAGATGGTAGATGGTTTCTGCTTCTAGTAGGCAGAGGGCATTTCCTTTTGGCAACATTGATGGAAGCAGGCGGATGCACCGAAGATGTAAGATACTTAAATTAATGATTAAAATCATAAATCAGTAAATATACCTAACATCTACACATAAAAATTAAAGCAGTCACCCAGTAATCAGAAAGTTGTGGGTTCATGTTCCACCCAAGACAATCTGAAATTAAAAATACATATTAGAAACTAGCTGAACCCGCGAACGTCGTATTGCCTCAGTATAATTTAATTTGATTTTGACGTCTTGTCATTCTCATCAAATATTATTATGTCGTTTATGTGTAAGAATCGTATGGAACTCACAATAAAAAAAAAATTGCAACTAATTAATATTACGGCTGTAAATTGAGATGTAAGCTATCCTATCTTTTAAGTTAGATCAAACTGCACACGGTGTGCAAATTTGATTAAAATCGGTTAAGTAGTTTAGGAGTCCATCGCGGACAATCAACGTGACATGTAATTTATACATATATACATAAGTATTAAGATTAACACCAGCAATTTAATTATTTTAAATTTACTGAATTATGAAAGTACTTGTTTTATTATAGTAACCAGAAACAACAAAGTTCACAAACACTCACACCCGAGACGATATTATAGAAAAGTTATCTTTTTTCTTCACTAAACTATGAATTAAATTATTTTTAAGTTGTCAAAACTTAAAGCAAGCCATAACGTCATATCTTATTCAGGACTATTTTTAAGTGTAAAAGCAATTATTCTTTGATGAATTTAAAAAGACGAATTTATATTATAAAAATATATTTTTGAACAGTTATTTAAAAAAATACTGTTTTTTTTTTAAATTGTATAGAACAATTCAAAAATTACAGGCCACTGGAATAACTCCCCCATCGCCGTTCTACGTAGAAGAATGCGAAAGCTGTTTAGACTTGCTCTACGATGTGGGTCTGAACAAGTATCTGGTGTCGTGGTACTCGTCCAACACTATGCCTCAAGTGGAGACCACGCCAGAGTACCTTACGAAGGTTGGAAGAAAAATAAGGGATACTGTTAGTGAGTACTAAGAAATACATGTTTTCAGGGATCCCTTTGTCTTAAGGAACCCCTATAGATCACTTCGTAGTTCTAATGTCTGTCCGTCAATACCCTTTTTCTCAGGAACACGTGGAACAAAGTTGAAAACTTGAAATTAATATCAAATACTGAAGTCTGAGCTCCATTTTCCTCACATTCGCAAAGAGAATTAAAACCTCTTGTTGACTTACCCGGCTTACCCCCTTATTCATAATAACGCAAACAGTCCAATAAACCTATTTAGCTATTACACTGTTTTGTCTCGTTCTTTCTTAGCGCTGTCATCATTTGAAAGAAAGTGACCAAACAGTGTTATAGCTAAAATAGGTTTATTAGACTTTATGCGTTGGGTGTTAGAATCATGAAATTTTGCAATAAATAAATAAATAAATAAATATTTAAGACATGCCTCAATGGGGCACACTGAGCCATATGGTCCCAAATTAAGGTACTATTAAGTACCCTGTCGTATGGGGTACTACACAACCGATAAACTTACTTATATACTTTTTTTTGTAAATATATACTTATAATACATAGAAAACACCCAGACCAGTACAAACAGACATGTTCATGCACACAAATATTTGTACTGTGCGGTGATCGAACTCGCGACCCATGGCTCAGAAGCAGCGTTAACTACCGCTGATCCAAATGGTTGTCAATAATTTCGAAAAAAACCTGCCGTTGCCAGAATTTGTCGTTCCATTAATCTAAATATTATTGTGATACTAAATAATGTAATCGGTTCCATACAAAAAGTTGATGTTTGAATCTAGACTTAAAGAAGGTTTTGCCTTATTTCAATTACATCTTGTATATTTATTCAATATGTTGGTTGCCTCGTGGCGTGGCGTTAACTATATACTAAATATTTATTAATTTCTAGACGTCAAATCCGAGGGCACTTTAAAAACTACCACACTGAAACTTCCGAAATTCCAATCGGAACTGAAGAAACGCCACAACTCTTCCGAGCAGATAAACGTTGGCGCAAGCACTTGTGATAGTTCCACGGTAAACTACGGCAGCCATCACAGCTTGTACAACCAGTGGTACAGCCCTCAGAAGCAGTATAGACATTCCAGCAATTTAGATGTCAGTTACTCGGAGGATTCAAACAGTCTCAAGAGCAATAGGTAATGTGCGACTCTTAATAATTATATTTTCAAATCCTACGGGGGTCATCCATAAATTACGTCACACGATGTTTAAGATTTTCAGACTCCCCTCCCCCTCCCTTTGTCACTTATTTTTATGAAAATTCTCATACTATTTTGCCCATTGCCACTATAAGTTATGCCCCCCCCCCCCCCCCCCCTTAATGTGAGCGTAATATGTGGACGACCCCTAATGAGTATTATTAACGTGAAAGTTTGTAAGCATGGATGCCTGGATGTTGTTGCTCTTTCACGCTAAAACGACTCAACGGATCTGAATAAAATTGACACGGTGTTAGTTAATTGACTGGAATAACATATAGGCTTCTTTTTATCCCGGGAATTGGTACGGTTCAATCAAGTCAGTCATCAGTCAAAATCATTATAAAACTATGGTTTTAAATTCAAAATTTCACGCGTTTGAAGTCAGGGGAACAGCTAGTTAATTATATTACGTACTGTCGCGGACATGCCCAATTGACCACGCTTAGGGTCAGAATCCGTTGCACTGCGTTAGCATGGCTATCGGCGGTGGGCGGTGTTTGGATTTTTCTTATGAATGGGTAAGACGCCGTGCTTGCAACGAATGAGTTTGTCTCAAGACAAGCTACTTACACAAAGACATAGTCATAGACGGTGCTTAAATACATTCTGATATTGTTTTTTTTAACAGTGAAATAAGTGAAGACAGGATCCAAGGCAGACGAGCGGACCGCGAGCAAAGAAACCGAAGAGATTCATCAGGATCAGATTCAGATTGGGACAGACAGGCAATACAAAATATACCTTGTAATTAAGGCAGCAAAGGGGTTTCAAAATATAATTATTATTACTTGCTTACCTATTACTTGACTTCTATATAGAATTTTATTAGCCTAATGCTTAACTGATAATCCGGAAAAAACGAAGCTCGACTTACACTTAGCTGCTTTTGACTACTTGTACTGGTACTACCTACACACAGCTACTTTGATGATTATAAAAATCGTTTAATCAAATTAATAGGGTGATTAAACAGTTGGCGTTCCATAGAGTTTTAAGATCTTTTTCGGGGTTTTTTATTATATTACAATATTTTATTAATATATCGTCGTCATACCTTCAACTATGACGTACAGTTAAATGAAATTGCATTATCTCTGCACAATCTGCCAGATTGTTAATATACATTTTTTATATTTTATATATATTTTAGGAAGGCAGTAGAGCAAGCAGTACCATTGATGTTTCCGATATAAGAAAATCTTTGCTAAACGAAATTGATCAAGTTACAACTCACAGGTCTGTGTACAAACTACTTTTACATTACTTAAGGTCGTATATTATTAATTAACTTCTTCACTATTGGACAGACAAGAAAAATCATAAAAACCTGTTATAAGATTATCTTTGATGTTACATGTAAAATCTCAGAGACAGTTAATTGATAAATTTAAAAGTATTCATCTTATGAAACAAGTCGACTGCCTCGGCTGGAAACTGAAATTCAGCCTCTTTGCTTTCTGGATGATTGTTTTCCCAACAGATTTGAATAATCAAACGGTAGCATATCCTATGTATTAAATATTGCGCTGTTGAAACCAGCTATGCACAATGATTCAATAAAATACATTTCCTTACCGTGTCGATTTTTGTTCCAGGATCACAGCTGGCGAAGATAATGTACTATTTCACTTTATACAGCTAGAGTCAGCAAAAGGAGTTTTAATAGCGCCAGTCAAAAATATTGAAGATCAAGCAAATAATATTCTTTATTCATACATAATAAAATCATTTAGGGCAGCTTGTATAAAAATACACGAACTACTGCAACAGAATATAAGGTGGAAGATTATATTCCAAAATAATAATGACATGATTAAAAGATTTAGTAACTGACAGACGTAATTTATCAACAGGTTTAAAACGAATCACGCGCCTGCAAATCCATTGAATAAAATCCTCATTGCAGTAAAAGAATATGGAATGTTATTCCAAACTCCACCCAGTATTTTGAATCAGTGTGGAATCAACAAAAAAAGTGAATCATTTCAGTTTTGGGCTGTTGGGTAAAGTTTTTTTAAACAGCAATAATTATTAATACTATAGTTATAGTGGCTAATTAAACGACCGAAGAACATGACTATTGACTCGCGTCAGCTTAGCCTAAATAGCGTAC
The DNA here is from genome assembly GCA_949315895.1 of Anania crocealis. Taxonomy (NCBI): domain Eukaryota; kingdom Metazoa; phylum Arthropoda; class Insecta; order Lepidoptera; family Crambidae; genus Anania; species Anania crocealis. Next base: position 15,232,648 of record OX438862.1, read on the forward strand.
CGCTACGGCTGGGTTTTTAAAACAGTATCTATTATATATATAATGCCTTTCGAATTACAATAATTCGAGTTCGGGGATGAATGCGTTAGTAAGCTGGCAACACTAAGCAAATACGGCTTTTAAAAGTCTTTGTTAAATTAATTAAAGTCCTGTAGCTTGATTAGAATGACAGTTCTTACTGAAAAAAACGACGTAACTTTATACCAATGTCACACAAGTGAAACACATTTGCACACGAAAAAATATCGGTATCTGGCATGTTAAGAATATTTTTTTATACATACATATAAATCAAAATAATTATATAAAATAGGTATTAAAGTTAATAACATCATAATAATCCAGTCACAAAAATTTTACTTATCTTTAGAAGACGTCTTTTTATCAAGGTTACGTCATTTTTCATAATCCTAGCGATTATGAAAAATTACGTTAAATGGACAAATCGAAATTCACAGACTTTAATGATATTAGGGGTTAAAGTATGAAATTGCCGTTTTGTATGGACGAAATCGAGAAAAGTCATTTTTCCATACTAACAGTTTTTTGTTTTTTTAAAAACGCCTGAACCGTTTTCGATGCAATTAAAGGTGAAAGTTAGATGGTTATAAAGCTACGCATTATAGTATTTAAATTTCTGAAAATCAAAGTATATAATACAAATATACTTAATTGAAGCAAGAAGGTCAGCTGACACATTGTAAGGGGTCTTTTCAACGACTTCCTTTGAAGTAATAGGCACTAGTATTGCATTTTTTTTTAGTCAAAAGTTACTTTATTTAGTTTTTGATACAATACAAAAAGAATTATTCAATAATATGACTATACTTAAGAGCTATAAACAAAATAAAAAGTGGGAAAATAATCGGCAATTTCATACTTTAACCTCTATTAATTCAAAACCGAAGTAATGTGACATAAATGTTACTAGCACTCCTCAGTTTGACAGGTGTCATTCTAATCAAGCTATATTGTAGCAATAAAGTATATAGGTACCAGGGCTCGGAAAAAGCTGCATTTTTTGAAACGTTTTCGCCTTAAATACCTAAAAACGTAAGTGTTTCGGTTATGTTCTAACGGAATCACAAAAAAAAGAGTTTGATAGGTAACGAAATTTTAATCCTTCTTGCTCAATAAAACGTTTTTAACCATTTTAAACCAGTTTTGCCCATGTAAGGCCCTGCAATACGAACGAACACGCGGCACGCTCTGTCTCGGTTCAGCTCTCTACGGGTTAAACCGTTTTATTACGTTCTTGCTTAGAATAATAACACCTATAAGCCGCGTCTGAACCAAAACGTAAGCGTAAACGCGTGCCATTTAATTATCCTTGTGTGCGTAAGCTGAATAAATCTACGCTCTTCTATCGCACACAAATATAGACTTCAGTGTTACCATTACCCACAAAAAATGGGAAAACGTGTTGTTTTGTTATACGACGATTTGCCATGTGTTTAGTATGATCTTTAAATACATAATAATAAATAAATAATAATAAATAAATGTTAACTCCGCCACGGAGGTCGTCAAATTTTTCCCAAAACTAGCAACACTGATGTTAATAGGTTTTGTGTTTCAAATGATTCGTTTTTAATTCGATTTACGTACAAGAAATGTCTAAAATGTAAGTACTTACGTGTGAAATGAAACTTTATCACTTTTTTATGTTTCTCTGATGTGCTAGAACACTTCTTCATAGTGCAAACAGATAATTTAAATTATTTTTCGCGAGCTGTGTTTGACTCAGCGGGACGTTGAGCACTGACTGCTCGCGGTACAAACTAAGCCATATATGGCTTAGTTTTAGTTGCGCGTTTTTCGTGCTTACATTCGGCTTCTAGGTGTTATTATTCTAAGCGTTCTTGTTTCGTTTTTGTTCCGAACAAAATGTTGAACAAGGAACTGTCCTAAACGTTTTTAAAACGTTATTTTGAATAACGTTTCCGAGCCACGATACACGCTTAAGCGTATTTACCAACACAGCAATCACTTGCACTGTCATTTACACAGCTCCTAAGTCAAAACCACAGATTTCAGTACATATTACACCGGAGTACTGTAAAGTTCGAGAGAGAGTCGCATCGCATGGCATTGGAGTATTTATGTAATTATATTTTTACAGGCGAGTGTTCAGCGAGCCAGAACCAAGAGAATTGTATGTATGCTACCATGAATCTGTGCCGCAAGATCTCACTGAAGTAGCTTATTTACTTTCATATCTAGAATAAGTTTATAAATAAATAAAACTATATTTTTAAATGGTAAAAGTTATTTTATTAAATTTTCCCCAGTTCAAAGATTCAATTAATTTTTGTACTTACTAAACATCATCAGAATCGGTTCAGTAGTTTAGGCGTTAAAACAGAAAAGACAGACGGACAGCTAGATTATTTTCGCATTGATATTATTAAGGATTAAGGGTAAATACAGGTGAACCACGTCTACAATCATCCCACTCTATTAGTAACAGCCTATAATCATCCCACTGCAGGAAAAAGGCCTCCATCATTGAATTCAAGTTACCACAGCAATGATACCCATCATTGCTGTGGTAACTTGAATTCAATGATGGATTCCGCTATATGATGTGGTGATGTGGTGATGAAGCGTGGTGATTATAAATAAATAAATAATAAAAATAAATAAATATTTAGGACATGCCTCACTGGGCCACACAGAGCCATCTAGTCCCAAATTAAGCTACTATTAAGTACCCTGTCGTATGGGGTACTAGACAACCGATAAACTTACTTATATACTTTTTTTTTGTAAATACATACGTATAATTTATAGAAAACACCCAGACCAGTACAAATAGACTGGTACAAATAGACTGGTGGTAAATAGAATTATGCCAGTACACCCGTACTAGCATAATCACCACGCTTGCCAAATGCGGGTTGGGGATCACAAACCCGAGCAACGTTCGAAAATCCGAAACTTTTTGTTGCCCGACCCGGGATTCGAATAGGCGATACTTTTTGCTGGGCGAACGCACACAACCTGGGACCCCGAGATCTTGGCCCGGTATTTTAAACCACTACACCAACGGTAATATTAAAGTTTGTGGAAATCATAAACAGCGAAGGCCAAGGAAATGCCACTAACCCGAGAAAATATAGTATTTTTTTTCTACTTTGACTTACGTGGTAATAGAACCCTGATCTAGGAGCTAGCGATTCCTTGGATGAAACTGATATTTAATGATTGATCGGAATAATTCGGAAGCATAGTATCGGTAGCATAAGCTATGGCTACTTTAGATAATTTTATTTAGTGAACCCTGATTATGTAGCACCTACTTAATATGTATGGCACTAGTGCATGGTGCTACGAAAAAATACTAATTATTGAGAGAACCCTGATCCCTAGTTAATGTGATTATGTATTATGTTTCTATTTAACAATAAAAAGTAGTTTTTTAATTATTTTAGTGAGAATGAATGAGAAGTAAATTAGCGCCAATAGCGGAAATGACTTCGCTACCATAGACTTAAAAAATTGATAGCAAAAATGAAAGTGACATCATATTTTTAATTTTAGTCATATTTCCTTGAGTATCAAAGCATATTTGCCGTGGTCAATGTGGTCATCAAAGTGATAAAATATTCTAAGATTACAAACAAATCATACAACTGCTGGAAACATACAGCATAAAAAAAATTGATACGTTGTTTCCGGCAGCCGCTAATCGCCGCGCCGCGTCGCACTGTGTCGGTCGGCTCTATTTTGGTGTGTGTGAGTGAGTAAGCGTAACTTAAGTCCGACGCAGTGACGGATTTTCAGCGTCGTCATGGGAAAATAATATTGAATTTTACTCAAGCATATATTCCATCAATGGACTTTACATAAATACTCAAAACTGTGTGCGTTTTATGTAGATTGTTTGTAAGCCGTGAATTGAATTATGATAACTAAAATGCAGACTCAAACAAATGTTGCTGTGCCACAAACTGTCACAACGCAGCCTCAACAAATAGTCGGTGTTCCAGCAAATGCTGTGATTCTAAAAATGTCGGATATTCAGCAAATATCTACAGTTGGTAAGTCTTAAGTTGAATTCATTTGTTTTTGATATCTATCGAAGTATGTTGTGATCACCATTACTCCTGTCATTGTAGTGGAAAATTTTGATGGCTATTTTCATGCGCCGTGTTTAAAAGTCGCGATTTCTATTTATGACTGGTGATTAATTGGAATATTGAATATAGGGCTGTTGGAGCTTGCCCACCGAGAATACCAAGCTGGCGACTATGAAAGCGCGGAGCTGCATTGCATGCAGCTGTGGCGCCAGGATGGCACAAATACTGGTGTGCTTTTGCTGCTGTCGTCTATCCACTTCCAGTGCCGGCGGCTGGACAAGTCTGCCCACTTCTCTACTTTGGCCATCAAACAGAACCCTTTACTTGCAGAAGCGTACAGGTAAAAGATTGAGTAAAATAATTGCTTAGAATAAATACTTATACTTCCTGTTTTTATCCAACACGTTTTATTGCCAATTCAAAATTATAGGTAATGCTAAATGAGGTGGACCGTGCAAGGTTCTCAAAGTACTGCATTTAAACAGGCATTGCATTGCTTCACTAGATGCGGTTTGGCACTGTCACAATATACACGATACAGTGTGTTGTTGCACTAATGTGGACATTCTCAAACAGTGTATCATTTTAATGTTGTGTTTCCAAGGCAGTATTGGCAATGATGTTTGTAATTTTGGTACTCATTGACTAATAAGAATCAATGTAAATACTTGTATACATTCTACTAGAAGTAGAATTGTATACTGGTATTCTTTTCAAGTTTGCAAGGGTTCCAATAGTTATTTACATACCAATTCATAGTTCTGCTTGGCAGAATACAAAAAATAGATTCTTCGTATACTTACAACCATTGATTTATGAAGCATGTATATTTATACATTTTTTTTATTGTTTTTATGAAGAATTCAATATGCTGTAATGCTTAATGTAGGTTTAAAAAGTATCTACTTTTATTTATAAACCCTGGCTCTGGTTGAGCCAATTGTCAAAAGGTGCAAGTATAAAAATTATGTTTTACTGATTGAGTCAGTATTCATCACCAGTCTATATAAGTCCACTGTTGGACACAGGCTTCTCCAAATGGTTGGAAATCTCTGTTTGGCCAATGGATGGAGGAAGATGCTGCTACCCGCCTCCTTTTGGCAGTACAGCAGGACCTCCTTAATCCGAACCCCCCACCTGAGCCCGACCAGAGACCGGGCTATTTCAACCGCCCCCGCCGCGCTGTCTCGCTCTCGCCCGCCAGTTACTTGTTGAATAAAATATGTAACGTTTATAGATGAATACAGATATTGTATTATGTTTGTACCTATTATGTAGTTTTATTCACAAAAAATACCCTTATCACCTATACTCCTATAATCCGAATGCTCCACCTATCCGAACGGGGGCAAAATTTTCAGAGTTCAGATTAAAGAGGTCCTGCTGTACTCCTTTTATAGTTGTCTCTTACAACACCCATAGAAAGAGAAGAGGTGATGTTATTCAGATTCAGTATTAAAAATAGCGACTTCATAGTAAACAGATATAATTTTGTTTCTTCAGTAATCTAGGAAATGTCTACAAAGAGAGAGGGCAGCTTCAAGAGGCATTGGAAAACTACAGGCATGCAGTTAGACTAAAGCCCGACTTCATTGATGGGTACATTAACCTGGCTGCTGCCCTTGTGGCTGCAGGAGACATGGAACAGGCAGTCCAGGCATATGTCACTGCATTACAATATAATCCTGTGAGTAAATAATTAAAAATGTTTATGTTATCCTTACTTAATATTATTGATGCAAAAAATGTCTGTCTGTCTTTTACTCTTTCATGCCTAAACTTCTGAACTTATTTTAATGAAATTTTGTACAAAGATTGATTAGACCTTTAGAAAGGCTTAGTTATTTTTTGTAAATGCTGCTGAACATGGGTTTCCGCCCGCGCGATATAACATGTAGTTCATGCGGGCAAGGCCACGGTCAAAATAAATAAATAACATTGTTTCACTTGTCTGACAAATACTAATTCAACACTCATCTGAGTCAGGTAAGTAAATATTATTAATTAATTTTAACATCACCATCCGCTTTATGTAAACTTCAACTTTATAAAAGATACTCTATCAAATAAATATATTCATAAAGTTTGGCTATTTACATATCAAAGAATTCAAGGGAGTGGTGAAAATAAATTGCTAACTTGCTCATGTGATGCCAGGGCAAGTTGCTAGTATGTACTTAGTTTCCATAGTATTCATAGGTATAAAATGTTACAGTCAATGAATGAGTGCCACTAGAACTCTTAACTCAGAAAATTTGCCACTACTTGTCACGACTAATGTTGTAAAACATTTTGACACAGTTTTAATTAATATTTTATTTAAAATTATTATTTTTAAATGTTTCGCACATTGTGTTAATTTGTTAAATTTTGTGTTAGTATTTCTTTCTTTCTTTAGCTTGTAGCATTAATACAAGCATAAAAACTTGAAACATAAAAATAGCTATGTTGATTCAGTTGTGTTTTGTACATTTACTTACACACTACAAAAATTGTAGATAGGTACTTTAAAGTACCTATAATTTTTGTATGGGACTATTTATATATAAATCATCTTTGTAGTAATTCCCTACTCTGCAAGCCAATATGAAAATATCGCGAAATTTTCAAAATTAAGCCTTTTAATCTCTGAGCTGTGCAACTTGATTAAGAGGAAACACAAGGGCCGTTTTTCCATACAGACGTAATCCCCTGTTTCTTCCCTGGATAATTGGCATTAGAGCAATAATTTTTATTATAAAAATCTTTGGTCACTATTACGATGTTTTTGTGTTTTCCTTTTTTTTTTATAAATTAATTAATAAAAGAGATATGAGCCTTCAAAAATCTAAAAAATTTGCCAGATTTTCCGCTGTGTTCAAACATCCAGAAAACAAATTTGGCAAAATTTTAGAAAAAAATCAACATATACGAACACCGCCAAAGCCTTTCTTTAATTTTTAATGAAAAAAGTATTTAAATCGGTCTAGTTTTGGAAATGGAATCGGGGGCTATGAAACCTTGCTTTGTGTGCTTTTAGTAGGTATTTTCCACAGAACATAAAAAACGAGTATAAGTAGCATCCACTCCTATTTGTATGAAAACCAGTGTAACCAAACTAACACATTTGTGATTAAATCACATTATCACGCACACCGAGAATGTCTTGTAGCGATTGGTTAACTTTAACTGTCAGATAGTTCCGCTATCCGACACTAGATTCCTCTTATTCACTATCAAATAGTTTCGCTACGCGACGATAGATGCTACCTAAAAATCATTGATAAATAGGGGTGGGATAGTTACGATAATCATAACAAAAATATCGACACTTGTAAGTCTCGGTATTTTTGTTATAACAACATAAGAGGCACAGCGTTATGTTTAACATTGTCTCTCTCATCTTCTTAATTATAACAACTTAACATCTTTTCCAAAAAATTATAATTATTAATAACTTCTTCATTCTAGGCTATAAATGAAAAAAAGACTTTCTTTGTTTCCAAATCCTTTTCCCAGAAATGTTTAGAGCAAATGCTGCATGTTTTTCCGGGATACCAATTTGGCCTACCGGTTGCTTCAATCCATTTTCCTTTTATGTTTGAATTGAATTAATTAAATACGTGTATTGATTTATTTAAACAAGTTATTACTTATAAAACAAACGACTACAAAATAAGATAAAAAAAAATAAGGCAGGTAACAATAGCAAAAGACTCGCTGCAAGCCATTTTAATTTGGCACACAATGTACTACCAAAGACCCTCTAATATTTAATGACCTTTTGTAAGTTATTACTTTCAAAGATTTCTATTTATTTAATTTTATTTACATTTATAAATAACAAAAAAAATCAAGCCATTTATAAATCCTTTTTATAGGCTGTACTTTTTTAATGTGTCATACATAATTATAAGTATCGATAACTAAATTATCGATATTCTACCACATCCCTAAATGAGTAGCGTTTCGAAACATTACAAAACTAAGTAATTACCAAAATATAGTTTCGACCTTATCTCTATGAGTAGTGGAATGGTTTTAGGTTGTTATGTACTTTTTAAGGATTGTTAATATCCGCAAAATTTATTATTTCTATTAAAATAACCATATAATATTACTTAATGATGGTATGTCACGCCTCCTTTGGATAAATTCTTTTTAGTGCTTGTGCTTTTGCACTCTAATACTGTGCAGGTCGGCATATTTAAAGATTTTTGTCAGAATAGCACAACGCCAATACGTTCTAGCAACTGTCATCGTCTGAGGCGCGTAAAAGGTGGCGGTAACATGATATGCGCCAAGCGTAGCCGATGTGTGGTACGCGGGGCCCGCCTACTTACTACTTCTATCGTTTTTTATGTTCTGTGGTATTTTCCAAAATGCAGTTGTCTCTATCACGCTCTGCGGTGGAGGCGTTCGGCACTCTGACAGCAATAGATTTTACAAATACCTATTTTTTAATTCTCTTGTCTGTAGTGTTTCCTCTTAACAAAAACAGTCAGGTACAGACAACAGCACGTCAACCTACCACAAATGGCAGATTTTCTCAATTGATATTGATCTCTACTTGTTGGACTTAACGTTGAAAATCAATTCAATGACTTTTACTTTTTAGGTAGGTTGACCTGCCGTTGTCTGTACATGAATACTTACAAATGCGAACTGTCAAAAAGGTTGTAGAAAACTCCTGCACAGCTTACAAGCAAAGATATTAACATAAAATTTACTAGCCTGACCAGTAGTGGCACACCACTACTGGTCAGGGCTAGAAACCGGTTCAAGATTAACCGGTAATATATTGTTTAAACCGGTTTTATCGTTAAATTCCGTTCTGGTGCGGAACTAAATAGGAGCGATAATTGGAACCTAAATAAACCGGTTCATTCCTAGCCGCTTGCGACGATCTCGACGCGACTTGTTGTGACTTGTGACTTACCAGATTCTTTAGAAAATTTACGTTTGATAAATAAGGAAATAATATTTTATTTATTAAAACAAACGTCAGACGCGCTCACCGCTCGCAGATCTTTACGAAGCTCAGTTCGTTGTCCTGCCTGAGCGAAAAGTCGAACCTGTTAAGACGCTGACATGAGCCAAATTGAGCTCAATGAAGATTGTTTTGCTTTAAGCCTATGGCTCGTATTGTTGCCAAATTCCATGTAGTTGTAATTGATCATATTTTTGACCAGGTGGCTGTTTCCAAAACACGATACTAAAAACTTTTCTCGATAGAAAAAAATCTCAAAGTAGCCTCTGAAAATACATAAATTATCATTTTTCTCAGCAGTCCGTATAATAATGATAATAAAATTTTGCTATATTGTATGTTACATGTTGCTTAAGCAAATGGCTGATTTAGATTTTTAATAAAATGGCAATTTTAAATTGCACAACGAATTTTGTTGTTTGGCACTTAGGCCCTTCTATTCCATGCGCTTTTTCTCTGTCACTCCTACGAGAATCGACAGTGATAACTGTGGCGCGTTCCAAAGAAATTCAAAGACGAATAAATTTGTGGGCGTGTTCATTGCTCAAGGTCATCGGCTGCAGTCAGCGTCTTAATGAAAAATACCGACTTTTTTCCAAACCGGTTTAAAAATCGGTTCAAAGTAACAGAAGCTTTTTCACAAAGGTTCCACTTGTAATTTAACTTGTTTAAAATATTTACCGGTTTCCAAGACCTGTTACTGGTGGCCATAGTATAGTCTACCCATATACTTCAAGGAAAGCAGATTAACTCCTACAGCAGAAAAAAAAAATGTTTGGATGTTTATTAATGGAAAAATAACAAGATGGTGAGTTGTTGTGACCTTAAAAGAATTGAATGACATACTTCCCGCTTTTGCCGCGTTCGTAATACTTATTATTGGTTTTTGTCTATGTCAACGGCATAATGTATTTTTTAATTTCTTTGAGGTATTTTCCACTGATGTCCTTGACTATTGAATGTGATTTTATTAAGTAGGCATGTGTCATCGAGTACGATATTTTTGTTTAAATCATTGTTATTTTTAGCCATATCTAATATGTATTTACGGTGTTGTTGTGATATTGTTATAATGAAAAATATACAAAATACATAGTTGATTATTATTGGTTCATTTACGAGGGCGGGATGTTAAGTAACTAGCCACTGCTATTGAAAAAGTTAAAATTTAAAAAAATATACGTCATTTTTAAATTTGTATCTCTGGCCACCTGATTTAAATTTGAATTTGGTGGCGTGAAAATTTTATTGATTTTTTGTCATTTGAAATGTATATTTCGTCAACTGTTTTCAAAATGGATAAAATTGAACAAAGAGCGGTGATAAAGTTTCTTCGTATGAATGGCATGAAGGAGAAAGATATCTATGACGAGTTAAAGAATGTTTTGGCTGAATGTGCTGAATTTGGTGGTTGAGTTTAAACGCGGTCGTACATGTGTCCAAGATAAAGCCCGCCCCGGACATCCAAAAAGCGTCACGACTCCGGAAATGGTCGTGAAAGTACATGATATGGTTTTAGCAGATCGACGATTGAAGTTATCTGTAATAGTTGACACTACAGGTATCTCAAAAGAACTGGTACATCATATCCTAAGTGAGGAATGAAATATGAAAAAGTTATCGGCCCGTTGGGTGCCGCGATTGCTTACGCACGATCAAAAAAGGATTCGGGTGCAAAACTCAAAAGAATGTCTGGACCGTTTTCTGAGTAATAAGGCCGATTTTTGACGTCGATTTGTAACAACAGATGAAACATGTGTTCATCATTACACGCCAGAATCAAATTTCAATCAAAACGGTGGACTCAATCGGGATGCCCGGCTCCAAAAAAGGCTTTTAAGTGAGCTGGAAAAGTGATGGCTTCCGTCTCTTGGGATGCAGATGGGATCTTGATGATAGATCTTCCTAAAGGTCAAACAATAAATGGAGAATACTACGCTAATCTTCTAGATAAGCTTCATCAATGTATTCAGCAAAAACGACCAGGTTAGGCGAAAAAAAAAATCATCTTACACTAAGACAACACATGTGTTAAAGCTATGGCAAAAATCAACGAATTGAAGTATGATTTGCTGCCCTACCCACCTTATTCGCCTGATCTAGCGCCATCAAACTTCCACTTATTACCTGAGCTCAAAACTTTTTTGGGCGGACAGAAATTTGTCACAAATGATGAAGTCATAACCGCTGTAGAGGAGTATTTTGCAGACCTCGAAAGAAATCATTTTATGGAAGGCATTACTGCTTTAGAACGAAGATGGAATAAGTGCGTAAAAGTTCACGGAGACTATGTCGAAAAATAAAATTAATTTTATCACGGAAAGTTGTTTTCTTATTAGGCTAGTTACTTATCATCCCGCCCTCGTATTATCATCGCAGTGGAGTCTTACTTACCTAGTGCAGATCCATGTATTATAAATACAACATTACACTGAGGGTTTCCTTACAAACTATAACTTAAACAGTGTCACGAAAAATAATATAAATGAATTATAATATATTTAATATAAAGAAAAGCTGTTGCTAATGTAATCGAATTATAAAAATATATCAATAGAAAAAAACTTAGGAATTTAATATTATATAAAAGTATAAAACAAATGAAAGGCTCATTTTTAAAAAGATTTTTTACAAATTGTAGTTTTTTGTCATAAATTACTTATTTAACCATTTTTAGGGTTCCGTACCCAAAGGGTAAAAACGGGACCCTATTACTAAGACTTCGCTGTCTCAGCTGTCTGTCCGTCTGTCTGTCGCTCTGTCACCAGGCTGTATCTCAAGAGCCGCGATAGTTAGTTGTTTTCACAAATTATGTATTTCTTTTACCGCAATAACAGCAAATACTAAAAACAAAATAAAATAAATATTTAAGGGGGCTCCCATACAAAAAAAACGTTTTTTTGGCCTTTTTGGTAAGGAACCCTTCGTGCGCGAGTCCGACTCGCACTTGGCTGGTTTTATTTTAACGTGATCATGGGAGATAAGGTATTTCATTTCAATGTAATAAAAGATTATCGTAATTACAGTATTTTTTAATTTTTATGACTTAATAACCACAAAAGATTCAAAGAAAAAACAATAAGGAGGTATTTAATTTATCATACCAAAATCACGGATATATGTATTGCATTAAGTAACAAGTTTTCGCCAGTCAACATACTAAAGACATCTTAAAATACATATTCATCTAGGTAGTATAGCTAATGAGGTAGGTTAACTTTCAACAAGGGAACAAAAGAGCTGGAGATACGTTCTCTTCGATTTAATCAACTTCATTGCACAAACTAAAACAAAACACATCCTCGAAGGTAGTTTCATTCAAGTTATTTAAGAACTATTTGTTAGGAACTAAAATAATAATGTAATGAGCATTTGTAATGCTAGAAGTTTATGCCAACCGATCGCTAGGATTACAATTTATTCTCGACAAACTTAATAAGTTCTTTCTGTGGCATTGCAATAACAATTGAACTATTGTTCCAGGACCTTTACTGCGTCAGAAGCGACTTAGGCAATTTGCTTAAAGCCCTCGGCCGCCTGGACGAGGCTAAGGTAAATACGATTTTGTGCCCCACTTTCTGGTTTGCTCTGAAGTTAACAGGATTCGCCGGCGGTTCCCTTTGTGCTCCATCAAATTAGTGAACTCCCTGTTTCGCCAGCGTACACTGCAATTGCGTAAATCCTCCTCCGGGGATAGCATTTAGCGTCGAGTTCTTTGTAATGGTTTCAACAATATCTTTCCATTTCGAGCTACATGGTAACACTGTTTCCGTTTGTTTAAGCCATTAACGTTGCTGTGAGGACAAGCTAGAAATATGATGACATAGTTTTCGATTTACCGCGATTTTCTATCTTGTCTCTCATATTTATTTATGTCGTGAAATATCTATTATTGTGGCTTTAGATATTTTGCGATGGCCTTTGCGTATAAACTAAACCAATATTCTACACATGTTACATGAATTTGGTTATGAATAAAATGAGTTCAAACGTATTGACTTAGAATGTTAGGAGAATTCAAGAATCAATCCCGTTTTCTTATGTATCTGACTTGCTGATTACACATCACAGCTCCAACATGCTGAATAAATTTAATATCAACCAGTATTTGACGTTGAATTATATTATGTGAATATTACATGGTTGTTGTTGGTGTTCACTATGTGATTGCTTAAATCACTGTAACTAATATAAGCGTAATTAACTTCAACAACAGAAGTCATGCAACTGCAGCATAATTGAATTCTAGAGCTAGTTTGTTTTTTCCTTATTCTTGGTCATTGTTATATTTAATTTTTTGCACTTTTTATTTTTGTTTGTGTAGAATGTTGGTTATTAAATAGAGGGTTCACTAATTACGTAATAGCTGTATGAATTAATTTATCGAACTAGCCGTATGCGGTCCCGTTTTCTTCATTGTCTGATATTTAGTGACATTTTCCTTGTGCTTGTAGTGATTACTTACTATACATTTATGAGGATCAAAGGAGTCAGTAGTGATGATATCATTTAGTGGTATACGTAGTGAGTTTGTTTATTTGTAATATAATTTCGTCATTCACATTACCGTCTGTCGCTATACTCTGCTAAAGACAGCGAGAGCGACAGTGATCCTCTTATATCATATCCGTTTTATTTGCAAATAAAATAAGTTGAAAATCGGGAACTAGTTTGACTCAAAATCAACTAATTCTGTTATATTTTCACAAGGTGTTGTCTGGTAAGACAGTAGGTGTGACCGGAGCTGTATCTAGCTGGGTTACGGTTGGTACCACACTCGCGTTCCCGCCGCGATGACAGCATGCCTGCAGCAGGTAAAGTGTAAAAGGTTTGATGAACAAACGTTTTTGACAGGTCATTGGATAAAACTCGTTCTTTGACGTATCATTTTCGTGTCCATCTCTTCTCATCGGTTAGGAAGTGGAAGCGGTGGATATCGCTTCACGGGTTGAAACGTTTCGGGTGCCCTGATCTGGGCCATTCTGGTATTCGAGTTTCACGATGAATCTGAATCGAAAATCTCTTCGTTTGCATTTCCTACTGATGTGTGTGGCTGTCGGCGTAGTTTCGTGTCGTTAGGGTGCATTTGGCGTAGATTTAGGCTCTTGATTGGTGCTCGGTTGTTTTTTGTTGCTCACAATGACCTAGCGCCATTCAATGCTATGGTGTAATTAATCAACACTGGCGTAAAAACATTTCAGACAATCATCATTGTGAATATAATTCACCCAGAAATTAATATGAAGTTTTTTGTGTGTTTAGGCTTGTTACTTGAAAGCCATTGAAACGAGGCCAGACTTTGCAGTAGCATGGAGTAACTTGGGATGCGTATTTAACGCACAAAGTGAAATCTGGTTGGCCATTCATCACTTTGAAAAAGCTGTGGCCTTGGATCCAAATTTCTTGGATGCTTACATAAATTTGGGCAATGTTCTCAAAGAAGCGAGAATCTTTGACAGGTAATTTACAATTTACACTCTTGTACTGTCTCGTCAGTACCTTGTTTATTTGTTTATTTACATTTACCTTTTATTTACCTTACAATTTTGTCTAGATACCATTTGTTATGACTTGTGTTTTTCTTTTTCTCAGGGCTGTAGCGGCTTACCTTCGTGCTCTAAATCTATCTCCTAATAATGCTGTCGTTCACGGAAACCTGGCATGCGTATATTATGAACAAGGACTGATTGATTTAGCCATCGACACGTACAGGCGAGCCATTGAACTACAACCCAACTTCCCTGACGCGTATTGTAACTTGGCAAATGCATTGAAGGAGAAAGGCCAAGTGGCTGATGCAGAAGAATGCTACAACACAGCCTTACGCCTATGTCCCTCTCACGCAGACTCGCTCAACAACTTGGCCAATATCAAACGAGAGCAAGGTTACATTGAAGAAGCGACACGATTGTACCTGAAAGCACTAGAAGTATTCCCAGAATTTGCAGCTGCACACAGTAATTTGGCCTCTGTACTGCAACAACAGGGCAAGCTTAATGAAGCTCTTATGCATTATAAGGAGGCAATCAGGATTCAGCCGACCTTTGCAGATGCCTACAGTAACATGGGCAATACCCTAAAGGAGATGCAAGACGTGGCCGGCGCCTTACAGTGCTACACTAGGGCTATACAAATAAACCCTGCGTTCGCCGACGCCCATAGCAATCTTGCTAGCATCCACAAAGATTCAGGAAATATTCCTGAGGCTATACAGTCGTATAGGACAGCACTTAAACTGAAACCTGACTTCCCTGACGCGTATTGCAATTTGGCCCACTGTCTGCAGATCGTATGCGATTGGACGGACTATGAAGCGCGCATGAAGAAGTTGGTCAGCATCGTGGCCGAGCAACTCGAGAAGAATAGGCTGCCGTCGGTCCACCCACACCATTCGATGCTTTACCCGTTGACTCACGAATTTAGGAAGGCAATTGCGGCTCGCCACGCCAATTTGTGTCTAGAGAAAGTCCAGGTTCTACACAAAGCACCTTACAAGTATCCGCGTGAGTTACAAGGAAGACTTCGTATCGGATACGTAAGCAGTGACTTCGGGAATCATCCCACCTCTCATTTGATGCAATCGGTACCTGGTCTCCACGACCGCACAAAGGTCGAAATCTTCTGCTACGCCCTGAGCCCTGATGATGGTACAACGTTCCGCTCGAAGATCGCTCGAGAAGCGGAAAATTTTGTTGACTTCTCGCAAATACCGTGCAACGGGAAAGCTGCTGATAAAATCTACGCTGACGGCATACACATCCTTGTCAACATGAATGGTTACACCAAGGGCGCGAGAAATGAAATATTCGCATTGCGGCCGGCTCCTGTTCAGGTAATGTGGCTCGGTTATCCGGGAACCAGCGGAGCGAGCTATATGGACTACTTAGTGACTGATGCAGTTACATCTCCGGTGGAACTGGCAAGTCAATATAGCGAGAAATTAGCTTACATGCCGCACACTTACTTCGTCGGCGACCACAAGCAAATGTTCCCGCATTTGCAGGAGCGCCTCATTTTGAGCGATAAAATTAAGTCCCATAACAACCTGGGCAGCGTAGCCGACAATGTAGCGGTGATTAACGCGACAGACCTCTCACCGTTGGTTGAGAATACCGATGTTAAGGAAATTAAAGAAATCGTTAGAGCTGCAAGGCCTATGGAGATATCGTTGAAAGTTGCCGAATTACCTACTACAACTCCAATTGAGACAATGATCGCTTCAGGACAAGTTCAGGTATTGCTAAAATTTCTTGAACCCATCACATTTGGTAATAGTTGATAATGATACCGAATCTAATGAAAAAACTTTTTTCAGACGTCAGTGAATGGTGTAATACTTCAGAATGGATTGGCAACTACTCAGACTAACAACAAAGCAGCCACTGGCGAGGAAGTGCCACAGTCTATCGTGATAACGACACGGCAGCAGTACGGGCTACCGGATGATGCCGTGGTGTACTGCAACTTTAACCAGCTGTACAAGATCGACCCGCTGACCCTGCACATGTGGGTTTACATATTGAAGCACGTGCCGAACAGTGTGCTATGGCTGTTGAGGTTCCCGGCTGTTGGAGAGCCAAACTTGCAAGCCACTGCACAGCAATTGGGTAAGACGTTTATGACAATACTAGCTGTCACTAGGGAATTAGTACGCTTCGAGTTTTGAATTTGAAACACGGGTACCCTATTTTTTCCCGGAATAAGAAGTAGCTTTGTTGCTTTTAGATACTAAAATCTGTCGTCACCCTGTCAAATTTCATTGAGATCCGTTTAGTCATTCTGGCGTGATTGAGAAACAACTTTCGCATTTATAATATTGGTAAGATTTGGGTTAAAATCATCATTAGTGACCTTTCTTATAAGCATGTAAATAAAAATATAAAATTAAATGCTAGATTTACATAAATCGTTATTTTAAAATTACATTTATCATTTTTCTTTGCATATGTTCTCGCCTGGTGCTACTGAAAGTAGCAAATGAATCTTTATAGGCATTAACAAAATAGCAACTATTAGTTAGCCTACTACTACTAATTATTTATTTTATTCCCTTAAAAGACTTCATAATGCCGAGTCCTGTGGCTTACCAACTTATGTGTTGCATTAGTTCAGTTTGGGCTTACACCTAGTATAAATTATGACATTGTGTTGATACTTACAGTTCTAAATACTTTGAAGCAGGTCTCCCTCCCGGCCGTATAATCTTCTCCAACGTGGCAGCCAAAGAGGAGCACGTGCGGCGTGGACAGTTGGCGGACGTGTGCCTCGACACGCCTCTATGCAACGGGCACACAACCAGCATGGATATCCTATGGACAGGCACGCCCGTCGTCACGCTACCAGGAGAGACTCTGGCCTCCAGGTAAGGCAGATTGATGTTTTATCTTTAAACATCGATGTGTATGTATTAAGAACGAGATACAAAGTTCGATAAAAAATAGTTCCTATAACTGTCCGCAATTAATAATGCCGATCCAAATAAGATGGGAGTACCTTCATTTCTCACTATCATTTTATTGATCCAACTTACTGGCTATTTTGTATAATACCACCAGTACCAAGTCCAACACATAAAAATAATGCGATTATATAGAAAATTCCTTCGTTGTAGTATGTCAGACTGCCTAAGGTTTTATTGTGGGTTTGGACTTGACATTCACATTGTTCTTATGTTGATATTTTGTTGTTGCAGAGTGGCAGCTTCACAATTAAACACACTTGGATGCCCCGAGTTAATTGCGAGGACAAGACAAGAATACCAAGACATAGCTGTAAGACTAGGAACTGATAGAGAATAGTAAGTAACCTATATTATGGAGCTATATCTTTAAATATTTTAACAAACAATCAAACAAGTTGCAACCGCCAGAGAATCAACATCGAATTAAATTAAGTTTAAGAAGAGGACATTGGCAAGTGTACAAGCAAATCACTTGGCTTAATTGAGTATTTGAGGTATGTTTGGGTTAGACTAGTTGGCGACATCCATACGTGCTTACATCTAACAATAACAATTAATGTAAAATTAATTAATTAATGTAAAAGGCACTGGAGGTTAAGAGGGATTATTAGTGGATAGGGTAGGTCGACTAACCCCGGCCTAGTGCCACATAATCGACCGAGAATATTGGTATGTATTTTGTCAGTTTCTAAATTCAATTATTTTACAGCTTGAAAGCGATCCGCGCAAAGGTGTGGTCGGCCCGAACGGACAGCCCACTGTTCGACTGCAAGGCATACGCGACGGGACTCGAGATGCTGTACGCTCGCATGTGGCAACGGCACGCTCGCGGCGAGCGCCCCGATCACATACAGGCCGTGGACAAATAGGCGAGCGCCGCCAAGAAGAGGCGGTGGTGCTAGTAGTGACAAGTGCCAAGTGAAGTGTGGACAAAGCCCTGATCAGTTTGCAAACCTGTGTTTAGTGCATTGACTTGCTTAGCCTTCTATTGTGCTTATATGCAAGACTTGAATTTAGATGTGTAAGATTTAAAGATTTTTTCAAAGGTATGTTGTTTATGCAAATTAGTTTCTGATGTATGGACTTCTTGTTCCGTATTCAGACAAATATGTTTAATCTTTGACTATTGTTAAAAAAAAAAACTAATATCTAAGTTCCTTTTGATGCCATTAGTACCAAAACACTTCTCTTTCGTTTGATATTTTTCTCATTATTTTATACTGTACCGTTGTTCTATTAGAATAAGTATAGTTGAAGTTGACGAGAGTTTAAAATTATATAGACATTCTAAATTTCACCACACAAATGGAGAAGTAAATAGAAGTGGCACAACTTGTTTGCGGTTGTCAATCGAAGCATTATTTTTTTGTCCTTATAGAACTGATCAGGTGTATTCGGGTTCGACAGAGTGACAGTGAGTGAACAAAATGATTTGTTGTTGAACAAAGTGTTAAGTGAGGATTATTCAGCAAAGAAGTAGCGTAAACATTTTAAACAATATCTGAATTTCAAAGTAAAAGTCGTATAGGCGTGTAATTTAGACAGTTTTCTAGTCAAATGCTAACAAATAGAATTAACAGCCTTTGATTGTATCCCTTAGGTGAAATTGGCATATTTTGCAGGTCTTTCGGCAATCGCAGTTATTGTGGAAGACATTTCATCTATTTTCATATAATGAAGTTGTTTAATAGGAAGTAACATAATGTGCAGTTATACTGTCAGCTTTTGTTTCTCAGAAAAATTCAATCCTATATTAGAATGTTCGTTAATGGAGTATTATACATGTGTTTAATGAATACTGTGTGTTTTTGGTAGTTTGATTGATATGTGACTAATTCCATCCCCTACTAATTTGTGAACTTGTATTTTGTGTATTCATGCTAAGGTTGAGGTTTGATTAAAACTTATAGCCCAGTTAAGCCAATAAGGCATTATGTATTATTACACAGATAAACCACCTTGATGTTAACTTATGTTGTGCCTGAAGATTTTGGGTATAAATAGAGGTCTTGGCATTATGTGTAGCTAGCCACATAAAGGTCTAGAAGAGGTTCATCAACTACTAAGCAATACTTTGGTAATTGGCCTCATTGCATTGAATCAAAGGAATTGAGATGTATTTAAAGATCTGCTTCATTGGCTACTTTTAAGTAGACTTTAATGTTAGGGATATCTATATTTTTTCTAAAAAAGTTTTTTCTTAAGACTTTATTTTTTTAAAGGGTTAATAATATTTTAGCCTTGTAAAATGTTATGGTATGTTTAAAAATACTACCTACAACTCATGTTCTTAAAAAAAGTATAAGTATACTTCTTTTCTTTCATTCTTCATTTTATTGCATTATTGATTACAATTGTTTTTATTATTTCGCTTTGTCATTTGCCATAAAATATTTTTTGTGAATGTTCTAACATGTTTAATAAAACTGACAGTTTTCATAAATAATTTTTAACAGTTTCTTAAGTTAGGTTTGACTAGCTTGTAAATTCGCTCTAACACATTATTGCAATAGACAGTTAACTTCCTTTAATGCACAGTTTACTGCAGTTAATAAATGTATGTATTATTGTTAATATTACAAACATTTTAAACTCTAATGCTAGGTAATGATGAGTAATGTTTTACATCTATTCTCACTCCGCCATTATAAGTAAAGTAAAGTTATGAATACAAGAATTGTTACTAGAAACTTATTAAAACTGATAATGTTTTTTTTGTTATGATTTCTCGCTGAGAATAAAGCAACAACAGTTTTAATTATAAAAAAAACCAGAGCCTACTTAAGACTGAATATATGAAACAAGAGCTAAGGCAGCGAGATTCATTAGTTTGATTTAGTTGTTTATGCATATGATATTGAACTTACTTATAAGAAATTATTTGTGATAGTATGATACGAAATGGCTATGCTGATTAAATAGGACAGATGTAGTTCATCAATAGTATTAACATTGGCAATTAGGATATTGTCTTTGGTATTATTATATCCAAGAATAACCCATCGATTCTCCTAAGAGAGACGTAATAAGTAACTATACTGGAGCATTGGTAGCATATTGTGCGGAAGGGTTTTGTAGATAGTACTTTTAATTTAATTTATGAGGGTTATATTTATTAAGACATGAAAAAACAGGTTACCAATATAAGGTTACTCACCCAAATTCACTTTCGATTACATAATAATGTTTTTTGAAGTAACTCTAAGGAATATAAAGCTTAAAATTTTAATTCGGTTTTATGAACAATAAATACCTACTATCTAAATTCAACTAACTCACCTTAAATAAACTACTGTGTAAGAAAACAGTGTTGAGCTACTTCTATCTAATTACATTTGACAAAATATGACTAATGGATTCATTTTTTATCAAATGAATTTTTAAAGTTTTTTTCTCAAATCTATGAAATAGGACTTTTTTGACCTACTGAATCATTAACTAGTATATACTGGAAGTGGAGATGATAGCGACGTGTTAATTATAAAGATTCAGTTGATTGAACATTGTAAATAGAAACTCTTTTAGACTCAAAATATATTAAGTGTAAAAATATTATTGTTGTTTTAATTAAACTGTTAAGTACCTGTGGCTGTAATAGGCTAACATAATTTGTGTTAAACAAACTTTTATGATGCAGATAAAATAGTAAAAAATCGACCTCTAAAAAACAAACGTTAATCTTATTGTTACTCTCTTTTTATTGGTCAATGCCTAGAGCCGTAGCGAAACTTAGGTTTTTTTTAATGTCCTGTCAGTATTTTAAATGTAACTTAAGTAATGCCCGTGGTTTTGAATTAAAAAAAATAACACAAAAATATCCGCAAGCCTAAGTTAAGGTCCAGGACGTTCGGCATCTTCAGTGCTTTTACGGCCACAACGAAATTCAGTAAACCACTTTTTTACCATTGAAATCGATGGTGCAGAGTCCCCATAGTATTTATCAAGCTTAGCCTTGGTCTCGGTAATGGTTTTTTTTCGCAAAAAATAATGCTTAATAAGCACACGAAATTCACCTTTTTCCATTTTTTCCTCAAATTACTGGGTAGTCTGATAAAAATAGCTGTCAAACACAAACTAACTGACGGAGCAAGTTCAAATTTTGATAGGAATCAACTGACAGATACCTGTTGACAGGAGTAGTGTTGCTTTTTCAGTAAAGAGGTCAGAAATTCAAAAAGTCACGGACTTATTGACCCGCCCTCGTATGTACCTATATCGAAAAAATTAAGTATTGGAGACTGGCAAGTTATAATCTATTAACTGATAGGTTGAGAAATATTACTAGAAATTAAAACTTTCCTACTAATTCCCACAGGAACCGTTAATTTTTCGGGATACAAAATAACCTATGAGCTATTCCAGCCCGTAATCTATTTCTGGGCCAAATTTCACTCAGATCCGTTCAGCCGTTCTGGCGTGATCGAGTAACAAACATCCAATCATTCAACCAACAAACATGCAATTAAAACATTAGGTAGTAAGACTTTAATTGTGATCCATTGAAAAATTGATCCGCGGCTCCGCTCTTGAGATGTTGCTATGATTTTTAACAATTTTAACTGTCGCATGAAGCTAGTCGTTGTCGTTTTATATAATGGCGGTTTATAAATGAAGATTCTTCTGCTGTGTATCGATAGTTAAGGTCGCCTATCTTTGGGGGATGAAGAATAATATTCGCCTAATATAACCCACCTATTAAATTATTATTTTTTTCGTAATAATATCCACTTGAGCTCGTCTCTTCAGCGATAAGCTAACAGGAATTCTCTTTATATTGCACACCAATCAAAGAAATTACAGACGATTTTTACATTAAGATGCAATCTTTCTCGTCTTAAAAAAACAATTAGAATGATGCACAGTTATATTGAAAAATGTTTGCAACCTTTTTAATGACAAGTTTATTGGCAGTTTTAAAATAACATGCAAGTGTTGAGGTTGTAGCAGCACAAGTAAATTGACTAGAAGTGTTTCCCAAACATTGTGCTGGCATGGCCCGGTAATTTTCACACTGCCCTTTTGTGACCCACTTAATACTTTTAAAACCAAACTGGTTCCATTAGGTAAAATAATACACATTTATTAATAGCAAAAATGTTTTATCAATACTACTATTTAGTTACAAAATTTTAGTGCGATTACTTTGCACGCTGCCTATGTTTTACTAAAGATTCAATCAAAAATACAAGATCCCCGAAAATGACGAAAGTTGAAGAATATTTGACATACCTCGATCGATAGTTGGAATTTAGAAACAAGGCGGGAATGTTGCGACCCGGTTTTTTATTTTGATGGCCCGGTACCGGGTCGCGACCCGGCAAATGGGAAACGCTGGACTAGTGGATTAGTACAGTTTAGTTAGGTCACACTCCGTTGATCTAGCAATTTAAGTACCGGGCTGGGTTCGATCCCCGGGTCGAGTATCAAAAGTTTTGAATTTTGGAATGTTTCTCGGGTTAGTGATAGCCAAACCGCATTTCCCAAGCGTGTTAATTTTGCCAGTACCCTACATCGCTGTGGTAACTTTAATTCAATGATGGAGGATGATTATAAGCCGTTAATTTACATTTTATTTTTTACTCTGTCGGGAAATAATATAGAAGGGGATTCGGTTTTTTAGAATTGTTAATATCCCTTGTCTTATTAATCTACGAAAAGTTTTCTCTCAATAAGGAAAAACTTGGCTATTTGGATTTAAAAAATAATTTTCATTGATAAAAGAAGAGAGCCAGATATGCCAAGCAGTTTTTTGTGCGAACGAGGTTGCGGGCGGCACTATTATCACGGCTAGTAATAATAATTTACTAGCTGTGATAATTAATCACAATTAAATCTTTATATTTCATTTCAGCTATGCAACTTAACTCTAAAATAGAAACCTAAAAATTCATTCCCTATGCCAATATTCCAATTTTTATTTACTTACAAGTTTTGCACCCGCGGCTCTGCCTGCGTTTATACCTACGTTATATCGCGTGCGTATCCCACCGGTATCGCCGGCATCCCAATGTTGGGCACAGGTTTCTACCTACCATAATAATAGGTATGTCCTTATTTAGGGTCTAATCTATCTTTGTACCAAATTTCATCAAAATCGGTTCAGTAGTTTCAATGTAAAGCGTAAAAATCAAACACATGCACTTTTATAATATTAGTAGGGATATGCAATGTTTCAGGCAAAGTGGTGAATATTTTACATGTTTATATTCGTGTTACCTACACTTAGACCACGAAACCTACATATTTACTGATCGGTGACGAAACACTCAGTAACACGTTGATGTCTTTTTATAGTGCACTAGCTTCGTTCGCGGCTCCGCCCTCCATTGATAAAGTAACGGCCTTTAATCATACCACTGCAGGGGAAAGGCTTCATTCATTGAATTCAAGCCAATTACCACAGCAATGATGGGTACAGGCATAATCACTAGGTTTGCTAAATGCGGGTTGGTCACAAACCCGAGCAATGTTCGAAAATAAAAATAAATAAATAAACCGGCCAAGTGCGAGTCGAACTCACGCACAAAGGGTTCCGTACCAAAAAGGCCAAAAAAACGAGTTTGTTGTATGGGAGCCCCCCTAAAATATTTATTTTATTTTGTTATTATTGCGGTAACAGAAATACATAATATGTGAAAATTTCAACTGTCTAGCTATCGCGGCTCTTGAGATACAGCCTGGTGACAGAGCGACGGACAGACGGACAGACAGCGAAGTCTTAGTAGTAGGGTCCCGTTTATACCATTTGGACACGGAACCCTAAAAACTATTGAAAAAAATGCGAAGTTAACATTTTGTAACTGTTATTGTAAATTTTGATTCGGGGTTTACTATACCTAGGTACTCGTACCTTGGTTTCCGATATTTCGGCACTTGGAAGTTCTTCTGTTAGCATGGCGCTTGCAAAAGTGCCGAAATATCGAATGCAATCAATTAACTAGCGATAGTGACCATGAAAGCTTTGATCACTATTTGTAAATAGGTATTCTTGTTGACTTGATTGAACATTAACCACATTTTCAAACTTCGTTGTCTTGCTGCGTGTTGTTATAAAAAAGGCTATTTAACTAAAACAGATACTTACTTACACTTTTTTGTTTGAATATTTCGTTTCTAGCATTTGGAATGACATGCTTTTTAAAATTAACACACTATGCGAGTGTTGCTTAATCTTTTTGAGTCCAACGGACTGAAAAACATTCTTTTTAGTAAAAAAAGAACGATTAAACACAATGTTAGTACAAAAATAGTGCCTACAGTTTATATAAATTAAAAATACGGTGTTAATGAAATGGTTTATTGGAACTTAATTAATAATATTTGAATTGATGTTTTCACTTAGTTTTAATCTCGGTCGGATCCCTATTGCTGGCGCACGCTCGCCGTGCAGTAAGCGTAACGATAACAAGACTTGCTTGCATTTATTTATTTAAAATGTCCATTTTGTTTTTCTCCTAATCATTTTAAATGGTTACAAATTTATATTTACTTGTATGATAAATAACATAAGTAACAAATGTACCTATCTAATTATAATTTTCAATGGCAATAAGCAATAAGCAAGCAGCTACCCTATTATTATATAATATAGGTCAAGGTTTTAAAAGTGTTTAAAGAATGTCAAATGTCACCATGTCAACAACAATTCAAGCTCTCAAAATAATTTAATTTATAAATAGTAAAAACGCATATATTTATAGTTCAGTGCAAAAAAAGCGAAATATTAAATATAAATAATAAGTGATATCGTTTGCAAGTGCTATAACTAAAGATCAAGCACAATACTGTGACGACCAAACAATCATTACAGTGAGCGTCATAAATGTCTATACGACTAAAAACTACAGTGCTTAATGAAATATATTATTTGCAAACTTTGTATAACCAAATTTAAAAGAACTTTATCCACTTCCTTATTATCACGTTCACAACAAGTCAAACTACTTATTTGTTTTCTAACAGTTGCATAAGTAACTTATCTTGATAGATAAACAATCTTTTTATTTGAGTTTTTATTATATTATTTATATGCTATTTTATTTATTAAAATGTCGAATACATGTGGAAAATGTGGCCTATCAATTATCAGAAGAGATTTCCTAAAATGTGCAAATTGTCAAAGATTTTACCATCTAGACTGTACAAGTATCAGTGAAAAGTTTTTCTACCTTATGTCATCAGAATACAAACAAAAGTATAAATGCGATACTTGTACAAAAGATGTTGGTTTAAATGCGCAGCTGATTACGAGCTCTCCTCAAAATAATATCACTCTTCGCAAACGTCATAATGCGAACATTACAATTGAAAACTCATTCGATGCTCTATCAGTTGATGAAGAAGATGAGGACGAGGCATCTTTTATATCTACTACTCATATGCCAACAAATAGAAGCTACATTGATTTAGGAGATGGTGACCACGGCAAATTTCAGGAAATGCAAAGAAAGATACAAGAGCTCACCGAGAGGTTGGAAATCGCTGAAAGCGAAATAGTAAATCTTCTCTCTGAAAATAAGAACCTCAAAGATGAAATATCCAAAGTCAAAAAAGCTAAAAAAAGACAATTAAGCGAATCGGATGCGACAACAAAACAGAAAACCTGTCATACAAATAAGCCTAACAACGCCCGACTAAACCATTCTGAAGGCGAAATACTTGTAAATGTAGCATCTGATGCTGAAATAGAAAATTCACCAATTAGAGACACATTGCTCCACCTAACTTCCACGCCACAGCTATCGAAGAAGCAAGTCGAGATGAAGCTTTCAGATACTCGGAAAATATGTATTTTCAGCAACGGTTCTAGATATAATTTACGAGACATGATAGAAGATAACTTCCCACAAGCCAAAGCCTGCCACTACTCTACTCCTGGAGGACGTATTCAACAGCTTCTTGGCGGACTTCAGGAAAAGCTCAGTGATTTTACATTTGCAGATTATTGCATAATATTTATTGGCGAAAATGATTTTCACTCATCCACAAGTTTATATAAATTGGTAGATTGTATTAGAAGCACATTAGAACAGTTACAACACACTAATATTATTATTTGCTTGCCAACATATAAATATGGCATGTATGTAAATCTATTTAACAGGCGAATTGAAGCCTTTAACAGATTATTATACAGAAATAATTTACAAAATGAATATGCGTATATAATTGATTCAAATAAAAATTTGGAATACTCTTACAAAATGTTTACCAGAAATTGCCATCCTAACAGGCTAGCGCACATTAATATTTGTAGGGAAATATATGAATTAGTTTGTAAAATTAGTATTTGGCATGACAGTAATATAATTCATAACTATGGTCAACAAGATAATCTTTTTCGTTAATAAAAATATTTACAATAAGCATGATCAAACTATGAATAATTTAACTGTAACTCCTATAAAATGTAGCCTAGATATAAATAGATTAAGAATATTACATCAAAATATTGCTGGTGTTATTAACAAAGCGGATTTATTAGAAATTACTATGCTTGAATTACAAAAGTGTAACAAGGATGTAGACATATTATGTTTCACTGAAAGTAATATAAAACAAGGTTGTCAAAGTAATATTAAAATAAATAATTTTAAACTAATATCAACTTTCTGTAGGGACAAAGGCCGGGGAGGCTCATGTATATTAGTAAAAAATGTAATGGAAGCTAAACAGCTATCATTGCCAGCAAATATACCTATTAAATTTTACTTTGAATGCTGTGGTATTGAGTTAGTAGGGCTTAACCTATTGGTTATTACTATTTACAGAACTCCTAATCAAACGAAATCTCATACAGGAATATTTCTTTATAAATTAGAACAAGTTTTGATTTATATTACAACTAAATTTAAGAGGAAAAAAATTGTAATTTGCGGTGACTGGAATATCGATACACTAAAACAAACGTCACTTAGTAATGAACTCCTGTCAACTCTTAGGAACTTTAACTTATCAATCCACATTCTGACACCTACAAGAAGAAATGCTTGTCTAGATCAAATAGCTAGCAACATAAAAAATACCGAAGCTGAAACTCTCTGCCTTGGCCTGTCTGACCATGAAACAGCACAAATACTTGCCATTGAAATTGAAAAACAAAAATCATTTAATACATGGTTTGAATATAAACGAGATTACAGTATTGAAAATTGCAGAAAGTTCAATGGTTGCATCTCATCATTAACGTATTCTGAAATTTTGGAAACTAACGATATACAAACTGCTTTCAAAATGTTTTATGATACAATCTGTCTCTTTTACAATTTATGCTTTCCAATTATAAAGGTTAAACTTAATAACAGGCCCAAAAATCTTACATGGTTAAGTAAAGGTTTAAAAAAGTCTTGTCGAATAAAGCGCGCATTATATTTGGCTTATCGCAAAGCAGATGATAGGAATTCACAAATGAAAAAAGATATTTATAAACAATATAAAAATTACAACTATAAATTAAAAAAATGTATATTACTAGCGCGAAAAATTAATAATAATAAGTATATAAACAAATATAAAAACAGTTCAAAAGCAATATGGAATACAATATCAAAGACTTTAATAAGTAGCCAACAAATTGATGACATAAGATGTATTAAATTAAACAATACGACATATACCGATCCCCAAGAAGTTTGTGATATATTTAATAAATACTTTATTAACTTAACTAATAAACCAAGCGTGAATCTTCATAATAATAATAAACATGACGTTATAAATACCAATCCTAATACATTCTTTCTGACACCGATAAGTGAGAATGAAACATATAATATTATATTATCATTAAAAAATAGTAAAGCCAGCGGCTATGATGATATATTGACTAAAATACTTAAATCTATCGCAACCTCAATAAGTTCCCCGCTAGCGCACATTATAAATTTATCTTTTGAACAGGGTCATTTTCCTGAACAATTAAAACTATCAATAGTAAAACCAATTCATAAAAAAGCAGACAGAAAGGAACCTGACAATTACAGACCAATTACAATGACTCCTATACTTTCGAAAATTCTGGAAAAAGCCATGTATAAAAGATTGATCTCATTCTTCACTGACTTTCACATATTGCATCCACAACAATTTGGATTCCGCAAGGGAAGCTCGACCTCATTAGCTTGTTTTGAGTTGATTAACTTTGTGACTGAAAGTCTAAATGAAAAATCTCCCGTAGTCTCGATTTTTCTCGATATGTCAAAAGCCTTTGATTTTGTGGATCATGGAAAACTACTTTCTAAGTTATATAAATATGGCATCAGAGGCAAAGGATTTGAATGGTTGCAAAGTTATTTAAACAATAGGAGACAGTGCACTGAAATCTATCAGTTTACTCAAAATGGATGCTCTCTTATAAGAAAAAGGTTTAGATCAGCATATCTGAATAACAACACAGGTGTACCCCAAGGTGGTGTCCTTGCTCCTCTACTTTTCCTGACATATATAAACGACTTGCCCAATGCATCAATTCATAAGCCAATATTATTCGCAGATGATACTACCTTACTGATCAAATGCCACAAAAATGAACCTTATAATACAATAGTAACAAAAGCGCTTACAGATGTCACAGAGTGGTTGAAAAATAACAATTTACATGTTAACTTAACCAAAACAAAAATAATGGAATATCGTTCTTACAATAGCAATGAACTACAACTAAATATCAAATACCTAAATTGTAATATAGATAAAGTAGACAAATATATATTTTTAGGTATAACGGTGGATCAATATCTAAATTGGAAAGCTCATGTAGATAAAGTCTGTAGCGGGCTAGAGCGATACGTATATGCTTTGAAGCGACTAAGGCAAACTATATCACAAGAAGCCGCGTTGACTGCCTATCATGGATACGTCACATCCATCCTTAAGTATGGCCTAATCATCTGGGGAAACTCAGTTGATGTAAATAGGGTTTTTAAATTACAAAAAAAATGTATCCGCGCCATCACCAATGCATGGCATACTGACAGCTGTAAACCCTTATTTCATAATTTACGCGTCCTCCCCTTGCCATGTATGTATATAAAGGATATATGCTGTTTTGTGAAACAGCACCCGCAATATTTTTTAAAGTATGCAGACGTTTCTACTAGACCACTTAGAGGTCAGTATAGATTAATGCTGCATAAACCACCATCCCATGCTTTTATTTATAAACAAAATGTGTATAATATGTGCATCTTAATATATAATAAACTGCCTGACTCTATTAAACTATTATTATTATTATTATTACAGCTTTATTTCCACAAAACACATTTGGATTACAGTAAATTTTTAACAAGAAATATATATATATATATATATATATATACATATAATTGATATTTGTTTCGTTTTCAATGTTATGTGGCCCCAGTATGGGTAAAAGCCTCCTCCATCCCTTTCCACTTTTCTTTGTCTTTGGCCGTATGCATCCAATTTTTGCCTGCTACGTTTACCAAGTCATCTGCCCATCTTTTTTTCTGTCTTCCTACACTTCGCTTGCCACTTGGGCCATGCCATTTGGTTGTCTGGTAGGTCCATCTCTTGTCTGCATATCCTGACAAATGCCCTGCCCAGCTCCACTTCTGTTTCAAACTAAAAAGAAGCGCATCTGTCAGTTTCGTTTTCATGCGGATGTCTGTATTTCTTGTTTTTTGTATTTTCCTTAGTTTTAAAATACTTCGCTCCATTGCGTGTTGACAAAAAGAAATTTTGTTTTTTACTTTTTCAGTAAAGACCCATGACTGACTGGCGTATGTTAAGCTTGGGAGAATGCAAGAATCCATTACAGTCTTTTTAATACTAAGGCCATAATTTCCTTTCAAAATTTCCTTTTGGGCCCAGTATTTCTTCCAGGCCGTACTTATTCGTCTGTCTATTTCATTTTCATTGCTATTTGCATTGAATGACACCAATTTACCTAAGTATACATATTCGTTTGTATACTGTATCGTTTTCTCATCTACTTTGATTACTTTCTCTTGACTGTTTGACATAATTTTAGTTTTGGATGCATTCATGTGGAGGCCAATTTTGTTGCTTTCAGAGTTTAAGCTTTGTAGCATTGATTCTATGTCTGTCGCAGATTCACTAAAAAGGACAATGTCATCTGCAAATCTTAGGTGTGTTAATTTTTCATTATGTATCCATATGCCCTTATTTTTCCAGTTAATTTTCTTAAAAATGTCCTCAAGTACAGCTATGAATAGCTTTGGAGATAGCGGGTCACCCTGCCTCACCCCTCTTTCAATTTTGAACTCTTCACCTGGCCTTTCCAGCTTTACTCTACTCACACCCTTAGCATAGATGGATTTTATGATGTTCACATATGTTTTGTTTACATGATTATTTCTTAGAGCAGTCCATATAGATGGATGCACTATGCTGTCAAATGCTTTGGAATAGTCCACAAAAGCCAAATATATTGGTCTATTAAATTCTTTATATTTCTCAATTATTTGTTCTAATGTGTGGATGTGGTCTATTGTCGAGAAATGGGACCGGAAGCCCGCTTGCTCTATTGGCTGGTTCCTGTCAATATTTGGCGCTATTCTTCTTAGAATAATTGATGAGAAGAGTTTGTATATTGCCGATAGTAAGCTAATAGGCCTGTAGTTGCTGATGTCAAGCGGGTCCCCTTTTTTGTACAATAATATAATGTTTGATGTACTCCATTGTGATGGTACTTGCTCTTTTATCAGTACTAAATTAAAGAACTCTACCATATATGCCGCCAGGATTGGCGCACCGATCTTCAGGGCTTCATTTGTGATTTCGTCTTCTCCTGGACTCTTCTCGGGTTTTAGTTTTCTGATTTGAGTCATTATTTCTCTTTCTGTTATTAAGTCTACTGGTGCTTCTGCTATATCTTTCTCAGATTTACTATGAACTTCTTCATCCTCTTGTGTCATATTATGTAGTGATGATGGTTTTTCATAAAGAGAAGTATAGAACGCAGTTGCACATTCTATTATACCTTTTCTATCTTTTGTTTGGCCTTTTCCACTGTTTAAACTTTGTATCCAGTCTTTGTGTGAACTAAGTTCTTTAAAAGCTCTTTTAGAGCTTCGGAAATTATACATATTCCTTTCAATAATTCTTCTTCTATGGTTTGCATAGTCTCTTTTAATTGATTTATTAGTTAGCTTAAACAGACTTTTTAGTTCCTCTCTCATTTCTTTGGACTTGTTTTTTGTGAATATAAGTTCAGTTCTTCTAAGGATTAGATTTTGAGTGTGTTCACTGATAATTTCTTTGATGTTTGTATTTTTTGTTTTCTTATCAATTTTTAGGCTTTTTGTTATTGTTTCTTCTAAATTGTCACTAAAGGATTGTACATTCTCATTCTTCTTTACTAATTCATTTAATCTTGGTAAGTTCTTTTTTAGATTTTGTATATAGTTTATTTTGTCTTGTGAGGTCTTCAATTTGTTGGTTGTGTTTTTAAAGGATCTTCGGCTAATTGTAGGTTTTTGAGTCTTTATTGAGCATCTTAGAATTCTATGGTCGGATGGGAAGCTTATTTTGTTCAGAACTTCTACATTTGTCACTGATTTTGGGTTTGGGCTAATTATAAAGTCGATTTCATTTTTTGTCTTTTTATCTGGTGACACCCATGTCCACTTTCTTAAACTTTTCTTCTTGAAGTATGTATTCATTACTGCTAGCTTGTTCTCCTGTGCATATTGTATTAAGCGTTCACCTCTGGCGTTCCGAATGCCATACCCATATTGGCCCATCACAGGATGTTCGTGAGATTTAGGTTGTCCAATTTTAGCATTGAAATCGCCCATTATTAGTTTGTTTTTATCAGCCATTTCTTGTGCTCTTGTTAAGTCACTGTAGAATTTCGTTATTTCTTCTTCACTTGAACTCTCAGTGGGGGCATACACTTGAATTAGCGATAATGGTCCCTCCGTGAAGCTCAGTTTTAGAAGAGCCACTCTCTCCGATATGCCTATAAAGCTCATTATATTGCCCTTCAAGTATTTTTTTATTAAAAAACCTACGCCATGAAGACCCTGTGTCACCCCTATATAACAAAATACATATTCTTTGTATTCTTCAGTAGTATATCCCATCTTTTTAACTTCTGCGAGTCCCATTATATCCCATTTTATTCTATTTATTGCGTTATTTAATTCTAATGTTCTTTCTACTGTTGAAAGTGATCTCACATTGTATGTGCATATTATAAGACCTTGTTCTCTAGTGCACTTCATACTTTTACTTTTATCTGCATAACTAGATTTGATGTTATTGTTTTTGTTTATACTTTTCTGTTTCCTTTTATGTGATGAAGGGTAGTGGTCGTCTTCCCCCACGGTGACCAACCGGGTTGGGGTGTATTTTTCATGTGTTGGTTTGAATAATGTTGCGATATTAGTTTTGATTTTGTTCCGTGTGCCGGTGGTTGTTACTAGTTTTTTGAGATTTCAGATAGTGATGCTGTTCTGCCTCGTTCGATATAGTTACGAATGTTAGGTTTTAAGGTTTCTTTTGAGGCGCTCTTGGCTAAGGGTTGCAATGAGATTTCTTTCTCTTTCAAGTTTATTTTCTTTTGTGTTATTGCGTTCGGTGAACCTGAATCTTCTCTTTTTCTTTTGTCTCTACCTTTGTCAGTTGTTTTTTTCACTATCAGTTTGTCGTATTTCAGAAAGGCGGTATTTCCTTTCTTTTTCTCCTCTTCCAGTTGTGGTTGTAACTGCTTCCGTTTTTCCAGTACTTCCTTAGTATAATTCTCCTTAACATACACCCCTGGTGGAAGATTGGCTTTATTTCTCAATATAATGTGTTTTTTCCATAAAGACGTAAGGGTCACCACAATGGGGCGGCTTTTCTTGTTGTTTTTACCAATTCTGTATATGTTTTTTATTTCTTGACTGTCTAATTGTGTTCCTGTTTCTATTATAATATCTTTTATGTCATCCACCAACTCTGCCTCTCGTTTGCCAGATTCGTTAACACCAAAAAAGACCAGGTTATATTTCCTTTTTTCTTGTTCTATTGTTATAAGTTTATGCTCCAATGTAGAAATTTGTGCTTTGAGTTTAGTGTTCTCCTCAGTTATTGCGTGTAATTTCTTGTCTATAGCTTCCATAACATTGGTTGTTACTGCAAGCGTTATTGCTTTTGTTTGCTGTTCCAGTTTCTCATCCAGTCTTGATAACAACACTTCCATGCTTTTATCCATTTTAGGGGTATTAGTTTTGATATGGCAACACTGGCAATTAATTATATTGATGTTGGTACCCTTGCAGCTGTCAATGTCAGACAATTGAATGAGTGAACGACTTGCCTCTTGACAGATTTGTTATGTTGTTAGCATTGAACAAGTAATCACTACGCTGTTGGTTGCACTGATTTATGATTTGCAGTTTTTTTGGGGTTATGTCAAGTTTAACTTTTGGTTGCACTATTTACTGTTAGCTATAAGTATTTCACTGTAACTATGATCCAGTATTGTCTCTTGCTGTTTAAAGTAATTAGTTTTGCATTGAAATGCCACAAACTAACACTATTTACACTGTTATAAATTTTTATTTGCGGAGGACTTTGACGTACGTGTTTGTAGTAAGACCACCGGAAGCGGAAAAAGTATTAAAAATTAAACTATTAGAGGGGCGTAAATTTGAGGTTACTTTGTCGAAAAGGTTAGCTGAAAAATGTTTTTACAATGTTAATGAGTACCTTGATGACCTCTGTTAACTATTAGCTTTAGCATAGTGCTTAGTTTATAAATAAGTAGCTAGCTTTTAAGGTAATTTGCACGTCTGTTCACAGACTGAATACGATGTCTAGTTAAATACACCCAACACCATCAATCTCAAATGTATTCTTGCAAATAAATGTTATTCTATTCTATTCTATTCTATTCTATTCTATTTGACTACTTTGTCAGCGTAATATTATATCTACTCTAAGGCTTAGACCTAACGAGCGTATTTTTTTGAGTTTATATGTTTCGCTTTTTTTAAGTTAATAATTAATTTTGAACATAAAATTACGACTCATTTTACGTCGTAGTGTGAATCAAGCTGGCCTATATGATAATATATGAACTCGAATGCAGCATAATTTACGAGACCAAAATAACGCGGCTCATAACTAAAAAAAAAGTTTTGCCTCAGCCTTACTAAGATTATAAATGCGAAAATTTGTATGGATGTTTGATACTCAATCACGCCAGAACGGCTGAAAAGATCTAGATGAAATTTAACAGGGATACAGGTTACAGGCAGGAATAGGATACCTAGGTAACACTGAAAATGTTTAGAAAATTAAAAACGGCTTAATGTAGAATGTTGCTAATACTTTTATTGTTTTTCGAAGTAATCTCCGTTCCTCTCTACACATCGTCGCATTCGATGGAACCACTGAGAAAAGCAGTAGGCCCATTCTTCCTTAGGGGTCTCTTTTATGGCATTTTCGTGCGCTTTCACCGCATCTTCAGGGCTCGTAAAGCGAATACCTCGAATTTTATCTTTAGTTCTTGGGTATAAATGAAAGTCGTAGGGCGCCAGGTCAGGACTGTATGTCGGATGACTCATTATCTCGACACTTGCCATAGTCAAATATTCAACAGTCCGTTTTGCGGAGTGCGTGAAGCATTGTCGTGGTGAAGGAGGATCCTGCTTGACCTGCTTCGAGGGCGCTGCTGTCGAATTTTTTCCAAGACAACAGGCAAACAGCGATTGACATACCATTCTGCAGTAACTGTCCTTCCATCTTCTAGCGCAACTGTCGCGAAATGACCTTTCCGACCAAAGAATGAGGCAATCATCTTTTTTCCTTGACTTCTTCCTTTCTTTACCTTAGTTGGCCGATCCTCGAAAGGAAACACCCACTGAGCTGATTGTCTTTTGGTTTCGGGTTCGTAGCAATATATCCAGCTTTCATCACCTGTGACGATGTCAAATAGCTTCCTGACGTCTAAATGTTCGTGTAATATTTTTTGCACTTGACTCATACCAATGCCTAGGCTTGCCCGTATCTGCTGATAGGTCACTCTCTTATCTTCCTCTATCATGCGTCGCACAGCACTGATGTTATCTTCAGTGGTCGCTGTTAAAGGACGTCCCTCACGCGGATCATCATTGAGATTGCTACGTCCACGCTTAAACTCGTTAAACCAATTGTAAATAGTGGCACGAGATGGGGCTTCATTAAGAAATGCTAATCGCAGCCTATTATAGCTTTGTTGTTGAGTAAGCTCACAACTAAAGTCATAATAAATCATTGACCGAAAATTTTCTCGCGTTAGGTTCATTTTCACGTGTAGGCTAAGCGTGTAGGTAACAAGAGTTTTAGATTTGCCGCCAATGGGGGCTATCGCTAGTGAATTTGCCACTAGAGGCGCTTGTGTCGCGTGAGGTCCAATAACATTCACTTTTCACTGGTTTTTGCGGTCTTTATTGCATAAATTATAATTTCTTTAATGTACCTGCTGGAAAGTTATCTCCTTCGTAAAATATCGCAAATATGGATTATTTGGCGATTAATGTGAACGCTTTAAAAGCGGAATAATAATTAAGAAAAAGCGCAAAATAGGCGGCCTCAAGAGCAACTATTTCAGAAGTTAGTTTGTTGATATCAAGATAGTTATTTATAAATAATAAACCTTAATTAGATTCAAGATATAACACTTTGTTTCGGCGCCAATCGCCTTTGACAGCTATACCTCCGGACCTCAGTCTACAGTGGCGCCAACTGGTGAGCAAAGAAACGGTAGTCCCCATTCACAAAAACAAAATAATGACAAATGAAATGAATGCAATTTAATCCCTCGATCGTGAGTTATTCCAGACACAATTGAAATCAATTGTTATCGTGGCACCCGAGTGCCTCCTGGGGGTTGATGGATTACACTACATTAGGTTACCAAAGAGTTCTAAAATTGAAATACAAAAAATGTTTTCATTAGCAATGTTTCTAACTGGCCAGTTCTAAACATTTTCAGTCCACGTATACGTAGGCTACTTATCCCGGAAAAAAGTACGGTTTCCGTACCGAAGTTCCTCCACGCGTACGAAGTCGCGGGCGACAACTAGTTTTTACCACGCTTTTATTAGCTTGGGTTGTATCTATATATGTATGTATGTATGCAATGGAATCTTTGAGCATATTTTTTAACAATTTCCAGAAGTTTGATTAATTTGAAACTTTGCACACGTATCAAGGACCGATAACAATGCAATAATTTAAGCCTTTAACTGCCGAGGGACTAGACACAATTAAAATTTTATTGTTTG
This sequence comes from Anania crocealis, assembly GCA_949315895.1. Lineage (NCBI taxonomy): Eukaryota > Metazoa > Arthropoda > Insecta > Lepidoptera > Crambidae > Anania > Anania crocealis. The sequence continues at coordinate 15,269,401 of OX438862.1, forward strand.
GAGGTCACCGGTGACCCCCATGGCGCTTAAGACGCTGACATGAGCCAAATTGAGCTCAATGAAGATTGTTTTGCTTTAAGCCTATGGCTCGTATTGTTGCCAAATTCTATGTAGTTGTAATTGATCATATTTTCGACCAGGTGGCTGTTTCCAAAACACGATTCTAAAAACTTTTCTCGATAGAAAAAAATCTCAAAGTAGCCTCTGAAAATACATAAATTACCATTTTTCTCAGCAGTCCGTATAACAATGATAATAAAATTTTACTATATTGTATATTACATGTTGCTTAAGCAAATGGCTGATTTAGATTTTTAATAAAATGGCAATTTTAAATTGCACAACGAATTTTGTTGTTTGGCACTTAGGCCCTTCTATTCCATGCGCTTTTTCTCTGTCACTCCTACGGGAATTGACAGTGATAGCTGCGGCGCGTTCCAAAGAAATTCAAAGGCGAATAAATCTGTGGGCGTGTTTATTGCTCAAGGTCATCGGCTGCAGTCAGCGTTAATAACAGTTTCCCATTATCCTTATTAGGACCGCCAGGATTAATAAATTCTTTCGTGGATCCTCTGTAAGGGAGTAAAAGAGATAGAAGCTAGCGCGCGATCTGCGCATGCCTGCAGTTTCGGACTTACTCTTTCGCTCGGGCACTCGGCACAGCACAACGGAGGCAGATACTTTTTCAGGCTAGTTGCATTTTCACCTTGTTTATTCCTGACTAGCTGTTTCCCGCCCGCTTCGCGTGGCGTAAGTTCGTGGATTTGCTCCGCGCGGCATAGTTATTCTTACATTCATTATTGTTTACATTAATAATGGAAATAAATACCACGCTTTAATATTAGCTTGGGTTGTATCTATGTATATATGTATGTATGTATGGAATCTTTGAGCATCATCATCATCATCATCATCATCATCAGCCTACGACAGTCCACTGCTGGACATAGGCCTATGTCCTTTGAGCATAATTTTCACCAATTTCCAGAAGTTTAATTAATTTGAAACTTTGTTGTTTATTTGGGTTGATGGCGAATTTGAAACTTTGCACACGTATTTTTTTTCATATAAATTTAACGGCTTCGGACGAGTCCACACAGCCTAGTCTTTAGTTATAATGTCATTTTAAAATACACAATATCATAAATACTTACATAAACATAATAGCCTAACCTAACTCATTGAAATGTATGGGTGGTTTATACATTTCAATGAATACAGGAGTTTTACGCGAGAACGTGGATCAGAGCACAGAGTCAAAAAGGAGTGCCTTTCCTTGTTTCTCAGTTTTATTTGATTTATCCTACCCACTGACACATTATAACAATGCCACCACTTTATCACAATAAATGCCGCTTAGGATAATTTCACAAAATTACGAAACAAAGTCCATCTTTCTCTTTTCGTTTCCCGCGCAAAACTCTTTGCACACGTATCAAGGACCGATGACAATGTAAGTCAATAGACGAAATGACTTGATTACGAAATAGTTCGTAAGGCATTTCAATACTATCACATGTCCGCAAATAAATTTATTAATTGAAAAATCGAACTAAAAATGAAAAATAAATTATAGTTTAAAAAACTAAAAAGCCTCGCTTTTATGGCTAATCGAACTAAAAGGTAGAAAATAATTTTTAATTACAAAGAGTTTATATTACAGTAGTAGAAGATCGAACAATCAATCATAAATTCATAACTAATTAATTCAAAATAAAATTATAATAAAAATTAAGTTATTACGAGAATAATTAAATTCAGAGTAAAAAGCGTGGGGTGCTTGATATATTAAATGTAACAATTATTCTACTTGCAACTATTTATGTGCGGAGAGTTATGAAAACAGTAAAAAGTTATGAAAATATAGTAAAATGCACCCCACGCTTTTTACTCTAATAACTTAAATTTTATTATAATTTTATTTTGAATTAATTAGTTATGATTGATTGTTCGATCTTCTACTACTGTAATATAAACTTTCTGTAATTAATTTTTTTTTCTACTTTTTAGTTCGATTAGCTATAAAAGCGTGGTTTTTTAGTTTTTTTAAACTAGTATAATTTTTTTATATATTGTTCACCGTAAAATTGTGAGATCCGTCAGTTTACAAAACAACGCGTGATATTATAAACTAACGGTGGGTAAGATTAGGTTAGATTGTAATCTATCCACGTTAAATTATGAACTGACGAAGTTTACAATTTTACGGACGTTATGAGTGTTCCGATATTATTGGTTAGTTATGTGTATAGAAGTTATTAACTAGCGTCTGCTCAGACATTAATGAAGTAATGAATGTTCAGATATTAATGCTAACTTGTAGTGTATGGAACTTATTGACATTTTCAACTGTTCAGAAGTATTTGGTCACTTTGTCTGCTCCAATATATCTGACGGCGACTGTACCAAGTTTGAAAAATGTAAGGTGGTTGGCGTTGTCATTTATACGCAGTTTCGCAAAATAATAAAAACAAATTTGTTTCGGTTTCAAATGTAAATACACGGAATATCTTAGTCCCATGATATTTAGTGACTTTTTCCTCATGCACTTCGTTCAAAAATTTTAACACTCTGTATAGTATAGGTTATCATCTTTATTTCTTGAAGTCCGTCTTAAAAAAAATAAAAGCTCGTGCATGATGGATTTTGATATTGTTGTTTGTGACTTATTTCAACTTTTCATCGCATAGTTACAATAATTTGTAAAAAAAGAGTTTCATACTAGGTATATGTATTAGTGATGGTGATTAAATGATTAGCCTTGAACATCTGGCTCTATTTTCGGTTGATGTCAATTTGGAAACACTTTTATAAGGACTCCCCCTTTAGAATTAATTTTGTGGCATCTACCTATAACACACAGTGGCTTAATAACTCTCAAATATGTTAGGTTGGCTAGTTATTTCAAACTCTTTTTGCTAGATATCATAATATTGTGTCAGGATATTATGTGCAGTAATTTCCAAAGGCTTATTGCGTCAAACAAAAAAAGATCCCAAATGTTATGGCCGCATTTGTAAAGTCCGACCGCAGGATCATTTAATATCATTAATGAAAACAGAGTCACGTAACGGTTTCCGTTTTGTACAAAATTCGAAAACTACGAGGGTTACTTAAAATGCGGCAATAGAAATGGTGCGATGGTGCGGCGTGTTCCCCCGAAGGCGCATTCATGGCATGGCATTTCATTGTACGCGGCAGTCGCGGCCCTGCCTCCGCGGGGGGATGGTGTGTCAGAGGCGAGTCCGCGCGCAATCGCGCTCCGCATACCGCTCTATTTACAACCCTGCTCACAAGCATTGTTATCGGAACGTTTCCCATAGTACTCGCGCCGCGAACAGCTGAACATGACGGAGCAACGCTCACGGACTAATCCTCCATTCATCGAAATTTGACAAGTGACGAAAATGACATGGACACAGTGCTTAAAATGATAATTAACGTGATAGTCTTTTGTTTAGTGATGGGCGCGGCGCTTACGGAAGCGCCTGACGATGCAGATGCCTGCTTCCGTGTGTCCGGTGAGAGTAGTGTGGTGGAGTGCAATGTACGGACGTTGTCGTCTGACAGGGATGTCGTCGGTTCGATGCACTCGGACGGCGCGCTGCGGATCGCGATACGTTGCAGCCCGCTCTTCCTCGAGAGCACACTTCGAGATCATCACTTCGGAAGGATGCAAGGTTTGGCGGAGATATCCATAAATAACTGTAAGATACTCCGGCTGCCGGGTAATGTGTTCGAAGGCCTACGAGGACTGAAGACTCTGAGGATCCGCTCTATGAACAACGAGTGGAGTAACAACAAAGAGCTGGACCTATCCTTAGGTGCATTCAATGGACTGAGAGAGCTACATACGTTGGATTTGGCGTACAATAATATCAGAAAGATACCGTCGGACCTGTTTTGTGCCCTGGAAAATATAATTTCTCTCAATCTGACGCGAAACAAGATCAAGTTTGTCGACGAGTTGGGTTTCGGGCACAAGTGCGGCTCGACGTTGCAGACCATCGACCTAAGCTACAACGATATCATGTCGCTGCCAGCTGACTCGGAGATATTGCATTTACGACGCCTGACGCAACTATTCTTTCAAAACAATAAAATAAGCGAGTTGCCGGGCGATGTCTTTAGTGATTTGCTTTCACTCAAGGTTGTAAATCTTTCTGACAACGCTATAAATTATTTACCAGAAGGGTTGTTTTATAACACGAGAGAAATTCGTGAAATTTATATGCAAAATAACGAACTGGAAACTTTACCCAAGAGAATATTTAATCGGTTGGAACAATTGCTCGTTTTAGATCTTTCGGTGAATAAATTGAGGAGCGACCAAATAGAAGATGAAACGTTTGGTGGCCTAATAAGATTAATCGTGCTCGACCTGTCGCACAACGTGCTCTCACGGGTCACTCGGAACATGTTCAAGGACCTGTTTTTTTTACAAATACTCAGCTTGAACAATAACACGATCGCATTTATTGAGGATAATGCCTTCTCACCACTGTTCAATTTACACACTCTAAACCTGGGCCAAAATAAACTACATGTCATAGAAGACCACGTATTTAATGGACTATTTATATTGAATAAGCTTAATTTAAATAACAATATACTATCTTACATCAGTGAAAACGCTTTTAAAAATTGTTCAGGTCTAAAAGAGTTAGATTTAAGTTCGAATAAGTTAACCAAAATTCCCGAGACAATTGTACAATTATCGTTCTTGAAATCGCTAGACTTAGGGGAGAACTTACTAACTGATATAATGAACAGTTCATTTCAAAATTTGTCGCAGCTGACCGGTTTGCGCTTAATCGACAATCAAATTGGAAACCTTACAGCGGGCATGTTCTCAGGCTTGCCTAGCCTGCAAGTGCTCAATTTGGCGAAAAATAAAATACAGGCCATAGAGACCGAAACCTTTCAAAGGAACACGCAATTGGAAGCGGTACGGTTGGACGGTAACTTTATTTCGGATATAAATGGAGTGTTTGTGGCTTTGACGAAATTGTTATGGCTGAATTTGTCGGAAAACCATTTGGTGTGGTTCGATTACGCTTTCATACCAGGCAGTCTCAAATGGTTAGATATTCACGCCAATTTTATTGAAATTCTCGGTAATTATTATAAAATACAAAACGAGTTACACGTCAAAACATTAGACGCGAGTCATAATCGTTTAGTAACACTATCGCCGATGTCCATCCCTAACAGTGTCGAGCTACTGTTTATAAATAACAATTTCATATCAAGCATTGAAACAGATACGTTTTTAGAGAAGAGAAATTTGACGCGCGTCGATATGTATGCCAATGAGATTGAAAGTTTGGACGTAAATAGTTTGCGTGTTTCGAGAGTGCCCGACGATAGAGCATTGCCAGAGTTCTACATTAGTGGCAATCCCTTCAGATGCGATTGCACAATGAAGTGGCTTCTACTTATAAACTCTATTACATCTAGGCAGTACCCGCGCATCATGGACTTAGAAAATGTGATTTGTAAGGAATCTTACGTACGCGGCGTGAAGTATCTACCAGTAAGCTCTCTGCTCCTCAAAGATTTTTTGTGTAAATATGATAATCACTGCCCCGAAAAATGCAATTGTTGCGATTTTAACAACTGTAACTGTAGAATTGTTTGTCCGAATAATTGTTCTTGTTATCACGACTCCACAAAATCGACAAGCGTCGTCGATTGTTCTGTTAAGCAATTGAAATTTGTACCTATAGATTTTCCTACCGATTCCACCCACATTTATTTAGACGGAAATGTTTATACCGAACTAAACGAAACTGTTTTCCATTCAATACGCGAAGCTCTCGTCATATATTTGAACTCTAGTAATATCATACATATTCATAACAATACTTTTAGTGAACTCAGTGGTCTTAAAATATTACATTTGGATAACAACAAAATCAAACAGTTGCGCGGACTTGAGTTCTCAAAACTAGCAAACTTGAAGGAACTTTATCTTCAGAGTAATGTTATCGAGTACATTTCGAATGAGACTTTTAGCTCTCTCGGTGCTTTGGAAGTGCTACGCTTGGATGGAAACAGACTCGTGAACTATGGATTGTGGCATTTGGATAATAATAAGAAGTTACAAACGTTATTCATTGGTGGCAACAATTGGTCATGTGATTGTAAATATCTACAAGGGTTCTTAACATACGTTTCGCAGAACGTAGAAAAAGTGATCGACGTGAATACCTTGTGGTGTATAAATGAAAATGTTAGCCCAGCAAAGAAGCCTCTAAATTTGAATGTGACAGTTTGTAGCGAAATCAGCAATGGTTCAATAATAAGCGCTTTCTTTGTTTCCCACAACTTGCCACTACTGGCATCAGCTCTTACCGGGTTTATGCTCATTTTGTTGATATTAGCTTTAGTATTTACATTTAGATACGCTTGTAGAATGTGGTTATATTCTAACTGCGGCATAAAACTCTCTCCCCTGGCGGGAGCATTTAAAGATGCCGATAAGCTTTACGATGCTTACATTTGTTATAGCCCTAAAGACGAGGAGTTCGTTATAGAATCGTTAGCTCGGGAATTAGAGAACGGTTACCCGTCTTATCATCTCTGTTTACATTACAGAGACGTTCCCCAGTTCGAAGCCACGTACGCCCAATTCCCCGACCTGGTGGTCGAGGCAACAGAGGCTTCGAGGCGTATCATAGTAGTCTTAACAAAGAACTTTATCTCGACTGAATGGTCACAGATAGAGTTTCGACAGGCCCTACAGAAAGCGCTTCGAAAGAACCCGCATAAATTAATAATAGTCGCCGTAGGGCTCGTCCCACGAGATCCGGAACTGAAGTCATATTTCAAAACGGGTTTGGAGATAACGTGGAAAGAGAAACGGTTTTGGGAAAGGTTACGTTACGCGATGCCGCTGTCGAAGCGCCACGGCCAGAAGTTGAAAAGACTAAACTACGGCAGGAATTCTAACACATATACTATGGACGCGTCTGTGTTGAACAGTACTTGTCAGACGCTATGCGGGAAGTCTGCAAACTCTGCCGAGCGCTCGCCGTGCGACCGCCCGTTATCCGAGCACATCTACTCCACAATAGATTCGGATTACTCGTCCACTGATTTCCAGGGGCGGCACAACCAGCCGCAGTCCGTGGTTCTACAGCACACAGTGCAAACGTACCTCGTGTAGAACGCTGTAAACACTTACTCAAACGATCTCGCTATAATTGATCTGTAAGCCTTAGATAGCCTTAGGCGACCGCTACAAACCTCCTTTGTTACAGACGAAAGTCGTCCATTGTAAATAATAGAACTTTAATCTATTTCTAGTGTGTAACTTTTGTACAATGATACCAAATCTTCGCATTTCTAACGATTTGCTTCTTCGTATTTATTACTTTTTTAATAAAAAAAACCTCTTTAAGTATTAAATTGGAAAGACTGTAAATTATTGTGTAGTTGTAATTATTCAATTGGCTGATGTTTGTATAGGAATGTAATTAAAGAAGTTTATGAAAGCTACTGAGATTTTTAATGTTAACGCCTTCCTTCCGCATAATATATTAGTTTTAGAATAGACATATAAAAATGTTGCGAGAGCGGGGGACATTAAAATATACATGTTTTATTCTGTTTTCAATTCAGTTTTTACGAGTCGGTTCAGAGATGGAGCAGCTGGTCTGCGTAAACAAAATAAAATGAGTCGGCACGTGGGCCACATATACGCCGGGCATGCATTTGTATGTTTCATTAGTGCTCCAATTCACATGGCCGGCTATTTGGCAAAAAGGCAGGACATCTGCACTGGCTATTATACACGTAGCGGTTTAGCATTAATGTTCATGGAGTTTAACCCCTTTTTATTTGTCAAAGGCTATCATTTTATCGTCAAAGTTACATCCGCAATAAGTTCGCAACACTTTTATATTAGATAAACGTTGTATTGAGGTAAAATATTCTATTGATGTTCGTGGGTATATCATACGAATAAATTGCATTCGCTTTGGCAATCTCGTATCTAATAAATATCAAAGACAGCCTCCAGTACGGTGGCATGGCGCCGACAAAAAGTGTGTATCGATTTGGTGTTTTTTTGGGCTCGACGTCGCCGACCGCTGAATGGTTTTATAGAGAAATACTTGTAGTTAAAATCAAAATCAGTTAAAATCAGTTTTATTTCTGCAAATAGGCCCCTGGAGGCGCTTTTACACTTACACTTACACTTTTGTAGGTAAAACTTAACTGTTTTTTCCAACAAAATTGATTTGTTTAGCTCTGTTATATTGCAACACTCAAATTTATATTATCCGTTCACGCACAATTCCACTACTTCTAATTCTACCAAGGTATTTGTATCGGTTACGGCTTCGAGTCTCTAAAAGCAGTCGAAGTTTTTTTGTTCAAGGAAGTGTTGGAAACTTGCTTGAAAAAGGGTATTCATAACCTTGTCAGGGCTAAAATGTTCTTAATGTTAGATATAATTATAATGTTAAATACTTTACATGCAGCATGGACCGATTGCAAACCTAGTCACAAAATTGTTTAAGTTAAAGGAAATCGTAACACCACAATTAAAACATAATAAGTAATAATTCAGAAAAGTACACTTTAATAGTCATCTTATCAGACTTCTATGGCTATTCTACTGTTCCTATTATTTTAAAGTTTTTACTCCTTTTTTCTTATGTTTGTAAACTGTAGAAAAACCATAAATTTTCCTTTAAATTGATTTTGGCAAAACCAATCTGTGGCAGAACTAACGTGTACTTATTTGTTACAATTGAATAAACATAAAAATAAACTGAATACGTTAAATGGAAACTACTTACTGTGTATTTTCAGTTACGTTTGTTCTAACAAATCTTTATTTTCCCCCATTAAGTAAAAGTAAATTAGACACTTTCAACTGTTTTTGGTAACCAAAAATTGTATGTGATTATTGTCTAAAAACCACAGACAATTTTCAAATCCTATATCTATACTAATATTATAAAGCTGAAGAGTTTGTTTGTTTGTTTGAACGCGCTGATCTCCGGAAGTAATGGTTCGATTTGAAAAATTTTTTTTGCGTTGGATAGTCCATTTATCGAGGAAGGCTTTAGGCTATAGCCTATAGTTATATATAACATTACGCTGCAACAAATAGGAGCGAAGCATCAGTGAAAAATGTTGCAAAAATAATCGCGTTCATAATAACAGAAAGTGACGCGTACGAAGTCTCGGGCAACAGCAAGTTAAATTATAAATGCGAAAGCAACTCCGTCTGTTTGTCAGTTACGCTTTTACGCCTAAACTATTGAACTAATTTTGATGAAATTTAATACAAAGATAGATTTGACCTTGAAAAAGAACATAGGCTATTTCGTATCCCACTGATACGCACAGGTTTCCGCCGTGAAAAGCTAGCTAACCATCAAGGACTAAAGATGCCGCACGATAGTCCACTATCAATAGTCTATCGATAGCTGAAGTCATTTCAATTGTGTCTGGAATAACTCACGATCGAGGGATTAAATATTCACTAATATGATTGATTGGTAGCAACACACTATCGGTAGTTCATAGTATTGATACTACTACATCATAATACAGCCCCGTTGGTCTATACGACCGATGATACGTTGATTCGACAATATTGACACTATAGATAGCATTATCGATATTGTAACTAGTTTTCGAGGTCTAATATATAGCCAAACTATTAATAATCTACGAATTAATTAAAACTTTGCTTTATAAGTTTCGCTACATTGGCTGGACAGATTTGGGAAGAAGACGTAAAACTGGAAAACTCGTTGTCTAACACAAGCAAGCTGCATCCCAGCTTCTATTAACGGTAAGTAGGTCAAGTATCAAAACGAAATTATCCTATTATCTCAAGTCCTTGATCTATTAGACCAGTGGTTCTTAAAGTTTGAAAACCCTCTTGTAATAAAATATTTAGCTTCAAGATCTAAAATTGTATAATGCATCTTTACAAACCTCTACTCCTTTTTTAAAATTTAGCATTAATACTTTTCCTTGTAGACTTCTTATGTTGTCGCCTTCATCAACAAGAGCCTATATATAGTCCACATACCTCTCTAAAAAGGAGGATTTTGCCATAATCGCCACGCTTGGCAGTCGAGTTGGCGATCGCAGTTTGCCAAATGATGGAGAAAATACGCTGCCCGTCCTCATCTGGCATTACTTCTTTAGTTGCTTTTTACAACCTCAATAGAAAGAGAAGAGGTGATCTAATATTTTTTATTCGCAGGTACTACACGACATTCCCGCCCGTTGTCGCCTTATTCCCACGTATTCTATCCATACATGTTTTAAAATTTCGATCATGTTACCGTTTTGTTTCGGAGCCCCACGGGCGCTGATGACACTTTGAGTACCACTGCATTAGACTATTACGAACACTTCAAATGTAATGTAGGTAGGTAGACGATTCGTTTGCCGCGTAGGTGTTACACAAGCGTCAAAAGAAGGATTTAAGGCTTGAGTTAATCCTATTAGAGAGAAACCCCATTTGTATTTAATTGTTAAGGACGAGTCAGGTTATAAATTAAACATTCATTCATGTGCCGCTCTCTGATGTAACGCCGCGCCTTTGTTCTTTAAAATAATGTAGGTAGGTATGTCTTATCTTATATAACCTAGAAAGAAATGTATGTGAACAGTGAAATATTAAACGCCGAAAATAAGTGGAAGGTTTTCAATTGAATGAATGTGTTTTTATTTTTTTATTGTTTTTATTTTATCTTTATCACGAATAATTTTAAACAGGGTTGATGAACGATATCAAATGAGAATAGATACACGGACACAGTCCCATATAAAACTGACTCTTAGAATTTCCGCGATTGAATCAATGAATCAACGTAGCTATTTATACCTATAATAATGGAAATTTAACCTGATAACAGTCATGAATATATTCAGATGAAGTTTTATAAAGTATGAAAGCTATGCTTTTAAAACTAAATTTTCTAATTAAAAAAATCTTCAAGCCAAGCCAGCCAAGCCTATAATAATATTTGATTTTTTTATTATCCCACGGCTGGGCAAAGGTTTCCAAACTGCTCACCGTTCTTTGTCCATCGCCAATGGCTCCCAATTCCTTGTCTGTCTAAACTAATCATCGCACCATCTTTTTCTGCGGCCCTGCGGGCAAAAATCGAGTGACGATTTTGGCCTCTCTATCCGGATGCATCTTAAATAAAAAAACATAACAAGTATGTAACAAAAGCATCTTACTAAATAATAAGATTGATTGAAAGTGTAATTCACCATCTTGATCCAATAAACATTTTTAAACAACAAAAGTTCTTTTCTCTTAAAGGAAATTTAATTAACTGGTAATATAATGAAAATATGTATTATCATTTTCTGTGGCGCTCTTCCTAAGAAAGTGTCCCGCTTTCTTTTAATAACGAATCTCTTATGTTTTCTTTTAACACATTCGCGCGAGCAACGTCGCGTCGCGTCGAGGGTAAATGTTTATGAAACGGCGCGACTTCTTCTCACGTCCCATAGATTATTATATGTATTTAGGCGGAACGTTGTGTTACGTCTAATTTAAGCGTGAATTCGTATACCGTGCCTCCTTTGCGCCGCAATACAGCCCATTTTTGGAGTTAGTTCCGCCGCCAGACATTGGAAATCTCATTTTTCTATGATCGTGCACACACACACAGAAAGGCCCCCCGCCACCTGCGCAACGCCATAAGCCGCCCTCCCCGCCCTACTACGAACTTCACGCCAGTTGACCTGCGCGGTATCAGGTGACTTATTGTGCGCGTTGTGAGTGCGCCGTACCAATAATTTGGATTGCGTGATATTTTGTCATGAAAGGTACGTGAATTTTATGAATTCTAATAGTAATCTTACTAGAGATAATCACTGTCATGATAACAAGCAACTAACAGCATCCTAAATGGCATGAATCTGAATCAATTTTGAAAGATATTAGGTAACGGTTTTTGTGTCTATGTTTTTGTCAACTTATATTGAATGGGTAAAAAATAGGCGGAAAAGAATGAAAATATGATAAAGATTTCTTTGTATTGCTGTGCCAACTACGTGGTAATATAACAATTTATAAATAACGTTGTTTTTAGCTTCTACTTCTAAAATAAATACTGTTGTGTTGTGCGAAAGAAATGCTGGTTTATTGTTTCAATATGAAACATAATGATTATTTTGCTTATGGGTTTTAGTCTGTAGTAACAGTATAATGTCTCTTTCTCGCAGATGGATAAGGAAGAAGAACGTATTATGAAACTTTTTGAAGAAGAGACGTGTATAACCGTCGGACGTGATAACATGTTGTGCCGTGTAGCTTGTTGCATTGTGCATGTGTTACGGCGGAACATCTTCACACATTGCTTTAATTTGTATGGAAAAAAGTTGCGCCTCTAAGCAACATTTTGGACATGAGATTGCTCACGCGAACGTGTTAAGGTACAAACCTGAAGGTAAAAATATATTGTTTGTTACCTTTATATTGAGCGAAAAGTGTCTGAGTGGTGAATATTGTTTCGTTGAATATTCAAGTTACCTACTTTGTGATAATGTAGAGTGATTAGGATTTGATTTATTTTGTTAATAGATAGTTTCATTTATGTTGTATGTACTATTTATATGATGTATTTATTTGTTGTATTTATTTGTATATTGTATTTATTAGAGATGGGCCGACTATCACTTTGGCCGACTAGCCGACTAGTCGGCTACGAAATGGCCGACTAGTCGGCCGACTAGTCGGCCAAGCCGATTATTGCTTTAGGTTATAATAATTAGAATAACATGCTCTAATCACACTGTATTGCCATTTTTTATGATAAGTGCCTACTTTTATCTGATTGTCATCTTAATTCTTCGTTTGTAGTGTAGTAGAATTTTTATTTATTTTTACTTTCTGTTGTCACATTAAGAAGTTTTTTATAAATTTTTATATCTGGTAATAAGTTCTAATTCATTATTATTAGGTCAAGGAGTAGTATTCCAATATGTAAGTTGTAAGCTTAATTATAGCCAATTTTGTGAGTTGCTTTTTTTTGGTACTTGTTTAATGTCTGGCTCTAAGCCCAATTAGTTAATGTATCGAACAAATGGTTCCTAATTTCCTAACATGTTCTAAATTGCACTGAAAGTACATTGTAAAATAGATTTCGTATTTCTAATAAAAAATAATAACAGTTAAGATTTCAATTTCATCAATTTTTAGGTATACCTAGGTAACACTGAAAATGTTTAGAAAATGAAAATTGGCTGAATGTAGAAAGTTGCCAATACTTGTATTCTTTTTCGAAGTAATCTCCGTTCCTCTCTACACATCTTCGCATTCGATGGAACCACTGAGAAAAGCAGTGGGCCCATTCTTCCTTAGGGGTCCCTTCTATGGCATTTTCGTAGGCTCTCACCGTCAGGGCTCGTAAAGCGAATACCTCGAATTTTATCTTTAGTTCTTGGGAATAAATTAAAGTCGTAGGGCGCCAGGTCAATATTCAACAGTCCGTTTTGCGGAGTGCGCTTAAGCATTGTCGTGGTGAAGGAGAATCCTGCTTCGAGGGCGCTGCTGTCGAATTTTTTCCAAGACAACAGGCAAACAGCGATTGACACACCAGTCTGCAGTAACTGTCATTCCATCTTCTAGCACAACTGTCGCGAAATGACCTTTCCGACCAAAGAATGAAGCAATGATCTTTTTTTCTTGACTTCTTCCTTTCTTTAACTTAAATGGCCGATCCTCGAAAGGAAACACCCACTGAGCTGATTGTCTTTTGGTTTCGGGTTCGTAACAATATATCCAGCTTTCATCACCTGTGACGATGTCAAATGCATTTGAGTCACCACCGTTGAACTTATCTAACATTTGGCGCCACCAGTCCATGCGAAGGTGTTTCTGGTCGTCGGATAAAGTATGGGTACAAAGTTTCCTGACGCCTAAATGTTCGTGTAATATTTTTTGAACTTGACTCAAACCAATGCTTATCTTCCTCTATCATGCGTCGCACAGCACTGATGTTATCTTCAGTAGTCGCTGTTAAAGCACATGAATATATTTACTCATGTAGTTAAAGGACGTCCCTTACGCGGATCATCATTGAGATTGCTACGTCCACGCTTTAACTCGTTAAACCAATTGTAAATAGTGGCATGAGATGGGGCTTTATTAAGAAATGCTAATCGCAGCCTATCATAGCTTTGTTGTTGAGTAAGCCCACAACGAAAGCTCGTATAATAAATCACCGAAAATTTTCTCGCGTTAGGTTCATTTTCACGTGTAACAAGAGTTAAGATTTGATTTGTTAGGTTACCACAGAGTTCTAAAATTGAAATTCAAAAAAATTTTGATTAGCAATGCTTCTAACTGGCCAGTTGTAAACATTTTCAGTGTCACCCACGTATTAATACGAGAAAAAACAGGCCTACTAGTCGGCCGTTTCAGCTGACTAGTCGGCTTTACCGACTAGTCGGCGACTAGTCGGTACAACCCTAGTATTTATGCATCAGCATTTAGTTTCTTTTTTTATGTTTGTTTGTTTCTTATCTGTTGCACCGCCCACAAAACATTTCTGTTTAGCCCAATGGCCGACTGGCAGAGAATGCCGCATGGCATTAAATCCATCCATAGTATATTTATTTCTTAAATTTGTGCAATAAATTAATAAATAAAGTATTCTATGTGGCTATGAAATATCAATTATGGCCATGTTTTACAACAACCCCGTATCTTGAAATGCGGTAGCGTTATTATTTTAAGCATAATAATATTATATAATTACAATTTTTTCAAGAAATCCTCCAATGACATATATGTATTTAAAATTTGTTTTGTACTTTTTATATGTATACCTTCTACGATATTTCTAACATAAATTACGTCTATACATATAAAATATATCTATTTTTAACTTTTATTTTGACAGTTCAAATTCCAACGCAGACAGGAAAGAAGTAGGTAGCTACCTAATAAATGATACAAGTCAACAGCTCATTAAACTAAGACAAGGCATTTTTGTAAGAAAAGTTATAATTTACATCTGTCATTTTACCTACTGTTTGTGAATATAGAAAATTTAAATTTGTGTTTTTAGGGTTCCGTACCCAAAGGGTAAAAACGGGACCCTATTACTAAGACTTCGCTGTCTGTCCGTTTGTCCGTCGCTCTGTCACCAGGGGCCTAATTCGCGTAACCGAATCGCAGTTCGATCGTGATTGAATTGGACGATTTTGACATTTAGCCCATACTAGAACTGTCAAAAACCTGTCGTTCAATTACGATTGTGATACGATTTGGTTACGCGAATTAGGAGACAGGCTGTATCTCAAGAGCCGCGATAGCTAGGCAGTTGAAATTTTCACAGATTATGTATTTCTGTTACCGCAATAACAACAAATACATACTAAATATAAAATAAATATTTAAGGGGGGCTCCCATACAACAAACCCGTATTTTTGGCCGTTTTGGTACGGAACCCTTCGTGCGCGAGTCCGACTCGCACTTGGCCGGTTTTTTATTAAATATTTATTTATAAGTATACGTAGGTTTATATTACGAATGCATTTTATTTTTATCGCTAAAAGCAATAGCGATTTCTTACGTACAACCTTTGAGATGTGTTCAGTTGTTCACTGTACATAATAAACGCAAACGATTTTCGTGTTGTTAATATTTTTGCGACACGTATTCCACGTGACCGTTTTCTGAAAATCCAATCATAGTACTTTTTCCTTGTATTTTTACGATGCCCTCCGACCCGAACCATAAAACTCTGTTGCCTAGACCCAAAACAACGTATTTACCTGTCGTCCTATTTATCTATTCACGGTACGCTGACTATCCATTATAGTCCATTTACAAAGAATTCTTTTATTTACATAGCGTTGGTATATTGAATTAAAACGCCGGATGCAGAGGCCTTCCTAAATTACATCACCATTAAAAGGGAACTTGCTTGTCATTGTCGTGTTTCTGAGTAAAAACTGACTTACGGCTCGCGTTATTTAAAAAAATCACTTTTTAAGAATCTTGTAGACCAGTGTTGACAAGTTGTTTGAAAAAAAAATTTCAGGTAATAACAAGTCTGTTTTTAATTACACAAATAAATTTCTTTCTTGCAGTTATATTTCAATATTGACAACAATATTTCTATCGTATGTAAATGATATTTTTACATACTGGTAATGTACTTGTCTGGACGAGTATAACATTAGCCTTGATGATACAATGTTGACTACAACTGCTAAGAACTTGAAAGAATTTGATTGGTAATAGGTATTTGCTAGCCTAAAAAACGAGCACTAGCCCAGAAAGCGAAGAGACTCTGGTTCGATTTAAGTCTGATTTGTTTTTCTTTTCAAGTGCATTGTATGTTAGTTCAGCTAGAAGTTAACTGCTATAATAAAACTTCAGACATCCTAAGACTTTTCGGGAACTTCACCAGATCGTCGGTCCATCTGGTGGGGCCTACCCACACATTTTCGTCCAGTGTGCTGTCTCCATTCCAGAATCTTTCCGCCCCAAACGGCTATCGGTTTTTCTTAATATCGGCATCGCTTACTACACTACCAATTGAGAAGTACGGGGCTAGTAACGCAATTTCTCAGAGTAATGACGATTATCATAGTTCTCTTACGGATTTTTTCATTTCTGATTTTATTTTATAACTAATCAATACAATCAATCAACCATGTCCAATATTTATATCCTTATAAATATCAATAGAAAAACTTATTATATAAATTTAACCTGTCAACGTTTTCAGAAATGCTGTTTATTAAATACTAATATTCGTCAGAGTTAAGTTACTCTTAACATTTGGCTTTCACATACTGAAAGGAAAATTTATATACAGGCTTCAATCAAAGTCATTTATGTTTTGTCCTGTGGTAATTTGTTAGCTTCCTTAAAAAACTTTTGTTACGTTGCCACCACTGAAATCCTAAAACTCACATTTCGATCCGCTGTAATGAGATGTATGAAAAAAATGATCTTTCAAAATTGAAATATCCTATGAAATTAATTACATTAATGAAAAAGGACTAAAAGTAAGCATGTCAAACATGTATTTAAAGATAATCTAGCCTTATTCAATATATACTGATGTACAAACAATTCTCAAAAAGGTCTCCTAAGTTTTGTAGAGTTAGGCTACAAATTGGTTTTTCTAACTTTGAATTTTATTTGATGTCTTCAAGACTCCAAGAGTCTCTTACAGTTTTTCACGTTCGATAGTTATTGGAAAAGTTTGCAAAAAATAGAAGAACCAAAAAGTTTTACAACGATTTTCGTTAAATATATGAAGTGTTAAAATTTATTATAAGTAATATAACACAAATTAGGGGAAACAAAGTTCGCATAGAGTCTAAAGCAATTTGTTACAATTTTTTTAAATAAATTTATTGAATTGTCGATTGCCTTAGGACCGACTAGTGATTTCCTTGGGGGCTATTCCTAAGTCAATGGTGGAACATTCGATTACGCAACTTGATTTCTGACGTGCTCCCTACATGTAAGAGTAGTGTTACGATTTTGCGCCATTTCAGACTTTATTTCTTTGACTTAAGAGAGTGGGGTGAAACAGCGTGACGCGTCACGTAACAAAATTGTCGCCGAGTCAAAATTTAAAGCGTGACTTAACCCCCTCGTGGGCCTATTAAATTTATTGCTTGTAAAACGAGCAGCTAATTTAGAGTTACATTTTATTGTGTTAGCTTAACTACTTTACTGTCGCGAGTGGCTCCACGGGTGTTCGGACTAAGCGAATTGTCGTGGGTTAGAAGAAGTAACCCAGCGATTTCCAACTCTATGCTATTGTAATACGGTTCAGCAGGTGGCTTAGTTAAGAAATATTGATATTAGAATTGACTACGTTTATTGCGTTTTATTGGCCTTACCTCGTTGTTCTTCAGTAAAACAGTGGGCGGTTTGTTTTTGCGTGAATTAACGCAAAGTTTTTTACTGTTTTGTTAAACTTTTATTACTTATGTTTCAAATATGTTTGTTAATTGACCAGCTTAACTAAGTACCATTTAACTTTATGTCTTCATAGGTTATAGATTTGGAATTTGGTCACTTTTTTAGGGCCTCAAACTATCTCTAAAAAACTAAAATGTAATCTAGATCGGTTCGGAAAAGATTCTCTAAACAAAGTAAAACTATGTATAGAGAATCTTGGATGATACTTAGGACAAGAATCATCGTAGTCGTAATAATATGTCCTATTCTCAGGACTCAAACTTGGTATCTCCCATACCAAATCACATTTGATTCAATCATTTTCAAGTAAATGGTTTATGTGTGAAGAGGTAATACACAGACAGTGCATATTAGCACCGAATTATTAAACATTTTTTTTTATTTCTTTTAAAAACATACGTTATAGATTAATTACATTTCTTTCTTTGACTTGAAACAAGAATTATAAACCGACTGTATTTTATAAATGTCAGATAGTTTTATGCGACACATAAAGTTGAAAATTTAAAATTAAAGCTGACTCTGAGCTTAATTAAGAAGTAATGAACAAGTCTGGCGTGTGGATTCCGAGCGAATGTAACAAATGAAAATCTGAAGAGAACGAATTTATGTTGAACAAAATTACTTCAGACTAGTGATGTAGCCGGTGTATAAGTTGTGTTGCCAAGTTGCCGGCTATATTGAAAATAGCACCATCCCATCTCATTCTATAGGTTTCATATGGAAGGATTGTTGCCAGAAGAAGACGGAAGCGTCTTGTCTCTAACGTCAAAGAGAAGGGCGTTAACCGCGACGCAGTCTACGACTAATTGCAGTTATTATCGTTACTTCGTGTTCTCTTCACTGTTATAATCACTTATAAAAAATATTGGCCAAACTGCGATAGCCAATCGCTCGGAAAATATCTTCCTTCTGGATTGGCCTATGTCCTGCTGTGCTGTGGACTGGCGTGGGCTCATAAAACTATACCTACTACCGACTGATAGTACAACCTAAAGACTACTGTTAGATTCATTAATCGCTGTGAAATGTCGAGAAATCAAACAGCTGATTCAACTGACATTGTAAATCCAAAGTATCGAAATGAAGTTTTGTAGAAAACTATGGCCGCGCTGTGATGCTTAGTGGTTTATCGATATTGCAGCGATTGCTTTTTTTCGAGTTACGAACATCACTACAAGTACATAAGACAATTGAAGAGAAGTTCTGATATTTTGCATTGCATGCAGTCTAGAGTGCCAAGGTTGAACCGAGTTCTGTGTTATCTTGTAACTTTTTGGATTAACTACTTAAATCAAATCAAATCATTTATTTACTCAGAGACACGGTACAATAAGATGGAATGTAATACTTACTTATTACTCAAAGTTTATGCATGTCAGCAATGATTAAAATAAAATTATTCGAATAAAAATATCGACTGCTTTAGGTGGGACTTGAACCCACACCCTTCTTTACCGGGCGAATACACTAACATTGTCAAGTCTTATCTAAAGCAGACGAATATTTTATTTCAGGAATATAATTTTGCATTTTATACTAGCAATTTAATTTCATAAAAATAGGTTCAAAGTAGGGTTGTACCGACTAGTCGCCGACTAGTCGGCCATATTTGTAGTCGGCGACTAGTCGGCGACTAGTCGGCTGAAACGGCCGACTAGTCGGCCTGTTTTTTTCTCGTATTAATACGTGGGTTACACTGAAAATGTTTACAACTGGCCAATTAGAAACATTGCTAATGAAAACTTTTTTTGAATTTCAATTTTAGAACTCTTTGGTAACCTAACTAATCAAATCTATAACTCTTGTTACACGTGAAAATGAACCTAACGCGAGAAAATTTTCGGTGATTTATTAATGATTTATTATACGAGTAACTTTCGTTGTGGGCTTACTCAACAACATAAGCTATGATAGGCTGCGATTAGCATTTCTTAATAAAGCCCCATCTCATGCCACTATTTACAATTGGTTTAACGAGTTTAAGCGTGGACGTAGCAATCTCAATGATGATCCGCGTGAGGGACGTCCTTTAACCAATATTCATGTGCTTTAACAGCGACTACTGAAGATAACATCAGTGCTGTGCGACGCATGATAGAGGAAGATAAGAGAGTGACCTATCAGCAGATAGCCTAGGCATTGGTATGAGTCAAGTTCAAAAAATATTACACGAACATTTAGGCATCAGGAAGCTTTGTACCCATACTTTAACCGACGACCAGAAACACCTTCGCATGGACTGGTGTCGCCAAATGTTAGATAAGTTCAACGGCGGTGACTCAAATGCTGTATTTGACATCGTCACACGTGATGAAAGCTGGATATATTGCTACGAACCCGAAACCAAAAGACAATCAGCTCAGTGGGTGTTTCCTTTCGAGGATCGGCCAACTAAGGTAAAGAAAGGAAGAAGTCAAGGAAAAAAGATGATTGCCTCATTCTTTGGTCGGAAAGGTCATTTCGCGATAGTTGTGCTACAAGATGGAAGGACAGTTACTGCAGACTGGTATGTCAATCACTGTTGGCCTGTTGTCTTGGAAAAACTTCGACAGCAGCGCCCTCGAAGCAGGATTCTCCTTCACCACGACAATGCTTAAGCGCACTCCGCAAAACGGACTGTTGAATATTGACCTGGCGCCCTGCAACTTTAATTTATTCCCAAGAACTAAAGATAAAATTCGAGGTATTTGCTTTACGAGCCCTGAAGATGCGGTGAGAGCCTACGAAAATGCCATAGAAGGGACCCCTAAGGAAGAATGGGCCCACTGCTTTTCTCAGTGGTTCCATCGAATGCGACGATGTGTAGAGAGGAACGGAGATTCCTTCGAAAAACAATAAAAGTATTGGCAACTTTCTACATTCAGCCGTTTTTCATTTTCTAAACATTTTCAGTGTTACCTAGGTATACCTAAAAATTTATGAAATTGAAATCTTAACTGTTATTATTTTTTATTAGCAATACGAAATCTATTTTTAGAACATGTTAGGAAATTAGGAACCATTTGTTCGATACAT
Organism: Anania crocealis; assembly: GCA_949315895.1. Classification (NCBI taxonomy): domain Eukaryota; kingdom Metazoa; phylum Arthropoda; class Insecta; order Lepidoptera; family Crambidae; genus Anania; species Anania crocealis. The sequence continues at coordinate 15,290,376 of OX438862.1, forward strand.
TAACTAATTGGGCTTAGATCCAGACATTAAACAAGTAACAAAAAAAAGCAACTCACAAAATTGGCTATAATTAAGCTTACAACTTACATATTGGAATACTACTCCTTGACCTAATAATAATAAATTAGAACTTAGTACCAGATATAAAAAAAATATAAAAAAACTTCTTAATGTGACAACAGAAAGTAAAAATAAATAAAAATTCTGCTACACTACAAACGAAGGATTAAGATGACAATCAGATAAAAGTAGGCACTTATCATACAAAATGGCAATACAGTGTGTGTGATTAGAGCATGTTACTCTAATTATTATAACCTAAAGCAGTAATCGGCTTGGCCGACTAGTCGGCCATTTCGTAGCCGACTAGTCGGCTAGTCGGCTAGTCGGCCAAAGTGATAGTCGGCCCATCTCTAGTTCAAAGCAAATGCTTTTAAATATAAAGCTGTTTCATCTTAACTGATTGTAAAATATTTCAGGTATTTAATCAAAACAATCAATGAAACTTCGCTGGCTTACAGCGTAAAGCCTCGAATAAATTCTTTGACATAAACAATGTAGTGGTACCTCGATTGTTTAGTTAGAGTAGTCGCCCCGTTAACGAAATTTGGTGGGTTATGTCCCACGCGAAAGGTTAAGGTCGCTCCGCAAGTGCGCTATTAGAAAATATGTATTGATTCAGCAAGTCTAACAATTCAGCGATTATAACTACAAAGTGTATGGACAGTTCTCGTTAACGAAATAATACCTATGTATTACTTGTGTGGCGATACCCCATACTAAGCGAGACGAATACTTATCACACTCAACAATTTTTAAATTCCGTTTTGGGCCGCCGCGTGCTGCATTACAAACAGTTACTGGCATAATTTTTAAAGTCGTTGACACTCCTGTGATAGCGAAACATCACCTACTACTGTACCAGTACAGACAGTGTTAAAAAAATAAGTAAGTTATTAACTCACTACAATTAAGTATTTTCAAAGGGCGACATAAACAACCCCAATAGACGATTATGTATCTAAAGTAATTCGTACTTTTTACTGATGTGACCCATTTTGGAGGTTGTTTTTGGTTGACATAAATTACCAAAATGTAAACCTACTTATGTAAGCACATCACTTCATAATGGCTGCGAGTGGTCCGGAGAAGGTTTGTATTGAAGAAAATATTTGATAATTGTATAAAAAAAAACAGAATACGGTCGGTCTACGGTCAAAAGCGGGGCTTAACATTTGCTGCCGGGATGAACAGCAAGTTAGTTTTATTTTTAATATTTGTATAGCTTTAAATCGCTCCTATATCCAATTACATTGAGAAATAATATTCTAACCATAAAAGCATAAGAATAGGGTAAACAAGAAACATGAAATAGAAAACGAATTGTGACAACCAAAATGCATTTTGTCGGTATTCGCTTTATATTTTTTCTTGGTAAGAAGTAATCAATTTAGCAAACCAAGGTTGACCTGTATTCAAAAGTTATCCTTGTTTTACTTCATATCTGATCAATATTTTAACAATAGTGTTATCGTAAGTTACTATTCGATTAGCTTCCAGGAAATAGAAAATGCCATGAAAAGACCATAATCAGATGAACTCATAGAAAAAAAGGTACGTACCTACATGGTATAAACCTTCGAAATAACTTACTCTAAGTAACAATTCGGTTATTCAACTGACGAAAAACAGGTGATGTACTCAATTCAACATAATATAATTTTTTTAACGTTGTGTTTTTTATGTATGACCACAGTAATTGATTCGAAAAAATCGAATACAGAATATGCTACGGTCGAAATCGTTCATAAGTCAAAATCTCCAATAATCCAAATATTTAGCGTCTCCCTTCAAGTTCGACATAAAGAGTTTCCACATATTCTGAAGCTATCTGTACTGTGTAACTGCATTCTCAGACACGTATTATTTTTGGCAAGTGTAAACTTGATCGGTACACACTATTGTTTCGATTCAAATGGACAGGGCTGGCAGATTTATTTTGTGCTAACAGCAACATTATACAGCTGAAAATTTGACACCTAAAAACCGGTATTTCGAAAATTTTAGTACCTAAAGTAGGTACAAACCATGCATTGGAGACTTCCGAGGTGGAGTGGCGTGTATAGCTGTTTTCAAGGTATGCCCGAAGCCCCTGTTCAATTCAATGAATTCCCAGACGAGTCAATGTAGAAAAAAAAGTTTTTCTATACAGAATGAAATTTTAACTACCTTCCAAATTTTAATATAACAATCTACGAGACAAAAAACAAATGACGTATTTTTTCTTTTAGTATAGCCAGTATAGCCCAGTACAAAATTGTCAAGATAAAGCACTTAGAAAATGTCCGCCAAAAATCAAAAATTTTTGATAAGGCCTCCTAGCAAGACTTTTTTTACGCCATGCGCTCATGCATTCATTACGATACTAGTCATAAGTTTTTATTTGCCTTTTATACCTTAACAGGCTTAGGACCGTAAAAATTGAAAACTATGCTGCGAAAAATATTTTTGGGTGAAAACTTGACCTATATTTTCTACTCTATAAACCTGTATAGTCTTGGGTATGGGTGTTTGTGGTGCTTCCATTGTTTCTGATTTCCACAATGATCTAATCCTAAAGTAAGTAACTATTTATGCACCACAATAGTTCCTACTTATTTTATTTATTGATTTATTGGGTGTGCTGTCAAAAGTATAATTTTTATAATTTAACTCTTATTTAATATTTTGCGAAGCACCATAATATGTTACATCAATCGTTAAAGAAAATGTACTCGTATATAATGATTTTATGTCAAACATGGTAGGAACACTTTTTTGGATTACAATCGAGAATTCTAGATCAAAGCTATTACGCTTTGTATGATTGTATTCTGTAATGTGTTCTTTAAATAAATTAAATAAAAAATAATCTGCCATCCCTAAATTACAATCGTGTATTGGAAGCGGCACACGCGTTTGCCACGCGCCAACTATCCTATTAGACTATTATCGCATACGAAACGAGGCGTACAGTTCTGAGAATAAGTCCCCATATTTATAAACCAGTCTCATCTAGAAGTAAGTAGTAGGTAGTTTTCGTTTTCAGTTGTCAAATTAACATAAGGAAGGGAGTAAGAGCGGCACTTTTAGCATTATGTTAAAAATTATATTAGTCTCTTACTCCGTTTAAATTGACTACAATCTTATATTTACATGCTAAAAAGAAAAAGGTTCCCAATTATAAAGCGTATCTTTTCTAACACCAAAAAACGAAATAAACCAGTAGGAGTTTTGCACCGAAGAAAACATCAGTCAAAAAACATCGTAATTAACAGAACAAGCCTGGATTAAGTAAATTTTTTTTATAGTAGAAAATAACGCCTGAGTCATATATAAAAGATCTGAAGACAAGGCTACAAAATTTTACTTTTCAATTTTGTGTTGTGATAAACTGAAATATTCTATAGCAAATTCAGTTTGAATTGACAATGAAATGAAATGAAATGAAATTTATTTGCGTATGAAAAAGGGTACAATATAGATCTTATTTTATTATAAAGTTCAGCTTTTTCAACTATATAGAGATAGCATGCAAAATAGCAAAATATTTAAACAAAGCAATCATAACTAAATATCAAAATACAATCAAATGTCGAAATAAATTAAATTATAGTAAATTAAATTTCCAGCACGATACATATAAAAATTAAACAAAAAACAAGTCAGGTTTTATTTTAGGATTAATAATACACTTGTCATAAAAAATAATAATAGATAAATTTTCTTTCATTCATAATGTCATAAAATAATTACTATTACGAACAGACAATTGGGCTGCATTAAACACACAACACTATCGAAGACTGGAGTCTGAGCTAAGATAATCCTGTATTCCAGGACTCCGATTATTATCATAATGTCATTAAATTAAATTAAATCATCAATTAAAATTAAGGAATTCATTTACAGAATAAAAACAATGCCTATTTAGCCAACTGTAAAGGGCGCACTTAAATCTACTAAACGGCAGGTCCTTTATGTCTTGGGGTATTTTGTTAAAGATTAAAATACACATCCAATAGCAGTTTTTCCTAAATTTAGCACTCCTAGGAATCTTATCAGACACTAGTCTATTGCTATTTCTGGTATTCCGCATATATACATCTTTGGCTTGTTTAAAATAATGCATGTTTTGCTTAACAAACTTCGAAACTTCAAATACAAACAGCTTGACTCTTATTGGTAATGCTGTTATATTACCCCACCCCCCGACGTTATAACAGTGTTGCTAAACAAACAGTGCTGCTAATGGAAATATCCTAGGAACTGTCTGTATTTGCAAAGCAATTAAAACTTTAACAGATTTAATGTCCATCTATTCTTTATTATGCTGTACTTGTGGAATCCAGACTTTATATTAAAATGTTTTACGGAAGTTATCGAGATAACACCTTATTTCATCTTGCTAAAGATAGATGTAAATTTTAGCAAAGAACGCCTGAAATAGAAGACAGATATTTTTTATTTTGTTACCAAGGCGCGAATGTCGTGGGCTGTAATGCCATATTTTGTCATTGAGACCAGTTTATGAATAAGTCTCGCGCTGCCCAATTCAATTTGGACTTGGAGTGAACACTGAAGAGAGAAGTGGGCGTGAAGTTCGTATTACATTTTATTTGTATTAAGAAGTGACTTGGGTGTCTCTTTAGAAGCTTCCTAATATCATTAGCTTGGTTATTGTTACTTAAATAAGGAAGAGGTGTCAAATAATATTTACAGGGCTTACATCCCGGCTTTGCACCGGTGCCGCGGTGTATCGATTAAGAAAAAGCAATTGTTACCCTGCCTGTACACACTCTTCATGTGGATATTTGTAGTGTAGATTTACATGCAAAAAAGACAGAGGTTCCCAATAAAGCTTCAATTTCTTCCACCAAAAATTACTAACGAAATAAATCAGTAAAAATATAGTAATAAACCTGGATTCACTTAATTTTTTTCTAGTACAAAATAACGTACGAATCATATACAGGATAAAACGTTAACTACCTTCCAAATTTTAATACAAAAATCTACGAGACAAAAAACAAACGATGTATTTTCTTTTGGGATAGCCAAGTACAAAAATGTCAAGAAAAAACACTTTGAAAATGTCCGCCAAAAATCGAAAATTAATGATACGGCCTCCTCACAACACTTTTTTTTACGCGATTCGCATCTCATTAATTCATTAGGATACTATTCATAAGTAGTTGATGTTCCCTTTATGCCTACACAGGCTTAGGACCGTAAAAATGTAAAACTAGGCTGCAAAAAATATTTTCGGGTGTAAATTTTACCTACATTTTTTACTTCATAAATAGGCTCTAAATACGATACTTAAAACTTATAAAAAATTTAGAAGGTAATGAAAAAGTCTTTCTGTATATGAAAGATCTGAAAACAAGGTTACAAAAACTTACTTTTTATATTATATAATGTATTCATGGTATTATAGAAATGTATGTGGTCTTATATAAATATAAATATATAAATATTTTTAAGACATGCCTCACTGGGCCACACAGAGCCATCTAGTCCCAAATTAAGCTACTATTAAGTACCCTGTCGTATGGGGTACTAGACAACCGATAAACTTACTTATATACGTTTTTTTTTGTAAATAGATACTTATAATACATAGAAAATACCCAGACCAGTACAAAAAGATATGTTCATGCACACAAATATTTGTACTGTGCGGGGATCGAACACGCGACCCTTGTCTCAGAAGCAGCGTTAACTACCGCTGATCCAAATGGTCGTCATTGTATGATTTTCAATTTAAAGCATATCGTCTTGTGTATGATTTTCAATTTAAAGCATTGACACAATCTAATGAAGAGTTCTTAAAATATTTATTATGTATTTAATTTTCTTTTTTATAAGAAGGTTATAATAATGTGTCTTAATAACCACGGATGTAAAATAAGTAGGTAGGTAGGTACCTAGGCATAACCATTAGTGTCAGTGAGCAAGTATCTTCCTAGTATGTCGTTATTGCATAATTAACTTTGTAAATTACTATAAAATAGTATTAACTTATTAATGACAAGCGAACATTTAAAAAATAAAGGTATAGTTATGGCATAGGGTTATGGATAACGCTTCACGCCACATTCGTAAAATTAGTGGTTAAGGTACCAGGCTAGGATCTTGGGGACCTGGGTTCCATTCCGGGGACAACAAGTGTTTCAAATTTTAAAACTTTGGTAAGCGTGGTGATTATGCCTATGACCATCATTGATGTGGTAACATGAAATCAATGACGGAGGCCTTTGCCATGCAATAGGATGATTATAGGCTGCTTATTTACTTTACTTTTAAGTAAATTAGCAGATAAGTAATGGATGCAAATTTTTAACACCAAAATCTGCTGGACAATTTTTTACACCAAAAAAGGGCTGCATGCCATGCTGAAAAAATCTTGTTTATTATTTTATTTATTCAAGGGGGCGATCTTCTGATCTCTCTCTTCTTTTCAACTAAAGTACCTACACAGCCCAACGTTCTCAACAAACCCAGTTTTAAATAAAAAAGAAAGTAATAACGAAAAACCACACAGGTCGATGTCGTAACAGTGTGAAAACATTTCTATTAGCAAATATACTAGTCAATTTTGATATAAATTATGTTTTCACAGCAATCAATTTTACATTAGGTGAAATCCAACGTTCAACCGAGCAGCGAGAACGGCAAATTGTTTAGTGATCCGTTTTAAATTCAACATAACAGTCACTCGCTACGGTATGGTATCTGTCCATTGTTTGCTTTGATATCTAAAACCATTTTGCAATAAAAACTTTTTAAAAACAAATAAAATAACGAAAAGGAATAAATAATCGGTGCATCGTCTTGGCGAACGAAGTTGTTTGTTTGTATCACACTGACTCGTAGGTACTTTATTTAATTTCTTGTAATTTTTTCCCTACTCTTGAGACGTATCGAAACTGAATTGCAAGATTTTACAGCAGGACTTAGGTAGGTACTCTAATCACTGGCCTTTTGATTTTAAGTAATGACGAACTCCGTGGCGGAGTGGCGTACACACTGGTTTAAAAGGTGTCTCCTGCTCTGAGGTCCCGGGTTCGATTTCCGGACGGGTCAATGTAGAAAAAAAATGTGTTTTTCTATATTTTCTCGGGTCTGGGTGTTTGTGGTACCTTCGTTGTTTCTGGTTTCCAAAATACGAATGCTTCAAATAGTTATTCAAATTGGGATCAGAACAATGTATGTGATGTTGTCCACATTTATTTATTAATTTATTAAGTTAGCTTTTTCAGTACATTAATTACTACATGAATATGCAGAACACATGATAGTAAAAGTCGCTGTACCCTTGTCGATTTTTGTTATGTCGTCTCGTTTCTTTTTACTAATGGGTCATGCTTGATCTGATAATACGTGTTATGTTACTTCGTGACGTAACGACCTTTTGTTACCTGATAACGCTTATTCGTTGCTTAATGACCGATCATTCGACATAGGTAAGTGCTCATATATCATTAGTATCGTTACGATACGTAACGTACTGGTTAAATAAAATAGAAATAGCTTTATTTTGATCCACTTCAATTTAACAATAAATAAAAGTATAAATAATGTATATTTTATTTATGTGCGGACCAAAACCTAAGGTATTACCATTATTATTACAAATATTTTACCATAAGGGTAAAAGCCTCCTCCAAAGAAAGCCACTTTTCTCTGTCTTTGTCAATGGACATCCATTTCTTTCCGGTGCTGACCACAATCTCGTCTTGCCAACGGGCAGACGGACGCCCTCTACTTCTCATTCCATTCGGTCCCTTCCACTATGTGGTATTGATTGTCTAACGATTGTCGTCGTATCTCGCACCATGGCCAGCCCACCTCCACTTTAGACTTAGAGCGTAATGTAGAGCATCATTTACCTTGGTTATTTTTCGAATATCTATGCTTTTTACTCAATTTTATATTTAAACCATAAAAAGCAGTACATAATCAGTACGTTGCCACTGATTACTGCCACTATAATCTGACCACATCTCTAACCTACCGGTAAGTAACCGATGGGTTAGAGTGAGCGATGTCCGGTACGAGAATGATGAAAAAATAATTATCCTAATTTAATGCTGATAAATTAAGTTTGGCTTGAATTTCTATTAGGCTTCCAAGAATATATTTTTCAAAAGAATAAGTTTTACCAAGGAGTTCGTGGAATACCTCATCTTTATCAAAACAGTATTTACGACACACATTACCTACGTGTGTCGTTATTAAGATTATATTGATTAGGTATACAAGGTGTGGTTTTGTAAAACAACGCCCATCTCAGGGGTGGTAGTACACACGAGACGGAGGCCAAAAAAAAATACGATAACTATAACGATATTTAAAAAGTAATTCACTTTTTAAACATCATTTGACTTTAAATTTTTATGGAAAAATCCATGAAATCAGAGACATTATGATATTATCAGTAATTATCACGCAGGCGAGCTATCGGTCATTCTCTAGGGGCGCCTGCATACTCGGTGGTGTAGCGAGATATGCGGGGGCGTGGTGCGGGCGGTAACAAGCGGGCGAAATCAAAAATTTTGCAAAGTAGCCTTCGTAGCAGTCGTAGCTTAGTAACACTCGTAGCATTATCACCTCTCGTGCGTTTTAGCATGTGTTAGTCACACGTCTCGAAAAATTTAGGATACTTTTGAACAAGGTTTTTTACTAATAATGAAGTAATAGTTAAATATTTATTTATATTTTTCTTGTAATTACTTGCTTGTGTACTATTCCCCCTGAGTCGGGAGTTACTGTTCAAACTGTATATTGCTTAATTTTTTTTTAAGCTTTTGCATAGCTTCTATCACGGGCCTTGAGCGTGGAGACCGAATCCAGAAATTCCGTAACGAAAATAACCTAACCTAACACTCGGGGCGACGCACGATCGAACAATTTTGAATTTCCGAAATTTAAAAGAATTTAGAAAAAAATAAGGATTTTGACAGTTTGGTTGCCTATGGTAACCATATCTGCCAAAATAACAGAAAAATTTAATTACGAAAGTCAAAATTAGAAAATACATAAAATTATTAAATTAAGCTATTTTTATTTATTTATTTATTTATTCAACCAAACTTATTGCAAATATTGATTGAAACTTATTGAAAATAACCTAAAACCCCCCTCCGACTGGCACAGCGGTGATACTTTTTAGTTTTATATAGGGGACTACCGTTTCTTTGCGCCACTGTAGACTGAGGTCCAGAGGTATAGCTGTCAAAGGCGATTGGCGCCAAAACAAAGTGTAATCTTGTATACAATAATTAAGGTTTATTATTTATAAATAACTATCTTGATATCAACAAACTAACTTCTGAAATAGTTGCTCTTTGAGGCCGCCTATTTTTGCGCTTTTTCTTAATTCCGCTTTCAAAGCGTTCACATTAATCGCCAAATAATCCATATTTGCGATATTTTACGAAGGAGATCACTTTCCAGCAGGTAAATTAAAGAAATTATAATTTATGCAACAAATTCCGCTAAAACCAGTACAAAGTGAATGATATTGGACCTCACGCGACATAGTAGCAAATTCACTAGCGATAGCCCCCATTGCATAAGTTGATAAAAAATGCTATGCAATAGCTTTACCGCGGCAGTCTCCGAGTGCCACACGTCTTTTTTTAATAAGTTCTTTGACAGAAAACTAAGAAAAAGATGTAGGTACTTTATTTCATAGTGGACGAACAGTTTCATATATTGTTCCATAACCAAATAACATGAATACTAAGCCTTAATTTATACTTAACGTCTCTATATTGTTAAACAACACAAAAGACACATACCTACCTAGTATTAAAAAGTGACTCCTTACTTCATCCTTTTGTCATAAAAAACCTATTAATTAGGGTTACGCTCGAGGAAAAGCACAATTAAAAGTACCATCGTATAAGGAGACAACTGAGACGAATGCGGGTGTAATAAATTAATTGTCTCATTGTTGATATGACCAACCTATTTGCCGTCATAAGGATAATCCTGGAACGGAAATTAACGCGACGGGCAATTAGCTACATCCCCGGAGTTCAAGTAATATGTCAATAATCGTGACGTCATAAATAACTAACCACCAATCGCTGTGTGTGGCAGGCAGGTAGGTGCTGACCTGAGTACTGAAAATAATACACGGGAATATATTCGCTGCGTGTCTGAGGCCGTTCTCAATAGTCACTCATTAGCACAATGTCTGTATATTCGACTGCATCTGTCTCTCTCACACATACTTATATCTTAGATTATGTGAATAAGACAGATAGATCCGGTTGTACGGACGTTGCGACGCATAGCGACATTCCTGCCCTAAGAATGTATGGTAGGTATTAATATCATTCTGTTTATGGTGATGCCATTTAAATAATTAAGAATGGAAACATAAGGAAAGGCGTTATGATTCTATTCATAATAGTATTTTGTTATTACAGTACATTCATTTAGCAGGTAATTCGATTGCTCGTACTACTTTGCTAATTAACAACAACGAAACGGGTAATAAACGAATAATTTTCCAACATTATACACGGTGCTTTTTCAACCACCTGAAAAATGAAGCCCACGTTATGTAACCATTAAATTATGTATAACATTTTGGCAGTGATATTTAAATTTTTTACCAATACAAACAATGAAATAACCATAAAAAATATAAAATTTTAGTTGAGCTCTTCATTTTAAAACATTCTCAGACACGCACGGACGTATCTGTGTAAAGGTCATGGCAGCACGGCGCGGCGTCGCCTCGAATATAACAAAATATATTGTACAACTCACAACTTAATGCTCTAATTTGAATGGCAATTGAGGCATTTGAGCAGTTGAGGCGGTGCCGGTGCGGTGCCGGTATAATGTGCCATGACCTTTAGATTCATTCACCCCGGACCCCGGCATCACTACGCACCAAAATAATACGTCTGTGCGCATCACAGCGTGTTTATTGATAATAAACACGCTGTGATGCGCGATGCGATTAATATTTTTATTGATAAAATAAATAATACTGCCTTGATGTTACATAACGTTAACATAAAGTAGGCTTCGTTTTTCAGGTGGCTCAAAAAGCACGGTGTATAGCCAATAAAATGTTATGGGTTGTGCGTACAAAATAAAGAGTCTAATCTTTCAGTAAATTATAAGTCTTAATATTTGCAAGATTAAAGAGCTACAATCTCGCAAGGGGTCCGAGATGTCGCAAAACTATGATAATTATTTTTACAGGTAATCTATAAAATATTAAAATGGGTATCATTTATAATTTAGCAATGATATTTAAAAAGTATAGATAGGTTATGCCCTTACAAAACTATCGAAATATATGTGCCGCTTGCGATCAACTGCAATCATGCGTAATTCTTATTTTGTCCTTGTCATACTCATGAAAAGAACAATTACTTTATCTTTCATGGATTTGAAAAGACGTCACAATTGTGACGTTTTAGGGACGCATATTGAGAGCGCATGTAACATATCTATTACTTTTTAAATATCATTTTAATTTAGAAAGTTACTATAAAACTACAAAAAAATACAGATCTGACAGTTACATCTTTTAGCATTAGACTTTTATATGTAACGAATCGTTTTAAAGCATGTTGCGTGCCCGTGTGTTGTCATGTTACAACCGAGTCACAGACAGGTGTGAGTTATAGCGTACGAACTATAGACTGGCTGTGACGCTATCACACATTCACCCTATTGTCCAGGTTGACATACGTCATCGATGCAGGAAACTTTCGTCCGCTGATAGTGGTTGGTTGGCACAGTAAGTAAGACGGAACATAGATTGATAGATAGATAGATAGATAGATGGATACTGTTTTATACATAATAATTATGTATTTTTGTCACAAAACTTATCCTAAAAGATTGACTTTGATATAATTTTGTGTGGATATTCCTAAGGGTTTGGAAACATAGTTGGACCTGGTAGGGAGCTCTGCTTTTACGGGCAGGACAACGTCTTCTAGGTCCGCTGTGGAGTATAAAAAATAATTTTCCGCCCGAATGTACTTTATATATTTTTTACTTTTAATACTTTATATGATATTTTAGCAACTTAATTGCAATTATAATATTAGTCCTAAACTAAAAAAAAAAACTTAGGTAAAAATTATAATTGATGTTTAAATACTGATGTTATGATTGCAATTAAGTTGTCAAAATATCATTTAAAGTCTTTTAATAGCTGTTTCATCATAATAACTGACTGTCAAACAACTGTAGGTGTTTCTTTTGGGTGTAAAAGAGTGCAAAACTCCTGACATCACTATCAAAAATAATGGCGCTTCATCTTAAATCTATACTTAAGAGGAAACACTACGGGCGAGAGATTGAAAAATAGGTATTTGTAAAATCTATTGCTGTCGCGCAGTGCCAAACGCCTTCACCGCAGAGTGTGATAGAGACAACTGCTTCTTGAACCGAAAATACCAACTAAAAACACACCAAATCAACGTTTCGTAGTCCCCCGATTACTTTTCCAAAACTAGACCAATTTAAATACTTTTTTTATTAAAAATTAAAGAAAGGCTTTTTCCGTGTTCGCATGTTTTTATTTTTTTCTAAAATTTAGCCGAATTTGTTTTCTGGATGTTTGAACACAGCGGAAAATCTGGCGTATTTTTTAGATTTTTGAGGGCTCATATCTTTTTTATTAATTAATATATGAAAAAACAGAAAACATAGAAACATGCTAATAGTAGCCATAGATTTTTATAATAAAAAATATTGCTCTACGGCATTATCCAGGGAGGAAACAGGGGACTACGTTTGTATGGAAAAACGGCCGTTGTGTTTCCTCTTAAATTTGATAGACAACTAGCTGTTGCCCACGACTTCGCACGCGTATAATCTGATACTATCGTACAGCATACAAACACTGGGATAGGAGAAATTTATAATATTGAACTAATGCATTGTAAAAATATTTCTTCTCCTCCTCCTCCTGAGACATAATTTTTTCAAGTTTATGTACTGATATATTATTATAATTGCAATTAAGTTGCTAAAATATCAGAAAAAGTATATGTATAAATAGCTGTTTCATCTTAACTGACTGTCAAACATTTGCAAAGATGTTTCTTTCGGGTGTTAAGGGTGCAAACTCCTAACATTATGATGAAACAACGCCGGTTCACAGCGATAAGAATATGCTTGAAAATTAACGCCTATGACGTAGTGTCTCGGTGGCTTAATGGTATAGCGCCGCGCCCGGATTGCGAGTAGATGTGGGTTCGAGTCCCTCCTGAGAAATAATTTTTCAAGTTTATACAGGTGAAATTTTAACCACTTTCCATAATTTATATAGGCGATCAATATCGTATATAGAGCCTATTTATGAAGTGAAAAATGTAAATCAAGCTGTCACCCAAAAATATTTTTCGCGATATACATATAGTTTTCTTTCAATTTTTACGGTCCTAGACCTGTTAAGGTATAAAGGGAAAATCAAAAACTTATGAATAATACCGTAATGAATGAATGAGTCGCGCAACGCTTAAAAAAAGTATTGCTAGGAGGCCATAACAAAAATTTTAGATTAATGGCGGACATTTTCTTAATGCTTTACCTTGACGTTCTGTACTGGACTATACCAAAAGAAAAACTACGTCATTTGTTTTTTGTCTCGTAGATTGCTATACTAAAATTTGGAAGGTGGTTAAAATTTCTTCCTGTATACTGATATTATAATTGCAATAAAGTGCTAAAGTATAGGTATTTAGAATACAGAATCTGTAAATGTAGATAGAAGAGAAAGATAACTTTGCCTTAACCCTAACATACAGTTTCATTAAACAATGTATCTTTAGGATAAAAAGGATCCCTTGTAGCTTTCTTATAAGAAGGAAATCCTAATGGATGTCTCTTAGCCAAGTATGTTTCGGACTTGGGTTAAGCCTGATGGCTAAAATCCCACGGTGCTGGGCCGAGACAACATACTAAGGAATAACAAGTTAAGTCTAAGGGACAGCATATTTCTGAAAAAAGCTTAATCATGTAGATTTATAAGGCGTTCGCTCGTCAAGTTATGCGGTACTCTGTAGCTCGACAGCCGTTAATAAGTTAATGGACACTATTGTGGAGCAGTGTGTCTTGGGACAGTATTATAAAGGGTGAAATTTTAACCACCTTCCAAATTTTAATATATCAATCTACGAGACAAAAAACAAATGACGTATTTTTTCTTTTGGTATAGCCCAGTACAAAAATGATCTAAAATTTTAGATACGGCCGCCTAGCAACACTTTTTTTACGCAATGCACATCACATTCATTCATTACGATACTAATTATAAGTTTTTGATTTTCCCTTTATACCTAAACAGGCCTAAAACTGTAAAAATTTAAAACTATATTGCGAAAAATATTTTCGGGTGAAAACTTGATTTACATTTTTTACTTTATAAATGGGCTCTAAATACGATACTGAACGCATACAAAAATTTTGGAAAGTGGTTAAAATTTCACCTGTATATTGCTAAGATTATACTGCGTTTTAGTAATAGAGTGATGGAAAATTGTGTAAAAATATAGAAAACTTTAAAAGAGTCAAATAGATGTAACTATAAAGGCTTTAAAGTGAGGTATCTCATTCACAAAGAGTTATATCAATGGCACTAAGTATTTATCAATTTCAGTTAATAAAACTGTAATGTAATTAGTAAAGTATTATCCTTTCTAATATTATAAGGGCCTGTTTCACAATCGTTGAGTAAAGTTCTGGGTAAGCTACTTCGACCCTATCTGCTCAGTAAACTATTTTTCACGTTTCAAAATCCCTGAGTAGGGTTAATCACCACTTTATCTGCTCGTTAAATTAATCACCGGATGCACTGCCAAGTAGCCTTTTACTTAACAAGTAAATTTAAAAAGATAACCTCAAATACGTCATTTTCAAATTTTCATCAACAACAAGTTATTTTATTATTTAAATGGACAGTTTTGCAGTCATTGTAAAATAACACAATGTTCGTAATGGTAAATTCAATGCAAACAAAATCACCACACAAAAAGTACCAAACGTCGGCAAATTTGACATTTGTCATTTACTGACTAACTGACGTTGACTCGACATAGACTTTTTGTTGAAACCTCGTTGCGTTCCATTCTTACAGAAACATTGATTTTAGAAAAGGTGAAATGACTCATTTACATTACAGTGTAAACATTTTTTATACGAATTTATTGTTTTTATTACTAATAAATCATAACAAAAAATATTTTTAATGATAATTCTGTGATTACTATACTTTATAGAAACACATAAATTATTCTTACCTTGAAACGAAACGTAACTTGTAAGTAAGTATTAATTATATAATCTTCAGTTTAATTTACTGATTGGATGATTGTGAAATGCAAAGAAAGTTAACGAAAGGATTTAACCTCTATGTAATTAACTAGTTGAGTAACTACTTAAGCCTTTACTTAATGATTGTGAAACAGACCCTAAATGCAAAAATAAAGTGTCTGTTTGTTAAGCTTTCACGCCTAAAATACTAAAACGATTTTGATGAATTTTTTTATTACCTAAGTAGGTAGGTACAGGTTTTTTTACCTGCGCGATATAACGTATAGTTAATGCACACAGAGCCGCGAGCGAATAGCTAACTTAGTAGTTTGTAGGTCGTCATGCACTCATGCATGATAGATTTTTACTATTTTAATGCATAAAACTGATTAACACTAATACATAATAGTAACATACAGTTAAGTTAAACAGGCAGAGATAACGTAATGGAAGAAAAAAGTACGTAAAAAGAAGTAAAATAAAATGCACACATTATAGTACCTACATATTGTGATAAATTCATAAAAATATAACAATATTTGTAAACTGGATTCCTTTTCTATTTTACATTTTGTTGTCTTCATATCATTTTAATTGGTTGTACAAATATTTAAAACATTTATCGGGTTCATCTAAAATTTCAACAAAATCAGTTCAAAATCCTCTAGGCAATTCTATGGTTTTAATGGAGACTGACAAATCAGAGGTTGAGAGTATAATTATACATCTTAAAACAGATAGTGCTACTGGCTATGACGGAATATCTTCTGCTATTATCAAAACCGCCCGTAATACTCATGTTCCTTCAATAACATACCTCTGTAACCTTTGCCTACGGACGGGTGTATTTCCAAATGCCTTCAAAAAGGCTCTGGTACATCCAATCTTTAAGAGTGGGGATAGAAGCAGTACAAATAATTATAGACCTATATCTGTCCTCAGTTCCCTTTCTAAAATTATAGAAAAAATTCTTAACACTAGACTTATTAACTATTTAAACAAATACGATCTCTTATCAGAAAACCAATACGGCTTTAGAAGTGGCTTATCTACAGAAGACGCTGTTATGAATCTAGTAGATTTAATAGCTAAAAAAATTGACAATAAATCCAAAATTATAGGAACCTTTCTTGATTTATCTAAGGCATTTGACACTGTTTCTATCCCCATCTTAGTCCAAAAGCTAAATGTAATTGGGATAAGAGGTTTAGCTTTGGACATCTTTAAAGACTACCTCTCAGAACGCAGACAGTGTGTAAAGATAGACTCTTTTGTCAGTGACGATAAATATCTGTCCTGTGGTGTCCCTCAGGGCAGTGTGCTGGGACCGACACTTTTCTAATATATATAAATAGCCTCTGTCGTTTAACTCTTCCAAATTGTCACATAATTACCTACGCAGATGATACTGTCCTTTTGGCCCACGACAAAACCTAGGATAACGCCCGTATTAGAATGATGGAGGCTCTGCATGTTGTGTCTAATTGGCTCTGTGACAATCTTCTGACGTTAAACAAAAATAAGACCAAGTACATTGCCTTTTCTGCATCAAAAGCATCACAACCAAAACCAGATCCCTCCTACATCAAAATACACCACTGTGACAGAATAAATTCTAACTGTGGATGCATCGCTATAGAACGGGTAGATAGCATCAAATATCTGGGAGTTATATTAGATAGTACCCTTACCTGGACCCCTCAACTAGATAACATGACATCCCGGGTTCGAAGAATTATTCCATTTTTTAAAAGACTGAGGAATTCAGCAGATTCGGAAACCTTGAAACTGGTCTATTTTGCGCTGGCTCAGTCAATTCTAACCTATTGCATCCCGTCATGGGGTGGGGCTTGTCCTACTCATTTCCTTAAATTAGAACGGGCACAGAGAGCAGTGTTAAAGGTTATGACTAAAAAGCACTTTAGATACCCGACTATCCAACTGTACAAAGACTGCGGGGTTCTTACAACCAGGCAACTCTACATACTTCAAATGATACTTCGCAAACATCGCTCACTCCCATTGGTAATCAGCGCACCAAGAGTAAGCAGACGACTAGATTACCGAGTATGTAAACATGTTCCTCATAGAACTGCTTTAGCTAGAAGACAATATTATGTGCGTAGCTCTCACGTCTATAATAGGATTAATAAGGAACTGAATATCTATAATTCCACTACAAGAAATTGTAAACTGGTACTAAAACAGTGGCTGCAAAAACTCTCATACGAGGATACGGAAGAGCTTTTACGAAACCCCTATAAAATTATATAGGCCTAATTTTCTTGTTGCAAACAGAGAACCATTTCCAATATATTATGTCGTAGGGTTCATACACTATTAGGTGATAGGGCAGAGCTTATGCGCACGTATCCACCACACTCATACTCACGCACGCACACACAAACACACACACACACATACACATACACACACCACACACTTACACACGCACACGCACACACCATACTTAAACGTATTTCGCATGTAACAAATATTGTAAATTAAGTTCTTACCATGGCATTTAAATTTTTAGAAATCTTTAGTCTGGTGGAAGGCGCTAGCGACTGTCATACAGTTTTACCATAAAATTAGTACAGTCGCTAACGTTCAAACTTATCTTAAAATAGCAGTTGCCAAAAACAAATATTGTACTAGTTAAGATACCCATGTTGCATGTAAAAATGTATAAATAAACTTATTATTATTATATTATTATATTTCAGTCAAAAAATATACAAATAAATAGTTTAAAACCCTGAAGATAGGTAACAATATTTTTCTATCTCAGACCTGTCTATATGAAAACTCTAGTTATCGGAAGAAAAAGCTATCATACATCCGCTATATTAATTATCTTAATAGAATGTTTTTATTGCTGGGTAATCTTTTAACTCTCTATAAATGGCGACTGTCGGTAATTATAAAGGGTATAGACTTGAAGCAGAAAAGACAGGTACAGAAGTCAATATACATCAAAGTGCGTTCGAGCAACTCGATAGACATCACTGACGGACATGATAATATCATTGCGAACAGTGTCAACTGTAGATGACATCGCTCACGCTGCTATTGTTTGAGATACTCGTCTGAGAATTTTGTTTGCGAAAATGAAGTTATTTGAACTGTTTAGTGGACGGTTGTCTGAATTTAACAGTAAAAATAAAAAACTAAATAATAAAATAATAGATATTATAATTGAAATATATTGGTTATTATTGGTTAATATTTCCGATCTTTTTAACACTCGTATCTAATTGCCACTTTCATGATAGTTTTTTAAGCATAAGCCAAAGTGGACGACCCTAGCGAAACAACCGTGCGTAGGTATAATAAATGAAGTACATACATGAGATTGACTTCTGTACCTATCTTTTGTGCTTGACATCCGTTATCCATGGCCGGCTTTTTACTGCCCAGCTCTTTGCGCGTACGCCGACAGTTTTTCTACACACACCATGTGCATCAGTATGTTATAAAGATCAGTTAAGTTATTGGTTATACTCGGGTGGAACGCGAACTTTTTCTAGAGATGCCCTTGATTGCTGTTAAAAAAACTAGTTCAATTCTATAGTTGTACTTATATACAAGTGTCAAACTTGAATAGGTGTTCAATCGAGAAGACGAAGTATTGTTTATGATTTATATTTTATTGAATTCGCGTAACTTTTTACGGAGTCTCATTTCTATGTTTTTGTTCAATAAGTTGCAGTTAAGTTTGTATCATTTAAATTTGATAACGATTCATATGTGTTCAAAACTGGTACTGCTTTAGCCGATTAGTTTACACAAGTAAAATATTGAATAAATAATTTCGAAACGTTTAATAATAGAGAATAGATGTAATATTGCAAACAACAAAAAACGATTATGGTTATGTACAGACATACATTTTTTGATATCTTTTGGCTTCTACTACAAGTACTTATTGTGCTCTAAATCACGATAGCATGTTGTGCAGAGGCCTGCACATAAATATACTTTGTTGCAAAATCCCAGCCATTTCAACTACATATCGCACACCATCATGAAAACAGATGTACCTAATTTATGTTATGACACGCATAACAGTATTTATGTAACACTAACTAACTGACAAAAATGAAACACTATTATTCTTATAATTTTAAATATCTGAAGCGAATTATACGCCCTTAAACTCAAGCTAGCATATTTTTGAGTTACATCCGATTTGATCAGTGTTTAGCCTGATGTGCCATCGTCTATACTAGAGTTGCCACGAATAGTGATTTGGCCGAATACCCAATACCGAATATTCGGCAACGCTGTCGGCCGAAGCGCCGGATATTCGGCCGCCGAATATTCGGTACCAAATACATGCTTGTCGAGCGCATAAACAATAATAAGACAAGTCGCGACCTGCCTGTCTCCCTCATGCGCGGGCGGGTATTTGACTGTTTGTTTCAATTGCGAGTAAATCACGTCACGGCACGCTTTGCCAGATTATTATAATTAGGTAATACATTAAATAAAACTACAAAACAATTAATCTAGATCGGAAAGCTGATCTTTACAATTGGTGGTCAGCAAACGAAAAACAATACCCAAACCTCACGAAATTTGCTAAAGTTTATGTTTCCTTTCCCGGGAGTAGCGTGTATAGTGAGAGGTTGTTTTCTAAAGTTGGTATTTATGACGAAAAGCGTATTCGTTGCTAACAACAAATGCTGAAAATCTTGTTTTTATCTATCACAACTTACCACCGATCTGTTTTACTTATTTTTTTTTATTTTTTTTTCATGATTTGATATTCGGTATTCGGCAGAATAATACGTATTATTCGGCCCAAATCAAAAAAGTGGCCGAATAGGCCGAATACCCAATAGTAGCCGAATATTCGTGGCATCTCTAGTCTATACTTTAAGGTAAATATCTCAACTGTCATAACGAAGAACTACCTACTACATCTGAACACTGTTAAGCATAAGGGTGTCAAGTGACAAAAAATCGCGGATTGAGTTATTGGTACCACCGTAACCGGAAAAATGATCTGTAACTGCTCGCAAAATTTCCATCTTCAATAAAATTTATTAAATTAGTTATACCAACAAAATTGGTTTTGTAAAACTTACCTTTGTGCATACACTAAATAACAAAAAGGGTTTATGTTACTTGACTCCATTATACTAATTAAAATGTATGAGTGTAATGTATTAGTTTCTAATTTACAATTTTACAAAATGGTTTCAAGTTCCATACAACACCTTCTGTTTGCAGTTGTTTAAAAATATTCACAGCTATTAATTTGCGTGAGAGTACTGAACAACTAATTCTATGGTTAGATACTTGTACTGGCAAGAATAAGACTATACATTTTCTTGCTTAGTTCGAATTGTTTAGTTGTTACTTATACTTAGTATCGAATTTTCGAACATTGCTCGGGTTAGTGATCACCAACCCGCATTTGGCAAGCATGGTGGTTATGCCAGTACCTACTCATCATTGCTGTGGTAACTTGATGTTGGAGGCCTTTTCCTTGCAGTGGGATGATTGTAGGGTGTTACTTTCCTATTCTCTTGAACCATCAAAAGCTTGAAAAAATACAATGAGATTTCTTCAACCAGGGTACACATTCTTACTGAACGACTCTGAATTCGGAACTTAGAATGCGTTTTAAAAACATCATAATTGCCTGTACATTTCATTGAAAATTGCCGACGCAAGCATAAATTCAAGTCTCCAAAGTTACTCAAGCTGATTTAGCAGTAGAGCCTCTATTAAAAAAAATAAAAAAAAGACAATAATATTTGGAAAATATTTAGGCTTTTGAGATTGAGATCAGAAAGTTGACCCTAACAAACTATTCTTTAAATGTGACATAACTTCAGAGACTGAAGCAGACAATTATTCGAAGATATTGAACTGTCGCCAACATTTATATCCTGGTGGAAGGCCTCTGACGCTAGTATATTTTATTCATTTTAAGTTTTGCGATAAGGATTCAAAGCACTTTGATACCTTTTGACAAATAATTTAGGACTATAGCATATTTATGCAAAACAGTATTAACTGATTTAACTGTAATTATTGGCTCAAATAACAATCATTTTAACAAATATGACATACATAGTAAAAGCTTACTCTTTACTCTATAAACATGCAAAATTTTAACTAAATATGTACAACAAATCAAAAGTTATGCCAATCTTAAAATGTTGGTGCGTTGAAAATTTTCAAACGCGTTAATCTCGTAATGACTGTTATGTCACTTGATGCCCTTATGTTTAACAGTGTCCATCTGAAGATTCGATAAATGCATAATGTGTCTTCAGATTGATTGAAATTCACGTGATAACCCTGACGGCAGTTGGAACCTGCGTTGGTGGCCTAACAAAAAGATATTATGCGATCATTCACTGCGACCGGCGCGTGCCAAAATGTTATAATACTATTACAATGGTTAGGGCTGTCGATTAACGGTCGGTCCTAATAACCTATCTATCTTCAGTTTTGGCATATCGGAGATAGAAAACAACTTCTGTCTTTGTTTCTCTCGACGGCAAAATCAAAGACAGAAGATCTTTTCTATCTCCGATATGCCAAAACTGAAAAAAGATAGGTTATTGGGACCGGCCGGACGAGAGGATGATTGACAACAATGATTTAGATGGATTTTACTGCTACAAGTTTCGAACCTAAAAGAAGACATTTTCTAAGATTGGCTATTAAAAAAACATTTGAAAACCTTGGTGCTAAATAGATATGAGTGAGTATCTATCATCCAAATCTGGCCGGTTTTTATAACTTCCGATAAAGAATTAGTGAAATGTATCAAACAATTCAAACAATCAGCAAAAATCCGTAAAAATTCTCAAGGTCCCGGCAAAAGGCATCCATCTCAGTATAATTTTGTGTGCTAAGCTAAGACACGCTAGTCTTTAAATGGTTCCACTGATGCAGCGAAAAGTCTTCATTGCAATATTTTGCGAATTTGTTGTTGTGTTGAATTGAATCTGAATTCAAGTCATGTCTTTTTCATTAAATCTTTTTTAAAGTAAACTTTCGTCAGCCCTAGTACCTACGTAGTACGTACCTGCTGAGAATTACCGTTCGCCTCGCCTTGAACTGCGTAGATCACGTCCGTACAACAATAACCATAACATCGTGCCTACTTAGTTTATACTTAGATAACGTTTTATTACGTTTGCCTTTATAAAATATTTAAAAAAATCTTGACTGAATACAACAGTTATTGTTTTTTCATGGTGTAAGTATTGTGCAATAGGGAAGGGACTGTTTTGTAAAGTACATTTTTTTTCACTATTACACATATTAATCAATGTAACACACTTAGCCTTAGCAATAAATAAACAAAAAACTTTTATATTTTAATTTGACTTTTAGACGATTTATCCAGTGGAGTTAAAAAAAAACCTATTTTGTCAATGTCTTAAAGGTGGTGATAAAACGCATCAAGCGCATAGTGCAGACGATTTAGGTTTTATCACCTCTGTTTCAATTCTAGGCTACTATTTTGCCTTTTATAAACACCGCGTCTAAAAATTAACTCACTTA
Source organism: Anania crocealis (assembly GCA_949315895.1). Taxonomy (NCBI): domain Eukaryota; kingdom Metazoa; phylum Arthropoda; class Insecta; order Lepidoptera; family Crambidae; genus Anania; species Anania crocealis. Next base: position 15,313,257 of record OX438862.1, read on the forward strand.
AAACGTATATGAAACACGAATGTGCCTCATTCAAAAACCAATTCCACCTCGACTAATACTGAGCCCTGACACAATTTAATGACTTTGTATAGGGCTATGGCTAAATAAGAAGCAGATTTTATCTATGACATGTTATCATGCAGCTAACCTCTTTCTTTAATAAAACAGTTCCTTAACTGTCATAAAAAAAGGTGATTTAATAAAATAAAATATAAAAAACTGAGACATGTAAAAAAAGTTTGTGCAAAAATGATGCAGGATTCCTATATTATTCTGTATTCCATTTCATTCCATCCTTATAAAAAGCAATGCATAATTATATTTGTCGCTTGGTCAATGACAAAATAAACAAACATAGATAGATAGATGTTTGTTTATTTTGCCGCCTAGCTTTTACTTCATAATTATTCTTATGAGATCTTAAATGATGCATCATATCTTGTGGTTTCTGTACCTCAACACATTTTCTCCAAGATAACCATAACTTGTTGTTATCATAAGAATGCTCCCCTCTTAGTTTCTGCATGGTACTCTTAAATTATCATGTATTAGAAGGATTTAATAATAATAGGGGTTAAAGTATGAAATTTCCGATTATTTTCCCACTTTTTATTTTGTTTATAGCTCTTAAGTATAGTCATATTATTGCGTAATTCTTTTTGTATTGTATTAAGAACTAAATAAAGTAACTTTTGACTAAAAAAAAATGCAATACTAGTGCCTATTACTTCAAAGGAAGTCGTTGAAAAGACCCCTTACAATGTGTCAGCTGACCTTCTTGCTTCAATTAAGTATATTTGTATTATATACTTTGATTTTCAGAAATTTAAAAACTATAATGCGTAGCTATATAACCATCTAACTTTCACCTTTAATATCATCGAAAACGGTTCAGGCGTTTTTTAAAAAATAAAAAAATTGATAGTATGGAAAAATGACTTTTCTCGATTTCGTCCATACAAAACGGTAATTTCATACTTTAACCCCTAATATTAAAGGTTGGAAATCCTATATTATATCTCTTTCAACACTATCATGAGTTATACATAAATTTCTAGTTGAAAAGGATAATACTACGTTAGTATTTATATTCCTAGTTGCGTAATGTTTTAGGATTCCTTAGAATTTTACCTTTATATTTTTATTTCTGTGTTAGTAAAAAGGTATAAATACTATATTGAACATGTCTGTTTGTACTGGTCTGGGTATTTTCTATGTATTATAAGTATGTATTTACAAAAAAAAAAAAGTATATAAGTAAGTTTATCGGTTGTCTAGTACCCCATACGACAGGGTACTTAATAGTACCTTAATTTGGGACTAGATGGCTCTGTGTGGCCCAGTGTGGCATGTCTTAAATATTATATCCCTTCAGTCATAAATATTACGCGATTATTAAAAATGAAAGAATACTCGTATGAGTCATGATGAGTGTGTTGACCACCTTATGTAGTATTTTAATGTAATAAATTATCATCTCGGCTACAGCAATAACGCCCATAAATTCAGCCATAGGGAAAGAATGATTCAGCTATTGGCTGTAGTCACCGAGCCTCAGTATCTTAGGTGGTGGGTGAATAATATAGTAAGTCATACAACGTAACATTAGTACGTATCAAGTCATCATATCAACACAAAATATTTTTATGGGGAAAAATATCTTATTCTTATTCTTAACTATCATCAAAACTACACTGCCCGGCTAGTATGGCCTGGATAAGCAACAGCGACAGATGTTTATTAATAACTTAAAAACAACTGAACCCACAAAACAAGATATTGCTCACGACCGGTCAGTTTTTTGGCAAAGCGGCCACATTACGTATGGAAATATATATTCCCATGAAGTAGGCACTTCGGCATGAAATACACAGATATGAGTAAGTAGGTAATATTCTTGAAATACGAACATTTTCCTAGAGGACAGGTGTGAGCCTACTTTATTTATGAGGGTCCCCAATACCGCCCGAACGCACGATCGAAGGAGATTCTGTTTCATTTTTATAGGATTTATGTTACGACAATGTATGCCAAAATGGTCCTATTTAGGCACTTATGTGGACATATAAATGTATTGATTTCGAGGCGGAGACGGATAAAGGATTTATAGTTTATTTATTCGTAGGTATCCGTAGTTTTCCCAAAAGGCAAATTAAAAAAAATGTTGGTACTACACAAACGAAGGTATGAACGGAGACAATGCTAAACCAATAATCAATAATATCGCTACGCGTCAAAAGGGCCTGTATGATTTTTTTTGTAGCCTGGAAGCCCTGCATCAAATGTGTTTTTAAATAAAAGAACAGCATCAAATACGGCAAAATCTGTAAAAAGTAATAGTATAAGATCCCACCATACAACAACCTTCACCGAGCTGGTTATTGGATGAAAAGTATTTTATATGCAATTAAATATGCCAATAAATATATTGCAAATGGGTTGACTAAAAAATTTCAGTCCAGAGTAGAATTTTTAAAGTTTGACAACCGAATTTCAGGTCTGGTTTTTCGCATTCAACCCTATACCACCGTGTTCATAATTAAATAATATTTATTTGCATTTAACTTTATTTAATTAACCAGGCCGGTGCAAGTTACTAGTATCGATTGACCTGTTTATACCTGTCTACTCAAGGGTTGTGGTTGTGACGTGAAAAATAGTCAACCTAACGTTTGCATATTCTATGGACTTCATACTTTCGATTGGTATGGAATTTGTCTATTACCCAAACCAGTGAAAAGTTAATAAATATAAAAAAAATTGTTAATTAATCATACTCTGGACTGATTTTTTAGGCAACCCATTTGTAATATATTTATTGGCATATTTAATTGAATAGAAAATACTTTTCATCCAATATCCAGCTCGGTGAAGGTCGTTTTATGGTGGGATCTGAGACTGAGATTTTGCTCAAGCGCCTTCAGAATTTCTGCTTCGCAGCATCTTATAGTCTACGAAAGTTGACCTGACCTCAGATTACCGAATTCTACTAAAATGTTTACTGTATCAAGTAATATACTTACCCTATCATTTTATATATAATGGGCTTGCTCTTGACTACATACTTAACTATACGGTTAAGAAGAAGCCTTAGATGGAGCGAGCTTACCCAGAGGTACTGGTTTACCCACACAACAGCGGAACACAGAAAAACTGTTTGGCGCTGGACTCCGACAGGAGGGTGGTAGCATACAGGCGGCCTCTTACAAAGCCTACCACCGCAGAGGGATCTGTTAGCCGTCATCATTGGTTATTAAACCAAAGATGCCGTTTCCCAGGGTGGACTACTAGGAGGTAGATCCCACCACCTCAAAAATCGCTTCGCTCGCTTTATGAGCAACCTATGTTGTGCAGCTCTAATTATATATCCCGTGTTACTAATGTTTTTTTACGGTGTGCAATAAAGAGTATATCTATCTATCTAAACAACAAGTTTAAGAGCTAGAACATAAGGATGATATTTTCCCGTTCAACGTAGCGTATATTTATGAATAGACAACGCATTGTTGTTGTTCAATATGATCATGAAGGTCCTGGCCAATTTGGCATCCAGTTCGCCGGGTTCAAGTACCATCGCGCGCGAGAGGTGCAATTTGCCTGCACTCGAGCCGCCAACAAACCGAAGAGTGAACCAATTAGGTGAGACAAATTCCAATTTATTATTCGACTTCAGTACCATTCGATTGGATAATAAATAGTCATTCGGTTTCCAACAATTACGAACACTTAAATAAATAACAGGAGCTCCTGATGAATGGATGGTATATACATGTGTACTGGGCTATTGTCCGAAAGAATTCTCTACAAGTCCAGAACGTAATCACATACGTATCATTCCTCTTTGGTATCACAAACATAGGAATTTCTCCGAGAACTTTCGGTATCGAGACACCAGCGTTTCACTATTTCAATGTCACAATTACCGCCTCTTAGTTTTTTTGCCGAGTCATTATAAAACCCATTCTTTCGAATGAAAGAGTAAGTAGTGTTTATAGGCGTATCTATTTCAAGAGGCTAGTGTGAACCGCGTAATCATCGGATATTATCTACAGTTACGTACAATAAATAAAGTCTCGGATAATTTGTTAATTGATAGCTACAATCTTTAGCGGTGTCAGCTCCGTCGTGCCCATAAACTATTGGCTTGACGTGCTCGGTTAAGTTGAGTTCATAAGGAGCGAGGAATCTTTTGATAAAACTTGTATTAAGGACCGTTCTTTTATTGCGAAATCCTGTTCTGTCCCCACGGGTTTATTTCTTATAAAGGGTTTTTGTTAAAAAACTAGACTCACAAAATCTGATACATAGCGTTAGCAACAAGCAATCCACAAAGGAAACGTGTAACTTTTACATTTTTTAAAATATGTTTTGATTAATGGCAGAACAATTCAGGTACACACAGGTACTACGTACCTGATGTAATCTGTAAACGATCTCAGCAAGGTGTAATTAGAACGGCTGACTAAGCGGAATCTATGGGAGCCTGACCCCTCAGCAGATTTAGAGGCCATTGTGGAGACTTCTTTATTGCAGGCCGCGATTTAAAGTAATGGCCGGTGTACGTTTCGACTTATCGAAACTCGCTCTCGAGTCGATAACTCGGCGAATTTATCAGTCAGAAAATTGAATGTCAAACGTTTCGACGGTAAATTATTCTCGATGCCTCCGAGTGCTAATTTGGTTAGCCGAACGTATTACCTAATGGGACATTGAGGAATGTAAGGCAATAACATGTATTGTGATGGAGTCGGCCAAGGATTGTGTTTACGATATTTTTTTTGGTTCCATTACGCATCGCCGTTACAAATTAGTTATCGTGTTGGATCAAATTACGTCTCCCGTCGTAGGCTGAATGACGGTCCCGTTAAATTGCGTCACAAAAGGTAGGTAGGCAAAAAGTTGCCAGTCACCTGATTGTATACCTACCTATTCTGAGAAACGATACATGGCTCCAGTGAGAGAGACTTCTATCGACTCGTTTGTTTGCGACCGTCTAGTCTAGATTATTTTTATTTGGAATCACACGCCTTAGTTGCTCCTTCAGATCTTAGGCACTTGAAATTGGTTCACTTTGGTACCTACCAAATACTTTCGCTATAGTACCTACCTATAATAGCGTTTTAGATTTAAGAGTACCTAAGTAAGTAGATTTATATTATTATTTTTTGAAAATTTAACCTTCTTGGATTATACGGCTGTACAGTTGGTGCACCGTGAATGCAATGTTTGCAACGTTTAATGTACTCGTAGGTAATTAAATTAAAAAAGATTAAATTTAAAATGAGTTTTTCCGTTATAAAAAATTTACATCCGTGAGAAAATGTATACCAAAGTCGGTTGCTCGGAAACGAAAAGATCGTTGGCACAGCCGATAAACGATTGGGATTGTATGTAGCTGTAGTGCTCATTATTGGTGTTATGGGCCACCATAAATGTTGTAAGTATCTGCAATATTTCTTAGAGTATACGGGATTTTACGGCCAGATGCTGCCGATTGGAATGCCTACTATCATGTTTCTTAAGAGATGTGTTGTTAGACTCTAAGCATGCAAAAATTCCAATGCTTAAGTATTACTTCTACTAAATCATAAATATTGATACAACCCGCATAATAAATGTACTTGCAATCAAGGAAATAAATTTTCCTTCTAACTGATATTTGTTGCATTTTATTTGGGAAATGATTAGTAAGGGAAACTTTAGTATTATCTTATATGTGGTGAAACTTAATATATGAAAAACGCTCATTAAAATTTGTGCAACCTTTGAGTAAAAGAAACTCAACAAAAAAGCTGGCTTTCGATAAAGCCCATTTATTAAAAGCCAAAAATTGTTTACTCGTACCCATTATTTTCTTCATTGTACCTACGGGTTTCGGGATGGTACGCCATTAATACAGCACCTACCATTAAGAGGAAACACTACGGGCGAAAGAATTGAAAAATGGGATGTAAAATCTATTGCTGTCGCGCAGTGCCAAACGCCTTAGGCAGAGTGTGATAAAGACAACTGCTTCTTGGACCGAAAATACCTACTAAAAGCACACCAAATCAACGTTTCGTAGTCCCCCAATTAGTTTTCCAAAACTAGACCGAATTAAATACTTTTTTCATTAAAAATTAAGGAAAGGCTTTGGCCGTGTTCTTATGTTTTTCTTTTTTTCTAAAATTTAGCCAAATTTGTTTTCTGGATGTTTGAACACAGCAGAAAATCTGGCGATTTTTTTCGATTTTTGAGGGCTCATATGTTTTTTATTAATTAATTTATAAAAAAACAGAAAACATAGAAATATGCTAATAGTGGCCATAGATTTTTGTAATAAATATTATTGCTCTACTGGCTTTATCCAGGGAGGAAACCGGGGATTACGTTTGTATGGAAAAACGGCCCTTGTGTTTCCTCTTAACTGTTTATGTTTCCTTATATTGTGTTACAGTACCTGTAAAGTGCCATTAAGTACACGCGTGACGAATACCAGAATGCACCAAAAATGTAGAGTAATAGTTTGTTAAGTATTTTATTCCTATATTTTTGCGGATGCACAATTAATCTGTGTCTCAAAAACAAAGAAAATACATTCGGCTTCGCCTCGAATCCCGTCAACATAATTTCAACATCCGTTTAAATATTTGTTCATATTGCCGGCTACGCTTTAAAGCTCTCAAAATTGTAAATTTACACCGAATCAATGAGTGTACAATTAAGAATTTCGGTTAATTATCGCAGTCAGTCGCGCGGAACGGTGCGATCGCGTTGTTTGCGTCAACTGGTGATGATTTGAATTAACTCTTTGTACCAAGTGTAAATAACCTTTAATTAAAGCATGCATTGATCATATTTAAGGTAGCTTGAGTATCTACGAAAAAGTTCACCATTTGTATAGAGTGAAAACATTATGTGCGTCTGTGTAATATCACAATGTTCAATTGTTAGCTCAGGTACCGACTTTCCTTTGATAATTTCTTATTTTGTAATTTGATAATCATTAAACACATTCCTTTAAATTATTAGATATGAATTTCTACCGTCTTTGTGAGTTAACCTTAACGACATTTAGGAGTTATTTTAAAATAATGTTCATGTAAAAGGAAAATTTGTTATGCTGAATACTTTACTACACCACTAATTAGTAAAAGCCGCATAAATTCAGAACGAAATGTTATCAACCATTTCGCTTTGAATGTTTGAAACACTAATTACGAAAAAAATATATGTGTTCCTCAGAAATTAAAATGCGTAGCGCTTTTACAAACAGCCGTCCCTCTAAAAGGATAAAGTAATGACATGTTATTATACTTTCAACTGACGCGCCACAAAATAATAGCTGCACGAATTTTAATGGACGACTCCAAATTATAGATTTTTATTATACAAGGTGTTTGGTACGTTGGCCGACAATTTTTTTGTAGGTCGTGTCATTCACGATCACGACCGAAGTGACATTTTACTCATTGACAACGTTGTCCCAGATTGCAGTGTTTTAAAGGTTTGACAAAGTAATCTTTTTTTTATACATTACATTATATTAATTTATTATAAGCAAATAAACAAAATGCAATAAATTTTTATAACCGGTCACAAAATTCAGATGAGTTTGTTTAGAATAAAATCAAATTTAAAGTCAGGGAAATGTGTTGTCGGTCCACGAGCAAGCATCCTGTATACAGCAAAAACTCTTATTTTTGTCGAGCTCAAATGTTTTGACCGAACAGACAGTTATTTTCATATGATTTATACCAGCGTTATCTAGACCATACTAGAACAACAATTTTCTTCTTAATTAGTGCGAAACGTTGTATTTTGTCGGTAACAGGTTATACTATCAATTAAATTTATTTCAATACATAATTACCTATGACAAAAAACGTGAAATTACGAGTAGCTACCAATTTTGAGACGGTGCATGACGGTTGTCGGTGACTGATGTCACTGGGATACTAAATTTTGAGAAAAAATATCGTGAGAAAACCTCCATATTCACGATTTTATAATATTTGTGGGATTTTATCATCATACTATAATAGCTATTAGATAAGTATTCGTGTAATCGACCCAAATCAACTCAAAATTAGTACACATTTTTACTAGTTTGTAAACTCTATTTTTTTACCGTTTTAGGCGGATTTCTGTTTTCAAATTCAAATGGTCAAATGGAGAACCTTTACTTTGTACATCGGCTCATATAATTTATATTAAGTAAAACTCATTTTAGACTTCTCGCTCGTTTCTCAGTAAACAATTAAATGTGTATCCGCAAATTGCCGTCATTTTGAAACGGGACCTTTATGGCCTGACCAGAGGTCGAATATCTCTTTCCTGTTTCTTTGATATATTTTAAGACTTTGGAAGGAGTGAGGGAGACATGTAGGTTGTCGAATATACAGAAATAGTGTTTAAGATAAAGCCTTATTAGAAACGTGGCAAGTTCGTTAGGATTAAACGAATTATTTCTACTATTACGGGCGGTATTACACAATTAGTGGACCGCGATGATCAAACTTCCTGGGGTACCTACATATTCTACTGTGACATTTAGTCTTAATCTGTTTATTTACAATAGTTTAACGATGAATACGAGTGGCGTACACAACGATTTTCTAAGCTTTGTCAGCTCCGTGGCCCCGTGTTCGATTATCGGACGAGTCAATGTCAAAATAGCACATCTCAATATTGTCTATGTTTATGTACCTTCTTTATTTTTGATTTACGTAAGTGATTTCATTACTTATGATTAGGCATCAGAACACTGTTTTGCATTCTTATTCTGCATGCTCCACATTTATATTCTAAACCACGAAAAAAAAAGTTTTGTAGGACGCTTAACTTTTTAAAAGATTGACCGTTTTCGATGATTTTTTTGGTTGGTATAATTGGGTCAATCTTTGAAAATTACCCGCCCTGACTCATAGTTGGTCCCATTTGTAGTATATGAAAATAGCACGTCTGCATACGATGTCTAGTTAAATACACTAAACACCAAGTATCAATCTCAAATGTTTTCTTGCAAATAATTGTTATTCTATTCTATTCTAAAAACATGTTATACCTACTGTAGATCTGCCTTAGACAAAGTGCCTTTCCAATATCGTTCACTCCAGACGAATTAAATAGGTAGATAACAAAAGTATGAAAATTACATTAACAAACGATCAAACGATCGTAAGCTTATATCATTTTCATCATACATTTGACATCTATTCGTCTAGCGTAAACGAGAAACCCACTAGTCTAAGGCTGCTGATAATTTTAGTTATAGTTTTTATATATATGAGCAGATGCACTAATGAGGAAATGAAATGCTGTAAATTATGTGAATATTCTGTAATTGTAATAAATATAAATACTTAGCTTTAATTTCTTAATAGATATGATAACAATTGATTATCGACCCTCGACATTCGCTTGCTACCGTGCCTAACTTAACAATGCCGTCTCGCCTGTCCGGCCGGTGTTGCCATATCTTATGTCAGAATGATTATTTTTATTTTTAATTTATACAAAACTATAGACTAAAAAGCAGACAATATAACAAAATATACTAAATAAGTTACTTATGCTAACATATATATACTTCTTACTAAAAACCTAAACATAAAGTTACACCGAGTTGCAAGCGATTTGCCGACACCCGCATATACATACGTCACCATCATTTAACTTATGGTTTGCAATCCCGGACCACATCAACAATTAAAACGATTCTACGAACACGGGCAAAATATTTTTAGAAATGTAAAAAGCCTATATTTATTAAATTAATAATAAGTATTTATATTGGTAGTTTTGTTACATTTATTACTAAATGAATGAGAGGTGCACTGTTTGGCCTCAATAAGAACGTAAAATGGTGGGATTGACTTTCAAGGCAAGGTACATAAATGTATTGTCATCTGCACCGTTCATACTGCGGACCCCGTATGCACATGCTATGGATCACTAAAGGGTCCGTAGGCGGACCCTTTAGTCGTAGACGCCACTTTCAGAAACCCTGATTTCATATAATTTTACTTAGGAATCATCATTGAGTAAATTATAGTAGCAGACAAAGAACCAATCTCTGATAAAGTTTTTTATTATTAAGTAATATACTCACCACAAGCTAATTTGTGTATGTCTAAGCTATAATTTGAATGTTCCAGTTTTGGCAACACCAGAGGTCTTATTCTGGCAACCGACTTTTATCTCTGCGTACTTTGTCGTTTCGCTAAGTTATTATTGAACTGGCGAACTTCTCCAAAGATTCGGCAAGCTGATGCCGATGGACTAGATTTAGTAAAACCTTATCGAGAAATTTTCTGGAAACTAAGCTGAACAGAGTTTTCGCAAACTCTTGGATTTCCTACACCTTTGCCAAGCTTGTATTATGTCGAAGGAATATGTATAAGGAAAAAGAGTTATAATTTATCAAAATAAATCAATTATAAAAATACTGAACTACACTACTGAATAGCCTATGTCATTTCTCAATCTCTAATCTATTTTTGTGACAGACAAAGTAACTTTCACATTAATAATATTAGTAAGATATTCAATAAGATAATCAATTGATGTATATTAATACATCCTCTATAAAAAATCGTTTCCGGTGATAAGATTACCCGAATTGTGTAGCTTTAAAGGTATGCACTTTATTTATTTTATCATAACTAAAAAATATCTATCTGCATCTAATTATCGTTTTCATTCAAAATTACATAAAGTGTTAATTCAAAAAAAAAAATTAAAAGTGCTACCATATGATTACCCTCGCTTGCCATACTTAAAAATAACTTACGAAAGATATTACGCGATAAAAAACCCAGAAAATGGAGTTATAAGTAATAAGAGCGTCTGGTGTCGTTACTAACCAGTAACTTTGTTATCCGATCTTGAATCTAACGAAAAGGGGAATTCACTTAGCATCCAGTAAACGGAGTTAGTGCCCATAACCCGCTAATTGCTATCATTTAAAATCACAATGTCAGTGTGGATCAAATGAAATGAAACGTAGAGATAAAGAAAGCGATAATTGGTACCCCAGGTTCCTAACAGAGAAGTCATGTCTATAGTTGTAAGTGTGAAAGATATTGTTAGGTTAGGCTTCCGGTAACATCCAAATTTAGTTTTTAGTAAAAACATTAATTTATTTAATTACAAATTAATTGAACCATTCAATTACATATTTGTTAATGCCCCATTGCTAGCTAGTGGTTTAAGTCGGACCAAGATCTCGGGTTCCTGGGTTCAATCCTTGGATCAGGAAATAAGTTTCGAATTATCAAAGGTTTCTGATGATCACCAGTGCGTGTGACTTTGGCAAGCGTGGTAATTATACCTGTGGATAATTGCTGTGGTAACTTAAATTCATTGACGGAGGTCTTTTCCTGCAGTGGGATAGTAATAGGCTATTTTCATTTTACTTTTTATTTGATGGTTAACGCCCCGTTGGTCTAGTGGTTTAAATACCGGGCCAAGATCTCGGGGTCCCAGGTTCGATCCCCGGGTCGGGCAACAAAAAGTTTCGAATTTTCGAACGTTGCTCGGGTTTGTGATCACCAACCCGCATTTGGCAAGCGTGGTGATTATGCCAGTTCCCATCATTGCAGTGGTAACTTGAATTCAATTGGAGGCCTTTTCCCTGCAGTGGGATGATTAAAGGCTGTTTCTTGCTTTTACTTACTTTTATTTGTTGTAAGAAAACATACTGATATTGTTTCTATGGTACAGACAACAGCACGTCAACCTACCACAAAACGTCAAATTTTCTCAATTGATATTGATCTCTACTTGTTGGACTTAAAGTTGAATATCAATTCAATGACCTTTTACTTTTTGGGTAGGTTGGCGTGCCGTTGTCTGTACCTAGTCTAGTACAAAGTCTTCTTCTTATAATAAATAACATATGCTACATTCAGAAAATTTCTGACAGTTTGCGTTACAAATCTATCCGTATTGTTAATTGTTTAGTTGCTATGATAGTTATATGTTAAGTTATGAAATAAATAATTACATTTCAGATCGTGACAATGGATTTAAAAGATAATGCCTTTTTATGTGTTGCATTTGCATTATAATTGAAAACTTGTCAGCAACCGCACAAACTTTTCAATATAGTTATTTCATTTTAATATAATTTTGGCTCAGTTCGTACAAATTATCTGATTTAGCCTTAATAGCTCTAAATTAATGCTCTAACTAACGATTGAACGGGCAAGATTCGACGAAGTCATAGGTACACCATTCAATCGCACATAATCGTATGCAGTTCAAAGAACATTGATAAACCTTTGCAGCCGCGATTACAAGATCGCACGATAGGATCATAAAAAATCGTCCTGTGTAAATTGTTTACTTCGACTGTTTTCCAACTTTTATCAATTGCTAATACAAAGCTTTTTTCCTTAGAAATACGGTTCGTATTTGTTCGCATTCATTGCATGTGTGTTATATTAGGTATCTTGTTGAGTTGTGTAGCTGGCTGCTAATTAAAGAGCTCCGGTTGCGTGGTTTTTGTAATTCGAGTCCGCATCGCGACACTTGTGGTCGAACCACCAACGAAGTAATAACATTGTGGGTTATGTTATGTCATTTGTATGGAAATAATGCGCACGTGGCGATCGTTGTGCTGTGATATGGGAGGATGGCATAAAATAAAAGCTAACCAAAATTAAATTGACGGAAAGCACGAAAACTTTGGCAACTTTGCAATTTGTTAAATAAATACAGTTGAATAATTTTTTTGTCAGAAGTATATTTAAACGAATACTTTTTGGTAACAAATTTCTGTAACAAACAATATGTTACGTGAATAAATCCGTTAGAAAAATCTTATTACATTAAAGGTACAAAATGTAATTGTAGGTACTAGTATTACTTTTACTTTATTTGTACTAGATTGTAAGTAAGGATTTTATGATTAAATAGGTATTTGCACTTAGCAAAGCTTGCAGGAGAAATTCCCTAAGTTTTTACAATGTCAATCTTATTAAATTCCGTCGTTTCCACACCATGTGGAATGGAACTCACACGTAACGCCAGACAAAACAATATAAAAATAACTTTATAATTATTTAAGTGGCCCAAACCGCTAACTGGACTTGTTTAAAATTAATTATCAAAGCTATACAATTTACTTCCAATGTCAACACTAATATTAATCTGTTTCATCTTTCCTCTACCTGAAGGTTGTCTGGTAGAGATCGCTGCAAGCGATAAGACCGCCTAAATTGTACTAATCTAAATCTTACTCATGTGTATTTTTCAATTTTATGGTGTGCAATAAAGTGTATCTATCTATCTATCTATTAATCAGACATCGTTACAAATCGCGCGAAAAAAAATACATTCACACAGCTCGAAGCCCGTACTCGACTAGCGGCCGAGACCGAACCGTGGCACAAATGTGTTATGCGGCAGCGAGGGGTATTGAACGCCCGACAGAGCGAGACAGCACGACGCGTCTATCACACGAACGTATCGCGCAAGAACGAAACAAAAATGTATCACGCGAGCGTTGCGTTGAGCGGCCATGAATCGCCGCTTCTCATTCCGGTTAATGTCTACACTCGAGCCACACGCAGTGAGGTTATTCGGTTAAAATGAATGATTTACATTTCCGCATAAAATTAATAAAGAAAGTTGAATCTTATCCATGTTTGTACGACGACAAACACGAAGATCACAGCAAAAAGGCCGTAGAAGCCGTTTGGGCTCACATCGGTGAAATGTGCGGGGAAAAAGGTACCTACTTAATTTTTATTTACACGCAATGCCTTATCTTTTCTTTAGTTACATGTCTCATATAGAAGTGTGTTGGAGAGATAACTGTTCGATTGAGTTTTTTCATATTATTTTAACGCTAAATTAAATTTTATGTACATACGAGTAGCTTATCTATGTTTTAACCGTGAAGTTATGTGCAAAAAATCGGATTGGATTTAGAATCAAGTCGCCTGAATACCTATGAGGATACCGAATGTGTAGGTGTAGGGGACTGAAAAAGCCATTTTAAATTTGTTAATAACATTTCAAAACGATTTTTCCTTTTATAATTATAATAACTGTTTCTCAAAAGATCTTTAACGGACGGCTTGTGGCGAGCTTAGGCTGTAGCGACCCCACGGACCTGATTTCTTTCAGTAGGAGCCCTGTCACTCACCTCTGGCTTGCCTTCTTCATAGGTCGGCCGGAGTGAAGACTGACTAGGAACAGATCTCCCTTGCTTGCCTTAAATGGCCGGCTTGGAGATTTGCTAAGACAAAAATGCTCGGAGGAAGGAAGTATTAGTCCTTGGACGCACTTATATGCATAGTATGTACAGGGATAATCGGTGGGTGTCACATCACATCGTTACGGTAAATTTTGTCTAATGGGATTATGCGAGTTGGTCTCGGCCCATAGGTGTCGTGTTATGTGTAGTAGTTTTTTTTGCGCATCGTATGCATGTGACATATTGTACAATTTGTTAGTAAGTAACTAGTATGTAAAAGCGAACAAACCAGTACAAATATATATGTTCATGCACACAAAAGATCGTACTGTACAGGGATCGAACCCGTAACCATTGCTTCATGCAATACATTTGTCTATACGAGTGAATCGAAACGGTAAACTGCCATTTTGAATGATTTTTTGCCGAGTTTAGGTGAATTTGCAGTCAGCAGAGTTGTTTTTTGAAGTGAAACTTCTTTATCGGCGTTGGAAAAAATTTACCGTCACGAAAAAGTTTTCGGACCGTCACGAAAAAGTTTTCGGTTGCGCGTCACAGCGTCACATTTTTCGGTTACGCGCCATCTTTTTCTTGCCCCTACCACGGTTGGTTCAGACGATAGCAAAAAGGTAAAGTGAAATAATATTTAACCAATTTAACCAATTTAACCAATTTAACCAATTTAACCAATTTAACCAATTTAACCAATTTAACCAATTTAACTAATTTAAGTAATTTAACCAATTTCTGGAAAGTTGCATGTAGATCATTTTTCGAAAAATAAGGCCATATAGAAGTTTCACTTCTTACGTGTGTACACTAGTACACGCACAACTTTTTTTTAACTTTTTCATATTTTTTTTACTTTATTATGATTGCATAAGTTGGGAATATTTCAACCTCTTCTTGATTAAGAAAATAATTAGGAACTTATGCCTTTTTGGCGGAAAAAACTGATGAACTGACTTCAATCCCTATTCCCCAACTATCTAAAAAGGCGACTTGATTCTAAATTTTTATTCAAAGTTAACTAACATTTTAAACATACACCGTGAAATTTTAGTGGTTGTTTTCCCGCAACAGAACGATTTACCTTTAGTAGCACCATCGAATCGCGCGAATTATTTTTTGAAAATAAAGATATCGTTGTTCTCAATTAATCAAAAAATAATCATCAACTCAAAAGCGTGAGATACGATAGTATCTTTACAAAATGTGACGTGTTTGGGTACTGCTTGCCGCACGAAATCAATGTTCAAAGCAAAAAAAGCTCTACGCACTAAGTAATACAGCATAAACTGCACCGCGCGAGGGGCAATGACCCCGGCCGGTGACCGGCTGCGGCGCGGCTAGTACCATTGGTTCGAGGTTGCTTTCGAGTTTCGTTTATTACAATCGTGAAACTTCTATTTTTTATTTGAATAAAAAAAAAACTGCACAAATCTATTGTACTACTAAGATAGAATCATTTTACTGCGGGAAAACAACCACTAAAATTTCACGGTGTATATTAGTGTGTTATCCAAGTTGTTTAATTTTCAGCTAGCGAATGCAAATGTAAATGGCGCTCCATGAGATCTTCTTATATCCGAACTATGAGCGCGACAAATGCGACCCGATCGACAAAGCCCTATTACTTGGCGCATCATCTTACGTTCCTGAAGCCTTACATAAAATTCAAAAAAGGTAAAACTGACAGCGGCAATTTATTCGACCCAAATCAAGAAGATGAGAAACTTAATGACAGTGTACAAACAGTTGATATAAAAAAAAATATTGACAGAAAACAAATAGTTGAAAGTAAGCAGAAAGGTGTCAGTAAAGATATAGTTGACGATAACCAATCAGTAGACCTCAACCAAATAGATGATAGTAATCAAACAGATGACTATAACCAAAAAGGTGACTGTAATCAAACAGTTGACTGTAACAAAAAAGTTGAGTGTAACCAGAAGATTGACTGTAACCAAACAACTGATTGTAATAAAACTGTTGACTGTAGTCAAATAGTTGATTGTAAACCAAGAGTTGATGATAAACAACACCTTGATGGTAGTCCGGACATTGTCGATAATCAATATGTTTACGAGCTACCCTTGCAATTAAGCCCAGAAGAGCTCAACATCAAGGACGAGCCTCAAGATGTAGTAAATGATGAAGAACTCGAAGATACGGTAGATGACGAAACACCCAAAGATATTATAGATGACGAAACACCCGAAGATATGATAGATGACGAAGAACCCGAAGATGTAGTACGTGGTGAAAAAAACAAAGATTGTCTCCCGAACTATGAGGGCCCGTCATCGTCTACAGTAGAAGTTGAAACTAAAACACTTTTACAAATTGATAGCAGCACTACTCAAGCATTTTCAACAAAAAAGATAAAGTTAGATCCTGACGCCGTCAAAAGAGATCACTGTGAACATTATGCCCTAAGTATAGTTCCGTATTTAGAGACTATGACAGAGCTTCAACTATTACAGTTTCAAAGAGGTGTGATAGACTTGATCGAAAAAATTAAATATCACGGCCAGAAAGATGCTGAAAAAAGTACACCAGCTAAAATACCACGTCTTTGAGCAAATCATAATTATTATGAAAAGGTTTGTATTACATTTGAAGATCGATCTCAAAAAATTCAAACTATAAATCGTCGATTCCGTTGCGAGTACCATTATTTATGCCTCAATCGATTTTTTTAATGCGATTGTATACAATTGTATACAATACTATTTGACGAAATATAGTTGGAAAGGTGTGTAGTAGGGTTAAAATATTATTTATTAAATTTATTTTATTATTTCCAGGGTTTTATTTCTTAACTTCGATAATGTATTTATTGGAAATAAATTTTCTTGAATAAACATTATTTTGACTGTCTTCTGTAAGATTTTTTTCAAGGAATAATATTTTCAACCACTAATTTCATTGATTAGAAACAACTTATCTGTCTTATAAAAAAGGCAATAGTTTCGTTCGTTGTCATCTCAGCCAAACGATAACGAACGTATACGTAGCATGCAAATAAGAATAAGAATAACAATAAGAATAATTGCATGCAACAGCTGCTTTACAGTGTTATAATAATATGTAGTTCATCAAAAATGTAACAAACTCATGATACCGTCTTAACTTATTAATTATATATTATAAAGCTGAAGAGTAGAAGAGTTTGTTTGATTGAACGCGCTAATCTCAGAAAGTACTGGTTCGAATTGAAAAAATATTTTTGTGTTGGATAGTCCATTTATCGAGGAAGGCTTAAGGCTATAAAACATCACGCTGTGACCAATAGGAGCGAAGCATCAGTGAAAAATGTTGCATAAATAATCGCGATCATAATACCAGAAATTGACGCGGACGAAGTCGCGGGCAACAACTAGTTCAGAATAAAAAGATGAAGGAAGAGCTTTCCCTTATCGTTTGTGTACATTTTGGTCAATCAGGTAATTTATTTATATCCTTTGCGTGCATTTTAAACTGTGATCAATTTAAAGTGACGTAATGTGAATGTCAATAATAATTATGAATCTTAACTTTGATGATTATGTGTCGGAATATTACTATCCGTTTTTTTTACGCGCGTTTTCGAAGAATAATAATGAGTAGGACCCGTACAGTTTTTGGCGCTAAATATATTTTAATAAATATTACTGATGAAAATGATTGTTGTTTGTTAGGCATTGATTAAAAATTCATGCCATCATTTTAGCCATACTTTTAGTCTATTTTTATAAAAAGTTTTTTACTGTCGGTTGTATTTTTCTACCCTAAAGGATAGAATTATCTTTCTAAATTTAATAGTACCAACTATGATATTCTATACCCTGTCAACTAAAAAAACATTAAAATCGGTTACTGGTCCTATTTTAATAACGAAATTATTCCCTTTTTTATTAAATATATATTAGTTACCACGTACTATTACATATATTCTGTGACCACGGGCAAAATCCCTAATTAATACGTATTATTACGTATACGTTCAAATGGTTAGGGCCACCAAAGAATATCTGAGTATAGAGTGTAAATTATTCACAGTACTAATAAGGAGGGTGGGAAGTAGGGACCCATTGAAGCCTGCGTACACACCCGAGGCTATTCACAAGTTTTAATGGGGTAGTACACATCTATCATTGAGAGTCAATTGTGTCAATACCATCAATACGAAGATATCAATTGGTAATATTGGAATAATTCAGCAGTTCCTAAAAATATTATCAATTTGCACGTAGGGTTAGGCTACATGATCAATACAGGTCCCAATTTGCACAAACTATACGTGTTCCTTTTGATATCCCATAACTCTAGGGTATTAAAAAGACCATGGTAAAGAATCAAATTGCATATAAATTATTGTACAATAATACATTTTTTTGTTTAATTTTTTCTTACAGAATAATTCTAAAAAGTCACGACTAATTTACTTACTTTACAACTACGCTTTAGTGTAAGTTTGGCAACGTCTCGCAAAACTTGATGTTATGTTCGATTCTTGAACCACATGTTCTAGGGCGTTTTATATTAATTTTACCTATAGAACATAACCTTATGGGATATCAAAAGGAATACGTTGTATTTGCACAATTAAGCATCTACGGATGGGTATGAGTAGTTTGTATAGATACTGGGGCGGGGAGGCGAATGCAATAAGAATAAGAAAACGTGGAAATGTATTTTGAGTCAATCAAATAAATAATAAAATATACAATTAGTGACACAAAAACGTCCCGACCCTATGAGCACCCACTAACAATTTTTTTACTTAAGTTGTGGTCATCTTTTGTCATGTTTATAAGGTTGAAATGCATTAACGTAGGTATGATGATATATCCCGCCCTTCACAGGGAAGGAGTTTTGGGTCTCCTACCGGGCGCGTCCCCAGGTGGCGGATAGGGGAACGCCCTCCAGACATGGAGGGTACCGGCCATTTGGCCGGCGTGGACCAAAACCCACACGGGAGACGCTTCCAGTGGGCTTGGGCAGCCCGCTGTTGAATGCGTCTCCAGACGGTGGTAGCGGGCTTCGGCCCGTGGCCTGTTGTGGCCGTTCGTGCTGGATGGTGCGACGGCGGTGTTGCCGTTGGGGCGCCAGCCCCGCGGCGGACGGAAGTCGCTCGCTTCCCAGTATGGTTTGAGCTATGCTGGGCAGCGAGTGGGCGTGAGACGTTGGCGGCCCCTTGCAACGACATGCAATGTCATTGTAAAGGGTGGCCACGGATCGGGTCGGCGAGGTTGCTTGCGGACCCGACCCGAAGTCGTAGATGGGGGAGGACGAGAAGGCATACGCCGAACTCAACTTCCCCCCTCTAGCAGGCTAGTGGGCGTTGGGCCGGGGGGCTCAACGCTCGCATTGCACAGCTTGCCAGACTGGGGGTGGTTCCTGGTGTACAGGATCACCCATATTTTATGCCTGAGGCCCGGCATAGGCCGTACGTAGGCGGTGCATGGAGGGCATCCTAAGGGAAACCCATACACTGCCAACATACGTTGCAAGGTACACCGCAGGTCTTTTTAGTGGGTATGCTTGTCGGGCACCGACAAGAGAGTCCCACATACCCTACTGCTGCCCCTGAAGCAGTAGGTATGCGTAATGCATTTTTTCCTGCGAAAACAAAAAAAAAAAAAAAAAAAAAAAAAGGTATGATATATGTATATTTAAACAGGGACAACTCAACGCTTTGAACCCCAAGCGACATCTGGCTGTAGCGAAGAAAAAGTGAAAGTGTTGTTTAAGATTGTGTATCTAGTTTTTGTATCATCGTGTACACATGTCTCCTCCTAAAATTTAGAACTAACGCGTGGATAACCTACATCGTCAGTCAATGACTAAAATTATAGCAGTGGCACGAGTGAGTCGTACACGTTGTGACAATTTATTAAATGGTTCCAATTTTTCCACATATTTTAAGCTAAACTTCTCCGACGATTTTCGAAAAATCTATTCAGCATGGCTATAAAATAAATATTGTACCAATGGGGTGACTGCTTCGATAAAGTAGCGGTACCAATTTTTCCGCATGTTTAGTCCCGTGGTTGGCCCTTCGCCAGCGGGTCCCATTTATTCTTGCTAATGGCTGTGCCACTGAATTATGACACATCGCTTATTGCGATAACGGCTCGTTGATAAGTGAAAACGAAATTAATTCCATTAAGTCTGCACTGTTTAGATTCAATCTGAGGGTAATGGATATTGGCAGTTCATTCAGGTGAGAGTTAACGGGTAAGCGAACTGTTATGCCTGTGTTTTCCGGCCGCTTTTTGCTTGTAACAATTTAAGCCTTTGCTGTCAGGTACATTCGTGTAATGTCGGTGCCTACTGCCTAGTAAGTATTTAAAAAAAGATGGTTAAATTACGAACTCTAATTATAAGGAATAATGATTCTTATGCTAAAAGAAAGAAGTGATCGTCATGACACAAGTTTTTTTTATTATTCATTAATCATTTACCATCCAGTTTAAATTTGTCGCCTGCTGAATACAGACCTCTCAAAAAGGAGATTTTTTTTATGAGTATCATTAGGTAATAAGTAGAGATGTGCCGACTATCACTTTGGCCGACTAGCCGACTAGCCGACTAGTCGGCTACAAAATGGCCGACTAGTCGGCCAAGCCGGTTATTGGTTTAGGTTGTAATAATTAGAGTATGTATGAGTAATGCTCTAATCACACTGTATTGACATTTTTAATGATAAGTCCCTTCTTTTATTAGATTGTTATCTTAATTTTTCGTTTGCTGTAGTGTAGTAGAATTTATTTATTTTTACTTCGTGCCCCCTCACTCTTGAATTTGATTTTAGTTCGATCTCGATTCGACGTAGCCAAAATCTGAACAAACTCAATCGAATCGAAATCAAAATCAAGTCAAGATCGATCTAAAATGGCGATCCGTTAAACATTTTCGGTTGATAACGTAATCACCATCGACTCAAAGGTTTAGTTGTTGTTGTTGTTGTTTTCTTCACCCATTCTGGGTAGGCAAAGGGAACTATGCCCATACAGCCAATTCTTTAGTAATATTTTCTTTATTTTTGCATTAAAACGTTGATGTTAGACGTTTTAATGCTTCGATGGAGTTTTTGGAGACAGTCGAAAGATTGAAAGAATGTAGAGAAGTCCCCAAGAAAGAGGTGAACTGTTCGCGATCCCGCGCAAAATTCACGGCCCACTTTTCTTGGTTACGACCCATACACCATGTTATTTCACCGAACTGTATATTGTTCACTCGCACGACACTTTGTTTCGCAAAATAACACCACTTTTAGGACCCAAAAATCACTATAAACAATATAAATTCGATAAAATAAATGGACTCCAAACGTATCTCACGAACTCCCGCCAAAAACTCCTCAAAGGTTTAGGTTCACTTTTCAGAGTACCAAATCACTGATTCTCGACGTCGATTCGATTTTGATCGTAACTCGAACTTGTCAAGAGTAAGCCTGCTGTTGTCACAATAAGATTTTTTGTTTGTTTTTATTTTTATATCTGGTTCTAATTCTAATTCATTATATTAAGTCAAAAGAAGTGTTCCAATTTGTAAGTTGTAAGCTTAATTATAGCTAATTTTTTAAGTTTATTTTTTTGTTTTTTTGTTTAATGTCTAGATCTAAGTCCAATTAGTTAACGTATGGAACGAATAGTTCCTAATTTTCTCACCTGTTCTAGATTGCACTGAAAGTACACTGTAAAATTAATTTTGTATTTCTAATAAAAATAATAACACTAAAGATTACAATTTCATAAATTTTTGGGCATATTAATACGAGAAAAACGGGCCGACTAGTCGGCGACTAGTCGGTACAACCCTAGTAATAAGCGATTAGGTATCGCTTGGCAAGCCGGTTCCCAAATTCACAATTGGTCTGTGAAGAGAAGACGCTGCTGCCCTTCTACTGGGGGTTCTCATTTAGTCGCTTTTTACGACACGTACTCGTATAGAAAAAGAAGCATTAGGTACCATTTTCGTGCTGGCACCACAAAAAGTTTTATGAATGCATTCGCTGCAAATCACGCCCCCCTTAAAACGAATTTATATGAGTGTCCATGCGTATATGCGTTGCCGGCATGGAAGTGAGTTTCTTAATTCCACTTTTATGTAAACAACTGTAGCATTCTTCTGTGAAAAATATTTTTCAATAATAACTATGTCATCAATCTTAGGATTTCCATATAGTTTGACACTGAAGTTGCATTATTGTACTTAGATATAGATGATTGTTATCTATTTCGTTATTCAACTAAATAAATAAAAACTAATAAATTTCAATTTCCGTTTTAAAATTCCATTACTAATACGGAGACAGCTCATCGACGTAAAAGAACCTTCTCGTTCTACCAAAAGAGTACTGCCAGACAAAAGACGAAGCAGATTCTTGTCTAGATTGTAGCTAATCGGCTGTCTAGCAGGAACTGCTATGGGCAGATGATGATACAAATGATGCATGATTTGTACGCAATGGAAAATAACGAATATAAGAATCAACATACAAAACAAACTGTACTCGTAACAAAACATGAAACAATTAATGACCTTAATGTAAGCCATAAAATGTGAAATTGTAAAGGGCAAACAAAAATGAAAATTCTATTTGCGCTAAGTTATTGTGGCGTCATCTGTCCGCACACAGTGGAGTTAGAACTAGTCGGCTCACTCTGTACTAGATCTTTACTAACAATACGACATATACGATACGTGTGTCGTATGATACCACACACACATAGACACAGATGACGAATTTCACTTGCATCTTTGAATACCTTAGATCACATAAAAATCACAAGAAATAGAAGTAGAAGTAACGGCTTATAATCATCCCACTACAGGGCAAAGGCCTCTATCATAGAATGAAAGTTACAGGCATAATGACCACGCTTGTCGAATGAGGGTTAGTGATCACAAACCCGAGCAATGTTCGAAGATTCGAAACTGTTGTTGCCCGACCCGGGGATCGAATATTGGACCCCGAGATCGTGGCCCAGTACTGAAACCACTAGGCCAGCAACACGTTATGAAAATCATGTACTCAGAATCATTCCAATAGATTGTTAGCTCGTTCAGGGCAGTTTACACGATGCAAACACGACATTCGCATTTTTCACACGCTTGAGTAACGAGCACGCCAAATGTAGCGCCAGCCTTAAAACAAATGATAAAAAACTTTTGTTCAAAAATTAAAATATACGAAAATAGAGTAATAAGCCGATTTTGAGTTGGCGCTTAATAGTTGTCAGTAAGTTCTTGTTTGGCATCAACTCAAAATTTGTGGCTTATTTCATACTTTTCGTCAGTTTTTTGTTTAAACCCTGACCCGGATTCTCACCCTTTGGGGTGGTGGTTATTGAATTAAATTAGAAGGGGACCAACTTTGTGCTACAGCCTTTGTAAAAAGTCATGCGTCAAAAAAGGGCTTCAAATTGAGTATCGCCTGTATGGCTATTAAAAAAAAAATTTTTTTTAATCGGAATAAAAATAGTTTACAGTACGAAAAGTCGAAGAAAAACTGGCTTATAGTCTTGATAAGTCTACCTTCTGTTACTATTTTAATTGTGATGACGATGTGGGCGTAGCATTTTGTTTACATCCGAGCTCGCAAAATACATTTTTCTCAACCTTCATTGAAATTTTCTTCTTCAAAAAAGATTTTTAAAAGCGAAGCTTTACAAAGAGGTTGCTAATTGTTATGTTACCTTAAAATAAGGTCAATTATGAACAATGAATATTTCTTACCTATTATAAACCACTAATAGAAACTCTGACTAGTTAACGCTACTAAACGTTGCGGCACTTTTTTATTGAGTTTTAGCGTCACTGTATCAAAATCGTTTTAAATTATAATTGATTCCCTCATCTTATTATCGTCTCATAAAGCATAATATACGACTTCTGGAAAGTTACAGCACTTTAGAGAAATCTACAATGTATAAATTGTTATCATAATTTTGTGACATTTCATTTGACAAACTTTGAATTTAAAACTAGGAAGTTTTACATAAGTATTTAAAATACCTCGATATCAGAGATGACACAAAATAATGCGTAGCTATGGATTTTATTAATAGGCAAACGCGTGGGCTGCATTCAGCTCGTAAATCAAACAATAACGGTAAAATAACATTTCAAAACTAATGATACTAAACAAAACTTTCCAAATATTAAGTTACACTGACATAAACAACACGTGGGGACATTCTATAATTGTTTGCCAACATTAGGTTCCCTTACCCTACATTCACGCCCTAAGGCAAAACCGGTTCGTAGATCAATGAAAATACCATTTATTAACTAAAGGCGAATGTTATCTCTCCTTCTATCACTACTGAGTTTGACAAGGACAGAAACGCACTGGTAGCAATACTCATTTGTTTGTCATTAGGGACAGGTACACGGGCCGGCGCCAGCTGACTTGCGTGACGTCCCGCGCGGGACATTGGGACATGCATCCCTTTACGTTTCCTGAATATCCCACCTACAGGTCGAAGCAACTGTAACCCAAAGCCTTAAAGTCCAAAATCCGTGTGATAACTGTGATAGTTACGCATGTTGCAATTAATTGAAGTATTCATTATTATCAAACCGGTGAGTCACTCCTTAAAGTGGATTTGTAGGAATGAGTCATGAACTAAGTTTGTTAAGAGAGAGTTGATAGAAACAATGAGTTTTGTGCATAATGACTTGAGTCCACATCTGTTAATGTGTGTGGGCGAGGGACAAAGGGTTAATGACCCCGGATAGTATCTTTTGTAGTCAACTTGTGCAGCCATAGAAATAAATTGCAACTACTATAATAGGTACCTATAGGTAATCAAATACCAGTCGTTAAGGAGCAGTGTAGGATTTTATTATTTAAAGTAAATTAAAAACGACAATTTAATGAGACAACGTCCTGCTATTAAACCATATAAAGCTACTGGCAACTGCGATCATAAACTATTTGGAACGAATTAAAGTCCTTTTTTTGTCTATAAGTTTTAATTAAATTCTTTCTAAACTACTTGTTGTGAATTCAATATGCAATTCTTTGAATAAAATATCATGCGTCTGGACCGAGGCACCAACCCTGGGATTCGCAAAAAAACTTTAGGTACCAATATTTAGTAAATGTCATGAAACAATTGTAGAAATGATCCAAAAATTTGTAAATGTCAAAATTAAAAAAATGCAGCCCTTTAAGTGTGGTCCTACACGCATTCGCATCTTATTCATTCATTAGGTTAGGATACTATTCATAAGTTGTTGATTATTCCTATAAACCTTTACAGGCTTAGGATTGTAAAAAATCAAAACTATGTTGCGAAAAATATTTTCGGTTGAACATTTGACCTACATTTTTTACTTCATAAATGAGATCTACTTACGATATCTAACGCCTATAAAAAGTTTGGAAAGTAATGAAAAAGTCATCCAATATATATTTTAGTTATATTGCCTTTGTCATTCTGCAATTTGGTATACCATCAGCCTAATTTGTATTATCAGTAGCCCACTGCTGCACATAATTCTCTCCGATTGCTTGAAATGAGCAAGAACTTGCGAAGATTATCGTCAATTTATCATGGTGGTCAAACAAATATGTAATAGTTATCACAAGCCCACTGCTGCACATAGTTCTCTCCAATTGCTTCAAATGAGCAAGAACTTGCGAAGATTACAGAGTACAGTCCTCACATGGTGTAACCGAGATCTCGGAGAGGAGTGTGAAAATTAAATTGTTTATATTGCAGATTTTTTTGTAATTAGTGTGTAAAACCTGCTTATCAAATATCAGGACACAAGGTGGTAAATACAATAAACCACAAGGTTTCTATTGTGGTCCCTCAGTTCACACAAAAGGAAAAAATGTTTGGTCAATATTGTTTTATAAAATCAATGAATCTGTGTTTCATCCAGTCAAAGATTTAGCAAAACTAATAGCAGTGTGACACGCACATAAAATGTCGACTGCTTAAGGCAGGACTCAAACCCGCTACAAGGCTTGCACTAAATGTCATTCCTGCTCTGACTGAGCTGTCGTTTGGTAAGCGGAAGGTTGTGAGTTCGTGTCCCACCTCAGACAGTCGCATTTTTTATTCAAGGAATTGTATTTCCAATCTTAAATATATTCCGAAGTTATAAATGATATCCGTATTATTCCGTATACTGTTAATTAATAGTAGTTCACTATTGATAATTCACCATCAGTTTTTGGGTCAAACCAATTTAGAGAAGTACGTGGTCAATGAAAAAGATCTTTAAATATTGCGATGTGCAATTTTTTTCATTCTTCAATATTTACAAACCTAAAGCACATATTTTCCTTTTTTTTGTTGTGTTAATGTCGACCTAAGATATTAAATATTCTTGCAAAAATAATTCCTAAAGACTTGACCTACATTCATTGGAGGTACATTACCAAGAACATTGACAAAACTAGCTTAGGATGACTCGGTTGGTGTTCTGCTGTTCGATTACCGGACGGGAAATAAAAATAAAATTAATAAATAAAATAAATAAATAAACCTTTGGTCCCGGCTTCTGTCGTAAGATGGGACTTGGAGTCGTAAAAGCTCTTTTTAGAACTGTCCTTTAAGCAAATTATTTATGTAGCGTAAATTGAAAATACAATTAAATGATACTTTCAATTCACACTAGCATTTTATTTGCTTCAAGAACAGTTTCGAAAATCCTAAAAAGCTGTTTGTTCTCAACCAAATGTAAAGTATTAGGTATTTCCTCCCGATGGTTGGCCAAGAGTGTGGTCCATCACCCTAAGGGTGACAATCATTCGCGCGTCATTGAACAGGGTTGATTTTCCCCTGCAAAAATATTCTGACAGCAACTACCTAATACGTCATGATGACTGTTAATCTCCTTCATCGTTAAAAAGGTACTAAGTCCCATAATTTCAACCTTATTGCTATTTTACTAACACATGTTAAAACTTGTGGACCACTTTCTTAGCCGAACGTAATTAATAAACGAAAACTTCTAGAAAACAACTTCTGTCTTTGTTTCTCTGGACGGCAAAATCAGAGATAGAAACTGTTTCCTATCTCCGAAATGTCAAAACTGGCGATAGATAGAATATTGGGACCGGCCGTTAGAGAGACGCGTTCCATGGATTCACCGTGCGGGTGCCGGGTCCATCGTGTGGTGGAAAGAGAAACTCCGAGTAGCTCCCGGGACTTGTGACACGGGTGTAGGTTTAAGGCCCCTTTCCGACGTACATCAACAATCACGTTCACTACTCGTGTTTCTTTCCCTGCCCAGCCAAATCTGGTACGAACCTGCTAATGCAGCTTTAGACACTCGTTCTAGTATAGAACTTTCTGCAGTTCTGGCCAAGCCAAGGTCTGTAAGGCGAAAAGCCTGAATAAATTCGTAGACACACGAAATGTCTGGGTAGCTCAATAGTTAGAGCATAGCCCGGTAAACGGAAGGTTCTGGTTTCGAGTTCCATCCCAGTCAGTCGAATAAGGAATTTTAGTTTCATAAAAACTAGTCCCGTCAGAGAATTATTGTAATCGGTGACTTATGAAACTCCGCATCAAGTCTCACTCTGATCATGTAAAACAGGTCATGGTACCTTCCAGCACACATGGCATGGCAAACCTGCTATGGTAGTCGAAGTTTCTAGTAACACGTTCAAACAATTGTTGGACCATGTCCACGCCTAGTTATTAGGTAATAAGCAAGTTTGCCCCGCCCTAGGCTCTACAGTATGCTTTATACCAACACTGCGATTCCAGTGTTCGCTCTGATAGTCTGAATGATGTCGGAAACAGATGACTATTTAGTTATACACACCATAAAGCTATCTTTACAGCCATTTTCGATATAGATTTCAGCTTCAGATAGGTAACTCAGAATTGAAAACAGAAGTAACCGAATACATATCGAAAAAATGCGCCCGTTATTCGTTGTGGCTGTCACATATCCACTACATACAAAACTCAGATTTTCAAAAAAACATTGAAAATTTATTTGAAATTTTACTTAAAGTACCTGGCGGTTATACTCGTAACACAGATAATATACTCGTAACAAATCTAGCGCCCACGCGCTCGTTCAGGCCAGCGCAGAAGAAACGATTGCTTACTTAATTAATAAGCGATAAGGTCAATGCTTTTAAAAATATTAGTTCAAATGTGTTATACCTACACTTACAAACGCCCACTAGTGTTCATAGGTCTTTGCCGTATACTTATAAAAAGTTAAGTGACGGCCTATGTGGTATGATACCATTGCAGGACAAAGGCCTCGTTGCATTCAAGTTACCACAGCAATGATGGGTACAGGTATCACAAACTCGAGCAACGTTCGTGAATGCGAAACTCTTGCTGCCCGACCCGGGGATCGAACCAAGGACCCCGAGATCTTAGCCCGATACGTTAACCACACCGACAGTGTGTTTAAGTTCCTTAGCTTCCAGGCTGAAATTCGTTCATGGGAAATTGTATTCGTATTTTTAACAAATTACCACAAGGTATTGCTAACTCTCTGTACATAAACTTAAATCGTATGTTAAAGTAATTTTAATGAAAAAGGGCTATTTTACACTATTAATGATTATTTGAATGATACGAACGTATGGAATTAATTTGACCTAGCTTGTACTTAAACTTATTGTTAACATTTATATAAAGGAGGCTGACAATAGTGACCGAGTTTCTTGAGCTGCTTCTTCTCGGTACTAGCCAAAACTTGTCCCGAAGCACATGGTAGGTTTAAATCTTGGTACGTGTAAAAGCGCCTCCTGAGGCATGTTTGCAGAAAAAAAACTGATTCAAACACATAGTCTTATTAAACTTATAAGGAGCTAGCAATTTACTGGCCAAACTCGCAACATAGATCAGTTGACAGAGTAGCCGAGGTAAGTATAAAAAATATTTCCAGTAAATTGTTATCTAATTGTTTTGTGTTGTGCAGCCCCTGAGGAGATTAGCACCACCCTTCACTTCATATTGGGCGTCTTAATAAAGAAGTACTGTCAAAGGATGACAGGCAGCAGGATCTTCTGTTATCTGTATTGCCTAAACTTCGATGTCTAATGCCGCCTGCTTATCGCTAAATAGTAAAATCCTCCTTTTTGAGAGGGCTTTGCTCAGCAGTGGCCTAGTAGAATTATTGGTACTAATATTTATAAGCATAGCATAGTAAGTAACAAAACGTAATTTTACAATAAAGTAGTGTAGAATGTTCCTTATATTGACACAACGTATAGAACCCACGCATTCGACATTTGTATCTCACTCAACAATTCACGTTAAGTCAACGTACAAGGTTTGGTCCAAAACTAACCAACGGATATCATTTCCAAGCTTAGCCTTTCCTGTTCTAATTCTAATGGCCCGGTTTCTATGCGTACATTGTTCTAAAGCTGCATCGAAGTAAGCTTCAAAGCTTTTGTAAAGGGTCTAAACAATTTAAGTAATAGGCCAATCAGTTTCGAATGTTTGTAAGAATATCTCCATACAAAAAAAAAAGTCTATTATCATCATAATAATGAAAATAAAATCACAGGTATATGGTTATTCATAAAATAACGCTAAGCTATTTAAGAATCTCCTATTTTTTCAAATGCTGAAAAAGTTCATACTTATTCATGATGAGTAGTTTACGTAAATACATGACACAAAATTAGGTAAGTACTCAATCAGCGACAGAAAAACATCTACACCAAATAAGCGCTATTAGAACATTTCAGTGCTCTTTTAACTCTAGCATTTAACCTGTCAACAACGTAAGGTTAAATTTTGTATTATGGCAGGTATGAAACATGGAAACATAACAACAGATGATAACAGACATAACGAAGGATCGTTTTTGCACCAGACTGCAGTGTATTTTTTTTAATATTCTGTAGGCTTGTTCTAGACTACCTACTAATTCTACAGTTAAGAAGAAGCCTAAGATGGAGCGAGCTAACCCTGAAGCAACCTATTCAATCTTGCTTTAAAAATTTGAGGATTATAATTTTTCGGGAAAACAGACCAGAGAAAGTGGTATCTAATATGTAGTGCTTGCTCGGCCGGCTCGCCGAAACAGGTTGTCCATTAAACCTGAGGCGAATGGTGGACAGCTACCTAGAGTGCAGGAGTGTGCGCCTGAAGTATGCGGGCTCCGAGGTCCGCAGGATCACCACAAAGGGGTGCGTTCAGGGTTCGATAGGGGGCCCAACTTTTTGGAACCTTCTGTTGGACCCCCTGTTGAAGGACATCGAGGACGTGGACGTTAGGTGTCAGGCGTTCGCTGATGATGTGGTGCTGGTCGTCTCGGGGGACAGCGGTAGTGAGGTACAAGGACGGGCCAATGCGGTCCTCGACCGTGTCCGGGCATGGGGGGTCAAAAATAAGCTGAAGTTTGCACCTCACAAAACAAGCGCGATGGTTGTAACGAGGAAGCTAAAATTTGACTCCCCAAGGCTGGTCATGGGCGGGGTGCGCATTGGTCTATCAAAGGAGGTGAAGTTGCTGGGCTTGACAATCGACGATGGACTCACATTCAACACGCATGTCTTGA
The DNA here is from genome assembly GCA_949315895.1 of Anania crocealis. Taxonomy (NCBI): domain Eukaryota; kingdom Metazoa; phylum Arthropoda; class Insecta; order Lepidoptera; family Crambidae; genus Anania; species Anania crocealis. The sequence continues at coordinate 15,343,948 of OX438862.1, forward strand.
ATGTGTGCCGCAAGGCACTTGGACTCTATCGTCGGTTGTCAAGAGCAGCAAAGGTACAGTGGGGGCTGTCCCCCGAGGTGATCAGGACCATATATGTTTCTGTGGTAGAGCCAGTCATCATGTATGCCGCAAGTGCATGGGCACCGGCTGCCAGCAAGCTCGGGATTCGTAAAATGCTCGATACCGTTCAGCGGGGTTTCGTGCAAAAGCTGGTCAAGGCATATCGGACAGTCTCCCTAAACTCGGCCCTAATACTCGCTGGGATACTCCCCCTGGATTTGAGAATCCGGGAGGCAGCCGCTCTTTACGAAGTAAAGAGGGGCTACTCTCAGCGTGTAGTAGGAGACCGGGAGGTCGAGGTCCCTATGCCGGTGGCCAGCGCACCACACCCGGCTGAACGGATCGAGAATGGGTTCGAGTGCGTGGTTGACGGTGCAGAGTTGCTCCAGAATGACCCTTCCGTCTGTAACATCTTTACAGACGGAAGTAAAATCGATAACAAGGTCGGGGCTGCGTTGTCCTTGTGGAAGGACAACGCGGAAACGCTAGCCCGCAAGTTCAAACTGGAGTCATTCTGCACCGTCTACCAAGCAGAGCTGCTGGCTTTGAAGAAGGCGACGGAACTGGCTCTATCACAGAGAGCGACGGCTTTTAATGTTTACTGCGACTCTAGATCGGCGCTTGAAACAGTAGCGAACGTAGTTTCCCTCCATCCCATTGCATCGGACATTCGCAAAAATTTAAATTCCATCAGCAAATTAGGCAAAATATTGAAATTATTTTGGAAAAAGGCACATGCTGGGTTGGAGGGAAACGAGAGGGCGGATGTTTTGGCGAAAGAAGCCGCAGTAAGCATTAAACGCAAGCCTGACTACGACGTATGTCCTGTTTCATTCGTCAAGCGCCAGATTCGTCTGGATACGATTGACGAGTGGAACAGGAGGTACCAGATGGAAGAGACAGGGTCCACGACCAAGATGTTCTTTCCTGACGCAAAGGAGGCGTTTGCGAAGGTAAGGAGGATGGAGCTAGATCCAGTATTGGTTCAGATGATCACGGGGCATGGCGGATTCTCCGCGTACTTGAATCGCTTCAAGTGCAAGGACAGTCCGGCATGCGTCTGTGATCCACAGAAGGCTGAGGATGTTCTGCACATTTTGGCTGAGTGCCCCAGATTTTTGACAGACCGGTTAAATATAGAGAATGAATTAGAAATGACAGTCGAGAGAGAAAGTTTGAGTCGATTTATAAGTAATAATAAGTTTCAAAAGTACGCAAAAATAGTTATTAGTAGAGCCATTAAGGGCAACGTTTAGGAAACGAAGATCCGGACACTGGTGCATATAGTCGTATATGCACCATGTGAGGATACTAAATTTATTGATAAAATAGTTTCGGCATGTAAAATCATTTGGCAAAAAGGTCTCTGCAGCATAGCAGAGGACTAATCTGAATCCTAAAAAATAAAAAAAATAAAAAAATATGTAGTGCTTATTTTTTACCTATGGTAGGATCATAATAATTTTAAAAACCGGACAAGTGAGAGTATAACTCGGCCACTGAGGGATTCGTAAAAAATTGTAGATAATACATTAATGGTTTAGTTATATTTCGCAGGTTTTGCCTTTTTTTTTATTAACAACAAATGTGTAGTTTCTTGTCTAATTTTAAAGTTCTAGGTCAACAGACAGGGATAATCAAAAAATCTGATAAATAAATGAACATATTTGCGGCATAACCGTATCTGTTTTTACGTTAACATAAAAGTTTGTTATATTTACAGCTTCAAAGGACTATAGACCTACGTTTATAAATGGTTTTAATTACAACTCGATAGATCCACGCGTTCCCAAGATAAATGGTCTTGACAGACATTCATATACGGATGAACGGACACATGTGATTCTATAAGGGTTCCGTAATTTTCCTTGTGAGTTATGGAACCCTAAAAATTGGCGGCTATTTCAACAGTAACTCTTTAAGAAGTGTAACCAGCATTGCCATGACCTACTTTACGATTGTGGCAAAATAACGACCCTCAAAGATGGCAGATAGATAAGATCTGGGAACTCATTTAGGTAGCAAATGTTACAAGAATTTATGTGAAAATCCCGCCGCCCGATGAGGGTACCCAAATTGTCTGGCGAAGTTTAAGATATTGCGTAATTAGTCGGTTTACTTTCAACTTTGAGTGGTTACCAAAGTTTTCTGTAATGTTTTTGAAACTGAAAAGTGTGAGGGCTTTTCTGAAATTATACGGTTAAATTTAATTACAAGGGTTTTTTTCAGCGTTAAGATTTCCACCACATTGGTTACTATCAGCCCTTAAAGTGATGAAAAAGAAGGTGGCAGTATGTTTCTATGTAAAATTAATAATGACATTTAAAAAAAAGTACCCGAAGGATACAAAAATACAGTTGATGCCTGCAAATAATTAAACTTTTTAAAGAAAAACTTGCATGCATGGCGAATATGACATTCATATTCGCCATGCATGCAAGTTTTTATCTACCCATCATTGCTATGATAACTTGAATTCAATGATGGAGGCCTTTGCCCTGCAATAGGTTAATTATATGCCTTTACTTTACTAAGAAAAACTTGAACCGAAGAAAAACGTTATTCATGAAAGCACTGTCAATCATAAAGCACCAATTCAAAATTTGGTGGCCTATATTACGCTTTGTTTCTTGAAATAATTGTAAAAGAAGTTTTTATATACTTGTCTAGAGACTTCTCAAAACATCAATATGTACACGCATTGAAGTGTATGCCTCTAATTCATAAAAAAGCTTTTATTTAAAATATGTATGTCGAAAAACCGAATTTAACGCTGCGGACTGTCGCATGTCGGTCGGTTGTTTGGGCAAAAATCTAAAACCAACTTGCATAGTATTTAATGGCGACGATATAGAATTCAGAGCCGGCAGCGCGAGAGAATATACGGCCGCGTGAACTACAGTTATTGCTATGGTTTCAAGTATTAATCAAGCTAATGCTTCCACTGTTTGAATGTGGAAAGATAAAATAATTTTAGTGACAGTACAATTTATTGCTATTGTTTCGGTAAATAAATATGATTGGCGCTATTTTTGAACTAAACAAACAAAATAATGGCCCTTTGCAACGAATGACAGATCCATTAGAAAGTTTTGATAAAATTCGTAGTTTTGACTTTAATTCATCTACTTGTGAAGGATTTGATATGATTAACATAAAAATTTAAATTTCAAATAGTTAAACGAAACGTTGCATGTAATCCTTAAATCATATCGTGCCAGCACACACTATCAATCGACGAAATTAGAGAAGTTTCTTGAGAACCTTTATACATTACTTATATACAATATATCATGCATATATACATTTTATTCTACTCTTGACCGATATCAATATAGGTAATTAAATTTTGATTGTCAAAAGATTGTAAGTGTTGGTCCCAAATAAAAGTTTAATTCTTTTTTCTTCGTTGGTTTTAATAAAATCCGTTCAAACGAAACTCAGCATAACTCATTCGAAAATTCAAAAGGGGAGTTCGAAACGAATCGTGTCATGGAAAATGAGTAACAGTCGCGTCTCAAATGAGTCCCTGTCGTAAAATTTAATGGAGCACCCAGATAGTGTTGATGGCGGAGAGCCGGCCGATAAAGAGGAATGATGGGACCCTCCCTTCGGTAATGTTGAACAGGTTTCTGATTCGGACACGTTTACAACCTATTCACATCTTCCATCTCTTTTCAAAGCTGTGAGGTAGGAGAGACAGATTGATTTTCGATCTCAGAATAAGGATCAGATGTCGATTTTGTCTGCACTGAACCTTATATCGTTGGAGGTATAATATTGTCATCGGGTTCATCAGTGCGCTCGCTGACTCGAGTTCGCTCCGCTGTATTGTTATGAGGTTCAAATGGCTCGATTAATGTGTGGGCACGGCTTTTATGATAGAATAGAGGTGTAGCGTAGCAGTTGGCGTTGGGACTTATTTTAATCTAGGGCTGACGACCTCCGGGTCGTTTGGTATGTACACCGGTTTTCAGGAAGACGCCAATCGTCTCGGATTGGATCCTCGAACGAGACAATGTAGAAAACCGACTTTTGTAGAAAAAGGGTTTCACGGTATCTTCGTAGTTTCTGATTTGATAAAACATGAGCTTTATAGCTACTCAGGTACTTTAGGGATAAGGAAATTGCGAATCAGATTACAGATGGCACAGCACAGATAAGCGGTCAGCAAAGGCTATTTGATATGTAAACACAACAATATCCTTTTCTCATTTTTAAACTCAAAAGAAGTATTAAATTTGATTTAAAAAAAACTTTAATTATTTAACTTTAGTTAATTAAAAAACTAATATTAAAGCGGTCTGATTTTGGTAACATTTTATGTAGTTAGGTAAGTTGTTTGTATCCATTGTTTGCATTGCGTCTTTAAAACGACATTTTAGGTGACCAAAGGCTATTTGGCTAGGGGTGCCAATGCAGATATTTAGTGCTCCGCTAACATACAGGCTGATTTTTTTAAAGAGTATTCGATCATTAATTATTTTGTCGTTTTCTTATAGTTCTAAGCAATACAAATAGCTGTTACTGTAATTTTGGGGTGGTGGGATCTACCTCCTAGTGGTCCACCCTGGGCAACGGCATCTTTGGTTTTCTAACCAATGATGACGGCTAACAGATCCCTCTGCGGTGGTAGGCTTCGTAAGAGGCCGCCTGGATGCTACCACCCTCCTGGCGGAGTCCAGCGCCAAACAGTTTTTCTGTGTTCCGCTGGTGGGTGGGAGAACAAGTACCTCTGGGTAAGCTCGCTCCATCTTAGGCTTCTTCTTAACCGTACAGTTAAGTAGGTATGAAGTCAAGAGCAAGCCCTTTATTACTACAAAAAAAAAATTTTTATATAGATCTTGTGATTTTGTTGCTCATGGTAATAGTAATTTACGATTCAATTTACGATTGTATCCCTTTGTGCAATAATATCGTATTTAAATAATAACCATCAAGCTGTTAAAACTTTGTGTTAAGCACCTTAACTCCAAGTATTTTTTACTAGCTGTTGCCTTGCTGTTGAGTTTTGAGTTTGAAATTATCTATTGAAACACCCACGGTAACCGTTAATTTTTGGCGGGATAAAAGTAGCCTTTGAGCTATTCCAGCCGTTCTAGTATGATTTAGTAACAAATATCCACCCAAACTTTCGCATTTATAATATTAGGAAGGTTGGTAAGAAAAGATTATCTTTCACTTTTAATAATACGAATATCATATTAAATTTGACATAAAAGTGTCGGCCGGCCGGCCCGTAGTCCGTACTGGAACAATTGTGCTTACACGCGCTTTATTCGGCACGTAACCAACGGGATGCTCTTGTTACTTTAGTATGTCTATGTATCTATTTCTTACTTTTAGCTATGTACGAAATAACTATCCAGCTATCAAATCTTTGCAATATGCGTCTTAACTTTATGTGTTTTTTTTTATTTTCATCCACTCCTATTAACGCGACATGATTGACACCTTCGAGCAACGCGGCCTTCCGTCCCGTAAGGGAGTAGCCATACGAAGCGTTTCCCCTCTGTCAAAGGTATAAGCCCAAATGGGCATTAGCGTTTATAAAAACTAGTTGTGCTCAGATTTCTTCCTAGACCGAGTCCAGTCGCGCAAGTGAACGCTGCCGTATTAAAAATGCCGAATTGCTCAGTTTTCTGTTGTAAAAAGAGGTCTGCAACATCAAGTTTACAAAATGATGGTGTTACATTTCACATGTAAGTAAATTTGTATCGTATTATTGCTATTTAATTACATTTAAACACTAAATTCGCATATTTTATTCTTGAATAGTTGTTGGATTTGTACGACAACATCAGGTCCGCTCGCCCGTGCAAATTTCAGATCGGTCGCGCGATAAATCCGATATCTTGCCGCTGGGCAAGATAGTGATGTTATTACTTTCACATGACATAATGTTTGTCGATAAAGGGTGGTGATTAACGACGATGACGTTATATAATATATTTAATCACATTAGACAAATAATTGTTGATATGGTTTTATGTGTGATGTAAAATCTCTTTTCTGTTATTAAGTTTGAAACTCATTAATAGTAATAACATAATAGTAATAATGTATTTTTATTTGATTTAATCATTCTAGTTAGTAGTTTTTAGGGTTCCGTACCCAAAGGGTAAAAACGGGACCCTATTACTAAGACTTCGCTGTCTGTCCGTCTGTCCGTCGCTCTGTCACCAGGCTGTATCTCAAGAGCCGCGATAGCTAGACAGTTGAAATTTTCACAAATTATGTATTTCTGTTACCGCAATAACAACAAATACTAAAAACAAAATAAAATAAATATTTAAGGGGGCCTCCCATACAACACACCAGGGGCCCAATTTTGCTAATTTATAAATGGCTCAATAGCATCGCAATCGTATATTTTGACATTACTTCCATATTAAATGTGTCAAAATATACAGTTGCGATACTATTGAGCCATTTATGGAATTATGGAATTAGCGGATCCGGCAGAGTTAGTCCCTCCCATCCCTCAACCCGTACCTCCAATCCCTCCAGTCCTTCCCATCCCTCTAATATTTTTAAATGTCGGGTCACGGTTTATATGGTGTCACTCCTCTAAACAGCTCATTTGTAGCGATAGCGGTATAAAATCATCAGCTCTTAGCGGTATAAAATTTAGTCTTCCTCCTAGTTTCGTACCCATCAAATCTAACACAAAAAATCAACATCAAAGCGATCGTTATTTGAATATCAAAAGTGGTTGTTAAGATCCTACTAATAAATAAATGTTTCACTTTGTTACTTTTATTCCGTCTTCAGAAAAAAATATCGATATTGCTACATGAACAGTTAAGTCCAACTCTATTTACGTTGAAAACGGGGCAATGTGTGAGTTGTAACTTATCCGTACACGAATTGTTTATTTTTTTGTGTGTGAGTGTCGTCACTACAGTGTTGTTTTTGTATGCGAGTATGCAAACCTGCGCTTGTGTGCACATTTCCCCCCGCAAAAAATGCCAGAACTTTTTGTATAGAATAGAATCGCTATGCCTACTCCCTTCCGGGACGGAAGGCCGCGTTGCTCGAAGATTGACACAAATTTGTGACTCTGTATATCTACTGGCCCGTACTGGAACTATTGTGCTTACACGCGCTGTGTGCGGTGGCACGTAACGAACGGGGCGCCCTTGTTAGTTTTGTATGGGGTCTGCGTATTTATTTCTTACTTTTATCTATGTACGAAATAACTATCCAGCTATCTAAATTTTGTAACATGCGTCTTAACTTAATATGTTTTTTGTTTTCATCCACTCAGTGGTCAGGTTTCGAGTCACCCTGTATGTCTGCTGGCCCGGACTGGAACTGTTGTGCTTACACGCGATGTATTCGGTGGCACGTATCGAACACAAATCCGCGAGTTATATCGTCGTGGCGGCGGATCCCGGGATTTACATTGCCCGGTCGTGGGACTCGTGGGGAGGCGTGATAGCTTTATTTGACTATTTACTTTTAAACGCTCGTATATTTTGATCTTAAACGGGTTAAGGCGTAAATAAAAAAACTATAATCATAACTATGTAAGTGCACTGTTGGACACGGGCCTATTAAAAGTAAAGGATGATTTTGTCTTAACCTCTACGCTTGGCAAGGGGCACCAAGGGGTAGGCGATCGCTGTTTGGCCAATAGTGACTCCTTCTGGTTACCTACTATCAGAATATAACATAATTATTACAATATTATTAATATGTGCTAAGTATCGGTGTTACATAAAATGATTTTATATTTCTAATTGATTTATTAAATTTTTAACCAATTTTAATATTTACTCTCAAAAACTCTTCGCCGCCTTCCCCACCTATTTTAGATTTAATTGTCCTTGAAAAAACTGCCTTAATTGTACAGCTTAAAATGTTTTTTTTTTTACAAATTTAAACTTAGGTATGGTGTGCAGTGCAAGTGTGCAATAAAGAGTATTTATGTCATGTTATGTTATATCCAGAAGCTTTTACTGTTTACAATATTAGATTAGAAAGATTAACATAAATTCTCTTTATTGCACACCATACAGGATTTTGTCACATAAAATACATTTATAGCTGTACAATTTAGGCGGTCTTACCGCTGGAAGCGATCTCTTCCAGACAACCTCAGTAAAGGACAGTTGAATTGGAAAAGAGTGGAGAAGGCGGCGAAGAGTTCTTACGAGTAAATATTAAATATGTAGTTAAAAAATAATAATACAATAAATATTAAAATACATATTCTACTAAGTATATCAATATACATACATACAAATAAAAATAAATATATATAAAAAACAATAAATACATATACAAAACGAAATACTTTGAAAAAACTTAAATTCAAAATTTTAAAGGAAAATAGAGGAAGGAAAGGAATTTTAGAGTGATAGGAGATAAGTTTTAAGTTTGCTTTTAAAAGTCGATAGTGTTTCAGACTGCCGAATAAACAACGGCAGAGAGTTCCATAGCCGAACGGATTGGACAGTAAATGACTGTGAATAGGCGTGAGATTGTGGGAATAATAAAAATACAGGATGAAATTTTAAACACCTTCTAAATTTTAATATATCAATCTACGAGACAAAAAACAAATTACGTATTTTTTCTTTTGGTATAGCCCAGTACAAAAATGTCAAAATAAAGCACTTGAAAAATGACCGCCAAAAATCTAAAATTTTTGATACGGCCGCCTATCAACACTTTTTTTACGCAATGCACATCACATTCATTCATTACGATATTAATCCTAAGTTTTTGATTTTTCCTTTATACAGAAATTTAAAATATCTAACTTTACACAGAAATCCTACAACGCCCTACGTGTTCAATACAACAACATCTTCAGGGCTCTGTTCCGGCTTCCACGCTACTGTAGTGCGTCGGGTATGATCGCCGATGCAAGCGTGGATGACTTTTACACATTAATGCGAAAAAAGGTTGCCTCGCTGGTAAACAGGGTGCAATGGAGCTCGAACCGAGTCCTGAGGATGGTGGGTGATCGACTTGATTCGGCCTTGGTTGGCAGGTTCACTGAGTTGCACGTGACTAAGGTGCGGTGAGCCTATCTACTGGGGTGTTAATATACCTTTTCTACTATTATTATACCTACTAACATAGTCATAAGTTATATTGTTACTAAAAAATCTATGGATCTTTGGTCTGAAAATAAATGATTTTTATTTTTATTTTAATTTTTTATTTTTATTTTATTTATTAGGTATAAATAAAATAAAAAAAAAATAAAACAGGCCCCAAACGATAAAAATTTAAAACTATATTACGAAAAATATTTTTGGGTGAAAATTTGATTTACATTTTTTACATCATAAATGGGCTCTAAATACGATACTGACCGCCTACAAAAATTTTGGAAAGTGGTTAAAATTTCATCCTGTATGTTTAACGTGAAAACGCAAGGGTACCGAATAACATGAATTGAAGAAAGTAAAACCTACTAATAAAAACTAGACTTTTTTTTTTTTTGACGGACCTATCACTGAAACCCCATATGGGAGGCTTTAATCAGTTAAACCGGGCAGAGTGTGGCGAGCGCTGAAGGCGCTCAGCCTAGGTCCGCCACGTTAGCGGTACTCCGGTGCGGCCGAGGCTCGCTCGCACCGGGGCCCATACTAGCGGGCGTGATCGGGCCAGTGTGGGGTGCTAAGGGCACCCTACCAAATGGCGAACCCACCAGTGGTGGCGCCGCCGGAACCGGAGATGCCGTGGCATGCCGGATCACGGTCGGGCTCCATTCTGGCGGGCCCGATCTGGCGGGCCCGATCTGGGAGGGGGGATCGGACAGCGACCTCAAGGGCGCCTCTGTAGGCTCGGACCTCGGCTTGGGTCGCCGTCCGAGGGGGGGGCAGGTGAGAAGCGGCCAGGCACATGATTGTGTCGGCCGAAATGAAAGGCGGGACCACGCACCCGCCTCCGACGGGTGCGGTGTGGAGAACTACTGTGTTGTGCAGTAATTGAAGTGCTTAAGGCGGTGTTGGCTGTTGTGACATACGCGGTGATCGGATCGTCGGGGTCGTTCAGCACGTGCCTGGGCCGACGGCGTCGGAAGGCGACATCCCTCTGGGGGGTGTACGTGGCGGCTTCCGCTATGAGCGGATTGGGGTGATTCACTGCCTTATCGAAAAAGCGTTGAGAGGCTTCTTTCATATAGAGGGCAATGGCTTGGAAAAAAACTAGACAAAAAAGGAAAGGTCTTTATATACCAAAAAAGGCCACTTGACACTACACTTGACAACTATTGGTAGTTCCGTCGAAGGCAATCACTAGCTATATTGCAATACGTTATTCACATTAAGGACACATTTGAATTTGAAAAACAACATGAACTTGTTTTAAGCTATTGCATAGCTTCTATAGCGGGCCTTGAGCGTGGAGACCGAATCCAGAAATTCCGTAACGAAAATAACCTAACCTAACACTCGGGGCGAGGCACGATCGAACAATTTTGAATTTCCGAAATTTAAAAGAATTTAGAAGAAAATAAGGATTTTGACAGTATGGTTGCCTATGGTAACCATATCTGCCAATATAACACAAAAAAATAATTACAAAAGTCAAGATTAGAAAAGACATAAAATTATAAAATTCAGCTATTGCATAGCTTATATCGCGGGCCTTGAGCGTGGAGACCGAATCCAGAAATTCAGTAACGAAAATAACCTAACACCCCCCCACTCCGACCAGCACAGCGGTGATACTTTTTAGTTTTATAATAAATTGCATAAGTTGATAAAAAATGCTATGCAATAGCTTTACCGCGGCAGTCTCCGAGTGCCACACGTCTTTTTTATTATTTATACGGTCAATGCGATCTATTGTTCTGGAAGCAAATGGCTTAGCTAATATACCTATTTGTCACACTATGAACGAACAGTTACTCGCACAGGATGCTGTGACGACGCCATTGTTGGTGTTGCAACGCAACGACTCTAGAACAATGTGCGTGTTACAAAACTTGCATAATTATTGCATGCGGCGCCGCTCGCGAAAACAAAGCATGCAATAGTTTTATACACTAGTTAATTTTGTTGCATAAACACAAAGTTTTTTTATTTTTGGGGGCGGATTTTTTATTGTAATGACTAACAAACAAAAAAAAAAAGAACATAAAACTTTTAATTTTCTTGAGTTATCGAAGATCTTATTTTAGCAACTTAATTGCACTTATAATATCAGTATATAAACTTGAAAAATTTTGTCTCAATATCAAATAAAGTATATAAATAGCTGTTTCATCTTAACTGACTGTCAAACATCTGCAAAGATGTTTCTTTTGGGTGTTAAGGGTGCAAACTCCTAACATTTGATGAAACAACGCTGGCTCACAGCGTAAGAATATGCTTGAAAAATTCGCGCCATGTCGCAGTATCTCGGTGGCCTAATGGTATGGCGCCCGCCCGGCATGCGAGGAGATGCGGGTTCGAATCCCGCCTGAGACAAAATTTTTCAAGTTTATATACTGATATTACTTAGCTAATGTTGAGTTACTTAATTACATGGGTAATAAAGTTGTAGTCATATTGTTTTGCGAGCTCACTCTTAGTCCGCGGTATCTAAAGAGAACTAGAACTTTAATTGACTGTAAAATCAATATTCCAAAAGTAGATATCGCGGAATTATTCGTTTTGTGTGTCGCGTAAAAGCCCGCCTGTGCCGTGTTCCCATAAATTAGTGTCGCAAACAGATTACATTGTCTGTAGGGCCACAACACGCGCCGACATCTTGCCTAGGGTTAGAACTTTTTTGCGCTATACAGGATCGCATTTTATTAGTGAGTTAAAGTATTAAAGTATCTTGGGTTCGATCCCCGCACAGTACAAATATTTGTGTGCATGAACATGTCTGTTTGTACTGGTCTGGGTATTTTCTATATATTATAAGTGTATATTTACAAAAAAAAAAGTATATAAGTAAGTTTATCGGTTGTCTAGTACCCCATACGACAGGGTACTTATTAGTAGCTTAATTTGGGACTAGATGGCTCTGTGTGGCCCAGTGAGGCATGTCTTAAATATTTATTTATTTATCTTGAAAATCTTGAGTATATTTTAATTTTATCAAAGCTTTACGATAAAAGCCAGCGGAGTTTGTGATGAAACTATCTTATATCTGTAAAAATATTTGACAGTCGGTTAAGATCAAACCCCTTTTAATGTTTTTAAATCGTACTCTTACTAATCGTAATAGTGTCGTATCGTAAACAATTAAGTTTCTAGTGTAAATTGAAAATACAATTCATTGAATAAAATACTTGTATAAAGAAGCGATTTAATTAAATGTTCTGTATATTACTAACACTAGTTTTAAAGAAAAAAAAAAGGTTACTAACTATAATATATGGGCTCCTAAGCCTGAAATAAAAGATTTTAATTGAATTGAATTAACTTGTGTCGTTCCAGCACAGCCCTTCTCTTCCTATGAAGTTCCTATCTTCTAAGGAGTAGGTAGAAGGTAGGCAGTAAAAAATATAATAAAAATCAACTTGACATGTAGAGTAAGAACTAAGGATTTCAAAAAACATTTTAATGTACGACTTGTTCGGCGTAATTGCGGTTGCCAGCTCAGAGGTACCGGTTTTGATTCCCAAACGGTGAGATGATGTTTTTTTTAACTAAGCTATGCCCCATAGCTTAGTTGAAAAAACCATTTTTCTACATAATCTCGGGTATTTTGGTTTTTGATCGTATTCCCTGATCACAATACATGTGACTAGTTACCTACTAGTATTAAAACATTTCATTGATTATTTTGCAACAATATGGGGCGTGTAAGATTTGTCCTACTCGTATAATTACAAATCCAGCCGAATGTGTTTCGAAGCTGGTTTAGTTACAAAAAAGGGCTAATCCCCACTGCGTCCAAAGCATAAAAACACACCAACAATTCAAGCGGCCTGAAAATAATTTAGCCTTTCTTCAGCCTTTTATCCGCGGCAAAAGCCGAAATTTACGACCGTTCCCGGTTGCATGCTAAAAAATAACACTTTGCCCAAACCGCGATTTCGCTCGTATGCAGCCCTAACCCGGCCGAGTTATTTATTCTGTGTGAAATGTCGGTTAGCCGGGCAGCCGGTTAATTTCTATGCAAATGCATGGCTCCGCAGGCCGTGGCTTGTACATTCGGGCATTGATTAGAAAGCAGTCGGTGCAACTTAGTACTACAGAGGCTATACAGATCGTGTGTTGGGCAGGTATTCATTTTGGCCAATGCGATTGTGTAGTGGCCGAATAACCCTTTGCACGCTCGTCTTGTTAGTACGAATAATCATTTTAGGAACGGATGCCTTACTCTGCAACACGAAGCTCGTGTTTACGGATATATCTGTCTCGTTCAGATACTTTAAGACATCAGTATGAGTGATAAGGACAGACACATTCGAATCGAACGTTATGTTGCGGAGAAAGGCCTCCAGAGTCCAGACACGGATAGCTAGTTGAATTGAATATTTGTACTGTACGCTGGTTTGTGCATTAGTTTTAGAATGTTAGTGTAGACTTACCCCCGTATTTATAAACAAGTAAAAGTAATTACTTGACTACAAGTAATTACTTGAAAGACAATTTGTATGCCTTAATCAAGAAATTACAAGAAGTTATAACTACCAAAAGTTAGCATTTTCAGCCAAATAATATGACTATTAATGGTGACCAATTTCTTGCACTTAAGCACTAGGTATGAACACCTTAAGTTATGACTTTCTTAAGCAATAAGTAATTAATTCTTTATAAATACGGGGGTTAGTGTAATTGTTGTGGAAAAACCTAACCAAAACGCTGTTTTAAATCAGTTACCGAGTTTATAAATATGAAAAAGAATATTTTATTTTTGAACTGAAATATTAAGTTATAATATTATCGAAAAAGGTTCTAATATAGTATATTACCTTAGCATACCCAACCGCTTGTCCTGCCTGGAAAACAAGTTGCGAATTTTCTGACATTGCTTGGGTTTGAGATTTTTGGCAAGCTTGGTGTTACGTCCATCCATCCAGTATACTACTGCTATGGTAACTTGAATTCAATTATGCAGGCCTTTGCCCTACAGAGGGTTGATTATAGGCCGTTAGTTTACTTTATTATAGCTTCATATTGGTTTTGACTAGTAATGAGTTCTGTTACACACATTGATCCCGTTCAAATACGAAGCAAACACACTGTTTGTAATGTGCAATGATCACAAAGCAGTTACTAATACCGTTCGTGTATGCACTCAGTTTAGCATCTATTTTGGGCGGTGTGTATTGTGCTGTGTCGGTGATTCGGTGTAGACCAGTGGTTCCCAACCAGTGGTCCTCGGACCATCGGTGGCCCGCGGGAGTCAAAAATAGCATGAGCCTAGTAATATACTTAATTACCTATGCCGTTATAATCATTTTGGTGTTTATTAAGCTGATATGGCACGGTCCCTGCGAACAACGTTGATGTGAAAGTTGTTACTGGTCTAGAAAAGGTTGGGAACCATTGGTGTAGATCTAACCTCCCGCCCTTCACAGGGAAGGAGTTTTGGGTCTCCTACCGGGCGCGTCCCCAGGTGGCGGATAGGGGAACGCCCTCCAGACATGGAGGGTACCGGCCATTTGGCCGGCGCGGACCAAAACCCACAAGGGAGACGCTTCCAGTGGGCTTGGGCAGTCCGCTGTTGAATGCGTCTCCAGACGGTGGTAGCGGGCTTCGGCCCGTGGCCTGTTGTGGCCGTTCGCGCTGGAGGGCACGACGGCGGTGTTGCCGTTGGGGCGCCAGCCCCGCGGCGGACGGAAGTCGCTCGCTTCCCAGTATGGTTTGAGCTATGCTGGGCAGCGAGTGGGCGTGAGACGTTGGCGGCCCCTTGCAACGACATGAAATGTCATTGTAAAGGGTGGCCACGGATCGGGTCGGCAAGGTTGCTTGCGGACCCGACCCGAAGTCGTAGATGGGGGAGGACGAGTAGGCATACGCCGAACTCAACTTCCCCCGTCTAGCAGGCTAGTGGGCGTTGGGCCGGGGGGCTCAACGCTCGCATTGCACAGCTTGCCAGACTGGGGGTGGTTCCTGGTGTACAGGATCACCCATATTTTATGCCTGAGGCCCGGCATAGGCCGTACGTAGGCGGTGCATGGAGGGCATCCTAAGGGAAACCCATACACTGCCAACATACGCTGCAAGGTACACCGCAGGTCTTTTTAGTGGGTATGCTTATCGGGCACCGACAAGAGAGTCCCACATACCCTACTGCTGCCCCTGAAGCGGTAGGTATGCGTAATGCATTTTTTCCTGCGAAAACAAAAAAAAAAAAAAAAAAAGATCTAACCTATCGGATAAACAGGAGTTGCTCAGGGGTACTGATTACTTATCCGAAATACAGCGTGTTGGGTAATTGGTATAGCAAGCTGAAACCAGCCTGTATTGTTAACATTTATGCATCTATACTATGGTGAAGTCAGAAATTTGATATCATAATTTTTGAACACAAATCGGAATCTCAAAAGTTTAGTTTGTATGAAAATAAAATAAAATAATATGATGATATCAAAATTTCAAAAAGCTCTATATCATCTTAATAACGTTTTTCTTATTTTATACGTAGTTTGAGCTTATTTTCCCGCACTTCCCATACTTACAATTATTTGTCGATCGTGTTGTTTGTTTTCGAAATTTCAGAAATCTTTTGTATAATACTATCTTTGTTTCCTTACTGTACTTTGTTAACTTTCTTTAATTTCAATTGTTCTTTTTGATTAATTTTAAGTTATGTAATGCAACTGCATATAACTTAGGTGCTAAAATACTCGAGTCAATCGTAAAACTTCGCGTAATTTTCATACAATCTTTATATGGAAATTATGCGATGGAGCGATTTTTTAAACGCTGAGTGTATCTATTGCCTACACGCCACACCCATTATTGCCCTGCAGTGGGATGACTAGAGTCTAAATCTATCTAATAGACACGTGTTTTCATAACTTTTCTAACATGAAAGACGCATAAACTACTATTAAGTAGGCACGAGTAGACAAGAACCTGAAACATATTTTTTATCATTCGAGAACCGTTAAACGTAATAGAATTATTTAAAAAAGGTACTTATGTATAATAACAGTAATGACACAACACGAACTGGAAAATGTAACGAAAAACATAAATAAAAACCACTCAAACCATAAAAACATTAATAAGACAATAGAAAATTACCATAAGGGATAATTAAGTATTTATCTCTGTACGCACGCATGCACTACGTAATTATGATAATTTCATGCATTACAATTTTACCCGGTGAACTTCCCTTTATTTACACAGAGTCAAAGTCTAATTAGAAAAAGGCCTAAAAGCGCTGAATTACTACTTTAATTAGTAGGTACTACGAAGACGACGACGCACCTTAAAGACGCACGATTTTCTTTTTGATTTGACTTAAAGATAAAAAAGTGAAACGCTCTTATAACAATCATATAAAATCATAATAATTAAAACCAAAAGGAAGTCAAATTTGCTACATCAGTTGTTTGCACTGAAACAACGGTTTCAAGCGGGTTGTCGATCAGAGCGCCTGTGAGGGCGCTTGAAAGTATCGGATTGGCGCAAGGCCTGAGTGACGCAAGAGCATCGGATTGAGAGCACGCAAGTAGTAGCCGGTCCGTCAGAACTACTGCGCGTCAGATGAGGCAGAATTAGCACAGCGCTGCCCCAGCCACTGCTTCACTGTGTAACAACGGACTCCACTTCTATATGAAAATCAACAATATATATACTAAGCACAGAAAAAAACTTTGATAGCGCGATGCAGGTTGGATTTAATATTTTTGCGATTATCCTTGTAAGGACATGTCGGTTATAATTGCAAGCACCTGGTACCCATTTAAACCAAATTCGAAACAATTTTGCCAAAGTAAATTATTACTTATAATAAAAAATCAATAGATACGATACAAAAAGCTTGTTTATCTTGACAAAGCAGGACTGCGGGGAACGCTGCCAAGCATACAACGCCATCTTTTTTAACAAAATGAACTAAAGCCTCAAACTCTACAGTGTGTAGAGCGTAGATCGATTTGGGTCAACTTTTAACCTTCGAGCGTGGGTTATTCCAATTCCAATTAAAATATATAAAATACAGACACAATTAAAATCAATTCTTATAGCGATAGCCGGCTGTTGCGCTAGGTTAAAGTTGTTTTCGGTATAATGTTCTAATGAGATGTAAGCTGTTTTTTTTATTTTAAATTTAGTGTTTGTATGGGTGTTCATAAAAACATGCGTTAGAAAAGACTAGATTGATGAAGAGCTTTTGTTTCAAATCTGGTTTGTTAAAGTAAAGAGCATGACATGCGTTAAAATAAAAATAATGTTGTTGTACTAATAACCGGTTATAATCATCGAACCGTAACTACTATGTTTTATAAAATAAATGTTGTTTATCGGGGTGATTACGTCATTATCTCGTCGTGCTATTTTCTGCTATTTATCACAGTACTAAGCTGGTGTCACCTATATAAAGCCCACGTCAGACTTTTTGTAGGATCGATAGTTCGGCCGATTTTTCTATAGTAGGCAGCAGCCTAGACATTTACAATTTTAGACCGTCTTTTTGTATTGTAGTACGCGTGTGATCACTATTGCAATCAAAAAGTCTGTCACTGACTATCGGACGTGGGCGCGCAGCCTTAAAGTGATTCGTAAAATGAAATAATTAAGTGACTCTATGTTACAATATTATCGTGTCGGATGAAAAATGGAATTGTACCAATCCTTCTCGTGATATGGGTTGTTAAATACGGCTAAAAGAGTACAGCCAGAAAAAGGTATTTCTAGCTTCTAGCATTGGCTAAAGTGAAATCGGTAACACGCTTGTGCAAAATTTAAGACACTATACAGGGTGAAATTTTAACCACCTTCCAAATTTTAATATATTCTTTTGGTATAGCCCAGTACAAAAATGTCAAGATAAGGCACTTAGAAAATGTCCGCAAAATATCTAAAAATTTTGATACGACTGCCTAGCAACACTTTTTTCACGCGATTCGCATCTTATTCATTCATTACGATACTATTCGTAAGTTTTTGATTTTCCCTTTATACCTTATTAGGCCTAGGACCATAAAAATTGAAAACTATATTGCGAAAAACATTTTCGGGTAAAGGCTTGATTTACATTTTTTACTTCATAAATGGGCTCTAAACACGACAGTGAACGCCTATAAAAATTTTGGAAAGTGGTTAAAATTTCATCCTGTATAAATTCTTCTTTAAGAGTTATTTCTGTATGTCAGTCTGATCTATCGGTATTACAAGTAAGTACAGATAAATTATTCCAACTGAACATTCTTCTCTAATATTAGGAAATTAATGTATAAGAAGGAAGTCTCTTCATCAGTACCACCCGGTAAAGGCTATCCTTGAAAACTTTATTTTAATCGAGAGCGCCGTGTGAGGCGTCTAATAGAAACGGAGCAAAAGGGAGTAGAGTCATTTTCGTCTCTTCATGATATACTGCGTTTCCCCTCTATTCTTTCTCTGGTACATATTTTCCTTCTACCCTTAGGTTGTCTAGATAGATCGGTCTTAGCTATGAGACCGCTTTATTATTTAATAAAATAAATAAAATAATCTTAATTTGCTTAAACATGGTACATATATTGTACCTACTACTGATTTTCTGTAATTAAATTTGGTCTCAGGGCAAATTTGCCATAATCGCCAGGCTTGGCAGGATGGTTTTTTGTGTAGAAAACCCACTCAAATTGATTTCAAATTGATCTAAAAAAGAATGATTTACTTTGATTAGTTGAATACTTTGGGTGTTCAAAAATCTTAAAAACCCAAAATTTACTTAAATGTTATGCTGGTTTCTACTTGGCGGTTTTCATCACTTAGGTATTGTTTCAATCTTATTTTACCATCGTTGTAGTAGTTTTTTTTTATCAAACTCTGCTCTCATCGCCCTGCTTTGGCATAATTATGGTTTGGCGAATTTGGCCAACAATGAAGAAAAGGCGATTTTCATTTTGTCACCTCTTCCGACACCCATAAGATAAGAAGGGGTAATGCTATTCTACCTGCATACGAAAAAACTAAAAAAGGGAATCGAGTCATCTACTTCAGTGGAGGAGCTACCAGTGATACCAGTGAATGTTAAGCTTTAAGTTAGTCATAGCACAATCAGTTAACCAGTGTAATATAGCTTTAGTCTAAGCTTATAAGAGTCAGTTAGGCCCAACTGACTCTCTAATTGACGACCACTGCGACATGGTCGTCAACTTGACGCCACTAGGCGTCAGAATGCGCACGCAATAGTATGGGCCCTACTTGTTGCGCCGCGGGATGGGACGGAGACACGGAATGACTCCGTCCCGTTTCCTCCCCACTTGGTAGAGGAGACCGACTCCCAATTTAGTCATTCTATTGACCATATGTATACAAGTATGGAACTAAAACTTTGTAAGCGCAATGCAGACGGCGTAAGCTTTATTTGAAGATAACAATATCAATGCATTGCTGAGGGTTTAATTTTAAAGTCGTTGAGTACCGTTTCGGTTTATAATACCTTTTTATCGATAATATTTCTAAATGCATTTCAAAATAAAGAATTATCAACAGAAACTATATTATTGGGGTTGAGTTCCAAGAACAACGCCATCCCTTATCGACTCTAAGAAACAAGGGGCACCCTCTACCTATATTCAGTATAGTATAAGGCATAATTAGGGATCAATCGGTCTTATCTATTGTACTCGTAGTGTTGAGTGTATTGTTAATTGTATTAATGTTTTTCTGGGAAGGGCAATGTTATGTACAGTTGGCCTCTTCCAAAGTCACGTTATCTACTTGAGAAATGTTCTTACATATCTTTAAAAAATATACAGGATGAAATTTTAACTACTTTACAAAATTTTTATAGGCGTTCAGTATCGTATCATATTTAGAGCCTATTTATGAAGTAAAAAATGTAAATCAAGTAATTTTTTACGGTCCTAGACATGTAATTAAGGTATAATAAAGGGAAAATCAAAAACTTATGAATAGTATCGTAATTAATGAATGAGATGCGCAACGCGTAAAAAAAATGTTGCTAGGCGGCCGTATTAAAATTTTTAGATTTTAGGCGGACATTTTCTAAGTGTTTTATCTTGACATTATTGTACTGGGCTGTAACAAAAGAAAAACTACGTCATTTGTTTATTGTCTCGTAGATTGATATATTAAAATTTGGAAGGTGGTTAAAATTTCATTCTGTATTTGCGTTGGCTTAACTACAACTTGGAAACCAGTCAACTGAAAAATTGTCCTGATAGTATTTTATTTAATTGTCAACAAGAGTAGCTTGCAAGGGAGCTCCGTACTTAAAGTGCTAATAAAGTTTCAGTTCCTAATATTCAAGTAATAGACAAAAACAAGGAAAAACATATTGTGTAACATAAAAGTGACGCGGCATAGATAGAAAGTGTAAGTAATGGAGAGCATTAAGTTTTAATTTCGAGACGTAGAGGCGTCAGAGCCGACCGGTCTGTCTTAGTACCTATTTTTCCTACAGTTGTAGATTTGGAATGTTACATTAGTTCATGTATACTTAAACTGATGGCGTTGCTATTCACTTGCGCCATTTATTACGATGTTTATTGACCTTATGCGGCTGGTACTAAGAAGTGACACTTATGTGTGATCAGTTAAGGTGTATAATTGCACTAGATCGGTAATGACACCACTGTTTGCATTATCTATTTGACAAAGATTTGTCAATAGTAGTTTTTTCGTCGACAACTGGTAGCGTTGTTTTTATTTAAAATCCATTTCAATAAACACATATATAAAACATATTAGTAATCTGCTAGGTACCACCCCAGTTGCCGCGCAGTAGATGTCAAGAGGAAACACTACGGGCGAGAGAATTGAAAAATAGGTATTTGTAAAATCTATTGCTGTCGCGCAGTGCCAAACGCATTCTCCGCAGAGTGTGATAGAGACAACTGCTTCTTGGACCGAAAATACCTATTAAAAACACACCGAACCAACGTTTCGTAGTCCCCCGATTACTTTTTCAAAACTAGACCGATTTAAATACTTTTTTCATTAATAATTAAAGAAAGGCTTGGGCCGTGTTCGTATGTTTTCCTTTTTTTTCTAAAATTTAGTCAAATTTGTTTTCTGGATGTTTGAACACAGCGGAAAAACTGGCGAATTTTTTCGATTTTTGAGGGCTCATATCTTTTTTATTAACTAATTTATGAAAAAACAGAAAACATAGAAACATGCGAATAGTGGCCGTAGATTTTTATGATAAAAATTTCACTGCATGCGCAGAATTCGATGTCTCAACCCTTATTCAATCTCAACCCGTCACAGTGGCCTCGCGCCGCGCGCGCTTCGATTCTATCAGACGCCTTATACGGTGCTCCCGACTAATGAGCTTGAAACAAAGTTTTTAGAAGATATCTTCTGATTATCATCCACTTTTACTATAAGTTGCGTTTGGCTGGTTGTAGAAAACAGAAATTTAGCAAAGCATCTTACTAGATTATTTTTCATTTTATAAACCAACTAGCTGTTGCCCGCGACTTCGTCCGCGTCAATTTCTGTTATTATGATCACGACTATTTTTGCAACATAATCACTGATTGAGCTCCTATTGGTCGCAGCGTGATGTTATAGTACATACCCTAAAGCCTGACTTGATAAATGGACTATCCAACACAAAAATATATTTTCAATTCGAGATTCCTGAGATTAGCGCGTTCAAACAAACAAACAAACAAACAAACTCTTCAGCTTTATAATATTAGTATACTCGTAGATTAATCACTTCATCAAAACTAATAAAATTAATAGTTTTTTTTCTCTTAAATATTATTATTTAAACTGTTTGTTATATTAAAGTACAAGTTTCCAAAATAGTTTTGACATTGTTTTTCTTACCCAAACAAAATTTAGATTTATTAATATTATTACTCACAGAATCATCTCACTAATCTGTGCTTAAGATTTAATAAGAATATACAAAAAGGAAGTCAAATCGGCTACATCGGTGTGGTTGAAGTGAATACACCTCTTTCTCGGCACGAAACATGGTTTCGTGCTAAGCATCTCAATGTTTATGTACCAATGCTACAAAGCACCAGGCATGGCTCACGCAGTGAGTTGGTTTCTCAAAGGAATTACTGCGCGGCAACTAGGACAGTATTAGAACAGCGCTGTCTCAACCACTGCTCCACTGTGTAGCAACGGACTCCCCGGAGAGGGTTTCAAATCGACTCTAAACATAGTTAGTTGGGATAAAAAATTTAATAGCGTGATCCAGGTTTGACATGCAAAATGTCCTTCAAAATTTAAGGTTGATTAAGTTTCTGAGCAAGTTTCTAGACTACGCTAATAATGACAAATAAAGATGACATTAAAGCAAGACATTGGACTTGATTTCAAACCAAAACCATGAAAAAAACCAAAAATATCTTGCACCTTGACTCTAAAAGGACACCCGTTAAAAGGCAACGCCATCATTTGTGCATCAACAGAACTAAATTTGGTAAATCCACAGCAGGTAGAGAACACTTCATTTTGGGTATACTTATTTAGTAATGCCCATAAAGTGCAACTAAATATAAGTTGGAGCTCTAAAGCTTTAGTATAAGATGCATTTCTCAGTAGCCGGTCGCACAAGGTCATTAGAGAGCACAACGCCACCAATTGTCAAAGAGACGAACTAACTTTACGAAATTCACAAAAATTACTAGAAGCATGCACTAATGTTAACTAAGTATGATACATTAGGAAGTGCTAGCACCTAATTTGCAAATTAGGTAAGTTTCTAATATAATGTACTGCGAAGCACTTCCTGTGCTTAATTATTGTTCGCATAACAAACTATTATCAGGAGTGGAGGGTCAATTATATACGTATAATATTTTATTACCAAACTAGGAAGTTTAAAAACGAAAGGAAAATATATTTAAAAAGTAGTACTACTAAACAATCGACGACTATCATCATCACATCACACGGATTCGTATTTTTTTGCATTTACGCGACTTTAGAGGATTTTGTTATCGAACATACTGTTTTTTTTTGCTATATTATGAATAAGTTCTATGTTTCGCAGTAATTTTTATACATAATCCGTACAAAATTAAAGATATTTTGAAAACAATTTTGATCAAAGTCTTGAAACATTATCCTGTGGGGAAACTCGTGTAATGTAGGCAAAGTTTTAGGTCCTACAAAAGAAGTGCCTTCGGATACTTATAAACTTGGACCAAATAGAATAATGTAGAGCCCAATGTTAAGCCCATAAAATATTGACCCACTTCTATTTATATACTAGAATCATGAAAAATTGTCAAAAAACACCTAGCTATTTACTTAAAACTTACAGACTTTAAAAGAAATAAAAGAAATCTAAATAAACGCCCTGTGCAGGGCGTCACATGTAAAATACATTTAATATTTTTTTACCACCTTGTGTGTGTGTGTGTGATGTGAATGTGATGTGACACGCAATAAAGAATTTGAATTTGAAACTATTTTTAAAGTGTAGTCTGTAAACCCAGCACATTAGTAATCATATTTAAGAATTAATCTTAAGCTTCGATATCTGCTTTAGACTGCATAAAATGATTTAAATAAAATATTTTCGCTTGCTGCAATGGTATTATCTTATCTGTTCTGCAATTACTCTTTATTTATATGTATCAAAGGAATATTGTTTTACCAATGAATTTTGATATCGAAAAGTTGTTTGTGATATGAAGTAATTAATGTAGTTTATCTTGATCATCGACTTTGCGGGGGCACGCGCCGATCTTTCAGAAATTAAACCGTCTAAGCCGTCTAAAAGAAGAAATAATGAACGCGAATGGGCAATACGAAAAACTGTTGCTACTGTAAAAGAATCAGAACCGGAAAAAAAGAAAAGAAAGATTTGTAATAATAAAAAAACTAATCCTAAAAAGAAAAAAAATGTGTCAAATAAGAAAATCTAATAAAATAAATCAATAAGCCCACGTTTCTACAAAAATAAGTGAAATCCTACCAGAAACATTCTGTACAAAACTAGCCAAGTCTCCATCGAGGAGCTGCTTGTTTATCTCTAAAAAGTAATGAAATCTAGACAAGGTCGTGCCAAGTCTAAGGTTCCTTACGATTTCTTTATTATTATAGTTAATGTTGTGTGACTTGGCCGTTAAAGGGTACACAAGGGTACAAAACCAGGTGCTCCATAACACCATTGCACAAATCTGTCGCCAGAATCGCTACCCATTTGATTGACGATGGAAAATTGCCACTTGAAAAGACAAAGTAAGTTTGTTCTTTGATCATACCAGTAACATAAATCATTTCTAAATTAAAATTATGGATATTAAAAGAAACGCGTCGAATGGGAAACGAAATCTTTTTTAATTGGTTGAAAAAGAAGCTACTAATATAAATAGATCCATCCAATAGGTGATGTTCAGATAATTTCATAACTGATATTAAAGTAAAAACCGAGTTTGTAAAAACTTGCGGTTTATAATAGAACTTCTTGACAAAACTCAGTACTACAATGGATAAGCCCGTTCGGGTCCCAATGATAAGTAGTACCCTAAGTAGGTAGAGGGTGCAACTTTAATACTTAGAGTCGATAAGGGATGGCGTTGTCCTCGAATCTCAAACCCAAAAATATTATTTCTATTAATAATTAATTAGTTTTTAAAATGGTATCTACAATATTGTCGATAATTAAGCATTATAAACAGTAACGGCACCGAACAATTTGAATCAAACCTTCCTCAACACATTAACATTGTTATTTTTTAAAATGATTTTTTCACCGTCTGCATTGCGCTTACAAAGTTTTAGTTTTGTACTTGTATAAGTAAGGTCAATGGAGAGACTTCGTTGGGAGTGGGTCTCTACCAAGTGGGGAGGAAACGGGACAGAGTCATTTCGTGTCTCCGTCCCATCCCGCGGCGCAACAAGTAAGGCCCATACTATTGCGTGCGCATTCTGACGCCTAATAGCGTCAAGTTGACGACCATGTCGCAGTGGACGTCAATAAGAGAGTCAGTTGGGCCTAATGACTCTCACGCTATATTACACTGGTTAACTGATTGTGCTATGACTAACTTAAAGCTTAACATTCACTGGTATACACTGGAAGCTCCTCTTCCTCCACTGAAGTAGATGACTCGATTCCCTTTTTCATATTTTTCCTTTTTTGAAAGTTTTTGCCATAAACTATATGAAGCTATATGAGAGAGAGAGAAGAAAAATAAATAAGGTTAGTTCTTTATAGACTACTTTAATAACTTTATTAACATGTCGACCTCCGTGATAGAGAGGCGTATAAACCGGTGTTAAGGTGTCGCTAGCTTAGAGGTTCCGGGTATGAATCTCATAAAAATCTCAAATGCTATTTCTTTTCAGTTTCTACATTGTCGTGTGGTGCCACAAATTAATAAAATAGCGTCACCCCTTCCTTCTCTTCCTATGGGTGTCGTTACAGGTGACTAAAAGATTGTTGTCATCAAGACTGGCAGTAACGTCATGTCTCCGCAATTGTATTTGCCAAACTGCGATCGCCATCCCGCCTCTTAGCCTTTTGACCCGTGTCTGAGAGTTGGCTGTCATAGGCTGGTGATGATCATGATGATGATTACACATCTGTAATTTTTATTTTTTGAACAAAAATATTGAAGCACAGGTACTTGCAAATTTAAATACCACTCATATATGTATAGCCTAATTTCAACCTTACAATGTCGACTTAAAGACGAATGCATAATTGTGGAAGTTTTTTTTAAATCGTTCCAATAGTTGCGGAGCCTATTCATTGCAAACAAACAAACAATCAAAACTTTTTGTGTAGATTCAGAAACGTTAGTTTGTTTTATTTACAAACGATTTCTTTATGTTTAGAAGCAACCTTGAGAGATGGAGTATTAAGATATATTTTTCAATAACCAATGTCATAGTAAGGTACACAATATACAAATTAAAGATTTATTAATATTTGTATTTGCGTTTATCTTACCAAACTCTGTTGTTGAATGAAAGTACAAATTAATAATTGAACCAGCTATGTAATAATAAAAAATTGAGCATTTCTTATTACATACATTTTTTAGTATAGGCCCTTAGGAAAAGCATTTTGTAGCATCGAGCGAAATCTGACTCCTAAAACCTAAATCGAAATCGCTTGATTTCTTAGTTAATGATAGTTACTTGATTTGTGCATGCTATAATTAACTGTACTAGACTATGTAATGTTAGTTAATTTAACTGACGAATTATGGCGTTGTTGTCATTTATGACCTTGTGCGAACAGCCAGTGAAAAGTATATCTTACATTTTTTGTGTTGAATATAGCCAAGCTCCGTAACTATTACAGATTTTGCAAATTTAGTTACCTGAATTGACATGTGATTATATTATTAAAATTAAGGATTTATGTCATCTGTTTTAGACCGGATCAAAATATATAAATTTAATGTTTTAGCTTGTAGCAATTGCCTTTTAATTACTCGGAGAATTGCGAAGTTTAAATACGTAAAGTAACAGTATTTATTTGATAATATTTAAACACAATTTAACATATCAATAGAATACTGATTCAACAATGGATTTCGATATTGAAAAGTTAGTTGTTATGTAGGTATGTCAAGTGACTCATATAGTTTACCTTTGCATGTCAACCAAACAAAATATTAGATACTAGCTGACCCGGCAAACGATTTTTGCCATAAACATATGGTTGGTGGTAAAATTGTATTTATTTTTATTGATGAACTAGTGACCCGTCCCGGTTTAAATATTGAAAACTGATGTTATCACAACAAAATACAAAAAGGAAGTCAAATCTGCTACAACAGTGGGGTGAAGGATAATCCTTCGTTCTTGTGAAATCTATGTTTCAGGTACATCAATCGAGAGCGCCGTGTGAGACGTCTGATAGAATCGGAGCGGCGCAAGGCCAGAGTGACGCGACGAGGCATCGGATTCTGCGCACACAGTAAGATGACCCCCAAACATCTACTGCGCGGCAACTGGGGCAGTATCAGAACAGCGCTGCCCCAACCACTGCTTTACTGTGTAGCAACGGACTCCCTGGACAAATGAATCAATTCGCTGTATATATAGTTAGCGAGGAAAAAAACTTCCATACCGCGATGGAGGTTTATTCAAAAATGCTTAGAGAAAAGCCAACGCCATCAATTGTCAATATGAGGAACTAAAGTTGCAAATTCTCTCCCAGGTATAGAAGACCGATAGTCTTATGTACCCTAATGACTAACAGATAAGTTTTACTTCTCAGTACGGCCAGTAACAAAAGTCGTAAAAGCTATTTGTTAACAATAACGCCGGCGCCGTAAAATAATGCATATAATGTAAATATTATAATATTGAAAACAAAATATATCAGAAAAAATTATTTGAAATAACCTGGAATATGTTTTGAAACTTTTGGTAAATAAGATGTTAATGATGTTTCCTGAAACTTTACCCTATCCCGCCCGGGAACAGAAAAAAAAAAAAGTTATTGAACAGACTTTTTGCAGTAAATTAAATGTTTTAGAAAGGTAAAATGACTCTTGTCTCGGATAGATCTGTTATTCAGTTATCGTCTATGAAGTCCCGAACTCCTGATCCTACCCTGCGCCTAGTGACTTTTATTTAATTGTTTAATCTAAAAGATTAACTGAGATGATATCGTGTATAAGAAAAACGTTGATTCAATAAGGAGTCAATTGTAGGCTTGATAGAGCTGCGTAATAATACTTATGTATAGGCGAGCCAGAAACAAACAGCATATAAAAATATATTTCCAGTACAGAAGGACTTCTAATCATTGATAGAAGTCCGCCTGTACGTCTTTTTTATGTTAGATCGGTGGTCGATTTGACGCTCCAAAAAGAAGAGAGCAGAAGTCAGCATTGTCAATACTGAATGCATGTGTTGCACAATCAACAACAGCCTAAAATGAGACACTAGCGTCGAATCACTAATACCAATTTGGGCTATTATTATCTCGCTTAACAAACATAGGTAGTTACAACAGATATAACATTACGTGTAAACAAAATTGACTTCTACCATCTTGTACCCACTAAGGTATAAAGAATGTTCAACGGCCAAGTCACACAACATTAACTATAATAATAAAGAAATCGCAGTAAGGAACCTTAGACTTGGCACGACTTTGTCTAGATTTCATTACTTTTTAGAGAGAAACAAGCAGCTCCATCGAGACTTGGCTAGTTTTTTACAAAATGTTTTTGGTGGGATTACTATTTTCAATTTTCTTTTTCAGTCGGCTTTAAATATTAAGGTACGGAATAATTACAATTAAATACAAAAAAGAAGTCAAATATGCTACAACAGTGGGGTGAAGGATAATCCTTCTTTCTTGTGAAAACTTTGTTTCAGGTACATCATTCGAGAGCGCCGTGTAAGACGTCTGATAAAATCGGAGCGGCGCAAGGCCAGAGTGACGCATATGCATCGGATTCTGCGCACGCAGTGAGATGACCCCCAAACATCTACTGCGCGGCAACTGGGGCAGTATCAGAACAGCGCTGCCTCAACCACTGCTTCACTTTGTAGCAACGGACTCCCTGGAAGAATGATTCAATGGGCTGTATTTATAGTTAGCGAGGAAAAAAACTTCAATAGCGCGATGGAGGTGTATTTAAAAATGCTTCGAGAAAAGGCAACGCCATCAATTGTCAATATGAGGAACTAAAGTTGCAAATTCTCTCCCAGATATAGAGGACCGATCGTAGTGATTTAAAAATCAATTAGTGCTATTATGTACCCTAATGACTTACAAATAAGTCTTACTTCTTAGTACGGCTATTAACAATCGTTGTAAAAGCTATTTGTAAACAATAACGCCATCAGTTATTGTTACTTATATTATGTGTAAAAGAATGTAATGTAAATAAAATAATATTGAAAACAAAATATATTAGGAAGAGATAAAGAGAGGAGTATTTATAAAGTCAGTACACAATAAATGTTAGTAATATCTACGAGTGGGGCTAGTTACAATTACAATTACATTGTTAACGTTAACTACTTCGCCTTACTTCTTTACGACGAACGGAACCAACTCATTCTTATCATAATATGGGTGTCGTTATATGTGGTGCTATTCTTTTAGTGCGACTTCTATTCTTTCACACCACCGAACATAACGGAAGTGTGATTAATTTATGTATGATTAATTTCTATTAATATTCAAAGTACTAAGCGCTTCTTAAGCTTCTCTTAAGAGAATCTCAAATCGCAAATCTTTTAAATATCTTATATTTAACAGATTTGCAATATTGTGTTCCTGGAGTATTTATAGAAAGTAATTGTAAACATGCTGTTTCCTAAAACTTTACCCTATTCCACTCGAGAACAGAGAACATTTTCAAATGTAAACTGTATATTACATTGTTATAGGCGGTGTAAGCTAATTATATTGTTGAATATCCGAAACTTTAAAAGAGTCTGCACAATGAGTGTCGGAAAATCTTAGAATGGATTCTCAGAGATATCCATTCTAAAATTTTCCGACAAAAGTAAAGTTGGCCAGAAGTCAAAAGAAAAGGATGATTTGAAAATATTGAACCGAATTTTTGCAACAAATTAAACGTTTTAGAAAATGAAAGGACTGTTACCGCAGAGTGATGAAGTTCTAAATTGAAATTATGGATATTAAAAGAAACGCGTCGAATCGGGAACGAAATCTTTTTTAATTGGTTGAAAAAGAAGCTACTAATATAAATAGATCCATCCAATAGGTGATGTTCAGATAATTTCATAACTGATATTAAAGTAAAAACCGAGTTTGTAAAAACTTGCGGTTTATAATAGAACTTCTTGACAAAACCCAGTACTACAATGGATAAGCCCGTTCGGGTCCCAATGATAAGTAGTACCCTAAGTAGGTAGAGGGTGCAACTTTAATACTTAAGAGTCTATAAGGGATGGCGTTGTCCTCGGATCTCAAACCCAATAATATTGTTTCTATTGATAATAAATTAGTTTTTAAAATGGTATCTACAATATTGTCGATATTTAAGCATTATAAACAGTAACGGCGCCGAACAATTTGAATCAAACCTTCCTCAACACATTAACATTGTTATTTTTTAAAATGATTTTTTCACCGTCTGCATTGCGCTTACAAAGTTTTAGTTTTGTACTTGTATAAGTAAGGTCAATAGAGAGACTTCGTTGGGAGTGGGTCTCTACCAAGTGGGGAGGAAACGGGACAGAGTCATCTCGTGTCTCCGTCCCATCCCGCGGCGCAACAAGTAAGGCCCATACTATTGCGTGCGCATTCTGACGCCTAATAGCGTCAAGTTGTCGACCATGTCGCAGTGGACGTCAATAAGAGAGTCAGTTGGGCCTAATGACTCTCACGCTATATTACACTGGTTAACTGATTGTGCTATGACTAACTTAAAGCTTAACATTCACTGGTAACACTGGTAGCTCCTCCTCCTCCACTGAAGTAGATGACTCGATTCCCTTTCTCATATTTTTTCTTTTTTGAAAGTTTTTGCCGTAAACAATATGAAGCTATATGAGAGAGAGAAAAGAAAAATAAATAAGATTAGTTCTTTATAGACTACTTTAATAACTTTATTGACATGTCGACCTCCGTGATAGAGAGGCGTATAAACCGGTGTTAAGGTGTCGCTAGCTTAGAGGTTCCGGGTATGAATCTCATAAAAATCTCAAATGCTATTTCTTTTCAGTTTCTACACTGTCGTGTGGTGCCACAAAGTAATAAAATAGCGCCACCCCTTCCTTCTCTTCCCATAGGTGTCGTTACAGGTGACTCAAAGATTGTTGTCATATCAAGACTGGCAGTAACGTCTTGTCTCAGCAATATTGTATTTGCCAAACTGCGATCGCCACCCCGCCTCTTAGCCTTTTGACCCGTGTCTGAGAGTTGGCTGTCATAAGCTGGTGATGACCATAATGATGATTACACACGTTAGTGTAATTATATTCTAAATGTTTTGTCACACATCTGTAATTTTTATTTTTTGAACAAAAATATTGAAGCACAGGTACTTGCAAATTTAAATACCACTCATGTATGTATAGCCTAATTTCAACCTTACAATGTCGACTTAAAGACGAATGCATAATTGTGGAAGTTTTTTTTAAATCGTTCCAATAGTTGCGGAGCCTATTCATTGCAAACAAACAAACAATCAAAACTTTTTGTGTAGATTCAGAAACGTTAGTTTGTTTTATTCACAAACGATTTCTTTATGTTTAGAAGCAACCTTGAGAGATGGAGTATTAAGATATATTTATCAATAACCAATGTCATAGTAAGGTACACAATATACAAATTAAAGATTTATTAATATTTGTATTTGCGGTTATCTTACCAAACTCTATTGTTGAATGAAAGTACAAATTAATAATTGAACCAGCTATGTAATAATAAAAAATTGAGCATTTCTTTACGATTCCTTCTTACAAAACTTTGTAGTAGCTTAATTGGACTATGATACTGATCTGCCACTAATAGTATTGTTGCAAAATATATTATTAGATACATTTTTTATAAATGGATGCACTATCTAAAAAGGGGAGTCTAATCTTCCACATCAGTTCATGCAGTTTTAAATAAACCATACTTGTATACCTATTGTTGTTCAAGACTGTATACTTAAGTAGTATTTAGAACACATTTAAAGTATTTGTGTGTTCGTTAGCTAGTTATAGTAACTTGGTTAATCATTGTTACCTGTGTGAATCGGACTCCCCGGTGACAGATGTGGAGATGGACATATAGTGAGCCAGGACAAATAATGTGATGCATTATTGTTGTTAGAATCGTGGTAGGTATTTTTTAGTATAGGCCCTTAGGAAAAGCATTTTGTAGCATCGAGCGAAATCTGACTCCTAAAACCTAAATGGAAATCGCTTGATTTCATAGTTAATGATAGTTACTTGATTTTTGCATGCTATAATTGTACTAGACTATGTAATGTTAGTTAATTTAACTGACGAATTATGGCGTTGTTGTCACTTATGACCTTGTGCGAACAGCCAGTGAAAAGTATATCTTACAATTTCTGTGTTGAATATAGCCAAGCTCCGTAACTATTACAGATTTTGCAAATTTAGTTACCTGAATTGACATGTGATTATATTATTAAAATTAAGGATTTATGTCATCTGTTGTAGACCGGATCAAATTATATAAATTTAATGTGTTTGTTTGTAGCAATTGCCTTTTAATTACTCGGATAATAATTGCGAAGTTTAAATAAGTAATAGCAAAACACATCGCAAGTCAAGTTTTTCTTAATTTGTAAAATTTTTCAACAATCGTTTTTCAACTTCTTAAGTATAAAGTAACAGTATTTATTTGATAATATTTAAACACAATTTAACATATCAATAGAATACTGATTCAACAATGGATTTCGATATTGAAAAGTTAGTTGTTATGTAGGTATGTCAAGTGACTCATATAGTTTACCTTTGCATGTCAACCAAACAAAATATTAGATACTAGCTGACCCGGCAAACGTTTTTTGCCATAAACATATGGTTGGTGGTAAAGTTGTATATATTTTTATTGATGAACTAGTGGCCCGTCCCGGTTTAAATATTGAAAACGGATGTTATCACAACAAAATACAAAAAGGAAGTCAAATCTGCTACAACAGTGGGGTGAAGGATAATCCTTCGTTCTTGTGAAATCTATGTTTCAGGTACATCAATCGAGAGCGCCGTGTGAGACGTCTGATAGAATCGAAGCGGCGCAAGGCCAGAGTGACGCGACGAGGCATCGGATTCTGCGCACACAGTCAGATGACCCCCAAACATCTACTGCGCGGCAACTGGGGCAATATCAGAACAGCGCTGCCCCAACCACTGCTTTACTGTGTAGCAACGGACTCCCTGGAAGAATGAACCAATTCGCTGTATATATAGTTAGCGAGGAAAAAAACTTCAATACCGCGATGGAGGTTTATTCAAAAATGCTTAGAGAAAAGCCAACGCCATCAATTGTCAATATGAGGAACTAAAGTTGCAAATTCTCTCCCAGGTATAGAAGACCGATAGTCTTATGTACCCTAATGACTAACAAATAAGTTTTACTTCTCAGTACGGCCAGTAACAA
The DNA here is from genome assembly GCA_949315895.1 of Anania crocealis. NCBI lineage: Eukaryota > Metazoa > Arthropoda > Insecta > Lepidoptera > Crambidae > Anania > Anania crocealis. Next base: position 15,377,101 of record OX438862.1, read on the forward strand.
TAGTCGTAAAAGCTATTTGTTAACAATAACGCCGGCGCCGTAAAAGATTGCATGTAATGTAAATATTATAATATTGAAAATAAAATATATCAGAAAAATTGATTTGAAATATCCTGGAATATGTATTGAAAATTTTGGTAAATAAGATGTTAATGATGTTTCCTGAAACTTTACCCTATCCCGACCGGGTACAGAAAAAAAAAAGTTTTTGAACGGACTTTTTGCAGTAAATTAAATGTTTTAGAAACGTAAAAAGACTCTTGTCTCGGATAGATCTGTTATTTAGTTATCGTCTATGAAGTCCCGAACTCCTGATCCTACCCTGCGGCTAGTGACTTTTATTTATGTTCAATCTAAAAGATTAACTTAGATGATATCGTGTATACAAAACAAGACAAAGTAAGTTTCTTCTTTGATCATACCAGTAACATTCCATTTATAATTTGAAATAAAAGGATTAGGACACCCACAAATTAAAAGATACGCGTCGAATCGGGGACGAGAAATTTTTGAATCAGTTGAAATGGAGGCTACTGATCTAAATACTTAAATCCAAACGTTCATACATAATTGAATAATTTATATACTGATATTATAAGTGCAATTAAGTTGCTAAAATATCAAATAAAATCGATATCTGATTTTACGACCTCGGTCGTGAAGTGGCGTATAAACAAGTATTTGAACAGGCGCCTGAGGTCCGGTCACTAAAGAAACAAAATAAAATGTATTTGTGGTGTTGCAGCTTTGTGTTTGTAGAAATTTCATTATAAAATAAGTGCTCTCGTAATAACTGAAACGTGTAATGTTTTCAACACCTAACAAAACTACACTGAACCTTACCATGGAAGTTTTCTATATCGGTACTACTACCTTCCTCATTTAATTTTTACTTTTATTTCTACATTTTGACCAATTCTGAGTATTTCTTAACGATTTTTAACAAACTTTTAAGTAGTTTATTTGGACTATGAAAATGATCTGCCATAATATATTAGTAAAAATATTTTACATACATACATTATACATTCTTTGATTAAATTTTTCTTCGACGTTTCGTAGAATACATACCAAAAAAGGGGAGTCAAATCTTCCACATCAGTTTTTGCAGTTTTAAATATACCATACTTGTACATACCTATTGTTCTAGACTGTATTCTTTAGTAAGAAGTATTTGGATCACATTTAGAGTATTTGTGTGTCTGTTTACTGGTAACAGTAACTTGGTTATTTATTATTTACTGTGTAGAAACGGACTCCCCAGTGAAAAATGTAGAGACGGATATTATATAGTGAGCCAGGACGAAATATGCTAACATCGAGATGCATGTCTTGTTAAAATCGTTAGCAATGTTTAGCAATACCATGACTAATTTAGATTTATAGATGGCATTCATTAAAATCAATAAATGTATATAGCTTAGGCAGATTTATGTTATCAAAACAAGAATTACAAAACCGTTTTAATTAAGCTAAACGTAAGAAGAACTCTACTTTCGAATACAACGCCACCATGTGTAAATTTAAGGAATTAATTCAGAAATTCTTTATTATGTATGATAATGGCTGGTTTTGTAATGATTACTTTTGAAACTATTAGGCCGCAATATTCCAATCCCTAGCGGAGATTCGTGGTATTTTTTAGTTTTAGCTTTTAGGAAAAGCTTTTTATAGCATCGAGCAGAATCTGACTCCCAAAACTTATAGTTGCTTGGTTTGTGCATGCTGTAGGTAATTGTTGTAAATTATGTAATTTTAGTTCTCATAATTGACAAATGATAGCGTTGTTGTCATTTATGACCTTGTGTGAACGGCCATTGAAAAGTACATCCTAATACAACACGTTAGAGTTGCAAGTTGAATTGAGCCATATTCCGTTACTATGACAGATTTTGCAAATTTAGTTCCTTAAATTGATAAGTGATGTCGTTTCTTTATATAATCCAAGCTCTTTAGGGTGACAGTGCAATATATTTTTCGTCAGTTTTAATAATTTTACTCATAAAATTTAAAAAGAAGCTTTAGTCCATTTATATCATGTATGAAAAGAGCAGCTATGTAAAACCTCCCCGAAACTTTGACTATGGATAGATTTGGCGTGCCAAGCTTGAATCGCGCTAATAAAGTTTTTTTCCTAGCTAGCTATATATATTGTCGATTTAGGCAAAGTGTCAGGGAGTCCGTTGCTACACAGTAAAGCAGTGGTTGGGGCAGCGCTGTTCTGATACTGCCCCAGTTGCCGCGCGGTAGATGTTTGGGGGTCATCTCACTGTGTGCGCAGAATCCGATGCCTCGTCGCGTCACTCTGGCCTTGCGCCGCTCCGATTCTATCAGACGTCTCACACGGCGCTCTCGATTGATGTACCTGAAACATAGATTTCACAAGAACGAAGGATTATCCTTCACCCCACTGTTGTAGCAGATTTGACTTCCTTTTTGTATTCTCTTTTACTATCCCTCTTTGAGACATGCAGTAAAAATTAAGATATAAAGTCAAATAAATAAAGTTTCGTAACTATAAACCTTTGCTCAACAAATTATAAAAAAGAATGTTATAAGTTGAAATGTTTTTATCTTTATTTATCGGATCAAATTTATATTCGAAAATCGGATCAAATTAATATTCGAAAATCGTTTTTTTTATAATTATTATTACCTAAATCGAGATGATTCTAATTTTTTAGAATGGAAAGCATTTCAATTCCAAAAGTGAGGGAATTCATATTTTACGTAAACAAACAAATTTTAACACAACCTTAAAAATAATTGATAAATTTTGATTTTTATCCATTTTAACTATTTAAAGTAAGTTACAAACAAATTGACAGTATTTGACATTATTTAGTCTATACCTATCAATCTCAATGCGTCAATGTTTTTTTTAGGTTTCTTTCATAATTAATTAAGTTTATATTTGAATGTGTATGTCCTTTAATGAGGTTGTTTGGAAAAGATCGCTTCCAGCGATAAGACCGCCTAAATTGTACAGTTTAAATGTAGGTATTTTATATGACAAAATCCTGTATGGTGAGCAATAAAGAGTATTTATGTTATGTTAAGAAATCTTATATTCTAGATTCGATTCTGAACTACCCTCTTGAATTTGGCTCGTACTTTTTTTACACCTGGTATGTATATATCATTACTAGTAACATGACACTTAGTTCATTTACGTGAAATATTAACGTTTTCAGGTAAGCGAATTAAATCATACGCCAAGAAGAAGGCGAACCGCAACTAGAGAAACGCGTGAGGTCAAAAAACTTTGTCAGCACCATCCCTGCTCCTCCTGTTAGTGTCGTAAGAGGCTACTAAAAGATTTGCCACTCGATCTTTAAACTCGATCACCATACCGCCTGCCAAGAGTGGCGATTATTCCGAAGTCCTACTTTGGGAGAGGCCCGTGTCCAGCAGTGGTCTGATACAGGCTGGTTATGGTAATGGTGGTGATTTAAAATTTACGGGTTGATAAACTTAATTAGATATAAAGAAATACACGTCAAATAAAAGCTAAGAATCTCATAAAAACCAAGCAATCACTACAATCACTGAAATAGAGGCAACTGTCTTACAACTGAAGCTTGACAGTGCTCCGAGACTTGATGAAATCACGAATAAATTGTTAAAATTTTTGCTTAAAAATATAGTTATCCCAATTACCTTTATTTGTAACAAGAGCCTATCAGAAGGATATTTTCCACAAGTTTGGAAATCAGCAGCCATCATTCCGGTACATAAAAGTGGAGACAAAAATCACCCCAGTAACTATCGCCCAATCTCCTTACTCGGGATATTTTCCAAAATTCTAGAAAAGCTAGTCAAGAAACTATTGTGCAGTTTCCTTGAAAAACATGCATTACTTTCTGATCGGCAGTTTGGTTTTCGCCGCGGTAAGTCAACTGAAGGAGCGGTTTCATTGTTAGCTGATTTAATATATGGCCATCTAGATGAAGGCGAGGCGTGTGTTGCTGTATTTTTGGACCTTGCCAAAGCATTTGACACCGTCTCAATTCCTATTCTTTTGCGTAAGTTGGAAATATTTGGCATTCGAGGATTGGCTCTTAAATGGTTTGAGAGTTATCTTGTAAATCGTAACCAATGCGTGAAAATAAATGATATTAGAAGCACTCCAAAGTTCATTGAATTTGGAGTGCCACAAGTCAGTATATTTACTATTTAAGTAAATGATATAATTAACTTAAACTTAATAAATGCTGAAGTTATTTGTTATGCAGATGACACAGCGATTCCATTCCACGATGGAACATGGAATGAGGTTTTTGAAAGGGTCGAACAGGGCATGGCAGCCATTGCCCTGTGGCTTCAGAACAATCTCCTGACTCTCAACTTAGATAAAACTAAATTCTTGTGTTTTCATAAAACTTCTGCTTCGTCGCCGCAAACTCCGGATATTAGAGTGCATACATGTGTATCGTACAGCACCTCACTCTCCAAATCACTGTTGAAATGTAACTGTAGGAAAATAATTAGGTCTCCTTGTATAAAATACCTCGGGATAATGATTGATGAGAAACTGACCTTTAAGGAACATATTGTCGCGACTTCAAGTAGAGTTCGTAAACTTATTTATATTTTCAAAAACTTATTTTCGATTACTGATATTACATTGCTAAAGTCGATATACAGTGCAATTTGTCAGTCTGTCATCGGCTATTGCATTACGGTTTGGGGTGGTTCGAGTACCACTCATATGATTATGCTAGAGAGGGCTCAACGCTGTGTGATTAAAATTATACTGAAGAAACGACGTAGATACCCCACTAGTGATTTGTACAAAGAAAATGAAATTTTGACAGTTCGCGGCCTTTTTGTATTTCGCATTGCGATTGGTGTTCATCGTTCAATTCTGGGTACTGTGGAACATGAAAACTTGTTGAGGAAACGAATATTCAATCTGCCTCTACCCTGCATTCAATCCAGCTTTGCCCGGAGAAATAAGACTTTCCTTAACCCATTTATTTATAATAAAGTAAACTCTAAGTGTTCAGTATGTAATTGCTCATTGTCAGAAGTAAAATTAAAACTTCACAAATGGATAGTAACACTATCCTATTATGATTTAGAAAATTTGCTTAGATCACTTAGGTAATACGTCAAAGTATGCACGTTAACGCACAGACACACACACACACACACTCACACACACACACACAGAGAGACACTCACACATACACACACACGTCCACACACAATTACTTTTATTTAAATATTATAGGTATTTTATTTTTATTTTTCCTTTTTGTCGTTAAATCTTATCAAGTTACTACCTACATTATTTTTATAAGTTTATGCATTTTGTTGAAAGATGATTTCTACGGGACAGGCTAGCTTATAGTAGGAATCATCGCAAATAATATTTATTGTAACACTTTTTATTGTGACATAAATAAATAAATAAATATATAAAATAAATAAAAAATAAATAAAATAAATTAGAATTACAATAACTAAGGACTAATAATGTTTCAAAATTTCATATAAAAAAATTCTTTCGTTCAAATCATCCGTTAAATCATCCGTTTCGTTCAAATCATATAATAGTGTTATTGAAATTTTTAAAATGTATGGCTCATAATGGAACTTTTTTGACTCGACCCTAAACTACAATAGGTAAGACCGTACGGGCACGGGTCCGGAACCTAATGGTAAGTACTTTAAGTGGGTAGAGGGTGCAACTTTAATTCTTAGAGTCGACAAGGGATGGCGTTGTCCTGAGATCTCAAGCTCAATAATATATTTTCTAGTGATAATTATTTATTTCTAAAATGGTATACAAAATATTGTCGACAAATAACCATTATAAACAGTAGCGGCACTAAACGGGTCTTGAATCCAACCATCCACAACACATTAACATTGTTATTTTTAAAATGATTTTTTTCACTGTCTGCATTGCGCTTACATAGTTTTAGTTTTGTACTTGTTAAAGTACGGTCAATAGAGAGACTTAGTTGGGAGTGGGTCTCTACCAAGTGGGGAAGAAACGGGACAGAGTCATTTCGTGTCTCCGTCCCATCCCGTGGCGCAATAAGTGAGGCCCGTACTATTGCGTGCGCAGTCTGACGCCTAATGGCGTCAAGTTGATGACCATATCGCAGTGGTCGTCAATTAGAGAGTCAGTTGGGCCTATTGACTCTCACGAGCTTAGACTAAAGCTATATTACACTGGTTAGCTGGATTGTGCTATGAATACTTTAAGCTTAACATTCACTGGTATTACTGGTAGCTCCTCCACTGAAGTAGATGACTTGATTCCCTTTTTGATTTTATTTTTTGGAAATATATTAGACTTAGGCTGTACTACATGTTATAAGAAAAAAAAACAATAAATAACTATTGGGGAAAAACAAATAGGTTTAGTTCTTATTAAAATAGTTTAGTCATAAACCGACCTCTGTTGGCCGGTAACGGTACCTACATACAAATAGTGATGACAACTTCAAGATGAAAATGTATGAATTATTTAAGAAACTCAACCTCTCATCGCTATATAATCTTAACAATCATCCTCCGACTCCTAACTGCTTAGGAGTTTGACCTTCCATCTGACTATACGCGCCTATGATATTTAAAGAATAATTCTCCTACTCCTAACCGTTAAGGAGTAGTATCTTCCATCATCAGCTCATCAACATACAATGATGAGTACCAGACGCAAATACTAAAAAACTTTAAAAAAGATATGCATAAACGTAATACGTGCCTATAAAATTTGAGGATTTCCCTCGATTTTCCCGGATTCTACCATTAGATCATGACTTCGTTAAAATGGGACATCACGGAAAGCACCAGCTTTCAAATAAAAAAATAATTTTTAAAATCCGTTCAACCAGTCAGAAGTTATGAGGTAACAAACATAAAAAAAAAATACAGACGAATTGACCTCCTCCTCCTTTTTTTGGAAGTTGGTTAAAAAAAAGTGCTTTCGTAGTTACTAAAACGTGTGATGTTTTCCACACCTAAAAAAATACACTGAACCTTAGGGGAGTCTGACTGTTCGTAGAAAGTATTTTTAACGAAACCCATTTTATAACTGCCATGTTATCGAAGAGCCATTTGACCGACAGGCTATTTAACCTATTGGCCAATGGCCACTTTACTGAAAATCCAAATGTACGCAATTCCATTTTGGCGACAGTACATTTGTTTGAACGCCATATATTCGAAAGGCAAATAAAATCACTTATATTTAAATAAGCAAGTTTTATTTTAGGCAATTCACCAAACGTAAATAATTTTCTGAATTAAAGTATTGGCAAACTGATTGTTTCATCTGAATCACGATTTGATTCACATGATTGTCAGATAATCGAGATGCAGCTAATCTAATAAAATGCACCACTGAGGTCCCTACAGTGGCTAAATAAATAAAGAAGTCAAAGTCTGCTTCTAACGCTCAGCGGTCTCTGACAAGTGATGAAGCATTGGCTTATTATGTTCAAGCTAAATGTTCCACTCATTCTTATAAACAATGTCGTAAATGGGCATTAAAAGCGGGTCACAATGTTTATCCATCTTATAATAGGGTGCAACAAGCAAAAAAATTGGGTGTGTAATATATAGTATAACAAAATATCGTATAAATATCAAAACACATACAATCAAATAATTTAAAGTTGTTTAATATAAGTAACACTTTTTTAATATAATGATGGAAAGATATAAAATATAATTTCAATATTTTAAAACTTATAAGTGACAGTTGGTAGAAAATCATTTAGCATAATAACCGTTTAATATAATATTCACATGATATAATGCTAAAAACAAATAATTTTGTTTAGTATGTTAACATTTAGTATAACGTTCATTTACGATAACACTCTTTTTATATAACATTTAAAACAGATAATGGTTTCTTGATACAAAGGCGTCAGAATACAGAATTTAAAGATACCAAATAGGGTATATTCCGAAGCTTTAAGAGTACGAAATGCCATACATACGCAGGCAAGGAGGTATGCATGCACGTAATCAGGCAAGTAAGCATGCATCATGAATGCAATCATGCAGGCAAGCAGCATGCATGCAGGCAAGCAGCATGCATGCAGGCAAGCAAGCATGCATATAGGCAAGCAGGCAAGCATGCATGCATTTGTTTTGCTCTTCTCCGGCGCTGCGGGAAGTGCAGTCCTCGCTCGCAGTAACGAAGTTCGGACGACCGGGCGAGCTGTAGCGGCTGAGGCTGGTCGCCGAAACCAGCAAGCCGAAGCTGCGGAAGCGACTCCCTCCTCACTCCCTCCGTGCCTCCGGCTTTTAAATAGCGCTCTAGTGTAGGGCAGACAAGTACCACGGCGGAAAAACCACGGCGATTCAGCAAAATTCTTAATTTTAGCAATGAATGTTAGTCAGTACGGTTATTTCTTTTAATCAATATTTCAAACGTTTTTATCTCAAATAATAGATATACGAAATGATGCGTATAACAAACAAATTTATAACAAATGAACGATATATAAAATAAGTTTTATTTCAAAATGTTTTATTTGTTATATGAATGTTATACTAAATAGCATTAAATTAACTGTATGCTATGTAAAGTAATCGATATGTCAAACAAAATTATATCATGTGTTGTTGTAACAAATGATTATTATGTAAAGTGATCGTTATTAAAGTTTGATTATATAAAATGATTGTATATCACATGAGACGCACCCAAAAAATTATGTTATCCTCATTAAGCATAAATAAAACTGCGGAACTTCTTCTTTTGGCACAAAGTGAAGTTATCGAAAATTTAACCAACTCTAAATTAAAGTTAGTTAGTAAGTGGGGCTGTGACGGTATAGTACCTATAAGCAGAAATTTACGAATCCCAACGATACAGACGAATTTTTTATTTGCAGATTACAAGATGGTGATAAGATAGTTTGGCAGAACCCTCGACCTATATCGTACCATGTTTTGTCGGCCAATAAAGTTTATAAATATAAACTTTATTGGTCTTAATAAGTATTATTAGTAAATACTACAGAAACAACTGAACTTACAGTGAGTGAAAGTAATAAAGTGTTTTAGAGGAAATAAAATTGTTGGTTCCGACAATATATGAAGTAAACGGAAATACGTTCTCTGTTGAACATGATAATGTTGTTGACTATGATAGACGGCAAGGTCTGTAATGCTCTTACTGAGAATTCTTCACCATTAAGGTGCTAGCTTTGCGGATTAACAACAAAAAAATTTAATGATGAAAACAGAGATTATGCAGTACATCCAGATAAAGTTGGTTTTGGTTTTTCAACACTTCATGCAATGATGAGATGTTTCGAATGTTTGTTAGATATAAGTTACCGCTTGGATATCAAAAAGTGGCAAGCGAGGGGAGCAGAAGACACAATGTCTGTACAACAAAGATCAACTGTTATTAAACAATTATTTAAAGACAAGTTAGGACTCATCGTTGACAAACCAAAACCGGGATACGGATTTACTAATGACGGAAACATAGACCGTAGATTTTTTGAGAATCTAAAATTGAGTGCGGAAATCACGGGACTGAATGAGAATTTATAAAAAAAAATTGTTTATTGCATTATCACCAGGGCATGATACTTATCTAGCTGCATATGAAAACCTTGCTCATGAAACTTGATCACTATATTTAGCTCATTATTCCTGGTACTTTATGTCTCCTACTGTGCACAAAATTTTAGTGCACAGTACAGACATAATTAAACATTATATCTTACCAATTGGACAATTTACGGAAGAGGCTCAAGTAGCCCGGAATAAAAGGACCTTCGAAGATTTAGGGAGCATCATACTCGCAAGCGTTCACGGGTAACAACGAATCATGATCTGTTGTCTATGTTATTAATCACATCAGATCCTTTAATTAATAGCTTGAGAGAGATTCCCCAAAAAAAAAAGGGTAGTTTGCCTCAAGAGGTCTTGGCTCCCAAGCTTGGCTCTGATAATACCACCCAAGATTCAGAATGCGAATGATTCCACTAATGATGATGACTATGATGTTGATGAAGATTGTAATGATGAGTACAGTAGTGATGACGAATGATAGGTATTATTTAGGTAAATAATAATGTTGCCAAGTTAGTTTCATTTTCGTATTTTTGTTATGATGCAAAGAAATAAATCATTTATAATTGTATAATTTATTGTTTTATTTCATTGGAAATTACATATTGCCAAAAAACATTATAATACTTGATTTTAAGCAAATAACAATCAATTATGTATATATTTATAAATGAGGCATTAAAACATTTCGTGTAAACCTCATTTTAAATCTCCAATAATATTGTTCAGCTACATCTACATCTACACCTATTGGTACACAGTGCGACGTTAGTAACGTAATGTCATCACGTTTGCATTATTGACAAATGATGGCGCTAATTCTTGAATTTGTGACCTTGTGAGATGGGCTATAGCAGCTATACTATAACCCATCTCACAAGGCCATAAATAGGTAGGCTGAAGAATGAAGGCTGAAGAAAAGAAATTAATTAAGACATACTTTTTAATAGCCCATGTCATAAGGTACACAATATACAACTTGAGTACTTTTTCACTACATCGTTACATACTCGTATGTATTATGTTTATCTCGGCAAACTGTGTTCTTGAATTAGTTCAAACTGATTTATAACCCGCTATTGTTATAGTAACAAAGTACTTTTTACGATTTTGAACAAATTTTGTATTAATACAAATATATCTTAATTACATTCTTTGATTAAATTAATTTTCGACGTTTCGTCGCATACACGCCAAAAAAGGGGAGTCAAATCGTCCACATCAGTTAATGCAGTTTTAAATATACCATACTTGTACATACCTATTGTTCTAGACTGTTTTCTTTAGTAAGTAGTATTTGGAACACATTTAGAGTATTTTTGTGTCCATTTACTGGTAACAATAACTTGGTTATTTATTATTTACTGTGTAGAAACGGACTCCCCAGTGAAAAACGTAGAGACGGATATTATGTAGTGAGCCAGGACGAAATAAGCTAACACCGAGGTGCATGTCTTGTTAGAATTATTAGCAATGTTCAGAAATACCATGACTTATTTATATTTATAGATGGTATTCATTAAAATCAATAAATGTCAATGGCTTAGGCAGATTTATGTTATCAAAACAAGAATTACAAAACCGTTTTATTAAACCAAACGTAAGAAGAACTCTACTTTCGAATACAACGCCACCATGTGTAAATTTAAGGAATTAATTCAGAAATTCTTTGTTATGTATGATAATGGCTGGTTTTGTAATGATTACTTTTGAAACTATTAGGCCGCAATATTCCAAACCCTAGCGGAGATTCGTGGTATTTTTTAGTTTTGGCTTTTAGGAAAAGCTTTTTATAGCATCGAGCAGAATCTGACTCCCAAAACTTATAGTTGCTTGGTTTGTGCATGCTGTAGGTAATTGTTGTAAATTATGTAATTTTAGTTCTCATAATTGACAAATGATGGCGTTGTTGTCATTTATGACCTTGTGTGAACGGCCATTGAAAAGTACATCCTAATACAACATGTTAGAGCTGCAAGTTGAATTGAGCCATATTCCGTTACTATGACAGATTTTGCAAATTTAGTTCCTTAAATTGATAAGTGATGTCGTTTCTTTATATAATCCAAGCTTTTAGGGTGACAGTGCAATATATTTTTCGTCAGTTTTAATAATTTTACTCATAAAATTTAAAAAAAAGCTTTAGTCCATTTATATCATGTATTAAAAGAGCAGCTATGTAAAACCTCCCCGAAACTTTGACTATGGATCGATTTGGCGTGCCAAGCTTGAATCGCGCTATTAAAGTTTTTTACCTAGCTAGCTGTATATATTGTCGATTAAGGCAAAGTGTCAGGGAGTCCGTTGCTACACAGTAAAGCAGTGGTTGGGGCAGCGCTGTTCTGATACTGCCCCAGTTGCCGCGCAGTAGATGTTTGGGGGTCATTTCACTGTGTGCGCAGAATCCGATGCCTCGTCGCGTCACTCTGGCCTTGCGCCGCTCCGATTCTATCAGACGTCTCACACGGCGCTCTCGATTGATGTGCTTGAAACAAAGTTTTCACAAGAACGAAGGATTATCCTTCACCCCACTGTTGTAGCAGATTTGACTTCCTTTTTGTATTCTCTTTTACTATCCCTTTTTGTGCAGTAAAAATTAAAATATAAAGTCAAATAAATAAAGTTTCGTAACTATAAACCACTGCTCAACCCATTTTTTTTTTTTTTTTTATAAATTGAGATGTTTTTATCTTTATTTATCGGATCAAATTTTGTTAGCGAAATTCGGATCAAATTATATTCGAAAATTGGATCGAATTATGAAAATCGAATTTTATTAAATTATTATTACCTAAATCGAGATGATTATTTTTTAGAATGGAAAGCATTTCAATGCCATAAGTGGGGAAATTCATATTTTTCGTAAACAAATAAATTTTAACACAACCTTAAAAATAATTGATAAATTTTGATTTTTACCCATTTTAATTAAACTTAAAAAGTAAGTTACAAACAAATTGACATTATTTGACATTTTTTAATCTAACCTATCAAACTCAATGCGTCAATGTATTTTTTAGGTTTCTTTCATAATTAATTAAGTTCGTACTTGAATGTATATGTCCTTTAATGAGGTTGTCTGGAAGAGATTGCTTCCAGCGATAAGACCGCCTAAATTGTACAGTTTTAAATGTAGGTATTTTATGTGTCGAAATCCTGCAAGGTGTGCACTAAAGAGTATTTATGTTATGTTACCTAACAGTTCCATATACCCTAGACATAAAATGAGCAAACTCTTCTCACCACCGGCCCCTCGCACCAAACTTGGTCTTCAATCTCCAATTACTAGATTGCAAAATGATTATAATATAACCTTCAGTGCCAGATTCAGGATCTCGATATTTTTAGCGATAGTTATGCCAAATTTAAAAACAAGATTCTGCTGCATAATATGTTAAGTAATACTGAAATGTTGGGATAGGTTCTATTTTATGTTATACTCTCCTTTTTTATTTTCCTTGTATTCGTCAGTTCGTATAGTTTCTGTGTATAAATGTTATTTATAACTACTAATTTTTGTTAACAGTCTAACTGTGTAGCGCTCGCTATTAATTGACATGTACAGACAACGGCAGGTCAACCTACCCAAAAAGTAAAAGGTCATTGAATTGAATTTCAACTTTGAGTCCAACAAGTAAAGATCAATATCAATTGAGAAAATTTGACGTTTTGTGGTAGGTTGACGGTTGTGAATGTATTGGATTTTTGTTTTAAGTGTATAATGTATATGTTGTTAGTGAGACTTATTAAAAAAATAAAAAAAAAATGTTAAAAAATCTTTTATTCTAGACTCGATGCTGAACCACCCTCTTGAATTTGGCTCGTACTTTTTTACACCTGGTATGTACGAGTATATGCCATTACTAGTAATATATAATATGACACTTAGTTCATTTACGTGATATATTAACGTTTTCAGGTGAGATAATTAAATCATACGCCAAGAAGAAGGCGAACCGCAACTAGAAAAACGCGTGAGGTCATCAAGGTGTCACTACTTTGTCAGCACCATCCCTGCTCCTCCTGTTAGTGTCGTAAGAGGCTACTAAAAGATTTTCCACTGGCTAAACTCGATCGCGATACCGCCTGCCAAGCGTGGTGATTATTCCGAAGTCCTACTTTGGGAGAGGCCCGAGTCAAGCAGTTGATTGATACAGGCTGGTTCTGGTGATGGTGGAGATTTAAAATTTACGGGTTGATAAACTTATTTAGATATAAAGAAATACACGTGAAATAAAAGCTAAGAATCTCATTAAAACCAAGCAAACACTACAATTAGAAGTAGAATAATTATGGAGTAATAATGTTTCAAAATTTCATATAAAAACAACTCTTTCATTCAAATCATCCGTTAAATTTCTCAGGAAAGCAGTAATATTTCTGCTATTAAAATTTTAAACTAAGTTTGTAAAAACGTATGGCTCATAATGGAACTTTTTGACTCGACTCAAAACTACAATAATAGATAAGACCGTACGTACGGGTCCGAACCTAATGATACTTTAAGTAGGTAGAGGGTGCAACTTTAATTCTTAGAGCCGATAAGGGATGGCGTTGTCTTTAGATCTTTAGACCTCAAGCCCAATGATATTGTTTCTAAAATGTGATATAAAATATTGTCGACAAATAACTATTATAAACAGTTGCGGCACTAAACGGGTCTTGAATCCAACACTCTACAACACATTAATATTGTTATTTTTAAAATGTTTTTTGCAGCGTGTACATTGCGCTTACAAAGTTTTAGTTTTGTACTTGTTAAAGTACGTGTAATAGAGAGACTTAGTTGGGAGTGGGTCTCTACCAAGTGGGGAGGAAACGGGACACAGTCATTTCGTGTCTCCGTCCCATCCCGCGGCACAACAAGTAATGCCTATACTATTGCGTGCGCATTCTGACGCCTAATGGCGTCAAGTTTTGACGACCATGTCGCGGTGGTCGTCAATTAGAGAGTCAGTTGGGCGTACTGACTCTCACGAGCTTAGACTAAAGCTATATTACACTGAGTAAACAGATTGTGCTATGATGACTAACTTAAAGCTTAACATTCACTGGTATCACTGGTAGCTCCTCCACTGAAGTAGATGACTAGATTCCCTTTTTAATTTTTTTTTGGAAAATATATTAGATTTAGTCTGTAACACATGTTATTAGAAAATAATAAATAACTTTAGGAAAAATTTGTAGTTATTATTAAAATGGGTTAGTCTTAAATTGACGATCTCGGTGGCGCAGTGGCGTATACCTACACCAATATTTAAAGTGTCGCCTGCGAGCTGCGGTCCGGTCACTGAAGAAACGAAATTGAATGTATTTACTGTATGGTGTCTTGGTGTTTGTGGAAACTTCATTATAAAATAAGTGCTTTTGTAGTTACGAAAACATGTCATGTTTTCCACACCTATTAAAACTACACTGAACCTCACTATAGACGTTTGCTATATCGGTACCTCCTACCTACCTTATTTCATTTATACTTTGTATTTTATTTTAATTATGATAACTTGGACACTTAGGGGCATTTACTCATATGCCTGTATTATAATAATAGTTTTTTTTTCAATCGGTTTACTTGTTAGTTTCGAAGCCCCTTCATTGCAAACAAGCTAACAATGAAATCTTTCCTCTGTACATATGTAATATCAATGTAGCTTTACTAACGACGTGAGTAACATCGTTACGATCGCATTATTGACAAATGGTGGCGCTAATTCTTGAATTTGTGACCTTGTGAGATGGGTTTATGTAAGGCAGAATGGTATTAAGACATACTTTTCAGTAGCCCATGTCTTAAGGTACACACTATTCAACTTGCAAGCTTCAATCGTCACTTATTCGTATGTATTTGTGGTTATTTATGTGGTGTTGAATTAGTACAAACTGATTATTTAACCTGCTATGTTATAGTAACAAATTGAGTAGTTTTTAAATTATTTTACAAATATTGTAGTAGCTTATTTGGACTATGAAACTATTTTAATTAATATTGAACTGTTAAAATGCGAGAGGCCATCGTAGTGAAGCTGTGGGCCTATTTTAATCTAAAAGCGCGAGTTCGTCTTTTATTAATAGGAAATGATGACTGTATTTTAAAGATCTGCTATCTTAGAGGCTTAATAATTAAAATCTTATAATATCAACTCCATTCATTATGATAATGGGCGTAAGTTGATAAATTTTGAACCTATTAGGCCGCAATATTCCAATCCCTAGCGGAGTCGTGGTATTTTTTAGTTTTAGCTTTTAGTAAAACCTTTTAATAGCATCGAGCAAAATCTGACTCCAAAAACTTAAATTGGAACAGCACGATTTCTTAGTTAACAATAGTTGCCTGGGTTGTGCATGCAGTAGGTAATTTTTGTTGTAGATCATGTTATTTTAGTTCTTATAATTGACAAATGATGGCGTTGTTGTCATTTATGACCTTGTGCGAACGGCCATTGAAAAGTACATCTTAATACAATAGATTAGAGCTGCAAGTTGAATTGAGCCATATTCCGTTACTATAACAGATTTTGCAAATTTAGTTCCTTAAATTGACAAGTGATGTCGTTTCTTTATATAATCCAAGCTTTTTAGAGTGACGGTGCAATATTCTTTTAGTCAGTTTTAATAATTTTACTCATAAATTTATAAAAAAGCTATAATCAATTTATATCATGTATTAAAAGAGCAGCTATGTAAAACCTCCCCGAAACTTTGACTATGGATAGACTTGGCGTGCCAAGCTTGAATCGCGCTATTAAAGTTTTTGTCCAAGCCAGCTATATATATTGTCGATTTAGGCAAAGTGTCAGGGAGTCCGTTGCTACACAGTAAAGCAGTGGTTGGGGCAGCGCTGTTCTGATGCTGCCCCAGTTGCCGCGCAGTAGATGTTTGGGGGTCATCTCACTGTGTGCGCAGAATCCGATGCCTCATCGCGTCACTCTGGCCTTGCGCCGCTCCGATTCTATCAGACGTCTCACACGGCGCTCTTGATTGATGTGCTCGAAACAAAGTTTTCACAAGAACGAAGGATTATCCTTCACCCCACTGATGTAGCAGATTTGACTTCCTTTTTGTATTTTCTTTTACTATCCCTCTTTTTGACATGCTGTAAAAATTAAGATATAAAGTCAAATAAAGTTTGGTAACTATAAACCACTACTCGACAAATTATAAGAAAAAAAAGACGTATGGCACTCGGAGACTGCCGCGGTAAAGCATTTTTTATCAACTTATGCAATTATAAAACTAAAAAGTATCATCGCTGTGCCGGTCGGAGATTTCTAGACGGCGCTAATTAAACTAGTAATACCGGCTCAATAAGTTATTAACTTATTTCATTTACGTTTTAGTTCATAAAGATATGACTGCAATTCGTTTTTTAATCTTTGGTTAAAATTGTTTTTTTTTTAATTTATAGCCTTAACTAATTTAATTATTGTTTTTAGCTAAATACACAAAGGTTAAATAACGTGTAATGTTAAAAAAAAGTTATTGCTTAAAGGTTTACCGATCGACTGTAGCCAACTATGTTTACGGTAAGTTTAGCGTATTCCCTAATTTTGACAAAAAAAATCGAAGTCAATCTTTTCCGACTACAGCAATGAATATAAATAAAATAAAATAAAAAAACAATTCTTCAATTTCTTTGCTTCATTTCATGGTTAACAAGTTCTGTCCCCTAAAACCTGTTGAGCGTGCTAAACCCTCGCAGTGGCATTATGTAAGTCGCTGCATTGTTGTCGCTTTAGGAAACCTGCATCGCGGTGTTAAAGTTTTAGTCCCCGTTAAGTATAAGTTTAAATCAATTCATACTAACTTCGGGGAGTCATTGTCATAACAGTGAAGCAGTGGTCGGGTAGAGCTGCCCTAATTCTGCCCCCGCCGCGCAGTTGCATTTGGGGACCGCTTCTGCGCGTGCACTCCGACGCATCGCGTCAGTCAGATACGGCCTCGCGCCGCACTCCGCCGGCCTCGCGCCGCGCTCACTCAGACGCCGCCCCGGTGTCGCCGCCCGTCTCTGAAGACTTCGTGCTTCAGTCATGTGGACTACTGAAATGACTCTGTGACTCCCTTTTTTATTATTATTTTATTGTGGATATGTAGCCCTATCAATGGATAAAAGTTATTTTGCTGGTGGCTAAAGTAATAACAAACCATTTTATAAAAATAAAACTAGCGATCTACGTCAGTATAATACTTTTCGTTATTTGTAATATATTCCTGTTTCTATATCAGATGAGCCTTTGTTGCTTTAAGACAACTGCACTGTTGTGTTGAAGTTGTAGACCGCTACAGACTGCACGTGCACTTCGGCGCATCGTGTCATTCCGCACCTCGCCTTTGGTGTTGACTCCGTGGTTGATTATGGAACACTAGAGTGGAACTGTTACTCTTATTTTTTATAAAAATAATTGCTTATTAATGCTAGCTAACTCTCTTAGTTTTTTAAATTTTCTATGTAAGGTATCTTGGCTTGCTTTCTTTAGTGTTATCAGTTAACAAAATAATGGTTTAACATGCGTTTTATGATAATAAAAAAATATATAACCTACTTGCTGAATGTTAATATTTTGTCAAGCGTATGATGCATACGAGGCGACTTTTGACACATAATAAGAATTTATATTTTTACGGGGTAGACCAATTTTGCAGTATTCCTTTGTTTAAATGTTTACGATGAATGGGTTTAAAATATCGTACGAATACTGCTTCGAAATATACGTAACCAACAGTTGATTGCCCCATGAACGTTTGGCCGACAGAATCTTTCATCATTTAACTTTTCGCCCAAAGAACGATTATCCTATGAACGTTTCGCCAACAGTGTTCGTCAGTGAATAGCACCAAGAATCTTTTGACTACAGAACGTTGTGTGAACGAAATGAACTGTTTGCTAAAAATTACCCGCATCCCCATGCATACCGGGCGCGAAGTTTGTCCATTTAAGCTACCGAGATATTACGTAACGGCGTTAATTTTTATCGCTGTAAGCCAACATATGATAACGTCTCTTCTATAATCTTAGAAAGGTGAAAAAATTACATCATCATTTTAACCAGCCATCATCAGTCCACTGCAGCTGGACACAGGCCTATCCAAAAGAAGGATTCTGCCATAATCGCCATGCTTGGTAGAAGGGTTGGCGATTGCAGTTCGGCCAAGGTTGTTAGGCCGCTCTGGGTACCATTCCCAGTTCCACATGCCGCCCTGCCCTCCCCGGGGCAGTGGTGATGATGCGTAACGCATTTACCTCGCGTACAAAAAAAAAGGTTGATTGGCCGCTGTCCGTCTTTTTTGGCAGTACAGTCAGCTGTAAAATTACGTTTACACTTCTGACTCATGTTGACTCTTAATACAACGATATAAGGTTGGTAACAAAAAGTGTTTACATACTTTTGCAGCTGACTGTACTCTACTAGACGCTTCTGACGACCCTCATAGGAGGACTGTATTTTAAAAATATATGGTTCCCATAAGATTGTTTCAAAATTAAATGCTTTGCTGATGACGATGTGTTGATGATCAAAATTTAAAGAGTCATCAACCAACATAGACATAGAAAAAAAAACATTTTCTTTCTTTCTTTAAATCTAAATTAATCTGAATGAGCTTGAAATTCACTCAAAACAAAAGAGGTTGTAAAATAGCTACATAGGTAATAATAATTTAAAAAAAAGTTAGTTATATTTTATTCTAAAAAAAAAAACAATAGTTATTCTTGAAATCTATAGTAAAATAGGTATAATAACACTACGTGTTATTTAAAAAATACTTTAAATGTGAACATTTGTCATAATTAAAATTTTACAAAATAATCATAAATACGTTATGATTATTTTGTAAGGAAATTGTTTGAGAATAGCTTTCAAGATCGGTTCATGTCATACATCAAATGCAAACAATAACAATATTCACGCCGTTCATACACGTTAATAAAACGAGGTAAACAATAAATATTCAGATTGATTAATAATAATTGCATTACAAGTTATGTTAATTTTCGTTTATAAAAAAGATAATTATGATACGAGTTTCAAGCTTTTTTTTAATCAAGAACCGTTTTGACAATTACTTTTAATTTTTATGAACTTTATTTTGTAGACCATTTGAATTTTTCACTTATTTGACTTCATGATTCTTCGTGATTTATACCAGCTTTTCGCCCGCGGCGGAAACCTGTGCCCCTTAGAGTATAAATATAGGTATATTTATAATTTTATACTCTATATTTATACTCTAAGCTGTGCCTGTATTGGGATACAGAATATAGCCTCGTCCTTTCTCAAGGTATAATTTACTCTATGTTATCACGAATTCTTCTACAAATTCGGTTTAGGAGTTAAGGCGTAAAAGCGTAATAGACAGACAGACAGACAGAGTTACTTTTGCATTTATAATATTAAGTAAGGATAAATAAACTAATCATTTGGTTCTGTATTAAATGTTACGACTTTAAACAAGCGATTTGATTTGATTATGAAAGTGACAGTTAAGCCATTATATCAAGCCTAATGTTCCTAGTTGCTTTAATAAATTAGGTCTAACTGGAGAAATATCCGACCGTGTCATACAGCGGCCCACTCAAAGATAGCTCATAAATCAATACGATTGAATAGCTCCAATGCACAACGCTATTAATGTACGAACATACTACAAGTCCCTATAAACTGTTAAAGACATAAACAAAAGGCCTGCTCCATTACTGATTTAGACTCTGCTGTTATTAACTAGCAGTTGTATCGGATAAACTTAGGCTGTGGCGATGCCGGGTTGAGTTGAACGAGATATGCGAACAGCATTGAAAGGACCAAACCCAATACGCGTCCAATCCCCTTGTATGCAAAACAAATGGAATATTTATGCACTGGTATAATTGGAAAATCGTCAATCAAAAGATTGTTGAATTGATACGGTCCTGATTTATTGCAACGTTACTTTATTAATACCAGTTTAACTGATATTATAAGGATAACGTTTACAACAGTTGCGTGTTGAAGGTAAATTCGTCGTGTATTGGCATAAATTAGTTATCGCAGGGGCTTGTATTAACTTTCATGTTGGAGGATATAGGTACTATGTGAACAAGCGACCCGACGTTGACTAATGACTGAGCGGCCTAGCATGCGCATGGGATTAACATGTTCGCTGGATGGTTTTTTAATTTTATTCATGACGTTAAAATATAAGTTATATATTTTAACGTCATGAATAAAATTAATTATGAAGCCTGAGTCCAGGGTCTTACTCAACTCATTATTTTGACTTCTACCGACCATAGCTGCAACGGTGGTCGGCGGACTACTGATTGGGAATCACTGGATAAGAAATACTATAAAACACGGACAAATCGTTATTTATATTTGAAGCTGTTACCCCTAAAAAAACAGATTATAATTGCTCGGGTTTCTTATAGCTCGCATTCTACTTATATACATGTACATTCATAATATACATTCAGTACTTACAGATACTGGTTGGCTGTAACAAGATAAGTCTAAGTTTATCTTCTTGTGTTGTTAAAATACTGGAATTTGAACTTCTTATACTTCAGCAAAAAGCATTATTTTCAAATTCATCTCATAAACGTAAATTTCTGGGCATAGGCCTTTCCCATATAGCACTTTAGAATTTTGAGTTGTATTATAATTTTTTAATAATATGTAATGGTATATCCATTGTATAACCGATACACTGCCGTTTACTTCTTTTGTCTTTCCTGTCGCGTTTGTCGACGGATTGTAAGTTACTTTCAGTCATTAATAAATGCAAACTGCGAGTGCTGCCATTAACAAGGCCCTGATACCGTTAGCGTTGTGTCGCAACATCACTCACATGGAACAGAAGTTTGTGAATGACAATTTGTAGACACCAGTAGTTTCACAAGTCTGCCACCAGTCGCTTTGTGACCACAGCCCCTGTAACGCGGCGAAAACGACTAAGAAATATGTGGAAGTTGTACCAGATGCCTTACTCTGCAACACGAAACTCGTATCTACGGATAATCTGTCTCTTTCAGACACTTTAAGACATCAGTATGCGTGACAGGGACAGATGGATTTGAATATACGGACATTGTGTTGCGGAGGCCTCAGATACTGTCTTGCCCCGTGCCGGGACGTTAAAATTTAGCATCACCCCCATCTTATTCTATGGGAGTTCTTTTGGAGATGCCTATGTCCAGCTGTGAACTGATATACGCTGGTGATGGTGATGATGATATATCAGTTTCGCAATGAATATATTTTTTCCGAGGCTTTTAATTCGTCACTTGTTCGTAGAACAGCGCAAGGAGACTGGATATATATTCAGAACTGCAGAAAATTTATATGGACAAAGCTGATTTTAACACTCATGTCTTTCCACAGTACGAGTGACTATCACACCGACATAATTGAACAGGACACGTCATGTCGGCTGCATTTATAAATGTAAAATTTCATTTTGTGAAACAGACAGAAACGCTGAGTAGTAATCATTTCAAATGGTATTTCATGAACAGTTCGTGTTGGAATGGTTTTAATTTACATTTTCTGTGAATTGTATTTGTAATATATTGGTAGTTTTTATTTATGAGTATGATAGTTTTTTCTATGTATTTACAGGCTTCAGCGAATTATAAACTTGGATCAATATTTTATTGTATTACATAATTGTATTTACGACGTTAAAGATTATAATTAAAGCGAAAAAAAAAACAGGATGTACCAGAGCATGGAGTAGCTGAGGATATGGGAACAAGTATCTATATATACTTGTTCCCATGCGTATAATATTATACGTATTTTACGTATACAAATACATTTTTCTAAACATACCATTACTTTACAAAGTTTTGCAATATCAAAGATTCGTTACGTCACTTAATTAAAATGGGCATAGGGAACGCGGACGATACGAATCAATTACCTGATAGTGTGTATCGATTGTTATCTTTTGCTATTCTGATTGATAATATCCCTATTGAAAATCATTGCAATTACATATAAAAGTAAAGTAAAAAGTAACAGCCTATAATCACCCCACTGCAGGGAAAAGGCCTCCATCATTGAATTCAAGTTACCACAGCAATGATGGGTGTACTGGCATAATCACCATGCTTGCCAAATGCGGGTTGTTGATCACAAACCAGAGCAACGTTCGAAAATTCGAAACTTTTTGTTGCCCGACCCGGGATTCGAACTTGGGACCCCGAGATCTTGGCCCGGTGTTTAAACCACTAGCTAGACCAACGGGGACAATTACATATATATTAAAGTAAATAAAATGAGATTCATATGGGTAGTAAAACAGAGTTTGTAGGCGCATGATTTGTTACTTATTTTAGCTATTCACAAGCTAATTTTCTATACAGGGTGAAATTTTAACCACTTTCCAAAATTTTTATATGAGTTCAGTATCGTAGTCAGAGCCTATTCGTCGCCTGATAATAATCTATACCTACTAATATTATAAAGCTGAAGAGTTTGTTTGTTTAAATGCACTAATCTCAGGAAGTACTGGTTCGAATTGAAAAAATCTTTTTGTGTTGGATAGTTCATTTATCGAGGGTTTTAGGCTATTAAACATCACGCTGCGATCAATAGGAGGGAAGCATAAGTGAAAAATGTTGCAAAAACGGGTAATTTTTTTCATATTTAAACGCGACCGTTGCGTGTGCAGCATAAATGGTTCAAGTTACCCAATAATACTCGTAAATATAAATAAAATACCCAATCGCGATCATATTAACAGAAATTGACGCGGACGAAGTCGCGGACAACAGCTAGTAGCTGTAATAAAAAGTCAGACGTCATATTCACCCTTGTTGTTCAATGTTGTCGATATAATAATTCACAAAATTATGGTGAGTGTTTCAGTAGATTTA
Source organism: Anania crocealis (assembly GCA_949315895.1). Lineage (NCBI taxonomy): Eukaryota > Metazoa > Arthropoda > Insecta > Lepidoptera > Crambidae > Anania > Anania crocealis. The sequence goes on from OX438862.1 coordinate 15,400,517, forward strand.
ATTAAAGCTTATTGGAACAAAGCTTTCATAATATCAATAGGTACTACTTGGGTCATGACTAGAGAGAGCACTTTGCTTTACTCGCTACCCTTGGCTTGGCGTGGGTTGGCGATCGCAGTTTGGCCAACATTAGGCGGGTTTTAGTGTGACACTGACCTTCGGTACGGATTGAATGTATTAACTTCATATCCGCGCGGACGGATGGATGGACCCGTCCGCTTCACTCTAAAGCGCTCCTTGAAGATAATACAGTCATATTGGTTGGTACGGACGGAGCGATCCATCAGATCCATGCGCGTGACACTAAAACTAGCCTTAGGGGGAAGACGCTTCTGTCCATCTTCTTCTGGTTATACACATTTTTAGTAGCCCTCAGGACAAGAAATATTTAGTGGTACTATAGGTACCTACTTTTAATGAGTTATTCCGGTCGGATCCCCCATATAATTATGATACCCTGGGGGATCCGTTTTATTTTATATTTTTTTATATTCCGGTCTGATCCCCTTTGCAGTGGATCAGAAATATTACCCTATTAGTTTAAACACATTATTTAGGACAGTCGGCAACAAAATATAATGTAGAGGTTTTAATTCAAATGTATATAATTTTAATTATGTCCGGTAATAAGGATTTGGCGTAGTGGTCAACAAGTCAGCTTCAATGCAAGAAGTTGCGGGTTCATGGTAAGTGCTTAAGGTCGTGATTTTTCTATATTACTAAGATTTGCCTAAATAAAAAAATAACAAATATCTGATTGTCTGTAATGATTTTATATAATATCCCTATTTTAAGTTCTGTTTATGCTAGGTGATTAAGATGTAATTTTTTTTATATTATTAGATTAGGTGATACTAGGTTTGTCAAATTAAAATACCAAATACCTGTGATGATTGAATGAAACACTAAAAGCAAATAAGAATGTTATTTTAAAACTACGAGTATATTACAGTTTTTTTCTTGATTGTACTTACCTGTCAAAAAGAGTTTAGGTAATCTTAAGGGAATCAGACCGGAATGGCAAAGTATTTAGTGGATCAGACCGGAATTAAATAATAATAATAACCAGCAAAGGATCAGATTAGAGGATCCGACCGGAATAACTCCTTTTAATAGCCGGCACCAAACGACATATTCCTTTTTGTTATGTTTTGTCAATTTGCAACCTTTTAGAGAACTGTCATCGGCTTCATTTCTTCACGTGGACTTTTAATATTTTCATTGAAAATTAGAGCAAATTATCTCTTTTTAAAATAACAAGGTGCAACTTTGCCATGCACAGTGCGTCGCCACCGAAATTTCACGGAAAGTTTTTGTGTGGGCCTACGTGGGCGATTGTTTCGAAATTAAGTATGTAATTACAGTAATCAGTGTTAATTGTGTCCGGGGGGACAGGTGACGTTAAACAATGCCTCATCGTCGACCCTTTGTTACTTATTTAATTGTATAAACTGTCTCGTTAGCCGGTGTTGCCAGACGTTTTATTATTTTTCATCAAATTAATGTCCAGTAGTTGGGTAATAAACGTTTTGTTTAAAAAAATATATTGTGAAGTTATATTGGTAATTTTATCTTTTAGTGTTTAAGTTCCTTTGTTTTGCACTCTTGCAACACTTTATTTTTTGTGATTGTATTTTAATTAGTATGGTTGGAAGTTGCAGTACCTACACAGCTTAGCAACGTTTTATAAATGTTTTGATTATTATGTAATTTGTTTATTTATCTCCAATCATTGAAAAAATAATGTACTATAAAGTATTGCAGAAGTTTAAAAGTATTCATTTTATAACAATGTAAAAGATAAGTCGATGTCAGTAATGCCATCTATTAAAATAATATGGAAATATTTTTTATTTGTTCCTAGTAAGACATTGCTTAAACCCTAAACTAACTCAAATAAAACTGTAATAAAAAATATTTTTGTTGATAGTTTTTTAACCGGTACGATAAGGAGGAGTGTTCATTCCGTTTTACGTTTGCCCAATTTTACTAGATAGACCATTTTCGATGACATTTTAGGTCATTCATGTCAATGCTGTTGAATAGAACATTCCACCCTAAAAGGTAGGAAATAGGGTTGAAAGTTTTAAATATAAGAATTAAAGACAAAAAGCGTTAATCAGGTCGACATTTTTGAGTCTGTGCTAAACAAATAATCAAAGCCAATCATGAACGACCTGAAATTAGTGGCTTATTGCACTCCTTTTATTTGCATAAAATTTGTGATTATTCAAAGTAAAGTCAACAATGTGAACAAGTAAATAAATCGGTCTAATCATTAAAATTTGTAAAACACAGGTATGGTATTTTCCTTGGGGTATTTTTTACCTTAGTTCACTGTTGTTTTTATTCATAGGGTATCACTGACACAGCCACGAGCATAGGCGTGCCTGTAAACGGTAGCTTTTTGTTTAACCTCGCATATAATGACTTCCGTTTATGGCCGTTCCGGAACGTAAAGAAAACAGACAACAATTAATAGATAGACGAACAAATTTAAATTGCTTGGCTATTTGGTTTGTAAGTTACAACAATTCCACAGTGGTTAATGATCTTGATGTAAGTAAAGTTTATACAGCTGAGTAATTCACTAACTCGTCCTACTTACCTACGGCCCATTTAGGACGAGTTGCACAAATTCAAAATAAATAATATTATCACTCTGCAACTCGTCCCACGTTACTTTAAAAATATTTGTATACCTATCTTGTCTTACTAACTGTACCAAACATTGATAAAGTTTAAATTTCCACACTAAAAGAAATGTGGGACGAGTCGCAGAATGAAAATAATATTCATATTGATTTTCTGCAACTCATCCTAAATGGGCCGTACGCATGTAGAACGAGTTGATGAATTACTCAAACAGCTATACAAATTGTAAATTACGGTTTTTTTACTGACGAGATGGATAAAAAACAACAAACCATACTATGCCGCCTAAATGTTGACAGACAGTTAGATGGTTTTTTCGATATTCTGCCACATGAGTAATCTGCTACCTATATTCTTTTTTCAAAATGCACCAAACACTAGATAAACCCTTAAACTCTTTGGGTAAAATTCAACAACTTATCTCTTTTGTGAGGGTAGTGGTTTTTTCATAATCGGCGTATATATATAATGACAATCTATATTGTATAAACTTGTTATAAAAAATTAGTACCTGCCTATAATAATAATAATAAATAATAAATAAATAATAAATATTTTAAGACATGCCTCACTGGGCCACACAGAGCCATCTAGTCCCAAATTAAGCTACTATTAAGTACCCTGTCGTATGTGGTACTAGACAACCGATAATCTTACTTATATACTTTTTTTTTGTAAATACGTACTTATAATACATAGAAAACACCCAGACCAGTACAAACAGACATGTTCATGCACACAAATTTTTGTACTGCGCGGGGATCGAACCCGCGACCCATGGCTCAGAAGCAGCGTTTCCTACCGCTGATCCAAATGGTCGCCTATACTTCAAAATGATCAAGAGAAGACGAATCTTCTATTATTCCCATGGTTTTTTGTTTTTGTTACAACAGCAATCTCTTATAGTGTCGTGTAAAAAGGAGTAATGCCAAAAGTGGTCAGGCAGCAGCGTCTTCTTTTCACTGGCCCAATGGGGACTACCGTTTCTTTGCTCACCAGTTGGCGCCACTGTTGACTGAGGTTCAGAGGTATAGTGTCAAAGGAGACTTTATAAGATCGGCGCCGAAATAAAGTTTTAAATCTTTAATCTAATTAAGTTTATTATTTATAAATAAATATTTTCTAAAACTAACTTCTAAAATTAGTTGCTCTTTGAGGCCGCCTATTTTTGCGCTTTTTCTTAATCCTTCGATCGTGAGTTATTCCAGACACAATTGAAATCAATTGTTATCGTGGCACCCGAGTACCTCCTGGGGGTTGAGGGGGTTGATTCATCGCCACATAATCCATATTTGCGATAATTTTATAAAGGAGATCACTTTGAAGCAGGTAAATTAAAAAAAGAAAATATGTCACAAAGCCCGCTAAAACCATTGAAAAGTGAATGTTGTTGGACCTCGCGCGACAGAAGCGCCTCTAGTGGCAAATTCACTAGCGATAGCCCCCATTGCCGACGCCAACCCTGCCAAGCGTGATAATTGTGGCAAATCCCTCCTTTAGAGAATCCATTGTCCAGCAACCTGACTGATACCTACAGGCTGGTAATGACAATAATGTAAGTTTTGACTTTAAAACAATGAAGATACTACAATACTAGTTAAACTAGGATTTAGAAAAATAGATGATTCTATTTCTACGCAAACATATAAATGGTATTTAAAATTAGAACACAAAGTGCCATCGTCGATAGATCGCGAATTCCCTAACCGACGCCGAAATACCAACGGTCGATGCACCAGTAAATAATAGTCGGCTACGAAAATACACTCCTCGTCGTAAATACATGGCAAATCTAGATCAAAACTAATGTTAAATAGTAACAACCTATAATGATCCTACAGGGCAAAGGCCATATTCTGTTCATTTTATCATTAAATTTAAGTTAACACAGTAATGATGCATATAGGCTAGCCAAATGTGGGTTGGTGACAAACCCAAGCCAAAGTCACAAAAACGACCTCCGTGATTAAGTGGCTAACGGCCGGTCCCAATAATCTATCTACCGCCAGTTTTGACATTTCGGAGATAGGAAACAGTTGCTATCTCTGATTTTGCCATACAGAGAAACAAAGACAGAAGTAGCTTTTTATCTCCGACATGCCAAAACTGAAGATAGATAGGTTATTAGGACCGGCCGTAAGACACTAGATTTCAATGTGCAACCTTTCGTTTGTCTCCCGGAAGGGTTAATGTTTTAAACTACATATCGGGTATTTAAAAAAAAATAATTAACACTTTATTGCAAAGTAAAACAGTTGAACAAAATACGAACTTAATGCCAAAAGCATTTGTGATAGCATCATTGTTTCTGATTGCTATAAAACATTACTTGAAATAACTATTTGAAATTAAAAAAAGGTAGGTATAAAATAAGATTTACTCTACTACGTTTTTTGCCAGATACGAGTAACCTAGACGAATAATTAACAAAAGAAGACAATTTATAAATTACATACACAGTTTCAATCAATTGCACTGACTGTACTGTATATTTGAAGCCGGCGCGCGCGCAATTAGGTAGTCGTTACACGATCGATCTCCGATCTAATTATACTATTGCCGATTCAATTCCAGTCAGTAGTTAATACAATTTGGAATTGAAAATAAAAACAAATTCTGTTGAGGTGTGGTCGATTCTGTTGCTTATACGATTGATGTTAAATAAAAAAACCGGCCAAGTGCGAGTCGGAATCGCGCACTGAGGGTTCCGTGCCAACTTTAACTGAATTAGGGGTCCACTTACTTCCACTTAGTCAAAATACCACAATATTTAATTGACTGCAAAAATAACTTTGTTTTTCATAGTGTGTGTATGAAGAACAAAGTTATATTTGATGTTAAAAATGTGCTATTTCTCAAAAACTACCGGTTTAATCTCGTCCAAACCAATTTTCGTTGTAAGTTTTTGTTACGATCTACATTATGTATTTTTTTTCAAAATTTTCACTTGCTTAGTTTAAAAGTTAGAGGGGGGAGGGGGACACCCATTTTACCACTTTGGAAGCGTCTATCTTCCAAAAGTTAGACTTTTAAAAAAATGGTTTTAGAAACCTTAATGTCATTTTTAAAGACCTATCCATAGATACCCAATACGCGTAGGTTAGAGTAAAAAAAAATTTTATTGTTTTAGTTCCATGTCTGGGGTCTTCCTTAAATATCATTATTTTTTTATTTTTTGTATGAGAATCGTAAAGCGGTCAACAGGATACACTTATCTACCAAGTTTCAACTGTGTAATGCTGTGGTAATGCTAATACTTTCAGAATAAAGTGGCTGTGACATACGGACGGACGGACAGACAGACAGATAGACTTGACGAATCTATAAGGGTTCCGTTTTTTGTCATTCGGCTACGGAACCCTAAAAATATCCCTAAATGCCAGTAGAGCAATAATTTTTATTACAAAAATCTATGGCCACTATTAGCATGTTTCTATGTTTTCCTTTTTTTCATAAAAGAGATATGAGCCTCCAAAACTCTAAAAAATTCGCCAGATTTTCATCCAGGAAACAAAGGAGATGTCCCAAATTGTATGGAGGCCAGGCCCAGGACCTGTACAACCTACCAAAAGATAGACCAATATACCTACAAGATTTTGTTATTATCCAATTCTTTTAAAATGGCTTCGTTAGGTGGTTCAAATAAAGAGTTAAGTAAGAAAATAGCAATACAAAACAACAAAACCATCATGGCGGAAGATGACATTTTGATGACGTCTGTCAGTTTTGGCAGTTTCAAAATCGAGCATCTAGGAGTCGAGTGCCATCGCTTGCTGCACAAACACTAAGAAATTAATGTGCCGATCAATACCAATCCAGAAATCGAAAATGAGGTCGTTATAATGAACTACATTTAAAACGCGACAAGCAGAACAAAAACTTTAAGTGAATGACTATGCCAAAGTGACAAGGGGTATCTGACAGCTACTGACATTGAAAGTTTTTTTAGATTGACGCCATCTTGGAATGCCTAATGGAGTTTGATAAATTATTCGATCTTATTTATTTTTGAACCACTAAATTATACGTTGTATAAATTTATATGTATTTTTCCCAGAAACAGTAAATTTTTCTTGATTTTTGAAAATGGTGTACTATTTCTGGGCCTATTATGGGACATCTCCTTTGGCTAAATTTTAGAAAAAAAAGCAAAACATACGAACACGGCCAAAGCCTTGCTTGAATTTTTATGAAAAAAGTATTTAAATCGGTCTAGTTTTGGAAAAGCAATCGGGGGATTACGAAACGTTGATTTTGTGTGCTTTTAGTAGGTATTTTCGGTCCAAAAAGCAGTTGTCTGTATCGCGCTCTGCGGTGGAGGCGTTCGGGACTGCGGGACAGCAATAGATTTTACAAATACCTATTTTTCAATTCTCTCGACCGTATTGTTACCTCTTAAGTCGTGTACGCAAGGTGGAATTTGCATTACGGTAGGTATGACACATGTTATTATCTGTTTATATTTAATCTTGGACAGTTTAAAGTGTCATTTATTCATAGTACTATACCTAGTTCGTATATTTTATCGAAGGCATTGAACACAGCGTAAATAATATCACAAATTAATCAGTCTTTTCAGTGTCAGCAAATATTTGTATCATCTTAATAAAATGACAATACACTGAATGGTCTCTTGACCATGGAATTTATTTTACTAAGGCCCGAGTTCACCAACAGACGTTTAAGTTTAAACAGCGTTTAAACAGCGTTTAAAATATTATTTGACATATTTTATATGGGAATTGTGTCAAATTAATCGTCACTCTTTGTTTACCGGCTGTTTAAGTGTTGGTGAACTCGGGTCTAAGAGAATAACAATATTTTGTTGAAGTGACTGAAAACAATAAAAAAGTATTTAAAATGTACCTTAAACAGTCTTAACTTGAAATTTTGTTAGTCCTAGCAACTTACGTCAAAATATAAATTGAAAAAGTGGCGGAGTCAATTTTAGTACATCAGTGGTGGGAAGCATTGCTTCGATGGGTTGAAACTAGGTTTCGTGGTTTGCTATGCGAGATCACCAGTTCCGCAGCAGCGGCCTGAAGGTGTCGAAGGCCCGATGGTGACAGGCCTTAAAGGCCTGACCTTAAGCTCACAGACCAGCGTCCACAACAGCTGATTGCTACTGCTTTCGCGGAGGGCGGATAGAAGGCAGCTCCGCACCTAGTTGCTTTCCTGTGTAGCTACGGACTCCGAGTGAGTAGTTCAGACAAACTTATATAGCGTCAGCGACGGCTGAAACTTCGAGATCGCGATGTAGGATTCGCAACCGAACATTCATTGCTAGCAATGTTACGCTCCTGCAAAATAAGATCGTCGATTTTTGTGGTACAGTTTTTTTTTTACAATGAACCAAACATTGTTAAGCCGGGGAATAGCTGTTTTATATGTTAAATAGGCTATTCTCGGAAACGAATGATAGGGTTTTTATCGAGTACCTACCTTTGCCGATCAGTTCGTTCTTCCTAAAACTACCGCTAACAAAGCTAACTTTGTTATGCCAAAGTTACACAGTATAATTTACACTACAAAATACCGAATTTATTGGCTTCTCGATTTTACCGCTTGCTGCGGGTTACAAAACCAAACTGATTGAATACTACATATAATTTAAAATTAACACAAAAATTAAAAGGTTATTACCTTTTAATTCTTGTGTTAATTTTAAATTTCGTATTAATTTTAAAAAACGTACTTGTCATGGCTTGCCTAATTACAATACGGCAAATTAGGAAACAAAGTCCCTAAAAAGTAATTGAAACAACAGTCCAACAACAATAAATCCGAGGCCGTAAAACTTGTTATTAAAATTACGAATAGTAATAGTTCTATAGGTGTACCAGAATAGGAGTTAGACGTAATATTCGAACTTTTTAGTAGAATCGGAAAATTCGCGTACGAATTACCAGACAAAAAAAAAAATTAACATTAATTACATAAAAATCGCGTCCCTGGTGTCGAGCGCACGGAATGGTATCATGACTAGTAAAAAAAAAGTTTACTCAAAATACTAACAACTACTTTTTAAGCATTAATTTAACACGAACTCATGGGTTTATTTTGTTCGAAATATATAATTTGGAATTTGAATTGAATATGTTGAATCAGTGCTGGTGAGGACACACTCATGAAAAAAATACCTGACAATTTCGGTCCGAATTTATCCAAACTGCGCTTTTCTACATACAATCGCGTTTCGCACAAAAAGGTTCAATAAATTATTATTCGGCGAACATAAATCGCTTGACACTCGCGAACAAAAGCGTTTGGCATTAAACGGGTTCCCTACAAAATGGGACATTAAAATGTCAAAACATGCGATGAAAATTTCCTCTCCATGCGTAAAATAATGCCAAATGTCAGACAGTTAACAAGTAATTGAAACCTTAAGTACGAATACATAAAGTTGAATATACTTTGAAGGTTTCAGTGTAATATTGTACTAAGTTTTTATTGTCTGAAGTAAGTATCACTGGGCTACGAAGTAATGATTCAGTGATAAAGTGAGAGTGGTCCCGTTACATTAAAACTCAATTCGTAAATGAAAAGTAATGAAACAGTTACTCGCAACATATTTTATACACCTGGTATTAATACCTAGTTCCCTGTATAGAATTTGGAATTCTAATTTGGAACGAATAAAGGAAGAATGTCAATACTAAGCTTGTTGTTATTGTTGTTAGGGTTCCGTACCCAAAGGGTAAAACGGGACCCTATTACTAAGACTTCGCTGTCTGTCCGTCTGTCCGTCTGTCCGTCGCTCTGTCACCAGGCTATATCTCAAGAACCGCGATAGCTAGACAGTTGAAATTTTCACAAATTATGTATTTCTGTTACCGCAATAACAACAAATACTAGCCGTGGCCGCTTGATGTAACGAGTGCTAGTTATGATAATGTTCAAAACATGGTTTCTTGAGTTTACGCAAGCACTAATTAGGTATACAGTTAGACATAAGAATCAAAGAATGATACATTAACGGATTCAACTGGCGTTTATTAGGATATTAAATTAAAAATTGTTTTATTCCGACGTTGTGATCAATGTCCAGTGTTCATTCATAAATTTATCATAACTTAATATATTTTTCAGACATGCCTCACTGGGCCACACAGAGCCATCTAGTCCCAAACTAAGCAACTACTACGAAGCTTGTATTGGCTACTATTTTTTTTTTTTTTTTTTTGAATGGACCTATGCTGTGGCAGAAGGCCGTTACAGCTTCACCGGGCGGGTTTTAGGCGAGTGCGGAAGGCACTCAGCCCAAAAGCGGCCTGCTAGCGGGTACCTCGAGCGCGAGGCGAGTCCTAGGCTTCGCTACGCGAAGCCTAGGGCTCGCCCGCGCAGGGGCCCCGTACTAGCGGCGCGATCGGACCGTGCCGGGTGCTGAAGGCACCCGGCCAAGAGGTCAACCCGACTAGTGGTTGCATCGCGTAGCTCGGCGCTGCAACACAGACTGGTCTGTGCATACAGATCTACGCGAGCCCCGTTCTAGTGGGCCCGATCGAGGGGGGCAGACTAGGCCTCAAGGGCCTCTGTAGGCTCGGACCTCGGCTTGGGCCGTCGTTCGAAGGGCGGACTGGTGAGAAGCGGCCAGGTACATGTCTGTACCTGCCGAAATGATGCAAGGGTCCTCGCACTCGCCGGCGAGTGCGCTGATTCGATCATTGGCTACTAGACAACCGATAAACATACTTATATATATATATATATATATATATATATATATATATATATATTGTAAATATATACTTATAATACATAGAAAAACACCCAGACCAGTACAAACAGACATGTTCATGCACACAAATATTTGTACTGTGCGAGGATCGAACCCGCGACCCATGGCTCAGAAGCAGCGTTTACTGATCCAAATGGTCGTCAGTAATGCAATTTGCATTTAAATTAATGTTACGCGAAAGTCTAAAATCATGATATGAGCCAACAAATTAATGTTGCTGCCAACTAGCAATCAATGAATACTATCACACACCGACACAAAATTCGAGGATATTCATACATTCCGTCAGTTATTTTATACAGGGTGAAATTTTAACCACTTTCCAAATTTTAATATAGCAATCTACGAGGCACAAATCAAATGACGTATTTTTTCTTTTGGTATAGCCCAGTACAAAAATGTCAAGATAAAGCACTTAGAAAATGTTAGCCAAAAATCTAAAATTTTTGATACGGCATCCTAGTAACACTTTTTTTACGCGATGTGCATCTCATTCATTCATTACAATACTATTTATAAGTTTTTGATTTTCCCTTTATTCCGTAATTACAGGTCTAGGACCGTAAAATTTTAAAACTATATCGCGAAAAATATTTTCGGGTGACAACTTGATTTACATTTTTTACTTCAAAAATAGGTTCTAAATACGATACTGAACACATATAAAAATTTTGGGAAGTGGTTAAAATTGCATTATGTATATTTTCAGTACAAGTCTATATCGTATCGGTCACAAATGCGTGCCCCTTGCGGGATTTGCACCCGCGATTTTTCGTCTGAACTCCAGAGCGGGAATCATCAGACCAAAACCGTTTGATAACAATATATCAGAAATAGGAACCGTGTTTAGAGTCCTTAGTTCCTTTACACCTGCAACTGCTCAGCAGCTGATCAAAGAACTCGGTAAAAGTGGACGCTTTGAACGCGCCGCTGATTTATGTGACGCGTCCGGTGCTAAGACTTACTATCGGTATTATTGTGCTCGATTGACTTAAACTTCAGTTTATTTTCAACCAGCGAAAGAAAAGGAGACACTGAAGCAAGTTAGCGTGCATACTTGTAAATTTCAAATTTCAAATTACGACTTTGAATGGGTTCTTGATTTGCAAGTTAATTTTTTTTACACATTGCGTATATTTTTAGTTTGAGTACCTACGCATGTCATAATTCTGGATGATGGCTCATAATTTGCACACAGAAAATTTGAATTTCTTTCTTTTTTTCTTTATTTCTATCTAAACGAGTTCTTTGTACCAAAACTTTAACGGGAGGCTTTCAATCTTTATATTCCACATGTGGCGACACATCATGACTACGATTTCAAAAATAAATTAGTTACAATTAAAATTATAATATCATGAATGTAACCTTTTCGATGTACTACTTACTATAACCCTATTAAGCAACTGTTCCATGATCACAGGCTGTATAATTTATAATACATAATTTTATATTAAATATCAATTGGGACTTAAAAATCCTACTTTAATCCGACACCTGTGTCTGTCGGAATAAGCCGATCGGCTTGCTTTTGCCGGCGACAATGGAACTCAAACAATTCCTCGGTCGGGCTTGTATAACGATGCGTTTGTTAATACGGGCCTTAAATTTTATGTAGGACAGATCTAATATCTTAAATTAAGTCAATACCGTTATCGCAAAAATACCGTTTTCACATAGATATATTTTTTTGAAAAGGTTCAGGTTTGATAAGATTCTGCTTGGTCATATTAAAAATAAAAAAAGATATTTTTTTCATCAAAAGAAATTAATAGCTAACTTATTAACTATATATATAACCATACAACTTGCGGATGAACCTGGATAAAACCAAGGTTATGTTCAATGAACATGTACTACCGCAACCGATTGCGATGCATGGTACCTTCCTCGAAGTTGTTCAGAAATACGTGTACCTCGGGCAAACATTGCAGTTAGGTAGAAAAACTTTGAGGATGAGGTAAACAGAAGAATTCAGTTGGGTTGGGCAGCATTTGGGAAACTACGTCGAGTCTTCTCATCGTCGATCCCACAATGCCTCAAGACGAAAGTCTTCAATCAGTGCGTCCTACCCGTCATGACATACGGAGCCGAAATTTGTGCCGAAATAGCCCACATTTGTCCCGAAGCAGTGGTAGGTTAAATATTGGGACGTGTAAAAGCGCCTCCAGGGGCCTATTTGCAGAAATAAAACTGATTTTAACTGATTTTAACTGATTTTGAAACGTGGACACTGACGGTATGGCTAGTCCACAAGTTCAAAGTCGCTCAGCGGGCTATGGAAAGAGCTATGCTCGGAGTTTCTCTTAGGGAAAAAATCAGAAATGAGGTGATCCGGCAGAGAACTACAGTTACCGATATAGCCCACCGGATTAGGAAGCTAAAGTGGCAGTGGGCTGGCCATATTAGCCGCAGAACCGACAACCGCTGGGGTAAACGAGTTCTTGAGTGGAGACCGCGTCTCGGCAAACGTAGTGTAGGACGCCCTCAGGCCAGGTGGAGTGATGATTTGCGCAAGGTGGCTGGCAGGAGCTGGATGCGAGAAGCCGAGGATCGGCCTAAGTGGCATGCAATTGGAGGGGCCTATGTCCAGCAGTGGACTGTGATAGGCTGATGATGATATAACCATACAACTATAATAATGAACACTGTAAAGCTGCATCAGTGCTATAGAAGATCACGTTTGCACGATCGATGAATAATCGAGTATGTATGTAGGGCGTCTGATACGTAAGGTTTAGGCACAGGGTTTAGATATGATTATCATTTCTAGGTGTCATATTCATTACAGCCAAATCTGAGATAGCCACCAATAACTATTACAAAATGATCCTGTCGAAAACAGTTAATAAAACTAAGTACCTCATTACAATAATGATAACTTAAAACGAAATATTACAATTGTCCCTGCAAGTTTAATTTTAAACTTACAATCCTGATTGCATATCCAAATTGCAATAAATATTTCCATCACGGATATTAATTACGCATTACTCTAATTAAACCAATAAGCAGGGTTAATGTGGTTCAGGCATATTGGCAGGGCCCACCCCGCTGAGCCGACATAGTACAATGAGAGGGATCTGTAGTGAAACTGTTATGTGAACCTTTATAAGTAAAAAAGGTTATAATGAGCAAATTATGAGAAATGTTGTATTAACTTAAAAAACGAAACTTTAATAGCATTAGATGCACCGTGCGGATGCTAGGTCAGGTCTATCGAGTTGCCAGAAAAGGTTCTCGGGGCAGTGCCTATGGGACTTGCAACCTAAGGTAGCTTTATTTAGTTGAGCCTAAATACAAATTACAAAATACAAAATACTTTATTTGCCATTAAATAGGGTATGCATAATGTAGATGTTAAAAATATGTTAAAGAGCCTTAAACCTATTTAGCTATTTCCATTTATAGCATGCAAATTACACAAAATAAATTAAATAAAATTGAATTAAAGAATTAAAATTGAATTTCGAATTAAAATGAAAAAATGAAAATAATTGATTCTTAATGTCATTCTACATTCATTACCTATTACAAATTAGTCGTCAAGTCATAAATTAATCATAAAATATGTCATACCTAAATACCTCACTAAACACAGTTTATATTTTAACAGGTCGTGTGTACCTAAAGCATTCATCTTAAATTTAAAGAACTCGTCAATTGAATAAAAACTCTTTTCCATTACCCATTTTCTTAATACTGTTCTAAATTTGTTAAATGGTAATAGTTTTATTTCGTCGGGTAATTTATTATATATTTTGATAGACATCGCATAACCATTCTTGTTAAAACATTTTGTATGTGGTAGGTACTGAGACAGGCTTTATTTTTGCCAATTGTAGTGATGTATGGATTAATTTCTGAAAATAAATTTAATTTGATTTGATTTGATTATCATGTTTAAAAGAGGTTCCAACGACTACAATGCCATGTAACTGTATCGATTTGTACACAATAAACAATCTTTTAATTTATTTAGAATTTTTTTTTTACATATAATGTATGTCAGCGCCCACACCAAATAATATTAAGATATTCTTTGCCCACACTCACTGCGCGAGTTACCTTTCCTGCATAACCATATTTCGTATGATATCCTACTAATGCCACATTCGACATTCATTTTAGTCCTCGGTAAACCTAGGGGTGGGGGGACGGGCGATAGAACGTGCACGTCTCAGACCGGAATGTCGATGGCGGAGGAAGTACGCCTAGAATATCTTGACGCCAAATACAGAAGACACAACTAAAAGTTTCTTAAGCAATAACTTTTAACGCAACTGGCCATCTTTTCAGTGTTCCATGCAAACAACCCACTAACTATCATTGCTGTGGTAACTCGAATTATTTGATGGCGGCCTTAATTGCCCTACAGTAGTATGATGAGGGGCTGTTACTTATGTAACCCAATCTTTAAAGCGAAGTTCAGTTTTGTTAGTCATTTCATAGCATTCCATAAACATAGAACCATCTAATATTTTACAGCAACAACAAGGAGCCGCCTTAGCCGGACACAGCGTAGATAAGTGATTGATTGATTAATAAGGGTAAGGGTACTGGTGGGTATATTAGAAGTGTTTACGTAATACTACAAAAGAATGAATGTCTGCCTTGATATATGAAAGATGAATAACAGTTTATTTGCCGTTTTATGTTCTTCTGAAACAGTACAATAGCAATCGACATTGTAACTTTCTACTAGGTACTAAATGGTGGTAAGAGTAGTGATAACCATTGCATACCTTATTCAATACAAGATATCGCATCTGCTTGGATTCTTTTAATAGACACGTATGAAAAGTACCCCCAAAGCAACCGAATCTTTATAAGTAAGAAATTGTATATTAAACTTGCGTAATATGGTGCCCGAAATGATTAAATGTCAATTTACCATCCGAATCAAAAACTATTTGTAAGTATGAAATGTATCAATGGAAATTGTTGCTATTATATGAGGTTTTATATCAGAGATGGACGATTCAGTAGTTTGCAATAGCTTACCCGACATCTATGTTATTATGGGAAATGCACCTGATTAGAAAGACTAATTTGAAATTTCCTAATGCTTACTGACATGCAATCTTTCCTCAGTTGCAGTAATGATTCGTTGCATAATACTCTGGTAACTTCTTTTAATGTGACAGTAGGTTATTATTTCATCAGTTTTATGTTTATTGAAAGAATTTTAAGCAAGATGTCCAAAAACAAAGTAATTCTCCCATGTCGTAAGCTGCACAATTATGTAAAAAAGCTATGTGGATATTGTGGGTGTCCTGCAAAAGACAAGAATGCCATTAGACAAAAATTTTATTTTGATATTTTTTCAGAAACAACCTAGTCATGAGGCAAATAGCTCACGTGAAAAAAAAAGGAGAATAAAAGTTACTTCCCAATTATCTTAGTTTCGTTGAAAATATTTGTGGTGATCTACAGAACCAATTTTTCAAGAGATCAGACTCACTATTCGCCACATTCCCTTTTGTTTCTCCCTGGACATTCGCTACAATATATGAAAGTTAGCTTCATAACAACATACCTATGTTGTATCAGAAGCGAGTCTGGTTATAAATAAGGCAAATTAATGCACACATGCCTTTGTTTCGGAGCAATATTCAAGTTTTATTTTGTTTTGTTTGTTGCTACGAGTATATTGTTAGGGCCACTGTCTTGTAATGCACCATTCATTGTACAGCGATACTGAAATAGGGATTTTGCTGATTAATATAAATTAAGTTTTTAGAAAACCAAGTTTATTGAATATATGAAATTTTAAATTTAACAGACTGTTTAACATTAATTGAAAACACTACGTCGCCGCGTCGTTATGTTACTGACCGCGGTCATACAGTAATGGACTCATACATACATCATCAATCATACATAATCATATAATATTTATTAATTATTTCAGATAACAAGATCCATAATTAATTTATAAAAAGTATGATAGTAGTAATAAATTAATTTATCTTCTTTTTTATAAATCTGAACTAAAATGACATAAATTGACATTATGTGGTGATTATGAAAATAGGTGGTAGCTCGGCTTAAAGTAAGTATAATTGCATTTCGATTTTTTTATTATCAAAGCAGTAGATGGTGTAGATTAAAAAAAATAAAACAAAATACACAGTGACACTGAAAAAGGTCCGGAAGCAAATCTACGTAGGTACCTTATTGTTATGTCCCATACATGTTCTAATGGTAATTCAACCTTGCGCTCTCATTACACAAACTTGAATGACAGTAAGTTGTAAAGGTGCGTACGGATAGCGCGTTCCTGTGTTACGCGTAGTTGGGAAACACTGTCCACGCGTACATTGGATACGCGTACAGCTCCTGTACGGACCGCGCGCCGTGAACATGTACGCGAGGTCAATCGATCCAGAGTGCTCCGCAAGCCCAAGTCATTCGCCATAAAGTTAAATCAATCTGTAGGTCTAGCACGAAAAACTATTGAATTCGAATCGTTTGCGTGTTCGTATCGCCATCGAAATATTTAGTATGAAAACTTAAACAGCGCTCGCGCGGTCAAAACGAGAACTACAAAACAAAGCACGAACTTTGTGTCGTTTGCTTTCGATACGCAAACGATTCGAAGTCGATAGTTCATTGTGCTAGACCCACTGATAATATTTTCATTATTGAAACTCGAAGAACACGCGTGTCTATTCATTTTGCCGTTCAAATATAGCGTACCCGGTCGTGTGCGTCCTCTTTGACGTGCGACCAAAATCCGACTTGCGGCTCGCGCCGAGCTAGCTCGCGCGGTACGCGTTCCCCAAGAGTGTACGCGTAGTGCAAGTATGGACATGACGTTCCGGAGTATTCCGGACACGCGTAAACTGAGTACGCGTACCAGTGTACGCGCTATCCGTAAGCACCTTAAGAGCACCAAAACGTTCTAGTGAGCGCTGATTTGGTAAGGAAGTTTTTGTATTCCTAATCGTGCATTTAGTTTTTTCATGTTGTATCTTTGATAGCTCTGGAGCTGTTTCAATAGACAACATGTCTTAACGCTAGAGAATTAAAGAAATCGTGCGAACCAAAGTCGGCCGTTTGTCTGCGACCATATTAGTGTTGCGCCATTCGTTTTACTACCGGAAAAATTCAATGAGCCCGATTATAATGGGTATCGGTTGAATTATGCTTCTGGGTCGTGGCGGAGAAATGCCCGTGAAATCGGTTATTGATAAGCCTTTTGGCACTAAATAATTGTGGGTATTGAACATGGGTACGATTGAATTAATTCATTTTGATGAAGCGGAATAATTTGGCATTTTATTTTGACGTTTGCCTCGTTTCCAGTGGGTGCGAATGGTATTTAGTAACAAAAGGGTGCAAGCTATATTTTATGTTACAATTTGATTTCAGTAATTATGATTTATTTCTTTCTTGTTGCTAGTAGGTAAAAGATGATAAACAATAGGTACTTTAGTGATGACTACTATTGTATTTATTTAGGTACTAGGGATATAATATTATACTATCATCTTTCATCCACACACAATAATAAAGTAAGCTGCATGACTTACCTTACAACCTGTTGCAGAATAAAATGTCAAATTTTATTGTAGGCGTTCCATTGACAGGCAAAATTTGTCACTAGTTATGTAAATTTTAAATGTAATAGACATTGATAGGTAAATATTTTGGTCATTTAAACCTTAGACAATTTCAATGGTGGAGTGATCTAAACACTGGTTTTCAAGTTGTCCCTTGCTCCGTGGCCCCGGGGTCGATTCTCAGACAGGTCAAAGTAGAAAAAAGTACTTTTCTATATTTTTTTTCAGGTTTGGGTATTTGTGGTACCTTCCTTGTTTCTGAATAAAACAGTCACTTGCTTCAATGTATGTGATTTTGTTCATATTTATTTATTTTATATTTAAAGTTATTTTTCAGTTTGCATCAGAGATCACATCTCTTGTAGCTGTTCCGATTTATCGAGTCTCATAACCACTACGGTACATTATAAATGTTCCAAAACTTAACTTACTGGTAATATTGAATGCAAAAGTAGTTTAACAAAAACCGTTTGTAATGTACACTAATTTATGATTACTTACATTTCCGCTTCTTAAACAATTGAATAATTTAGAGGCTGGAAACTGGAGCAGGTATGTTACATACTCCCACATCATACATTATTCGCTAATGTACCTGATTATGTGTTCCAAGATTAATGTCATTTGTACGTCCCAAGTGTAAATACCGGAATACGTGGTGTACGTCTATACTGTTAGTGTCACAGTATGATTGATAGTTTCCCGTTACTAGTTTTGTAAGGGGCTTGACACACTTAATCATTTGGCGACTTACAAAGTCAAATATAATTATACCCTTAAACTTTCGCGTTGATATTGCACTAAATAATATTAATGGCATTGCTGCTATTTGATCAAGTTTTTAATAATCTTCTAGAAATGTTTTCAAAATAGCATTACCATAGATGGCAGAACTGTTTCGAGTTATAGGAATTGTCTTTTTTCCTCAATTTAAACACGACTGGAATATTTTAAACTTCATATCTACCCTTAAAAAAATCATGCAGAGTACAGGGTCTCTTCATTGAACTCATGCGTCCCAAACTATAAGTAGGTCAGTAAGATTCGCGGAAACTGTCCTGAAAAAGTATGGTTGAATGAGTCCATATAAATTGGTAAGTCGGCTTATGGCCTATATGTAGCATGTTCGACTTTATACTGATACTTGTTATTTTTGTTGATTCCAAGTTTTGATAGGTTGGGTTGGGGTAATAGTAGTTGTAGGGATCTATACTTTGGTAACTATTAATAGATAGTCCCTTCAGTAACAGTGGAACAACAACATTATACAATATCAGAATTGTGGAACTTGCAGAGAATAGTTTAAAAATCACTTTTAAAAATGCGTTGTGAACCGAGACCAAAGGACAGATAAATTGTTTTTTTTTCGACGAACTTATATATCCTTTGATCTGAACCAAGCCTTTCATGCAATCAGTTATTATTGTTCTTCTTCTCGCACGGTTTTAAAGGACCTTCTTCTTATCGTGTGATCTGCTAGTGTCAGAGTTTTTCAAGACGCCTATAACTGGCCTGTGAAGTGGCTTGTTCTTACGTCTTCTATATTGCAACAGAAGCCACCCTTTCCAGAACTAAGTCAATTTAGAAAAGATCGGTCCCTAAATTGACCCGATCGGGAAATATTCTAAAAGAACAAACAATAAAAATAAGTAGCAACAGAAAATATTTATGCATGGATACCTAATTGAACTGACAAACTAAAAGTATAAGAAAGTTTCTACTTTAGAAGTTTTTATAAAACTTAAGTAAGTTATAGAACAGTTTGGGTACAACAAAGACTTTATAGCACTTTTGTTTCGCTTTTAAACGGAGAATTTCTACAATAGCGTTTTTTTATTGTATGCATTTATAACACGATTCCCAACTAACAATGTTGGTTAGATTCTTTCGTGCCTCCACGCTCTAATTCCGACATTGTAAAATAAAACGTACCGCAGTCGTAAACGAGAACTGTAAATCATCAGAAAACAAAACAGAAATGGCGCTATAATGATCCCAACACAAACAGCCCTAATAATTTAGTGCTTCCAGACAAATAGTGTTGTTCTTTTACTCTCACATAGCGAAGTATGAGTTATCGGTATTTATGTGACGCGCGAACGCAGTAACTGACTAATATGTTTTCATCGCTAGTTTATAGTGGCAATAAAACCGGCTCAGCTGAATTCAGGGAACAGTCGTTAAGTTAAATATTGTCTCTTAAATTACGTGAAATGGGACGGCGGATGATTCATTCGACGAATGCCCAACAGACTTATTACATATTATTATGACAAAATCAGGTTATACAGAATCTTATGAAGCTTAAATATTCCTTATTAACCTCTTGTATGTGTGTATTCTGGACCAATATTATTATGTGAAAAAATAGGTAATCTTAAGTTGTCAAAATAAAAAAAACTATTATTTTTGTTGAATATCACCTTCATGTTGTGTGTAGAGAGAGCTGGCTGCAACCGAAATGATTACGCTGTCACTTTATAGAATGTGTTGACTTTAGCAGGCTGGTTGTTATTATAATCCATCTCTCGTATTGTATTCTATGTTATTCTATGTGTGTACTTTTCTTTTAATATATTCTATGTTACTGCACGCTCCTTTGTTCTAATTTCTCTGCCATTCCCCCTTAACAATTTTCTTGTTTTTTTCCGGTTTTTGTTTTAAACTCATGCTATAGTGTGCTAATAAAATACAAAAGTGCTTAATGATGACCTCCTTGGTCGAATGAGGTAACGGTTCGGTTTTGAAGATGACGACAGTTCCGGTCAATAAAATTAGTTTTTTTTTAAATAAGCAAGCATGCTATAACATAGAGGTTCAGAATAAGTATGTTATGTTATGATCATACCGTTAAATAGTTAATGACAAAACCAACAAACCGTGATTTTAGGATTAAGACACATTCGAAATAAGTCTCTCTTTCTCTCTCTCTCTAAGTTTTTAAGGATTTGCTGTATCCGAAAGTTTTCATCATTGAATTAATTTCTCAATTGACTAAATTGAACAACATTTTCTGATACTGTTAGAAACTTAAAGGATGTCATCAAAGAGCGAAAACAAAATAAATACTTCTTCAAATAAAATGTCGATTGGATAACTATTTCAGAACTAAAATCAGCGCATAAAATCTTATTACTGTAACATTCTCCTCAGTAATAGCAACAAAACAACGATGGTTATCAAAGAAAGAGGACAAGCAATAATGACATTCAGTTTAGTTTTAGTGCGAATATCGTAATTCCTTTACTGTCGATCTTTTAGGAACTCCTAAAAACCGGCTATAAAGATACTCAGCTGTATCGGAAAGAAATAAAAGATACTACGAATGGTAGGTTAAACATCTAACGATATATATTTATCTTTCAGTCTTTTGTTATGTGATGGCTAGCTATAAGCCGTAAGGAAGTGACGAAAGTAGGATACTCTTCTCTTAGTCATTATGTTTTAATAATATTGAGCTGTAATTACAAATAATGATATTTTTTGTTGATATTGCTCAAAATTAATACTATTTAAAGATCATAAAAATGCTCAATTAAAAATTAGTGGCTCGTTCCAAATGACAAAAAAAGTTACATGACTGGATAGAGACATTGTTACATGACTGGATGATAATAGATAATTTGAGTCAGTAGATACAGAAAAAAATCAATAATCTTAATTATTCTATCCTAAATACGTTCCATTTGTGCTTAGCTGTGTGAATTATAATGTACGCAAATTACCAAGTTAAATATATATATAGCCTTATTAGTGATTAATTTTTTTAAAATAATTATAGCGAATTTTTCAATAATCCTTTGTTCGTAATGTAGTGCGGGACTATTTTATTAATGCTATGAAATGGCATTGGGTTTGGAAGTCCAGCAAATAATTGTATTTAATCGAAAGATGGCTCTAGTAGAAGCAGATAAAATATTCTAATTTTTGTCTGA
Organism: Anania crocealis; assembly: GCA_949315895.1. Taxonomy (NCBI): domain Eukaryota; kingdom Metazoa; phylum Arthropoda; class Insecta; order Lepidoptera; family Crambidae; genus Anania; species Anania crocealis. The sequence goes on from OX438862.1 coordinate 15,422,416, forward strand.
AAAACAAATTAACTCAGAACTCGGAATTTGAAAAGATAGGAAAAGATATTTATTCTTTTCCCACTAGGGTTTTTGTCACTCGTTAAAAGTCGCAGGTCTGTCTGTAGAGCATTTACTACAAATATAAAAGCAAAAAAAATATGTCTCTTTCGATGCGTTCTTAAACCATTGCATGAAATATTGGTATGACATAAATTGTATTATCGATGAAGGTTTCTGTATGATAATAAAAACCACACAAAAGAAGTCGCTGGAAGTAACTAGTAAGTAATAAAATAATAAACTGAGTAGGTACCATTATTACAAACGAAAACTGGGTCGCTAGTGTTCAACTGAGTGCATTCTATTAGTGCATTGTTAGGTATATAAATAACATTGTCAGCTTAATTGAAACGAGCTGTTGGCGCCTGCTACGTACCTATGAGCTATGTACACTGGATATGGTTGCCGCCAATTATTTTACTTCAATCAATTCGAAAAATAAAAATAAAATTGTTTTTTTTTGTAACTTATGCGAGAAGCCGAGGATCGACCTAAGTGGCGTGCAACTGGAGAGGCATTTGTCCAGCAGGACTGCGATAGGCTGATGATGTAACTAACTCTATGATGCAACTGTCACCGTAAATTTGTAAACTTCGTCAGTTCATAATTGAACGTCGATGGATTACAATGTAACCTAATCTTTTTTTTTTTTTTGTTTTCGCAGGAAAAAATGCATTACGCATACCTACTGCTTCAGGGGCAGCAGTAGGGTATGTGGGACTCTCTTGTCGGTGCCCGACAAGCATACCCACTAAAAAGACCTGCGGTGTACCTTGCAACGTATGTTGGCAGTGTATGGCCCACTAGCCTGCTAGAGGGGGGAAGTTGAGTTCGGCGTATGCCTTCTCGTCTTCCCCCATCTACGACTTCGGGTCGGGTCCGCAAGCAACCTCGCCGACCCGAACCGTGACCACCCTTTGCAACGACAGTGCATGTCGTTGCAAGGGGCCGCCAACGTCTCACGCCCACTCGCTGCCCAGCATGGCTCAAACCATACTGGGAAGCGAGCGACTTCCGTCCGCCGCGGGGCTGACGCCCCAACGGCAACACCGCCGTCGTGCCCTCCAGCGCGAACGGCCACAACAGGCCGCTACCACCGTCTGGAGACGCATTCAACAGCGGACTGCCCAAGCCCACTGGAAGCGTCTCCCTTGTGGGTTTTGGTCCGCGCCGGCCAAATGGCCGGTACCCTCCATGTTTGGAGGGCGTTCCCCTATCCGCCACCTGGGGACGCGCCCGGTAGGAGACCCAAAACTCCTTCCCTGTGAAGGGCGGGACAATGTAACCTAACCTAACCTAACCCACTGTTAGTTTATAATCTCACGCGTTGTTTTGTAAACTGACAGAGCCCACAATTTTAACTAACTAACTCTAAAGATGATAAAGACTATACGAAATAAAAGATGGAAATTTGCTAAATGAGTAGAAAATAATGTTACATTTAAACGACCTCCGAGGCGGAGTAGCGTACACACGGTTTTTAAGGTCTGCTCCGAGGTCCCGGGTTTAGTTCCCGGATGGGTAAATGTAGAAAAAAGATTTTTTTCTGTATTTCCTCGGGTCTGGGTGTTTGTGGTACCTTCGTTGTTTCAGATTTCCACAATACGAGTGCTTTAAATAGTTACTCACTTTTGGATCAGGACAATGTATGTGATGTACCTACACATCTATTTATATTTTAATTTTCTTCGAATTTTATTAGTCCGTGTAACATATCTTATAGAATACATTAATTAGATATGCGCAAATGTTTAGCATCACATAGACGTCACACTGCGAATTTTGAATCCACAACAATGTCAGAGAGTTCAATTTGAATTCAATCATTTTTCAATAAAAAGGGGATACTGATTAAAAATAAATTTTCTCTTCAATAGTTTAATCATATTGTTATGTTGTATTTTCATTAATTCAAGAAAATGGACATTCGTTTGTAGATTTTTTTCAAAAACGAATATTATTTAAGAAATCAATATTATTTTGTTTATTTGCAAAAAAAAAAATGTTTTATTACAAAATCATAGTGAATTTATTTTAATTGACAGAGACAACCCTATTTGGAAGTAATATAACAAAACGAGTATTGAAATACCAACATAACATGGACAATTGAGATACAATGTAAAGCAATACAGCGGAGTGACATAATGACAATATTAAGTTACGTCCAAGGCCCCTCGTAATACAATTTGGTTGTGAATGGCATCCTTGACCTTTGGCATAATAACATTTGGTTAAGTTTAATGTCAGTGGTCTAAATAATTTGTGTATGTAATAGTTTTACATAATCAATATTTTTGAACACTTTTATTATGTCTCTGTATTTTATATACTACTGCTACACAAGAGGTGAATAAAACGTAATCTACCTTAACATTAAAAAAATAGAAGATTTTGTATTTTTATCTCTCTTTATGATCCATTGCAAATTGAATTCATTCATGGCACTAGCTAGTTAGTTATGATGACAATCATCAATGACATTTAAAAAGTATAGATAGGTTATGCCCTTACAAAACTATCGAAATATATGTGCCGCTTGCGAACAACTGCACACATGCGTAATTCTTATTTTGTCCTTGTCATACACGTGAAAAGAACAATTACTTTCTCTTTCATGGATTTGAAAAGACGTCACAATTGTGACGTTTTAGGGACGCATATTGAGAGCGCATGTAACATATCTATTACTTTTTAAATATCATTGACAATCATACAATAAAAAAAAATTGTTTGCGTTTTGAGTCATACCATAGGGAAAGAAATTCTTTCCCTATGGTCGAACTGGTAATTCACTAGGTACTTCGTTCATCTCTTTAACCGTTAAAAATACGCCCCCTTTTTCAATTTGAAAAGGAATTACCTAGTCACAAGATTGACTTTAGGCAGTGACTAGATGAATCACTTTCTAAAATTTTATCTCAAACATTGTTTTTAAATGGTCATCGATCATTAGTCGACCAATGTCACAAATGTATTCTATTTGTAGGGATTATAGAAAAATAAAAATACATCTACCTTCGTACTTCATATTAAGCAAGATTACTTTATAGGCTCCTCTCGTACTATCTTTTTTCTGCAATTTTCTTATAAATAGCAACAAAAAGCTACCTAATCATAATTCGTCACAGGTAGATACCGCAACTTCCTTAACAACCTTTTACATAAATTAAAGCGCGAATACCAGAAAAACGAGATAAATAAAGCTAAAAACAATCCGAAGGCTATGTGGAATGTAATTAAAAAAGTAACTAACTCCACTAGACAGGTTGAACCCCCACGAGCTCTTCTTAATAGAAACGAAGATCCATACGCTGCGATAAACTCTGTCAATAAATATTTCGCTAATGTCGCCAAAACTCTAGCAATCAACATAACTCAGTCTGCTACAGCCTCTCCATCAATGACGACGGTACAAAGCAACTCACTAGCTCTGCTCGAGGTTGATTTTGGTGAGGTAGAACGTTTAATTTGTGGATTGCGCGACAATTGTGCCCCGGGGTGGGACAGCATCTCCTCTTCTATTTTAAAAGCATCCAGACATACTTTGATTCCACCGATAACGCATGTATGCAATTTATCTATTTCTACTGGTGTGTTTCCTAAAGTCATGAAGAGAGCTCTTGTAACTCCCATATATAAACGAGGAGATAGAAATGATGTAGCCAACTATAGACCGATTTCGGTTCTACCAATTATGTCGAAGATCTTGGAGAGAGTGCTTAATACTGCTTTGGTTAAATTTTTAGATAAATACAACATAATAGCAAAAAATCAGTTTGGGTTTAGATCTGGTGTTTCTTCTGAAGACGCTATCGCTAGCTTAACTGGCGAGGTAGTGAGTAAACTTGACAGTAAAAAAAAGTGTTTCGGGATCTTTCTTGACCTCTCCAAGGCCTTCGACACGGTATCGATTCCCATACTGATAAGGAAATTGGAGTGTTGTGGCATCAGAGGACTAGAATTGGGCATATTTCGAAGTTATCTCTCAGATAGAACACAATGTGTCAAAATCTACCCATATGTCAGCGATATAGAAGCGATTGACTACGGCGTCCCACAAGGCAGTATCCTGGGACCTACACTATTCCAGATATTTGTTAACGATTTGTGCAGACTCAACATACCAAATTGTAGCATCTATGTCTATGCTGACGACACTGCTCTCGTAGCATATGGCGATGACTGGAAGAGTGCTAGGCAATCTGCTCAGGATGCGCTAGAAATAGTTGTCAATTGGTTGTCAAAGAATCTACTTACTCTGAATATAGAAAAAACACAGGTCCTTCCCTTTTCTATAACGTCCGCTTCGCTTCCAACACCAGATTTCTCCAACATAGTAATACATACCTGTATTCCACCGACCAGCTGCGATTGCCCTTCTCTTCGTGTTGTTTCCTATGTAAAATACCTTGGTGTACATATCGACTTCAATTTAAAATGGCATTCTCAAATTGAAGCTCTTAAAAACAGAGTGCGGAAACTGATTTACATTTTTAAAACAATAAGATACCTAGTCGAGCCCGAAACTGTTAGGATCATATATGTCGCCCTGTGCCAATCGATTCTGGCCTACTGTATCCCAATTTGGGGTGGAGCTGGTCAGACTGTTATGTTGAACTTGGAAAGAGCGCAAAGAGCAATCTTAAAAATAATGACACACAGACATATTCTGTACCCCACTAAGTGGTTGTACAAGGAGTGTCAGATCCTGTCAGTACGGCAATTATATATTCTTCGGTGTATCTTAAGAAAGCAAGCTACTCTTCCCCTAGATTCGAATATCATCACACGACGCCGCGCTTCCGTTCGGGTATGTTGCACCAAAAGGTGTAGAACGGCTTTTGCAAGACGCCAATATGACTCCATATCCTCAAAACTGTACAATACTCTGCACAAACTCACTTCTATCTACACCCTAACTAGACATGAAGTGTCAAAGAAAACCACAAACTATCTACTGAAGCTGTCATATTCAGATACCGAAAATCTTTTAAAATAGAGCAACACACACAACACTCTCTCTCACACACACACACACACACACACACACACACACACACACACACACACACACACACACACAACGTAACTAATAATTACACTACCTACCTGCAAATAATGTATAAGTACATAGTTGTTAAATTAAGTAAGCTTACACCACTTGTTCAATTAAATTCTATGGTTTGATGTTAATCTACTGAGGAATCACTGACCCTGATAATACAGTTTCAACTAGTTTTCGGGTCAGGGAACACTCTTTTGTATCATGTACTATGTAAAACCCTAGAAATAATTTATGTCTAAGTTTTGTGTATATTTGGGTTTCAAATAAATGATATTATTATTATTATTATTATTATTATTATTATTCTGAGTTCTGCAGGATTCCAAATAGAACATTAATCATTAATCTAATAATTTAATAAAAATAAGAAGCATAATTATTTCGCTGCCAGCTAAGTTGATTTCTAGATTAGTTTCATCCGCACAGAATTCAAAAAATACTTGGATTAGGTATTTGTATTTTCCCAATTACCTATTTAAATTTGAGTTTTTAACAAATTCCTAAAAGTACAGTAGAAAGTAATAGGTCGTGTACAATATAAATACATATTGGGGCTAATTGAGTTTTAAACAAACAATGTTTTATCATCAGCCTATCGCAGTCCACTGCTGGACATAAGCCTCTCCAGTTGCACGCCACTTAGGTCGATTGTGTGATTGTAAATGTTTATTACGCTTGAATTAATTAACTTCGCACACGTGCGCCCTACAGCCGGAAGTCTACAAATCAGATTTAATTCTTAATCAAATAGTTGCGTGCATTAATTCAAAATTCTCGTATTTGCACATTATTAGGTTTACGACGCCATAACACGTATATGTTTAAGCTAATATTAAATTGCAATGTCAAAGAAGGATCAACTTTGTGGCGTTCGGCTTTGAAGTCGCGAATTCCTTTGCCATGGCTGTGTTCGGGCAGTAACAATTAATTAGAAAAGTTATTGCTTATGAGACCAGCCTCGTTTGTTGTTTTGTGATAAACGGCTATGTTCTCAATAAGAGCATTTCCACACGACGCCGCACCGCAAAAAAAAAAAAAATTTAAGCCAGTGGCTCTAAGAGTTAAATCAAGTTCCGCCATATTTGTTGGTGACATGCGCTTGCACTCGCGCCATGCAATGTACAATACTTCTTTTTACCCTACGGCAAAGCCAAAGTACGGCGTTGCAGGTTCGTTTTTCGGTCCGGAAAATTTAAAAAACTATGTATAGGTATAGACCTGGAAGAGGCGGGTTGTATTTTATGCTTCCGGAGAAAATCTTTTGTATTTTGGAGGCAGTTCGGCAGTTAGCTTTGTCTCCGTCAAAAGATCAATGTTGTATAACAATATTAACAATTCATACTACCTACCAGCTTACTAGATTACTGCATACTCACTAGATTACTGCATACACCGCGTATTTTGGACCACCTGACCTGACCTGACCACCTTAAATGTATGCCGTCTTAATAGTGTTTATATTTATTTTTTTATTAGTTAAAACAGTCTTAAAAAAAAAAGACTATTCATTTTGTATCATGCTGTGATCCGTACGGTCGTATTATTTTGCTTCTGCCGGGTCCTGGATGAAAGAATCTTACTCAGACACGTCTGTGTGCGTCACAGCGTGCTTCAAAATGAATAGCTGAATCAATCCATACTAATATTATAAAGCTGAAGAGTTTGTTTGTTTGTTTGAACGCGCTAATCTCCGAAAGTACTGGTGCGATTTGAAAAATTCTTTTTGTATTGGATAGTCCATTTATCGAGGAAGGCTTTTGGCTATATAACATTACGCCGCTACCAATAGGAGCGAAGCATCAGTGAAAAATGTTGCATAAATTATCGCGTTCATAATAACAGAAATTGACGCGGACGAAGTCGCGGGGAACAGCTAGTATTTTATATTTTTCTTAGATATTTTTTTTATAAAAACTAAAAAAAAACTGCCAAGATGTATACATGTTATTTACGTAGTGGTTACATAACGTGAGTTTTGTTTGCCAGGAGGTTCAAAATGCACGGTATACGAAAGACTAGTTACGACAAGAATTAGTATAGGTTTCTAAACTTTCTATATGCATTGTTACACATAAAACTTAACAAAACGTACGTCGGGAAGGCAAAAACGATTTTACCAATAAATTATAACATTGCATTGTAAATCCCGGTTCAGTGATAAGAATTAGTATTATGCAGGTGATGGGGTCCAACTTTTGCGGAGAAGGGTACTCGGATCAGTGGCTAGGACTGATGATGATACTAATGTAGGTTTAGGAAGGCCTTTACTGTCCAAAACATTTCTGGTCCATATTTTGTAAGTATTGTTTAATTAAATAAATCACATAACTTAATTTATATCAATTCTTTCTATGTTTTAGTAGGATAAATTCTATATTTTTTATATTAGCCGCATATGCTTTGTTTTTTTTATTTCAGTTGCATCGCACACATTGTTTTTATTGGGGTTGACCGGTTATAAAGCCCAATAAAATGAGCCACCAATTCGAGAGAAATTTTAAAAGTTTAAGAATCAGTACAGATGAAACTGTTTCCTAAATTGGGCAGTTCAAATACAAAAGTATGTTAGTAAGTAAGTAAGTTTGTAAGTAAGTAGTTAATAAGTTTGTAAAGTATTTATTTAATACTTTATTCATATTACAATCTAGCCTATTGACTAATAAGAAAATACATTTCACCTAAATTACTACATAAACATAAATCTTTTTTTTACACTCACTTAGTTTTTTATTAAGGCGAAGACTCTTTGTTCATGTCATTGTGCTCTTTGTACGCGGCACTAACTACACTGCATTTATTTATTTGTCACTCAAAACACTACACTAACTCAGAACTATGTCAAGGAGCTGGATTGCCTCTACATTCACATGATGTTGAAGTCTCTTTTCATGAGCTTCGGCATATTTTTGTATGACTCTATCTACGACGTCAATTTTTAAATCCCGATGTAGATCGCAGTTTCTAATGTACCAGGGTGAATTAACTATATCCCAGAGCACTTTATTTTGGAAGCATTGTATGACCTGACGATTGCTCTTACTGGTGCAGCCCCATAGCTGGATACCAGAAGTCCATCAACCCATATACCTACACCAAAATGTAGTTACCAGTAGTTTATACCATAAGTCCATAAAGGCATCAAAACCTATCCTAAGGTAGGACTTTGTTGTGTACTGATACAGGAGAATTTCGCCCAAGCAGCCAGTACATTTTATGGTAGCGTAGTCTTACTTCTGTTATTATTTTCCTGACGTGCGCTTTCCAGCGCAGCTTGGCGTCAAGCGTCATACCAAGGTATTTGGCTGTATTAGCGTAAGGTACTTGTTTTCCATTTACAAATACAGGAAGATTTATTGTGCTCTCTTATTAGTGAAGTCAACGTGAACTGACTTGCTTTTATTCAGCTTGATACGCCATTTTTTAGTCAAGGAGGTAACTTCATTTATGACTCTTTGGACTTTTTCAACAGCCTCTGTGTAATTGTTACCTATCGGCATAATGGCCGTGTCGCCGGCAAATGTTGCAATAGGATATTTTTCGTCAACTGGAATATCACTGGTGCACAGTAGGTACAGGATTGGGTCTAATACACTTCCTAGTGGTACCCCAGCTTTGATGGGTCTTATATCTGAATAGGCGTCTTCTTGTCGAATACGAAATGCCCTGTTTAATATATAAGACTCTAGAATTACAGCCAATTGTCGCGGAAGCATTAGTTTCAGTTTGTATATGAGCCCTTCGTGCCAAATTTTATCGAAGGCTTGTGCTACATCAAGAAATATGGTAGAACAAATCTTTTTTTCTTCAGCGTAGTTTCAATAATATTAGTTATTCTATGTACCTGATCAATATTGTTGAATGCTTTTCTCTAAACCCAAACTGATGATCAGGAATAATTTTACTTTTTTCATTAACTGGTTTAAGTCTTTTTAGCAATAACTTCTCAAATAATTTTGCTATTACTGGTAGTAAAGAAATTGGTCTATATATAAAGCGGGTTCATGTGGTGCTTTGCCAGGTCTTGGTATCATAATTATTTCAGCTACTTTCCACAGGTCAGGTACATGCTTTAATCGAAAAGCAGCATTTATAAAGGTGATCAGTTTTACGATCGCCTAACGATTTAAATTGTGTAGTATTTCACCTGTTATTAGATCGTAACCAGTTGATTTTCTAGAATTTATGTGGTTCTTAATCATATTCGACACTTCTTTTTGTGTGACTATCTTTATAAATTTTTAAGCTATCATATTTCGGGTCAGTATCAATAAGTTCAGCGGAATTTGATGTTTTATCGTTGGGCTGGAATATAAGTTAAATTAATATAATGGTGTAACAGTGTGTTTGATTCAGAATACCAGAATATTTTTGCACGAATTCGATGTTGCTTTTAGTAAATGTTGTTGTAAATCAACAGCTGATTATGTGGCTTTATTATGGAATTTTTTATTCTTGTGTGCCTACACTCTGTATGTTTTAAAAAAAATCTGTACTTACATGCATATCAAAGATCGAAGATAACTTTGAATAGCACAAATTTGCCTTTGTTATGTCTAGAGAACTATTGTCAGTAATTAGAAACGCTTTCTCTCAGAAACCAACGCTCCGATTCAATATTTTTTACCCGCTGACCGTCCTTGTTGAATGGAATGAATGAAAATAATAGAAAAAGTTCATTTAACTGCGAACATATGCAAGAGTTGCGAATTATTCTGTGGGTTCTTCATTAGGTGAATTTAGTTTATTTTGGATACGTATTTTGCATCTTCCATTTCAAGTCAAATTTGCGTAAGTAAGCCGAAGCGATGGTTTTAACAATGAAAAAAAAAATAGGTCGTTAAAATACAATACAGGTACTGAGCGGGAACGCAGTGAGCTGTCCACTCGATGTAACACGGTGGCTCGAAGTTTTTGTAAATCAAATATTAGGCAGAATATAAAGATAACGATTTTCTAAAAGCGATTTAGACCATATCATACCCTCTGCTGAACAAACGAAGGATATAGGATAAATAAAGGAGCCGTATGCGATAATAACCAAGCTTAGTAGGCTTACAGGCGATTGCAGTTTTATTTTACACAAACGGAGAAGAATACACGCTGCCCGTCTTCATGTAGCAGTACCCTTTTAGACGCCTTTTACATCATTCACTGGACGAGAAGTAATGATGCGATTCTAGATATTATAGGCCGGAATCACACGATTAAGATGTGCTCTAATACGTATTTATGGAAGTGTTTGATAATCATTATCGATCAATCATTATCGTTTGTCCACATAATTTCAAATTTTATTCATTCAATAGGGACAAGGGGCACATGAGAAATTAGGTTTATTTTGTACTGTATAGTTTTGAAGAACAAATGAGACTTTGTGATGTGTGATTCTTCGAGGTTTACCAATTTCTTACTTACATAATTAGTGCGGAACCCTAAAAAAGCGCGCTGCACAGAGATATATATAATCGTTGATGGGATCTCCGGCGGATGATTGCATTGTTTGTAAATGAGAGCATCGCAAATAAAGCACAACGTTCATTTGATAGTGCTTGACCCAACCACAGCCCATGGTTAACAGCTTGTTAACTCCATTGGTATTACAATCTAGACGCGCGGCTTCGAACCGCACATGGTTTGTTTCTGTTTACCCCTTGCTTTTAGTTAAATAAATAATGTTTTGTTGTTTGTGTGTTAATTGCAAGAAGAATACTTAATTAAAGTGTCAAATGACAAATTCGCTTAAGACCATAAAGAGTAAGATTGAAAAGAGGACCGTAGAATCCTCACAATATCGAGATTAATTTCAACGAAACAAAATTGCATCACTAAATTCACGTCAGAGGCCTTACTTCGCAACATAAAGTCCGATATTCGAATCCATCTGTCCCATCACTCATACCCATGTCTTAAAGTATATGGAAGAGACAGATATATCCGTAAATACGAGCTTCGTGTTGCAGAGTAAGGCATCAGGTACGATTAAATTATTTTCGCATGTATCAGCTTATATTATTAAACATGAACTGTGATAAATGTACACTATAAAAATAGCGATTTGCTGTAATTCGATATGACTTACTGAAATCTGATTTTTAACTTCAACCTGATAAAAGCAATTTGCAGTTTCTCAGATCATATGCTACGTCTAATTTAAACTTCTATGATCATTATTTCTTCTTCCGTGATCATGACGCTCGCAACTGTGGCGATATATTAAATAACCCATGAAAAACAAGGTAAATGTTAAAAACTCCGAATTAATTAACACATTTTACATCTGTAGTGATGGCTGTTTTCATCCGATTGTGACTCGATTGTGTCGGCTTGGTGGATCGGCGTACGCTATATAAATAAATAATTCGTGTAGGAGATTACAAGCAGCTGCTGAGAGCGATTTGCTGTGCCTCCGTGTCTTCTGTGTGTTGTCTTTTTAAGCTGTTTGAGTCGGGAGTTATCGCTGGGCTTCTCTGTGTTATGTTATGGTGAGTTGGTAAACCTTTGTAGATAAATTAAAACAGGTTTGTTCAACAAGCACAGCGGTTAATTGTACAGTGTTTAAAGCTTAATGCCTACTGATACTAGATAATGTATCGTTACATTAAAATAATATGTCGTAAGAGGTAACTAAAGGAGTACTGCGAGAAGAAGACGGGAGCAATGTCTTTTCTCTTTTTCCACACTTTTGTCCAAACAGCGATCGCCAACCTGGCTGCCAAGCGTGGCCATTGTTGAAGAATCCTCCTTTTAGAAAAGCAATTTGGGGTGGCGGGATCTGCCTCCTAGTGGTCCACCCTGGGCAACGGCATCTTTGGTTTTTCGGCGTAGGTAGGCTTCGTAATCAAGAGGCTGCCTGGATGCTACCACCCTCCTGCCGGAGTCCAGTGCCAAACAGTTTTTCTGTGTTCCGCTGGTGTGTGGGAGAACCAGTAACTCTGGGGTTTCAACTTAGGCTTCTTCTTACCCGTAGAGTTGAGTATGTAGTCAAGAGCAAGCCCATTGTTTATAAAAAAACATGCCCAGCAGTGGACTGATGTAGCTGGATGGTGATGATTAAACCCATAACTAAAGTGATAATGAACTGTCATATACTTTTTTAAATTTCACCGCGCAACTGCAAACGTGTGCATGCATAAATAAATAATATATAAAGTGCCGGAATTTCGACCATTACCGTATTATTAATTAATAATGAGCTCAATCCATTAAATGTAAGTGATGTAAATGGCCGTACTCCTTAATGCTTCACCATTCAGAGGCACCAATGGCCCGTGACGAAGTACTTAATATTACGAGTATATACCTAAATACACGTATATCTATGGCTGAGAAAGTTTTGATTGGAATGTCTAGCCAAAACAGTTCACGGAGTAATTTTTACAAATAAATATACCTAATCTCTTTTATGAATTTTTGTTTTTGATGATTAAGAAGATAATCGGTTTGGTTTTGATTCGGTAAATTTAAGTCATATTGATTCCAACAGCACCGTCTCTAACCTTGCTCCTTATTTTTTGCATTGAAACGTTTAAACTCCGTAAAACATCACAAACATTGTTTCAATCCAATAGTACTCGTAAGTCAGCACTTGCTTTGTGGTAATCAGACCAACAACCAATGAAGGTAGGTAAATTAAATTAAATTAAATAAATTAAATATTTTAAGACAAATGCCTCACTGGGCCACACAGAGCCATCTAGTCCCAAATTAAGGTACTATTAAGTACCCTGTCGTATGGGGTACTAGACAACCGATAAACTTACTTATATACTTTTTTTTTGTTTTTTTTTGTGAATACATACTTATAATACGTAGAAAACACCCAGACCAGTACAAACAGACATGTTCATGCACACAAATATTTGTACTGTGCGGGGATCGAACCCGCGACCCATGGCTCAGAAGCAGCGTTAACTACCGCTGATCCAAATGGTCGTCAAAAGGTAGGTACGTCGTAGGTACTGCAAACACATAGATTATAAAAAAGAGTTCCATTCCCAGGTATGGTTATTCCAGAAAACGGATATTATCTGAATTTGCTAGGTCTAATTTACTGAATTGTTAATATATTATTTATACGAATTTCTGAACCAATACTGCATTTTATTAGGATAACAAAATACTGATAGTATATCCTTGGTGTCCCTTGGGTTTTGTTCAATACCAAACAAATAAACAATGCATCTGAAAACAGAGCCACTGTATTTACTCTGATTTCATGTTGCATGTCTGTCCCATTCAAACGTGTATCACGTTTTGTCTAGCTTGTTTTTCCAATATATTGCCTTCGCTGTTTCGACAAATGGAATATGTTATTCAAGAGCAATGTTTATACAGCCTACAGTAAAAGACACAATCGACATTGTCTAAATGTTATGTCTATCTTTGTTCCAGGAATATTCGTACTTAAGTTAAGAATCACACTATGAGCTTAATTGCAATTCGTCGAATATAATTTATTAATTACTGAAGACGATTTAATACAAAACGTATTTCTATGATTAACACATCATCATCAGTCTACATCGTCTAAGGCTGGCTAGACACAGTCCGCTCCGAAAGTATATGCCATAATGGCCAATTTGTTGGGCGGTTTGGCGATCAGAGATTGCTCTTTGTCACTTCTGGCGGCAATTTTTTAGTGACTCTAAAGAAGAAAAGATAAGAAGGACCTGCCCATAAGAAGTCTCAAGGCCGCTCAGCGGGCAATGAAGATCGCTCAAAGAATTGCGGAGCTGAAGCTTCAGTTGGCAGGATACATGGTAGGAGGAACAGTTGGCCGTTGGGGCGGGAAGGTTCGGAAATGTGAACGCGCACCGGTCGACGATACTTGGGATGCCCTCCAATCAGGTGGACCGACGGTCTAGTGAAGGTCGCGCGACTGGACGTGGGTGGCGCGTGGCCTTAGGGGAGGCCAATGTCCAGCGTCGTCGATTGGTTGATATGATGATGACGATGGTGAGCTGTAAAGGGTTTTTTTGAAAACACATCATCGTCATTCTATCATTCTATGTAGCTATTGAATGTAGGAAGTGTGGGAATTAAAATACATATTTATACATTTTAGCGCAAAACCTATAAATGTTCAACTCTAAAACGAAGTAAAGAGGGTTAAAAGGGCGTAAAGATTTTCACACCGATACGAATGGGGACTGTCCAATAAATTGAACGTGAACCATGCCCTGCCCGGATTTGAAATTGGGTTAAAGAGGGATGATGAATTCAATCATTCGTGACGCCATGATTGAGATCGACACCTAAATTCCGTAACGAAAAGGCGACTATTTAAACCCATTTTTAGAATACCGTAATTTATAACTGTGTTATTCGTCCGTCTGCCTGAAGACCCTTTTGACAGGAATTTATGCTAATCTTATAAATGCGAAAGTGCGTCTGTCTTTTACTTATCTATCTTGTCAAGCTTTAACCGTTGAATCAATAACCGTGAAATGAGCCACTAATTTTGTGTAGGTGCTTGATAATTGTTAGTAATTTCTGTTTGCCAACGTTTTATTGGTGGCCAATAAAAATAAAACATGTTATTTGTCGGTTTATTTTGTGAGAAGAAATTGTTAATATTAAGGATTTAGGAAACACTAAAGAACGAATAAAATTTACGCAGCGAATTGAAAACCTCTTTTTTGTCGGTTTGAAATAAGATTACAACTCACTTATATTGTATAAAATAAGTCATTGTTTAAGCAGTAGCTAAACCTTTAGGTAATACCTACCAAGATCGAATAGTCGGAATAATAGGGACCAATCCGTTTTGGGTAGTAGATATTATGTGAAAATAAAGTTTAACGAGTTTCCTTTCTCCATTACAAATCAGGATATAATTCCATTATAAGCTAAACTTTCATTTTCAGGCGGTCCCGTTTGTGAGAAAATTTGAAGACACCAGTACGATTTAGGATTAGATTTAGTGTAGCGATGACTAGATAACATAATTCCGATTATAGTTTTCGACAAACTTTATAAGGTAGTGTAAATTTATAGCGCGTTGAAGTGACAGTAGCTTATAATAAGTGATCAAACGAACTTACCTGTTAGTGAAGTTCGATCATTATTATACGAAGTGCTTCGTTCGAAGATATATGTATTTACCACGCAGCTTCCTTAGTCACTCGGCAACCAAACGCAATTTTAGAGCTCCAGCCCTAAAACAAAAACTAAACGCAGCGCCAGTCTCCCACTATTGTTACTGGCGTCATCTGTCATTTTTTAGAGATTTCTAATGCAATCAACTTTACTATGGGTAGGCAGGGATGGGAACATATATCTTCGAACGAAGCACTTCGTATAATAATGATCGAACTTCACTAACAGGTAAGTTCGTTTGATCACTTATTATACTTCATGCTTTGTTCTCGATATATGTATTTACCACGCAGTTGTTTAGAGACCTAGTAAAGTTGAAATGCAGTAGGTAGTCTTGTCTAGTAAATTAAAGATTTCTGAAATAAAACATTTAATTTATCTTTAATCAAAATTGTATTGTTATCAACCTTTAGCTGAGAGTTAGCCTCTAAAAATAACTTACATTAAAATTATTATCAGTCTTGTAGTTATACTACTCATAACAATATAATCATCTTTGAATTTGAAAACTTAAACAATTAAATTCTTACAGTCTGTAACAGTGGCCTAGTATTAAGCACAGCTTGGGCGAAGTCTCCAGAGGTATCAAGAATTGGCCGGTTATAAAACTTAGCAAAAGTCAAAGAATTACTAGTCCAGCCTGCCGTTTTCCGAATAACATCTAGAGAAACGCCTTTCAACCTTGCTGTGGAAGTTGACGCATGGCGAGTACTATGGCCAGAAAATATTGTGGTGTCTATACCACTTATACAAAGAACATTTTTGATCCATCTGCCAATAGTAGATGCAGTAACTAACTTATGTGGTTTCTTTAAAGTTAATATTAAATGATCTTCATTTCCTCTAATTTCTTTGGTAAAATTAATATAATCATATAAAGTTTTTGCTGGACAAATTTCCTCTCTTTCAAAAAACGGCAAATGAAGGTGAGGTTGGTCACGACCTGGTCCTGAAGTTTTTATATTATCAGTTATATCAATAATCAAATAGTTAGTTTTGAAATTAATATTACTAATTTTTATCAGTGACAGTGTTTGTGCCCGCTGTCCTGTAGCTAATGCTAGTAACATAACTAGTTTTTTGATATTTGCTCTAAAGTTAAAGACATATTTGGGCTCCAATCTTGTATTACCGTGAGTACTATATTCGAATCCCAAGTATTTTTATACTTAGGATGTGGTGGGTTAGATTTATAAAAACCTTTAAACAATCTTTTTACACGGTCATCTTCTCCAATTTTAGATCCTATTATTAATGACAGTTGATATTGCACCTAAAGATATTAAATTATCAATGGCTGATTGCATATCTAAATGTTCCTGTGAGGAACTGGCAAGGAACGGTTTTGGTACCGACTCTTGGTGAGGTTTTTTTATAAAATTAATTGAGTAACCACTGACATACGCTAGTATGGACTCATCTTTGCTGATCTTTTTCCAGCAATGAAGATAATGGGCCAACCTTCCAGCATGACTTACCTCTATTTGCGAGCAGGTGGTTTCTCCTGTTGAGTTGTAATTTTGGCCTTCTTTGCTGCCGGATGGTACTGGTACTGATTGCGATATTTCGATACTCGGGATGGGTACTGCTTCTTCTGTCCTTGCCTCGCTGTGGCCCTTTGTTGATTGTGTTGATTGAAAAGAGGCGGACCATTCAAGTTTCCCTGGCGGGTTGAACTTGTCTTTTTGATGGACTGACCGCTTCTTTGGACAGTTGTAATTGTTTTTATTCTTTCTAATAGATTATTCCCATAAAGGAATCCATCTCTATCAACGTCTTTTATACCTTCAATGAATTTCTTGTCCAGTACTGGATGTATTAAATTTTTTCTTGTTTTAGTTTGAATGCAGTGCAAATCAGTAAATATTCTGCCAGCTTCACTGAGAATAGATATTAATTTAACTCTATCAACCACTTCATTGTTGATTAATGATGATAGGGCGTTACCCAACAAAGACAAACCTATGCCCAGTTGGTTCTGTTTGGCTTCAATTTTTTTTATCACGATTCACAATGTTTTCAGTGACAGATGTAGCTACTTCTAGGTTTAATTTAGGGGCTTTTAACAACGTACAGTTTTGTGGTATCAATTGATCCATTAGTTTTAATTTGTTCTCTTTTTCGAGCCCATTTTTAAGGATGGTGGTCCAAATTCGAGCCAGATTTTCATTGATTTCAGGTCCATAGGTTGGCTTTTCGGGCATCAAGTCACCCAACGCCAAAAGCACCTCCTCAGGCAGAGTATCGGCTGTAACCGGGGCGCTAATAGATGGTAAGGTTTCAGTTGTGTCCTCGACATCCATCTCCACTATGTCTATTTCAGAGCATTTGTCTGAAAAGTTAACAATAAACGTACATGAATGTACTGTGCTACAAAAGCGAATCTCGCGGATCAGCTCAAGAGCAGAATGATCACGTGCTCATATCTCGTATAAGCCCCGTGTCAAATGGATTACGTCGATGCATCTCGTGCATCATCCGCATCCTAGGTCGTTAGACCTTTGATACTTGTTTTCCATCACACAGTAGGATTGTTATTTTATCTAAAAAGGACAAATTTATTTACCTGCAACCGGTGGGCTCGAGGGCCTTGAAATAGTTTCGCTTTCGGATGAATTAGAATGCCTTCGTTTCCTTTTTTGTTGACTTTTAATTTTCCGTTCAATCTTTTTTAACTTCTTTAAATAATGATCCAAATCTTTAGGCATTGTTAACCAAACAAAAAATACAATAAACTGCAGAACAAAAACCGTTTTTTCTAATTAGATAAAGACACATGCATGTTAGTTGCCGCGCAAACGTAAAGAATGACAGATGACGCCAGTAACAATAGTGGGAGACTGGCACTGCGTTTAGTTTTTGTTTTAGGGCTGGAGCTCTAAACTTGCGTTTGGTTGCCGAGTGACTAAGGAAGCTGCGTGGTAAATACATATATCGAGAACGAAGCATGAAGTATAATACTAACCTCCATGTTCCCATACATGTCAATTTCTTACCAATCGATTTTCAACTTTCATATAAACTTATTAAGATCAGTTTCAATTGAAAACATTTTACATTTTGAATAGTGAACTGTCGTATGTTACGTCTTCGTCACGGATGGTGAATCAAAATGGTTGAGTAGTTACGATAACAACATAATAATGGCAATCTATCAGTAAACGTATGTTTAGATGTGTTTATAAAGATCTTTAACACGATTACACTATTGATCTTTTAATGAGTAAACTTCAACCATAAGAACATATGAGTTAAGCTATTTACTAGTACATACATAGGTACAGTTAATTTCTAGTTGACCCAAGTTGTTGTAGTAGTGCGGTAGTTCACCAAGTATTAAGCGGCATCCTCCCTGTCTACTAATATTTATATTGCTGTGCCCGAACTGGGTCTTTAATATTGTAAAACCTTGTAACATTATAGAATGCAATAAACTATATATTAAAAAAAAAGTTGTGCGTGTACTAGTGTACACACGTAAGAAGTGAAACTTCTTTATGGCCTTATTTTTCGAAAAATGATCTACATGCAACTTTCCAGAAATTGGTTAAATTAGTTAAATTGGTTAAATTGGTTAAATTGGTTAAATTGGTTAAATTGGTTAAATTGGTTAAATTGGTTAAGTTGGTTAAGTTGGTTAAGTTAGTTAAGTTGGTTAAGTTGGTTAAGTTGGTTAAGTTGGTAAAGTTGGTTAAGTTGGTTAAGTTGGTTAAGTTGGTTAAATTGGTTAAATTTGTTAAATTGGTTACATTGGTTACATTGGTTAAATTGGTTGAATTGGTTGAATTGGTTAAATTGGTTAAATTGGTTAAATTGGTTAAATTGGTTAAATTGGTTAAATTGGTTAAGTTGGTTAAGTTGGTTAAGTTGGTTAAGTTGGTTAAGTTGGTTAAGTTGGTTAAGTTGGTTAAATTGGTTAAGTTGGTTAAGTTGGTTAAATTGGTTAAGTTGGTTAAATTGGTTAAATTGGTTAAATTGGTTAAATTGGTTTAATTGGTTAAATTGGTTAAATATTATTTCACTTTACCTTTTTGCTATCGTCTGAACCAACCGTGGTAGGGGCAAGAAAAAGATGGCGCGTAACCGAAAAAAGTGACGAAAATTTGACGCAAAACGTGACGGTAAATTTTTTCCAACGCCGATAAAGAAGTTTCACTTCAAAAATAATAGAAAACAGCACACTCAGGCACGGTAGAAAGAGTAGGAGATACTAGTTCCTCTCCCTTCCCCTTGATCTTACGCTTTTTCGATCAGCATCACGTGACCCTGACGCGAGTTTGGAAGTTTTTACCCATCCAACAAAAAGTGCTCAGCGCCGCTAAAGAAGTTTTCACTTCAAAACTTAAGAGGTGTCAAGGGACACCCGAATGGAACGAAATTCATTTTTAGTGAAGGAATTGTAATAAAAAAAATTTTTATTTTAAATTAATTTTTAATTCTCTCTTCTCTCCCTCTCCCTCTCCCTCACGCGCACGCCCGCACGGCTTACAACTAATATAGCAAAAAGTGTCGTTCAAAAAGTGTCGTTACATTTTTTTCCGTTTAGCCCCCTTTCGCAACGCACGATAAGGAACTTCGTTCCAAAAATACTTTGCAAGGGTCCTGCGTTTGATTCCCGGACGGGTCAATTTAGGAAACGATCTATTCTATATTGGCTTGTAAGTATCTGGTAATTAGTGAAGGGCTATAGCTGTGCTTTGGAAGGCACAGTAAGTCATAAATCTTAGCGTCTGTCGCAAGATGGTCGTAAAAACAAGCCACGTCAGAGGCCTGTTATAGGCAGCCTGAAAAATTCTGACACCAGAAAATACTTGTAAGAAAGTCACACGATAAAAAGAAGACTGTTAGTTAGTATACCACAAAATGGTATCCGACTTTTAACTTAATGTCCAATAGATGGAATCCAATATCAATTGAGAACGTTTGACGTTTTGTGGTTGGTTGTTAAACTGTTGACTGTGCAACTACTTAGAAGTTAGGTATTAGTTGAAGACCCGATTCCGAAGTGGCGCAGTGATTTACCTTAAACGGAGTAAATTCACTATAAATCTTAGCTGATTTGAAACATTTGTAGAAGCCGAATGAATTCCTAACAACTTTAACGTGTACTATGTAGATATTTTATTAAAGTTTAAATTAGCTAAGCTAATGGGTGGTGATAGCGGGCCGTATCACTAAACGGAGTTTTTGCTTGAGCTAAAGAACTTAGCATAAAGTAAAAATAGTAAAGTAACAGCCTATAATCATCCCACTGCAACTGCAGGGAAAAGGCCTCCATCATTAAATTCAAGTTACCACAGCAATGATGGGTACTAGCTTAATCACCACGCTTGCCAAATGGGGTTGGTGATCACAAATCCGAGCAACGTTCGAAAATTTGAAACTTTTTTTGTTGCCCGACTCGAACCCGTGACCCCGAGATCACGGCCCTGTATTTAAACTACTAGACCAACGGGGCGTTTAAAAAACTTAGCATAATGTTACTATTCAAGATAAACTATAGGATAAATATTACACCAAAAAGTAGCAAAAAAAAAAAAAAAAACTGGCCGCGATCATGAATGCCTGTTCCAAACGTCGGAGTTCGTACGAAAGAGTTCGAAATCCTAATATGCGCGAGTAAATATATTTTTTATTTAAATACTTATATAGTGTCAGCGAAAATTGAAGCACAATGCAAATAGAATGAGATATAGACATCAATTGAAAATAGTATCTTAAAGTTTTGAACTGTAGAAAGAGGTTAATTAATAAAAAAAACTTTAACTACGAAACCGACTACGAAAAGTTGAGTATCGTATCGAATGCTAGCATCGTAGCAAATGCGGTCGTGCGAGCTGTCCGTGTTTTTAAAGACTGAGTTCCGCGTAAGACCGTTCGGTCCACTACTGAACAATACTGAATCATTACTATTAGGGGTTAAAGTATGAAATTGCCGTTTTATATGGACGAAATCGAGAAAAGTCATTTTTCCATACTAACTATTTTTTAGTTTTTTTAAAAACGCCTGAACCGTTTTCGATGCAATTAAAGGTGAAAGTTAGATGGTTATAAAGCTACGCATTATAGTATTTAAATTTCTGAAAATCAAAGTATATAATACAAATATACTTAATTGAAGCAAGGTCAGCTGACACATTGTAAGGGGTCTTTTCAACGACTTCCTTTGAAGTAATAGGCACTAGTATTGCATTGTTTTTTTAGTCAAAAGTTACTTTATTTAGTTTTTGATACAATACAAAAAGAATTACGCAATAATATGACTATACTTAAGAGCTATAAACAAAATAAAAAGTGGGAAAATAATCAGCAATTTCATACTTTAACCCCTATTATATATGAAAACACTACTGAACATGAAGCAATAGGATCCACCAGCACTGCAGATGGCAGGCAACTGCATTATACACACACACCTTCTGTTTATTAGTACAAAATTAGTTTTTATTTTTCTTTAAATTGATGACCCTATTAACTGATTACCTATTTCATTTTACTTCATTAAGTTGCGTTTTCACAACTATACACAGTCTCATAATTGCCCTCTCCCACAAAACAATGATTTATTATATCGATTTATGCCGTTGATTGCCAATATGTCCGCCTAAATTATAATTAATTATCTAGGCATTTTATCACTAATGAGCGCAGTTTGTACTCACGACATGTCTCCATATTTTAGGTTTGCTGTCGCACACATGGATATATTATAAAATAAATTACAGACTTTAATATTGGCATCGTATTCGCTTGGGAAATTATGAAGCTCGATTGACTTGTACAAGGTACGAGTATCAGATTTTATCATTTAAGAACAGAACACACACCTACAGTGTCATGTCGAGAGTGAAGTTGTGGTCTACTTTAAATTACATTTTAGCAATTAATTGCAATTATGGTATCAGTATTTAAACTGTATTTTTTGTCTCAGGTTTCCAAACTGCATCTCCATGCTTACTGGGCGTGGTGCTTTGTCCATACGTCACTGTGTTAATTTTTCAGGTACGTTTTTATCGTTGTAAGACAGCGTACTTTCAGCAATGTTAGGAGTTTGCAGTCTTAACACCCGAAAAAAACATCTTTACAGATTTTTGACATGCAGCTCTGCCGTGTAAATTCCAAAACACTGTATTTGAAAAAAGCAGGTTTTGAGAAATCCGCCTTTTAAAGTTTTTATACATTTTAGTTGATTTCGGCTATATTTTTCAAATAAAACATATGTTATTAGGTATCATTGGGGAGGTATTTTCATGGTTGATATAGCCATGTATTTGTATTTTGTAAGATTTTGGCACGAAACCATCCATTTTTGTATTTAAAAGCGGGCTCTAACAGTCGATATGTATGATGTTTTTTTAACAAAATAATAAAAACTTCATGAAAAACTTTGAGGTCGGAACGCTAAGCCCGTGGGGATCCAGCGCTTACAAACTGTATCGCGATATGTCTAATAGGTTGATCGAGACGTTTCATGATGACACAATAGCTAGCCAACGAATGTTTGGACATTCAGTGCGGCAATGTGGCTAGTCTGCTGGGTATGCTCACTTTTTATCAAGACAGTGATCTCAACAGTGATCTGAACAGATATTAGTTACAAGTTATTGTCCCATAGATGGATATAAGTTTAAAAAAAAATAGTTGTTCAAAATAATATTATAACGAAACGTACATACATTGCAACGTTTAAACTTCTCTCAATTAAGTTAAATATTGGGATCAGAACAATGTATGTGATGTTGTACCACATTTATTTAATTATTTATAAAAATATTTTGATTTATTTTGAATTTAAACAGTGATCACACACATAGCATTATCTTATCTTTAGTATTATCTTATCAGTGGACATAGCAAATTAGCAAATATACTATTCGTTGTAACGAATATAGGCCACAACAGTATTATAAATACGAAAGTTTTCATACTAAGTCCCCAGTCGGCGACTGTACAGCGAACCTTCGTCATCAGAATTTACAATTAGACGCACAAATGACGGAGGCGCGTAAAAACGAAGCCGTCAAATTAACGGTCTCAACTGGAGTCTCGTTACAGACCCTCGTCATTTTGTCACGGGACACCTGTCTGTCAGGGATCAGGCTGATGTCAAATTAATTTTATGATTCTACTACGCTTACTATATTGGAGCTGGCTATTTATAATACCGTGGACATTACGATTCAAGGTTGTACAATAAAAAAAAAGTGAATGTACTTTTATATAATTATGTTCTGCAATGAAACTCATTTGCAAAGTGTTAATTGTTTTTGGATCCGTTGGTGCAACTTATATTTCGGTTGAGCAAATCCTGCTGTAGCTAAGGTTTGAGTTCTTATTTTATAAATTGTGTCTTCACCTTTATTTACATGTTTTAAGCCAAACATTATACCTTAGTCCGTCGTTAAATAAAATGAAAATAAAGGTAATCGTAGACAGAGGTAGAATTAATAGGTACCAGTAGCATCGATTCGCACCGTTCCCGCCCTACTTGTGATTAGTAATTATTTTGTAATCTGTGGCTTTTGCATCTACGCTATAGACTTGTGTATAGCATTTTCTTAATTATTATTTCTATAGATATGATATAAGACGAGTTTTGGGTCAGTTACTTTATATCAGTTTAACCAGTCAGTGTGTTTCTTTAAAGCACTAAAAATAGGTGCACTAGACAAAAAAAACATCGCATCGGCACTTTTGCCGACATTTTGCCCATTGTTTTTACTTAATAGTGCGTTGTTTGTTCACTTTCCAGTTTCATTGTGCGTTTTGTATGGGAACTCAGCACAAAGGGTCATGGCATGCAGATATTGAATCAGTTTTGTCCTTAAAAATGGTTTTGGTTATGATATTATTTCAATTTACAATATTGAATTGTCATTGTTGAAAATTTTCATTTTCAATATTAAAGTTTTGGCATTCATTTCCAATTCAGAATATCAATGTTTGACATTATAGTACAGGTACTCTGTGTTTCTGGCTTGGGAATAAAATATGTACATTTCTTATTAAAAAATACAATTTTGTGTAAGTTTATTATTTGATTGGTGATCATTAAGACGCTTCTTTAAAACAGTACTTATCTAGGTCCACATTGCACTATAATAATTGTTTAAGCAAAACTGGCTATTAAGTTTTATAAAACTGAATATCTTAAAAAATTACAATTCAGTGAATAAGTAATTTATCTTTAAGCCAAAGACAAAAACACAATATTAGAAATTAAAACTTAGTTCAAATAAAAATGTACGTCTGCAATAAAATCCGAGCAATTAATACAGATCCAAGCTCATCATTATTTATCTCGACGGGTTTTTAACTAAAATCAACAGAGTGAGGTTCCAATTCCACTAATTGCTTGCGAATGAGCGAAATTTTACTGCGACCATTTCGCCGCGCTCGCCACACTGGAGGGTTATAATTAATGTGTTGTCAGTAATGTCCTCACTGTGACGAAGGGGGTAACCACCATGACACATGTAGCACGTGAGTAACCCATGCTTGAAACTTTTAATATGGTGGTTTGAGTATTCTGTTTAGAATGTCCCATAAAGAGGTGTTATCTTTAAGCGATGGCAATTGTGATTTACAGGTGATTTAAAGTGACTACCCCATGCTATTGACAGTTAAGATTCATGAATTCTGTTTTCCGGTGGCATACATACAAAAAATAATTTACGAAATAATTTTTTTGGTTTGTGTATCAAGATAATACTATCACAGTATATTAAACCATACAGTCGTCCGACGCCTTTGATCTCATGGAAAATGCCGACAACTTCTAGACAGTATCGTGACGGCCAGGGTTGTCACAAGTAAACAATATATAAAATTATTGATTTATTGCAGAAAAACACTCGTCATCAGCACCCCAATGAATCTCAAACTGACACCAATATCAAATTATAAAAAATACGTCCGCCATTTTGATTTTAAAAATTATGGCATTTTGGCAATGGGCACCCCAATAAACCCCAAAATTGACTCCCATGTCAAATTATAAAAAAATACGTCCGCCATCTTGGATTCAAAATAGGATGGCATTTTCGTAATCAGCACCCCAATGAACCTCAAAATTGACATCCATGTCGAATGATAAAAAATTACGTCCGCCATCTTGGATTTAAAATAGGATGGCATTTAGGTACATATTCAGCACCCAAATTAACCTCAAAATTGACAACTACTTATCTTATTAAAAAAAATGATGTCCACCGTCTCGAAATTCACCCTTAGTAAATAATAAAAAAGCCCGCCATCTTAAATCAATTATTATTGTTATTTTCATTATCAGCATTCCAATAAATTCCAACAAACAAATAAAAAATAATTTAAAACACAAACACTTGTTAGCCCTGAATGCTGTGTCCCGAACTAGGTACTAACATCGTTTTGTTCGCAGTTCGGGCTCGGCTTTCCCGCGTCTCGCCCCTCACACCCCGCACAATTGCCCTGTCTAGACGGATTCACCGGACGACTGTATGGTTTCATAAACTGTGATACTATGTCGTAAGTGAAAAATAAGGTACCTATAGTTAATGCAATCCCAATTAATGTTAGTAGTATAAATCAATACTCGTTAAGTGCCAAAAATGATTCTAGAGTAGTAGATCATTACAGAATATCTTTTATGACACGGGAATCCGATCAATGTGTTTCAATCTTCTCATAAATTTTAAACGACATTAAATGTGAAATACAATTTAAAGAGATTTCAACCCTATTATCCGACCCTAGATGATGTTTTTTATAAAATTTTCATGGGTCGACATGGTCAAATGTTATTCTAAAACTGCTTTTTTTATCCGCGGCTTTGTCCGATTATATTTACTACACGTTACCTATATCACGCGGGCGTCAACATGTGCCGATCAGTGGAACACGAAATAGCCTATGTCCTTTCTCTAGGTCTATGTTAGAATTTTATCAAAATCGGTTCAGTAGTTCAGGCGTAACTCTGCCTAGCAGTAGAATACAATATAGCCTATGTTCTTAAGGTCTATTCTATGTTTGTACAAACTTCATCAAAATCGGTTCAGTTCATGAAAGCGTAGCAGAAAGACAGATGCTTTCGAATTTATAATATTATAAGGATTGCAAGACATAATAATATGTTTCTCAACGTCCACGCTTGTAAAATATGCTCATATCGTATTGCTATTTATTGTAGAATTTCATTTACGTAGGTATACAGACGTTTAGCATTAAAGTTCCGTACATTAAAATATACCCGGCGGAAACATTAAGCCCATGTAAATATGCTTTAGAATTTATAATTTCCTTAATAGAACATTGCATTTTACGATTCCTAAGCGATGATTACAAAAGGCAATGCATTTTTATTGTTTTCCTATTAACATATATATTTTTTATAATTATTCATTTATCTATTAAACAAATACAATTGGTTGACTGCGAGTGCGAATTCGAATTATATTTTACACAAAATATACAAACTTAATTTTATTTAATTAAATGGTGTCATTCAACATTGGTACAAAATTCCTTTTACTAGCACATAATACGTATAAAAAAAGTAAAGTACAGTAAAGTAAGCCTATAATCATCCCACTGCAGGGCAAAGGCGTCCATCATTGCATTCAAGTTACCATAACAATGATGGGTACAGGCATAATCATCACGCTTACCAAATGCGGGTTGGTAATAAACCCGAGTAATGTTCGAAAATTCTAAACTATTGTTGCTCGATCCGGGGGTTGAACCTGAGATCTTGGCTCGGCATTTAAACCACTAGACCAACGGGGCATAATAGTATCAGCGGGTAATAATATCAAAGTCAAAACACAAACGTCTTAATTATATAAGTGGTTGTCCAGAGTTATTGTCTTAACAAAACTCTTTGCGCTAAACTAAGTACTGTTTAAGCCCATATTTTATGTGCCTTGTTTGTTATCGTCAGGAGAATGTTCTTATGAAAAAAAAAAAATTAAGAAAATTGCTCGAAAAATTAGAAAATTTAAGAAAACTTAATCACCATACTAAATTATTTGTTATGTAACCTTATCGCTTTTGACAATTTAAACTTTTTTTAATGTATGGCGTTTGTCATAAAATTGACAGTATGCGTGCTGCTACCTACTATTGTCAAATAGGGGGTAAAAAAACTGAATTTTGCACATGGCCGGTAATATGTCGCCTGTTACCGTGTCGGAATACCAACAAAACTTTTTATATACCCGCCAGAAAAAAAAACAACAAGGAATATTGTAGGCATAACTATGGTTGTAGGTATAAATATCATAAAGCAGAATAATAATAAACAATGGGTATTTTTTTTTGTTAAATTATTTCGTAATCAATTCTCATAGTTAAGGCAGGAAAAAGTCTGTCGGGTCCGCTAGTCTTTTAATAAATCTGTCGCATAGTCAAATTTCAGACTGTAGTTAAATACATAGCAGCTATTGTGATGAGCCTTTATTAATGGTACTCAAACGGTGGCTTCAAATTCGTTTCCTGCTTGTTTCCTGATTGTGGCTTGCAAATCTTTTTGACCTTTTCTTAAGTAATCAGAATCACCACCAAACTATTAAAATACTATTTAAAAATGAAAGGAGTTGCTTAGTTAACGAACTGCCACCGTATATAAGGAATTTTTAAACCTTAAATGTCTTTAAAAAGAAGCTTATGCTACATATTAAAGCGGGTACCTACTGGCGGCCAATATAATTAGTTTAATTTTAAATTTTGTTTTATCTCATCATTATAGTGAAACTTGTATTTCTTATGAGAATAAAGTTCTTTAAACCTAAACTTAGTTTCACGAGTACGTTATGCCCTATTTTTTTTTCTCCAGAAATGGCGTATCCCATAAGATTTGCAATGAAGATTTGTAGATGATTTTCATCAATAAATATATTATTATGATACAATAATACTGATCTGTAAAGATGCTTTTTTCGGGTTTTCAAAGTGCAAGCTCCTAACATTGATGAAGCTGCGCTGTTTACCAGCGATAACAACATATGTATTTGAAAAAATAACGCTGTGACCTAATATCTTGGAAGCTTAAATGGACAAACCACCGTGCCCGGTATGATGGGGTTCGATTTCCGCCTGACACAAAATGTTTTAAGTTTAAACACTGATTTATAAATAAAACTGGACACAAGATCGCAACAGGCAACGTAGTCACGTTCACCATTCGTCGCTTGTCCCAAAAATGGTTGGATTTTGATTTGTTATCCCCCCAAATGTCAGTGTTATTGATGTGTTGCAAAATTGGAAAGTTCAGACGCACTTATCTCTCAGATTTAGATAGCAGGGCAATTTATAAAGCGGGGTTTTCTTCCCCTAAGTGTACTTTTGACAGCACGCAAGAGGCCTTGGGCTGTGTCGTTTGCAGCCCCGATCGGGGCTATTGCGGAATCGTACGATATTACGGCGATTTTGACGAGATAAGTCGAGCTATTGTTTAAATTGCCGGCGATCTGATTTTAGATAAAATGTTTATTGGCGTCATTCTGGTGTGAAAGATTGGCTAATTTAGTAACTCAATAAAGTTAATATAGCACACTTTAGAACAACATTTGGTAAAACAAGATAATACGATATTGATTGCATTTTTTATTTGATTTTATTTATTTAGACCTACATTAAAAATAATCACAACAATGAACTAATGCAACAGTTATTTTCTTAGTAATCAATCACAAAAACTTACTAAAGACGTCTTACTA
Source organism: Anania crocealis (assembly GCA_949315895.1). NCBI lineage: Eukaryota > Metazoa > Arthropoda > Insecta > Lepidoptera > Crambidae > Anania > Anania crocealis. The sequence goes on from OX438862.1 coordinate 15,451,318, forward strand.
AACTTAAATGAGAGTGCAGATAGATGTTTACCACACCTACACATGATTTTTAATCAGTGTGTCTATATTTTATGTTGGTATTTCGATTATTAATTCTAAGCATTATCATTTATGAAATATCCAATCCAATATTAAATTATTATTATATCAGACTGGTTACTTGTTTATTGTATTCTCTTAACATGTTTCAATGGGACAAATTTGTGGGGTATACCTACATTAAAAAATATCCCAACAATGAACTAATGCAACAGTTATTTTCTTAGTAATCAATCACAAAAACTTACTAAAGACGTCTTACTAAACTTAAATGACAGTGCAGATAGATGTTTACCACACCTACACATGATTTTTAATCAGTGTGTATATTTTATGTTGGTATTTCGATTATTAATTCCAAGCATTATCGTTTATGAAATATCCAATCCAATATTAAATTATTATTATATCAGACTGGTTACTTGTTTATTGTATTCTCTTAACATGTTTCAATGGGAAAAATTCGTGGGGTTTTAGTAACTCTAAAGAGTATTGTGGTTATAATAAAGTTAATTAATACTGAATAGGTATGTTGTTTCCTAGTTAATTCAAATGAGGTAACCATAATCTCGATAGTAAATTCGTTTATGTTAATACCAATATATATTTTAGGTGGCATTTCGAGTGACCTTCGAATAGGTTCCGAACGCGTGTCGTCCTATCATGTCTTGAACGTTCAATCGATACTCGAGTTTTTACTCGGGGACGTTTCTGCTTTGTCTTCCACACAAATTACTCGTACTCTCTGACATTGAACGGTCGATGAGACGTTACATTGTGTAATGTTACGCCTCTCTGGAGTTATTTACAATGTAAAAATACCCACGGTTCTTTATTGAGACGTTTAAAATGAACAATTTGAGATACTTGATAGAATTATAATACTTGATTGAATATATCAGTTAAAATCAGTTTTATTTCTGCAAATAGGCCCCAGGCAGCGCTTTTACACGTCCCAATATTTAAACCTACTCTCTGCCATGATGTTATACATAAAGGTCACGTGGGCTCCGTTTTTCAGGTGGTTGAAAATGCACCGTGTATAGCACACTGCAGTAGGTAAGCCTGATTCCACTTTCATACGTTATGCACGAACCATTGCATATTGCAAGTAGTACCGCTTACGATAGGCTGTTCGTTCGGGCTTGAACCAGCCTTTGCAAGTTAAAAAGGCCAATGATGTATTTCGCTGCTCACGTTTTAAAAACCTTTTACTAGATTGTCTTAGGTTAACAAAATTATCATCCATATTTTCAATATTCCTACTGTGTACTAATAAATAAATAATAAATATTTTAGACATGCCTCACTGGGCCACACTGAGCCATCTAGTCCCAAATTAAGGTACTATTAATTAAGTACCCTGTCGTATGGGGTACTAGACAACCGATAAACTTACTTATATACTTTTTTTTTGTAAATATATACTTATAATACATAGAAAACACCCAGACCAGTACAAACAGACATGTTCATGCACACAAATATTTGTACTGTGCGGGGATCGAACCCGCGACCCATGGCTCAGAAGCAGCGTTAACTACCGCTGATCCAAATGGACTAAGGAGGTGCTTGGAATACAACTCCTTGAATAAAAACTTTGAACGACTTAGACTCGATCCCAAAAACTTCCGCTTTCCGGGCGAGTGCTGTACCATTGAACCGAGACAATCAGGATTTGGCACTTATGTTTTATATAGATAAGTATGTATGGCCATGTTTAACATTTCATGAACTTTATTTTTGAGTTGAAATGGGACTTCATTTTAAACTGTTAATGTGGTATTACTGGATAATATTACGCGTTGCATAGTAACTGTTAATTATAAAACTAGAATGAACAGGATATGCGTGTACCTATTGGTACATTACCACTTACTTCTTTGATGTAAGGTCGAGACTCGAGTTACGTTTTGTGATTTAACAATGTGATCTTATATCATATTTATGTGCCAAGATGGATAATAGTTTATTACTTAGGTATATAATTTATTACTTAATCATGCACCTCTTAATATATTCATAGAGAAATGAAAGCTTAAATTAGGTTGATGGCTGGATCTTCCATTCAAATTTGTTAGTCGTATGCCATGAAGATTTTCAATAATATACATTTTGTTTCGTAAATATTATTAACAGAAGCCCAAATTAGGTAATTAGTATAAATGGAGGTGTCATTTTGGTATTAACCACTAATTGGATTTGTAATTGGATTACTTCCAGCGTTAATTTTGATGCCCGTAACAATAGTATTGAAGATAGGCGAACAAAATTTACTTACTCGCTTCATGTTTAGATTCCAACTATTTTCACTTAATTCTATATATATCTTCAAAGCGGTCGCTTAAATTAAACTAGTTTTTAACACTTTTGCATCCAAAGCTAGACAAATGTAGACAGAGACAAAAGATATCAATTCGGTTTAATTCGGACTCGATCAATCGAAACTTCGTGCATTTTAAACTATAACAGCAATCAAATACGGTTCTTAAACGTACGGAATTAAGGCCTATTTTAGTTCAATGGATTCGGCCTGGTGAATGCTCCCCATTTCCACTGCTCCGTAGATGAATATTTATGTGTAAAGTCTGTCTGTCCTGGCTGTCTGTTTTACTTACACCATTTTGCTGCTGTAAACCCTGAAAGCGATTTAGTTTTGCTATTCAAACGGCGGGAAACTTGTCTATTGTTTTATTATGATAGAAGTTTATAAACATTATTTTTGTACAGACAACAGCACAAAGAGACCTTATGTGGTTGAAATAGGTGTGGTTTTATAACAAAAATGTGTAGTCTGATATACAGGCTGTACCTACTTCTAAATAGAAAATATTAATTCGACAAGCATTAATAACTATTTAAAATGATAATGAAACTCATTATAGTATCTGTTTCAAAGTACAAAGGTAATTAATGATATTATCTTAAAGTTTCGTGTAGTGCCAGCTAAAAATAGCAGAGTACCACACCATACCTTCTTATCCTATGGGTGTCGTAAAAAAGGTACTGAGTGAGTGTTACCAGAAAAAGACTGCCAAAAGCGTCTTCACCCAACCATTGGCCAAAACGGCAATTGGCAATCCAACTGACAAACGTGGCGATTCTTCCTATATTAATTTATTTACGTAATAAACTGGTCAATTATTTCTCATAACTAATTAGAGCATTGAAACGTTGACTTACGTCGATGATTCCGCATGCGGTCATTAGGAAAATTATCTGCACCTGTACCACGTAAAGGCAACTACATAACCAGCCAAACGATATCGCAAGAAAATACGCAAAACTAGCCCTTGAATGTAACTAAGATTTCAAGTTGACAGCGACTGTCGAGTGATAAAAAGATGTGGCAATCAAATTGTAGCGGACTACCATGAACTACCATCGCAAAGCAAGACCATAGTTATTGATTAATCATGGGATGATTACGAATGCAATATGCTGGGTAATTTGCCTATGGGTCGATCTTGATGAGTGTATGCAATAAAGCTAGAATGCCTTCTATTTATGAGGAGAACAGTTGAGTAATAATAATACAATATGACGTGTACTTTGACCAATACGCTAGCACTCATGCTTAGTCTATTATAGAACAGAATGAATTGAATACATGATGGTTTGATTTTTTAATGTTGGCAAGTAGTTGAGCTATGCGGCCCAACTCTGAGGTTTAGAAAAATCGAACAAAAAGCTCATTCAAATAAGTGAACCAACCTCGTAAGAAGTATGAGCTTCGAATCGAAAACTAATTTTTAATTCTGATCAAAAAAGTAATGCGTGAAATAAAAATAAAGTTATAGCTTAACATAATAATATTACTTACCTGTGCTTTATGTTAATTGTGTTTACTGTGGCAAAATAAACGATTTCTTATTAGCTAGAAATGTTCCAAACTTAATTAATACCATCAATTTAATTACTTTCGGATGTTTACTATGTGTAACTTGTAGTGACTTTCCAGTTCAGATTTCGAAGAATAAAAATAATCATAAAAAACAGTAAATTAACTTGACAAGAACGACATAGAATATAAGAAAGTGAAATATATTACACCTACTTCCTACCTCGATCAGAAGTAGTATAGAGATATTAAACAAGCCACGAATTTAATGCAAAATAATTCTTATCGTATTTCTAGAATAAGCTTGTCAATTTAATAAACAAAACAGACCAGCAACCTAATAAAAAACAATTGAAATACAAAGGAAAACTGCAAAGAACAAAACAGCATCGCTCCTTTCATCTGAAGGTAGATATTCCCACTTGGCTCAATCACTGTCCAACTCCACAGTGAAAATAAAACTAGAAAACTTGTCAAAGTGCAAACTGCATTGTACTGTCTGGAAAAAAGTGCTTTGTCTTACAATCTCTCTAAAGCGGCAACTCGAGAATGTCAGCAGTCAAACTTTTCACTTAAACCATGCCACGTCTGTGAAATTGTAAGGGCTTTATGAGTTAACTTGGACCGTGACTTTGTATTGTTAATCGTAACGTGTTTAACGGGCGAAGTGAACGTGTTAAAAGTTTTGAGACATGTTAATTAGTCGGAGCAGATAAGTATAGGAATCGAAGTATATTATTTGATTTTGTTATGTATTTTTTCTCTTATCAAATACCTACAATACATTTTCGATTAAATGTGTTATTGGTTACCAAAACTACCTTTACTTGACCCATAGTCAGACAAGTGACGTAATACAATGGACAAACATGTAATACGCTTAAAATTCCTAGCTAACTTCTTAATTTTTTTACTATTATGAAAAAAATGTAGGTAAAATCAAAGCAACGGTTAAACTGCTGTTATGCAGCTACAATAAATGACAAGTGAACCGAAGCTTATTCGTTCTCGTAATACTTGTAATGTAATTGATTTCTTGATATTTCATCCGAACTTCGAGATGAGATTTGAGATAATAAAACCGGCCAAGTGCGAGTCGGACTCGTGCACGAAGGGTTCCGTACCAAAAAGGCCAAAAAAACGGGTTTGTTGCATGGGAGCCCCCCTTAAATATTTATTTTATTTTGTTTTTAGTATTTGTTGTTATTGCGGTAGTAAAATTACATAATTTGTGAAAATTTCAACTGTCTAGATATCGCCACTCTTGAGATAGAGCCTGGTGACAGAGCGACGGACAGACGGATAGACGAACAGACAGCGAAGTCTCAGTAATAGGGTCCCGTTTTTACCCTTTGGGTACGGAACCCTAATAAAATATCTAATATCGTAATAAACATTTGTTACATCGCTTCAGACTTTTAATACAGATGTCTGCGCTTGATTTTGGTTAGTATTTTATGCGTTCAATTTAGATAGCGTCAAAAATAAACGCTATGGCGTTAAAAAGTTAATAATCTGTGGTCAGCTACAGTTAACGGCTCCAATTCCTCCATTTACGGCGTCTTTACGAGTTTATTTACCAAGTTTACTTTCGAGGTCTAGCTTATATTACCGAACTAATTACCTCTGGTAAACAAGCATTACTTTTACGACTGATTTTATGTGCACCTATTTTTAATCATAATGAAACAACATTTTTATTGACATGTCAAAGAAAATGCTACTTCCATATCAGCTGTTTTTCCTGTTGACAACGCAACAAAGTTTCCGGAGGACATTTAGTTATCCTAATAAACTTTGTGTATTAAACGTAAGTCAGAAATCTTGATAAATATAAAATTAAATTCAAACCTGATTACTCCATAATTATATGTAATAAAGGTTATATACATCGAGAGAGTCCGGTTAAAAGGATGTGATAATTAAGACATAAAATTGTAAAATTTCTTTTATCGACAAGCTCTTTTATCTGCAAACGAGTGAACATGTTTTTGAGATTGTTTACAGCGAAATAAAAGTAAATTGCTAAGTTCATTCTAAGGGGCTAAGTCAATAAAACCTCGTGTAACTATGTTTGTAAAAATAATAAATTGGTTCAAGATTTGCAATTGGTTTAAAATTTGTTTAACCAAAAACAAAATAAATAAAACCAAAATATATCGTTGTAATATATAAAGCTGTGATTATTGACAAAGCAGCAAATAAACAACTTGAGAAATGGGCGCATTCGTATAGTTAGATGGTGTTTTGTAGATTCTTGACTGAGTAAAAAAAATTAATAAAAGATTGGTATTACAAAACTCTTTACGCACTTACTGAAGGTCCCAAATGAGCTGTTTTTCTTGATTGTATATTGATCACTAGATAAAAATTTGCTAAAAATACCCCTAGAAAAGTTTATCCCATTGAAATAAACCACGAAATTTTAACTCTACAGACTAGAACCGGGGTAATATCAGGTATAAAGATATAAATAAAATAACGACAAATTTTGAGTTGATGTCAAATGAATTGTTAACGAACTTTGGTACCTCTTATTATTAGGTGGTTGCATTTTGAGTTGATGTCAAATAAATTGTCAACAAACTTTGGCACCCCTTAGTATTAGGTGGTTGTATGGTGTTATATTTTTTATCAGCTATTGTTATTTAAGCTTTTCTGATAAGTAATGTCTGGCCATAATGAACAACATGATTTTGTAAAAAAGAAAAGAATATAACATTGTTTTGTATGTAACTGACAATGTAAACTAAGTATCTCTTTCATCTATCATACTGAGTTCAAAGAACAATGAAGAACCACACTACATTTAGGTGAAGTGTCATTTGTCGTGTGAGTGTCAAGTATTGGCGTTTCTACCCTAATTAGCGTTAATTAGACCGACCGAGTGTCAGTCTGGCTATTTGCGGTTGAAATTGTTGCAAAATAAACCCTATAGTCTCGCGTCACCAATGATCGGAAACCACTGGATGAGGATGTCAGTTGTTAATGCTGTATGATTATGATAAAGAAAGAAAGAAAGAAACATTTATTTGACACACATTAAAGAATCACACAGAAACATTACAAATAAAAAAGTGTCAAAAAGGACTCCCGCTCAGCATATGTCGTGGCTGCTTAAGGCGTGCCACGACACTGATATTCTGCGGGAGCCTAGAATTTAAATAAATAAAATAAAATAAAATAATAAGATATAAACATAAAAATAGAGAAAAAAAGTACATAATATAACAAGACAATAATTTGTCTTCACAAGAAACACATACAAATAACTAAACAAAAATAAATAAATAAAAACAGAAAAAAGAGGAAAAAAAACCAAAAAAACAAAAACAACAAGGAACAAACTAAACCAAAGTATGAAAATTAAGACAAAAGAACATTTTGTACCAGAGAGAACACAACCACTTTTAAACTCTATGCTCAAAACATAGACTAAAAAGTGACAGTGGTTGTATTCTCTCTGCTCCTTAACGGATATCCGCCCACCTGCCGGGCATGGTATTGGTTGGCTAGAAGAGGGCCGCCAACCAACCAACGCCAATAATGATACATCCGAGTGTTTCATAAGTACACTTATTTAAAGGAATATTATTGATGACTATGTACTTGAACTATTTTCTTTTTCATTTTGCGTCACTAAATCTGGTCAAATTAATCACGTCCGTCTATGCGTTGTTCATCATCATCATCAGCTTACGGACCACCGCTGGACATGGTGTCAATGTACTTTGCCTTTCAAGTAATCAAGATTTACAAATATTCTGTTTCATATACTATTCGTTGCTTTGCGTAAGTCATACACTTAGTGGCTTTTGAGTGCCCAAAAAGAAAACACATGATAAACAAAATAAAAAAACTTGAGAGGTGTCAAGGGACACCCCTGGATGGAACGAAGTTCCTTTTTAGTGAAGGAATTGTAATAAAATTTTAATTTATTTTTAAATAAATAAACTTTCCTCTCTCTCTCTCTCTCTCTTACAACTATAGCAAAAAGTGTCGTTACAACTTTTGGTCTTCATTTTTTCAGTCTAGCCCCCTTTCGCAACGCGCGGTAAGGAACTTCGTTCCAATAAAACGAAAACCAAATTGAACCTCGTTTTTTTTCGGTTCGTTTAAATAATATATTTTAAAATATTCTTGTTTAATTTTAGACTTCCATCTTCCTCTTATCGTATGACTATTCTAATTTAGTCTTGCGTCAAAGTTTTTCAAGCCACCTTTTACAGGCCCTGAGGTCACTAGTTCGTATAAATTAAATTTTGAGACAAAATGTCGGGGCCATTGGCTTAACTTGCCTTCCACAGCAAGACTGTTACTCTAGTGGGTTCCTGACCAGAGCGAAGAATGATCGTTTCCTAAGTTCGCTCGGGAATCACTGAAATATATTTACCGTTTGTTTTGTACGTTGCATTACATTACTACTACCACAGGCGTGTCATGCAGGTGTTATAACAAACGTGGGTAAATCACACGTATTCCTTAAGTTTCCTCTACTTCAACATCTATACGAAAAATTTTTTTAACTGTTCCGAGATCATGTTGCTCAGTGATGTTTGTCGAAGACGAAGTTGAGATGAATTTACTTCTTATAAACATTACCAAGCACCAAGTACCGATCTACGTGTTATACGTGATACAAGTGCTGTTCACCTAATAAACATAGTTAAGAGCCAGAGTCCGATGGAGTGCGAGTCGCCGTGAGCTTGTCACCCGCATTGCCACCGTGTTGGGAACGTCAATGCATTTCCACCCTAATTACACTGAGTGGCGGTCTGGACTCTGATTGGAAGTGCGACTTCAAAATAGATTTCAGCTTTAATTCTTGTGTCGTCGATGTGCAAAATCTAGATGTGACAGTTATCCATAGGCATTTTGATCAGTATAATTTAAAATTGAAAGCTATTCTCTTAGTAACAAATTAGTTCATCAAATTTGACTATCTGCGTCTGTTCTTCTGACTGAACTAAAACTATTTTGGGGCTTCGTATTTACCAAGGTCCGTTTGTCTGCCCCTCCATCTGCGGTCAATCTCAGTGACTCTTAGTACTGGAAAGGTAATTTGACTTGGATATGTGTACAAATGCATGAAATTTACAGGGCTATAACACTGTGTTAGTATAGTTCACAGCGCAAACCACTTGGATACGTGTACTTACCTAACTGCACGTAGTAGTTTAGTGTCATCATAATTGTGGAGACATCAGACTGAAAGCCAAATTTACTCTGAGGGTCGAGCGGCTGCTTTACCGCCATAATGTGAATTTTAATTCATTTGTGGTGAGAGTACCAACCGAACATCTGTCGACCATCGTGAAAGAAGATTTTTGGCCTAGAGGTGTTTTGTTTCGACGATTCCGCGGTCGGATACCTGACACTGCATTGCGCAACACGTCGCCGCCTTCTCTACGTGTATTAGACAGTAAATAGTAATATTTTTTTTTGTTGTGTATATTATGTATGTTAGACTTTAAGGTATATATTGTATGGGCCTTTTGTTGCCTGATTTAAATAAATAAATAAAAATAAAATAAAATAAAAAATAATTATCATCTTCGTGGCTCGGTTACAAGAATGTAAATGATAGGTCTTTTCTAAGTCATCATAGCGAATAGTTATGAGCACAAAACATGGAAATAGGTTTCCATGTTCTGTGGTTGTGGGTTTAAATCCCACCTGATGCAGTTAAATAATGTTCATCAAAAATCATCATCATCACCCTATATCAGTCTGTTACTGGACACGAGTGTCTCCCAAAGGAGGATAGTGCCATAATCGTCACTCCTGCCAATAGTGGAAATAAGAACTGGACACGAGTCTCTCCCATAGTACCATAATCGTCACTCTTGCCAATAGTGGAGAGAAGAACTGGACACGAGTCTCTCCCAAAGGAAGATGTTGCCATAATCGTCACTCTTGCCAATAATGAAGAGAACACTCGGCTGCCCGTCTTACTTTTACTGATGAAAATTATTTACTGTAGTTATCGTCTCCGGAAACATAAAGGGGATTTATTGTTAAAAGAGGCATATCCTTACCGCTGTAAAATATACACAAAGGCCTGTTCCTTGTGTAATAAGTCAATGTTGTACGGAGATGGACGCTCGCAAGGGACCTTAATTAGCTCTAAGTGTTATTTGTTTCTTCTATTTTCCCTCCTTTAAGGCTGTCGGCATACGGAGCGGGCAAACCGCATTTTTGAAAGCCGGGCAATAAAGAGTTGAGGAGAAAATATTATAACGCAATGAATATTAAAGAGAGTACCGGTAAATAACTTGCATACTAGAGATCGTGATTATTGTTAAGTTTTTGTGTTAATGTAGCGATGAGTCTGTTTTCAGAACCGTTTGACGGTTTATAAAATGATAAGATTAAAAATCATTTAAAAAATTAGATGGAAATGCAAATATGCCTAACCTTGCTCATTTGTGTTTTAATTAAATTACTTGTAAAATTCTAATTAAGTAAAAAAGGCTCATAAATGTAGGAATTGGATAGTTGAATTGGGTTATTTCAATTTATTAGAAAGTCGATTTGTCACGGAACAAATGTCTGAGTTCATCACACTTAGTTTTTAAAAGAGAACTTTATCAATGGAAACAGATACACCGTGAAATTTTAGTGGTTGTTTTCCCGCAGTAAAATGATTCTATCTTAGTAGTACAATAGATTCGTGCAGTTTTTTTTATTCAAATAAAAAAATAGCAGTTTCACGATTGTGATAAACGAAACTCGAAAGCAACCTCGAACCAATGGTACCAGCCGCGCCGCAGCCGGTCACCGGCCGGGGTCATTGCCCCTCGCGCGGTACAGATTATGCTGTATTACTTAGTGTGTAGAGCTTCTTTTGCTTTGAACATTGATTTCGTGCGGCAAGCGGTACCCAAACACGTCACATTTTGTAAAGATACTATCGTATCTCACGCTTTTGAGTTGATGATTATTTTTTTGATTAGTTGAGAACAACGATATCTTTATTTTCAAAAAATAACTCGCACGATTCGATGGTGATACTAAAGGTAAATCGTTCTGTTGCGGGAAAAAAACCACTAAAATTTCACGGTGTATATAGTTTCTATGACAATTTCATTTTGAACGTATGGAACTAGAAGTAAGGCATCTTTGTGGCAGCGACTGTCCACCGAAACTTCCTTGGCAGTCAAGGTAGCCAGTATCAAAATAGCCGTCTGCAGCGTTTTATTTTCTTCTCCTGGTTTCTATGACCGTTCATTCGGTCATAATTTCGCCAATGTCGGGTCTACCGGGTCACGGAATCACAAGTATTCACAAGTGATATTACATGAAACATTAAAACAGCTTCTAGCTAGTCTCAACCTATTCATCGTTGCAACGCCCATTGTGTCACTGCCCTTAGACATGAGATGTTGCAACTGTTCCACTAAAGAGCCGAACATTAACTAGACTGAAGGGCTAAATTGAGCAGGACTGTAATTGCACTGCAACTTATTGCTAACAACGAAAAGTTTATTTTCAATTTTTATGTTTCTCTGCGAGGACACCTTCAATAAAACTTACAACAGAAACAAAGCAAGGCATATTTAAAATTAATGATTCCACACGACTCCTATTTTACAGTCAGACTTAAAACTTAGGTAGTAAGTGATATTGTTAGTATTTATCAGTGTTCAAAACTAAATAAAAGTTAGTCTTTTATTTTTAAGAAAATTTGTTATGTCAATTATTTGTTACATTAGTGATTATTAACAATCTTTAATACCAATGATTAATTTTGAGTCGGTCCGTATTCCTCGTTGTGATTTTCGTTGAATTCTTTACACAAAAAAAAAATTAAATTGCCGTTCTAATTACGTTTCTGCCAAATTGCATACCTACTATCTAATAACTTTTCCTAGGATTCTGAAAAAATAAACGAAACCAAAAAGGAAAACGAAAAAAAAAGAAACTAGTGGGTAGACATGCAAAACTAAACAAATATATTTGTATACGCGCCAATTTGCCGTCCAACTATCGTCAGTTAAAAAGGTTGTTGAACTGCTAAAAGTTCAAAGCTACTCAATAATAATTCAAATGCATCGGTGTAATAAATACATTTAATGTCTACAATATCGATTACAAGACCGCAAAAGGGATTACGTAATTAAATTATTATTCTTGACGAATTAAGTTATTGCCAGACCAGCGGTTCCAAAACTTTTTAACTCACGGTAAATTACCAAATCCCTGTTCCTTTACGAGAGAAACAGTATTTTACTTAGATTAAATAACAAGTCATTAAGTTAGCCTGTTATAATACATCTTCGATGGCCAGCATTTGGGAAACAATGAATCTTTTTACGTTCGATTTACTTCAGTGTCTTATAAGAATAGATTTACTAGTCAAGGTCTTGTCTTGAGAAAACCTTTGACTAGTGAATTATCCCATTGATGACAGAATGACGACCCCAAACTAAAACCCAACCCAAGCTTTACTTTCCCTGCGATATCTTAGATAACAATAACGGCTTAACTTTAGTTTTTATTCTAAGTTTATATAACTGAAGCAAAGCGAACTGATTCCAAGAAGAGTGAGCTCAATACGGACCCCTTGAGTTACGCGAAACATACTTTGGGATTCCCTGTGCTAGACTACCATTTCCTGCCCACAATTATTATTACAGTAAAAATGAGATATTACTTTATTATTACCTACGGCAATCGATGTTGTACCTAACCATAAAACATTTTAATAGGTAGCCCGCCGCCAGACGAACATTAATTAAACAATTCTATGAGTAGCAAGTAATAAAACTATAATTTTACTTATTCGTGGTAGCATTTATTATACGAACTCCCAGTAGGTGGTAGCAGAGTTGTCGAATCGGTTATTTTTTGGTTCATAAACCAATATTTATAATGATTTGATTGAGTCGTAAAAGTTTGTGTGTAATCAAAGATGGCGGATACATGCAATGCGGTTTTACAACATGCACCTTGTAAACGAATGTTTGTAAAGCAGTGCATCGTTTATTTAATTTTATATCAATTAAATTGTTGGTTATTACTTGTCGGATTTTTTTTTCTTGGCTACAAATACAAAAAATACCGATTTAAAAATAAAAAAACAACAGGAATGACGTAAAATTATCTGTATAGAAAAAAGCACTGATGTAGTATTTATTTCCTTCACAGAAATTAATAATACTTTTTACTAGAACATAAAAATTGAAACAAAAAAACTTAGTTTAAGTCGGAACCAATCACAAGTAGAAGATTGTTCAAACAATTTAAATTGAAGGACATATTTGTAATGAAGTAATAAACAGGCTAGTTTTTTTCCTCGACTAGGTGTATCATGGTTTGAAACTAAGACACTTACATACCTCTTTTAAAAAAGATAGGCTTTAAAGACAAAAAGACATTTTATGATTAAGGGATTATCATGTGGTAACATCATTGAATGGAAACGTAAAGAAGACACATGTTTCAATATCCCAATTAATTAACCTAAAACACACCAACATAGAAGTAAAATACAATTATTTGTAAATAATACAAACAAATTAAATTTTAGTCCGCGTAATAAAATCAGCAGTAAAATGTTAACTCGTGCAGTGACATGATTTTATATGATTCTTGCAACGAAATGGACCGGTAGACGCCTTGTCAACTAAAAATAAAAGAAAGTTTGACCGAATTCTGAATTGAAGTATCGCCGCGCCGGTGCCCAGATATTTATCGACGGCAGTTATTTTGCACTTAATTGCTGTTATTTGATGGTAAAAGAGTTAACTGTGTTACGTATTATCTTTAAAAGAACCGGATTGCCGGCAGTACTGGTGGCCGTTACTATTCAATTATCGTTATTAATTAATATTTCAGATGTAATGGACGTAAATTGAAATCATATTTATGATTGAAACTTGCTGTTCTTTGATCCTTAATTGACTTATTTATGTTTTAACTATTCGTTAATAACCTATTTAATGACTATGATATTGATTGGTTTTACCATAATAGAAGCTGTTAACTTAGTTTGTTTACTAGACGACAGCACATCAGGCAGGACAATAGTATCTCATTAACTGCAATAAGGGCAATTTTATCATCATCATCTCTTATCTATACTAATATTATAAAGCTGAAGAGTTTGTTTGTTTGTTTGAACGCGCTAATCTCCGGAAGTACTGGTTCGATTTGAAAAAATATTTTTGTTTTGGATAGTCCATTTATCGAGAAAGGTTTTAGGCTATAAAACATCACGCTGCGACCAATAGGAGCGAAGCATCAGTGAAAAATGTTGCAAAAATAATCGCGTTCATAATAACAGAAATTGTCGCGGATGAAGTCGCGGGGAACAGCTAGTCATAAGATAAATATTAAAGAACTTGAATCCTTGAGTCTTTATTGATATTCTGACTGACTGCCTTTGATGGCGTTTGACCACAAAAATTTATAACCAAAAAACATATAAAGTTATGGTGAAGGTTTGATTCAATGTTTGTTACTCAATCAAGACGGAATTCAGCATAGGGATATATTATAGTCTACAGGGTGAAATTTTAACCACTTTCCAAATTTTAATATGTATATCCATCTACGAGACAAAAAACAAATGACGTATTTTTTATTTTGGTATACCCCAGTACAAAAATGTCAAGATAAAGCACTTAGAAAATGTCCGCAAAAAATCAAAAATTTTTGATACGGCTGCCTTGCAACACTTTTTTTACGCGATTCGCATCTTTTTCATTTATTACGATACTATTAATAAGTTTTTGATATTCCCTTTATACCTTATCAGGCCTAGGACCGTAAAAATTGAAAACTATAATGCGAAATATATTTTTTTCGGGTGAAAGCTTGATTTACATTTTTACTTCATTAATGGACTCTAAATACGATACTGAACGCCTACAAAAATTTTGGAAAGTGGTTAAAATTTCATCCTGTATATAAGCTATTGCTTTCTCAAAAAAAAGTACGGTTCCCGTTGGATACATTTGTTTTAGTTTTTCACAGAGCGAGGGATTGGCTTCGTCAATGTATCGGTCAGTTCTCACAAACACAATATCAAAATTTTCAAGTGAGCGAAGATGTAATGAATATATTCTATTCACATGTAAAATTTTGTAGCTTACGCCGAAATATCTGAACGGATAATGCTCGTAAATAAAAGAAATATATTGGCATGACCTTTAAGGTATACCTACTCTTTACGATAATATGTTATCATGGGATAAAGAAATAGATTTCGGCTATAATTCTCAAACATAGACACAACATTATTTTGTTCTTCACTTGATTTCTTCCTTCCTAACTTCTTTATCTGTTCTGTGGTTCTCCGAAATCAAAGACACCTGTAATTTATGAGGTATAAAAAGGTAAGGTGAGGTATAAAAACGAGTGTCTTATGCAGCATAATAACTTAAAAACATGTAATATAGTTACTTTACTTAGTCAATAAAGTCGTGATTGTTAAACATGCAATAAAAATAAATATTAAACCAATATCAAGTCAATCCCGAATAGAATCTTTACCGAGATTTGAAGAATGACACGCCATCCAGTGGCCGCTTGATCGATCGCCCTAATAGATAGTCTTCGCGAGATTAATGAGAGCTTCGACCGACCGACGGAGCGGCGGAACTTTGGCACCGAGACAGTTTTATTTTAACATGTGGCCAATTCACTTAGGTTGGGGAAGTATCACTTAAGCTTGCCGTGTTTACGTGATGAATTCAAAGAACATCTTCTGATTTCAGCATATTTAATTCAACGTTGAGTTGAAATATCGAAATTTAAACAACTTCACAATGAGTAAGTTTCGCGACAGACAACTTCTGTATTCGTCATGTTACGTGAATATTACCATCCTAAAAGCTTCCTAAAATTATTACCTGGGAACGCCCTTCTCTAAAAGGCGAGTTTTGCCATAATAACTTGATTTATTGAGAATCTGATTAGCAAATACAGAGAGAGAAATAGGGATGATGATAACTTCTATGTTGTAAGAATCTTACATGAATACCACCTGCTAAAGGTTTCTTAAAACTATCACTAGTCTTTATCAGTCCACGGGTAGATACAGGCCTCCCTAAAAAGTGAATTTTCCATTATCGCTACAGTTGGCGATCGCAATATGAACTGTGGTGAATAATCTGGGATATAATCGCCAACTGGCCATAAGAGACTGGACACAAGTACCAATTAGACACTAATTGGTAAAACCTAAAATCACTTCCTATTTCGTCATATATTTTTTTATAAGTAATGGGCTAGCTCTTGACGACTAACTTAACTCTACGGTTAAGAAGAAGCTTAAGATGGAGTGAGCTTACCCAGAAGCAGCCTATTCACTTTTGATTTTAAAAAAATGGGGAAAACAGACGCAGGCAGGGCATTCTACTCTTTGGCGTTGCGCATCACAAAAGACGAGGAAAAGAGCTGGTACGCAATCGCGGTACGTCAACCAGGAAGGGATGATAACCTGCAGATGATAATCTGGACATATAAGGAGCTTTACGTGTGTCCATACGGTGAAACTTAAATTAATAAGCTTAAGTAAAGATGAAATAAAAGTGGTAATACTTTTAAGTTTAAGGCGTCTTTCTTGCATGAAATAGTAATTGCTCAATCAGTGTTAGTGCGGGTAGTGTGGTGAAGGTACCTAGGCCGGTGTTAACAACCGGAAATCATTAGAAAAATAATTTAGAAAATCCATAATTGTTTAGTTATGGATTTTCCGCAAATATAATAATATAGATTCAGACTTAACGCCTATTAAATTTTACAGATAGTGATTCTTCTAGCAGTATTTCTTTAGTTGCCTCTTACGATGTCCATAGAAAAAAACAGGTTGTGCTATTCTTCTTATCTGCCAGTACCATTCAGCACACTTCCAATCAGAATTTTAAAGACATCGTTCAAATGAATTGTTCAAATATTGAAAGGCATCAAATTTTATATTTTATAAATCGCAACTGTTCTTAGACTGAACAAATAAATTAGATTAATATAGGTTAGGTTCTCCATTTCTCCAATATATTTTAACTTCATTTTAAACGACTTCTAACAATGTTGCAACGAATCCAGCACTATCGGCCATCATTTGACCTAGCTTAGGTATCAGAACGACTTTTAGTGCTTCTAGTAAAACTGAATCCACTAATATGCCGCTCCTTAAACGGGGTGTTACGAACAAAGTAGGGGCATAACACTAGATACGATGGCTGCAATTTTCAAAGGATACACTTAGAACGAAAGTAAAATGGCTAATACTTTTCGATGTTTTGATTCAAAAGAAGAAGAGTTTAATTAGAAATAAAATAAGGAGTTTTATTAGAAACAATATTAGCACATGAATCTACGAGTACTCATGTGATATTAGTTTATAAGATTTATAATGGTAAGTTACTAAAGTAGTTACCTATAATGTTTATCTGAAGCACGTTACATCAGTTACAAAAACTAAGTAAAATACTTACATGCTCGACGAAGAATTACCCTAATGTGTAATATGACTGCATATTTTGCTTACTTGCCTACACTGCATAGCAGGCGAAACTGTTTGATTTATGGTGTACGCTAAGTGAGCAAAACAAAATTAAGAAAAGAAAAAAATATTTTTACTAACCATGATAACATCTTCAATTAAATAAATTCTTAAAACTACGAGTTAGTATAAATCAAACGTTATAAGTAGAGAATAAGTACAGTAATATCATCGCTTCGCATATCAGCAGAGTGGCGCAGTGGAAGCGTGCTGGGCCCATAACCCAGAGGTCCGTAGATCGAAACTACGCTCTGCTAAAGTGATCTCAAGGTGGAACTTTTTTTTTAAGTCATTTTCATAGATAATCATTGCGGTTTTGCGAGTTGAAAACCTGTCAATAACATTTTCTGACAAAAATCATGTTGTAAGACGCCAATTTGGAATCAGTGCTGACAAAAATAGACTGCCAGGCGTGTGCCGGAGTCTTGTGTTCATACAATATTGTATCAAGAATAATTAAACGAAGTATTGTATAAGACAATACTAGTATTTTATTGAAGATCCATATAAGTGGAAGCCTACAATTCATAAAATAAAATAAAAAAGAAGTCCAATGTGGACAGCGTGAAATATAAATCTATGCCTAGCATAGTTAAGTGGGAAAGAGTGCTAAAGAAGTTATCAATTTTGTAACATATTGTAGCCGATAAACTTACATGAATAAGCATAATTCCAATTGACAATAATGGAACAACAAAACAATATTGCTTTTGTAACTGTTTCCCATCACTGTCTCAGCTGGAGCCTTAATTAAGACAAGAACATGGCTTAGTTCTGGTCGAGTCGTGTAGCGCTACGTGCGGACCACATTTGTATGTAAATGCGCCCGCTACTGCTTACCACGCTCGCACTATTACCATACTATAATAAATAATAATTTGTAATTGCATTACACATACTCAGGTAGTTGTGATACGTGGGTCTATTGGCTTCCGCTTATGGCTATTTATTCATTAGAGTTTTGTTTTGAATTTGATAGCTTAGTTCTTTGTTTATTTCGAAATTTAGGATCCTTTTAAATATAATGTTGTCAAGTAAAAGAATCGGGATGGATATCAGATCTGCCACTGAAGGATAGCTTATTATAAAGCGCTTTAAAGTAATGCCTACTGTTAATACTAACAGGCCATCTTCATTTTATGTCCCGCTTGTACGGATTGATGCATGTACACATAGATTGGGAAAAATAACCGGAATTGCCGCCGAAGCTTGGCCTTGACTTAAGAAAATAGCAGTTTTCAGCCCATTAGGATGTCAAGTAACTATCTGTTAAAATAAGCTTTCATTCAGTGAGATGTCTCGCAATTACTTACTCTCGAAGAAGACATATGAGCTAGTATTTAGTCAGTCAGGATTTAGTTATCGTTGCTCAAAGGTTACAAACACTATCCAAAAACATAGAAGTAGCCCTTTTACAAAATGTTTGTACTTGTTCAATCAAACATTTGAAAACAAATGTAAATTATTCCCTACATTTTCTCTACCTGAGCTATATCAAGGACGATCTAGGAGTTGAACATACTTAAATAATATCATGCTTTTATCAATCACACCATGTATATACTATACATACTCCTAACTCCCAACATAATTATTACTATGCCACAGTTGTGCCTATAGATGAGACCTAAGTAAAAATTTAACTTATTTGTCATGAAGTGTAACGTTTTATGTTCATGTTTTATGACATCCTTTAAGCGGTGACATGCTGAGACCTATTTAGTATCATGTGTTCTTAGTACTGTGTATGGTACTGAATAAATTACTTTTCATCCCACCATCTCGGAAAGAGTATTTTTGCTCTTTGATATCTGAGTGCAAAAGCGGTTTTTATTTGCTAAAAGACAAAGTAAATTTGAATTTAGAACATCGCGTGCACTAGATATGTGATTTCAAAACATCATTAAACCTATTTACTTTCATCTCCATGGTGCCGTATTTATCATACAACTTTTTTTTTTATTTGTTAAAAACTCAGACTCTTAGCAACCTTGAAACATGCTAAGATGTTGGGTGTGTTTTTAGAGATATGAGCTCGTGGGTTCTTCTTCAGCGCTCGGAGAACTGTACTAAGAAACTGTGGAGGGCGCCACTTGCTTTAACTCAGAAGCAAGAAAGAGTTAATTAAAGATTAAAGATAGAAAAGAAAACAAGTTATTTTCAATTTGTCTCCCCTTGTTTATTTATATTTTTAATATAGAAAATTATTGATTGATGCACATACATGAGCTTGGCAGTTAAGTAATGAGCCACATACATTACACTTACATTAGAGTTAAGAACTAATTACCACTATGCAATTAAACAAAAGTTGTGTGCTTAACTATAAGCTTAAATTCTCAGATTTAGTGAAGGAAAGCTGAGAAGCAGGAATTCCTTCACTCACGTCTGACTAAAACTAAGGTTGGCCTAACCTATGAGCTGAGGAGTATCACCAATGCATGAAAACTATCAAAAGAATAAATGTTCATAAATACCTAGTAGCATGTTATTAGATCATGTCACCGATAATAAATTATAACGTCACCGTGGAGAAACACACATATCCCGCCGTCCCTGGAGCAGAGATTCTCACATGCGCGCAGGACGCAGGTATATGTCCTAGTAGCTAGGAGCGAGGAGGGCGATATTTCAAGCCTGGAAGGTACACACAAGCATGAGTACAGCGGTGATAAAGCCACATGCTCTTAGGGAGCGCACGTGGGCATGAGCAGATGGTATGTGAAAGGAAAACGTGCACTAGCACAGCACTTTAGACATGACCGCAGGTGCATTTACAGCAGGGTGAGATGAAGACATTCGCTAGCACGTTGTCCACACGTGGGCATAGGCAGATACACGTGGTGAAAAGAATCAAACATGCTTACCCATAAAAATGCAGCAACAATCACCAAGATGAGGCGATGCATCATGTAAATTTATCCATCAAGGGAAAGTAAAAAAAAAATGTTAGTCCTGAAAGATGAAACAACACACAATTAAAGGTTCACAACCTCTTAGAAAAGAGAACAAAGTCTTGGAAAAGACATTTATAGATGCTTACCATGAGGAGACAAATTGAAGAGAAAATAGATTTACTTAACACAAATGAAGCATTTTGGCTTCTACATGCCTACATGCATGTTAATATATTGGCACGCTTGCGCACCATTAAGATAGTAATCTTGAAGACCAAATAAAAAATGTGAAAAAGAAGAGCTGGCCACGAAATGGCGTCCGCTTTTATAGTAATCAAACTTCTCCCCTCTATGACAACTTTTTTTTTTTTATTTGTTTCATGTCACGACTTGGAACCAAAAGCTAAACTTGACACATAAAGCCAAACAACGTAGGAAACTACTCAGCCCTGAAAATAGTAGAAAACTACATAAAAACGTCAACACAAATAGACATTTGCCTATTAATGTAATAATATAAAAAAATAACATTCAAATTATTAGATAAAGAAAGGAATTGTGGGATGACAGACACAAAGTTGCACCTATAGTGTTCCATCAGCCGGATAGATGGCGTTATCAGTAAAAATCCTTAGCTGCGCACGAGCTGTTGAAACAAAATAAATGCAAAAATGTAACGACGTGTTACAACCTTAACCTAACTCTTAACCTCCTTGGTGTACTTTTGTTTTCAATTTGCTTTGCGCTCGCCATTTTGTTTTGAATTCGTATTGTTATAAATAAGAAACTTGAAAACAAGTAAGAAAAAAACGAAAATGAGTGATTCCAGCGACAAAGAAGTTTATTTCTGTAATACTTACATATCATAATGTTGTAGAAAATATATACCTAAACTGAAATAAAAGTATCTTGTGATTGTAAATGTTTTATTTTGCATTTAGTCATTTCCTCGCTAAGGGGGGATGAAAAGTTACGTGTTGCACTCGAGTGCAAAGATTTTTCACCTTGTGCTCTTTTAATTCCCTCGCTAACGCTCAGGATTCTAATTTTTGAATCCTTTGCTTGCTCGGTCATCAAAGTTGAGCACGCGGTTAAAAAGGAACATTGCACTCTTGTATAACAAATAACTATTGTATTCCTATTCTTTGCTACTAATATTAGGTCCTTACATATGAAATTGGCGTATTGTAGTACTGGCCACTTTGATCTAAAGAATCTCCTCTTTGGTTAGGTATTCTAAATTCAAATTTGTGCAGCTATTTACAAATGTATTTGTGTTTTGTAAACTGTCATTTATTTGCATTTTCTCTTTGCGTCAATTAGTTGACAAAATGGAAAACTTTAAATATCGCGTTATTTACGAGTACGAGTTCCACCGTGGCACCAGTGCTGCAGAAACAGCTCGAAGAGTTAACGATGTCTATGGCGGTCGTGTCGCAAAAGAAAACACCGTGTGTTTTTGGTTCCAACGTTTTCGTTCTAAAAGTATCGACCTGCAGAACAAGCTCCGTGGACGGCCAGATACCCTACTTGATAATGAAGAATTAAAGGCTATCGTGCAAGCGGATCCATCGCAAACTACGTCAGCTGGCTGCAGGCTGCGGTACTAGTGATAAAACTGTTTTAATTCATTTAATTAAAGCAATACGGGAAGATTAAAAAGTTTGAAAGGTTTCACGAATTGAGTGAAGCAAACCGCCAAATGCGCGACGACTGCTGCGTTACATTACTTCACTGGCACAATAATGAAGGCATTTTACTTCGAATCATTACCTGTGATGAAAAATTTATCCAGTACGACAATCGATATCCCGCCCGGCATGCGAGGAGATGCGGGTTCGAGTCCCGCCTGACACAAACATTTTTCAAGTTTATAATATAGGTACTGATATTATAAGTGCAATATCAAATAAAGTATAAATATAATATTTTATTAAAAAATATTTGACTTTATATTCTTTCCATACCAAACGCCAATTTCATATGTAAGGACCTTAATATTTCCGTATTTTTTAGGTACTTTGTTATATATTTTCTACTATACTTTTATACAACCTTTAGAAACTTGCAATATTTATCAAGATGTAACTAAATAATAAAATAAAATAATGCATCTAAATCATTAAAATTGACATTGTGGTAATAGAGCCAAAATTAGAAAAAGGTTTTAAAATCAGAAACTTCTAGAAATATGAGCTGCTGTCTTTTACTAAAGTAATTCCCCGTTTCTGGCGTAAATCTAAAATTACTGCGTTGCTCAAACCTGGAAAACCTGGGAATGACCCAAAAAATTATAGGCCCATCTCCCTGCTGTGTCACACATATAAGCTGTTTGAACGAATGCTCCTGAACCGCCTTACAGATCTCATTGACTCGAAACTCATACCGGAACAAGCAGGTTTTAGACCAGGTAAGTCTTGCTGTAACCAAACTCTGAAACTGACCCAGCACATAGAGGATGGTTTCGAGTCCAAGCAGGTGACCGGAGTGGTATTCGTCGACCTCTCAGCGGCCTATGATACAGTCAATATAAAGAGATTGCTCCAAAAAGTAGGCGATTTGACAAATGACCAGAAATTTGCGAAAGTTCTCAGGGAACTCCTAAACAATCGTCGCTTCCAAGTTCATCTGTCAACGGAAAAGATGGCGATGGCGTTCCCAAAAGAATGGCCTACCACAAGGGAGCGTATTGGCTCCTCTGCTGTTCAATATCTACACAAATGATCAGCCATCTCCACTTAATACCTCGCGATATTTATACACTGATGACCTGGCGCTGGCCTCACAAGAGGCCTCATTTGAACAAGTGGAGCTAAACCTGACAAGAGCCTTAGAGGAATTGAGCCTGTACTACACGGCAAATGCCTTAAAGCCAAATCCGTCCAAAACTCAATCTTGCGCATTCCACCTAAGTAACCGCGAGGGCCGCACTCTTAAAATCCTCTGGCGGGGAGTGCCGATTGCACACAGCCCTCACCCAAAATACTTAGGAGTGACTTTGGACAGGGCTCTAACCTACAAAGCCAACTGTGAGAGCGTGAAGAGAAAAGTTAGCGCACGCAACAATCTACTCCAGCGGCTGACGTCTACAAAGTGGGGAGCCTCAGCGCAGGTCCTGCTCGTACGCATTCCACCTAAGTAACCGCGAGGGCCGCACTCTTAAAATCCTCTGGCGGGGAGTGCCGATTGCACACAGCCCTCACCCAAAATACTTAGGAGTGACTTTGGACAGGGCTCTAACCTACAAAGCCAACTGTGAGAGCGTGAAGAGAAAAGTTAGCGCACGCAACAATCTACTCCAGCGGCTGACGTCTACAAAGTGGGGAGCCTCAGCGCAGGTCCTGCGTACGACCGGACTATCACTCTGCTTCTCGGCTGGCGAGTACGCCTGCCCTGTGTGGAGTCGCTCGGTACACGCGAAACAGGTGAATACAGCACTAAATACAACCTGCCGGATAATCACGGGCTGCTTGAGGCCAACTCCGGTAAACATGCTGTATTCCCTATCCGGAATTGCGCCACCGGATGTTCGTTGGGAAGTAGCAGGCTCCGTTGAAAGAGCCAAGGCGGAAACGATCCACGTCACCCTATGTTCGGCTATTCCACAGTCCCCCAAAGGCTTAAAAGTAGGCGGAGTTTCTTCGCGCAAACACAAACCAGTAACGAAGACCCATCTCAGTCCAGAGTTTCCCGATGGTAAGCAAAATATCCCGACACTCTCTACCCGCCATCAGAAAGTCTCCCTCCGGGCAGGGATTTGCCGTGGCTGACCTGGAAAACCCTTAACAGGCTGCGGACTCAGGTCGGCCGATGCAAGGACAATCTATGCAGGTGGGGATATCTGGACCAGGACCTCAACAACAGTTGCGAGTGCGGTGCTACTCCTCAAAACATGGCTCACCTTATAACATGTCCCGCGTGTCCGCACACCTGCTCACGCAAAGACCTACTTCGCGCCACCGAAAACGCTGTCTGAGTGGCGGAGTATTGGTCGCATAAAAATATATAGTTCGCCATCGACACGATAAGAAGAAGAAGACTAGAGTAATTGATACAGGGTTTATAGCATGTACCTTAGTTTATTTGTTCAGATATTCCGTGATCATGGCGCTTGCAATAGTGCCGTAATATCGAAAACTCGTAAATACTAAGTGATCATGGAAGTTTTGACTACCAGTCAGTAAGGTTCTATTCATTTCTCGTCATCCGTCCCAACTCCGTTCCTTTGAAGCGACCGTTGAATTTTGTATGAAACAGACGTAGGTATTTGGTCCGACCGAAGATGGATGATATTACCTCCGACCGTCGTGCTTTAAACCTAGCTTCGGTTTGCTATTGCACTGAAAGGAAACGATACCGTTTGATATTTACAGCAATGTTAAGATCTGGGTACCTTTGTATACACCGTGCTTTTTGAACCACCTGGAAAAATAAGCTTACGTTATTGGACCATTATGTATAACATCATGGCAGTGTTATTTATTTTTTGACTAAAAATAATTTTTGAAAAACATTAAATGTTGATTCAGACTTTTAATTTTGTAACACGCTGTGATGCGCACAGATGTACTATTTTGCTGCGGCGGGGTCTTGGATACATTGACCAGCAACGTCCGTGCGCGTCACAGCGTGTTCCAAAATAAATAGCTGAACTAATATTTTAATTTTTTTTTTTAAATGTTTTTGATAAAAAAAAATGAAAATAACTCAGCCAAGATGTAACACATAATGGTTACATAACGTGGGCTTCGTTTTACAGGTGGTTGAAAATACACCGTGTATATACAAGCTTTTGCCCCAGACTTCATCGCGTGGGCTTCGGCATTGGGTTCAGACATGGCAACCAACCGGCGCAGTGCCATTTATTGTATGTGTCACGTGACATCACACAAAATACAACTATTAAGCCTTGCTCCTACGGGAACGTAATTTCAGGATACATTATATTTGTCGTATCCTAAATGTTAAGAAGCCCCTTTATGTGTTATTATGTCTGAGACACAAACATCCATACATACAAACTTTTACGTTTACAATTTTAATTAGGTTATCAAGGTTTTGACCACGGTACCTCACGTGTTTTTTGTGACAAGAATTAATCAAAATTTTGATAGGTCTTACAACTCTTTTTTGGTTCTCCGTTTCTTCTTATATATTACTAGTATTTAATACTACTTACACTCTGATTTCTTCAGTCCAGGGTCTTCAACCAGTCGGTACACTTGTACTTGACTCAGGGAACAGGAACGTGAATAGTGACAAACAGGGTACAGGACCTTTTCCCTGCAGGAGGATGATTAGATGTGTTTACTTTTGATCAAATGAAAGTATATCCAATAAATTAGGATTGCTTCGAAAATTTCAACAAAAAAATCGTCGACTGGTGAACATCTATTTCTCTCTCTAAAGACTATCTTATCCCCACACCACTTAAAAGATATTGATTCGAAAATAAACGTGGGGTTGTTAACAACTTCTGAGCATCCCCTCATTGTGTTGCCAGTCACGAACCAGGATATACGTGCAGTGCTAAATAATATAAGCAACACGGATAAAGATGACGTTATCGGATTTCATGACTCAAACTTAGTTCATAGACCTGCCTCCAACGAATTATATTTGGAACTTACGACTAACTATAAATAGCTCATAGTTGGACATTTTGGACAACCTCTCTGAAAAGATGAAGAAAGAATCTCTGAAAAATTTAAAGTTTGAATAAATCAAATATGAATCAATAATACATACATTATGCTTAAAATCGCCTTTACGCTTTCGCCTGTCGCTTTTACCGCAAAGCTGAGTACGCAAAAAATATTTATGAAATTTGGTAGCTTTGTATTTACCTACTGTAATAATATTAATGAATCATGAATATGAATTCTTAGGGCTTCTAAAATATAATTTTCTTATTTGTCGGAATCATAAAAGATAACTTAGATATTAAATCAAAGCCACGAATATTTTGAGTGAATCCGATCCGAACGCCAAATAAATATTAATGAACGTGTGATTCTCAGAAATAAAACCGCATGAACCTTCAATAATATATTATTATTCACTCTGGGAATTTATTAATTGTCAGATATACGTTGATAATTGATAATAAATTCACATCTAGAGTCACCACTACTGGTTCTACTAGTAGATTCAGAAATTTGCTAGAGAACTTCTCTAGAAGGAAGAAGTGATCGTATTTTAACGAAGTATTTTTTGAAATCATCTTATTCATTAACTTTTGCCAAGTAGAACATAAACTTTCACAAATCCTTCTAGATGGAATATCCAGTATAATATAATGTCTCTTACATCTTTGCTGTCGACCCTCATACGTCATTACTGTGGAGTGCACTCCTTCTAAACCCTGCAACGGGGGATTATAATTCGAAGAGTTTCCTTGACCACTTTCTTGTAACCGCCGACTATTACTGTTTGTCGCTTTATTTCGTTTCTTTTGCAAAGAATATCAACTCTTGGACATGTTCTTACAAGAAATAATATACTGTGGTACCTTACATCCTCGAGCCGTGGACGTGAATATTGTGTGCATTTTTTCAGGCTCTGCAGCGATATTTTATAGGGAGTTTTCTTGACCACTTTCTTTTAATACTGGACCATTAGAATTTTCCATTTACTCCATCTATATTTTGATTCTAATCATACTATTTTCTTATTAATCTTATAAATATTATAGATGTGAAATTTGGATGGATGTTTGTTACACAATCACGACAAAACGACGAAACGGATCTAAATGATTTGATATAGTGTTAGAATATAGGCTGGAGTAAAACATAGGCTACTTTTTAACCCAGGAAAACGGTTCCCGTGGGATGCTTTTAGTACATAGTTTGAAATTAAAAATTCTACGCGTAAAAAGTCGGGGCAGCAACTAGTACCTTATTTTGGTAAGCTATGTGTTTACCAGGAATATCCAGTATAATATATGCCTCTTACATCTTCGCTTTCGGCCCTCGCACGTCATTACTGTGGAGTGCACTCCTCCCGAACCCTGCAACGGTGCATTATAATTATTCGAAAAGTTTTCTCTAATGTTTAACTTAACGGAGAGGAAGAGGGTGTCATCAAAGGGTCCTTTATCATACGTGTTTAGCGTACGTTACATTGTGTCTGTCTGTTGATGGATGTTTTTATATGGCCCGATACGGGTGCTATTTGCTTCGTTAGTTGTTTTACAACAAACAAATAAAAATATGTTTTTGATGAATATCTTTTTTATGTATACGCATAACATGTGGAGACGGTTATATATTATAAAAAAGGGTACTTTTGACTCTTAAGTTAGAATCTATTAGAATTGAATAAGACGAGTTTAGGAAACGAGCGTGCTAATTCAACAAATAATTTAAAAAAACCACTAAGAAGAGAAATTATCATAATAATCATAAGCCCATATTAGTTCACTGCTGGTAAATATTAGTTTACTCGCCAAACCGAAAAAATCTTCCTTTTGAGATATAGGCATCTCAAAAGGAAGATTTTTTCGGTTTAGCAAACGATAGGGATATAAAAAACTAATTATTTTGTTTCAGTGCCAAAAACAAACTGGACAAATAAACAAAATATCCTTATTCATCACTGAATAAGAGCCAAATAACTTTAAAACTTTAAGCTAGATACAAGACAAGTTATATAATGGACGAGTAATAGGGAGCAATACTTTGGAGACGATTTAATTATTCCGCGCTAAAAATATAAAACACCGTTATTCAGCGCTCAATAAGAGGCAAGTGACCTTCGAATTCTAAGCTAGACACAAGACAAATTATCTAATGGACAAGTACAGGGAGCAATAGTTTGAAGACGACTCAATTATTCCGCGCTCGCTCGCTCGACACGACACCGATACTAGTTCGGAGTTGCACACGCGCTCCTCGGAAATGGAATATTCATGCCGCGCCATCCGACTTCGAGGAGTTGGCATGCCGCTATAATTACAACTGCCTAGGGCTGCCTTAGCTCTGAAGGTTCTTTAGACACGTTAAGTCCATGCGCTTAAACATCGTATACTTTGGCAAGCTCAAGTTATGGCAATTCCTAAACTGAGACAGTAGCACCCAAGCCAAGTATTTTACATTAGGTAGAGCATCCATCGGCGATAATGACGGCCTTCTTTTGGAGAGGCCTGTGTCCATCCGTGTACTGATATAGGCTGGTCATGTATTAGCATTAAGGAGAGTTGAAGAAGGAACTAAAGATAAACTGTAATATACTGGGGGATTGCGGCGGAGGGAGCGGAGGGATAATGCTTTGTGATTGCGGTTACAGCTTGTACTAATCGTTGAAATAATAATATCCAAACATATAGTACTTGAATTTACTGACATTAGCATTGCAATTCAGGACTATTTCTGTTCGCCCCATAGGTTTCCAAAAAGGTGACTATAGGAGGAAGAATAAAACGAGAGATGTGAAGTGATGCTGTAGTCCGTCTAATACGTAAAAGTCTTGGCTTCGGTTCTATGTCGGGTCGATCTAGGAAACTTTCTTGGCTAAATTGGCTTGAATTTGGGTTGGACAATTATACTTAACTATGATTTCGAAAGGACGTAGTAAACTATTGCTCGACAGGAGTCACGTCAGAGGGAGTAATAGGTGGATTAAAAAATTCCAAGTAATTCTAACACAAGACTATCCTAAGAAGTCTTAAGCACAAAACGATATCATCACCTATAAGTATGATCATATTTTGAATTAATTTGACAGCCCTAAGCCTGCCTTCGGCTTACAGAGCGAAAGTTTTGCTCAATTCACCACCTGCTATATTAAACTTTAATTGTAGTCTCTTGTATGACTGAATCATGAATTTTAAGGAAGACTTCATCCGTAATGAGGTAGATAGTGTTAATTTATTTTACATTTTAACTTAAAAGGAATTTGTTCCACGCTGTTTGCAATTTTACACCTGGGATTATTCCGTCTCAGTTAAAAGTTCCTTAGACATAAAGTTTTACTCTAGTTTTGTTTAAAGACGTATTTTGGAGTCATAAATATGAGATAAACAATGTGTTAGGCAAATAATAATTATCACTAGGCAAACAAAATATACCTTGTTTTAACAGGTATTTTAAGAGAAAATTTAACTATAAACTGTACTATGGACAAGTAATAAGATTTCTAAAAGTATATTTTGTTAAATTATTGAACAGTTTGTCAGAAAACTTTACTGATGAAAAAATTATGATGCTCGTCGACGACTAAATGTGGTTGAATATTTCATACTTTTCGTTATTGAGGTACTATTTTATTTTGTTAGAAAAGTGTTTTCTAAGTTTTACATGGCTTAGAAATTAAACGCATCCATGGCAAAAGTACACCAGAATGTTCAGTGGGTGTTCATTTGGTTACGATGTTTTTTTGTCACTAATTCAGTCAATTTTCGTTAGTAAAAGGTTTTAAACATAGACATACCAAAAAAAGAGATCTAGATTAATTGTCGCTATTGCACTAGGTATCTCACTCCAAGGTTCAGCATCTGTTTTGCACTTTGTGGTCCTGAATTTCGGACACATAACGACACAATAGACGTCACAGTTACCTATTTAAGAGTTTCAAGCCATTGGTGATTTTGTTGACTTTAGAAACTTTAGAAACTCCTATTTGTCACACTCTGACACTGTGCTAGTTAAATAGATAGCTGCAACCCTAAAACAGAATCTCGAAACTCGATCAATCTTCTCATAAGATATTGTCTTTATAGGGGATTTAGAAAAATCTCAACCGAAGCAAGCGAATCGAATGAGCGCTCTCCAAGTTTTTCCCATAAATAAATCCAGTGCATTCCCGGGAGTGGCGAGTGATGGCTCTTTTATGACCTGCTCATTTGGCCGCGTTAGCTTGACGCGCTCGAGTTATTTCTCTAAGGGGTTTTAGTGATGTATTGGCGGAGTGCTTTAGTGTTAGGAAGAATGTTTACTAGAAAATACTGCTGATGGAATGGTTGGAGTAGTGGTGGTAGGCTCATCACGCGATTATTATCTCTTCTCTTCCGTCCCAACGGCTATTAATTCTTCTTACTATGTGTCGCGCTCATTGCTACTTCAGCTCAACAATTCTTTGGGCGATGTCAGTTTTCTTAGTTGTCTTACAGATTTCCATATTTCTGATTCCATCGCGCAGGGAAATACCAAGCATTGCTTTTTCCGATGCCCGTTAAAACACAGAGCCTAATTTTTTACGATGTTGGTTCCATTGTAATTTGAAAAGATAATTTCAGCCAAAGATAGGATTAATAATAGGATTGCTTTACAAAACATAAAATAATAACCAAAATTAAAGTTAAAACATTTAAAATCGGTACCCACCTTGTTCGGTATTACCTACGTTAATTGTAAATAATAGTCAATAAGTGTTTAAGTTAGAAGATTTTTGCTACTAAGTGTCGGTAAAACTTTCTATAATAAATTGATTAATCGTTTACATGTTCCGTGGTTTAGTCCATCACTGTGCTATATTACCTTTCGTTACGTTATTTATTTCATCGATCATCTATTCTTTCCTTTGTATTGACTTTCTCTCTCTCTTTCTCTCATCATATTTACTACCCCGAATGACAAATCTCATACATATTATTGTTAGACACAATCTAAAACACTGTTTGAGTAGCGTCTCCTTGTACCGGAATTTGTATATAACTTTAAAGGTAAAATTTTCAACGCGAAAAGTCCATTATGAAGATTACTTCAGGGGAGAGATTTTCTTAGTTAGCAGCGGGTTTTCTAAGATTCCAGTTTTTCTTTTTGACTGTACTTAGATTTGAATGAGGTATTGTGTAGGTCGTCGCTTTTGAAATTGTATTAGGATTTTTTACTGGAGTTCTTTTTCATAGAATTACCATTTTTTTAAACAATGAAATTACGTTTGAGTTTGATACCTATGTTTTTTTATACTTATTTTTGCATCATCGGGTAAATCAAATCAAATCTAATCAAATTATTTATTTACTCAGAGACACGGTACAATAGAATGGATGGTTTGAGATTAAATCGACATGTCTCGCCATTGTATGGCATGTAAAAATTTATAAGATTATATAACATTATTTTTATAATTATTAAAAGGTTTCTGAAAGTAGATATAAAGCAGTAGACAGGTAGGTAATAAGTATATGACATACTAGCGGCCCGTCCCGGATTCGCATGGGTGGACATAAGATTTTTTAAAAAGGATATCTAATCTTTTCTAGCAATAAATATGTTAAAGTTTTTAAATAGTTAAAGGAAGTGGCGTACCCATAACACTGGTTTTGCAGTTGTCGCCAGCTCTGCAATCCCGGGTTCTATTCCCGGACTGGACAATGTACAAAAATGCATTTTTCTTTATTTTCTCAGGTCTGGCTGTTTGTGCTTCCTTCTTTGATTCTCATTTTCACAAAATAAGTAATTTAATTGTTACAAGGGGTCTAAACAATGTCATTGTGATGTTTGCTACATAAACACTTATATTTATCGTTGATTGCAAAGAACTTTAAAAAAAAACTTTAAAATTGAGTTAAAAACAATCTTACTAATTTAAGTAGCACAGGTCACATATTCATCCATTTGCCATTTTGATATTCTTGCCTTGCTTTAATAATCTTACATTATACAGGTCACAGACAAGGCAGACTACTGAAATTGTGCCTTAAAGCAGTAGCCTTATGACATTAAAGTAGGACACGTACTTAAAATAACTTCAGCGTCATTACCAGTGGCGGATTTACCCTAAGGCCCGGTAGGCCCGGGCCTAGGGCGGCCAGATATAGGGGCGGCCCCAATCGTGTCAATACTTATTATGGCGTATGGCGGGCGGCCTGCACTGCATGTGGTGCAATCTATAAATAAATAAATAAATAAATAAATATTTAAGACATGCCTCACTGGGCCACACAGAGCCATCTAGTCCCAAATTAAGCTACTATTAAGTACCCTGTCGTATAGGTACTAGACAACCGATAAACTTACTTATGTACTTTTTTTTGTAAATACATACTTATAATACATAGAAAACACCCAGACCAGTACAAACAGACATGTTCATGCACACAAATATTTGTACTGTGCGGGTATCGAACCCGCGACCCATAGCTCAGAAGCAGCGTTTACCACCGCTGATCCAAATGGTCGTCATCTATACCGCATCCATAAATACTCGTCTATGTGGTGGATGCTGAGAAAGGGGCGGCTGAGACTTGGGGCCTAGGGCGGCCGAGGCTGCAAATCCGCCACTGGTCATTCCTTAACAGTTTCTAATATTAAGACCAATTTAGTGCTCCGTTTTAGTGTACACCTATTAGGTCTGACCTGCTTCCATAAAGGTAAATAGCATTACGTTTAGTTTCAGCAAAAGTTGGTCGCCCAAATACAGTCAACACGTGAACCAAACTTGAAATATCAAATTACTTCAATCGAATTTCAACTTATTTCCCAACACATAGGTTACACTTCTTCATAGAGGGAGCATGATGTTTTGGGTTACAAACATCTTGAACACAAGGCACGTTGCATTCTATTTATAAAAGATCCCCGACATTAAAAAAAAACAGGTTACTAAATCTTAAAATATATTTACTCTTTTAAGGTGCCACAATTTTTTTTTTAATAATACCACCTATATTTTCTTCCTATGGGTGTTATAAGAGGCGACTAGAGGAGAACTGCCAGAAGGAGGTGAACAGTGGCGTCTTTCCTTCATCATTAGCCAAACTGCGATCGCCAATTTGCCTGCCAAGCGTGGCTATCATGGCAATGTCTGTGTTTGTTAGTGTTTTTTGTTTATTTATGAAGGTTAATGATGATGATGATGATGATGATACTGTAACAGGTTTTAGGCCTTTGTCAAACATTTTAATATAAGACCATCAAGCAAACCACGCAGTAAAAGTGACTGTCAAAACAGACCAATAAACAAAACAAGATCATTTAACATTCATGTAAAAAACAAACATTCACTTTGAAAGCCCAAGTGTACAATTTTATTTGCCGCATGTATAAGGGGCGGTTTGATTTCGTATTTTGATAGCTCTGACAGAAGTCACGTGTAGCTGACTACCGAAGCAGTCAGAACAGTCTACGAGTAGTATTAACGCCTTTAGATTAGGATAGCAAGTTGATACGGACTGACGCTGGGCGGGGCGCGTGCGTGGAGATGTCTATCGCCCGTGGCCATGTAATCACTATGTGAGGTAGGGCTGGCACTAAAGACATTAAAAAATTGGATATGTTAAACATTTATATAAGCTATTGCGATTTGTGTATGTTTTCAGCGTGAGCAATGGCGCTGGCGTGCTGTTGCTGACGCAGTGGTAAGTGCAAACTACTCCAGTAATATTGTGTCACATTTTGGCGAATGTGATTCTGGGCTTATAAGCGTTGTGCGTCTCCAAAACTGGAGACAGCCAGAAGTAGACAGCAGAATCGAATCCGAGGCTCTTTTGTAGTAGGCGGACCACTGCATATCAATCGAGTGGTTAAAACATTAATTTAATGACAGACTGTATGCTTGGAAGTATCTGCAGTATTTTAATTCGGGAGATATAATTAAACTTTAACATTTTTGGCAACCCTAATTATACCGCCGTATTCGTTGCGCGTGCGCATGACGTATCACTACGGCAAACAACAACCGATATTTACATGAGTCAACTACATTGTTTGCATCAATGGGATGGTATCATTGGGTATATATCGGGATGCCTAATTATTTGTACTCCTAATTGTCATTGGCGCACAAACTATTAGCCTAAAATTTTTTCGCACATTTTTACTAATTCTAAACGTGTTTAGCTTATTCTTACTACGCTTAACTTTACATCGCCGTATTATAATTTCCCAATTGCGACATTTAGCCGAATATATCATAACACCTACCCTTTTGCAGTTCCAAATTTTTATTCGCAGAAAGTTAAAAACTTTATCAGCATGCATGCCTGCTTGCAAAGAAGTAAGCATAGATGCAAGCAAGCAAGCAAGCAAGCATGAATGCCATGCAAACAAGCATGCATGCATGCAAAGAAGTAAGCATGCATGCAGGTAAGCAAGCAGACATGCATGCAAACAAGCAATCATGCATGCATCCAAACAATCAGACTTCCGTGACGGCTTCGGCGCTGCGGGGCTCCGGCGGTCCCAAGCGTGCTTATCGTCGCAGATGGCTTACGCTCACCACCGCAGCTTCGGCTTTCTGGCCGGCTGCGCCGGCCAGCCTCAGCCGCAGCGCCTCGCTTACAGCCTCCTGCTCCTCAGCCCGCGGGCCGCCTCGCCCCTCCGCGCCTACGCGCTTTTAAATTACACTCTAGGCGTAGGGCAGACAAGACTGCTTGGGGTCGGTTTCTGAGCGATTCGTTTCTTAAACTTTTCGGTTTAAAAAAAATAGCGCGTAATGCCAAAAAAAGATGCTAATACATTTTAGTGCTTTCGATATTAGACATACTGAAATTAGGGTTTTAAATTTTTAGACCAATCTATAATAGTGCGAAAACAACTGTTAGACTAGACAATAATTATATGTTATAAGTTTAGGCCAATACGGTTCGGCCAAATGAAATTAGGACTTAAATTTTAGGCGAACCGAAGGGCACCCGGTATCATTACATTGTTTATGATGGCGTAAATTACTGTCTACACCAACATACACTTGTTTTGCCTTCAGCTTTACTTACCAACATAAAACGAGATTAGTAAAATTAGTTGCTACATTTGTAAAAACAGAAATGTATAACATCCTTAAAAGTTGGCAAGTAAGTTTCAGGGGATGACTAATAGTATCTACCTTTGCAATTTGCAAATCATAAAGGTACTTACTACTTCCAAAAAAAATCTGCCAAGTCCTAGGTGTGCCAAAATTTTGAAGAATCCTATCTCTAGGAGTAGATTGATGTCGACAAACATTGCTATTATAATATTTAATTTAAAAATCAGCCGTGAATGTACACCTGGTCTAATATCTGCATCGCAACAAATATCTCAAATGTCTATTTACAACAACAGATATTACAATGCACGAACTAAAACACTGTGCAATATTTCCAACAGAACAGAATAGAACTAGAACGTGCTCTTTACTGAAATCAATTTCATAAAACAAATTTTGCCGTCGGTAAGCGGCTATAAAGTTATCAATCGCCGGCACGAAATCTAAAGGAATCCAGCAATATGGCGAATGCAAATACGTCAAAGAAAACTTTATTCGCTTGCTGCACGAAAGACGTAACGAGCCAACAAAGCTGTTACGAGCAAAGAGCTGCCGACGGTTGTATGGTGCAAGGGATAAAAGTAACGGTTTATTATCATCCCACTGCAGGGAAAAGGCATCTATTATTGAACTCAAGTTACCATAGGTACAGGCATGATCACCACGTCTCTCAAATGCGGGTTGGTGATCACAAACCCGAGCAATGTTCGAAAATTGGAAACTCTTATTGCCCGACGCGAGGAGTGAGCCCAGGACCCCGAGATCTAAGTCTAGTGGATAGTCTATAACGATAATTCTGATAACAGACGGGAAGTGACTTTAAAACTTCGAATATTTTCTACTCTAGCGTTTTGCCCTTATCAGAGCAGTCGTGGTCTCGTAGAAGCCGCATCGATGGTAGAGGGGAAAATAGTTCTCCGAACGATTTCCCTGCTAACTCTCTCTGCTGGCAGACT
The DNA here is from genome assembly GCA_949315895.1 of Anania crocealis. Lineage (NCBI taxonomy): Eukaryota > Metazoa > Arthropoda > Insecta > Lepidoptera > Crambidae > Anania > Anania crocealis. The sequence goes on from OX438862.1 coordinate 15,487,255, forward strand.
GTCTAGCGCACTCAAAATTACATAGGCCGGGCATAGAAATACATATTGTGAATTATTATTAATATGAATAATACGATTGTTCATTTCGTCTCTGTACAGGTTAATCTGTAATTCGACTTTTGACTCTTGTGTTTTTGTACAATAATGTGTTTTGTTGAAGTTGATGCTTGACGCTCATAGCTGGCACCAATCGCCTTCAAGCTTGTAGAGCGATTCTCGTCCGCAAACTCGGAGTTCCCTTCGTCGAACCACAGCTATTCCGACTAAGCGTTTTATCTGCAAGTCACAGAGCTGCTTGCTTCGAATTTGACGGTCTACGCGGATCCAGGCGATAAATATACAAGACACAATGACGTTGCACTGAAAGATGCACCTTTCCGCACAGCGACAATTGCGAGGAATAAGCAGTTTGAAGACGAATGTAGAACTATAGTTTTGCAAAGTAAATGAAAATATGTGAAGACTACAAAGGGTCAATAATTAGGTAAAACAATAACTCGGTTTAGGTTGTTGTAGTAACTATTTACAGAAACAAAAACGGGAAAACGGGAAGCATCAGCTTACAAATAAAAAATAAATTTAAAAAAATCTTCAGAATCGATTCACCCAGTCGAAAGTTCTAAGGTTACAAACATAAATAAATAAATAAACATACCTACAGTCGAATTAAGTACCTTCTCCTTTTTATTTTGAAGTCGGTTAAAAGTGGTGCTTTAATATTTAAACCATGCGAAAAAATACAGTAAACGAAGAAATCCATATGAGTTCTATTAGTGCACACAGTCCTCTAATTTGCCAAACGCCCCCATTTAACAAATGAGATGACGAATTAAAAGGGTGAACTCAATTGAATTGCTATAAAATTGTGAATCAAGAGGAGTTAAAGAACTCTCCAGTCATTTGTTTTAATTTAAAAAGAAATTGCTCTTACACTCAGTATAAATAGGTACCTCAGTAAAGTTTTTTAATCAAGATTCATTTTCCAATAGTAGCAACTAGATTGCTAGATAGTACCTGATAGATGATAATCTCTCCAAACGATCGTAATTTACGATTCAAAGCCACAAATAGCATTCGGATTGAACGCTATCTTTCAAATTCAATCCTTTCTTTGAATGTTTAAATCTGTAATTAATCAGTTTGGAGTGTTTGGGAATCTTAATGGTTTACTGTTAAAAACTTTATGAATTAGATTGGCAATATTACTTTGTATTATAAAATTAGACTTTCAATTAGACAAACTATTAAAGAGACTAAAGGGCTGCCATTTAATTAAATTATATTCTTCGTTCTGAAAGTGTAATTTAATGCGGATCTATGTATAAGGAGTAGTTTTTCCTATTCTATTCCTACACGTATCGTAAGTAAGACGAGACAGAAGATTACATTACCCACACTGCGATTGCCAACCTGCCAACCGAGCGTGCAATGACGATTTTAGCAAACTCATCCTTTTTTAAAGGAGTTAAGGACTAATGTTTGCATCGAAAAAATAATTATAATAGGCCTATCCAAAAGGAAGAACTTTATATTAGCGTCATGCGACGCTCGGAGTGGTGTTCGCAGTTTGGCAAGTATTGGAGAGAAGACGTTGCTGCTCGTCTTCTTTCGAAAGTATGAAACAGTTAAAAATGTAGGAAAGAGACAAGAACCAAGTGACAGACAGACACACACTTTCGCATTAGGAACTATGGATTTAAGGCTTGGTAGTCCTTAGAGGCAGCGTTTTTGAGTTTTTATAACCCATCTGAGACTTCGAAAACAGCGTTTTAGATTCTGGAAAAAATATATGTATTACTTATGAATCTAGTTAAGTCACATTCGTTATCGGTTACAAGATTTGATAGATTTGATTAACTTGATTTGATAGAAAAAAATCACAAACCAACTACGGACATTTGTGTAATATTTTTATGCAAATTTTAAGCTGCTATATATTTATAGAAAAATGTCGCTGAGTTTATTTAATTAAATGATATTGTCACGTTGTGATTTCTGAGCTGCGCACTAATCTCTAAATACTCACGTTTAGTTAATACATTCATTGTTTCATTATTAAAACACATTTAATATCACTTCAACAATAATCGAGTTTTGTTGTTTTGGTTATTGATCTGTCAATGACAAAGAGCTGTCAGATGCGCATGCGACTGTCCGTATGCTCTGAATGACTAAAATAACGTTACGTTCGTTTGTCTACGTTTAGCAAACGCACGGAACACATACTCTTTTCACAAAGGTGAATGATTTATTTCAATAAATATAACAATATTTTGTTTTCTATATTTTTAAGATTGTGTGTTGACATTAAACTTATTTAATAAAACTTCACGCAGCCGAAGTAATTTTCATGAGCCTGGCAGAATGACGTTTTTGACCTTAGACAGATGTTTTAAAAAAGTTCCCCCCCCCTCCAACCCCCAACACCCTCTCCAACCCCTAAACGTTGCAATATATATTACTTAATTGTAGCACAGATAATATTATGTTGTAGTAATTTTTGCGCGGCGGCTCGTCAGGCCCGTACTGTCGCGCGCTGGCGCTTACGGAGGGCATAGGCGCACCGTAATAGGCGCTCGATGGATATCGGTCCTTATATGCCGAACTACTAGGCCTTAAGTAGAAATGGTCAGTATGGGGTTTAAATACATATACAGTATAGTGCAGTCTCAAACTTAAAAGCTTATGAAAAAGATTTTACTCTTTTTTTATCGATCAGAAGTCTGCTACGCTAACTGATTCTATTTATTTATCGATTTCTGTTACATTATTAAACGGTTTTTAAACGGTTTTATTTAGCTCACCCCGTTTGTTTTATTTATTCTTGGGTCAAATTTAGTAATTCAAATTTCACCCTCTTCCTGTCAACCGATTAATCTGAAATTTTGTATACACTTTAGATTTTGGTGACAATACAATTATGTTTATTCATTATCATTATAAATTCAAGATGGCCGCCGCTACAAAATGGCGGATAATTTATGTTTTATTAATCCCATCAATATGGGTATCAAATGAAAGGGCTCAACAAGCAGAATACAATATACTATAAAAAATTGAAATCCAAGATGGCGGCCGCTACAAAATGGCGGATAACGTAGGTTTTATCAATCCCATCAATATGGGTATCAAATGAAAGTGCTCAACAAACTAACGGGCAAGAAACCTTGCAATAATGAAGCACTAAATGAATTAAACAGAATGCGAAATAAAAACTAAATACTAGAAAATAAAAATAGGTAAAAAACTTTTTAAGTTAAACGGTTTTATGTTAAACATACATTGCAATGTTTAAGATAAATGTACTAAAAACCAAAAAATAATAAAATAGATACAGTCGTGGGAATTATAAACATATGCATAGACTAGACTAAAATAAAACCGTGGGGTCTAAAAAAAAAAGTCGATAATTTGTAGACAATTGACGTGCCCCACGGTTTTATTTTAGTCTAGTCTATGCATATGTTTATAATTCCCACGACTGTATCTATTTTATTATTTTTTGGTTTTTAGTACATTTATCTTAAACATTGCAATGTATGTTTAAGATAAAACCGTTTAACTTAAAAAGTTTTTTTTACCTATTTTTTTTAGATAAAAGCAAGAGAGACAAAGGGGACGTTACATTGTGTTGCGGAGTAAGACCTCTGCACTCCATCTATGACGAGACATAAGAATAACAAACAAAACTTTCATTAGGGTCGCACCCTTATGCTAAATTTAAAACAAAATACGCCAATCCAGTAGGGTGGGCCCGAACAGGTGCTATGGAAACGAAGGTAACGATGTTTTGATGACTTTTAAGTCTTAAAGAAACATTTTGCAAAAATAAAATAACATAAACTAATTTTCTACATTGACCCGTCTGGGAATCGAAGCCGGGACCTCGAGCAATTGCCAGTGTAAAATGAAAATACACTTCCTAGAACAAAAATTTCAAGTCATATTATTCACTAGCCCTGTTCCCAGGTCATCTGGGGTCGGCGCAGTATGCTCTTTCATACAATCCTGTCAGTCGTCATTGAGTCGTTTACTCCCTTCTCAATCATGTCCTTTCTAGGTTAGGTATAGGTTACAATTTAAAGCATTATTCTAGCTTAATAAATTTAGACGACCATTTGGATCAGCGGTAGTAAGCACTGCTTCTGAGCCATGGGTCGCGGGTTCGATCCCCGCACAGTACAAATATTTGTGTGCATGAACATGTCTGTTTGTACTGGTCTGGGTGTTTTCTATGTATTATAAGTATTTAAGTACAAAAAAACTGTTGTCTAGTACCCCATACAACAGGGTACATAATAGTAGCTTAATTTGGGACTAGATGGCTCTGTGTGGCCCAGTGAGGCATGTCTGAAATATTTAAATAAAGTGTTAATCAGCCAACAGAAAAAAGATAAGCATTGAATAGACAACTTTTTAGGGCTTTTAAATTAGTTTCCCCATATCCTGGAAACCGCTTGTAAAATACAATAACTCGTAAATTGTTAAGCAAATCGAACTATTTCAAACATAAACTCATATACCGCACACCTGACATAACTGCGGTGACCACAGTTTTAAAGTCACAAAAACACTCGTAAACTCAACTTTGTAGACACAAAATAAAAACCAATAAAAGGCCCACATTTAGCGTGTTTGTGACAATAAGTCTTATAATGATGCGGTTTTGGTTAAACTAACCGACTTTCAGTATGGAATGTTTGAAAACCTTATCTATTTGTGTTTATTTATAGATATAACACAAAAATAACTGAATCAGTGACAGAAAATGTCCTCAAAAAATGATCGGCTTCTGGAATATTTGGGTGCTCTTTCAACTTAGTAGCATTCAACTTTATGTCATGAATTAGTTTGAGGCATAGACATAACATATTTTAGCTACGTTAATTCAATCGCGGTCATTTCGAAGTGTCATTTTTGTATGAAAGTGAGTAAGTAATTCCTTTTTCCTATGTATAGCTATTCCTATCTTTTCTCAATACATTTCGAAAACCTTTTTTTTAGCCTTGCATGATTTATAGTAGTTTTACTAATGAAAAATTACATTAGATCTATTAAGTCGCAAATGAATTACCGGTCAGTTAAGCACAATTATACTAATCCATTTAGCTAAAAATATTTTTTTGGTACGAAAATGTTTAAGATCCCTTTAATTGCAACTGGACACACTGTACCTTTTTAAATTAGTTAGTTGCACGATTCATTTCACAACGCATGTCGACCACAACGCCTGATGGGTCGTTCCGACAAATCGTGTGGTCAATGTCAACAAAGTGGGCTTAGATATTTGCGGTCGCGCGAATTTAAGGGCAAAGCTTCGCCGCGGACAAACATGCCTGCGGATTTACGAACCATTCAGCTTAAAAATAACTTGTTTTTTTTACGTTTGAAGTTAGATTTAGAATATGAGTGTGAAGTACAAACGGTTTTATATGCATATAAATGTCATGGCCCATCACTCATATAGTAGTAGGTAGTAACTTAGCAGTATTAGTAGTTGGCGGCAATAAAATATCATATGTATTTTTAAATACGAAACTTAATTACTTTTTAATGAATTAGTGTTAGAGATACGTTATACGATGACTCAATGTATTCTCTAAATGTTTTCATCCAACTGAAAAGCACAAATAATGTTTATAAAATTCATTTAATTACTATTTATTACCTATATTCTTGATGTCGTGTCCTCGACATATATATATTTTTCTTTCGTCAACATTCCCTTGATTAAAATGTATTGTAATTACTTTCGTTTGGATAAAGTCGTGAGTAATATCTGTATAATTAGGGATTCACATACCATAAACCCATGGAAATATATTGAATAAAAGCTACTTGCCAGAATTCGCGCGAACTATTTCACCCTGAAATAACCATGCGAATTCATTCATCAGCTATCACTGATACAATTTCGTATCCCATCCATATTGTCTGCGAATACAGGCCAACACTGTTCAAATTCTGGTCACGTCTCCTTCAGAAAGCTATTTCAATATTACACTAACATAGCGACGCGAGGTCAGAAGGAAAACAAGCCAAGAAAATTGATCGAGTTACATTATTCAACGTAATGTCTACTCCTCGACGGCAAAAACACAACTGAGAGAAAATATCAGAGATTGTATTAATGTTACTTTCCAGTGGAGTGGGGATGTACACGCATAAAGGTGAATTGTGTTTTGTTTGTGCTTTTCAAATGGTTATTGACGTTACGTCCTTTATCGAATAAGTAGATAACTATGAATTTTCAAAAGCTTTTGTCCCATTATAAATGAAATTGTCTAAAATATTTATTTTAATACTACTAAGTTTCAAGGGCACAGTTGTAAAGTAATATTAGTCTATCTTCTTCAAATTCTTATTGAACGTGACTTTCAATACATTATGTTATCTTACATTTAAATAAAGTTTGTAAATAAAAATGTTGTTAGAACAAACATAGTGAAAGCAAACCATTTTGTAATTGTTATTATTTTTTTGTTCATCAGGATGTAAGTTATTGTTAATTAGTTTTTTTTTTTCATTTTGTAAAATAAATACAAAGCAGTAAATATTTTTATTTGATATAAATTTTGGTAGCAATGAAAGATAAGGAGAAGTGTATCTATATTTAATACTTTTCGCGTTTTTAAGTAGTGAAGTAAATACGAAACTTAAATATGACAAATTATACAACTATGTGTAATCAAACTTTCCTAACCGATTTCGTCAGATAATTTTTTACCAAAACAATGTAAGATATTAAAGTCATAAATTTGAAAGAAATACAGCATTTTCATTTTATTCTATGTCACTTGACCGAGTTTGAGTCAAAGGAACTTTTATCTTTCTAAGCGAAGCATTTACTGCGGGCAGTGAAAAGGTAACCGGTTCAAAGAAAAGTTAATGTACAGGTAAGTGATGTTTTAGGTAGTAAATTCTACGAAATGAAAGACTTATTTAAGGGATTATCTCGCACTTACAACGGTCAATTTTAATTGTATTTTATATTACTATAGATAACACGCTAATTTTATTAGAAGAGTTCGTTGGAAGCTTACAACTGCTTGAGACCCTGTCATCACTAAAGTCCCCAAACCATTACAACTCCGACTCTTTTCCTAAAACCTAACCAATTGTTTTGCTGTATAAGGCAAACTAAGTTTCATAATTATATATTTTAAGATCTGTTTGTTTCTCTCTTGACTATCTGCGATGGATGATTATTCTTTGCCCTTATAAAGTATCCAGTTGAAAAGTGCGAGAGTTGAAACGTTTCCTTGTTCTATTTGATCTAAGATGGACGAGTTAGATTTCATCCAACTGATATTGCATTGTTCTCCATTGCCCGACATAATTGCCGTAGCTGTTTTGATTATGATGTATCAAGATGAGATTTTAATGTGTTGATAGATGCAATGGAGGCTATTGTTTGTTGAAATATAGTGTCAGCCCAAATTAAACAACCATCACACTCGTAGTTTTTTAGGGTTCCGTACCCAAAGGGTAAAAACTGGACCCTATTACTAAGACTTCGCTGTCTGTCCGTCTGTCCGTCTGTCCGTCGCTCTGTCACCAGGCTGTATCTCAAGAGCCGCGATAGGTAGACAGTTGAAATTTTCACAAATTATGTATTTCTGTTACCGCAATAACAACAAATATTAAAAACAAAATAAAATAATTAGTTAAGGTCCCATACAGTCCCATACAACACTCGTATTTTTGGCCTTTTTGGTACGGAACCCTTCGTGCGCGAGTCCGACTCGCACTTGGCCGATTTTATTAAAAGTCCATGCAGCTTGCTGACATTTTCAGTAGGTTCAAAACTTCAAACCCCTGTCAAGTAAAGTTTTTTTTAATAGCTGTTGTGAACAATTACATAATAACTGCTAAAAATATCAATAACTGCTCAAAGTTGGTTCCATATAAGTTTAAACAAAAAAAAGCATCTCAAAGGGTAGACTAATACGAGTATGATAGTCAGTCAAAAAATAAAAGAATTACAGTTAATTTATTCAAAAATAATACGGACAAAATTTTAATCGGTGTTAAACAATAAACTACCGACAATCATCTCAGTCTCAAAATTGGTCTTTCGTGGCTTTTTTTTGACGACCACAAAGTAGTTTCAAATGAGTAGCTGATAAATTTGGGCTGCCAGGTTAAAGAGAAAACATTAAAGATTAATAACACAGATCGTTATAGTGACAGATTAATTGGAGACCTAGATATAGGTTTAAAGACAATAATACGATCTTATCCAATATCGGACTTACACAGTTTGATTGCTTCGCCCAAGTTCTACAGTGGATCGATTTGAACAAAGTTTAACTTGATAGAATAGTCTATTAAGCTTTGTCCAATGTAGGTTGGTTCCACTTTTGTTTATATTTAGAAATGGCCAGTAAACTAATGAACTATTCATCATCATAACAAACTGGGCTAATATTAGGCTACTGCTGGACAAGGAACTATTCAAAAGGAGCGACTTTGTGTCAATCGTTACATACCGGGCCAAGATCTCGGGGTCCCCGGAATCCCCGGACCGGGCAACCAAAAGTTTCGAATTTTCGAACATTGCTCGGGTTTGTGATCACCAACCCGCATTTGACAAGCGTGGCATGCCTGTACCCATCATTGCTGTGGTAACTTGAAATCGATGATGGAGGCCTTTTCCCTGCAGTGGGATGATTATAGGCTGTTACTTACTTTACTTGGTGATCGCAGTTTGACCAAGGGTAGAGAAAGACCCTGCTGTCCGGCTTCTTCTGGCAGTGCTTTAGTCGCCTTCTGCGACACCCATAGTATGATAAAGACTTATATCCTTTTATTGTGCGATACCATATGATACAACTGATATATAAAATCGAAACTAATATGGATTTAAATAGTGTAAAACTAGTTTTCAATTTATAATTTTAAATTATTAGAAAAAGAAATGCCTAACAAGTCACACAACTATTGGTGCGGCTTAAAAGTAGTACCCGTTTATCAGTTGTAGAAACTACCCTTAAATTTGTCGATTGTTTCCAAATTCACCGTGTATTTCTTATGATTTACAATGCGTAAAAAAAATTTGGAAATCCTAATCATAGTAATAACAATGTCTTGATAATTGACTTTTCAGGTAAATTGTTAAAAAATAGATCTAGACAAATTATTTTAGCAGACCCTTGTAAAGGTAAAGTGGTTTTGTTCCTTCCATTAGCGCGAGATTGTTTGAAGCAAACTGTACATAAATGAAGGTTCTAACCTTTTTAAATATTCAAAAGATAATGTGGCAAGCCTAATATTAACATGGATTCTTGAGAATTTGAACTTTCATTGTAACCATCAGAGTTGATTATTTCTTTGTTTCTACTAATACTCGTAGCAACACGGAGAAAAAGGTCTAGTTTTACTAACCAGAATTTTGAGGAAGTTAACTAGAACGCATAGTGCCATACGTGACAACTATACATTTTGTAAATGATATTTTAAAAATCTAGTTTTTAGTAACGTAAATTTTCTGGCACATTGAACACATTTTTCGGTACGATTTACCATCAAATTTGTACTGCTAGCAATACTTAAACATAGTTGTGCCCATTACTAACTCATTATTTTGATCTTTACAAAGAAAATAGTAACCGATACTATTTGACATGTTTCGTACACTTAACTTATACCAGATTTTTTTAGTATTTGCAATTAAGCGACTATTTATCCTTAAAACTAATTCTGATAGGTCTCGCAGTTTTTTGTCAACTTTTATTAGATTTGTTTTTACAAGTCGTTCTGGTAGTATTGTAAAATATTTTTTCTCCGCGAAGTTCTATTTAGTACTTTGTTTTAACATGATACGAATTATTAAAAGTTTTAAGGAGACAAGCTTTATATAAACTCTTGCCCAATTTAGTTAGTCAAAAAAACGTGTCTTTTATCAAAGATGAAAAAATGTATTTCACATGACTTAAAAAAAATGTCTAGGAGAGGTGTGCACCATGTTTTTTTCCTGTAATATGCCAAACTGCAATCATCTACAATAGTTTTAGGAGATCCTAAGTCAAGCAGTGAAATGACAGGTCTGAAGATGATGATTATTATAAAGTAATGTCCGAATTATTTTAACGTTTACAGGAACTAAACAGGATAATAATGTATGATGACCTAATCTATACTAATATTATAAAGCTGAACAGTTTGTTTGTTTGTTTGAACGCGCTAAGCTCTGGAAGTAGGTACTGGTACGAATTTAAAATTATTATTTTGTGTTAGTATATTCTTTTAAAAATTTCTTAATCGCGATCATATTAAGTAATTGAAATTGACGCAGGCGAAGTTGCGGGCTACGGCTAGTTTATATTAATTAAAATGATCAAACTATTTAAATTAACTATAAAATTAATAATATTAAAAAGAAAAGTAACATAGTCTAGAACGTTAGTACATTTTCTAAGTACCTACCTACTTCATGGAGACACCTCCTTAAGAAAACCTGACTTTGCCACGTTATTTTCAAATAAATATTATTTTCAGATTCAGTGTTATAATGAACACAAATTATTAAATAAAATCTTAGAGACTAAGTACATAAAAATACTACGTCATAGCGCGAAACTTTTTGACACATTTCCTGTAACTCCTGAAATATGGCGTCCTTCGACAAATATGCCTTAGGCCATTTAAGAAAGAAACACAAGAAACGAAAAAGTTTTCGTAAGTAAATATGTTCAGTTCATGATCTTTGTAACAAAAATAAACAGCTGAATTACTATTTAAAGTAAATTGAAGTCTGCTGAGTTTAAATCAGATTTTATTCTTTCTACGAAAGTCTGAACCAATTGTTTGTCCTTATAAACCCATCGCTGGAGGTATTAAACTGTCACACGACTTTACAGTTCTATTTGTCACGGCACTCAAACCTCGGATTATACACCCCTTTTATAGTTAACGACGTTTTGTACTTACGACTAAATAGAACAAATGATAGCAGAATTTGTGGATGATTAGCGATACTGCGACAACTCACGAATTGGAAAATTTAAGAAACCAAATCACACAACCGCACGTCACTTTAAAAATACTTGTCAACATGAAATTTAGGTTTATATTTACTTTGTTTTAATTTTAAGCAAATTAGTAATAAATAATTAATTTTTTCTTCTATGGGAATCGTTTTTTTAAAACATCACTTCAGATTTTAAAAAACTCTGTCAGAATTTTCATGCAACCTATGCAAAAACTGAGCTTTCTAGCGACAAAAAAAACATCATAATCAGAGCTAGCTCCGTAAGAGTTACAATTGCTTTGACGATATTGGACGAGCAACCTTAGGGTGGAGTCGCGTACATATCGATTTACAAGGTATCGTCAGTTTGAGGTTCCGGGTTTGATACTCGAAATGTTGAACAATCTTTGCATAAAATATTGTTCAGATTTCCATGCTGGCTTATTTAATGAAACGGAACAACTTATCTGATGTGTCAAAAAAAAAAACAGTGTCATACTGCACATAAACGAGAATGTGTTTAAAAATCATTTAATCTGTGTAATTTTATGATAAATTGATAAATGTTTTTGTAAACCTCAAAACACAGCACTAGATGATTTGAAGTCTTTATCACCATCAATAGCCTCGAACACATTTTTAACTTTTGTTGATCGCTAACAATTGCCACATTAACATTCATAGATTCAAATTCCCAATTATTTGAGATGACACTATTATTCCTCACGGGCGATTCCATACTTACACTCTAACAAATGAGACCAGAATTGTTCTGAAGTAATGTTCGACTCATCTTCGTGTGGTCTTAAATCCTTTTAGCATCGGCCACCCTTCTACTTGAACTATTACTTCTATTCTAAGGCGCATAAAGACCAGTTTTGCACGTTTAATAATATTCGTTTGGACGCAGATGTGCAACGAAGTGTCTATCTTGATTACACGATCAGAATACGAATTTAATTTGTGTGCAAGGGACGCTGCTTGGATATCGGTCGATTCTTGTCAATAATAATGGATTTAAGGACGCACTCTGAATATTAACTCTTGTATGTATTGGATACGGATTTAGAAGAGATTTGGTTGAGTCTAACGAGTTTTCTTCTTAGCTTCCGAGTTGGATAAGGATTTTGTTGCGGAAACAAGGTTTTCGGGGTTTGATTGGGTTTTTATGAGCGTTTGAATGTTTTTAACATAACTAGTGGAAAATTATAGTGCCAAATAGACCGAGTGGTCGTTGAATCTAGTTCAAATTTAAATGAAGCAAATATGTATAAATGTATATAGGCGCGAGGACTACGATAATAAAAAAAAAACAGCTGAACCTAGTGGCAATGGGTGGTTTGAATATAATAACCACAGAATATGTCCTATTAATTGAGCACAATAAATTAAGGACAACTTCAGTATGTTAGTTTTTCATAAATAAGCCTGTATTTATTGGATCATCATCTCAGTCAAACCAAACCCAATGCTAAAAACAGGCCTCCCCTGAAGATCCTCACATCGGTCCCACGCCACCCGCATCTAATGGCTTCCCGTGACCTTTCCCAGATCGTCGGTTCACCTGGTGGAAGGCCTGCCTACAGCTCGTCGTCCGGTGCGTGGTCGCCATTTCTGAAATGGCCTTTCCACCCCAACGGCCATTGGTTTGCCCGCCCACTGTGACTTCAGCTCCGCAATTCTTCGAGAGATGAAAATTAACTTAGTTCTCTAACAGATTTCATTACTACTGTTTCTATCACGCTTCATCTTTCTGGAAAATACCGAGCATTGCTTTCACCATTGCCCGCTTTGTGACCTTGAGCTTAGTTACGAGACCCATATTAAGACGCTGACATGAGCCAAATTGAGCTCAATGAAGATTGTTTTGCTTTAAGCCTATGGCTCGTATTGTTGCCAAATTCTATGTAGTTGTAATTTATCATATTTTTGACCAGGTGGCTGTTTCCAAAACACGATACTAAAAACTTTTCTCGATAGAAAAAAATCTCAAAGTAGCCTCTGAAAATACATAAATTACCATTTTTCTCAGCAGTCCGTATAACAATGATAATAACATTTTGCTATATTGTATATTACATGTTGCTTAAGCAAATGGCTGATTTAGATTTTTAATAAAATGGCAATTTTAAATTGCACAACGAATTTTGTTGTTTGGCACTTAGGCCCTTCTATTCCATGCGCTTTTTCTCTGTCACTCCTACGAGAATCGACAGTGATAGCTGTGGCGCGTTCCAAAGAAATTCAAAGACGAATAAATTTGTGGGCGTGTTCATTGCTCAAGGTCATCGGCTGCAGTCAGCGTCTTAAACGACCACTTGTATATAACAACAAAATACATTTTTAATTAAAACAACTTTGCACTTTGATATCTATGAGACAAACATTCAGGCAACCATTCATAACATTCTTGCCGCAATCTCACATACAACATTCCGGCCTACAACAATTTACATTCTCGCTATTACAAATGCTTACTCAGATAAAACAGTAACAATTACTCTACTTTTATTACCAAATGAAGGGTCATTTAGATGTTGCGGACAAGTAGTTGAATCAGCCAGATGATAGAGTGGATAGACCGTTATACAGATCGCATAAGGGCATGGAATACCTGCTTTATGCGTCTTAAATGTAACTTATGTTTTTATGGTATCACTTCAACTGTTTCATATGTATTATTGAAACTGTAGTAATTCTTAAATCAAAATCAAGAGCTTTACCTAGACCAGTGGTTGCATATTGGCCGGTCACGTAATTGATTCATATCGTTAACGTGCCGTTTTACCATTTTAATTGTAGATTAATTTAAAGTTAAGAAATTTGTGAATACTACTTATGTATCTTTGACCTTTAAAAACGTTGTAACGAAAGGTATTTTTCGGAAATGCTTTCTTGTATTCATGGTATAGATTGATCCTTTCTACCTGTACACGTCGTCGTTAAGTGAACTATCACGAAATTTTAAACAATTTAGGTTTTTGAGAGCTTCGGGAATGGCTGAATTAAAAGTTTCCTGGTGATCTTTGGCCACCTACAGCATTAAGAGTTATGAATCCGATCAGGCAACAAAAACGGATTTTTGTCACGCACTAACATATTTTAAAAATTTAGTTACAAAATTGTTACTTAGCCATTTATTAATTAATAAAATGAAACAATGACATTAATAGTTTAAGCAAAGTAGTCAAAATACTTGAGCTTTACAGTATACAATGTGACTACCTGTGTAGTAAGTTATCAAATTAGAGACGTTTAATATCCTGGATAGCCGCTCAATTAAATGGCTGATATAACCAGTTGAGTGCTACATAAGCATCACCTACGCATCTTGGAGAAAATAAAGACATACAATTACCAACCTGTATTATTGATGGGCCTGTATAATTATAGAGTTCTTGAGAATATTTATGCAAAACGTCTGAACTGATTCGGCCTTTTGTGAATGGAAATAATTAAGCTATTTAAATTTATGCACGCGATAAATTCATAGGACTAAACAGAGCGGCGGCTTTTGATATGACCACAGTTTAAATGAATCCAGTGATCTTACTCACCACAAACTTATTTCCTTTTCCGAGCCTTGTCCCATTTAATTTAGAGTACAATTACTAATGACCTTGTAAATCTTTAGATGGCTCAGATAAAATTGATAATAATAATGAATGTCAGCTGAGGTCTGAGTAGATAAATCCTATAATATTTGCATTGTCTACACATCGAAAGCAGATGTTAGATCTTTTCTACCAAGAAAGTCCAGTTTATAGGTAAAAAGGTTCAGAAAAAAATAATCATTAAATAACTATGTAAACCAGTGAATCTTCGGACCTTACGAAAGATTCTAAACATTAATACAATTAAACAGGCTTGTAAGAATTAAATAGGTCGTAGGGAGCGCAAATTTTCTGTATATTTTATGGAGATTTTACGGTTTGAGATCTGAACTTTAGTTCTACGATTACAGTATTACAGTAATCCCACACTATGAAATTATTGAAGTTTTTTTTATATTTTTTATAAACAATAGGCTTGCTCTTGACTAAATACTTAACTCTACGGTTAAGAAGTAGCCTAAGATGGAGCGAGCTTACCTAGAGGCAATGGTTCTCCCACATACCAGCGGAACAAAGAAAAACTGTTTGGCGCCGGACTCCGGCAGGCGGGTGGTAGCATCCAGGCAGCTTATTACGAAGCCTACCACCGTAGAGGGATCTGTTAGCCGTCATCATTGGTTAGAAAACTAAAGTTGCCGATGCCTAGGGTGACTCACTAAGAGGTATATCCCAATACCCCAGCTATAGTGTTCACTCGTGAATTGAATGTTCCTCAGTATCGTTTGCATCCATTCATCAATAACATTCAACATGCGTCTCACATATTTTTCGACGTATAGTGTAACCCGGCAGGGGGGAAAGACCTACTTGCCGTGCTAAAGTAAATTTATAAATTGGTATAAATTAAATTAAACAAGTACTCTATATTGATTACAAAGTTTATTTCAAGTTATCAGTTACACAAATATATTTAAATTATAGTTACAACAATAAGTCAGCTTTACGATCTTCTTTAAAAACTCCAACAAACATTTGATTGTTGGTCTAGCCCACCTTGTCTCTGTTCCAAGGTGTGCTAGAGGAACAACATGTGATAAATATACATAAGCTCGGGGTCGCTTACAAAGATTCGTGAGGTGAACCACAAATTAATAATGTTACACTGTTATCTGGTTGTGCCCTGTGAGGAAGATACGAAGTCAGGCAAAAGCCTTAAGCTCCTAGGAACACAACACACTGTATTTTATAAGTTAAGACAATCTACCCTCTCTCACAATATAAAAACTCAACATATGAAAAACTAGGACCTATCACCTAGCTAAGGTGCCAACACAACGGCAACACTTAGTCAGCCCTAAGCAGAGCTAAATAAGTCTCTAGAATCAGGTCAGTTAGCTAGCGGAACAAAGGTCTGTCAGGAACAGCAACTTACGGCGACCAAATATCTGGTGGCAAGTCCACGAACGGGACAGGATGAGTATGACGTACCGCAGCAAGGGTCCGCCACACTACCAGCATACCCGTCTGGTTCCAACGCGCACACCAGTGCGCCTTCGTGCTTTAATCAGCCTAACAGTAGGCTGGACTAAAAGAGCCAGACCAGCAAATATAAATACAGTCAGATACGGGATTCGGGGTGAAGCCGAAAGGGGAATATCATGTAGGTACTTACAGGAATTTCTCCACAGCCGTGCTTGACCAATATTACTACGCTACACCAGTCCAATACGTCTCCATCTGGTGTAGCCTCCACATGCTGCTAAGGCTCCGAGCAAGTAACCCCTTTCGGTTCGAATCTCATCTGATCTTTTCTAACGACAAATTCAAAATCCTAGACATTCTCGAAATGTCAAATCATCTAACCAAAGAGAATAAATAGATTATGACCATAGACAATATTGACTGCTAATCGAATAAGCTCGTTATCAATGAATGCCAAGACGACGCCGTCTGCATCGTCACAATAGCTATATACATATTCCTAATAATAAGTTTACATGACTAATTTTTGTCTGGGTTAGTTTCTCTTTGGACTCGAAGTAAGGATTTATAAATACGGCGGACTGTCACAAGGTTATGTGCTTACTGTAACTACCTGGACTGTGGTATGGCTGTGGTGGGTAGAACTTATACCTTAATAATTAATTTGCATTTAGGGTATGTGTGCTAATGAGGTCATTACGTCTACTTTGACCTATTATCGCAACGACGGTAACTCAAATTTGAGTGCCCATCTCAGAAGACTTACTCTGCAACATACCTGTATTTTCAGCACTATCTATTTATTTTATAATTTAAATCAATTTATTAAACTATATTTCATAAATTAGCTGGAGTCTAGAAGTGGTAGCAGGTAGGTATAGTTGTGTTTCAGAAGGCAAAGAAAATCATAAGTCTCTGATCATACTTCTGTTGTAAGACAGCAGTCATCAGAGCAAGTCTCGTCATAGGCTGTATGTTTATACGGAATGAAATTTTTATCACCTTCCAAATTTTAATACAACAATCTACGAGACAAGAAACAAAGGACGTATTTTTTCTTTTGATATAGCACATAATAAAAATAAAGATAAAGCACCTAGAAAATGTTCGCCATAAATCTAAAAGTTTTGATACGGCCTCCTTGCAATACTTCTCTTATGCGATGCGCATTTCATTCATTCATTACGATACCTACTATTCATAAGTTGTTGATTTTACCTTAATACGCTGACAGGCTTAGGACCGTAAAAAATTAAATCTATGTCCGAAAAATTTTTCGGGTGATAACTTGACCTACATTTTTTATTTCATAAATGGCTACATAAATTTTTGAAGGTAATGAAAAAGTCACCTGTATATTACAGAATAGGCGACTTGAAAATCTCTGAAACCAGATAGATCATTATTGAAGAAAAACTCACAAAAAGAAGAATTAGCCTCTTATGACGAGCCTCTTATATATGAGACGAGGTGAGAGGCCCTACTGCGCAACACTATACACGCAAATACGGATTTATCTATCTCTGTCTCATATTTTGAGATATTGACATGAGTAAGGGAAACAGATGGAGACGATTGTACACACGGTATGTACCATAGTAAGCACCACGCAGTTAAATATTATCTACATGGTGGACAAAATGTAGATCCTTTCTAATAACAAAAACTAATAGGAATGGTACCGATGGTATTTGTTTATTATCTTATTTTTTTTTTTAAATATCTTTGAATATTGATTGAATTTCTTATTTTAAATATTAATTTTAGATCAACGTATTTCTGATTCATTTATTATTCGTATTCGTCCAGAATTAAAATTAATTACCATCACAAATACACAGGATGAAATTTAAACCACTTTCCAAAATTTTTGTAGGCGTTCAGTATCGTATTTTGAGCCCATTTATGAAGTAAAAAATGTAAATTAAGTTTTCACCTGAAGATATTTTTCGCAATATAGTTTTAAACTTTTACAGTTTTAGGCCTGTTTAGGTAAAAAGGAAAAATCTAAAACTTATGATTAGTGTTATGAATGAATGTGATGTGCAAGTGTTGCTAGGCGGCCGTATCAAAAATTTTAGATTTTTGGCGGACATTTTCTAAGTGCTTTATCTTGACATTTTAGTACTGGGCTATACCAAAAGAAAAAATACGTCATTTGTTTTTTGTCTCGTAGATTGATATATTAAAATTTGGAAGGTGGTTAAAATTTCACCCTGTATATCATTGGTATCAATCCGTTCTTGGTATTAGAAAGGAATAGATCGTCACCACGATGGTTGTGTATTTAATATGAACAAAGTCATTTTTAAACCGTACGTATTTTAACCATTAGCTACCGGGTTACAGCCTAAGTAAATTATGTGATTAAATAATAAATCGTGTAAGATAAAACAGCACGAAGTTTGTTAAGTAAATAATTCCGAGCTTTATCACAAAACGTACGGGTCCTGCATTACTTGAACAAATAATATGTCAGTTGCTTTTAAATTTTACGTAGATGATAAGGAATGTTATTAATTATAATTAATATGTAGGTAATAAAAGAAAACTTAAGATTTATTATACCTACTCATGATTTATGTTGCTTACCCTTCGATAATACTCTAAAAGAACCTATCTTTTGTCTATGATAAAAGTTCTTGTTACACTTTGTATCAAATTCACCTTCAATGGTTTAAATTAAAAGGAAAACATTCAGGTTCCATACATTTTTGGGGCTTTTTTTCAAAGTGCCGGCCAACATAAAAAGATTAACGTATATACTTTATTTGATATTTTAGCAATTAAATTGCATTTATATACTAAGATTAACGTATGTTTAGATTTAGTCATTTGGCGCAATGACACCAAAGCTGTAGGATTGCTATCATTGAAAAAAGGTCTAAAAAAAAAAGTCCTTTTTAAAGTTTAATAAATTTGCGATAGCAATCATATGGCGATGCCAATTCGTAATAGTTCCACGGGTTGATCCCGACCACCCACTGGTATCCAGTAAATCTCACTACCCCGGTATGGGAAACAAAATGCGTCTGACTTCGAATAAGACATCTCGCTTCACAGATAGTAAATTTATACTGGGACTTAGAATGAGCCAATTACTAAAACACAATATAGAAACGGCTCTTTATCTGGACATTGCGTTGTCCTTACTAATATTATAAATACGAAAGCAATTCTGTCCGTCTGTTTCACTTTCACGTTTAATCTGAACTGAGTTTGATGAAATCTATACTAGAATAGAATAGAGAATAGAATATTCTTCATTGCACACCAAACAAGATAAATTAAAAAACAATGTTTACAAAAAGATGTACAATTTAGGCGGCCTTATCACTATGAGCGATTTCTTCCAGACAACCTTTGGGTCAGGACACAATATAAAAGTAAGGGGAAGGTGGAGCAGATAACTTTGTAAAGACAAATTTGCTTACAAACACCAAAAACAAATAAATACACCAAATTTAGCATTATAACGTGCCTCCTGGGTTGGTTCTGGTCAATCGCATAATTATGTAAAAAAGTTAAAGAAATAAACTATTTTATTTATTTATTATTTATTTATGTATACTAATACATTTGATTATACATACCTTCAAAAACACATATGATAAAATCAATAAATACGTATAAACAATATAAATAAATATATATATAAATACATCTATATAAAATACTTGATATGTGAGAGGATAAAATGTGACAATGATGAGTAATTAACTTACTCAGATACTAATCAAAGCGAAGCTAATATTATAAAGCTGAAGAGTTTGTTTGTTTGTTTGTTTGTTTGAACGCGCTAATCTCAGAAAGTACTGGTCCGATTTGAAAAAATCTTTTTGTGTTGGATAGTCCATTTATCGAGAAAGGCTTTAGGCTATATAACATCATGCTGCAACTAATAGGAGCGAAGCATCAGAGAAAAATGTTGCAAAAATAATCGAATTCTTATTAACAGAAATTGACGTCGACGACCCTCTGAAAATTATAACAGCGATGTAGTGTTTACACGTTAGAAAGTCGCCGGTCCATTTAGAAAATGTACTTGAAGAAAGAAAATAATATGCTTTATAAAGTTTGATAAATATGTTTCACAAGTTGCAAATAAATTTGTGCGCGTCACGCATTTACCCGATTTTTAACATAATAAAACACATCCACCCTTTAACAGATATTTTTATGGCAAGGTTGATAAGTTTACTATAATTTTAACTTCCTTTGATTTACATATATCAATAATTTATCAGTGTAGGAAAATATTTTTCCTGATTTTATTAGACAAATTCCAAGCATATATTTATTCAAAGCTTCCTGTAGCTTTAAAATGATCCACTAGTCGTATCTTCAGTGTCCACGACTCGACTTTATAAGCCTCGAAGCTTATGGTTTTACTTGCGTCTACAGACTTAGATGATTGGCGTTGTGCTTTTGTATAGCTTTAAATTAGTTATGGGCCATAGATCTTCCCTAGATGTGTTAGTGTTAATTATAAAAACGCTCTATTTTTAAAGACTGAATTATAAATTATTTAAACAATTTGGAATGTGAAGAAAATTTAGTGCAAGCATTTTGTTCCGTACATATTCAATAACACAACACAATTCATGAGCATTAAACCCTTTGTCAAACACCGCTCAAAGCTCAACTCATTGCAAACATGTCATTTTCAATTAGATTATGCTACGAAGAGCGACAGGCGTAATATTATCAACACAAAACCGTGCAAAATTTTGCAAATTAAACACTGAATGAATGAACGGGTGAATGGAAGATTGAGTGAATGATGATGGCACTCCAACGACTCGTGACTGGAGAGTTCGAGTTTATAAATCGCGTGTTGCAAACGAGAGCTATTGACTGTCGGCTGGACATCCAGGGGGCTATTCTGAAGCTATGCGACTTAGCCGCTTAAATTTCTGATTCATACAATTATTAATTAGACTTGTGAGTATCTGCTCAAACTGCATACTGAAGGATATCTGTGTAAGCATTACGTCAGTAAACATTAAATTACTTTATTTATACCTAGTTTGGCTTTTTTACATAAAGGCATGAAAAAAAATAAAAATATACACCTAGATTTATTAAAATTTGTTACAATGTTATACCAATACTTTCCGGCGTGTTGCGAAGAGAACGCTAAGTACTTTCTAAAGGTCGATGATGATAAGTAGAACAATTATTATTAAAAAACCAAGAAATCAGTGCTAATAAATAAAAGTCAATCATAAATGGGAGCATTGTTTGAATATGTGTGTATAAGCTCAGGCAGATTGACTATAAAGTCTGTTTCGCTTTCACGTTTAATCTGAACTGAAATTATTTTCTAGCGAAAGCACAACGAGTAGGTAGAGCAACACTAAAATTTTACTAATTTTCTGAGCAGGTGGCAAAAGTTTGTGGTACTTTAGGTTTACAATTTTGAAATAAACATACAAATTTGTAATAAGATGTTCTCATTATGTAAGTACAGTACAGTAAATGGACAAAATGTCGACTGATTATAGAATAAGGACTTGCCCAGTAGCAAGTCGACTAGTAAATTGATTGGCGCAGTACACCACTGTAGGGTTGGAGATTCATTCCAAAAATATCGATTCAAGTCGATTTGAATCGAAAATCCGACCGGAGTTTGGCAGTATTGGTTATGCCCATAAGAAATAAGGAATTTCTTAGTGAGTAACCAGTTGGATCACCAGACACAACACCAAAATAATCTAAGCTGATGTATAAAATGTAAGGCAGTTTCACAATCAAATCACCGGTATTTTCTTACTCTTATAAGTACCTAGGTTAGTTTTCCAAAATTATGTCAAACTAATTTCGGGTTACATTGGGGCCTTTCCAGTAAAAAAAAGAATTATTAAAATCGATCAACACTGTTAATGTTATTGCTTATTTAATAATTGTACTTGTAAAATACTAAATTTATTGTGCCTTAGACTTACCTTTCCACATAACAACCTACTCTATATTGATATCAGAATGTTTACTTGGTATTAAGATAATATAAAATAACAAGGATAATCTCATTTAGTTAAATGAGAACTCATTATAACATTCTCGTTACTAGTTCCGCAGTAAAAGTTAATGAATAAAATTTAAAACATCTGTTTATCGTGAAAAATAAACTAGATAATATTTTATAGCAAAACATGATACTTACCGTAATTTCTCGATAGTAATTTATTTAAGAATTTATATTTTAAAGTTGAGCGCCCAGTGCGTGCATAGCGGGCTAAGATCTCGGGGTCCCGGGTTCGATTTCTGGGTCGGGCAACAAAAGTTTTGTATTTTCGAACATTGCTAGGGTTTGTGATAACCAACCCTCATTTGGCAAGCGTGGTTATTCTATACTTATCATTGCCTATGGTAACTTGATTTCAATGATGGAGGCCATTTTAGGCGAATATATTCTAAGAGCATCATCTTTACATTTTTGTACTGGGCTATACCAAGATTTGTACCGGGCTATACCGTAGATTGTTATATTAAAATTTGGAAGGTGGTTAAAATTTCATAGAGTATATCTACAGAATGTCAGATTTTTATCATTGGTAGAACGTAACGTTTACACAGGTTCCTTCAGTACCTCTAGCACTAAAAAACTATCAAATTCGAATCGTTTGCGTGTTCGTATCGCCATCGAAATATTTAGTATGAAAACTTAAACAGCGCTCGCGCGGTCAAAACGAGAACTACAAAACAAAGCCCGAACTTTGTGTCGTTTGCTCGATACGCAAACGATTTGAAGTCGATAGTTTTTTGTTCTAGAGGTGCTAGTACCAAAGTTTCGTTCTTAACCAAATCGGTTAAAGTTTTTACGATAGTAATCATTGAAAATAAAATAAAAAACACTAAGTTTGCTATTTTTAAATAAACATGCACAATCTTTTGTGGTCATTTTAATTATGGCGCGTATAATGTAAGCAGGACGGCAAAGTATGCTATCACCTCTGGCCATCAATAAAATGAGCTCAGCTATTCTGGTATATCTGGTTCACAGAGTGTAGTGTAACCATGATCGAATTATCGATAATTTTTTTTGTAATATTGAACATTTTCGCAATTATTACCCACGTATTTTGTCAGTTAACTACCCACTAATATTTAGTCGTTACTTTTTCAATTTCGTTTTAAACCTAAGACTAAAATTCTTTCACCTCCTATTATTCTCAATTTATGTTTTACGATAACTATGGCTGGCTAGCTATGGTGGTATATGCACCGGTTTCAAAGGTGACAGCTTTGGGGTTTCAGGTACGGTGCCCGGTGAAAAATCACTTTTCTGTATTATGCCGGGTATTTGTGGTACCTTCGTTGTTTCCTAAGTGCACATTTTATTTTATTATGTTTATTTACTGTGGAACCCGGACACAATGATATTTAAAAAGTAATAGATATGTTACATGCGCTCTCAATATGCGTCCCTAAAACGTCACACTTGTGACGTCTTTTCAAATCCATGAAAGAGAAAGTAATTGTTCTTTTCATGAGTATGACAAGGACAAAATAAGAATTACGCATGTGTGAGTTGTTCGCAAGCGGCACATATATTTCGATAATTTTGTAAGGGCATAACCTATCTATACTTTTTAAATATCATTGCCCGGACACAATGCATAAACTGATACAGGGATCTGAAATAATTTTGCAGGCATGCTTATCTTGACTCATAAGTCAACTGGGACTATCCTTAAGAAAAAATATATCTTAGTCACCCCACAGCCATTGCAAGTTGTCGTGCACTGAACCTGCGCTTGATTTTTATCCCTGCAATTATACCCACTCTGCATCATCGATGCTGATGCATCTAGGTGTATTGAACAACTATCAATTATTAACTAGATTATTCATCGCACGTTTGTCTTGTCCAATCAAAGCGACACGTTGCTTCTGAAGATAGACCTGTTATGAACACAATATTAGGTAATCTTATACACTTAACACTTACGGGGTTTAATGCAACGAAACTACGTTATTTAAAGGTAAATAGTAATTTACCTTCCTGACGCGACGTTTCGATCCGGTTGCGCGAATCATGATTCTTATTTTTTTTACTATATACCTTTAAATAATGTAGTTACGTTTTATTAAACCTCGTAAGTGTTAAGTGTATAAGTGTAAAAATGCAATAAGAAATTTTAAAATCCTATATTAGGTAATCTGTTAGCAAGTTTTGGGGTGGTGGGGATCTACCTCCTAGTGGGTGAACCACTAGGAGGTACCTGGGCAACGGCATCTTTGGTTTTCTAACCAATGATGACGGCTAACAGATCCCTCTGCGGTGGTAGGCTTCGTCGAGACCGCTTGGATACCACCCTCCTGCCGGAGTCCAGCGCCAAACAGTTTTTCTGTGTTTCGCTGGTGTGTGGGAGAACCAGTACCTCTGGGTAAACTCGCTCCCTCTTAGGCTTCTTCTTGACCGTATAGTTAAGTATGTAGTAAAGAGCAAGCCCATAATTTATATTTAAAAAAAAATTAACAGGACATCTAATGAGACTAGTAATATCTTATTATTTTTTGATATTATAAATGCGAATGTTAGTTTCTTTGTTACGCTTTCACGCGAAAACTTCTTAACAGAGCACCATGAAATTTTGTACACATATTCGTGGAGGTATTAGAAGTAACATAGGCTATCTGGAATCCCACTGTTGGCTACAAGTTTCCGCACGCGCGATATAAAGTGTAGTTCAGGCGGGCAGAGCTGGAGCGAAAAGCTAGTACATAATAAGACTTAATGCTATTCTGCCAAAAAAGGGTCTGATACCTACAGTGAGTGTCTTAAAAGGTCAGTAAACTTTTCATTTAGTTGTTTAAAAAGTCGATTTTGTCGCTAACGCCAAAAGCGGCCGCTTTGAGCAATAATGTACCTACAATACGAAAGAATGCCAGAATTAAAAGTAGTTAACAGTGATTCAATATATACTAGGAGTAATTTGCTAAAATGATACTGTTCTAGTTTTTTGAGAATTAATTTTGTTTAGAAATCATAAAATTAAATCAATCAGGGGCTGCGTATCTAGTATTATAATATCTGTGACATAGCTCTAGTAGTCCCCTTAAAGAGTACTCCCAGCAGAAGTCAAGCGGTCGCGTTTTCTCTTCACCAGTGCCCAAATTGCGTTCGCCATGTTGGAAGAATATAAACAACGCCTTTGCTAATAGAAACATTTTGTAGTACATACTATTTTGGCCGCTTACGGTGACACAATTTTTTTTTGTCTTTTCACTTGCTCATAATACGTTGTAAAGGTTTCTCGCTTTTCTGCAATAAACCGTATAATATCTAATCTAATAGTCGTATCATTCCTAGACGCCAAACAGAGGACTTTGACAAAGCGTGACGAGGGATAAAAATGCAGATAGCATTATTTAATATCATTTTCTGCGGCTTTATCAAATTCTTGAATAAACATTTTGACTGTATTATGTGTGACTCGAATTTGGAGTTACATTTTTAAAAACTTTAATGAAACTACGCTAACTATAGCCTTAAATAAATTCATCCACATACTAATGTCTATACAATCAATTGGAAGAGCAGCGGCCTAATCAAAAGCTTGAACGATCGAGTTCCGCCTAAAGCAGAAGTTATTTTTATTAAAAGAATTATATTTAAAGAGTCATTTCTATTCCATTAGAGCTAAGTACCTAGATCATATTATACTGAATCATGTTTACTTACTTATAATAAAAAAAACACTTTACATTTCTTATGCAAAGTAGTTCCCCGTAGTCTTTAATTAAAACATTATTTAAGTCCACGTAGCGAGTCAACGCGGGTAATATAATAACAAGTTATAATTATTATGCTACTTTAGAATGCTAATTGCTTGCTTACCTGGCGAGTAAATATTTTGACGGCATTAATGCTAAACCTGGCTATTTTAAGATTATCGACTACAAGCCCTTGGAAAAAATTAACCTGTGAAATGAACTAACGTGAATAATGCTTAGAAGGCTGTTACTATATCAGAAAATAACTCTGAGCATTATGCCGTCATTTCTAAGCAGTACCTACATCATCACCTATAAAAGGGCTGCGACCCTTGGCTTTCGACCCCTGCGCTGGAAATATGTACGGCGTTTACGGGTAAAGTATCTGTGTATGTGTACAAAAGGAATTATACAAATACCGTACAATAATAAATGACCTATATTGCTTCTACAATTATCGGCGAATTAAAATTTTGCACTGACTTCCGGCACCACCACTTTAGTACGTCACTAGGTTTTTCGACATTTATCTTTAATCATCTATACAATTTATCAAAGCCGTAGATAATTAGTAGTAATTCCATATTTGTACCTGAGAAATTCATTCACTCACGTTGGTACTCACCTGTACCGCTCAGAAATGACGGCATAGTGCTCAGAGTTATTTTCTGATATAGTACCAGCTTTCTTAGCGTTATTCACGTTGGTTCATTTCACAGGTAATTTTTTTCCAAGGGCTTGTAGTCTATTATGAACTATATCGTAACTCTTTTAAACCTGTATGAGTATGAAACCAATATTTGCTGTAACCACGGCTTGACCTGGGTTGTTAACAAATTGTGATATTACATATATCTTATATTTAGTCAAAACGTTAGATAGTTCTAAATTATCTGCCGCAGCTTTAATAACATAATGAATAAGTATCTTAGAAAAACAATTTATTAAGCTCTATATCCACATCTTGGTGAGACACAAAACAGACGTATTTTACTGTAATAAATTCAATTTACGTAACGACTTTCGTAGCAGTAAAATTGATAAGTATACTTAGGAGTGTCGATGATGTAGAAAACTGGTATATCGGCACGATACAAAAAAAAAACAAATTTCTTGTATCCAGTCGTAATTGTTGACCTTTTTTCCACGACTTTGTGGACTTTAGAACATTTAATGAGCGTATATTTTGAGTTAGACTAAATACATCGGTGAAAGTTGCATTCAATTCCATGCAAAAGTTTTTGCATGATTTGTGTAGCAACATTGAGACAAATAATCATTATAATAATCAATGTTATAGCTTACGTTACATCAATAAAGATAATGACAGTTTGTCTTGAATATTTATAATGTAGGTACAGACATCAATATGTTGCTATTTTATTATTTCTGTATTGATGATTGATAAGTAGTAGTTATTATTATTAAATCTTTCACATTATAGTTGGAAAATAAAATAGTCACTTGTTTAAAATAGTTTTCACGCAAGACAAAACCAAAAGTGTGTTGCCTAAGGAATTTTTAAATTAAAAAGATTATGAGTGAAAATTAGGAATGACCTCTTAATTAAGAATATTTTCAGTGCATGCCTTCAGCTTAATTACTTTCTACCTCGAGTTTTGCATTTATATGTTTGATAATAGAGAATTAAATTTGTGTGTGGCACGCTTTTTGAATTAGTGATCTTACCTAGTTTTAAAGTTCTGGAATAAACACTTTTATTAGGATAAAGTTTAACACTGCAGTTAGACTTAACTATATATTTACTCATTACACGTTTATAATCCGTAAACATATCTTTCATTTCGATGTATAGTGTTTGCGTAAACTCCAGAAAACTGTATGTTAACTATATTAATCAATATTGACTCCTACAGGATCATAAGACCGCCGGCGGTCGCGATAACAATTGATTTCAAATGTGTCTGTAATAACATACAATCGATCGAGGGGTTGTTACCTCTACTTTGTCCTTTGGTAACATTTCAAATTATTTCTAGTGTCAAGATAGACATACACAAAGCTAGACTTGATTTAACCCCGGACCAGACAAATATCAACAAGAAGCAGCGTTTTTGAATTCATGATTCACAAAGCAATTGTTTAACGATTCCTTAGTTGAGGGATGCGAATAAATACAAATCTAGAATTTATGCAGATTGAAACACAGGAGGCTGTCAGACAGCTCTTTAAGTTTCTAGAATAGGCTCAGGCTTAAGTTTGCAAATACTTAGCTTAAAGAAGTTGGATAGGATTACTACTTTGTTTTTGTAATAAAAAAATGTAAGTACCTAATTCAGCACTTATGAAGACTGATGTCGACAAACAATAATAATTTCAAACTTAACAACCATCTTTTATTATGAAAGTAAGATATTATGTTTCCGCCAGTGGAAACAAACGTTCTGAACTCAATGCGTATTCCTCTATGTGACTTTTTGTATTTTTTTGTTAACGTTATGTAAAAGCTAGTAACAATTTTGAATTTCAAGAACACACACTCAAATTTTTCTGTCGTAATTAGTTGAAACGACTCCCAGCAACGAAAGTCGGGATAAACAGTTTAACGTGCCTTCCGAAGCACGATAATTCTCTAAAATCATCCTAGACTGAGGCCAATTTAGTAAAAAATCGTATCCTTGATTGAACTGACCGCGAATCGTAGTAGGCGGACTAACGCATCTCCACATCAATCTGGTCAGCAGTTTTAATGGTTAAAATGAGAGTAACTAAGAATCAAAGTAAAATAACAAGCCCAATGTGTGATGACTTTATTTGATATTTTAGCAGCATAATTGCAATTATAATATCAGTATATAAAATTGAAAAATTATGTCTCAGGCGGGACTCGAGCCGGCATTTCCTGTCCCATCTGAGACATAATTTTTCATGTTTATATACTGATACATTGTGATGATTTTTGATCCCACTTTTAGTATCGTAACTCGTAACATGTATTTACCTACACCTCGTCAAATGTTGGCCAAACGTTTGAATACGCAAGCATTCGATATTCTTTACAATACAGCAAATGGGTACATAGTATAAAATTAGGTTGGGATCGAGATTTGAATAAGTAATTCGGCAGATATAAGGTAAACATCAGTCTAAGGGAAAGGAGCCGGGATGATGGTATGGCGCGGATTTGAACGGGTCGCCCAACGCAATATTGGCAATGGGTATGGTGGCTATGTAATTGGAAACAAGTGGATAAAAAAGTAATGCAAAAAAATTTAAAAACTATAATTAAATATCCATTCTTAAAATATTGCTACTTTTCTTACCCTAAATGCGGATAAGTTATGTAAAAAAATATTTTAACTTAACAAAATATAATGGACGTATTAATTCCGCAACGCAATGTGTTTAGGTAGAACTGGGGGACGTAATTTTTGGTATCTCGATTGAAAGTTTAAATAAAAATGCTACAGTTCTTATTATTCTTCGTTTTTATGGCAACGAACTTGCGTTTTCCGCCAAGTTACTGTTTGGCCAGTATCACGTGCGCAGCTGTTACACGGAAATTATGAAATGCTTACAATTCTTTGAGCAAACTTAACATAGAGCCTACAGATTAATTTTATTAATGTTAATAAATTTAGATAAATACTTTAAAAGTGTATAAAAAGAGTGCCCCAGTTTACACATAATATCCCAATCATAGACATAATATTTATATACATGTCTATGCATACACACATCAGCTGTCAGCTACCGTAGCAGTAGACGTCAATTGTTAATGCTGGTAAAATATACTTTAGCTTTCTTCGTTACTTTTCCGCGTATAAAAAAGTTTTTTTAGTTTTTTAGCTTTGCCAACCTCTGCTTTCAAGTACACATAGTTCGAGGTTTGGGCGTAGACGTTTCCATTAATGACAAATACCTATAGCCTACCTATATAATTCCATTAATATTAAAAATTTAGGAGCGTATAGGAACCTTAAACTAACAGAAACTAAATAAGAATTCAATTAAAAATAAATAAATTAAGATTTTCCTGTCTTATTTATGCAAATAAGTTTATTTATTGAATTCTTATTTAGTTTCTGTTAGTTTAAGGTTCCTATACGCTCATAAGTTTTAACTTATATCAGCAAGAAATATGACTTACGCATAAAGGTCATGCTAATTAGAGATCGTTGTTTTCGATAGCTAAACAAAGTAAATAAAGGATAACTCGATCAAAATGTTAGGTATCAAAAGATATTGTTTAGAAATTATTATTTTTACAGAGCGATACTTTAAAGGAGTAATGTAAATTTTTAATATTAGTTAAAGAGTTTTTTATTTTTCGTGCAATTATTTGAACTTATATGATTTTAAGCTTTATTGCTGTTCAGGATAAAACGGATAAATCGAAAATAACACAAATCTTTAAAAAAAAAACTTTATAGACGAAACATTTTTGAATTTTTTATAAAAATATTGTTCGTCAAAGTGTAACTAAATGACAAACTTTGTATAACAAATATGCCTATAGCCTTGTGTTTGGTGCAATAAAGTATCTACTTATCTATTTGTATGTTAAATTATAGCAGTTAATATAATCTTACTCAGCAATGAACAACGTAAACAACAGAAATAAATTAATGCCAGTTATAGACTCAATTTTTAGTGCTTATTTTTAGAATCCCTAGAAGCAAAATCCCCGCCACTGATAATGGAACGGAAAACGACGAAAAGTCTTTATTCTATTCTAAGCTTATCTGCAGTCCACTCCCCAATTCTCTATTGGGGATTTGTGTCAGTTTGCCGGAAGTTGCAAGCGTGGTCACTGCTTTCCGGTCCCGCAGGCGACTTTATAAAGGACGAACGCGTTGCATGGATCTTTTCCCGATCCGTCCGTGATGTTCACAATGAAACCACAGTCTACAAGTGAACAGTTAATACACCACTTCCTTTCAAGTATATCTAAAAAAAATGTGGGTATCAGAACACGTTACTGAACATATCTGTGCAGTTAAAAGTTAAAAAAAAAGTGTCCTAAAATTGTCTTTGAAATGTTAGGATTATTACCTAAGTAATATTATTTTAACTATTGTGGGCGGAGCAAGGATGTGAGCGAGAGAGCATGTATATACGCTATCGCGGTGATTTTGCGCGCGACTAATGAATGAGATTCAAATGCACAGTCTTAAATTTTGTCCAAAGTATGGGACACAAATAAACCTTAATAACTCAATTACATATGTACATTTTTAACTGCACATATACAGGGTGAAATTTTAACGAATTTCCAAATTTACTATTAATATAGCAATCTACGAGGCAAAACACAAATGACGTATTTTTTCTTTTTGTATAGCCCAGTACAAAAATGTCAAGATAAAGCACTTAGAAAATGTCCGACAAAAATCTAAAATTTTTGATACGGCATCCTAGTATCACTTTTTTTACGCGATGTGCATCTCATTCATTTATTACAATACTATTCATGAGTTTTTGAATTTCCCTTTATACCTTAACAGGTCTAGGACCGTAAAAATTGAAAACTATATCACGAAAAATATTTTCTGGTGACAACTTGATTTCCATTTTTTACTTCATAAATAGGCTCCAACTACGATACTGAACGCATATAAAAATTTTGGAAAGTGGTTAAAATTTCACCCTGTATAGTTAGTTAAGAGTAGAGATACGCCCTATACTTTTTAGATATAGTTAAAAAGTAGTGGTGTATAATGCCTGTGACGTAAGATAAAGTTGTCTTTGCATTCATATACTTGTTTTCCTTGAATAAAATGACAAGACTTATAAAACTCATATATGAACTGAAACTTACAAATATCATATATGATATTTGAGCAATTTCATTGCAATTATAATATCAGTATTAAACTTGAAAAATTTAGACGTAATTGTTCAAGTTTAAAGACTGACATTATAATTTCAAGTTATTATGCAAATTTTTGTCGTGTCCTTGCATGAGAATCCAGTCCTAATACCAAATACTGCAACTGTTAGATGCTTTACAGTTATATAATTGTGAATACTTTTTTGAATGTTTTTTTTATGGGAAATAAATATTCTTAAAACTTAACTTTGATTTACACAAATTATTTGATAAAAAATCACTCTGGACTCTATAATATTTCATTTAGTTTACTGTTGAATAATAGTAAAGGATTAAAATTTTATTACAAAATATGGGAAACTCATAAAAAACAATACATAATAATATAAACTCCGTATGAATTAACTCTAGCGATAGTGACCATAAAAGTTTAAAGTTATATTTTTTATTTTTACACTTAAATTGTTTTGTTTTCCTTGGTTTTATAATTTCGACTAGTTTCGTGCCGAGTTTATACACTGTTATTTTTACTCTGTGTCACGACGACACCTCCCCGTTTTGCTTACATTTTGTCTCGATGCGGCGTACTTATTGAAAATCTGTTAATATTCCTTCCAATTTGGTTTCCCTTTGTTTGTAAACTTTATCGGAGTTTTGATTGTACTTTTATCTTCTCAAGGCGGTCACAGATGTTCCTTTTGGGGTTTCTGTTTGGTTGTGTTAACAAGTTATTTGATTTATCATTATATTAAAAATAACTATTAGGGTTATTAACACACAATCTGATCAAGTTTTGATTCAGGTTTATGATAACATTCTAATCTTATAAAATCATTGTTAGAGTTGTTCAGTGACTAAGAAGATTACGCCATCTGTTGACAAAGTTATGAAAAATAGTCAATGACTTTATATTATATTATACGAGTAGATGGAGCAAGCCACATTATTTAACAAACTGTTGTTTTTTGAAAACTGTTTATTGCTGTATATTAAGAATTTTACTGATATTATAAATACGAATGTTTGTATGGATGTTTGTTAATCACGCTAGAACGGCTAAACGGATCTAAATGTACTAAATTACTAATCTAAATTTTAATGTGCTTAAATGCTAAATATGTAATCTAAATTTGGTACAGAGATAGAATGTAGCCATAATAGCACTCAAGCTACTTTCATCTCGGAAAAAAGTATGACTGCCGCGAGATAGATTATCTACATACCTCAAACAGAAAATAATATAATGGGGTTAAAGTATGAAATTGCCGATTATTTTCCCACTTTTTATTTTGTTTATAGCTCTTAAGTATAGTCGTATTATTGCGTAATTCTTTTTGTATTTTATCAAAAACTAAATAAAGTAACTTTTGACTAAAAAAAATATGCAATACTAGTGCCTATTACTTCAAAGGAAGTCGTTGAAAAGACCCCTTACAATGTGTTAGCTGACCTTCTTGCTTCAATTAAGTATGTTTGTATCATATACTTTGATTTTCAGAAACTTAAATACTATAATGCGTAGCTTTATAACCACCTAACTTTCACCTTTAATTGCACCAAAAACGGTTCAGGCGTTTTTAAAAAAACTAAAAAATTGTTAGTATGGAAAAATGACTTTTCTCGATTTCGTCCATACAAAACGGCAATTTCATACTTTTAACCCCTAATATTCAACTCTTTTTAAGTTATCATACCTAGTAATTAAATTTAAATGAACAACAGCTGGTTAATGCAATGTGTTACTAGTGTTTTTTTTGCAAGTAACATATTGTTATGCATAATATAAATAGTACATAAAGTGAAGTCAGAAATTTGATACCTTCTTTTTTTATTTTTCTAAAATCTAAAGATACCGAATTGTATGAAAAAAGTTTGTTCAAAAATGATTATATTATGAAATTTCTGACCTCACTATAGTACTCGTATGTTAACATTAGGCTGGTTTTGGCTTGTTCTACTATTCACCTAATACGCTGTACTAAACAGCATACATACAGGGTGAAATTTTAACCACCTTCCAAATTTTAATATTTCAATCTACGAGACAAATAACAAATGACGTATTTTTTCTTTTGGTATACTTAGCCCAGTACAAAAATGTCAAGATAAAGCACTTAGAAAATGTCTGCCATAAATCTAAAATTTTTGATACGGCCGCCTAGCAACACTTATTTTACGCAATGCACATCACATTCATCCATTACGATACTAATCATAAGTTTTTGATTTTCCCTTTATACCTAAAGAGGCTTAAATCTGTAATAATTGAAAACTATATTGCGAAAAATATTTTCGGGTGAAAACTTGATTTACATTTTTTACTTCATAAATGAACACCTACAAAAATTTTGGAAAGTGGTTAAAATTTCACCCTGTACCTATATTCCAAAAGTAGAAATATCCGGATGGCTCACGGTGCCCATGTTGTTTGTATTTTTATACAAAGTAATCATCGATTCAAAATACACCGTGCTATAAAAAAACCCTTCGTTCAAGTTTAAATGAAAGCAGATAATGTCATGTCATAACTACCGTAATGCAAATTCAACCTTGCTAACATGACTTACAGTTGAATACAACTGAGACGAAAGTGCTAGGAGCACTTTCGTGATCAGCGGGTGCTAATTTGGTGAAGACGTTTTTTTGTTAAGTACTGAATCAAACTGATTGTGTATTTCATTTTTATTTAACATCAATGACAGAGATACAATAATTGATTTTAAGTAGTTAAACAAATTTGATATGTGCCGATGTTAGTATTATTGCTTTGCTATTTGGACATGCAAAGAACATTTGAATTGAAGCTTTTAAGATTTTAGCTGCATAGCCAATAACTAGGCTTTCTTGTCTTTTTTTTTGCTGATCCTATAACATGTTGCTTTCTTCTGAACCTTTTACTTCCTTAGCCTTAAACGTTACTTTCCTAACCGCAAATTATACAAAACCTCAGCGTTTATACAAAGAACAACTTAGCTTTCGCATTTTCTGTGGCATTGTTTGACAAAACCACCGTGGTTCGCATTTGATCTTGCCCTTTATAATGAAGT
Source organism: Anania crocealis (assembly GCA_949315895.1). Taxonomy (NCBI): domain Eukaryota; kingdom Metazoa; phylum Arthropoda; class Insecta; order Lepidoptera; family Crambidae; genus Anania; species Anania crocealis. The sequence goes on from OX438862.1 coordinate 15,521,827, forward strand.
GTTGTCTGCGCTTTAGTTAAAAGATGATAATGAGAGCCCTTAGCTTCGTCCTTGATAACTCCTACAAAAGACCACGTTTACTTTGAACGGGAAATCTTTGTTCGACGTTCCTGTTGTTGTTAAGAAACAATGATGGCAAAATCGCGAATACCCGTCAACCCATGACGGAATATTAGAAGGTTATCGAAAAAAAATTAAATAAAATATCACGCGGGCATTGGAATTGCAAAAACCTGTAATTATTTGAACAAACAATTTCAAATTTGCTGATTGTTAATTTGTTACAGTATTTCTAATGGGTTTTTTGATATTATTTACTACCTCAAAAATTATTACCACATCTTCCTCTACTAAGGACGAGTGTAAGTGGTGGTTACATTTCTTAGAAGTTTACTAGTTTCCTATTAAACGAATATTATTTAGGCTCTGATTAAAACACTGTAAATAATGTAGGTAAATATTAAATTATTATTAATTTAATAATTAGGTAGAGGATTATTTTTTGAGACATGCCTTAATTCGTAAATTTTAACCTGTTAAAATAAAGTTTTACAAACTTCTGCAACATCGTTATAGAAAATGTTGCGTGCACCTAATAAGCCATGTTTCTATTTTTGAATGTCCTTTAAAGCTATTATTAAAATTAAACACATCCTTATTCTATCCCTATATCAACACTACCCATTAAGTCGCGTCAGGAACAACATCCGACAGAATTATGAAATCAAATGAAATGCCTTTTTGTCATTTTATTACTTCATCGCTACCTGATCGTGGGTTCGGTAAACAGATCAGTGTCCAATTATTAAAACAGTCACAGGTCGCGGCGTCGCGCGACAAAAAGTGCCGACAAAAGTGGCGACAGTGCAGCGGCGACCAGAAGCTTTTTTCCGGTGATATTTGGACACAGGGCTGGTCAGGACGGTAAACATTGTTATCATATTTTATCTGTTTAGTAGATTTTGATTAGCATAATTACAAGCAATAGAATATGATTAAATCATTATATAAGTACTTATATTTACAATTAAGCAAAAATAATTAATATGTACATGAAAGAAAAATTTAAAAGGTTACACACATTATCGAGATTACTTATAGTTTAATGTCCGCCCCGAGCAGTCCCTACCGCAAAAGTGCCCATATACTTATTATAATTATTTTTTATAGGATTTAAACTTTGGTGCTCTCTATTACGAGGGTTAATTGGTTCGGGGTTTATAGGTACATGTTTTTATGAATATCCGATATTTCGTCACTGGTGCAAGCTGAACCATGATAACTTTAAACTGAAATGCTAAGTATTTTAAGCCTTACTTAATATCGAAGTATTGAAACTGAATGTTAGTATGTATATAACTTTAATGACTTAATTTTATACTATGTGTAGTGTACATCTATTCAATACTAAAATAGTGAAAGTATTACTATTAGCCACACAATGAAGTGTTGTTATCATAACTCAAAAATTAGCGCCAAATCTCAATTTCCATGTGATTATCAATTGTTCACTCTTTTATCTAATCTTTGTTTCTCTTACTACGATAAATGTGAAAGTTGAAACGGTTTTTTATTGCATCATGCCAGAACTACTAAATATATATGTATAAAATTTGGCAACTATCTACGTGCCAAGATAGATTAAGCTCTTTAATTATTAAAATATTAACAGATCTGTTGGAATAGTTTTAATTTCTATATTCTACGCGTACATTTCGTAGGCAAAAGCTAGCTTGGATATAAAATGTATCTTTAATAAAACAACAAAGTTAAAAAAAAAAAATGAAATTACAAACTAAAAGCGTTGACGTAAAAACTTCTTTTTTCTGTTGCTTTAAAATTATATATTTTTTGCTTAACACAGACATTATTCATTTGGTTGACGCCAATGTTGTCGCATAAAATGAATAAGTTATTGTTGCTAGTTCAACATCCTTTCAGTCTGTATGTCACGAGTTAAGGGCGTCTCTTGTCTTAAAACACACCTGCTTAGAATCTTGATATTGAATTCCCAGACTTAAAAACCAGCGAACAAGACCCCTTTATACCCGCCACCCCTTGCTTTTACAAAGGTGTAGGGGCTGGTGCTTGCTCCTTCACGGTTCTCTACATTCTGGTCCACTTTCTTGTCAAAAAATAATGGTAGACTATAAATGCATGCTTTTACAAAAATAATGCAGAATGTTATATTAATGCTGAGTGACTTTACTTTTTATTAGGAACGTGAAAGTAATGGTTGGAATATTAATGGAACCAAAAAAAATTATTAAGTCTTTTGATGATGTACGAATATTGTATTATTGAAGTTTAGCTAAAACTCAAGAGTTTAATATCAGGTTTTTTTTTAATCTAACTGTGTATGAGCTATATCTTAGAATCCCATACAGGTTCGGGAGCAATCGTTAGGGCAATGTTCACATTCTTCGCGTTATACAATTTGCAAAAAAACCGAAGCCTGTTCTTTCTCTCCGGATTACAAAAGTAAAGTGACATCAGGTCACAACTAGGGCAGAACCGATCCTATTTACGGAACCAGTTCTTTCGGTAATTGTCTTTAGGGAAGTTCTGTGCAACAAGGGTAACCGCGTTATTACAAGATGTTAAACAAAAATGCACAGCTAGCGTTAGATAGATAAAATCGACTGTTCCACATGTTAGGATTTTGACCTACATGTTGGTAATATAATTAGAGTAAATCACGAACTTACTATAACAAAAAAAACCGTTAAATGCAAAAAAGTTTTTTTTAATTGAGGCGTTATTTGTAGCCATCGTCGATCTAGTATCTACTATATATGGCTTGATAACAAACACACAACAAAATTTACAAAATACTATCGGATGAAGTCTACCAACAACCTTATCCTTGTTATAAAAAAATTAACTGATTATCACGATCTTTCGTTAATTCCAGCTCCTTGGCTTGTCCACTTGTGCCACCAAAACCACAATTATCAAACTAACCGTCACTTTAATGATGCTATCAATAGTCTAAAAAGTATCAGAATCAAAGACACCGCATCAAGCCACTGAAGCGCCACTAAATATAAGCACTACAGTAGGACCGCTTGAATTAGATAGTGATTTCTGAGAGAGAGCCTTACGGGGTTAATAATTAGTACCAAAAACAAGTTACATAGTACAAAAGCTAAAACAAATATTTATTAAAAGTGACCTTAAATCAGAATAATTTTGAAATTTTGCGAACTTCATGATATTTGGGTATCGATCGTGACATTGACATATGCAATTTTTTAAAACACGTAATTAGTTTTATATTTTTGGTTTTACTAAACCTACTAACATAAATGTAATATATTTATATGCCATATTTAGTATCAACAAAATCGTTATTGACAAAGCAAAAACTTAAGCATTATAAATTTAGCTGAAAGGCTTTTGTTTATATATCCTGATCAAACTTTAAAAAAAATCGAAACAGATAAGTTCTTTATATAATTTTCCCAACTTTGCAATAGAATTAGAAATAATAAAAGGTTTTCTTAAAACTGAAATTCCATAAATTGACAACATTTTTTTTTCAAACACTTTTATTTGAATGTGAGTTTACGCTTTATGAGGGATTCAATAACCGGCCAAGTGCGAGTCGGACTCGCGCACGAAGGGTTCCGTACCAAAAAGGCCAAAAAACGGGTTTTTAGTATTTGTTGCTATTGCGATAACAGAAATACATAATTTGTGAAAATTTCAACTGTCTAGCTATCGCGGCTCTTGAGATACAGCCTGGTGACAGAGCGACGGACAGACGGACAGAAAGCGATGTCTTAGTAATAGGGTCCCGTTTTTACCCTTTGGGTACGGAACCCTAAAAATGATATAGTTTCCCTTTTGATGTAATGACTACCAGATCGAAACGTCAAGCTATCAAAAGGTTTGGTGAACTAATTTAACTCATACCTTTCAATAAATAGACTGCAGGTATAAAATTAAATCACATTGCATGTCTTGAATTAATTATCATTGCGTTTCGCGCTTAGTAGAGAGCACCACTACCGTATCTAACTGTAGTATGAGAGTACCCACGGGTACGTAACCATTCAGCCGCGGACAAAAAATGCTCCTGTCAAATTCACCTTTTGTAAGCCAATGGCGCGTAACGTAGGATATCGATATCAGCAGACACATTAATATCGAAACAAAGGAGCAAGGTGTGTCGACAGAACGCAGAGTTTGGTAATGAAGATGGAAACGATTTATGTTCGTGTGCACTTAAAACTGAGCTTTGTATAAATTTGAAACAAAAAATGTCTTGGTAGGTCAATCAAACAGTCACCGTGTCAGAGATTGGTTGTGGGTTCGAGTCTCATATAAGACAGTCGAAGTTACAACACAAGTTTCTATGCCCTTAGCACCCCACACTGGCCCGATCACGCCCGCTAGTATGGGCCCCGGTGCGAGCGAGCCTCACCCTCGGCCGCACCGGAGTACCGCTAGCGTGGCGGACCTAGGCTGAGCGCCTTCAGCGCTCGCCACACTCTGCCCGGTTTAACTGATTAAAGCCTCCCATATGGGGTTTCAGTGATAGGGCCGTCCACAAAAAAAAAAAAAAAAAACAAATTTCTATGTATGTATGTACGCCAGTGACAGTGACTCACATTTACTAAAGCTATAAATTTATAATAGGGTCACGGGTTCGAGCTTATATGTATTTCGTTTTATCATATTTGCGTCTTGACGTAGTTCGTCAGTTATCGTTTATTAAGTCAAATCATTTTTAACCGCTTCAAAAGAAGGAGTTGGTTGTATATTCGTCTGTATATTTTTAAAATAAAATTTAATTTAAACAAGGTAATGTCTCTTGCTAGTTTAATAATGAACCATGTTTGAGTGAACTTCAGTATTAGATTCTTTTTGCACGTTAAAACTGGCCATGTCAAAATTTTACGCACTTGCACGGAACCTGCTGTAACCAATAAAACGATTCTTGGATTTTTGATAGTTAATTACCAACTTTATTGTTTTAATAAAACATCGTGGAACGTGTCGTCCTTGATTAAGGAGAATGCTCTTGCAATAAGAGTCCAGTGGAGATAATACGTTCAAGATTTCTTTCCGATGAAGTTATATCATTCGACTGTAATATTATCTCGTCACACCAGCTGCAAGTATTTTCACACTAAGACTACAACAATCTCAGTCACACTTTTTGTCAACCATTTTATTTCACCTGTCGGACAAAGTGTCGGCATTCCAAGAGAACCGTGTCGAAGTGAGGACCGAAACAAACATCTTATCTCACCGATAACGGAACGATATTTTGCCTGCTGTTAATTGGGGCCTAATAATACTTTTTTTCCTTTATAAGATACCGCTGATAAAGCGGTCAAGATATTTTTTTGGTCGTATTACGGTGGTCAAATGGGCTCCAATTAATAAGGTTTTGAAAGTAAAACAAAAATGCACATTTTAATGTAATTGGTATGGTAATTCAGAGCGAGGAAGCTGAAACGATCAGGATATAAATTCAATACAATATCAATGCATAAAATCAAAGTGGACTGGAGTAAAATTTGTTACGTGGTTTGGTTTTGAGAGAGAAAAAAAAAGTTTTTAGGATATCCAACACTTTAAAATTAAGTAAGATGTTAATGTTAAGTAGCTCCTTTGCATAGTGGATTAAAACGACATTAAATAACGCCTCCATCTTTGATCTCATCAAGTCACTACAACAATAAAGGTTAGGTACACGACTAGGTTATCAGTCACAAACCCGATATTAAAAAATTTGAAAATGGGCATTGCCTTTTTTTAATTATCGTTCCGTTATTATTCAGAACCTTAATACTAAGAACATCATATTAGTATTATCTTATCTGTGATAATATGTAGCATTTCCCACGTAGTTACAAGCAAAATAGTTTATTGAAAATTAAATATCTGTTGTGATTAGTTATAAACAAGATATCAAACAAGTTTCTTAACTAAACTTTGTATGATTCGGTGAATTCTTTCCCCTGTTACATTTAGATCTGTAACTTGGTTGGTATATTACTCTTGATACGTGTACCTACGTTGCTATCTCAAACTCCATAAGCGTAGGTATTATGAGCCACAATGAAGGTCGCTTTACACGTCAAGTAACGTGTAAGTTACGACCTTTATTATCTTTCGGTTGGTCCCATTGTTGGAAGCTTGTGATTCCCCGATCATTGTTATATTGAAAAGATTCCGTCAGGAACAAGTCTGCGCTTGATTGAAAAGGTATCAGCTTAAGCGGAACAATGTCATGAGTTATTAATTTATAAAGGTATTTGTGATCGCTTATTTAATTGACTTGAGTTTCTGAATAGATCGGTAGAAAGCAACAACAATAAACAATGGATGGAATAAATACACATTACATACACACACAAACAAATGACAACTTGTTACAAGAGTTATAAATGTTAGCAAACTTGCCCTAAAGGTATAAAGTAAGTATGTGATTAATTAAAGTTAACAGGAGAGCTAAATATATATCGATTGCATCCAGAGAAGTCAGCAAAAATAATCACCGAAAGAAATAACGACGACAGATGACACTACCTACACTACTGGTGATGGTTAAAAAAAAAAAGGTAAAATTTTATCTTCGTTGTATTAAGCTCCATGGAACGTAAAATCTGGCTACTTGAAGCTGGTCTCTGGCTACTATATCTACTCACTGCCATTTCAGCATATCTATGTCTGACTTATTCTGCTTCTTGTTTGATTATTTTTCAATAATATCCATGCCTCTGCCGTGATTTAAAATAAATAAATAATAAATGTGGACAACATCACAAACACTGTTCTGATCCCAATTTGATCAGACCCGAGAAAATGAGGAAAAACACTTTTTTCTACATTGGCCCGTCCGGGAATCGAACCCGGGACCTCGTAGAGACGACACCCTGAAAACGTTTGTTTTTACGACTTCCATCTTGTGGCAGAAGACAGGATCTGCGGCTTGACGTGTCATTCGAAGTACGACTATAATAACCCACCCGTCTCTTTCTAAGCCCAAGTCAATTTAGAAAGACCGTTTAGTTCATTTGTTTTCTATTTAAGTCACAGGTAGGATCAAGTATAGTTCTACTCGTGATGTGTAAATTTTCAACACGGCTCGAGCTTAAGTTATTATGTGTACAATCACGGAAGTTAGTTCCATTCATTTTATTTCTTGCGATCCACGTAGTCTTTAAAACGTGCGTACATTTCGCTTATCGTGTATAACTATCGTATGAACGTTTATTACATTTTTGCCAAAAGAAAAGGACAATAGTGGCAAGTTCTGTAGAACTGTTTGAAGTTAGGTACATGCACAGTTGTCTAGGTTTGTGAAGGCAAATTGTAGAGGACCCAAACAGTTATATATCATATATAATTAGATAGCGTCATCATCTTCATCGTCCTATGGAATGGTAAGTATTGTAGTTTTGGGAGTCTTTTTTCTTTTTAAACCACTATGACTTGTTTTTCTTTAACTTTATAACGATAGAAACAGTTTTTTTGTGCAAGTTGTCTATTCAATCTAGTTCTAGTCTTAAGGCTAAACTGAGACTTCCATAGGGTATCCTGGCCTATCACAACAATGCTCATTTTTGCCTTAGTATGCTTATAAACGAGTATAGCTTTAAAAAGACAACAATATACTTTATTTGATATTTTAGCAATTTAATTGCAATTATAATATCAGTATATAAACTTGAAAAATTATGTCTCAGGCGGCTTAATGGTATAGCACCCGCCCGGCATGCGAGGAGATGCGGGTCCCGCCTGAGACATAATAATTTTTCAAGTTTATATACTGATACGATTTATCCTAATTTATCTGTCATGCATCCATGTATTTTTTTTTATATTTAATAATTTACTATTTTCGTATCCAATACAATCCTTGACATCGAAATGCGCTTAATAATACCTACAATTTAAAGAAAATATATTTATTTCTTTATCTTTAAAATAATTTATTTTTTTATTTTTTTATTTGGTAATATCAATATTGCTGTTGTTCCGAATTGCTGTGATTGTCCACGCCTACCTCCAAACATGGCAAAAGCTGAAAACCAGTGTTCTGCTCTTTGAGCAGTGCAAACACTGAGCTTACTGCCTTTTTGCATCGCTGCGGCACACATAACTAAGAATAAGTAATTGTTTTTTTATTTTTTTATTTGATTAGTGTTGTTATTATTTGTAATTTACTGCATGTGTGATTGCCATGTAAATAAAGATTTTATCTATCTATCTATCTATCTATCTATCTATCTATACGACAACAATAATTCTCATTTCATAAGAGGACGATTCATAGCCATATAAATGTCTACTTCACACACTACGTGTGCCATTACTCAGGGAACAGCACTATCAACCGAAATACGTGATATTTTGACTAAAGGGAGACATTAGGGTTGGGCTGCAAAGATAAGATCTGTTAAGGCTCCTTGTGATTTAAGGTGGCACCACCGCCGACCATAAAGATTATCGCACTAATGGATCTTCTAATTAATTATTAAGAACAGAGTTAGGTGTTTTAACAGACTTAGATTTTAAAGCTTGAAAGTTAAAGTTAAATAGTTAAATTTTCGAACGATTATTCTATACTAATATTATAACGCTGAATAGCTTCTTTGTTTGTTTGTTTGGACGCGCTAATCTCAGGAAGTACTAGTTCGAATGGAAAAAATCTTTTTGTGTTGGATAATGTTGCAAAAATAAACGTGTCATAGTAACAGAAATTGACGCTAACGATGTCGCGGGCAGCAGCTAGTAAAATATTATTATATTTTTTTATTCATATTTTTTCATATACATTTTTAGTTCTTCCTCGATAAGTTTAAATTTTTGTTTGGGCACCACCTCTTCTTGGTAAACAGCAATAAAGGGCTCTTCAAGACCTTTCTGCTGATACCCCATTCGCTCCTATAGGACGAAGGAAAATTTAAAAATTATAACATATAACATGTTTGTCATTACGTTTACCATTAATCATATAGTATCTGCTTCGAAAGATAAAAAGGAATACATTTTAAGTAAAATTATGACGATGATGACAATGTTATAGCTGTTTTAGAAAATTAATAATGAAATAAAAAAGAAGGTTTAAGGATCGTATTTCGATCAAATATAAAACAGCATTAATTAATTTAACTTCTAGATTAAAATTTTTTACAAAATTCTTGTCAATAATAAAATTGTTATAAATTAGAATTAAAAACTATTTCATCTTTCAACGAAATAAAGCCTTACATGATCAGAATAGATTAATGTTTTATTGTTAATTTATTATCTGACTCAAACAGAGAAATACCCAAGTCATTAGTCGTATGCAGATCTTAAAACGGCTATATCCATTATAGTAGGTATTTACGGTCGGTCATAAATTCGCGTAGTGTCAAATGATTAATCGTCTGTTGGTGGCGGCAATATCTCGGCTTTATGACAAACTGCCACAGACCGGATAAAACAGTAAAACGGAGACAAATTGGAAGTTAGATAAGTAGGTAAGAAACTGGAGAAAAAATTTAATTTAATAAGTAGGAAAACTTGCTAAAAATATAGCATACTAGTGATTTTTATTTCAAAATTGCTAGATAAAGTTATATATACCCACACTTTATGATATGAAAGAAATATTTATCTAACAGAATGATTATGACATTTACCTAAAAACTACCTTTATATGAAATTTTGCCCCATTCCGTCAATTGATTTCAGCCAATAATTTGCATATTAGTCAGTCAACCTAATCTCGTATATAAAATTAGATTTAAATTATATTTTACCACGTATCAAAATATTTCATCTAAAATTGAATCTGTTACCTACTGACTGACTGTAACTTAATTACATTGACATAATTTCGTGATATTTTTAGTATAAAAGTTTACGCGACATTCATAATTTAATAAGATCACAATCGACTAGCATCCAACATTGCGATTATATTCACATTTCATGTCATTTACTTAACAGATTTAAATATTAAGAACCCTACTACTAAAACATATGTAAAATAACTAATTAAACTAAAATATATTACTAAAAGGAGTTCCTTTAGGCAGGGATCCGAAGATACTGGCAGCGTTCCCCCTTTGTATGGCTAAACTAATTCTTTGTCCGAGGTAGCTGCCAGCTCTTCGGTCTCCTGTGATGTCGACTAACCTTTTTGCTATTTCCTTGAAAAGCCTTATAGCACTAGGACCCCAAGGACCAAGGGTCTCGACATTTACTTAACTATATAATGTAATCTGATTTTTTCAAAGTCAAAGTCTTTCTTCGTTTTAATTTGTACGTACTATTCGCACAGACACATACCTAATAATATAAGAGGGGAGACTAAAAAGTATTAACTCTAATATAACAAACCACAATATTTATAATTTTGTTTTTTTTTTCCTACTAACGCAAATGCAAACGAAATACTTTTGTGATATTGGTTTAGTTTAAATTTAAAAAGCAATAGTCAAGTACTTACTGTTTCGTCTCCTCTTGTACATTTACATACTTAATTATTGCCCATGTATATAAACACACTATACTGATTGTTCTCAGAAAAATGAAAGTGCGGGATATGAAACAATATATAAGTTTTAATTTATATTTTAAATGAACTGGCTGATTTGTATTGAATGTAGAATTTCATTTCAATAACATGAAACTCATACTATTCAAGAACTATTAAGAATTAAACCCTATGACAGGCCGTGTTAAAAACATAAAATAAAAAACCTACTAAGTTAATTTAGAAAATAAAAATGTACCCGAGTAAGCAAATAAGTTATACAATGATAGAAAACTTTATGCGTAGTATATTCAGTTATGGTTCTTTCGATTGGAAATTTGACTTTTATGGGAAGGTTGAAGACAAAGAAAAATAACATCAAAAACTATAGGCCAGTACGAAAATTAATATTAAAAAAAAAAACTATTTTGCTAGTTACTCGCCATATTTATTCAAATGCGGTACAAAGTTCACCGGGACAGCTACTTATTATCCATTTTCAACTTTTAAGTCCCATAAAGCAATATTAATAAGAAAATTTGACGATTACGGTTGACTGTACTTTATTAATTTTAGTATCTAGCATTTTAAACCTCACTTTATTCCATTCAGGTGTGTTACGGAGCCCATTAAAAGAGCATAAGCGTAAAACAGTGTGACAATGGAAGCAAAGTACGCCACGCTTTGAATACTATTAAAAAACTTTTTACTGCCATTCTGAAGCATTTATAGGTGAAGTTTATTACCGTATCAGCATTTATGTATTCACCGTTGTACAAAAACTTCATTTGATAGTAAACGGATCATTAAGTATGAGAAAATATGATATGAGAATGTAACTTAATGAATTTTTTGGTAATTAATTCAATTATACGCAATTATATAGTTTGAGAAAGTGTCTGTTAAACTTTTATAGTAGCTTTATTTTATGATTGAAGTTAAAAAGATTGGATTATGTTTTAATGGTTGTTTTTCTTTGTGTTCAGTTATAGTGGTCAAGAATTATAATGTAATTCTTTTGTTAAAAACTTTAAAATGTATTTCTATAAATATCGGTAGCTTCGTAATTCTAACGTCTTGTTATGGAAAGATTAAGTCTCTCAATTGATAAAAAGAAATAAATTATTAACTAAGCTCGTCAAACTGAGATTTTCTCCTTTTTTTCATGGTCTGACTCCAAACTGTCAAAGTAAGTATGGTTTACTTATTGTTTTTTTGTCGGTATTTTTTGACAATATTAATTTGTTATGATAAAATAAAAATAATAAAAGATTTCAATAACATTTCCGTTGCAGCTTTTTTATAAAACCATTAAATTTAAAATTGTAACCGATGAAAAGAAGTTTAATATTTTTGTCACCGTCACATAGGTATGAAAAGAATGGATAGTGCTATTTTATACTAAGCAGGGACCATACTTAATTGTTTATGTACATACCAATGTACTGTATGTATCTTTATTCTTCTATACTCTATTAAATTTTTATAAAACTAATTTTGAGCACTAGTCTACCGAAAAATCATCGGCAAACTAAGTCAAATATTCGAAATATAAAAAAAAAACTCTTATACCCATCAGTTCCATAACGCCTCAACTTATTCGAATTGAGCGAAATCGATGCCCGCCTTTTAGAGCTTCACCATTAACAAGAAATATGGGTAAAGTTTAACAGTGGGCCAACTCAAAGATCCTGAACTATCTTGCGATTTTTCCCTTAAAGGTCAGACGGGATGATTTACTAGCCCAATATTACGGCAGTCCTTCCACCTGGCTGGAGGCCGGAATTAAACTCGGTACGAAATATGGCCCGGCCGTCCTGGCGAGGACTTAGCGATGAATGCCGCCAGACTTGGGTAGGCGTAATAAAACCAGCGTTTGATATTATAAGATTACTTGGAAATCTTGATAAGTTAAGAATATTTAAATAGTGTTCGCATTATTAAAGAAACTGATTCAAAAAACAAGTAAGTATGTTAAGACTCTTCGTATATTGGTGTTTCCGAAGTTTAGCAATAAAGAAGATAGTTAATGGAATGAATATTTAGTCCTAGATACAATAACATAGTGAACCAAATCATAAAATATTTATCTGAAATTTCAAAGTCACTACCAATTTCAGCACTTTTGCAAGCGCCATTATCACGGAACTGGACTGGTCTTCTATATAAACCCCGAAACAATTAACTTGTGTAATAGAATTATCCTTAAATTCACGAGCCAAAAGTGTCAATCCTTGCTAATATGGCATTATCATCTCATTGGAGAGGTCTGTATGCTCAGAAAATTGACATGACCTGATAATAATGATGGTAATTAGAGAACTTTAAAAAATAACGAGTAGCCGGATACATTAACATTAACTTTGCGTTGTTAACAAAATAATTTTAGTTCACTAACTATTTTCAACGAACTACGCAAGACGCGAGTATAATTCCTTTTTTCAATTTCCTCCATCCGCTCGAAAAACTAAGGCAGAACTTTACGCTTTATAAACCCGAAGAATAAACGCACTAACGACTAAAATTATATCGCAAAACCTAGGGAACTAACGCGAAACTATCATAAAAATATTTTTAAATGCAATCGCAATTAACACAGTCGTAAAGTGGGATTTACATCGGTCTACTTTAGTCGTGGCTTTCCGCTAAGCGCTTCATGGGTTTTACGTCAGATTATAGTCTTTATAGTCTTTTTTTAGTTGCAATAATAACTTTTTTTATTTTGCTGCGACTTCACTTAGGTATATTTACAAATAAATATTTGTACAGACAACAGCACGTCAACCTACTACAAAACGTCAAATTTACTCAATTGAAATTGATCTCTACTTGTTGGACTTAAATGTGGAAATTCAATTCAATTACCTTTAACTTTTTGGAGAGGTTGACCTGCCGTTGTCTGTACTTATTTCAACGTATCAGAATTAATTTCAATCTCACCTAGTTTGATTGCCTAACTTGGTAAAATTTGCCAAAAACTTTGTAGTTTGTATTCGATTTCAAGCACATACTTCTCTTCTCTTCAAAATCTATGGGTGATGTTCAAATAAGATATTTTTGATATTTCAGCAGAAATGTGTTGATATTTTATGTGACTAATTTGAATATTTAAAGTGTAACTTTTAATTACTTAAGAAATTGACGTTATCTAATCACGTGTTGTTTTGTTACTTAGGTACTCTTTTATCTTAAAAGTTTAGTTTTTTCATGGTTTGTGTACTACTTAAATCTATAGCCATTGTTTTAAAAAAAGGAAAAAATTTTCTCTAAAGACATTGATGAAAAAAAGTCGTAAAAGCAATAAACACAAAATCGGATCATGTAAACTAATCGAAAGCTTAACACGTGCAATGCCTAAAATGTTGCGAAAATTACGTGCATTTTTCTCATGGAAGCGGGTCTTCATAAAGAGCTCGGCGTAATGTTAGTAGAATATCTCTCTCACACTCTAGGAATCCTCGTAATTGCGGGGTCGCTCGAGTTATTCCCTTGGAGTGTCAAGTGACAGTGCATGTTACATTGCATGTGTCTGCGAACAAAGTAATAGGGGTTAAAGTATGAAATTGCCGATTATTTTCCCACTTTTTATTTTGTTTATAGCTCTTAAGTATAGTCATATTATTGCGTAATTTGTATTGTATCAAAAACTAAATAAAGTAACTTTTGACTAAAAAAAAAATGCAATACTAGTGCCTATTACTTCAAAGGAAGTCGTTGAAAAGACCCCTTACAATGTGTCAGCTTACCTTCTTGCTTCAATTAAGTATATTTGTATTATATACTTTGATTTTCAGAAATTTAAATATTATAATGCTTAGCTTTATAACCATCTAACTTTCACCTTTAATCGCATCGAAAACGGTTCAGGCATTTTTAAAAAAACAAAAAAATTGTTAGTATGGAAAAATGACTTTTCTCGATTTCGTCCATACAAAACGGCAATTTCATACTTTAACCCCTAATATTAAGTCGGTCTATTTCATTATTAGGTAGATGCAGAAGCTATATGTTGATATCTAAAACCATCAAATAAGTAATACTGTAATAGTCGATGCATAAGGTTTGACGTTGATTATAATAATAAAAAAGTTTCGGGTTTTTGAACATTGCTCGGGTTTGTGATCACCAACCCGCATTTGGAAAGCGTGGTGATTATGCCTGTACCTACCCATCATTGCTGTGGTAACTAGAATTCAATGATGGAGGCCTTTGTCCTGCAGTGGGATGATTATAGGTTGTTACTTTCCTAAATAATCAAATAAAGTGTAGAAGTACCTACTTATTATAGTTAAAACACAAAATGGACAATGTTTTCGTGGTCACAACAAAAATTTGAGAAAAATGTAAACGAAAAAATTCTTATGACAAAACGAAACAGGATAATTCTCGGAACATACCTACCTAACTCATGAAAACGTCATAAAAGTATCAACGTTTCCGATTCTGCAAATCCGGGCCTTATCATCCCTCTTGTCATTTATTACCGAGTATCATGAAGTGACAGAGGGTTGGTAGGGCTTGTAATCCAGGGGTGTTCTAGGGGACTCTTAGTGAAGGAAATACACTTGAATCAACGGAACACAGAAGAACAAATATACTACTGTAGCTGTGCTCACGCTGTACAGCATTCGAAATGTATAAATTAAAACCTTGACATTTTAAATAAAACTTTTATGCTTGTTTAAAGCTAGTAAATATTTATAGAAAAATTCACTCGGTTTGATTTCACTGAATGATATACTTAATTACTATGTTTAAATAACTACAAAGCGCGCCGCGGCGGCTTGTCAGGCCCGTACTGTCGCGCGATGGCGCTTACGGAACGCATAGGCGCTCTATAATAGGCGATCGATGGGTATCCATAAATGCCGACCTACCGGGCCTTAAACGTACTTTTCACATGACTATCAAAATTAATACCTGAGTTCTTGTTACTCAATTTATCTAAAACTAAGTGTATTTATTTTTTAGCTGTGAGGTAAAAAGTATTCAATATTTATAACAGTTATAAGAAACCAATTTAAAGATGCAGTAATAAAATTAGTTCCATAATTTTTATCCTGTGAAAAATGTTTCGCTAGTGACTTTTCTAATTAGTGCGATTCTACGATAAGCAAAATCTATTTATCGCTGTCCGTTCGCTCGCCGTATTGCTTTTCGCGTGTGCAAGTAATTAAAACCAATTTATTAGTGTGCCAAGAAGTTTAATTGAATATGTACCAGTAATACCTATAATTGGAGCAAGGCCCTACTATTTAACTTTGGTCGAGTTTTTTTATGACTTTTACGCAAGGTTTGGACTTGGGAATTTAGAAACATTAAATTAATCGATCGAGTCGATTGAGTTAATGTCTTAGTTAAGATCATTTAAAAAAGATAACTTTTTCAAATTAGGAACTACTACTACTACTACTTGAGTTTTAAATGTGTACGTTTTTGGTACTAACCTTAGTGTGGTATTAATTTGAATTGTTTAACAACTGAGAAAAGCTAAGCCAAACCAAACCTAAAACTTATTCGAAGCTAATTTAGCGATATTTCGATTAGCAGCATAATTCGCTGTTGCAATTGAATTAGGAGCGGTTCCCACTTTTTAGGCATTTAAACAGCTAAATGTATATATGTATTATATTGACTGACAAGACTCATAAGTAAAGTACTAAACGTATAAAAACTTTTAGTATCGCTTATATATTAATTTGGTGCTGATACACTTATTTTAACTTTGTTAACTTAAAAAGCAGTCCGATGAAAATGCCGGTCATAAGAGGATACGTTCAGTCGAATTCCTATAAAACATTCTGCATTGGCCATCGATGTTGTTTACACGCAAAGAATTCAACACAAGCCAGACAGCAAACTATTTGTCACGGTGTCTGGGAAATATTTCCTAAAAGTACTAGGGGAACTTGGTTCGAGTACCGTTTGAACTATTATTTTGTAAATTATTTTAAATTCTGTACAAACTGACAATAGAAATTGACGTTGTTCTAGACTGGGGTCTTACCTAATTTACTGTTTATGATATGTATGTTAACAAGCATATTAAAAAAAAACATATTATTCTTACTGATAAGTTCGAACCTACTTTAATATTTAATTCTATGAATCTGTAACTATAAATTGAAATTTCATGAGTCATCATATTTTATGTATATACATAAAATAAAAATTATCTGTGTCGAGTTGAAAACGTGTGACTGAGATAAAATCGCGCAGCTCGTAGTAGGACCCCTAACGTGTCCTTTCTAAGAATCTTTCGATGCATATGAGTTATGTGTCGGGCAAATATTTTAATGCATTCGCCGGCCGTATGATGCATGGTGCGAATAAATACAAGTGGTCAAGCGTGAGCTGATCAATGGTAACGAAAAATTGGGATTTAAATACGTAACATGTTTTTTTGCAACAGAATTTTACGTCACGTTCATAATACTATAATTACTTCTGTTTGGTAATTATTAAACAAAGATTATAATATAATCAGAAAGGTTTACAAATCAGCAATGATATTTTAAAAGTATAGATAGGTTATGCCCTTAGAAAACTATCGAAATATCTGTGCCGCTTGCGAACAACTGCACACATGCGTAATTCTTATTTTATCCTTGTCATATGCGTAATTCTTATTTTGTCCTTGTGTATGACAAGGACAAAATAAGAATTACGCATGTGTGCAGTTGATCGCAAGCGGCACAGATATTTCGATAGTTTTCTAAGGGCATAACCTATCTATACTTTTTAAATATCATTGCAAATCAGGCAACTGGGGCCTTATTCAGCTATTTCAATCGCAGTTCGATCGTGATTGGATCGGACGATTTTGACATTTAGAATTGTCAAAAACCTGCAATTCAATTACGATTGTGATACGATTTGGTTCGCGAATTAGGGGACTGATATGTCAAAACAAAAATTTAAAATAGTTTGTGATCTAATATTTTTTGAATCATATTTTAATAATAATTTTAATGAGCAAGGCAGCTGATTAATATTGAGGTATATAACTTGCTGTATTTCCACCCTTTCTCTTCCTATGAATGCTAATAGAGTAATGCCAAAATAACAATAAATAATAATAATAATAATATTTAAGACATGCCTCACTGTGCCACACAGAGCCATCTAGTCCCAAATTAAGCTACTATTAAGTACCCTGTCGTATGGGGTACTCGACAACCGATAAACTTACTTATATACTTTTTTTTTGTAAATACTACTTATAATACATAGAATACTAGACCAGTACAAACAGACATGTTCATGCAAACAAATATTTGTACTGTGCGGGGATCGAACCCGCGACCCATGGCTCAGAAACAGCGTTTACTACCGCTGATCCAAATAGTCGTCAAATAACACGTTCAGAAGCGTCTACTCCCTGCTATTGGCGAAACTATAATTGCTAACGCGCCAGCCCATTTTCTTTTTCCAACAAAAGAAAGAGACGCAATATAAATTTTAACCCGTAAAAAAACGGTTTCAATCTCGTATGAAGTCACGGACTTCAGATAGTAAGTCATAATCTTAAATTTCATTGAATTGCGTACTCAAGTAACGTTTTGCTTACGGAACCCTAATTTGATGTGTACTTACGTCGATGCCACCAAGAAGTACCATCCATCACCAGTAATAAGTTCAAATTGTGATTTATTTTGGTAATTAATAAGAGGAGAGCGAGAAAATTAAACGGAATCCTTAACTTTTTGAAGAATAACTATATTTGTGTAGTAATATTTTTGACAGAAAAATTTTAACGACAAAAATTACTTTTCATAGAGATCCTAAGGAACTTTAATTCTAATCTTATACATAAAAGCTAATCACATTTTAGTAGCCTAAAGTAACAAATAGCCGGCCAGTTATAATACAGAGTAACAATGGTTAAGGTAAAAAAAAGTGTTTATCCTTCTTGTATAAAATATGACACTTGAACTTGAATTTTCTAAATGACGCTCCATTGCTCGAGTGGTTTATGTACCGGACCAAGATATCGGAGACCTGGTTTCGATCCCCTGGTTGTGCAGTAAGAGTTGCGAATTTTCTCACATTTCTAGGGTTTGTGATCACCGACCCGCGTTTGATTATATAATAGCTTAATTTGGGACTAGATGGCGCTGTGTGGCCCAGTGAGGCATGTCTTAAATTTTAAGTACTTTAAGTACCCTGTCGTATGGGGTACTAGATAACCGATAAACTTACTTATATTCTTTTGTTTTTGTGAATACATACTTCTAATACATAGAAAACACCCAGACCAGTCCAAACAGACATATTCATGCAAACAAATATTTGTACTGTGCGGGGATCGAACCCGCGACCCATGGCCTTTGGAAAGTGATTGTGCCTATAAGTACCTATCATTGAAATTAAGTTGCTATGGTAACTTGCTTTCTATCATGTAAGTCTGCCCTGCATTGGGATGATTATAAATAATACGCCGTTACTTTTTTTAACATTTTTAAAATCAAAGACAACAGTTTCTAATGCAGTGTTTTTTTCTTTCGTAATTTGCAACAAAAGTTAATAACCAAAAGCGTTGCTTTACTAATGATATTACAATTAAGATATTCAGATTTAATTACTGTCGGCATGCAGGCTGGGAACTTACAAAAACGTTTATTGAAACCTTCGTTGTGAGCACAATGTGCATATTTTATATGCAAGTATTTGCCAAAATAGGATAAGGTGTCGTAGGTTCACTAAAAGTAGTAGGTACTTAGTTAAAAATTACTTATTTTTGAAAATCTAACTGTAATGAATGTGTAATGTAACAAATCAGTTACTGTATTATTAATTTCAGAATCAATCAGCGCCGTTTTTGAGATGTTTTACAAGAGGCATAAGTTAAATTTATCTACATTGTTTATAATTTAGGGGTGCATTATATTTTTTGTAAAGTTATAAGAAGATTAGCATTAAAAAATAATACTATTTGAATTTTAAAATTTTTATCGCACTCATAATTTAATTTATAATATAATAGGGTTAGGAACGCTGAGACATGTGGTTTTGGTGCACAGAATAGTTCCGACAATAGTTTCTCACGATCACGAAAGTGTCTGGTTTGTTTATGGTGGATTTATGAAGTAGTTTGTGTTTGAGTTTACCTATGTGTGCTGCAACTCAGTTGCATTAACCAATATTGTCGGATTTCGGATTTTTATCTATAATTTAAAAAAAACGCTTATAAATTTTCATCTGGTCTCATCTCAAACCATGTAAGAAACTAATTTGGAGTTTGTTACGTTATACGCTTATACTTTGTCACCATTGCTTAATTCCTTCAAGGTTCATTTATTCATTTTTTATTTATTCGTTCTTACTGTTGGCTTCACTTTTTGGTATTATTTACATTACGGCTATTTCTATAATAATAGGGGTTAAAGTATGAAATTGCCGATTATTTTCCCACTTTTTATTTTGTTTATAGCTCTTAAGTATAGTCACATTATTGCGTGATTCTTTTTGTATTGTATCAAAAACTAAAGAAAGTAACTTTTGACTAAAAAAAAATGCAATACTAGTGCCTATTATTTCAAAGGAAGTTGTTGAAAAGACCCCTTACAATGTGTCAGCTAACCTTCTTGCTTCAATTAAGTATATTTGTATTATATACTTTGATTTTCAGAAATTTAAATACTATAATGCGTAGCTTTATAACCATCTAACTTTCACCTTTAATTGCATCTAAACGGTTCAGGCGTTTTTTAAAAAACTAAAAAATTGTTAGTATGGAAAAATGACTTTTCTCGATTTCATCCATACAAAACGGCAATTTCATACTTTAACCCCTAATATTTCATTCAGCTCTAGAAAGTTACATGCAGGTGACTACGTATTTGCACCATTTCATAAATGCCCATCGATTTAAAACATTATCTTTTTGCATTAGTAAAAAGTATTTGAAATCTTTAAAATGTTATTAATGATTTATTAGTAATCAAATGTGGATGGTTTATACCTAGGTATATTAATGTCAGCTAAAGTGGTCAGTCACGTCACGTCATTATCGTAGTTTATCTGACTAGTGTCCATTCTGCCTATCCGCCTTAATGATAACGATCTTACTGCATTCTGCTGAACTGTGTTTGCCCTGCTCATTGCTAATTATTTTTCAACGTCATAAAATTTTGAACGTAGTTTTAACTTTGTTGGTTTTGATATATTAACCTTTCTTGTTGAAAACAAAGCAATTTACATATCGAGCTATTTGCCTAGTCAAAGTTGGCAGTTCGTTTTGGGAACTGCATTCGCATTTTAACAAATGACTGGAGGAAATATGCTGTTTTATGCTAACATAACCGTGTATTAATGACCTTTTTGTTGAAATTGTATGGAGTAAAAAATACTCTTGAAATAATCCTCAGATTTTTTCTTGAAAATATACGTTTATTTACAAAGAGCTTGAATGAAGTGATCGAATTTTCCGAACTACTTCTTAGAGGAATTAATAGACATCGTATCGGTAAGCGTAGTATTCGTTGAACAGAAGATCTGGTGGAGTCTGTTGCTGATATTTCTCAGAAGGAGTCACCAGATTGGATCTAGTGCACGTGATTAGGCGAAGTAGGTGCCTTGTCGGAGGGCTACGTTCACGAATGGACAGCTAAAGCTAAATAATGAATTAAAAGGTTATATTTTTGCATGAAAAACCTCAAGAGTGATAACTTATATAGACTTGTCTTAGGTCTTAGAGAAGATTGATATCTTACAATGCTGATTAGGTCAGTTTTAATAGATAAAGCAGACATTTTAAAGGTACGTGGTACCAATACTGATATGCATATTTTATTTAAACATGTATTGACCGGATGCTCAAAGGGGAATCAGATTTCGAAGCTATCACACTTTCTAATTTCTTCAGAAGGAATCCGATGTTATCTGCATCACTGTTTGACATTCAACCATCAGCCATCTCAGCCCACACGCAGACCAATTTATCTTACATTGTTTTGTTCAACACGTCCTATCACCCATCGGCTGATCGAGACCAATACCAATACCGATTGCTCTATAGCGATTTAATTGGCGCAATTCCCATAGTCTCACGTACAGTTACACCGAGATACAAATCAAATAACGGATACCAAATCAACATTAATTGTTCGGGACGATAGCACGGTCATTGATACTGAACTCAAACAAACATAGACCCTGTTTCTATAGACAGAAAAGTGATAGTGAATACTGGGCGGATATCGAGGTTCAAACGATCTTCGTTTTGCGTGGATCCGTCAATGCTGTTAGTAGGTACATCAGTATGATTCGTAAAAAATTTTTATTCGAAACATTCAATGCATTCATTCAACAATTCAGGAATCAAGCCGACCCTTGTGTAGAAGGCTGACTACCGCACTACTATAACAAACAGGCGTGTAATGACGTCATAAGATTGCAACTTCGCATGTTAAATGTAACAACAATAAATGCTAGTCATTAGAAATATAACAGTTGATCGAACGCGCAACATGTGCAAGTGCAATCCTTCACGAACGCAGTTAGGGTACGTTTCCACAGAAGTGGGGCTGCGCAGAATTAAGCTGAGGCTAACTAAAATTTACCAATGACATTGCTCAAATCACAAATCTCATCTCCGCTCCACTTCAATGGTAAAAATAATAATGAAGTTTAAAAAAATTACACTTAAATGTATAGCTTGCTGTGCAGAGTGGAGGTTTTTCATGCTGAGCGAGAATGCACAATGCGCAGTTTAGCCCAGTTGAGCTCCATAACTCAGCTAGGTGAAGAGGGACGGGCGAGGCTAAGCGGAGCCGTGTGGGGTGTCGAGCGTCACATTGCAAATGAACTCTACCATCATCAAGAGTGCACGTTCGAAAGTATTCACTTAGCGTCAGCCAGCAATACAGCATAGCTCTGCCCCGCTCGACTCTAAATCACTTAGTTACACAGCTAAGCTCTGCACCACTCATCTTTACGCATCTTCAATGGAAACACTTGCCTCTTTACACGGCCCCGGCTCAGCGCAGTCCCACTCTTGTGGAAACGCACCCTTACAGTAAACGATGGCTTCAAACTTGCAAACTGCAGAGTTGCATACGGCATGTGACAGAGAACAATGACTTCACGGCAAAACGCTCTGCGATACTAACGAGTTTCGTCTACGGACATTTGAAAAGCCACTATTTGCCGCAGTGAAAATGCTACTCTGAATACAGAAGAAGGCCGGCTAAACTTTTTTTACGGTATCAATTAGCTGTTCGCCAAAATTCAAAAGAACAATAGACATTTTGAAACGGTTTTTCAGCAATTTAATAATTGCTGGTGTACATTGAACGGCAATTTCTTGGCAAAGGAAAAATACTGCCTTAGGCCCGAGTTCACTAACAGGCGGTTAAAATTTAAACAGCGTTTGAAATATTATTTGACATATTTTGTATGGAAATTGTGTCAAATTAATCGTCAATCTATCTTAGGGGGATATGAATCCACAACCTTATGACAACCGGGCGACTGTTCTAACCAATCGAGCTCCCCAGAGCGATTGCTCTAACTTATGTGGCTACCAAGACATTCTTTGGATCGAGGAATTTATTAAGGTTTCAAAAATATTTATGACTTGGTACCTCCAACATCAAAGAAAAAATATTTTTACAAATAATTACTACTTATCAGGTAAGTTAATCACCTACCTCCAACATCAAAGAAAATATATTTTTACAAATAATTACTATATATCAGACAAGTTAATCAATTAAAAGAAAAACAATAAAAAGTCGTGCGTAAAAAAGGTACTAAAATTAGCAGAAATATACTGTAAATAGCTTATTTTAATATTAGTAAGTTGTACATTTTCACATCTAGAGGAAGAAAAAGAATAGTGCTGTTCCTTTTATATGCCGGCACCACACGACCCTTAAATAACAACAATTAAATTCAAAAGTAAAAAAAAGGTAAACATGTCAGTATTCAAATAAAAAATGGTTAGCTGAAAATCTATCAAATGCAAAAACAACCGCTATTGTTACTTCACGTAACTTTGCCGTTACTTTTCTATTTAGTTAGGTATTTATGGTAAAAAATTAAGGTAAAAACATTTTGTCAACCCATCACCATAATGGCTATAACAAAACAAATTCTGGTACAGAACAAATTGTTGTCAACTCGAGCGAAACGTCAACTGTTTTTTTTAGTAAAGTTTTAAATAAACTAATATTTCATTGTTACAGTGAAAATGTGTTTATCATTTACTAAACAGCGTGGAAAGTTAAATTAGGAACGTTGTTGCCATCTTCTTTCTGTGAAATTGTTCTTGCTCAATATTTACAAAAAAATTAAGATAATGAAACTCTTAATAAAGTTCTGTGTCAATTCTTATTTAGATAAAAGCGTGAGGAAATGTTACCTACATCAAAATAAATATTTCATAAATTAATGGGATCACATTTTTATTTTAACTTTATAGTCACGCTATATTAAAATACCTACATAATATCTCAAATGCGGTAATTTGCACCTAATTCAACTTTTGGTACTTTAGATGGCTCAGGCTCAGTGTTTTGTCTGCTATGCTGTCGTTTCTGTGCTCGTGTGCTCAGTGTTCTGTCTGTACTTAGTGGCTTCTGATTTTCAATTTATTTTAAAAGTGCAATATTCATGAAATAAAAATGTTACGTTCCAAATTTTGTACAAGGTGTATTAATTCGTTTCTTTACTTAATTATGCCTACACCTTCGTTTTGTCACGTTGTAAAGTATCATGTTTGTTGGAGGCTCCACAAACATCCCGAGGGAAAAATTTCTCTCCACAGTAATGATTATGATATGAGACGCAAACGTTCTGCTAACGATAGTTGCGGGTAGTTAGCCGGGGCTAATGACTGTTGTCAAAACATATAACTCATATGATAAAGGTTCGGTTTAACATAACCGGTAGCGGTTGTGAGAGCGGACGAAGGCGTGGCGAGAGAACTCATATGACCACGCGTAACTTTATCAGAAAGCGTTTTAGTTAAATAATGATTAGAAAAAAAAAGAACATAGATCCTAAACAATCTAAACAATAAAAATATAGATACAAAAAAAATGTAGAACCCAAACTTTATGGGTGGATAATTTTAATAACTATTTATTACGAAGAGATACACTATAGGAACTACACAATAAAAATGCTAAGGCAAATAATGTCGCGGTAAAAAGTGGATTCAATCCTTTTGTGACAAATTTTGGCGTAGTGAGCCCAGTTTTAGTATTAAAAGTAAGTCGGAATATGCCATGTATTTAAATTGGCTTTTCCTTAGCTATTAATCAAAATACAAACTCAGCCCTATTATTAAATTAGCTAGATAACTAAATCTAACACTATAAACATACAAAAAATATTATTGTCATATTTATGTGACTTTCACTGGCGATTGTTATATTTTAGAATTATAAAACAGATATCGTCATTGCAAAATATTTTATTTAATTCAATACAAACATGTAATAATTCATTCTGTGTATCGTCTGTACTGTATGGTCTTATACGATTATGGTTGCTAAGCGTTTGCTTAGGGTTGCTTAGCGATTATGTTTCCCACTACCGCTTATGTTTCATTAAGCCAGGCAAGACACGATCAATGGTTGCACGTAACGACACGATTCTAAACGATGCTACCTTCCGTGTTTGGCCAGATAAGAATGTAAATATTGTTACGTGTAATGTGCCTGCTGCTTTGCATTTTACCTATATTTAATAATGGTTTTGTATGTTTTAGAAAATATAATGTGTCGTATAAGATATAGGCATTTATTACTGACTAACTGAAAAACTCAAAAGATAAACTAATAACTAACAATAAAAGTTATCTGTTTTTTTTAATTACTTTCTAGCGAAACGCATAGCCTATCGCGACCAAAAACAACTGTAAATGGTTCGAATCGCCGGCTCAAAGAAAATAGAAAATTACATGTACCTATTTAACACGAGTTAAACCATAAACCTTTTCCTGAGCATAGTTGTGTTTGAGCAGTGACCTAAAAATGTAAAGTTGACATAAAATATGACTTTATAGATAGAGTAAGTAAGTAAGTAACAGCCTATAATCATCCCACTGCAGGGAAAAGGCCTCTATCATTGAATTCAAGTTACCACAGCAATGATGGGTACAGGCATAATCACCACGCTTGCCAAATGCAGGTTGGTTATCACAAACCGGAGCAATGTTCGAAAATTCGAAACTTTTGGTTGCCCGACCCGGGGATCGAACCCGGGACCCCGAGATCTTGGTCCGTTATTTAAACCACGAGACCAACGGACCAAATGAGTTTATAGATAGCAGTAGATAACCTTAGGAAAAGTTAACATACATAAAAACCTTTCAGATGAGTAAATCCTTGACCCATTTTTATTCGGGTTCAGTTCCCCTTGAACTAAATACTTAGTGGCCATCTATTTTAGTTAGATGGGTAATTTACCCTTTTGGACCTCTTATTAGTCAGGAAATCCTGTTTGAAGAGGGAAACCTCGTGGTTGGTTAAGTAAGTTTCGCGCAAATAATTAAATCATAGTACCCATATCAGCCTACCAAAAAAAGACAAATTTTCTCTATTGAAATTGACCTTTATGTCTTCGTTATCATAAGTTGAAAATCCATTGGCCGAAATTTGTCCTTTTTGGGTTGGTTGAAGTGCTAGCCACTGTACAGAAAACAAAAGTAAAGACTTACGTAAATCAGTTTTGTTGTTTCATTCGTTGCGTCACATGTATACCTTTTGGCAAGCGTTGAATCTTAATGCAAAGTAATATGGTCGATAAGAATCCAAAATGTATCTACCTAAGTAATAATTTATATTTAAGGACTTGCCCTAAATGTTTTATAACGTGGTAATGGATTCTTCTACATTTATGGGTGACGCTTTCAGACGTATGCTTTTTTTGTTAATTTTGTCGAAGTTTACAAATTTTACGTATAATATCAAATTAAAGTAAATTAGATTTCAAACGAATTTAAAAAGAAACATTAAAGTGGAAAATTATCAAAATACCTACATTTATAGGTAAGCAATAAATATGTACGTTTGTCAAAAGCATTAGTTTATGATTAATATCATATATGTTACATGCGGTCTCAATATGCGTCCCTAAAACGTCACAATTGTTACGTCTTCATCCAATATGGATGCCAAGGCGAAAGAGAAAGTATTGTTCTTTTCACGAGTATGACAAGGACAAAATAAGAATAACGCATGTGTGCAGTTGTTCGCAAGCGGCACAGATATTTCGATAGTTTTGTAAGGGCATAACCTATCTATGCTTTTAAAATATATTTGCATTTATATCTTTGAAATGTGTGTCTTGCAAGTAAAATATTTAATTATTGTTAAAATATAAAATGCGTATGTTTTTGAAGTTATGATTTAAGGTCTTATGGTCTTAAGTAAAGATTATTGCCCTTAAAATTATGCGTTGTCAGTTAAAAGCATGATGCGTTTCAATAGGTTACAATGTATTTAACATATTTTTGACGCTGACTGTACCTACGAGGAAACCATATTGTTGACAAATTATTTAATAAATTATTAAGTATCTGTATGTCTGAGGTACCTTGTTGTTTCTGATTAAACAGAACATGTGCTATATTAGTGGACGACCTCCGGCGACGACGATGTGGCGGAGTGACGTACACACCGGTTTTCAAGGTGTCGTCTGCTCCGAGGTACCGGGTTCATTTCCCGGACGGGTCAATGTAGAAAAATAAGTAGTGTTTTTTTCAAAATTTTCTCGGGTCTGTGTGTTTGTGGTACCTTCGTTGTTTCTGATTTTCACTAAACAAGTGCTTTAAATGGATACTCACCTTGGGATCAGAACAATGTATGTGATGTTGTCCACATTTATTCATTTATTTTTAAGCTATTGCATAGCTTCTATCGCGGGCCTTGAGCGTGGAGACCGAATCCAGAAATTCCGTAACGAAAATAACCTAACCTAACACTCGGGGCGAGGCACGATCGAACAATTTTGAATTTCCGAAATTTAAAAGAATTTAGAAGAAAATAAGGATTTTGACAGTATGGTTGCCTATGGTAACCATATCTGCAAAAATAACAGAAAATTTAATTACAAACGTCAAAATTAGAAAATACATAAAATTTAAAAATTAAGCTATTGCATAGCATCTATAGCGGGCCTTGAGCGTGGAGACCAAATCCAGAAATTCCGAAACGAAAATAACCTAACACCCCCCCACTCCGACCGGCACAGCGGTGATACTTTTTAGTTTTATAATTGCACTAGCTGGTCCCTGCGACTTTGTACGCGTCATTTTCTGTTATTATGAGAGCGATTATTTTTGCAACATTTTTCTCTGGTGCTTCTTTTCTATTGGTCGCAGCGTGATGTTATATAGCCTAAAGCCTTCCTCGATAAAATTAAATGTACAATCCAACACAAAATATTTTTTCAAATCGGACCAGTACTTCCTGAGATTAGCGCGTTCAAACAAACAAACAAACAAACTCTTCAGCTTTATAATTTTGTGTATAATTGCATAAGTTGATAAAAAATGCTATGCAATAGCTTTACCGCGGCAGTCTCCGAGTGCCACACGTCTTTTTTTATTAGTAACTAACTTTGGAAACAGAACACAATATAAGTGATGTTGTCCACATTATTTGGTCATGGGTTCAAAATTTTTCTTGATAATGAAAAACCAGACACCTTGTTGCTCTCTGCATCTAAGTA
This sequence comes from Anania crocealis, assembly GCA_949315895.1. Lineage (NCBI taxonomy): Eukaryota > Metazoa > Arthropoda > Insecta > Lepidoptera > Crambidae > Anania > Anania crocealis. Next base: position 15,550,001 of record OX438862.1, read on the forward strand.
TTATGCTCCCTAACGGCCGGTCCCAATAATCTATCTATCTTCAGTTTTGGCATATCGGAGATTGAAAACATCTTCTGTCTCTGATTTTGTCGTCCAGAGAAACAAAGATAGAAGTTGTTTTCTATCTCCGATATGCCAAAACTGAAGATAGATAGGTAATTGGGACCGGCCGTTACTGACGCAACACATAAAACCAAGTGTTAATCCAGTAAAACCGGTGTTAAAGTTAACCAAATGAGTGTTATATTGAACGTGATAGAGAAAGCATCATTTATCATTCGGTTCGTTGATCTCACGTCATTCTAGAATGTTCGGTGATCTATGGCCGTGTGGCGAACGGGGGCAAGCTTGCGCGCTTAGGTCAAGTTTAAGTTGTAAAGGTAAGATCACCCTTGAGCTTCTTCATCTTATCATACAACTATCAAAATGTTATAAAATTAATTTCTGAAAAACCACAAGCCTCCGGTGATTGATATTTTGCTTGAAAGACTCCTTAAGTACATGTTATTTAACCACTAAATTGCAGAAACCCAGAGTAACGGTCAGTTCATAATACTTGTTCCTAATCAGGTGTCAGAGTTATTTTAGCCATCTCTTATAGGCCTTTGAAGATACTTATATTTACCACTTCCATCTTTGGACATAAAAAGATCAACGGCTTCACGTGTCATCCGAAACACGACTATAACCTCCAACTATTTCAGACCTAAACCAATTTACAAAAATCATTTCCTAACCGGACCGGGAATCGACTAGGACCCTGCGTAGAAGTTAGACTTTTGTACCTATCAACGGGTCGTCATCCTTGAGATAGAAAAAAATAAAGACTAATTATCTTCAATGAAAAATGTATAACGGGATTTAAAGACTGACGTTTTAACTAGGTTGTACAGACAACGGCAGGTGAACCTACCCAAAAAGTTAAAGGTCATTGAATTGATTTTCAACTTTAAGTCCAACAGGTAGAGATCAATATATATATTATTAAATATCCTGCGTTAATATTGAAGGGCTACTTTACTGCCATAATAATGCGGGAGGTAAGTTAGCCCTAAAATAAACCTAGTTGTTTATTTCGCAAAGCTCTGGCATTATGAAAATAAATTGCTGTTAGTGTTTATCGCTAAGAAATAATTTTATTTCTTTTAAGAGCATAGGCACGTATATAACAACGGAAAGTTTGATTTACTGAAATAATCAGATTTACAATAAAAGTAACAAATTGTTATCAAACTATCTTGATATGCAAATTGCTTTTGTAGCATGACGTAACGTTGTAGTAAAACTTTACAGTGGAGCCTTTATCAATGCCATAAAACAGCGTAAAGTATTGCTTTCCTATTAAACTGTATCTAGTGGTATCAGCACGCGACCTGTCGCTTACGCGATACACAATGAATTGACATTTAAAGGGGAGGTTTTGTATCTGACAGTTTTAATAAACTGATAAAAAAAAACTGATTAAAATTCTAAAAAAATACAGTCGATATCATAGGAACCATTGTTGTGCTTTAGTCTAATTCAGTTGACGATAACAAAAATGTAAAATCTGGTTTTAAGGTACATCGTCATGTATCAATACCCCAACTCCAAATCGTTAACTTTTTAATTTTATTCATTGAATAAAAAATCTACTGCCTTAAGTAGGATTCTACTAGAAAACTGTAACCAAAACAAAGCTAACCGCTACTAAGAAATTTTATTAATTTGTTGAAATAACTAGTTTGGTAATCGTTTTTACTATGAAAAGCAATTATGGAAAAGCTTAAAAAAAGTAAATAGCAAAATAGTTAATATACGAGACAAAAACACATTTCAAATTGTTTGATAACAAATTTTTGGCTGGTGTAAATTGAAAATGCTTTTTCTAGGAATTGTATTTTCATTTTAAAAAATTGTTATTCTGTCCTAATCATTTATATTAATTTAAAAACTCACTAATAATAAAATAATCTAGAAGCTTGCTATTTAATTGAAAGTTACAGCCACGTACGAGCCTTTATAATCATGTGTTCAATCACAGCCAAACGTAAGATATAGTGACTTTACACTGATGAACGTGTCTATGTATGATGTCAAATGCAAATAGTGCCACTATTTTGATGTTTAGTGTTTGAATGGAAAGTCAAATTGTATTTAATATACCAAAATAAAGAGAAACATATTAATAATCACAAGTTAAATTTGTTACTGGTTGTATGGTTATGTTGCGTCTCGACAAACGTAATGTTGGACGCCCTCAGGCCAGGCGGAGTGATGATTTGCGCAAGGTGGCAGGCAGGAGCTGGATGCAAGAAGCAGAGGATCGACCTAAGTGGCGTGCATTTGGAGAGGCCTATGTCCAAAAGTGGACTGCAATAGGCCGATGACGATGATGATGATGATGTATGGTTAGCACTCGAAAAATATGGAAATTCATAGTTATTAAAAAGAAAAAAGGAAAAGACCAATTTATTTGGTACTAAACAAGACAAACATATGAAAATAAACATAACAAAAAAGTTTGTATTTCTTTGAATGGTGCCGGCATATTGAACTAATAACATGCCTTCTCTTCGCTAAGGTCGTAAGAGGCGACTAATAAAGTTTCGTCAGAAGATGGCGCTATATTATCTCCACCATTGGTCAAGCTGCGATTGCCAACCCGACTAACACGTGTGAAGATTATTATAATATGAAAGGTTAACTCCTACAGGATCATAAGACCGCCGCGCCGGCGCGAATTGATTTCTATTGTGTCTGGAATTACATACAATCAAGAGGTTTAGGATATTTAGACTTATTGTAGTAAGTACCTAGGTTCATTGTTATAAAGTTAGCATTTGCATTGATATTAGCCCACAGCCAAGCACTGCGCATTGCATAATTAAGGGCTAAATCAATGAAAGCTGTTAATATAATGTAGACATTATTAGATTATAGTAGATTTAAGACATGCCACATGCCACACTGGGCCACACAGAGCCATCTAGTCCCAAATTAAGGTACTATTAAGTACCCTGTCGTATGGGGTACTAGACAACCGATAAACTTACTTATATACTTTTTTTTTTTTTTTGTAAATACGTACTTATAATACATAGAAAGTACCCAGACCAGTACAAACAGACATGTTCATGCACACAAATATTTGTACTGTGCGGGGATCGAACCCGCGACCCATGGCTCAGAAGCAGCGTTAACTACCGCTGATCCAAATGGTCGTCAAGTTAATTAAAGAATCACACTCCAATTTTCCCACCTGTCACAATATTTTCCCAAAGTTCACTGACAACTGCATATACCCTGCAATATTCCATTGTGCTACACTCTGAAAATTAGTTCTAACAATATTTCACATTTAAAATTTAATCACAATGTTCGTGTCCTAATGCACGTGAAATGCACTGCTGTGACAACCTGCAATTATGGCGTTGAGTGTACTCAATGGCCCAAAAGGCCCATACAAAATTGACTTTTATGTCCAAGTCATAAAGTTAACTTTTATTTAGCAGCGATAAGGTAGAGGGTCCTCGCGTGTCGCCCAAATAACATTTGGATATAAATATCTAATTAAAAACAAATTAACGGCTTTAAAGCATTTACGGGGGCCATTAAGTTTTTTAACGAACATTTTTGCTGTCAGACTTTTTTGCTTTTTGTGTAACGAGAATTGAATATTGAGTTTTTGAAATTCATCATAACAATGAGTCTTGATGTGATATGAATTTATAAAAGTAACAGCCTATTATCATCCACTACTGGAAAAAGGCCTCCATCATTGAATTCAAGTTACCACAGCAATGATGAACTTATAATTTATTATTTATTTCCAAGAATTGAGTCGTAAGGAGCGACTAAGGATGTTCTGCAAGAAGAAGACGGGCATCAGCATCTTTTTAGGGTTCCGTTGCCAATGGCAAAAAACGGAACCCTTAGAGAGAGGCTACACGGACGCGTTGCTTGCGTTGCGTTGCGATGACGCAGCGCAAGTTTTCGACAGAATGGGTACCACACGATCAGATGCGTCGTCGCGCGGTGTGCTGCGTTGTCCAAGCGTCGTCGTACGTTAATACCTTAATATAACGTACCTCAATGTAACGACTTCCTCGATTTAACAAATTCTTCGTAATCCCCTTGAATTGTCCATAAGAGTCAATATAAAATATACCTTTACATTGCGAACATTCTTTGCGTACAACCTCTTTATAACGAATTTTCAACTATCAGGAAAAAGTATTCATACCTCTAATTATCGAATTTTGCCAACCCAAAACCTTTATATAAAGTTTCCACCAATAATATAACTCTTAATCTTATAATGTGATTCATGTCTCGACATGTTTCGACACGCTTTTGTTTGTACAGTAATCATTGTTGTTTTGATGGAAAGTAATGTAAACACCTCTGCTCGTCACTATTGTTAAAGATTTAAGTTAAAATGGCTCAGAAACGTAAAAGGTGTTTCTTATCGGTCGCAGAAAAGCGAAACATCATTAATTATGTTGACCAAAATCCCATGACGAAAAAATTAGACATAGCTAATAAGTTCGGGATTCCCGCAAGTACATTGGCTACAATTTTAAAATTTAAAGATAAGTTTTCATAAGAAAGTTTGAATGTAAACAGTAAAAGATTAAAATCATGCGAGTTCAAAGACATAGAGGAATGTGTGTTAAAGTGGTTAAAACAGTGCCGAGACAAAAAAATCCCAATCGGAGGCCCTATTCTTCAGGAAAAGGCTCAGCGGTTTGCAGTAGAATTGGGACATGAAGGGTTCCGTGCTAGCAACGGGTGGCTTCAAAATTTCAAAAAACGAAACGAGGTTGTTTTTCGAAAAATATGCGGTGAAAGTGTTAATGAACAAGTATGTGATGATTGGAAAGACAAACTGGCAGAGTTGACCACCGGATACAATCCCGAAGACATCTTTAACGCCGATGAAACTGGACTATTCTATAAATGTTTACCTGACAAAACCTTATCATTCAAAAGCGATAAATGTAATGGTGGGAAAAACAGTAAACTTCGCTTAACAGTACTGCTGGGAACAAATTGTACTGGGACTTACAAACTAAAGCCACTCATCATCGGAAAATATCAAAAACCGCAATGTTTTAAGAATGTCAATAATCTGCCAACAGATTACACGTCCAACCATAAGGCTTGGATGACAAGTGATGCTTTTTGCAATTGGCTTAAAAGTCTGGATAAAGAGATAAAGAAAAAAAACAAGAAAATTCTAATGTTCATCGATAATTGTACTGCACACGGAGAAATTCCTAACCTGAAAAATATAAAAATAAAGTACTTACCTCCAAATACCACTTCAAAACTACAACCACTGGATCAGGGCATCATCCAAAGCTTCAAAATGCATTATAGGAAGGAAGTTGTCAGACGATTTCTTGCTGATGTTGAACGTCAAACACCAACTACAATTGACGTTTTACAAGCCATGTGGATGATCGCCAAAGCTTGGAATTTAGTCACTGAAAAGACCATTGCAAACTGCTTCAAGAAAAGTGGGTTTAAAGTAACATGCGAAGATGAGGAGGACGATTTACCACTCGCAGAACTTGCTAGGACCTGGCAAAGAGTTCAAGAAGAATTACACCTTCAAGACACTGACTTCGAAGACTTTGTTACCTTTGATAATGATTTGGCCATCTGTGGAGAACTAACTGATGCTGACATCGTCACATCTGTGTTGCCAGTTACTAATGCAGAAGCGGATGAAGACGAGGAAGAAGAGGGTGAAATTGATGAGCATAACTTCACAATAAAAGATGCTTATAATGCTTTGAATACAATAAAATCTGTGTTTCTCAAAAAGGGAGGTTTGAGTGACGATGTAGTGAAATCCATCACGAAATTAGATTGCGCTTTGGATGTCATAACTCATACCGGTGGTAAACAGACAACTATCAATGACTTTTTTTCTAATCAATGAACAAAATTGAGATTAAGCTACTATATAACCACATTGTTAATTGTTTTTGATTATTAATGTAAGAAAAAAAATTTATTATCTACCTAATTGTTTTTAAATACATAGCAAATACATATAGTAATTTGATAAAAATGTGTTATCATTTATTAGTAGAAGTTGTTCGCTATAACAAGATAAGTACGTAATATTGAGGTGAATAAAACGATTCTTTTACCTCTTTATAACGAATTTTAGACCAATCTAACCTCAACATAACAAACCTCAGTTCAACGAATTACTTGATATTACGAATATTTTCTTGTTCCCCTCCGATTTGTTATATCGAGGTTGCACTGTATTAGGTTTAGTTTGTACTGCGCGTGCGTCGTCGTTCCGGCGTCGGAGCGACGTGCGTCGCCACAACGGACGCAGCGCGTCCGTGTGGCCTCTCTCTTATAGATTCGTCAAGTCTGTCTGTCTGTCTGTCTGTCTGTCCGTCCGTATGTCACAGCTACTTTATTCTGAAAGTATTAGCATGACACAGTTAAAACTTGATAGGTATGTGTATCCTATTGACCGCTTAACGATTCTCATACAAAAAATAAAAAATAATGATATTTAATGGGGGCTTCCCATACATAGAACTAAAACAAAATTTTTTTTTACTCAAACCTATACTTATGCGGTGTCTATAGATAGGTCTTTTAAAAAGACATAGAGGTTCCTAAAACCATTTTTTCCAAAAGTCTAACATTTGGAAGATAGACGCTTCCAAAGTGGTAAAATGAGTGTCCCCCCCCCCCCTCTAACTTTTAAAAGAAACAAGTGAAATTTTTTTCTGTATTGACCAAGCCAAGATCGAAACCCGCCATTATGGCAAAATTCTCCTCTCTGTTGTGAAAACAATGTGTGCTTTACTGTGTTTTCACGAATAAAACTTTACATCAGTAAGATTTCTTGCTATGGTAAGTATGTCTTAACTAAATATAGCTACTGTGAAAATATTTAGCCTTGAAGATACTGAGATCAAAATTTTGGAGCTAGTATAATTGTTTGCTAAGTACAAACAAGACGTTTTACCATATCCTTAATATACAGTCCTACAACTCTTCAATTTAAATATGTGGATATACATGTTACAAGTATTAAAAACTATACAAGATGTTTCAAGCATTTGCTGTTATACGAGCAGAATTATAAATAAACCTTTTTATTTCCTTTTTCCATTGGCTTTGTAACTATTTAATCACTGGATTAACCGGACATTTGAATCTTCTAAATTACATCAAATCATGAAGCGGCCAAAAAACTAAATAGGTGGTCATGGGCAACCGAAGAAATATGTGTGAGTTAGAAAAAACTGGAGAAGTGCTACTTGTGTTGTGTTGTGTGTTGATTCCGTATCAGCCAGAATATTCATGATGAACTTTAATTTTCCATTTAAAATTATCCAGAAATTTCCTTTCAATATTTTAAAAAAATGCAGATAATTACAACAATGTAGTTTCTTTTCACTTACTTAGTAGTTTTTTCCTGGGACGAAAATGGTTTACAGCTTATTTTCAGATCAGAAAATATAAAATCAACATTGGTTGAGCTGTTTCGGAGGAGTTTGGTTACAAACACTGTGACAAAATATATATATTTTTTTTAATTTAAATATAAGACATGCCTCACTGGGCCACACTGAGCCATCTAGTCCCAAATTAAGGTACTATTAAGTACCCTGTCGTATGGGGTACTTGACAACCGATAAACTTACTTATATACTTTTTTTTTTGTAAATATATACTTATAATACATAGAAAACACCCAGAGCAGTACAAACAGACATGTTCATGCACACAAATATTTGTACTATGCGGGGATCGAACCCGCGACCCATGGCTCAGAAGCAGCGTTAACTACCGCTGATCCAAATGGTATATATTAAATTGTTTACACTGAGAGCTTGGAACTCTTAGTTAAAAAAAAGTTACGTGACAACTGAGTGACATATTAGAGTAAACTTAATGTAAACTTAACCTTGTACAATATTTTTCTCATGTGTATTCTGTGAAATAACACACGTATTACTGGCAAATTGGCAATATCTTTGATGTTTCTCAAACGGTTTTATCTTTGACTCACTGAATCCTAAAAAGTTTATTCCGTTTTTGTACCCCGCGCACACCACATAAACAAATTGATATTTGTGTAGGTACTACCACAATACAAATAATTACAGAAGGTCTTTCAAAACACTAATAATAGCATTATGATTGATTGAAATAAAATAAACAGTAATGGTAATAATAAGATAAATAGATGAGACTTATTCCTGCGGCTAACATAAAATGTTTGTGGTACAAGTTTCTGAAGGGTTGCGCTAATTTTGTTGACTCAATGCAATTACATTCTTATTTAAACTTTGACACACATCGATTTAAAAAAATGGAGTAGCCTAAATCGTAGTGATTGTCGTGTTCAATGGACCAAGCCATTGTAATATCTAGCATCATTTTTGAAATTACTTCAGGTATGATGAGCTCGAGTTACCGAAATCAAACGTTACTGGATAAAACTAATCATATATCAAGTCACTAATATTTGAACAAAACGAGGTTACTGTACCATCGTCAATCATACTGATTCCTAATAAGATTTCCTCTGTATAAAGGAGACATTTAGCTTTTGATGTGGGCGTGAAATTAAACGCAATCGTTTTTTATGATCACTTATAATTATTTATCAAAACAAAATCGAAATCGATGTATTGATCTTACACAAAGCTATGTAGAAAAAGTTAATCGAATTGATTTGGCTCTTAATAGAATTATAAAATAGCATTGCCTACATACAGCATACATAATTAAGTACTAAGATTATAGAATTCGTTGTCGTTTCAAGAATAAACAATAAAAAAATCTCTGCCTTAAAAGTTAAAATTAGCGTTAATAAATATCAAAATGAAGTTTGAGTCCAATTTGAAATCATGAACAAAAAAAAAATAGAGTGAACCGCACTGTAGCAGACAGCTACTGCGCACTTATGACGCCTTGTGAAAATCAACCAAAAGATAAATTATATTATAATGTTTCCAAAGAGGAATTTTGCAATTTAGTACTTGAAGCATTGGCGAAAACAATCATTTTGCAAAACGTTCCTAAATGCCACTTAAAACTTCTAAAAATTTATGTACCGTTAGTAAAAATTCGCTTCACTTTTTAAACTAGTCGATTGTCAGTTCCTCTACAGAGAGATTGTGGAAGAACTGATTGATTGTGTCCACCACTTCGCCAGTTATAGCTTTGACAATCGGCGGGCCGACCTCTTTGACGATTTCATTAGCAGCTTTACCAAACATCTCTTTCATGGCTTTAGCTGAAAGAAATTAAAAAAAGAGTTAATATCTTGCTGTAATGTTCACATTAAATCAGTATAATTAGTTGGATTCTTCATGTAGCCTTTTACAGGTTTTTTTCTCGTAGTTACTTTTGGTCAATCTTTAGCCATGGCCGAGAAGAGAAAACTCGATTATTGTTTAGCCTTCTTCTTCGCCAGTATTTAAATGAAGTATTCATATTTTTATAGTGTTTGTTTAACTCGTACATAAAATATGAACTTTTTGGAATCAATAAAGTTATTATTATTAGTCTAGCTACTAACACTTTATTTAACAATATTATTATATTATTATATGGTGTATAAACATTTCATGAGAAATGAGACTAATTAACCGTAAGAAAGCGTTAAAGTATATTGTTTCGACTGGAATATGATCTAAAACTATTTAAACTTTATCAAAGTCTTATAGCTGTTTAGCGTAGGTGTATAAAATATATGTACTTCGTGTGAATTCAGTAAAAGGCTTTCCAACAGGTGTACTGAATTGTTAAATTTCTCTAACCTCTTAACCGGAATCTACTTACTTAATTCCTTACTTCCCGCGAAGAGATTAGTCAGCTCAATATTAGCGCGGTCTTTCAGGTCGAAACTGTAAGCCCAGTTAGTGATGTCCCAATGCTTCTTGCCATTAAACTCGACATTTTTGTAGTCAGCTTGGACACTGATGAGGACCTTTGCTGAAATACATTTCAAATATTTTTGTAAAATTTATGCTTTAGTCTTCCACATGGTAGTTAAACAAAAATGAGTGTCAAGATTATCAAAAAAACTTGAGAACAATCAACCTGCTTACAATTTACATATCTACTTTATCAATTATTCTCTTGAAGCGTAACTAAGGTAAAACACAGTTCCATCAAATAGAACTCGTCGTGTGCGGGGTCCTAAAATAAGGACAGCGCAGTCCGTCAGTAGCGTTACAACCATGATCTTGACGTAGCTAATCTTGTGCAAGCATTATTAATAAGAAAGTGTTACTGTTGTATTTTAATAGCTTACTTTGTGTGCGCAAGAGGAACTTGTATCAAGGGTGTCATTGTTGGAAAGTTTTTTCCGTCATGCATTATTTATCGGATAATTTGTAATATTATAAGTGACTAAAATGTAATTATATTAATTGATTGCTGGCAGCAATAGTTAACTTATTTTAATTTTATAACTTTTATTATGTTTTATTTACTTTTCTTTACTCTAGGCTTACTCATTATTGTTCGTAGTATAGCTTAGTCTGGACAATTAGTCTGAAATATATTAAAATAAATAAATAAAAAATAAAAAAAAATAACTTACACAATGTAACAACCAAATTGCCTTTTCCATCGATTGGGAGAATAAGTATATTCCCCTTAATCTCATAGTCTCCTTTGACGTTCACTGAACAGAGCAGGTCCATATGAATTTTTGAATCCTCTCGTCTGTAAACAATGTAAATTAAAAATAATTAAAACAAGCTACGAACTGTAGAGTTCTTATTTAACTCTTGGGTATATCGCCATCAATTTTTTATTACTGTTAGTAAGGTCGAATAACTTTGGTTTCTCTATTATCAATTGATTATCTTTTGTACTGTCTTCAGGGACTTTTGAGACATCTTCTTATTTTTCTTTTTATCATTCTTTTTAAAGTAAGTAGTAAAGGGATTATTTTTCATTACAAAAAAAAAAAACTCAAGTGCTTTATAAAGTGTTTTATAGTCATCAGAATAATTGTCCTTCAAGTGGAAGAAGGAGGATGATTTTAAATACATAAGCCAGCAAACTAAACATCAACTAAATATTTTATAAACATGCCCAGTTTAGGTATCTTTAATAAATCTTATTACAATCAAAACACAAAATGGAACAAAAAGTTAATACGACTACATAAAAAGTGTGCAAAATTGTTGATGAAGATCAAGGGCAATGTTTGTTACTAACTAATTAGATACATTATCATGGATTAGATTAACAATTCGATACGCACGACTGTTTTGTGATGGGAACCGATGGATAGGTAACTATGAAACGTATTTTGAATAATTATGTACCTACTGTCCTGCTAATGTATTATCAGATATTCATTCGTTTGATATTTTTGCACTTCCTAATTTTGACGTATCATCTAAATACAGATGAGGGCTACCCAAAATAGTATTTAGAACACATTCGAGGATAGGTTAGACTGTAAGTACTTGAACTATTAACCGGTCCGGCTTCATCTGCGGAGACAAAATCTCGGGGTCCTTAGGAGAGATATATTAGGGGTTAAAGTATGAAATTGCCGTTTTGTATGGACGAAATCGAGAAAAGTCATTTTTCCATACTAAAAATTTTTTATTTTTTTTAAATACGCCTTAGCAGTTTTCGATGCAATTAAAGGTGAAAGTTAGATGGTTATAAAGCTACGCATTATAGTTATTAAGAATATAAATACACTTTATATTTGATAGCCATTTAAAAAATATACAAATCAAATATTTGACATCGGCATTAAACTTACATGCTTATGTTACCAATGTATAGTTTCTGTTTGTTGTAAGTAATTTAGTGTTCACCCTGTATAGAAGCTAACACAGTTTTTAATGATGCACATGCACAATTCACTATTCAAGATGATAGAACATACAAAACAACAATAGAACTTACGAAATATGATGAACATCGCATCCTTTTAATCCAGAGACAACAACATCAGAGGCTATAAGTTTTAGATCAGACGAACTACCGTCTATCGTCTTAATGGCAAGTGGGTCCAGAGATCTTATACCATATTCTGATATTCCACCTGCTATGACTGGCACCAGAGCTTGCGCAGATAGTTTCAAGCAGTCAATGTCGTTCAACTTACATTTTGCGATAGTCACTAAAAAAATTAAGTTAGGTATGTGTTAATATTTGCCTCAGAGTTCAGTTTAATACTTAACGAAAACTGTTTTTGATGTAATCCTTGAATATAGTGGATTTATTTAATGGTTTTCTTCATTCTGAAGATGACTGGAATAATTTAATAAAAGCTGCTGCATGTTATCAATGGTCGCAGCAAAACATTAATTATATTTTATTTTCCCTAAGAATTTGACATTAAACAACCTGACACTTTGACCTAATTTGTCCTTTGTCATTAAGATTTATGTTAAGTCACGTACTTTAAAAAAAACTTAACTAAAAACAAAATTTTTGATATGACATAATTCTGGGCTAGATTGAGAACTACTTAATCTTCGTCGGTGAAAATCATCATTTTAGAATTTTTGTTTGGACTATTATCTCTTCTTCAACTTGAATTTAATGTAATAATAACAATAACACGGTTTTTTGAAGACGTAATATATTTCCATTTAAAAATATCAATGCTATCTCCCATAGATTTGTTAAGTTAAACTCGTATTTACAGTGATGTGGCATCGGCCCCAAACAATGAGTCTGCACATTTTTCGAGAGTCGGTTCATTAGATGTTACTTTGACCCGATGACTTAGTGGCCGATATCTTGCAACCCAGATGCAGTTACAATTTCAATGTACCTACTTGGTAAGATACGATGAGAATGTGAAATCTTTGAAACCGGCCAAGTGCGAGTCAGACTCGCGTACGAAGGGTTCCGTACCAAAAAGGCCAAAAAAACGGGTTTGTTGTATGGGAGCCCTTAAATATTTATTTTATTATGTTTTTAGTATTTGTTGTTATTGCGGTAACAGAAATAAATAATTTGTGAAAATTTCAACTGTCTAGCTATCGCGGCTCTTAAGATACAGCCTGGTGACAGAGCGATGGACAGACGGACAGACGGACAGGCAGCGAAGTCTTAGTAATAGGGTCCCGTTTTACCCTTTGGGTACGGAACCCTAAAAAATAACCGGCGCATAAAATAAAGTAACTTATCATTGTTCATCATCACTCCTACGCTGATGTTTCTCCCAAGTTAGGATTTTGCAATAAATGCTATACCACTGACAGAAAAAGACGCTGCCGCCTATCTCTATCTGTCAGTAGTGCTTTGGTCATAATCTAATATACCGGCTACAGCTGTTTTATCGTGAATATAAACAATTTGTCCATACATTTCGACTAATAACTATCTAGGTTCTAGATCAGATATTTCATGTTTTCTGCTACAGCAATGGTTACTGTATTCCTTTAACAAAAAAGTAAAGCTTTAAATACCTTTAAACGAGAAATGTTTGTATTTATATAATCTGAATCTCGGAAATGGCTCCTAATATTTTCACGAAATTTAGTATGCTGGTGGTTTCAGTGGCGATAAATTGATCTGGCTAAGTTTCATTTTTAGACAACATCGTTTTATCCATGTTGAATGTCGGTCATGCAGGTAAATTTTATTTATACACATTCTCAACAGCTTCTGCTTATCATTGAATAATAGGGGTTAAAGTATGAAATTGCAGATTATTTTCCCACTTTTTATTTTGTTTATAGCTCTTAAGTGTAGTCGTATTATTGCGTAATTATTTTTGTATTGTATCAAAAACTAAATAAAGTAACTTTTGACTAAAAAAAAAATGCAATACTAGTGCCTATTACTTCAAAGGAAGTCGTTGAAAAGACCCCTTACAATGTGTCAGCTGACCTTCTTGCTTCAATTAAGTATATTTGTATTATATACTTTGATTTTCAGTAATTTAAATACTATAATGCGTAGCTTTATAACCATCTAACTTTCACCTTTAATTGTATCGAAAACGGTTCGGGCGTTTTTAAAAAAAATAAAAAATTGTTAGTATGGAAAAATGACTTTTCTCAATTCCGTCCATACAAAACAGAAATTTCATACTTTAACCCCTAATATTACAGGCTTAAATTTGAACGAACCGTACAATATTGGTGTGAGAGCATGTACATAATAAAAACGTTTTTACCTGCACTAGTAAAAGAGACAATTCCAAGCAATGTCAACAACAAAAGAACTTTAGAACACATTTTTGCAAAACTGTATGACTCAAACAAATGCTTAACTAAAGACGGTGCTTGGGAAACTATATTTATATGAGGAACAGGGATATTCTTATTGTTTTATTAATTACATTGACGTGTGCCTTGACCGCTAGCGAGGCGGATCATCAAGGACATTAAAATATAATCAATGTTTTATCACCTTGTTTGTACATTACACTAAGACATATTAATATGTTTCTGTGTTGACTCTTAGAACATGCATTGTGCGTAATCGATGATATTTACATATTGTAGAGGAATGTTACCAATTTTATATAAAAACGTTATCAGATTTATCATGCGAACAAAATTTACGAAGTTATACAAGATCAAAGTTGGAAGGTATTAATTTTTTAATACAAAATAGTGTTGTACGTACAAATATGTTATATTATTTTCTACATTTACTTTAAAGTTGTGATATTGCGGATACAAATTAGGATATTTGAATATATTAGTCTATTGTTAGTAGGTTGTCATAAATTTTGTGTCCAATTTTGACCTCAGTAACGCACCTCATTATCGCTTTGAGTGACACCACAGATTTATGTCCGAAATATTTAATTGCTCAAAGAAACCAGCTTGTTAAGGTCCGTGATCAACGATGTGTGACAGTAAACAATATATTAATTATTAATCTCAAAAGCACGCTCAGTATATTCAAAACGAATGTTTTAATTGTTTATTTAGTCAAATTAATATGTATTTTAATTCTTATAGCAGTAATATCTCTAAATAGCTTCTATTAATATTACATCCGTTTTTGTTTTGAAGGTAGTTTTAGTATTTCTACGAGTTATGTTATGTAACCATTATGTATAACATCTTGGCAGAGTTATTTAAATATTTTACCAAATTTTTTTTTATAAAATTTTAAATATCATTTCAGCTATTTATTTTGAAACACGCTGTGACGCACACGTATAGCTGTGTAAGGATCATTCAACCGAGACCCCGCCGCAGCAAAATAATACATCTAGGCGCGTCACAGCGTGTTACAAAATTAAAAGTCGGATTTTTTCAAAATATATTTTTATAAAAAAAAAAAAAATGCCATGATGTTATACATAGATAGATAGATAGATAGTTAACACTTTATTGCACAAAATAAAAGAAAACAAATAAATTACAAAGAAGAGAAAATGTACAAATAGGCGGCCTTATCGCTTTAAGCGATCTCTACCAGACATCCTTTGGGTAGAGGAAATTTAGTTTTAGTAGAGTAGGGGTAGCACTGTGCAAGACAAGCGATGTATAACAGATACAATAACATACATGTTACTAAAATACAATACACATATACCTACATACAAATACCTAATATACAATACACATAATACAAAATAATATACCTACTTAAAATACATACACCTACCTAAAGAACAGTATAATATTTAAAATAATGATAAATAAAAATAACCATCCACACATACACGAACCGATATAGCTAACTTAATGCTGCGATCGCGACAGGAAAAGTGTTTTGACCCTGGTCTTGAAAATAGGAAGGGACTCAGACATAATGGTCCAATATCCTGGGCTTCGTTTTACAGGTAGTTCAAATTGGTGTATTTAGCTCAAATAGGTATATAAATATGATAAATAATTCTGGAAACCGTTCACTTCACCATCACCCTATACAGGGAGATAGATAACGGGATAACAAGCTGAAATCAGCCTATGTTAATTAATTAGTCCTTCCATAGTTCCAGTTTCCCAGTCCACTAGCACCCAAACCCATAGTCCAGTATCCTTTGCATCCACTTTCTGCAATAGTCATGCACTAACCGGGGGTCATCCTTGGATGTACTTGTATAGTGCGCACAGGGATAATCGTCGGTTGGTGTCACATTACATCATTTAGATAATGTTGTCTAACGGGCCTCTGCGAGTTGGCTTCGGCCCCTCATACGCCTTCCAAAGGTCCGGGACTCCATAGTCCCGTGATTGGAAAATGATAATAAATAACTTTACTTTAGACAATAGTATCCATTTTGTTAGTGATAATGTTCTTAACCTAGTGTTAGTAATATACAGCGCTACATGTTAATCACCGCCGTTCCATCCCAATTGAGATTTTGCAGCAGTGATTGATATACACACAGTCCAGCCTGTCTGCAATCATGCCCAGGATGCTGTTGGAGCTGCCACGCAACCTGCGCACCAGGGATGCGCATCTCTTGCGCATAGTGGTGTAAAAACAATCTACAGGATTTTCAGCAAACATACCTGACGCACTACAGTACCCTGGCAGCCCGATCAACGCTCTGAAGGCATTATTGTACTGGACACGGAGTGCGCAGTAAGACTTTTGGGTATATTAAATATGCATATAAATACTATGGTAAAGTCAGAAATTTGATATTATCTTTTTTTTATTTTTTATTTTCATACAAACAAAAATTTTTAGATAATGATTTAAATCTGCCTAAGTCACCACGCTAGGCTGACGGGTTAGTAATTGCAGTTTGCCAATATGGAGAGAAGACGCTGCTCTCCATGTTCTTCAAATAAAAAGAAAATCGATGTTGTACAACTGTTTATTAGAAAGTAAAGTAATTGCCTATAATCATTACATTGTAAGGAAATTCCATGCAAAAGCCACTAAATTCAAGTTACCAGAGCAGTGATGGGTACAGGTACAGTCATTACGTTTGCCAAATGCTGGTTGATGATCACAACCCCCACGCAATGTTCGAAAATTCGAATCTCCTTTCTGAACCCAGGACCGAAATCTTGGTCCGTTACCTAAGTCACTAACTCAATGTGGTGATTTATTAATAAACGTCAAATTGAAAACTTCCTTTTTTCGTCGGTTATTATAGCTGGTATTTGAGACTCCTGGGTTAGTGAAACCACTATCTCCCCTCAATTCGTTATTCGTTTACATGCACATATCTAGGCTGTCACGCAAATGGCCTTGGCACGTGTCAACATGGCATGAGCTGCAAAATGTTCGCTATTTACCAAATCGTGAGTAAGCTTAGGTTGATGATAGTGCGATAAGCGGTAGCGGGAGCGTTTAATTCGACTACGTCGCGTACCTTTTTTGATACGTTAATGAACGTTTTTAATTTTTATCTTGATATAACTAATATTTTTTGGGTGGGTTAAATATTGCCATGATAATTTTTGATTCTTTTTGGTTTTGAATCATTAGTCATGTACACGCGGCGGCACATCAGACTATACATGTTGACCTTGAGACCGCCTTTATGCCCTACGTAATAAAAGCTGTTATCGCAGTTCAACTGTTTAACTTGATGTGCTGTCGAGTGTACATAGAATTTTAGGCACTGAAAAGAAGTTGCGATGAATAGAAACATACTAACGCATGTTAGAGTTACACAAACAAAAACATCCATAAGACACCGCTGGCTTAATGCATAGTAAGCTGGCTTAATTGAATAAATTCGTCGACGACATTGTCTATGTCGAGTATAGATAATGTCTTGGTAGCTGAATTGCTTAGAGCAATCGCTCGGTAAGCGAAGATTGTGGGTTTAAGTCCCACCTAAATTAGTCGAATAAATTTATTCAAGGAATTGTATTTTTATATTATTGCAAGATCACTGTAGATTTTCATACTCTTTGTAAGCGACATTGAGGGGATAAGGGATTATGAAGAATTACTATCGGTAAATGTTTTAAAATATATTTGATAGCGAGTTTGTCACTTAAAAACAAGTATTAAATAGAAATTTAAAAAAGGAAAGATTCGGTTTGCCACACTTTATTTTTGCTAAACTTTAAAATATCAGCCAACTTTTGTACGAAGTTCAGGACAATATCAGAACAGCGTTTAAAAATAAACTTTACTTAGTTTGAATTTCCGGTGAACTTAGCGTATACCTGAACAGAGAAGCATTATTCGAATTATAATGTATTGCTTACCGCTACTATTTTAGATTATATTTAAATTAATAACAAAATTTGAATTGTATATAATCCAATTAGTAAGTATTTTAGTGACTGATAAGGTTTTTTATGTAGCCCGCTCCGCTCATCAACAGGTTGCAATGTTATTTCTCGATAACATCGCCCTTACGAATAAATCAGTTTGCTATTGATTGGTAGTTAGTTACGCCCCGGCTAATTCATTTTCTTGGACGATTTGTGTACGATATTGGGGTGAAAGTTTTATTATGCGTTCATGCATGCGTATGATAATAATGGTAAGTTTTGCAATGGCTGGTACAACTTCGGAAAGCTTGGGCTTTCGATCATTAAAGTGGTTGGTTCACCAACACAGTGTAAGTAGTATGTCAAATATGTAAGTTGACCCTATGTTAATGTTTAATTATTTTGCGGTAGTTGCCGGTTCTAATGTTTATTTTATTCGTTATTGTTATATATTATACATTGAATGATTACTATTCAAAGAGAGATTTTGAAAGCTTTTTCTGTATAAAACACGTATATTTTTAAAATTTGACAGTTTCACATAATTAACAAAAAGTTTATTCACGGAGTCTCGTTTTTAGACTTCCTCAGTAATTTTTTTAAAAATGATTACTTAATTTTGATTAATTGGCAGGTTTGTTTATTTTTAATAAGTTATTAATTATCACTTTCTTCTAAAGTGTGATCTAGCCATAATGGAAAACCTTATACTCCGTCGCTGAAATATAGGTGTGTGTCGGTTAGATAAATGGTTAGACTTTAAATGTAAAATTATGCCTTTATTTACATCTATTAGTGTCCTATATATACTTAACGATAAAAACAAAAATGCCTGTACAAGTCCAGAATGCGGTTAAAATAAAACATTACTGAGTGAAGCTGACTCATGCCTCATTATAAGAGTCACAGATTGCATCGGTAATCGTCTGTTTGTCAAAATAATAATAAAAAAATGACAGGCGTTTTGATAAAGGTTTTGATAGGAAAGGTATTTGGAGTTCGTTAATAAGGTTTTGTACATCAGAATGTTTGGGAGTATTTAAGATTTGGAATAATAGCTATCTGCGATAGTTAAGTGTATTCAGTATAACAATCAGTGGATCCAGTAGAAGTTATATAGATATAGGCCGCTATAAAAAGAAGATTTTGGCATTATTTATGTTTACCAGTCGGGCTGTCAATCGCAGTTTGATCAACCGTGTAGAGAAGACTCTGCTGTATAAGAAGACTCACATGTCTTCTTTTGTTGCCTCTTAAGACACCGTGGAACTACCTCACCGTTGACGCACCAGCCAAGTCTTACAATATTTACATGACGAGAAAGAGCGGTGCTGTCCTATTAAATGCCGGTACCACACTTGCTCTGCGATGAGGGAAACACTATGTCGCAACAAGGACATATTTAAAACTTATCAAATGAGTAGCAGGTATGATTCTCCTATGTAAAGGTTACGGATATCAAATGGCAACCGCTCTAAATGTTTAAAGTAGTACCAAAATTTGCAGCTTCATAAATACAATCCGATTTGGACAAAGGACATAGACAAAGTTCTAGAAGAAAGTTTGCTAAATGCTGATTAAATTTTATATGGTAAAATTATAAATTTAGATTTAAAATAAATACAAACGGACACAGAGAGAGGAATAGAGAGGAGAGATAAATAAGCAGGAATAGATAGAAGGAGTTAAAAAAGTTCCTTATTCACAACGGATCCATAATCAAGTTATGATTGTTTTAGGTATATTGTAACGTTATACGTTCGTCTTACATTAATAATTAAATTAGTTAAATAATGTTCTTCCAGGGAACGAAGTTAACACTTGAAATTGGGCCACACCTTCGCATCTACCCTCGCATGCTGCTTGCTGCCGTCCGTCCAACGGGCCACATCTATCCTCCGTCACCATAGCAAAGGAAGTACGGGCCTGCGGAAGCAATTTAACAGTCGGGCATACGAACCCATACCCACAGTGCTCAACCTTATATTTTTAATAAATATCTATTTTGTGTACGCTTGGTTGTTCCTATTTAAATACCAACTGCGACAATATGGAATCCAAGTTATGTGATGTCGAACGGATTGTGGCATTAAGGTTTGAAAGTATAGCCTACTTAAAAGATCTCTACTAATCCAAATCACTTGCTCCACTTTAAAATCTCGTATTCCCAAAATAAATACAATACCATATGTTTCTAATACTCACAACAGCGCTGACATTTTTATATCCTTTGCCTCCGTGTGAAGGCACAAAATAATAGTTCTTTTACAGCTTATTATGATGCCAACGCGACGCATGCGCACCGATGACAGTTTCATGGAGAGACAATAAAATTTATTGCTCTAAAGAACTTTCTTCAATGTTTATGTCGTTAAATAAATGATTAAGATTTGTCGCTAACTTGTTTTGTTTTGTATCATGCTTGTTATAGTTCAGTCTTAAATGCTGTGGAACAAAGATTTTTTTTTTAATTATTTAATTTGTTCTATTTTGTTCAATACCTACGTTTAGTTTTATTTTATTATTATTATCTTAATCGATTGTTATTTGTAAAAAATATGTTTTAGAGAAACGATAGATAATAAAATTTTCGAGAAAAATATTACTAAGATTGAGAGGTTTTATATTTATAATCAACATCATCAACATTATCATTTTTATCAATAGTCTTCATCAACTATGCTGGACACAGGCTCTAGTCTAGTCTTGGTTTAAAAGGAAGATTTTATTAAGACACGCTTATCGTAATGGCTATCTCAGTGCAACGGAAAGAAGATGATGCTGCCAGACTTCTTCTATATGTATTTATTTAGTCACCTTTAACAAGACGAAGAAGAAAACGGGTGTTGCTATTTATTAGCGGGCACCACATGACACATATTGCAATACTTAAAACCTTTGAAATAAGATTAGACAATGGGTATTTTATGACACCTGTAAGAAGTCCACCTTCGATCTAGGTTATTTTTTATTTCTTTTTAAGAGGATAGAGTTGATGTAAAACTGTATTATTGTTTGTGAACTTTATGGTTAATCGTGAACTTAAAAAGGCCAAGAAGCTCCTGCTCCTTCGAGTTAAGAGGATTGAAAGATAATAAAAAACGAATTCGTATAATTTTTTTTTATTATTGTCCGTTTTAGTTTAGAGCTAGCTCATCAGCTGGTATCGCGCGGAAATAATGATTAACATTTTCGACGATTTTGTCCACTATAGCTTTAATGACCGGCGGTCCTACCTCCAAGATAACATCGTTGCCATTATTTGCTATTATTTCTCGGGCTGCTCGGGCTGAAAAAAAAAGTTTTTTAAAATTGAATAATGCAAAGAAACAATCTACCTAGGTAGCAGACGATTATTTTAATAAAAACTCAGCATATTGAACTCCTATCAGAGAATAAGTGATATTAATAAATTTAAGTCTGTACAAGCCAGATTTCTTGGTATATCCATTGATATTTAGTCTATTCCTGATAACATCGAATTAACGTTATTAATTTCATATTTAATTACGTTAGTTTGAACCGGCTTCATAGAAAGACATTATCAGATTTCATTAGAACCTTGAACGGTGAAATCATATTTACTTATTGCAAATATCTAAGTAGACAGTATTTATTTATAAATCAAGTCTAATAAATAATCATTTAACTCTGGCAATCCGTAACTAAGCCCTAATTGCGAGACATTTCAATTAGTAGATTAAATGGAAAAGTGATTAGCGATTGGTGGTTGCTAATTACAATTGGTAACACTAATTAAGATTATTATTTGATGATTAAAACGCTAAGCGTTTTGCAAAAGCGTAATATATCACGTAGTCACTTATTAATAAGATATTTGCTAATTAGTATATGATTTGCAAGTATACTCGTATCATTTAATAAATAAATAAATAAATATTTAAGACATGCCTCAATGGGCCACACTGAGCCATCTAGTCCCAAATTAAGGTACTATTAAGTACCCTGTCGTATGGGGTACTAGACAACCGATAAACTTACTTATATACTTTTTTTTTGTAAATATATACTTTATAAGATATATAGAAAACACCCAGACCAGTACAAACAGACATGTTCATGCACACAAATATTTGTACTGTGCGGGGATCGAACCCGCGACCCATGGCTCAGAAGCAGCGTTAACTACCGCTGATCCAAATGGTCGTCATCATTTAGTGGTGAACGAAGTTACAAAATAAAAGATAATGTGTCTATCCCTCGGATACTTCAAATAGGCCTTCCTTTCTAACCCAGAATAATAAGTAAAGCGTATCTGTCTTCTTTGAGATATATATAATTATACCCTACTCTAATAAAGCTTATTAATAAGCTAAAATTAGGAGCGATAACATAAGGATGAAAACCAAACTCACAGACGCTCTACAACATGCCCTACGTCTTAAATGGAGGTGGGCTGTGTTATTTTAAATTAAACATTGTTCCAATTCGGACTACAGTCTATGGTAGTATAAAAATAATTTGTTACACTAGCGCCACTTGCCATTGTATGTGTCAACCTGAGTTTGAAATAATAAACGTACAGTCTGTGCATAACCGCCACACGAGTTTTATTAGGTTATGGGCCCAGTCCCGCGTAAAGTAAAAAATAGTTAGTGATCTTTGTACAGCACAGTGATAATGGCAGGAAATTATTCTATGAATGTTCCAAAGCTCAAGGGAAGGGACAATTACGATGATTGGGCGTTCGCAGTAGAAAATTTCCTCATCCTCGAAGGCATTGACATCAGCAACAGCGAAGGATTAAGCGCGCAAGATAACAAGAAGGCTAAAGCTAAGATGGTGATGACCATTGATCCATCACTATATGTACACATCAAGAGTGAAACTACGGTGCATAGCTTATGGAATAAGTTGAAGTCGTTATTCGACGATACTGGCTTCACCCGCCGCATCAGCCTACTCAGAAGCTTGATCTCCATTCGTCTTGAAAGTTGCGACTCAATGACCGCGTACGTGACACAGTTAGTGGATACGGCACAAAAGCTAAAGGGCACAGGCTTTGAAATCAACGATGAGTGGATAGGGTCCCTCCTGTTGGCCGGATTGCCAGACAAGTACGCGCCTATGATTATGGCCATTGAGCACTCGGGGATGAACATTAGTGCAGACGTTATAAAGACGAAACTATTGGATATGAGTGCAGATTCTGAAATTACAAAGTCCGAGGGTGCTTTTATTGCCAAAAGTGCATATCATCAAAACGCGCGCCATAAAAGCAAAGAAAAAGCAAATGGCGGCGGTCAAGGTTACGTCAGTGAAACTAACAAGCCGGGAAAAAATGTCAAGTGTTATAAGTGCAAAAGAACTGGACACTATAAAAATCAGTGCCGATCTTATAATACGAATGCGAGTACACATAACGAAAAACAAATGAACGCATTCAGTGCAATGTTTTTGACGGGTGAATTTAATGACAAAGACTGGTATGTGGACTCGGGCGCGAGCACTCATTTGATATCCGAATCAAACAAAAGTTTGTTGACAAATATTTCGTACAATACAGAAACTCGAGACATTGTAGTGGCAAATAAAGAAAGAGTGCCGGTTTTATGTTCTGGAGATCTGCAGATAACAACATGTGTTGGAGATTCAGAGTTTAACATAAAAGTAAACAATGTTTTGTGCATACATAACCTAACTACAAACCTGCTATCCGTGAGCAAGATCATAGCCAGTGGCAACAGAGTCATTTTCAACAAAAATGTGTGTCACATTTACAATCAGCAAAATGATTGTATTGGAGAAGCAAACCAAGTGAATGGTGTGTACAAGTTAAACATTGTAAAGTCGGAAGAGCTTCTAGCAGCAATGGCAGTAACTTCCAGCAAGACTTGGCATCGGCGTCTTGGCCACATAAATAAAAGTGACCTGAACGCCATGAGAAATGGTGCTGTGGAGGGCTTAAATTTCCAAGATAAGGCAGAATTTGACAAAAGTAATTGCACAGTTTGCTGCGAGGGAAAGCAAACTAGACTCCCCTTTCCCACCAGCTTGTCGAGAAGCAAGGAGGTTTTGAATCTGGTACATGCAGACCTGTGTGGGCCTATGGAAACTAAGTCGCTCGGTATGGCCAAATACTTTCTATTATTCGTGGATGATTACAGTCGAATGGCACATGTGTATTTTCTCAAATCTAAAGATGAGACATTCACCTACTTCAAGCAGTACAAAAACTTAGTGGAAAATCTGAAATCAACAAAAATAAAGATTTTAAGAACTGATAACGGAGGTGAATTTTGTTCAGCAGTTATGGAGAATTATATGAAGCAGTGTGGCATAGTACATCAGAAAACAAACCCATATACCCCTCAACAAAATGGGCTTTGTGAAAGATACAATAGATCTGTAGTAGAAAAAGCCAGATGCCTGCTATCAGATGCCCAATTTAAAAAAAAATTATGGGCAGAGGCAGTTCATACTGCAGTATACCTAAAAAACAGATCTCCTGCAGCAGGAATTCATCAGAAAACTCCATTTGAATTATGGATGGGATATAAGCCAGATGTGAGCCATATCCGAGTCTTCGGCAGCATAGCCATGACACACATCCCGAAGGAAAGACGTCTTAAATGGGATAAGAAGGCAAAGAAACTTTTTCTTGTTGGTTATGCTGACAACACTAAAGGCTATAGGCTATATGATCCCATAACAAAAACAGTGACAGTTGCAAGGGACGTCATAATAATGGAAAAAGAGTGTGACAGTATGACATCTCAGATTACTATACAAGACAAGAGTGACATACAGGATTCAGTGGGGGAAAACAGTCAGAAAATGTTCAGGATTTATCAAGTCAAGAAGCTGAAAGTGATGAGCATATTGACGAACATGACGAAACCTATATTCCAGTAGAAGAGTTGAGTGACTCCGAGGACAGCTACTATGAGTCAATGACATTGACCTCAGAAGACAGAGAGGTTAGTTCTCAGCAACAAAACACTGAAATGTCACAGAAACGTACTCGAAAGAAACCAGATTATTATGGCTATGCAAACTTGTGTGTTATGGAGGACTTCTCTGAAGAAGAAATAACCCTGAATGACGCCGTGAATGGACCAGAAAAGGAGCAGTGGCAGAAAGCAATCAGAGAAGAATTACAATCATTCAGTGACCGAGATGCGTGGGAGTTAGCGGACAGACCAGTGAATAAGACAGTTGTGAAGTGCAAGTGGGTATTTAAAAGAAAGCTCAATAGTGAAAGTGAAGTGCGGTACAGAGCGAGGCTAGTTGCGAAGGGATTCAGTCAGAAGAAAGGTACAGACTTTAAGGAAACCTTCTCACCAGTTCTCAGGTATTCCACTTTGAGGTTATTATTTGCACTAAGTGTCGATCAAAACTTAGATATTGTTCACCTTGATGTCCCTACTGCATTTCTGAATGGTCTGTTAAATGAGACTATTTTCATGGAAATACCAGCTTGTTCAAACTTAGCAAATTGTGAGAATAAAGTTTTGAAACTCAAAAGGGCAATATATGGACTAAAACAGTCTGCTAGAGCTTGGTACCAAAGAGTTGAGGAATTATTGCTAGAATTAGGGTATACCAAGTCTCAGTATGAACCGTGTTTATTTATGAAATGTGATGGAAATATCAAAATTTATATTGCTCTGTTTGTTGACGATTTTTTTGTCTTTTATAACAGTAAGGAAACTTGTGAGAACTTAAAAAGTGAATTAAAAGCAAAATTTAACATAAAAGATCTAGGCCAAATGAAAAAATGTCTTGGTATGAATGTAACAGTGAATAATGACTCTATTTCTATTGATCAGAAGGACTTTGTTGATACAATTTTGAAAAGATTTAATATGTATAACAGTAAGAGTTCAGACACTCCGATGGAAAATAATTTAAAGTTAGAAAAGGCTACAACTACTTCTCAGCAATATCCTTACCAACAATTGTTAGGTGCTTTAATGTACTTATGTGTACTCACAAGACCAGATATTGCTTTTGCAGTTAGTTTTCTAAGTCAATATAATAATTGTTACAGTGAGATTCATTGGAAACATCTAAAACGGGTATTGAAATATTTAAATAAAACTAAACATTATGGATTAAAATATGTCAAAAGTAATTGTAATTTAATAGGGTATGTTGATGCTGATTGGGCATCATGCTCAATTGACAGAAGGTCATATACAGGTTTTGTTTTTAAGATGTCTGGATGTGCAATATCATACGAGTGTAGGAAACAAAAAACAGTTGCCTTGTCCAGCACCGAGGCTGAGTACATGGCCCTGTCAGAAGCATGCAAGGAAGCAATTTACTTAAAAAATCTTGTTTGTGAAATAATGAAAACTAAAATTGACAACATCGCTTAATAAAGTAATTGGTACATTTACTTTATTAAGCGATAACCAAAGTTCACAAAAGTTAGCATCTAATCCTTTATACCATAGAAGAACAAAACACATTGATGTCCGGCATCATTTCATTAGAGAATGTGTCACTAATAATTTAGTAAAAATATCTTATTTGCCTACTAACGATATGCCAGCTGATGTGTTAACCAAAAGTCTTTGTCATGTAAAACATTATAAATTCATAAATGGTATAGGGTTGACACAAATAAAATAAGTATAAATATATGTTTATGAAAATAGTAAAATATAATTTTATGTATTGTTCTAAAACTGTGTAACTTTAATGTAGATATTATTTTTATAAGTGGGGGTGTTATTTTAAATTAAACATTGTTCCAATTCGGACTACAGTCTATGGTAGTATAAAAATAATTTGTTACACTAGCGCCACTTGCCATTGTATGTGTCAACCTGAGTTTGAAATAATAAACGTACAGTCTGTGCATAACCGCCACACGAGTTTTATTAGGCTGGCCACATTTCTAGACACACTGAGAAAAGATGGGCATCAGAAACAACAAAATGGCAGGGACCAAATGGAAAGAGAAAAAAGGGAAGACCGCGGAAGCGATGGGCAGATGACATCATCGAAATTGTAGGCACTAACTGGATGCAGGTTGCCCAAAATAGAAAAACATGGCACGGGATGGAGGAGGCTTTTACCCACAAGGGATCCATATAGATATTAAGTAACTATAACAAACATTTGTATTGTAAACTTATATTATATGGAACTTATGTTGGTCTGTTTCCGATCACGGGACTATGGAGTCCCGGACATTTGGAAGGCGTACGAGGGGCCGAAGCCAACTAGCAGAGGCCTGTTAGACAACATTTATCTTTACGATGTGATGTGACACCGACCGACGATTATTCCTGTACGCCCTATATAAATGCGTCTAAGGACAACCCCCGGTCAGTGCAGGACTATTGTAGAATGTGGATACAAAGGATACTGGGCTATGGGTTTGGGTGCTAGTGGACTGGGTAACTGGGACTATGGAAGAACTATGGCCCCTGCCTGACCTATGTTACTAACACGGATAAAATGGCAGGGGGTGACTTGCACACTCGTTTAATGGGCCCCCGAAAACGGCCGCTAGCACATAGTGACGTAGCGACAAGGGGGCAACATAGCCTGAGGTGCTTGAGGAGTGGAGAGGTATTACACGGCTCTCAGGACAATCCCGGTAATCCGTTCAAGATCCCTACAAGCATCTTACTGCAATACTTCCTTCCTCCGAGCATTCCTGCTCTAGCGACTCTCCACTCAAGCCGGCCAATGAAGGCAAGCAAGAGGTGGGAGATATGTTCCTCGTCAGTGTACACTCCGACCGACCAATGAAGGCAAGCCAGAGGTGAGGAACAGGGATACTCCCGGGAGCAATCAGGTTCGTGGGGTCGCTACTGCCCATCAGCTCGCCACAAGCTGCCCTGCGGGGTTATTATTATTATTATTATTATCTGTCCTCTTTGGTAGATATTAGCTGGCACATTTGTACACTGGAAAAAAGTTCAATGAGCATCTTAAGTGCCTTTTCGATATCATTTGGTTGATATTTGTTCTACTACTTGCCAATGAAGATAGCAAACAAATATTGTTGCAAAATTTTTTAACCATATTTATACACCTCTTTCCAAGTATTATCATACATTAATATTTATTATTATTTTATTTATTTATTTATTAAACAACGATGATTATAATTAGGTTTTCTAACCCACAAACTTTTTTCCCGCGTCTATTGCTGCGTGAATTACTCATTATACCGCGCAGGGGTAAACCTGGGCCTAGAAGTGAATACAAAATGGCATATGTCCTTTCTCAAAGTTTCACCTATCTTGGTACCAAATTTAATTAAAATCGGTTCGGTGGTTTACGCCTGATAGCATAACAAACAAACGGACATAGTTATTTTCGCCTTTATAATATCAGTGAGGATTGCGCCTTTCATTTACTTACTCATCAGAAGTTATTCAACTTACCTAATACTTCGTTTCCATTGAAAAGGTTTTCGAAGTTGACGTGAGCTTTATCTTTGAGCTCGTAAGTATACGTCGAACTCTTAATGTGCCAATGTTTCTTGCCATCTTTACCAGTTCTCACAGCCATGTCATTCAAAACATTCATTTGTATCTTATCTAAAAATAGTCATTTATTAGCAAATAGTAGGCAAGGTTACATTGAGAATAGTAAATTATCAAAGATAAAAAACGTAAGCGAAATAACATATTAAACTGTCTTATTTAAAGATTATAGTTAAAAATTTAATCACAAAGGAGTTGAGTCTCTCACAGAGAAGAATATAGAGGGAAAAAGAGGTTTAAAGCAAGTAAAATTAATGTACACACGGCGGCACATCAGACTATACATGTTGACCTTGAGACCGCCTTTATGCCCTACGTAATAAAAGCTGTTATCGCAGTTCAACTGTTTAACTTGATGTGCTGTCCAGTGTACGTCAAAAAGTATTTAACAGAGATTAAAATTGTTAAAGTTACTGAGTACTACTTTCCTCTAAAGATATATTCTGGTTTTTATTTGTAACCCGTTAGTATACATACCTGTGATACTGGTAGTAAGTTATGATTTTTTTAGCGTCAGAGACAGTATTTGAAACTGGAATAACTACCGTCTCCAAATTAATAAATGTCATCAAAATTCTTAATAATATTATAATCCCGGTAAAAAATACGTATTTAAGGGTCTAAGAGAAAGATTTTACTATAATATTCTTAACTTAATAGAGGGTTTTGCTATCGCAGTTTAGCTAATGGAATAGAGAAGACTGCTACTCATCTTGGCTTAGCAGATCTTTCACAAAAATCACAGGAAAATGATGGTGTTGATATACTTGTAACGTACGGGCACCACACGGCACAGTTGATGTTAATGTATCGGAACTACTTAAATTCAAAATATATCTTTATATTTTTATAGATTTTAGGACATCTAGGTTTAAATTAAAATTAAGGTCTTACTCAATTGAACTTGAGCTTTGCCCTTTCCTTCAATAGGCAACACTAGGAGTCGTCCATGCATCTCGTATTGTCCTTCAGCACGCACGTTGCATAGTATGTTCGTGATTAACCTTGACGCTGTTAGGTCCCGTCTGAAAAGAAGTGAAAATCTTATCTAAGTTAACCTAACCTAACCTTCAACAAAATCATACAAATTTAGCGGGTTATTTACTTTATTTTTATACAATACAAATTAAATCAAGAAAAGCTAACTTATAAGTCTAAAATTAACAAATCTACCTTTATATACTAAATAAAGTTGTGTAACTCAAAAACGGCTGGACCGAGTTATATGATTTTTATGTTATTGGATTTGTTTTTATAAGTTTTAAAATAATGATATGCAGCAAAAAAAAAACTTTTCTTCCACTAATCTCAATAAATATGACAAAAAAATTATTATAATTATTGAAATAGGTAGAAAATATAAATTAGTCCTGCGTATTTGGAATGCGTGAGGGATTCAGCTATTCAGAATAATAATTCACATCTCGAAGCCTCATGGTGAGGCTTTTTGGTGAGTGTAAATAGAAAAGTGTAACACTCACTCTATCTTGGTAGCAACACATCCTTTCAGTCCTGTAACCACCATATCCTTTGCAATAAGTTTCAGATTTAAAGTGCTGGCGTCAACTGATTTCAATACTAGTGGGTCAAGAGTCTGAACTCCGTACTGTGGTAGACCTCTAGCGAACATCGGTATCATGGCTTGGGTGGAGCGTTTTAAACATTTGGTGTCGTGTGCAGCACATTTTGTTAATAATTGCCCTAGAAAAATTGTAAATAAGATAAAAGGTCCTTTAGTAACTCAAGCTTAGTTAATGCTCTAAGTTAGGTTCAAATAGGTAAACATTACATGGATTCAGCTCGATGATTTTTAAATTGAAATGTTACAATACTAAATTATTATCTTTCATTTAGATTTTTAATTTTGTTTACATGCTTAATTCACCTATATTGGGTTGAGTTCAGCACATTATACTTTATCTATGAAATACTGTACTTCATAAAATCATTATGGAAAAAAAGATAGAATACTTAGATCTGTAATAATAAAAGCGAAATATCTTAATGAAAAGACCACTTTATTTTATAACAAAAATTGGACATTATTCTTTAAGAAACTAAACTTTATCACAGGGCCTTCTACAGTAAACTTCTAAATAGAAACTTTATTCGTGTGCAAAATTTCTCTATATTTATGTAATTAAACCCTTTTAATGACGAAATTTTCTATCATTTGCTAATTTACTTAAAAACAACAAATCAAATACATACCCTCAGCAACACTAGCCAATGACACAACAAGAAACAGACTGGCCAAGACACACGACCTTTCTCGCAACATGTCTAATTTAAAACAGTACAATGAATCTAGAAGAACAACGGCGATTAGCTTTAACACTAAAATGAACAAGTTATAAATAGGTACTGGAATTTTAGCGGACACTTGCGTAAAAGGTCATTATAAAAGTCGTTAGTGCTCGTCATCACTGATGTATCCGTTTAGTTTTCCATCTTTATTACTAAATGTGTTTATCGTAATGAATGGTTTGTACCGGAATGGAAAGTATGACGTTGTTTTCATAACAGAGCAATATAAATAACAAGATGTTGTTTGTGACTTTGTTTACGGATTTAATGAAGCTTGTTGTTTTTTATTTTGTTTACGCAGGAAAAAACGCATTACGCATACCTACTGCTTCAGGGGCAGCAGTAGGTTATGTGGGACTCTCTTGTCGGTGCCCGACAAGCATACCCACTAATAAGACCTGCGGTGTACCTTGCAACGTATGTTGGCGGTGTATGGGTTTCCCTTAATGTGCCCTCCATGCACCGCCTACGTATGGCCTATGCCGGGCCTCAGGCACAAAATATGGATGATCCTGTACACGAGGAATCACCCCCAGTCTGGCAAGCTGTGCAATGCGAGCATTCGGGACGCGCCCGGTTGGAGACCCAAAACTCCCTCGGGAGCTTGTTGTACCCTAGCTTAAACTACCAATATGCAAAAAAACATGTCGATCCTTTTCAATATGAAAAAGAAACGTTTAAACTAAACAGTTTACGGGTTTCACTGCAACCAAATTAATAAATTTAAAGGATATTTTTATTAAACGGTTTTATTTAGCTCACCCCGTTTGTTTTATTTATTATTCTTGGGTCAAATTTAGTAATTCAAATTTCACCCTCTTCCTGTCAACCGATTAATCTGAAATTTTGTATACACTTTGGATTTTGGTGACAATACAATTATGTTTATTAATTATCATTATAAATTCAAGATGGCCGCCGCTACAAAATGGCGGATAATTTATGTTTTATTAATCCCATCAATATGGGTATCAAATGAAAGGGCTCAACAAGCAGAATATAATATACTATAAAAAATTGAAATCCAAGATGGCGGCCGCTACAAAATGGCGGATAACGTAGGTTTTATCAATCCCATCAATATGTGTATCAAATGAAAGGGCTCAACAAGCAGAATACAATATACTATAAAAAATTTAAATCCAAGATGGCGGCCGCTACAAAATGGCGGATAACGTAGGTTTTATCAATCCCATCAATATGGGTATCAAATGAAAGGGCTCAACAAGCAGAATACAATATACTATAAAAAATTGAAATACAAGATGGCGGCCGCTACAAAATGGCGGATAACGTAGGTTTTATCGATCCCATCAATATGGGTATCAAATGAAAGTGCTCAACCAGTATAATACAATGTACTATATAAAAACAAAATCCAAGATGGCGGCCTCTACAAAATGAATTAAACAGAATGCGAAATAAAAACTAAAAACTAGAAAATAAAACTAGGTAAAAAACTTTTTAAGTTAAACGGTTTTATGTTAAACATACTCGTACATTGCAATGTTTAAGATAAATGTACTAAAAACCAAAAAATAATAAAATAGATACAGTCGTGGGAATTTTAAACATATGCATAGACTAGACTAAAATAAAACCGTGGGGCACGTCAATTGTCTACAAATTATCGACTTAATGTGCGATAGAAGAATCGTTTAATTCGTCGTTAAAATAGGCAGTTGGCCCGCAGACGGTGAGGAAATTACTTACTATTTTCTTGCTCATGGAAATTCCAATAGTTATACACTCCATGTAAATAAAAGAGATGTTTCAACTAGTTTATCGTTGGACATTCACACTGCTGGCTGGCGAGGAATCGTTTCACTGCTCGTAGTTTGTCTTTAATCGACAAAACATAATATGATAAAAGTACTACTCGCTCACCACTATGAAACCCTAAAACTCGCTTATAATCGAGCTTGCTAGCTTGTTTCCACATTCTAGCCCTACTTATCACACGTCCATCGTTGTCGGTTGAACAACTGCCTAATTATAGTGTAACATTACAAAACAAACATTTTAATCAACGATTGTAGACAATTGACGTGCCCCACGGTTTTATTTTAGTCTAGTCTATGCATATGTTTATAATTCCCACGACTGTATCTATTTTATTATTTTTTGGTTTTTAGTACATTTATCTTAAACATTGCAATGTATGTTTAACATAAAACCGTTTAACTTAAAAAGTTTTTTTACCTATTTTTTTTAATTTGTACCTTTGTTGGTTCTGATAATCACAATACGAGTGATTTAATTAGTTACTCACTCTAAGATCAGAACAATGTGCTGTTGTCCATTATTATTATTAAATAGTATTTAACCTTTCCAACGAAATGTTAAAAGTGAGCTTGTATAATTTTAATCCTAATAAAGTAAATATGTTTATCCAAACAGGAATCGTGTTTTTTTTTGGGGTAAAAAGGTTGCTTATGTGCTAATACAAACTATTGTCAATTTCTTAAGCTTTTATCGAGTGATTGAATGTCAACCTTCCATCCAATTCGAACTTTCACAAATCGTGAGATTTGATTATATCGATTATATGGCACTCCCGATTTATCGTATTCCCGACAATATTGCTCTCCATACAGAGGAACTATTTATTGTTCCAATCTCTTCTTTTAATATCAAAGATAAAACTAAATGCGCCTAAATTACTTGACTGCTTTTGGTGAAATTTTCTACAAAGATTCAGCCTTTATCAAGATCTAATCTAGACTTTAAGAATTAACATAGGCTATTGTATTCCACTGCTGGGAAAATATTATTGCCCGCCCGATAAAACGTGTAGTTCACGCGGGCAGAGCCGCGGGTAAAAATAATTTATTGATTTTCTATCCACTTGAAGGATAATTTCTGCAAAAAACTACCCGTTATTCTTTCCCGGAATACAAACTGTCTATATACCAAATTTCATCTCATTTGGTTAAGCAGTTTAACCAAATGAGCATGAGGAGATAACAGACAGACCTATTGGTCTGTCTGTTATCTCCTCATGCTCATTGATAATAGAAATGTGGCCATCTTCTCATCCTACGAGTGTCATAACAAGTGACTAAAGCAGTAAGCTATTTAGACGCATTTTCCTTTTATTAGTGGTCAAATTCTATCGCTAATCCTTTCGTCAAGTGTGGAGCCTGCTACAGAAACCCCCTGACAAAGTACATATCCAGGAACTGGATCCCTGTGAACTCGTGTGACTGAGCTGATAAAATAAATAGATGCAATACATTGCGTAAGTTACATATGGTTATATAATGATCTAATCCTGAAGTAAATATGTTTAGAGCTTTATGGAACCAGCGGTTCTACTATTACGCACGTGAAGCCCGTTTTTACGGATCTATCGGCCTCTTTGAGATATTCTAAGACGTTGGTATGAAAGAAAGAGACAGATGGATTCGAACGATATTATCACACACAACCAAATCAAAAAGGTCCCGGACGGAACCGGGTATTGCACCAAGGACCTTGGTTTTGGCGATTCCTTTAGAGGAAACACTAGGGCCGTTTTTTCATACAAACGTAGTCCCCTGTTTCCTCCCTGAATAAAGCCAGTAGAGCAATAATTTTTATTACCAAAATCTATGGCTACTATTAGCATGTTTCTATGTTTTCTAATTTTTCATAAATTAATTAATAAAAAAGATATGAGTCAAACATCCACAAAACAAATTTGGCAAAATTTTAGAAAAAAAAGGAGAACAAACGAACACGGCCGAAGCCTTTTTTAAATTTTTAATGAAAAAGGTATTTAAATCAGTCTAGTTTTGAAAAAGTAATCGGGGGACTACGAAACGTTGATTTTGTGTGCTTTTAGTAGGTATTTTCGGTCCAAGAAGCAGTTGTCTCTATCACACTCTGCGGTGAAGGCGTTTAGCACTGCGTGAGTTAGTGAGAGCAATAGATTTTACAAATATTTTTCAATTCTCTCGCCCGTAGTGTTTCCTCTTAAAATCATCGTTTTATGCCACTCGATACAGACAGACAGATACGAGACAGAGGTCATAAATATTACAAAATATTAACACGTTTTCTCATTTTGTTGAAACTTAAATAAATCTTACGAGACTGTATCTTTTTGACTTAATCTTACAGCGCTTTTGTAGCAAAACGGTGTAGCTTATTATAAAAACGGTGAAAGAACATTGACATTCATGTTACACGGAGGTAAAGACCTCTTTACTTCCAGGTTCAAGGAGACTGCGATACGAGTAAAATCACTGCCGCCCGTGGTTGTCCTTTATTTTGCGTGTTTACTTATTAGTCATCAAACATGGATTTTCTATAGCAGAAATTGTTCCTTTTGTAGTAGTTTTTCGGAATTAATATTAATAAATTGGGCTAAATTTGCATTACAAATAAATAAAGGTTGTTTATAATATCAATATTTAATATATATATATATATATATGCATTGAGATGCGGGTTCGAATCCCGCCTGCGACAAAATTTTTCAAATGTAAATACAGATATTATAAATGCAATTAAATTGCTATTTTTGTTAAATATACAGGGTGAAATTTTAACCACCTTCCAAATTTTAATATATCAATCTACGAGACAAAAAACAAATGACGTATTTTTTCTTTTGGTATAGCCCAGTACAAAAATGTCAAGATAAAGCACTTAGAAAATGTCCGCCAAAAATCTAAAATGTTTGATACGGCCGCCTAGCGACACTTTTTTTACGCAATGCACATCACATTCATTCATTACGATACAAATCATAAGTTTTTGATATTCCCTTTATACCTAAACAGGCCTAAAACTGTAAAAATTTAAAACTGTATTGCAAAAAATATTTTCGGGTGAAAACTTGGTTTACACTTTTTACTTCATAATAGGCTCTAAATACGATACTGAATGCCCACAAAAATTTTGGAAAGTGGTTAAAATTTCATCCTGTATATATAAGCATAATGAGTCAATTAGGAACCTTACAATGGAAGACGATAACTTCCATCGACTCAACAAACAATTTTTTGTAAGATTTTTTTAGTTTAGCTAGTCTATCGTGTATTATGCAAATGAAAACATCTAGTGAAACCTTAAGAGGTGGAAGGCCAATCAAATTATGAATATAATTACGCCATAATTATGAAGATTAATTATTAAAAAAACCAACGAGTATTATAGCTTATTTTTAATACGAGTGAACATCTTATAACGTATTATCCGGATGTCAAACGAAATCTGTGGCCAGGAATAATCTACTAGCTAAGACACCGCTTGTCCTTACAATTCTCAAAGTGAACTAATACCACGAGAGGATTAATTTGTTCTGGGGTAACTTGAGTGATCTCGAAACTTGTTTTATATTATTAGTTATAGTGACCTAAATTAATCGTACTTTTCAACTTTTTTGTTTTTTTTATTTATGTTAGGTGACTATCGCATTGGAATCTTTTTGTAATGATAATAATGTAAGGGATGTTCTTAAATTGTAAAATCTTATTCTTCGTTTCGTCTTGTTTGTTTAATGACGTCAATTTATCAAGTTATCTTAAAGTTGATCACATCTATATTTGACAAGAAAAGTACATTTAATCAAGCAGTCAATTTTGACTTAGTACTTTATGCATATAAATCAGCAAATTACCTTTTCGAAAAAAACTTACTTGCCGTCCTTGTGTCTGGTTTCAGCGCCTGTAATACTTTATGATGAGATCAATTTACGTGATCGGTTCACATTCTTTGATTGAATTGACGACCATTTGGATCAGCGGTAGTAAACGCTGCTTCTGAGCCATGGGTTGCGGGTTCGATCCCCCCACAGTACAAATATTTGTGTGCATGAACATGTCTGTTTGTACTGGTCTGGGTGTTTTCTATAAGTATTTACTAAAAAAAGTATTTATGTAAGTTTATCGGTTGTCTAGTACCCCATACGACAGGGTACTTAATAGTAGCTTAATTTGGGACTAGATGGCTCTGTGTGGCCCAGTGAGGCATGTCTTAAATATTTATTTATTATTCATTTTTGATTCATTAATAATTAGATTGGCAAAAGCAATTTCACCAATGGCAGAAAACGCTATTGTACAACCGTTTTCTTAATGGTATTACTGCTTTAGTTAATTTATTTCGTGTCTGTACCGGACACCGGCACCACATGAGTCATGTGACATAACTCGTACTAGTACTCATAAAAGTTGTACTTTATATATAAAATAAAATTAATCATACAAAAATTTGCTATGTTTAAAAAACTAATGTTGTTTGTTTTGAATTACTTTGGTGATAAAATCATCACGTTGTACGTCAAAATTGAAACATGATTTTAAGTCAAAGCATTTATTTATCTAAAGGCTTAAGTCTTCTGTTGGCACAGCGTGGAAAAAGTGTTGAATTTCTTCAACTATTTTGGCTACGACGGTTTTGATGACAGGAGAGCCGACTTCTAAGATGATCTCGTTGCCGCTAGACGCTATGACTCCTTCAGCTGCTTGTGCTGTAAAAACAATTGTCTGTTGTACCCTTAAACGCTTTTTAATGGGGTCCTACAGGAATTAGTCGCGACTTTACCCTATAAAGGCTAAACAGCGCGTAAGTGGTAAAGTAAGGGTCTTAATCATCCTACTGCAAGGAACACGCCTCCACCATCGATTTCAAGTTACCACAGCGATGATAGGTGCAAAAAAAACACCACATTTGCCAAATTTGGGTTGGTGATTACAAACCCGAGCAATATTTGAAAATTTGAAACTCTTGTCACCCGACTCGAGGATCGAACC
Organism: Anania crocealis; assembly: GCA_949315895.1. NCBI lineage: Eukaryota > Metazoa > Arthropoda > Insecta > Lepidoptera > Crambidae > Anania > Anania crocealis. The sequence goes on from OX438862.1 coordinate 15,587,657, forward strand.
TGGGATCACGCGATCTTGCCCGGTACTTAAACCAATAGACCAATCATAATCATCATTATCATCAGCCTATCACAGTCCACTGCTGGACATAGGCCTCTCCAATTGCACGCCACTTAGGTCGATCTTCGGCTTCTCGCATCCAGCTCCTGCCAGCCACCTTGCGCAAATCATCACTCCACCTGGCCTGAGGGCGTCCTACACTACGTTTGCCGAGACGCGGTCTCCACTCAAGAACTCGTTTATCCCAACTGTTGTCGGTTCTGCGGCTAATATGGCCAGCCCACTGCCACTTCAGCTTGCTAATCCGGTGGGATATGTCGGGAACTTTAGTTCTCTGCTGGATCGACTTTGAACTTGTGGACCAGCCGTACCCTCAGTGTCCACGTTACGGCTCCGTATGTCATGACGGGTAGGACGCACTGATTGAAGACTTTCGTCTTGAGGCATTGTGGGATCGACGATGAGAAGACTTGACGTAGTTTCCCAAATGCTGCCTAACCTAACTGAATTCTTCTGTTCACCTCATCCTTAAAGTTGTTTCTATCTAACTGCAATGTCTGCCCGAGGTACACGTATTTCTGAGCAACTTCGAGGAAGGTACCGTGCAACGCAATCGGTTGCGATAGTACATGTTCATTGAACATAACCTTGGTTTTATCCAGGTTCATCCGCAAGCCGATGCGCACAGAAGAGTCAGCCAGGTCATTCAGCATCTGTTGTACGTCCTGCAGCGTTTCTGCCAAAATGACGATGTCATCTGCAAATTGCAAGTGAGAAATGTATTCGCCATTGATGTTTATTACTCGTCCTTTCCATTGCAGCGTCTTGACATATCCTCCATTGCATTTGTAAACAATTTCGGTGAAATGACGTCCCCTTGTCTCACTCCTCGTTGCAACGGTATAGGTTTTGTTTGCTGATTCTGTACTTGGACAGGCATGGTGGCGGCTTCGTAGAGACATTTTATCACTTGCACGTACCGCCAATCTACTTGGCAACGCTGCAGGGACTCCAAAACGGACCAGATCTCTATCGATTCGAACGCTTTCTCATAGTCGACGAATGCTAGACACAAGGGCTGATTATACTCTTCGGTCTTCTGTATAATCTGCCGCACTGTGTGGATGAGGTCTATGGTGCCGTATACGCTCCGAAATCCAGCCTGTTCCGGTGGTTGGAATTTGTCGAGTCTTCGCGCAAGGCGGTTCGTGACGACTCTTGAAAACAGCTTGTAGACGTGGCTTAGAAGGGAAATGGGTCGATAGTTCTTCAGCAGGGTCAATAGACCAATGCTTGTCCTTAAACCAATAGACCAATGGGGCGTTATTAGATAAAGATAAACATAGATACTCTTTATTTAAATCTTTGTCTTTTCATTTGATTATACTCAAATGATAATCTAGTGGCAGACTTTCCCGAGCCGCCCACTACAGACTTTCAGCGCAAGTTGTTTTCATGACTTCCATCTTGCCACGAAAGATTGGCCTATAGCGAACTTGCCAAATCACTGCGATGACCCGCAGGTTCTCGATCTACAGACCAAACGTCAATTTAGAAAAACGTTACCTATATTGAATCGACCGGGAAACGCAGTATTAGTTAAGGGAAAAACAAATCACTACACTAACTGGGTTGACATAGATGTATTTGCGGAGTTAACTCGAGCTTTTTACGATTTTATGATATACGTATTATAAAATTACAGTATGGATAAATGCTAATATAAGAAAACACTGATCGCAATTACGGCTACATAAATGTAGTTTGCTATGTATCATGTAATATTTATTGATGATGACAAATAAATTTGTTTTCGTTAAAATCGTAAATTGCCTTAAATTCTTTTATTGGGAACTCATGCAATTATTTATACAGAAACTCAATATTCATGTTTCATTAATGACATTATTTCAATCGATTTTATCGTTTTAAATGCTGGTGTCTCACATGAATAAAAGTAAAATACTCCAAAAGTTGTTAGGTATTTATTGACATCACTGAGAAGGCAATTTTAATTAATTGTATTTTCATGGTTCGGATGGCTTGAAGTGATACTATTTAAGCTTTAATTTCGCCTTTGCGATTTTCAATTGTGTTAGAATTTCATATTCAATAAAAGATTCAGCAATAGGTATCATAATAGGTTGTTCTTTCATAAGTGTTTGCAACTATGAGAGACAATCAAAAATGACTATGTCACCACAACTCTTAACCAACTTATATTCGTTCATCCCGTATAATTAAAAAATACTTTTCTACTGATTGCTGTAAAATCCGTCATTGCAATAGTATAATGACTTCCTCTACGTCTGGTCGTGGAGATGATCATTTAATTAGATGCCTTTGTTACGATTGTTTCAAAGAAACCACCCAGTCTATTGAAATCATCTTTTTTTGCGTTAATTAGTAGAAACACGCAAAACAAACATCATGGATAGTGTAAAGTATGGCATTTTTTATATTAACTTCTTATTGTATTTTACGGACTTCGATTTTTTTTTTACTTCTGTCTTGTTTTTGGTAACTTATTTTAGATAATATATAATAAGTAATTTTAGATAGTAAATTATTATATAATAAGTAATTTTAGATGTAAGTAGTCTGTAATTGCATTATTAGAGTGCAATCCATTGGACTTCAATTCCTCATGCGGAGAAACAAGATATTTAGATCCAAGTCATAATAAATTTTGTACTATGTATGTATTTTCCAAACACTACGGAGTTTTGTAAATTTTTGTTGTTTATTTGTTGTTTGTAGATAAAACAAAAACATAATGTAAAGTGTAGGAAATATGGCGTATAAGACACGATCGATGACGACGCATACAATTGAGTAAAATTTGTTAATACTTATTTGTTTCTAAGTCAAGGCAAGGCTATGTTACAAATATGCAATGCCATATAAAATTGAATGTTCAGTGGCTAGTACATCAAACCAATCATTATTGTGGCAAAATCGAATCTATGTACGCTGGGGTAAAGTATTTTTTAATTAGTCGTATATCTCATACCAGTACAACACAACGACAAAAATATTGATTTTCGGTGTTGTTAAAATAATTTACTTGTGTAATTATGCATACGGAAATATGATTATGTCAATATTAGCAGGGGTTATGGCGCATGTCATGTCTCTTGAGAAGCTTGCCTACAGCAGTAGTGTGACAAAGGTCGATAAATATTATGACGATTGTATTGTTAAGGAACTTTATGTTTATCGATGGTGTAAATAGGATAAGTTCCCGATTTGTTTCCAAGTTACTCGACTCGAACCCTGATTTTAATCCCAAAGCTAAAATAACTTTTCATAGATTAAAGGAAAGTTAGATATTTGTGTGACCCGATGGGTATAAATAGTTTGTTTTTAATGTATGACACCAAACTTTTACTGGTAAACTGATATTAAAATTAATAGACTCAGGCGTTACTTGAACTGATATTATACGCAATTCTCAAGAAAATAACTGTAAATTTCGCTGTCAGATAAAAGAAGAAATAGAATAGAAAAGACAATATTATTGACGACCTCCGTGGCAGAGTGGCGGCTAAAAATATTATATTTTAAATTCTAAATCTATTTGCATTTTAGTGATCAAAAAAAAAAGATGATTATGGGCATTTCTCTACTATTTAAAAAGTTGTCCAAATAGCTAAAATGGTTAATTTTACTGTGACTTCCGTTATAGGCCTGGCACTAGGAAGTTACTTTAAAATATATATGAAGTAAATATAATACTTACATAAAACCTTATTTCCATTGAAAAGGTTTTCAAAGCGGACATTGGATCTATCTTTTAATTCATATGTGTGTGACCAGCTTTTGACAGTCCAGTGATTTTTTCCATCCTTGCCTTGCTTATCAGCTACATCCAAATTAACGTCAACCACAGCTTTTTCTGAAATTATGTACATACATTAAAGTAATAACCCATTTCGCTCACTGTTGAGAACGGGTCTCTCTACTTGTTGTGGAGAGGGGTTAAGGCCTTAGTTCCACCACACTGGCCTAGTGCGGGTTGGTGGACGGCGAGGGCGACGCTGTGGTAACATCATCTCGCCGTTGGACGTTTCTCAAGCCGCTCGAAGGCCTCCAACAGTGCTTTACGACTGTTATCTTGTGACAACCGCCAGTACCGTCGGCTTAACGTGGGCGCTCATAGTATGATGCCACAAACGGTCGCCCATCCAATTAATGACCTCGCCTAGCGTAGCTTAACATTAGTGACAGAGACTGATCAATAAGAAGCATTGGGCTATGAACGCTTCACATACATTAAGGGTCAATCAAATTCCTTTTGAAGATGTTATAATTAATCTAGCTTCTGAGCTCTATCTATAAATTGTTTAAGATAAATATTGCTAATCGTCCCGCTAGCAAGTTTTATTGCATCTTCCAAATAAACCAGTTTCCGAAAAAGCATTACAACTTAATACAAATATAAATGTAAATTATACTAAGGCTTGAAAAATATTACTGGTTATATTACTGAGCGTTTGTAAAATACAATAAATCCATTGATGTAACTAGGAGATGCTCAGGAGTGCCAAAATCTCCAAAGGTAGACAATATAATATGTCGAGAGTTTAAGGTAATTGTGTGATTTATAATATCTCTAAAACTGTCCATATAATATTTTAAAGCTTCGGAGTGGAAAATGTTTAAGCCAATATACTTATAGCTGAGGTTTCAACCTTGTAGCTGCACACAATATTAGAAAATTTTAGTTGTGCTTCGCAAATGGGTACATTAGTACTTAAAAATCAGAGAAGACTTCAGATATAAATTAAAAATATCGCGTTAAATCGGTTATTTCTGGAATTTTAATATAAGCTTGTATGCTTACTGCATGTACTTACTAAGATCTACGTGAATTTTCCCCTTTCCTTCAATTGGCAGTATCAGCAAATGACCTGACATTTCATATTGTCCATCTAAAGTGGCATCACATTGCACTCGTATAAGCATTTTCGCGTTTATGACATCACGCCTGAAATAATAAAATTTACCTATGTAGTTAGATATAGTTAGTGGCGTTATATATGATCAGACCCAAATTATTTTAACGAAAGTACCTTTATCCCCTTCTTGATCTATAGTCGTTAAAAAGGTGACTGAATAGTATGCCAGAAAAGACGGGAAACAGATTCTGTCAGCACGTCAACCTACCACAAAACGTCAAATTCAAAAACGCCCCGTTGGTCTAGTGCTTTAAATACCGGGCCAAGATCTCGGGGTCCCAGGTTCGAATCCCGGGTCGGGCAACAAAAAAGTTTCGAATTTTCGAACGTTGTTCGGGTTTGTGATCACCAACCCGCATTTGGCAAGCGTGGTGATTATGCCAGTACACCCATCATTGCTGTGGTAACTTGAATTCAATGATGGAGGCATTTTCCCTGCAGTGGGATGATTATAGGATGTTACTTTCCTTTTTTACTTTCTTCGACTTGTTGGACTTGAAGTTGAAAATCAATTTAATGACCTTCAACTTTTTGGGTAGGTTGTGTCAGTAAATGAGATTTTGTTTGGAGAGGCACAATTCTTGATGTGGTCTAATGCTTGTATACGAGTAGAATTTATAGTACCTACTTTAATATTTTGATGTCGAGTCCACGCAACGACTAATTAAGTAATAACTTAATATTTAAAATTTTCTTAAACAGTTTATTTAGCTGAGTGATAAATTGAGATGGTTCAAAGTGACTCCACTTCACCTTTGACATTAAACATAAGGAATAAATTACATGGTTGTTCGCCACTAAATTGTATTGTCTATAAATTTGGACAGTTTTAACTATCTATTTAATATACGTATGAAAATTAAATAAATATTTAAACAAACCATTGTAGTTAATAGATTGTTTGTAATCAATAAAAGGTAATTTTTGATAATTTTATTCTTTAATAAAAGTATTAATATCAATTTATAGCAACAGTATTCTCAAAAAACACTTTATGCTTTACCTTTTTAACTAATCACAATCACAATAAAATGTAATGTTATGTTACTGAATGATTCCAGGAACTGCATTACTAATAGAATTTCGATAGAATAATCTGCTAACAAAGCCTCGTTTTATTTTTTCCTTTAACGAAATGATTCGCTAAAAACTGGATTAGAATGCGCTCAATCTTCTTCTAGTTTCAATATGGATTTCCGCAAAGTAACGTCTGATCGTAACGTCAACAAATTTCTTCTAGTTTTTTAGAAAGAATCTTCGTAAGATATAAGCAACTCAAACTCAAAAGTTTATTGGACTATATTTGAAAAAAATATACGAAACGCATTGACTTACTCAGCCTTCTTTGCGATGCAATTGCGTAGTCCCTTGACAGTGACATCATGCAACACCAGCTTAAGACTTGGAGATGAAGAATCTATTGTCTTAAAAAAAAGTGGATCCAACGTATCCACACCAAGATCGGGAATGCCAGCAGCGAATACAGGTATCGTTGCTTTTGTCGATTCCTTAATACATTTATCATCTTCTGGCTTGCATTTGGTTATAGTGGATGGTACTGCAAAACAGTTTGACTTGGTTTTAAACGATTTGATAGCTCTAGTCTAGATTATCCAATATTTTAACAACGTAATTAAATAATAAGACATTAATGACGATCTACAAATGAAGATTCATGCTTAGAATTTTTTAAAGACTCCTAATCCTCTTTTAATATTCGTAGGAGTGTTTTTTTTTTCTTCAAATAATTGGCCCTTAAATGAGAGTTGTTTAAAATCGTCTTATAGGTGCATCATTTTTGTTTAGTTCAGACTTCATTCCAGTTTTCAGTTTTAATCAGGAATTGAATTCACATAAAAACATCATCAAACATCTTTTTTATTTTATGTAAGAGATCAATACTTTTTATATAAACTATTTCATAAATTGATAGATAACGCACAGACTTAACGGTCACGTAGGTGCATCAGTTCTTAACTCAAGTTAATACGAGTATACTAAAATAAAAACATGTATTTTAATATTTTAGTAAAGGGAATGAAGATGGTATAATTATTTTGTTTTTAATACGAATTTATTGATTAGAGTTGAGTAATAAAATTACCTTCAGCTAATATCCCTGCGGCGAGAAAACCGACTAGCACTAAATAACTAAACATTTTACTTGTGTACAAGTGATTGGACTGAAAATCTTAGCGTGTTTGAATGTAAACGCTACATAACTACAGTTTTATAGAAGCAGTTGTAACAATGCCTGAGTTAGTAATAGCCTTGTCATTTAAAATGACATGCTCACTATAATTCACAAGACAGTAATGAAATAATGTAAATAAAAGCATATTTTTCATCTAACTTCTGTTATAGTACGGATATACAATTTTGGTCTAACTTACTTTATTATAACTTCAGAACAGCTACCTGACTTGACTTTTGGACTGGTTATATTTTTATTACGTTTGTAATAGTTAGGACAAGGTTTACAAAATTCAATGTTTGGATTTGTTTACGTAGAATAAGGATTCGGGTGAAATTATTTTTATATAAAAGGATCATAGTTAAATTTATTATCCTTAATACATCTAGAAATTAAAATTATTGCTATGCAAAACAACTGCAAAAAGAAAAAAAGTGTTGTTTTAATATCCCTATCTGTTGTTCTGGAAAATGAAATATCTATAATTTTTCTTATATTTGAATGAAATATTAAGTATTAAAATAGATCTGGTTTTTTGTATTCGAAACTTAGTTAAACCATTTTCTAATTATTAAAATTCGAACAAAAAAGTTTCGAAAGTAAGTTAGGTTACCATTCCAGGCCAAACCAAATCAATCGCCCAACTCGAGCTTAGAAAATATCTTTTCCTAAATTGACACAACCGAGAATTCAATTTTCATTTTTTCAAAACACTTAATATTTGACATGCTTTTGGTTAGTAGTATCTTAAATCCTATGTTAGGTTTGTCTATATACTATCAGTTCTCATAGTAAAAGCTATTAAATCATCCGCAAATTCAAACCAACAGTTCTTATACATATAGGTATAGACATATTATTATAATAGACATAAATGTTAACTAAATCATTTCCGAGCGAAATTGAACCCTTGCGTTATAGACGAACACCAACCCGGTTAATGAAAGCCAAATACCTACCCACTACGGTTTCAATGACTTTGCTTGCTTGATATTGTCAGTTATTTCTTGGTTGGCAACAATTTTAAATTGGTGGCCTATTTCACACTTTTCGTTAAAATTTTGTAAGTAGGTACTATTTTAAGGGCTCTTTTTTTCTTGTAAACCTATTCACCTAAGTTTGGGATGTTTTTATTTTCCAAATACAAATGGGGCCAACAATGAGCTATTGAATTAATTATCTATCGAACAACATCTGACTTGCGCTTGGTTTCATTACTTACGTTAAGAGGAAACACAAGGGCCGTTTTTTCATACAAATGTAGTCCCCTGTTTCCTCCCTGGATAAAGCCAGTAGAACAATAATTTTTATTACAAAAATCTATGGCCACTATTAGCATGTTTCTATGTTTTCATAAATTAATTAATAAAACAGATATGAGCCCTTAAAAATCGAAAAAAATCGCCGGATTTTCCGCTGTGTTCAAACATTCAGAAAACAAATTTGGCTAAATTTTAGAAAAAAAGGAAACATGCGAACACGGCCAAAGCCTTTCTTTAATTGGTTTTGGAAAAATAATCGGGGGACTACGAAACGTTGATTTGGTGTGCTTTTAGTAGGTATTTTCGGTCCAAGAAGCAGTTGTCTTTAGTTGTCTTTATCACACTCTGCGGTGAAGGCGTTTGGCACTTCGCGACAGCAATAGATTTTACAAATACCTATTTTTCAATTCTCTCGCCCGTAGTGCGTTGAATTGATTGCCTCCACTTTTTTGTCGGTTACAAAGAGCTGATATATTATATGAATGAAAATTTGTTTAGCAATTTGTTATTTGAAAACGCAGCTCCTCCTTTTTCTTCTCATTGAAGCACCAAATACGTCATGTTGTATACATTTATTTATTTCTGTAGCCGGATTTGCTATAAATAAAAAATCACCAGAACCAAACCAATTTACAAATAAATCGTTTCCTGAATTAAACCTACCGGGAATACAAGTTAAGTAGGCGGAACGCCGTAGCACCAGGTTGTCATGACTGTTTAGGATAGGTGTTATCCGAATATCTTACTTAAAAAAAAAATAAGTAACGGCCTACAATGATCCCGGGTGCCCTTCGGTTCACCTAAAATATAAAGTCCTAATTTTATTTGGCCTAACCGTACTGTTATTTTTAACGCTGTCCTGTTTGAAGGGAGAACTCCGGAGGCGTGGAGTAGGAGCGTTGTCGTCCTGTTCTTCAAAAAAGGAGATAAGACCCTGCTGAAGAACTATCGACCCATTTCCCTTCTAAGCCACGTCTATAAGCTGTTTTCAAGAGTCGTCATGAACCGCCTTGCGCGAAGACTTGACGAATTCCAACCACCGGAACAGGCTGGATTTCGGAGCGGATACGGCACCATAGACCATATCCACACAGTGCGGCAGATTATACAGAAGACCGAAGAGTACAATCAGCCCTTGTGTCTAGCATTCGTGGACTATGAGAAAGCCTTCGACTCGATAGAGATCTGGTCCGTTCTGGAGTCCCTGCAGCGTTGCCAAGTAGATTGGCGGTACGTGCAAGTGATGAGATGTCTCTACGAAGCCGCCACCATGTCCGTCCAAGTACAGAATCAGCAAACAAAACCTATACCGTTGCATCGAGGAGTGAGACAAGGGGACGTCATTTCCCAGAAATTGTTCACAAATGCAATGGAGGATATGTTCAAGACGCTGCACTGGAAAGGACGAGGCATACACATCAATGGCGAATACATCTCTCACTTGCGATTTGCAGACGACATCGTCATTATGGCAGAAACGCTGCAGGACCTACAACAGATGCTGAATGACCTGGCTGACTCTTCTGTGCGCATCGGCTTGCGAATGAACCTGGATAAAACCAAGGTTATGTTATGCACGGCGCCGTCCTCGAAGTTGTTCAGAAATACGTGTACCTCGGGCAGACATTGCAGTTAGGTAGAAACAACTTTGAGGATGAGGTGAACAGAAGAATTCAGTTGGGTTGGGCAGCATTTGGGAAACTACGTCGAGTCTTCTCATCGTCGATCCCACAATGCCTCAAGACGAAAGTCTTCAATCAATTCGTCCTACCCGTCATGACATAAGGAGCCGAAATGTGGACACTGACGGTACGGCTAGTCCACAAGTTCAAAGTCGCTCAGCGGGCTATGGAAAGAGCTATGCTCGGAGTTTCTCTTAGGGATAAAATCAGAAATGAGGTGATCCGGCAGAAAACTAAAGTTGCCGACATAGCCCACCGGATTAGCAAGCTGAAGTGGCAGTGGGCTGGCCATATTAACCGCAGAACCGACAACCGCTGGGGTAAACGAGTTCTTGAGTGGAGACCGCGTCTCGGCAAGCGTAGTGTAGGACGCCCTCAGGATAGGTGGAGTGATGATTTGCGCAAGGTGGCTGGCAGGAGTTGGATGCGAGAAGCCGAGGATCGACCTAAGTGGCGTGCAATTGGAGAGGCCTATGTCCAGCAGTGGACTGTGATAGGCTGATGATGATGATGATGATGAACCGTATTGGCGTAAACTTATAACGTATAATTATTGTCTAATCAACAGTTGTTTTCGCACTATTATAGTTTGGTCTAAAAATTGAAAACCCTAATTTCAGTATGTCTAATAACGAATGCGCTAAAATATATTTGCATATTTTTTTTGGCATTACGTTAAGTATTGAAAGCTCAAATTTTTTTTAAACCGAAAATTATAAAGCAACGAATCGCTTACAAACCGACCCCAAGCAGTCTTGTCTGCCCTACCCGTAGAGTGTAATTCGAAAGCGCCGGAGCCGTCACGGAAGTCTGATTGTTTGGATGCATGCATGTTTGCTTGATGGCATGCATGTTTGCTTGATTGCATGCATGCTTGCTTGTTTGCATACATGCTTGCTTTTGTTGCATGCATGCATGTTTATTTTGAATATTGATAAACTTTTTAACTTTCTGCGAATAAAAATTTGGAACTGTAATTGGAAGGTGTTAGGATATATTCGGCTAAGTCTCGCATTTGGGAAATTATAATACAGCGAGTTATTTAGTTAGGCGAAGCAAAAAAAGCTAAACACGTTTAGAAAAGTAAAAATGTGCGAAAAATTTTTAGGCTAATAGTTAGTGTGCCAATGACAAAATTAGGAGTACAAACAATTCGGCATTCCGATATATAACCCAATCATCCCGCTTCAGGATAAACACCTCTATCATTGAATTCAAGTTACCGCAGCAGTAATGGGAACAGGTCATCACCACGCTTGCCAAATGCGTGTTAGTGACCAGAAACTCCAGCAATGTTCGCAAATTCTAAATTATTGTTGCCCAACCCGGAAAACTTAGCCTGTGACAGTCAGGCAAGAAAGTGGACGACCAGTTTTGACGCAGTGTTATGTGTACGTGTTAGTATTTGTAGCTTTCAGAATATTTTTATATGAGACAACTAATTCAATGAAGCGTTCTAACTTTAAGATCACCATAAATACATGCTTCATACGCTACACTTAAACTTATTGAAATTTTGGTAGAAATTAATCACGTGTATGACCATGAACATGATATTCAAACCTTTTGCCTAGGCAGAGTTTCAATTTCAACTGAATTTCATTTTTAGTACAGTAAATTATTTCACTGCAGGGCAAATGCATCCATCATATAATTCAAGTTAACATAGCAATAATTGGTACAGGCATAATTACCACACTTGCCAAATGCGTGTTGGTGATCACGAACCAGGGCAATGTTCGAAAATTTAAAACTTTTTGATGCCCGATGGTGGGGGTACAGGGGTAGTCAGAAAAGATACGCAATATAATTACTTGTACTAATTTTATTGTTTTGTCAGTAAGTCATAAATGCATCAATCATTTCCTAAACTGTTAAGTAATTATACATTAGCTTTGACTGTGATTCTTTTATTTTATTTAAATTTACTTCGCCTTTTTAACTTGTCCATTGAAGCCTTCCGTCGATTTTAAGGTACGCTCAGTCTAAGCTAAGATCTTCTGGGGGTACGTTGTTGAAGAACTTCTTGATGTTTGAAATAACTCTCGTAACCATTGCTTTCACCACTGGTGGGCCCACTTCCAAGACGATATCATTTCCACTACTGGCTATGACTTCATTGGCAGCACGTCCTGAAAGATAGCATAATATGTTAAGTTTGATCAAGAAACGATTGCATATTGCCTATTTTTCTGTATTTTGCTAGTTGAACGACAATTATTTATTGATGTTAGTACCGCTTAAAATTTCCTAGCTAAAAATAAAGCGACTATATTACTGGACGCCTTTTGCCATCGTAAACTGCATTGTAATGCTGTCTGTTAGGCTCATCTTATGTTTAACATGATCATCATGTCCTTATGTTGTTGATTGAAAGCCACCAACACCTCGTCAACCAATTTTGCCCAATTCTCATTGAATCTTTTGAACGTTTTCTTATTAAATACTTACTCTTATTTGTGGTGTATGACCTAAAGTCAAATATTTAATATACCTAATTTCTCAAAACGGTCATTATTGATTTTACGGTCATTATGACGAGCATTTGGATCAGCGGTAGTAAACGCTGCTTCTGAGCCATGGGTCGCGGGTTCGATCCCCGCACAGTACAAATATTTGTGTGCATAAAAATGTCTGTTTGTACTGGTTTGGGTGTTTTCTATGTGTTATAAGTATGTATTTACAAAAAAATTTATATAAATAAGTTTACCGGTTGTCTAGTACCCCATACGATAGGGTACTTAATAGTAGCTTAATTTGCGACTAGATGGCTCTGTGTGGCCTAGTGAGGCATGTCTTAAAATATTTATATATTTATTTATTTATTTATACTACAACAAAAATTAATTTGATGTGGGATAGCAACAAATATTACCCTGAATCATTATGTTTTGTTAGTATTTTGTTAACAGAAACTAAAATTTTGATTTAATTTTATTTTGTGTGCATGATTATTATGACTTTTGGCAATATTTGTCATACACAATTTATGAATATGTTTACGCTGATGTCAAATTAAAATTGATTGTTTAATAATATATTATGCTGATCTTTATTTTATTTAAATTTAATATTTCCAGAATCGTTATACGCTTGCTTAAGTACATTTTGATTATGATTAAAATCTTTTGTTGTACGATAGAACACACTTGGTTGTGGGACTTGTGGGTCTAAATCAGACAAGGAGCAAGAGTATCTATGTTGACCACTAGAATTTGTGCGTCATAGAAACCCATAATGTACCCCGAATAATACCCATAGATCATCCCTCCAGTCATTTAAAGTTAGATTTTGTTTTGGTTCTGTTAGGTGATTATAGGATGAATTTATTATAATAATATTTTTCAAGATACAGAATAAGAATTCACAATATTTAGTGTTTATAAATTGTTATATGGAAATAAGTCATGACCCTATTGGAATTGACGTACCAAGCTCTTCAGCAATAATACAATAAGTACATAGTACAGTCTTCCATACTGCGTCACCTTTTAGATACATACCTAACACATCACTTCCTGTAAAGAGATTTTCAAATTCAACATCGGCTTTGTCTTGTAGTTCGTATGTGTGTGAGAATCGCTTGACGTCCCAGTAAGCCTTTCCATCCTTGATCTTTTCACTCAATTCAGCTTCTAGACTTATTAAGATTTTTCCTGTAAAAGAAAATTATAACAACATCTGAATTTAGAAACGTAATAGAATTGCAACAAGCTGAAATCAACGTGTGCCTATACTACTACGTTTTTTTATTTATATTGTCACGTTAACACATGCATATTTTTCAAGTTAAAAAGTTTTAGTGCTTTTCTTTCAAAACTAAAAGCGAGATCTTTTTGATAGAATATCATATTTTTCTAAGGATATGGAGAGTTATCCGGTACTACAAATACATCGCATTTTTTGCATATTACAAAACAGCGTTTTAAACATTTTTTCATCAACCATATCATCGAGAATGATTAATTCAAGTTGAGTATATATTATACCAAAAAAAACAAAAGAGATCGAAACAAACTTTCCTGCACTCAGTGTTGATAATTTGAAAGGCTTGTTAGTGGGCATTTCCTTAAATGGTACTCTTTTACAATTAACGATTTTTTTGTTTTATTATCGTATTTAACATTTATCAAAAATCAAGTCAACCTACTCTTTTGAAATTAACGGATAATCGTCATATTCTTCGTTATACTAACAAAAATCCATTTAAGTTTTTTTGGGAAATATTCTAAATCGGTGCGCAACGTAGTTTTTTTAATTAATACTCGTATTATAAAATGTTAATGCCAAACTGATTAAGAGAAAATTGGTAAAATATGATGGTTAGCTTTTGAACTACTGATTGTATCAAAAGTAGACGCTGAAGAGGCATGATGAGAGAGACTCACAGAACGCACCATCGACGAATCGATTAATATTTTTTATATCATAGTTAAGGTACCCTATACTTTTTTATGCTACATATAATAATTTTTGAATCGCAGTAAACGATATTTTATCATAATTAGTATGACTCTTCAACAATCGTAGTTCATAGCTACCTATACAATTAGGTTTTGTAGTCGAAAACGGAAATCGTCATAGTGATTTAAGATTGTTAAAAAAATGCAAATTAATCGACTCGCCGACCTCGAACTTAGTTCGAAGAATTTTGGACTCGTAAACAATGTGGTTTTCTTCCTATACAATATTAAATGGATCGCAAACTTAAAAGAGATAAAACAGAAATACGTAAATACAGAGGTGTAATAAAGCGCATTTTTGCTCAATGGCTGATCCTGATGCTCAAATACTACAAGTTATTAATCGACCAAAATCTTAAACACAACAAACAATAACATAACAACTGTTTTATCTTATCGTTAATTTTTTGTTTCTCGCTGATTTGAAAGGTACATAAAAAATTTATAAAATTCCCTTTGCTTACAGCGTAAAGCTAACAGTAATAAATAAATACTTGAAATCAAAAATTGTCTTGGTAGCCCAACGGTCAGAGCAGTCACCCGTTAAGCGAATGGTTGGGGGATAAGTCCCATCTAAAGCATTTGCTATTTCATAAGCTGTTACGATTTGTATGCAGAGTAAAAGAGTTCAAGAAGATATCCACGCAAAAAATAATAGACGGACATAATAATAGAAACTGATATTTAAATAACTATATGTTCGTGTCATCATCATCATCATCATCATCATCAGACTATCGAAGTACACTGAGGTCGATCTTCGGCTTCTCGCACCCAGCTCCTGCCAGCCATCCTGCGCAAATCATCACTCCACCTGGCCTGAGGGCGTCTGACGCGGTCTCCACTCAAGGTCTCACGTAAATTTAAGAAAATCGTGATTTCTTGTCTAATTATTTAGTTAAAAGCTTATGAGGGAATAGATTAATAAACATTGTACTTACGAAGCAACACGTGTATTTTTCCTTTTCCTTGAAGTTGCAAAATTAGAAGCTGACCATCCATTTCGTACTCTCCGTTGGCATCGACAGTACACAACATTTTTGCTGTTATTTTAGACTTTTCAACATCACGTCTGGAAAAGAATATTAATCTGTTAATAATAATCTCTTATATGTAAAGAGTTTGTCAGGGTGTTATAAAAATAGAAGTGATGAGATAGTTATAGGTATTAAAATTAAAATCATACAAGTAATTTCTAAGGCTGGTTTTACAGTCACGCTGATCATGGGCGTTGACCGTCAAAATGTATGAACTTGAGCGCTGGTGGCGGTCAGCGCTGACAGCGATTTCCATACATTTCGACGGTCGGCGCCGATGGTCAGCGCGACTATAAAACCAGCCTAAGTGGATCTATAGTATGGTATGGTATATGGTTTGAGCAATCGCCTGGGGGAAATCCCATCTAAAGGATTCAAAATTTCTACAAAAATTGTGTCAATGTTGTCAAACTAAGCTACTTTATTTGTAAATAATATTATAGTGTATATACTATGTATATAGGGTAAAATTTGTCCTCAACCAAAATCGAGGTCAAAGATAAAGATTAACTCATTTGTGATTTTCCATTTAAATCGAAAACAATTTGCTCAAGGTAACCTAAAACTAGAAAAACCTTGAATTTTTAAACATTTGATATGACAATGCATTTTGTTAGGGTCACTACCCATGACTCGCAGACTTCTTCCAAGTGATGATTTTAAATAAAACTAGAATTTCCTCTGAAGTTGATGGCAATATAGGTGTTTTCATCGAAACCATTTAAAGATACAAAAAATCCAAATGCTACCGCGATCTAACATTGTTCAACGACATCTATATATTTTGGAAGCAAAACTGTAGTTCGGAATTAAAAACACAAACTAAATTCAAATTTCATAAAACGAATTCTAAACACATTTGCTCTTGTAAGTATTCTTGGGAATGTAATTGTTTAAAACCGGATTGGTGTTGGTTCGGTGCCGTCGAGTGCGCAAGGTTCCGGTTTGAATTATTATTGATTTAATTTAGGAATCTTTTTTCTAAATATTTGGCTTTGTTTTGGAAGAGTTTGTGGTTCAACTTTCTGCCGTAAAACCAATCATGGGCGTGTTAGAAAACTCTGATTCCAGATAACCTATATTTGATTAATTATTTCTTTATTTCATTTGAAAAGTGGAAACCAAAATTAAACTTATTTTTTAAACGGTATATACATGTCTATACATATTCTATTTAAAATGTAGGTAGTTCAAAAGACTGAAATGGATATTTTACATAGGTTTTGAACACTTCAATGAATCAATCCATAAAATTATTTAAATCTTTACCAATGATAAGCACGAAACAATTATATTGCTTATATATAAATTGAAAATACCACTACTTAAATGAAAAATTTGGACTGCTCAATAGTTAGAGCAGTCGCCTAGTAAGTGTAAGGTTCGAGTTCTTTCAGCCCGTTTTCACCCTTACAGATTATACAGAAAGAAATTTTAACCATTTTCAAAATTTTTTATAGGCGTTCAGTGTCGTATTTAGAGCCCATGGATGAAGTAAAAAATGTAAATCAAGTGTTCAATAATATAATAATTTTCGAATTTTATTTTTATGTTTTACAGTCCTATGCCTGTAAGGGTATAAAGGGATAATCAAAAACTTATGATTAGAATCGTAATTAATAAATGAGATGCGCATCGCGTAAAAAAAGTGTTGCTAGGCGGCCAATACAAAAATTTTAGATTTTTGGCGGACATATTCTAAGTGCTTTATCTTGACATTTTTGTACTGGGCTACCTATACCAATAGAAAAATACGTCATTTGTTTTTTGTCTAGTAGATTGATTTATTAAAATTTGGAAGGTGGTTAAAATTTCATTCTGTATATTTTTTTAAATTTTAGCTCTATTATTGGCTTATACTAAAAACAAAGTAAGCTAAGTACCAACCCCGTACATGTCATGGGAATTTTTCGTACAGCCACGAATCATTGGACTGGTGTAGCGTAATATTGCTGAAGCACGACTGTGCAGAAATTCCTGTAAGTACCTACATGATGCCCCTTTCGGCTTCACCCCGAATCTTTTGAGTTTCCGTATCTGACTGGGTGGTATTTGTCATTGCAGGTCTGGCTCCTTAGTCTGGCCTACTATTTAAGGCTGATTGAAGCACAGAGGCGCACTGGTGTGCACGGGAGAACCCGACGGCTGTGCTAGTAGTGGGGCGGACCCTTGCTGCGGTACGTCATACCCATCCTGCCCCGTTCGTGGACTTGCCACCAGGTGTTTGGTCCCCGTAAGTTACTGTTCCTGACAGACCCCATACCACCTCCGTAGGACGCGTTCATCATGTGGTGCGGCACATCGGCCGCACTGACGCCAAGGAGCTTTGTTCCGCTAGCTAACCGACCTAATTATAGAGACCTATTTAGCTCTGCTTAGGGCTGACTAAGTGTTGCCGTTGTGTTGGCACCTTAGCTAGGTGATAGGTCCTAGTTTTCCATATGTTGAGTTTTAATATTGAGAGGGAGGGTAGATTGTCATAACTTTTAAAATACAGTGTGTTGTGTTCCTAGGAGTTTAAGGCTTTTGCCAGACTTCGTATCTTCATCTTCCTCATTGGGCACAACCAGATAACGGTGTAATATTTTAATTTGTACGGTGAGCTAGAGTCACCCGTGGTTCACCTCACGAATCTCTGTAAGCGACCCTGAGCTTATGTATCTTTATCTCATGTAGTTCCTCTAGCACACTCTGGAACAGAGACAAGGTGGGCTAGACCAACAACCGAATGTTTATTGGAGTTTTTTAAGGAAGATCCTAAACCTAATTTATTGTTGTAACTATAATTTAAATATCTTTGTGTAATTGATAACTTCAAATAAACTTTGTAATCAATAAAGGGTACTTGTTTAATTTAATTTATACCAATTTATAAATTTACTTTAGCACGGCATGTAGGTCTTCCCGTGCCAGGTTACACTGTGTTGCGAAAAATATTTTCGGGTGAAAACTTGATTTACATATTTTACTTCATAAATGAGCTCTAAATACGAAACTGAACGCCTATGAAAAATTTTGAAGATGATGAAAAGTTATCCTGTATAATAATACACCGAGCCAAATTTTGCTTATTCTTAGAGTTAAGGTTAACTAAGTTAAAGGTTTTCACACATAGTAAGAAGAAACGTTGGGGCATAATGGTTCACCGGACGTCGATCTGTGGGTAGGCGCCCCACCAGTTGGACCGAAGATCTGCTAAAGGTCGCGGGAAGCCGTTGGATGCGGGTGGCGCTGGACCAATCGTTGTGGATCCTTGGGGGAGGCCTATGTCCAGCTATGGGCGTTGTCAGACTGAGATGATGATGATGATGATGAAAGGTCTCTTTAAGAAAAGTGTTAGTCTTATAAAGACCGTGTTTTGAAATCCCAGAATACTTACTGAATCTTCTTCATAACACAATCTTTCATTCCGGTGAATGTGATGTCCTTCAGAAGCAACTTCAACCCAGGTGTACTAGCATCAATAGTATCCTTGAATGTCACAGGGTCTAGTTTCTCAACTCCTAACTCAGGAATGCCATTAACAAAAATTGGAATTGCAGCTTGAGATGATCGTTTGATACATTTTGAATCGGCTGCTGTACATTTTGTTATGAAGGGAACTGAAACAAATTAATTATGTATAAGAATTTACAATACGTTAAGAAAAATTACTTTCCAAATATACCATCTAAATTAAATTCTTCGCCTAATAATCCCACTGCAGGGCAAAGGCCTCCACCATCATTGAATTCAAGTTACCATAGCAATGATGGGTACCGGCATAATCACCACGCTTATCAAAAGCGGGTTGATGATCATAAACCCGAACAATATTGAAAATTCTAAACTTTTGCTGCCCGACCCGGGTTCCGAACACAGGTCCCACGATCTTAGCCCGGTATTTATATCACCAGACCAACGGGGCATTAATAATAATTAATCATAACTAAAAACAAAAACTATATAGGTACTTAAAACAAAAAAGTGTCTATGACGCAAGAAGGTAATAAGGTAAAAAATTATGCTGGCAGCAAGGATCTAGTCAGTTTTATAGATTCCGAAATTGAAATATATAAATATACCTAAATATTTGACAACCATTTGGATCAGCGGTAATGAACGCTGCTTCTGAGCCATGGGTCGCGGGTTCGATCCCCGCACAGTACACATATTTGTGTGCATGAACATGTCTGTTTGTACTGGTCTGGGTGTTTACTATGTATTATAAGTATGTATTTACAAAAAATAAAAACGTATATAAATAAGTTTATCGGTTGTCTAGTACCCCATACAACAGGGTACTTAATAGTAGCTTAATTGGGGACTAGATGGCTCTGTGTGGCCCAGTGAGGCATGTCTTAAAAATATTATGTATTATATTATATATTATATTATATGCTATGTTTTCGAAAATAATTTGTATAATTAAAAACGCCCCGTTGGTCTATCGATATAAATACCGAACCAAGATAGTAGAAACCTGGGTTTGGCAACAATAGTTTCGAATTTCGAATTTCAAAAATGTTCGTACAGACAACAGCACGTCAACCTACCACAAAATGACAAATTTTCTCAATTGATATTGATCTTTACTTGTTGGACTTAAAGTTGAAAATCAATTCAATGACCTTTAACTTTTTGGGTAGGTTGACTTGCCGCTGTCTGTACATTGCTCGGGATTGCTCGGGTTTGTGATCACCAACCCGTAATCATCAAGCGTTTCTATTATTCCTGTACCATTGCCATGGTAACTAGAATTCAATGATGGAAGCTTATGCCTTGCAGTGGGATAATTATTGACCATTGCTTTACTGTATTATGGAATCACATCCTATTTTGTTTCATACATATAAAACGTACACAATATTATATATATAAATATAAATATAAATGTGGACAACATCACATACATTGTTCTGATCCCAATTTAAATAACTATTTAAAGTATTCGTATTTTGGAAACCAGAAACAACGAAGGTACCACAAACACCCAGACCCGAGAAAATGTAGAAAAACACATTTTTCTACATTGACCTGTCCGGGAATATTATAGTATGAATTATGTATTGATGGAATAAATAGAGCGAAAACTAAGATTTTTGCTTTTTAGGGTTCCGTACCCAAAGGGTAAAAACGGGACCCTATTAATAAGACTTCGCTGTCTGTCCGTCTGTCCGTCGCTCTGTCACCAGGCTGTATCTCAGGAGCCGCAATAGCTAGATAGTTGAAATTTTCACAAATTGTGTATTTCTGTTGCCGCAATAACAACAAATACTAAAAACAAAATAAAATAAATATTTAAGGGGGGCTCCCATACCACGAACCCGTTTTTTTTGGCCTTTTTGGTACGGAACCCTTCGTGCGCGAGTCCGACTCGCACTTGGCCGGTTTTTTATTAATCATGCAATGAATTCATTTAATAATTCAATCATGCATTCACAATGCACATCGCAGAATTCACAAGCGATCAACTTTATAATAAATTTTGTTTTATGTATATAATAATATGCACTGGTTTAAACATAATAATATAACAGTCAAACTTCTTTATCTGTTCTGTGGGTTTAAACCTCCAGAAAATAAGAAAGCTTGCATTGGTAAACTGCGATTCATTGAACTGATCATTTTTAAAACCTATGCTTGTTTATTTACGTTTTAAAATCATTGATCAGGTTTTGGTGAAAAACACTGTATCGAGGAAGGTTTTCGAATCAAAACGAAGAACACAGACGCACTAGGCCGCGGGCGATAGCAAATTTGTTAAAAATAAACAAATATGGACGATATTACTTATTGTAAAAAAAGAAAAAAAATTGAAGCTATGAAGCGATTGTTTCTATAATTTGAAATTACGAGTACCCCAAAAACACAGTCGTAATACAAAACAGTGGTTTTCTATATTGACCAGTCCGGTGATCGAACCCGGGAACTAAGAGTTGGCATTACCTTGAAAACCTGTGTCTTCGCCTTTCGATCATGAAAGTCGTATAACTAGTTAAATTTATATAAAAATTTAATTGTTAAATTTTAATTTAAAACCGTGAATTCGCAAACTATAGCAAAACGATTAAAGAAGATTACAATTTACAAATAATTTTATTGTTGAACTTGAAAGAGACATAGACACTGATAGATGAATTAAAAATAAAATATCTTGAATAAAAGAAGAGATTTTTTAAGACATTGTAACGAATTCACCAAAGTAAAAAGACGTTCAAGTACGTTCATGTTTTTAAAAATCATTTTATCACGACCTTTATAAAGTTTTGATAATGAGCATTGTTGTAAGACTTCTAAAACATCAAGGATTCTGGGTAAAAAACAAATAGATGGGTAAAATATACAAGTTTACTTACCGGCTTTAGAATATCCAATATCAACTAAACCTACTAAAAACAAAAAACTAAATAGATATTTAAACATTTTAGATACACACGACCGGATCCGTCAGAAAACTTTTGTGATGTATGAAGTTTCTTGGGCTAGTCACATTTATAAGGTCAGTAACTTTGTACATGTGTATAAATTATAATAGCCACGCATATATTTTTGAGTTTAAACAAGGAACCTGTTCAATACGTCACACGTCGACGAACATGGTAGCTTTCCTGTACACACTTACGCTTTAGAGATCTATTAGATTTTTTCGCAGACCGCCTAAAGGAAAAAAACCGACCTTGTGCGAGTCGGACTCGCGTACAAAGGGTTCAATTTTATTGCATACATTTAAGGTGACTACATATTCTGAGAATATTGCAAGTTGGTACCGTTATTAATATCGAGTAAAAAACGGCTAAAAAATCACAATTGTTGTATTAGATTTTCAATCAATCAACAGCCATTGTCCGTCCACTGCTGGACGTAGGCCCCCTTAAAGTTACGCCACAATTGTCTATATTGGGCTTTCCTCATCCATCCGCTGCTAACAGTTCTCCTAAGGTCATCAGTCCGTGGAGTCGCAGAGTGTCCTACACTACACTTGCCTAAACGCGGTCTCCGCTCCAGAATTCGATTGCTCCAACGGTTGTCAGTTCTACGGCAAACGTGACCAGTCCACTGCTATTTCAGTATGCTAACCCTTCGGGCTAATGTCGATGACTTTCCTCCTCTACCGAATACCCTCGTTTCTTATCCTGTTTCTTAACAAGTTTATTTAATTTAATTTTGTTTTATTCCGTTTTTAGTGCTTGTTCTTGTAGCCACAACGGAAATACATAATCTATGAAAAGTGACAGCCAGACCGATAGTGGAGTCTTAGTAACAGGGTATTGTTTAACACTTCGGAGTACTGAACTCTAAAAGAAGCATTTAGTATATTCAGAATTACTTTGTTAATAGTCAGAAGCACTTTTTATATCAGTATTCACATGATTAATCAATTTGAGAAGTGCGCAGTATTCTGACAGCATATTTCATCATGAGTCTTCGTTGGGTGGTAAAATAGATTACTAGCGCAACATCACATACTAATATTGTTCTGGGGCCTTATTAAATTGGACAATTTTGACATTTAGTCCATACTAGAACTGTCAAAAACCTGCAATTCAATTACGATTGCGATACGATTTGGTTACGCGAATTAGGGGACTGATCCCTGGAAATAGCTGTCTAGGACTTATTAAAATTTGTAGAATATAAAACAATATTAAAATTTCAAGACTTTCTACACAGTCATCTAGTTGCAAACTAAGCTACACTGAGCCTATAATATATTTTTTGTAATTATACACTTTATTTGTTTAGCTATTTTGGTGTGACAACAAACAAAAAAACAAACATCCATTCAAACTTTCACATTAATAATAGTAGTGAGAAGTAAGAAGTATGATTATACATAGCAAACGCATAGACCAGTAAAACATAATCATGTTTAGCAATATTTTAAATGTGGGGATCGAACGTGCGACCCGTGTCTCAGAAGCTGCGTTTATTACCACCACTGCAGTGCTGAACCAAACTGTTCCTAAATTAGGAAATATGGTTGAAACTAAATACAATCAAAATAGAGACAATCAATTTAGTAAATTGGGATTCTACAGATCAGGCACCAATAGTATGGTTTGAGTCTCGCCTAAGGCAGTTGAAAGGTATATTCAAGGATTTACAATTTATCAAGGATTTACAATTTACATTGACCAGTTCAGCGATTAAACCCGGGACCTCAGAGCTAGCGCCACCTTAAAACCAGCGAGTACTTGATCACGGAGGGCGTCAATTTGTAAATAGATACTGCGACTTGTGGGGAATAATTAAAACATATAGTGATTCATGAGTGAGTGATGAGCACTAGGCTCACAATCAGTCAAGAAAGAGGAATTTCACCGGATTATACGAGATCATACGACTGATGCCTAGCAAATGACACGAATGACTCAAAAATGCGATTAACCGGAAATATTCAAAGTATTGAATCTGCCAAACGATTAAGGTTCTTGATTGGTACAGTCATTACTTTAAGAAATTACCATGAAATTGTTTTTTTAAATGGTATTCTAATATTTTTATGTTACACTAGCTGTTTTGAGTTTTTTCAGTTTAAAAACATTTAAAAAACCGGCCGCGCACGAAGGGTTCCGTACTAAAAAGGCCAAAAAACAGGTTTGTTGTATGGGATAAATATTTATTTTATTTTGATTTTAGTATTTGTTGTTATTGCGGCAACAGAAATACATAATTTGTGAAAATTTCAACCGTCTAGCTATCGCGGCTCTTGAGATACAGCCTGGTGACAGGCAGACGAACAGACAGCGAAGTCTTAGTAAAAGGTCCCGTTTTACCCTTTGGGTACGGAACCCTAAAAAACAGGAATTGAAAAAAATATACCGGGAAATATACGGGAATTGAACCGCACCCTTCCGGGATAAAAAGTAGCCTATTTATGTTATTCCAGCCAATCAACTAACACCATGCCAAATGTCATTCAAATCTACTTGATATTTGATACACTTGAGGGTAAGATTTGTACAAACATTAAATTTTAATGTCATTTTAATTTATATGTAATAAACATCTTAAAAATCTTCTTTCTTTCTATCTTTCTAAATCGGTTCAGTATAACTATTGGCGTGAAAGCGTAACAGACAGACAGACAGACAGACAGAGAATATACTTTCGCATTTATAATATTAGTAAGGATAATCTTAGTAACCGAACAAAAACGTTTATAAAAACATAAACATATACATATTTATAGAAGTCTATGAGGCCCAGTAGCCGTAGCAGTTGATGACGAAATTTTGAAGGTAAGTGTGAATCTAAGTAATCCTATATAAGGAAGTCGATATATCTTTTTTAGGGTTAAATTATTTTTTATTACTGATTGTTAAAAAATAAAATTTGTAAAGTCTAAATATATCTGTAAGTTCGTGTATGTGGTGATGGCATAAAATAATAGGGGTTAAAAAGTATGAAATGGCCGATTATTTTCCCACTTTTTATTTTGTTTATAGCTCTTAAGCATAGTCATATTATTGCGTAATTATTTTTGTATTGTATCAAAAACTAAATAAAGTAACTTTTGATTAAAAAAAAATGCAATACTAGTGCCTATTACTTCAAAGGAAGTCGTTGAAAAGATCCCTTACAATGTGTCAGCTGACCTTCTTGCTTCAGGTAAGTATTTTTGTATTATATACTTTGATTTTCAGAAATTTAAATACTATAATGCGTAGCTTTGTAACCATCTAACTTTCACCTTTAATTGCATCGAAAACGGTTCAGGCGTTTATAAAAAAAAACTAAAAAATTGTTTTTATGGAAAAATGACTTTTCACGATTTCGTCCATACAAAACGGCAATTTCATACTTTAACCCCTAATACAATACCGCTACTTTTTGCCCTGTAAGTGTCAAAACATACTACAGAAAGAACAAAACGGGCATGCAGAATTATCTTCTCTTCACAATCGACGGAACTTCAATTAGCAACCAGCTTTCCAAGCTTGGCGAATTATTGCGCCTTGTTTTGGCTCTCCAAAAGATTACCTTCTTTCGCTGTTCGAAGGGCTTTTGCCTTCACCCAGCAGATTACAGATGTTGGACGCATATTACTTTTTAAGTAAAATAAAGAAGGCCTTTTGATAAAAAGTACTTGAACTGGCAAAATTCGCAAGTAATTCTTTTCCGCTCTTGGTTCATAATTCTAATAATCAATATTATTTACTTCTGAAGTCTCGACGGAAGTTTTTTTATTGAATTGTGTTGGGATTCCATGCTCATTTACCACTTGAGTGATTTAGGATCGTAAAGGTACTACATATTGTAATCCACACGCAGCAGCCAAGTTCATTTCCTGCGCAACTAGTTTTTTAGCCGTAGGGAACCAAAAGCAAGTTTGTCGAGTTTTTGCATAGTTCTGTTTTTTGTTCTTATTCGTACCAACAAAATTAAAGTCCAACGTTCATGATATGATAATGTCATCACGTGGTATAATATGATTTGTTTGTTTGCAAGCTTCGCAATCAAGGGATAGTTTATACATATTAAGTTAGTTCACGGGTATTCAAAACCCTGAACCAATTTAGCTAACATTTGCTACAAGATCCCGCCAAAGTGAGGAGCATATACAGGTGAGAAGCGAAATTCAATGCCTTCATTGGATGCGTGATCAATGATAGAGTTGCTATTATTTTGTAGGAATGAATTAATTTCTTTACTAGCCGCTACGAAATTTCTACCATTGTCGCAGTATATAGTTCTTGGCTTGCCTCTGCGAGCTATGAACTTTTTAAAGTTAATACTAGTTACAGTTAGAGTGAACTTTTAATTAAATAATTATAAATATTTTGCATGCTATTAAAAATCCCAAATAGGTTAAAGTACTTACCAAGATTGTATCAACACCCACAAAATATGAAAATTACTACTCTATCTAGACCAAATAAACGATTGATTGATTGACTGCGTCCCAGCACAAGGCTACTAGTTTTGTCTAATAAATCAACACATTCAGGATTGAATAAGAGCAATCAACTTAATTATAAAAGCACTCAATTTAGTTATAAAGACCGTGATAACGAAAACAGTATTTTTTTAAATCAATAGGCATGCTCATGACTCCATACTTAACTCTACGGTTAGGAAGAAGCCTAAGAAGGAGCGAGCTTACCCAGAAAGTGGCACTGGTTCTCCCACACACCAGCGGAACACAGAAAAACTGTTTGGCGCTAGACTCAGGCTGGAGGGTGGTAGCATCCAGGCAGCCTCCTACGTAGCCTACCACCGCAGAGAGATCTGTTAGCCGGCATAATTGGTTAGAAAACCAAAGATGCCGTTGCCCAGGGTGGACCACTAGGAGGTAGATCCTACCACCCCAAAATCTGTAAGGTATCTCTAAGGTACGGTATGTGACTGAAATCTACGCGAATGAAGTCGTGGGAGGAGTGATAACAAACTATGTGTTATTCAAGTTAGTTAGACGGCCCGGCCTGTGCAGTAAATTTTACAAAGTAAGTGTAGAAACAATCCTGTAAAGCACCCTTGTATTTGTAACTAATAATAAAGACTTACTTGGAATACACTTTTTTACAGCTACGATCATCTCTACACGTCATGTTGACTGACATTGAGATTTCAATTAGCGGGTGGCCACAAGACAATTAAAACTATAATGAATACTAAGTACCCTCATAATTATAACGTGAATAATCATTAACTTGAAACTATTTTAATTAAGAACGCCATATCTAATACGTTTTATTGGAGTGATCTGGTTAGAGGTCAGTTTTAATGCCATATGAGTCATTTTTTGTAGCTTGTTAGTATAAATTAATTGATGTAAATAAAGAAACCAGATACATTATCAATGAGAGAGAAAAGTCCTTACCAAACGAGTTCTCACTAAACATTTGGATGCACTTTACCTTTTTTTTACACATTCAAGGCAACAACAGTCATAAAAAAACATAGTACCATATACTTTATTTGATATTTTAGCAATTAAATTGCAATTATAATATCAGTATATAAACTTCAAAAATAATGTCTCAGGCGGGACTCGAACCCGCATCTCCTCCCGCCCGGTATGCGAGGAGATGCGGGTTCGAGCCCCGCCTGAGACATAATTTTTCAAGTTTATATACTCATAGTAATATGGTTAAGATAATTAGGTATAACTAAAGACCTTTAGCGTTTAAAAGTAAAGGTGCTTCTGAGAGGGGCTCAAAAACTATTAAATATTGTGAAAGAGTAGTTATAGGCGGTAGGGCATTATGAACTAATTCACTAAGTTATTATAGCTAATTAACATTTGGTGTGCAAGTAAGGTAAAAAGTATTTTTTTTAGTTTTTTATTTTATTAAGAAACTCAACAGCTTTATTACAATTTAGGAAACTTAATACTATATTGTCTATGTGGATACTTAAGCCAATTACAGAGTTTCATAACAATTTCAGTTTGATGTACAATATAAGCAGCAAATTTTAAAGAAAATCGATGTTAGTAATTGATTCAGAGATGGTCGAACGTGCAAGCAAAAAATTATTGTGGTTTGCTTACACTTTCGGTCATGAGTAAATGGATATTTAGTAGCAATCGTTAAGTTATGTAGCTATACATAGGGTTGAATTTGCATTATGGTAGGTGGAGGGTAAGTAGAACACATGACATCACCTAGTTATATTTAGACTTAGACTTAGTTTTAGTTTTAATGGACTGTGTCTGGTTCTTATAATGTATCAATGTATACATACATTGCATCTAGTCTGACATGATTTTAAGTTTTTATTTTGCTAAACAGATTTAATTTTATATAAAAACACAGGCAGAAGCTTTTTTACTAGCGCTTAAATTCGTGACTTATAAATATTTTTTTGCCATCTGAATGTGCATTTAAATATTTCTCCTCATATTTAGCGCTGAAATTACAAAATATGTTTTTTTTTATTCGACATTTATTCCGGCCATAGATAGTGTTCTACTGCTTGAACAACAAAGCATGCTTATAAAAAAAAAACACAATCACGATTCATATTTTGTTTAATTATTTGATATTCGGCGTTGAGTTTAATACCAATATTTGACTTTAAATGTGGTCATTCTGTTAGTGTTTGATTAAACACAACAGTAGGTGCCGCTCAAGATTGTTTCCTTTATTGATGGATTAAAAAAAACTGACCGAGGGTTTTGTAATTTGTGTCTATAAAAAAATGGATCGTTTGTTGACTGGGTACTTTTATATTAGAAGTAGCTAATTGAAAAGTCAAAAAATAATTAAAGCATGTCAATTTTTTTTCAGTTAGTTACACTTTACGTTACAAGATATTTGCAACCTGCCCTATATTCTGTCTGGACTGACCCCGCAAATGAAGATAAGGCCATCAGTAAATAACTAAAATAAATGAACAAAAAAAAATGTGGATCACATCACATACTTACATTGATGTGATCCCAATTTGAGTAATTATTTAAAGCGCTCGTATTTTGAAAATCAGAAACAACGAAGGTACCACAAGCACCCCGACTCTAGAAAATGTATAAAAACACTTATTTTATGCATTGACCCGTCCGGGAATCGAACCCTTGACCTCGGAGCAGGCGACATCTTGAAAAACCGGTGTGTACGCCACTCCACCATGGAGGTCGTCAAATCGGTTGGTCAGTTGGTGTACAAAATGTAGTTTTGTGAATATAGGTACATCTCGATTAAATCTTAATTTGTATTACAGTAACACCCACACACACACACACACACACACACATATACAGTTAAATAAGAGCACAAAATTAAAAGAAATTCAATCAAAATTTTATTTACCAGTACAGTCATTTCATATTATATAGCTTCTAGTCTAACACTTAGATATGACGTCAAAGTGTATCTACCTAAACATTATCCCGGTAAATATCGCTGTTATTAGCAAGAAACTGCAAATTGATAAAAAAACCTTTTGTAAACTATATTTTTATTGAAGTGTTAAGTATATCTAAAGCCATTTACGATTTGGATAGATAAATAACAGTTCATTACAATTTGCGAAGCAATGGATCAAAAGATAAAGAAGGCTGAGAAATAACGGCTGTACTAAGTACATGAAAAAATGGTGTCAATTGGTTTTAACAAAGAGGAAAATCGCTTTGTTATTATTCTTTACTAGCTGTTGCTTGCGACTCCCTACACGTGGAATTTTGAATTAACAACTATGTGTTAAAATTATCCCACGGGAACCGTATCTTTTCCAGGGATAATAAGTAGCCTTTATTCTATTTCAGTCCATTTAAACTAACACCGTGCCAAATTTTGTTCAGATTTTCAATCCGATGTGTACATATATTTATTTTAATGCATCATTATCATTGTCAGCAGTCTTTATCAGTCTAATGCTGGGCACAGGCCTCTCTAAAAGGAGCATATTGCCATAATCGCCATTCTTGGCAAAGAAGAAGTCTGCTGTTTGTCTTTCCAGGCAGTAGTCAATTCACCTCTTACGACAACCCTATGACGTGGGATAGAGTTTTATTTTTTGTTTGTTATACCAAAGAGTAAATAATAAAAATACAGTAATCACTAAACGGGTTTATTAAACAAATATGCGATTAAGTCTGCTTTCTTAATGAAAGCGGAAAGTACAGGAAATTTAAACCTTTTTCCGATCAGAGTATCCTTTGTCGGTTGTTCATCACCTGAAACAAAACATGAACAATGGTTGAATTAAAAGTAATAATAGGTAGCAATTACCTACCAAAGAACTCTTAACTCAATCGACAAGAAAAATAAACATATTTTACACAAAATAAAACATTTAGGTTAGTAAATAATTAAGTAAGTAAGTATAATAGGAGTGCCAAATTCAAATATAGACTCCAAAATCCTAAACATTATGAACATATGTATAATTATTATGTAAAGAAAAATTGTAAAATGCTACGTTTGTGTACTTGTTATGATTGTATTTTTGCAAAAGATTTTTGTAATTGAATTTCTTTTCAATTTATATGTTTATTTTGATAATAATGCTTTGGGGAACAATGACGTCATTAGATGTTATTAAACACAAATTTTAATATTTGTCTGAATACTAAGAAAATAAGCCATGCAAAATTTAATCTCACTCATCATTGGTAGGAAATTTAATAAGACATAAGAATCTAAGTGCTTATATCAAAATATAGGTATATGTATAATGTGGGTTGACCATAACTATAATAAGACTAGGATATAAACCTATCGGTTCCTGTTGATTCATACACAAAACTTCCTATAGAGAGGCATCACCAGAGAATATTTGAAATAAAAAAATAAAAACAAACCTTCTAAAATTAAAGAAATATCACTTGCTGTCATGTGTGTTGCATCCAAAATGTCTTTGTAATCACGTATATCAGCCACAATCTTTGTTATATCATTACCTTAAAAAACATACACGTAACTTTTTTCATAAATAATTAAAATATTGTTACCAATATTATTTGTTGAAAGAAAAATGTTGCTACATTTCAAACTTGATATAAGTGCAGCCAGACTCTTAATGTCGATAAAACTCTGAATCACAAATTATTTCAAAGTTAGACCAGTTGTATTTAACTGTTATTGTTGTTGTTAAAAAAAACAGAATTTCTGCGGGCTGAAATTTAAAGTTTGTTTTACTTACAATTTCATACACGAAACATCTCACGAAAACGTAAGAAAAAAAGTGTAGATAATTTAAAGCGGGGCTAGATTACCTATAATTTTGTGCCAGTGACATTGGCTTAGGTCAAAGGCTGAATAAAGGCTACTTAATTTTCATCATCAACTCTTATCAGTCTGCTTCTGGATATCAAATTAAAGAAAGAGATTATTGCTAAAATTGCTAACGAGGTGGCCCGAGTTTAGCAAATGTTGGTAAGAAAACATTCTGCGCGTCTTCTAGCAGTAATCCTTTAGTTATACTGTTTTCTTGAGTTTACGCGAACACTATACATTGAAATGAAAGATATGTTTACGGATTTAGTACGCGTTTATTTTGATTTAACCTGATGTTTCTAACACTTTACAGCATTCATGTTCACGGACAGTCTGCCCGTAACATATCTTTCATTTCAATCCTTTAGTTGTCTCTTATGACACCAATAGCACAAATAGTTGTGGTGCTGTTGGAGACAACACAAAGTTCTACTTACGATAGGTAAATTCGCCTATACCAAACCCGTTTTCATCAACATCATATGAGCAATTTTTACATTTATATTTTACCACCACAAGTGGACATTCTAAGGTAAAGTTTAACTTCATATCCGATGAATGAATGTCTGTCCATCCATCTTCAAAGCTGGAATACAAAAACATTGTTATTATTATAAGTATTAAATGTAACGTAGGTTAATTATAGATTTATGTATTCGTCAAGAGCCCATTCGTGTTCATGCATTGTTTAATTTATTTTGTAATAAACTAGAAAAAGTATGTAGGATGATGCAGTTATTATAAATAACATTTGATTGCTAAGCAGATTTATGAAGTTATAAATTGGTCGGCTTATAAGAGATCATATTTTTAGCAACTTTGATACTGGAATATTTTTTCTTTGTTTGTAAAAGAAAATATTATAGTAATAAATAAAACGTAGTAGTTACAGTATTACTAGGCAGCATTATCTCCAACAATACATAAATGAAATCCAATTATAACTTAGCAAAAAAATTCTGTGATTTGACTTGATTACTTTATATTATTTACTTTGTAAAACAAAAGCAACTAGACTACATCTAACAGGTAAATCTTGTGACAAATTATTATCCTTACAAAACGTGTTTCCCTGTGCAATTCTTGAGCCCAGATATAGTTACATTGTCGATTGTATCATCAGTTATGTCAGATACAAACGCGTCTTCGTATATGACATCTGTTGTGTTGATTGCAAATAGAAATACGTTGATAACTAGTTTTTTCCGACCGTAATCTACGGTGAAATATTCTTTATCTTCTGGAATAGGTGTTTTGGCAACTGCTAAAAGATCATTAGAAGAAAGTGAGATAAATGATCATTAGATATTTTTAACTGACACAGGCTGCCGGTATTTGTACACGACCTTTTGATATCTAGACAAATGCTCTCTCAAGCAATAAGTTAGTAAAAATTGTACCAAATAATTTTTGCTGTAAGCCAGCGTAGTTCTATGTTTTAATTAGGTACTGTACTTTTAATATTGGAAAAGATTTTGTCAGTATTGACAACTTATCAAGTCAAACATATATATAACTTGATGATTTGGCCAATTCATTGCCAGAGTTTTTTTTTAAATGATAACTTATATTGTAATGATAAAATGATATTTGTAATTTTCATTTATAAATATCATACAAGGGAAAGTTGTTTGTTGACTGTTGCTAGTTCGGGTTCTTGGGTGATTTTATTGTGAACCTCTAACACTTCATTTGCGTACCACTAGTGTTTTGAGTAGAGCTTCATTTGGAGTGGTTTAGCTTTACGTGACAAATAACATAATATACTTACCGGAACAGTAACACAAGAACAAAGTCAATAATAAGACTTTTTGCTGCATCGTGATGAGTACACACACTTCAAAACGTTTAAGGATAATGCAATCATATTGACACTACTGGGTTTTATAAGCCTTACGTCTGGTATTTTAATCGAAAGATTATACATGTATTTAACAATGCAAAACTGCATCATATCATACATAATAACTGATATACCTAAAATAATTAGGATACAAATAATCCTTACAAATATTTACGTGTAAATTTAACCTTTCACGCCTAAACTTTTAAATCTATTTTGATAAAATTTGATGCAAAGACAGATTAGACCTTTAGAAAGGATATAGACTATTCTTTACCTCACTGCTGGGCACAGGTGTCCGCCTGCGGGATATAAGGTGTTGTTCACGCTGGGAGCGCCGCGGACTATGCTAATTTAGATATAAATTTGTTTTAGTATTTAAGTTCCAGGGGCAGTAACAGATTTTTGAACCAGGTACTGACCTGAGTACCTTCACATTGATGTTATATGTTTTACGTAAATAGAAAATTAAATTAAAATTAATTATAATGTTTAGTAACAAAGTGACAATTTGACATAGACTGTCTGGAACGTTGTAAATCAACGCTATTTATATACATTTAAATTTTAATATCATATGAAAATAACTCAGTATATTAATTATCAATCTTAAGTTTGCTCTTAAAAACATTGTAAAGACTTTTCCAAATATGTCACATTCCACAAAATTTGGGATACTGAATAGAAACAACTCCTTTAGTCAGTTGTTTTCAAATTCACCCCGTTGTTAACGTTTATATTTCCAACTAAGTAAGACACGATGTTTAATAACCTAATTACAAATATCATGCCGAAATAGGTTTAATATAAAAAAAGCATTTAAACTATTATATATATATGTTAGCGTAAAATTGTGAGAACCGCAAGTTTATAAAACAACGCGTCAGTTTATAAACTAACGGTAGGTTAGGTTAGGTTAGTTTATAAATTTCCTAGAAAATTTATAGATTTGCGGTTCTTGTTATTTTCCGGTGACATATATATATTTATATTTTCAATACATATCTATTGGTTTCTTTATATGGTATGGTAGAAAGTATACAAAGTTAAAATTATTCAGAAAAATATGTTAACGAGAAAATCCGCTTTTTTGAGGAATGCCGAAAATATGGATGTCCTGAACCTTCTTTCTAAAGGCCAAGTTGTTGACGTCGGTGGGGGTAGTTCATCTAAAACAATAATGTTGTTTTGTAACCAAATAAACAATTAAAACTATAGCTTACTATACAGGATGAAATTTTAACCACCTTCCAAATTTTAATATATCTACGAAACAAAAAACAAATTAGATATTTTCTTTTGTTATAGCCTAGTACAAAAATGTAAAGATACAAGCAACACTTTTTTTACGCGATGCGCACCTCATTCATTCATTACAATACTATTAATAAGTTTTTGATTTTCCCTTTATACCTTAACATGCCTAGGACCGTAAAAATTCAAAACAATATTGTGAAAAATATTTTCGGGTGATACTTGATTTAATTGTTTTACTTCATAAATGGGTTCAAAATACGATACTGAAAGCCTATAAAAATTTTGGAAAGTGGTTAAAATTTCATCCTGCATAGAAGGTGTCCAGTAAGCACCACGACAAACTTAAGGAGAAGCAAGATGTAAGGGTCAAGAAGAGACGAGACAAACTTCTTAGCGTTCCATGAATTCACCGTGCGGGTGCCGGGTCCATCCGGGAAAGAGAAACTCCGAGTAGCTCCCGGGACTTGTGACACGGGTGTAGGTTTAAGGGGCCCCTTTCCGACGTACATCAACACTCACCTTCACTACTCGTGTTTCTCTCCCTGCCCAGCCAAATCTGGTACGAACCTGCTAATGCAGCTTTAGACACCCGCTCTAGTATAGAACTTACTGCAGTTCTGGCCAAGCCACGGTCTTTCAACAGGTTATAGAGAGATTTTGCTGGTATACCTCTCGCTCCTACTTCTACAGCATATAGACTAACTAAATAACCGTTTTTCATTAATTCATTTAGGAGATCATAGTATTTGTTTTCTTTCATTGCGTGGTCTTTAGGTATGTTAGTTTTTCATACGTATCCATTAAAATAATCCAGTCAGGTGCTGTACACAGGATTGAGTAAGGCTTGTTCTTAGAATTTGCAGTGGAGCCTTCATTAATAAAGTTAATTTGTCTTTTGTTTGTAGTCAATCCTTTTTGGGCCCTAGCCACTGAATGGCTTATAGCTTCACGTATGGTTTGAAGTAAACGTGTCATAGTTTTCAAGGTACAAAAATAATGAAACTAGGCTTTTTGTCTGTCCAAAAACGTAAGCAGCTGAATAATAATGTCCTGTTTTACTATTAAGCACGTCCTTTGTCACTAATACTGCAGTTTTAATTAAAAATCGTAACTAATAATTTTTTCAATATTTTCCTAAAAAAAGCAGTTTCTCGAAAACTTTGATACTTTTTCAGAGGTCCCTTACATCTGACCCTTACACCTTGGATCTCCTTAAGTTTGTTCAGGTACTTACTGGACAACCTGTATAAAAGGCCTCACTTTGAAGTTTAAGTACCACTTGCTTTGTAACTGGAGTTTATTGATTTTGGGGTTTACCCTGTTTTTTATAAGTTTTCGATATTTCGGCACTTTCGGTGTACAAGCGGAATGTGGTGGGTTCGAGTCTCACCTCAGACAATCAAAATGTTTATTCTAGGTATTGTATTTTTAATTTAAACTATCAATTCATTTATAACAGTTTCAAAAACCATGATCTCCAAACAAAATGCAGTGTATAAATCCCGAATCAATTAACTCCAGATAGTGATGGTAGTCATGGAAGTTTTAAACTTGCTTTGTTTATTTTCCTTAAGTTAGGTTAGAGTTGAAATTTCTGTTATAGCTAAGGCATAGTCAAAAATAAAAATATATTTTTGAAGCTATACTGTAGCTGTTGTTCAAAATATTGGCGTGTTTACATGCAAAATGTGGATATTTCCACTCATTTTCATAGGTACATAAATATTAAAGTAACTAACCTTGGAAGTCAAGCGTGACATTTTCTGCAGATACGTGTGCTACTAATAAACTTTTTTCATGTTCAACCGCATCAATATCAACTTCTGCGGTTACATTTTCTGTGAATAATATAAAGGAAATTTATAATTACAATGAAAGTAGGAACCATATCTATCCTCTCTGTTAAATCCTACCCAGTGAACACAAAACATCGCATTAAATAATATAAAAGAAATGAAAGATTATCAATTAACTACTGAAATGTCCAAGTCCTTCAAATACCCCAACTATTTTGAAATATCAATTTAATTTGCATAATCCCTCGATCGTGAGTTATTCCAGACACAATTGAAATCAATTGTTATAGTGGCACCCGAGTGCCTCCTGGGGGTTGAGGGAATAAATTTCAAACCAATGATATTACTAGTGGAATATACCAAATACTAGATTAAGGTCTCAGTAGGACAAAAGACGACCTACCTGTAGTTATAAAAATACTCTTAATTCTTTGAAGAGAGTCGGTAATTATGTTATTTAATTTTTAATCCAAATCAAATGAATTTTGGTATGTATGTGATTTTGGCGACAAACCTTTAACACAGTGACCAGTACTTACAAATATATTTTTTTAAATGCTTAAATAACTATATTTATCGTATATTTAGTTAAAGCCGTTTTTCAATAAACTTAAAAATTATTTTAGTTTTTATAATTTCGCATCAGAATATCGCTCAAAATTGTTAAATCTAGTTATTTGAGTACTTACGATAATGAAAATCGCATATTCCAAGACCAGTTTCATCTGGATCACGCTTGCAACTTTCGGATTTATATTCCACTTCGACACGTGGACAATGTAGTGTGAACTTTAATAATGATTCTCCATATCTGGAAATAAATTGCAATCACCTGGTATGTAAAATACAAGTAGATACAAGTATCTAGATCATGATAGCACTAGATGTAAGACATTTTGTAAACAGATTCAGTAATGTCATTGTTTTATTAAGTGGTAGCTCAGAGTCGATTTTCATCTTTCGTCATCCGAAGATCCCAGCTTCG
The DNA here is from genome assembly GCA_949315895.1 of Anania crocealis. Classification (NCBI taxonomy): domain Eukaryota; kingdom Metazoa; phylum Arthropoda; class Insecta; order Lepidoptera; family Crambidae; genus Anania; species Anania crocealis. The sequence continues at coordinate 15,624,781 of OX438862.1, forward strand.
GATATCTTTATGTATTTAAGAAAGTCGTGTTAGTTAAACTATTTATAAATCAAAACCAAATGTGCTAATTACAATCCAATGCATAATAAGTATTATCGGATATTAAGTGTAACCGAATAGTAAAAATATGGCTGTAAGCAATATAAAAAAAAAACACTATTCTACTACCATCAACCCCTCATACATATAAACATCAAAACGACGTTTGCTAGGTTAGCTAGTTTAATATTTTTGGAATCTATGAACACGTTTGTGACACTTTCTAAGCTATAGCCAATAAATGACTTCATTCGTATTTAGTACTAGATTTATACACTCCCAAAGAGTACTTATTAAATTTAAAATTTATACACTTTTTATTCAACGGTAGGTATATTATATTTAAAGTAATAAGTATGTTATTCTTACAATGTGTTTTTTCCAGTGCAACTCTTGAAACCAGATAAGGTAACATTTTTTAGTAAATTCGGTTCAGCTAAATTTTCAGCAGTTAGTTCATCTTCATGTATCACATCGGAAGTATTAATATTCAAAGTAGTAATAATAAAATACACTTTTATCTCACGAGTTGTGTCAGCATCTTGTTGTTCATCAGCATTCTTTGGCAATGGAATTGCGTTTGCTGGAAAAATATAATACATGAGAATTATTGAATTAGTATATTACAATAAATAACGAACAGGTTGATGAATAGATTTCACTAAAATGACTCAATTTTTATTATAGTTACCTTTTAAAATATTGGGACTTTGTATACAGAACTGAATGAATGCACATCCATATGAGCTAATAACAATACAGTGTTAAAAAATTCGAATATTACAAATCTATTAAAAGTGAGTAAAGGTACTCATAACTAGTTATTTTTTTTTTGACATATTTTGATCTAAAACTTGACTATAATTTGATTTTCCACAATATTTTTAACTTTCTGAACTTGTCTTTGAAGTTACCTTTTAAGTTTGAGCACTTACAAAAAAATCTTTAAAGGCGTTTTCCTGTTTTGTCAAAGAGACTCCTGATTATACTTAAAAAAAAATAGCTTCGAATAGGGCATGAAAAATGCTAGTTAAATTTGAATCTGTGTTTGACTGTTACTGTTTGATTGTTTGGTACTGTGTCAAAACTAAACACTATACTAAAATACATAATAACAACATTTTTTGCTTACTTTTTTGACAAGTTGGAGTTTAAGGTTGTTCATGAATGTAATTGCAACAAAACCTACCTTAGTAATTAAATTTTTGAAATATACGACTTACATGAACAGAGACACAATAATAAAGCTAATATATACACTTTTTCCCCAATCATAATGACGTACAAACACTTTGAACTCTTTGAGGATAATGTTTTAACATTGAGACTGTGTCCTTATATATTATTAGAGCAGAATATTCATACGAGTTTGTCAATAAAAATGTTTTTCGCTTTTATAACCTACTTCTATTGCCCGTGATTTTGTACGGCTAGAGTCTTGAAAAGTAGAAACTATCCCATGGAAACTGCACATTTTTCCGGGATAAAATTTAGCCTTTGTGTTACTCCAGTCTATAACTTATCTGCTTATTTATTTTATTAAGATCCGTTCAAGAGAAACATTTATTCAAGCATTGTCATTTTAAATATTAATATAATGAGGTAAGATTTTCTTTTGTATGTCGAAGCTGCAGTATTCATTATTGATTGGGAAATTTCGATTTGTAAAAGCCTTAACACGTGAACGGTCAGTTTGCGCACAATATTGTTGTAACTCATTTCGTCATTAAAATTTGTTGAAGTTTTAAATGAAATATCATTAGATTTAATGACAGTTTTGTTGGTGTGCGTTCTGTGGTACGCCAATTACGCAGGGGTTTCAGATTCGATTCCCGGTCGGGTCAGTCAGGAAATGTTCTATTCTAAATTGGCTCGGACTTGAGATGAATAGCGGGGTTATTGGCATGCTTCGAGAAGCACGTTAAGCCGTTAGTCCCGGCTTCTCTGGCATGTTGGAAGTCGTAAGAACAAATCACATAAGATGACTTGGAAAACTCACTGAACAGATTATTCTAAAAAGAGAGTCATGAAAAACAAAAAAGTGGAAGCCTAGCGTGAGGCTTGCAAGATGAGCACCAAAAATACTAAATACAGTATCTGTATTGGGCGTCATGTCACAATGACTAGCGTCTTTCAAGCCAACTTTATTATTGAAATTACAATCGCATTTAAACCCAAAATTAGTTTTGTTGTTTATAGCTTTAGTTTTGTTGATTATAGCTTCAGTTTTGTTGATTATTTTTAAGATAAATGGTTAAATGGTGTTGTGTTTACTAAACTTGAATTCCCCCACCGTAAGATAATCCGAAGTACCTATTAAATTTTCCTGTTACGTTATGTGCTTGGCGAATAGATTTGCCTTAATATATGTAAAAGGAAATTATGTAACATCTTGATTATACTATTCTGATATTTGATAGTTACTATATTAAAAAAGTTAATGTATTCTATCAATAAATTTCTATATTTATAAATTATTTCACACAAAATTATTTTCGTGTATTTTCAGTGAGTAACAACTAGTACTCAGGCTCTGTAAAAGTGTTTAGCACTGTTCCAATTATGATATTATATATTTAAATAATAAAATAAATTTATATATTGTGTATATCGTCGAGACAACTTGTTGTTTAGGTTCCTATGTTATGAAATAAAATTTGAAATAAAAATAAAAATTATACACTTTCAATCTACATAGTTAGATTTCTAACAAAAGCCTATTTTAACATAAAAACATATGGGGCTCTAAGCTACTTAGACTTTGTGTCCGTTCGTGATAAGTAACTATATACGGATATTTTCCGAAAAAACATCACACCACAAAAGGTACTAACGTATTCCAAAGTATAAACGGTACAGAAGAAACTAATTTGCGTAATGCATTGCCTAATCTAAACCTGAAAGAAGTCCCTTATCAGCCGAGCACACTGACTGAAAGATTGAATATAAATGGAATTTCTGAAGTTTCACCACGATAAACGTACACAAATTTGGTCGTTGGGCTGCCTTAGATAAAACGAAACTTCCTAAAGGAATCGAGTTTTATCAGATTTCGTCGGAATTTGTTCGACCGAATACATTTAGGTGTTATCTTTTGCGCGGAGTTCCATCTTTATGTGATCCCACAGTTTTTAATATAATTAAGTCTGGTAAACGACCTGTCGAACTTGTCAAACTGTGAACCTGTTTAAATGATGATGATGCTATTACGGGAATTATGACGAGGTAATTTATCAATGTTTATGAATTTACGGGCAATGAGAATAAATTGGCGCAAGGCACGCTTAGCGAATAATTTATGAGGTATTTTATAAGCAGGTTACCATAATAAGACATCAATCTTTATGTAGGTATTGACGAATAAATTAATTATAAAAAAAAAACGACAAAAACTCAAGTGTGTTTGAAGTCGGTGCCTAGCTAGACAGATAGTCTCGAGCGTGTTACCGACTTGAAGCACACCAGTAGGTCCTTAGCACGATTATTTTTTGCCTTTTAGTGTGTTAACTTATGGAGCTATTTTAGAAGTTTTTTTTCTAGATCAGTCCACTTCTGGACCTAAACATCCAGTTGGACCTAAATGTCTTCAAAAATATGATATTTCTACAAAAGACGTGCTTAGATTGACCAATAGTAGATATAAGTTGTTTCAACAGTACTTCTAAGACTAGTCGTCTTTTAAGACTTTATTAGAGCCAAAATGCGGTGATTTTCTAATTTACAAACTTTCAAGCACTAAGTATACAACAAGAAATTATTACTATACAATAAGTGTTTACCCTACATTAGTTTCTTAAAAGTATTTTCTCGTAATTGATACGCACTTATAAAAATGTGTCAGTTATGACTGTTAGTAAATGCATTTAGAATTTTTTTTTTTTTCTGTGCTTTTATTTAGTTTCATATTGAGACAAATAATATCTAAAAAATAAAATCTCGATGAATTCGGCCGCTGTTTTAGACTAAATTTCGTCTTAATATTAAATAATGTATGAAAACAATTAAGCTGTTGTTACTAGTAATTCTTCTCAGTCACTACATAAAAATACCCTACTGTATTACTATACACTACCTACAGTTAGGCGCCTAGCAAGTTATCAAGACCAGATACCGATTTACGCGTTTATGCTAATACAAACGCACATAGCCCTTACAAAGTGTATTTAAATCAATGAAAGACTGATCCCGTTAAGCGCCGGTCGTAATTCGCGCGGCTATCACGTCGAATAACCTGGGTTTACGCGCGACTACGGTGGGCTAGCTCAAGACGATGCGGGACATGGAATGCTGTGGAGACTCCTTCTGGTCATATCATAATAATTTTAGTAGAATTATGCGGAGATATAGCTTGACGTATGAAACTGCAAAGACAGTTTTACTCTTAGCTAGATTTTCTGCCCCTTGACAATCTACTATCAATGGTAATTAGGAAATAGTGATTTTTCGAAAAGTTTTATTAAAACACAGCATCTTAGAAAGTGAATGTAAACAAATAAGTAAATCATTAAAATTATTATGACATTATACATACAAGAAAATTAGAAATTAATGAGGGTGAGTTCATTAACTGTTCAGTAGTTGGCAGATGTTGTGGTAATCGAAATCTAGAAAGTACATGCAATTTTAAAATAACATAGCTCTCATGTCACACATAAACACCAATTTAAGCACAATAAAGTTATTCTAAATGAACATAATTAAATTTTTTATATCATCATCATCCTAATTAGTTAGTCTTTTGCTGAACCTCTGGCTTTCCAAAAGGTTTTTTTTATCTGCAACGTTTGGCAGCCAAGTTCGCGGTCTCAGTTCATCATGTTCTTCTAATTTGTAATAAGATTCAATAGTTTTTGTAACATTTGTTATTGCCTAGCTGACCAAGCAGACGTCGTCCTGTCCATTTTTGTAGATTTATTCACCAAAAAAACTGTAAATATAAAAAAAGGTAATTTTTACCACTTTTTCACTAGGATTCCACCGGAATTTCAAGATCAGAAATTAATAAGCAAAGTTGAAGCGTCTAAGGATAATAAAAACCTTAAAAGGATCTTGACGCAAACCTAACCTCAAGCCTACTTCTAGCAACGTAAGAGTAAGTAAATGGTATCTATTACGTCTGACTTAAGACTATTATCACAAAATACTCGTATGTATTTATTCAACACAATCTGCATTCATTATCTTTGTCTTTAATAATAACAAATGGCTCCGCCTAGCGGCATGGTTTGCCCTTCACCCGAACTAACTTAAGCGAGGGAGGCAGGTAGCAAAATTGCTATAATGACGCCCTCACAAATAGGGTGTAGGGCTTTGCGATGCCAAAGAATAACAATAGGTGGCGTTTTGTCCCTACCCTAATATTTCCTTGTATCCTGCATCACACTGTTAAAGTTTTAGTTCCCAGTTTGTCTATATGCCGGCCAATTTCAGACACTATCAGGAAGTCCGTGTCTACACAGGCAACATATTTAGAGTGCAGCTCGCTGTGCTCTAGCGGCGTGCAGTACTACTCAATGGGTGGTAGTATTGCAGCCGGTTCCGGACACTATTGTTCGAGACCTCCAGCGTCGTGGCAGTCACATCGGTAATTTGCCTCCTGCGGCAGGCGGTTACTCGGTACAGACTTGCACACCTTACTAGGGTACTCGGCGTTAGGAAACTTGCGACTGATGTAGAGCCTTTGACTTCCCTTTTGCAAAATTTTACAAGTTGCTCAATTTTCAGCTAGTTTCTTTGCAATTCATACTTTAAAACTTATCGTTCATGATATGCGTGATATGTCTTTTTAATCGATTTATTCTAAAGTTTTAAAAATATAAGCCGAAAGTAAAACCAACACCTATAGACCCTTTACTCTTTCAGTGAGTCCGTCTTGTTAGACATTACCAAAAAATATGTTTGACGATTATGTTATATTTAGCGTGTGGGAATTCCAACACGCAATTATAAAACTTCTTTTAAATAGTAACTTTGGAGATACATGTAATAAGAATAAATTTTGTTTTTTTTAATCCAATTATTACACAATAAATAAAAGAAAAAGATGAATTTACGAATTAACTACCCGTGACTAAGAACGCTATGAACTATTCCGAATACTGGGATAAACCCAAGTATAATGTAAAAACTAATAAAGGCAAAAATAATTTAATATTTCGAAGTATGGTAGTGCTCGCATAAATTCAACCAATATGCTATTGCTAAGACATGATTCTATCATTTTGTGTATGTATTAGACAGTGAAATAGAAATTATAATTATGCTTACCTTATAAAACATAAATTTCAATGATGAGTAAACAAACAGTCAACTAACATAACAAAGGTTTCATTCACATTGTTTGTATGGATGCTACAAAATATGTGAGACATTTATACTACTATTTATTTATACAAGCTAACAGTAATAATCAGAATCAACAAAACTCATATTCATAGAAACAGTGACTCCTATCAATCATTGTTTGCATTTAATATGTACGCCCATCGCATTTGTAGAGTAAATTGTTTTAACTGCTATACATTTGCAGCTCAATAGGTATATATTGCTCAAATCTTGTGGATTTATTTAAATTAGCAGAAAAGAGTAAACGCACAATAAACGTTTTTTTTTTAAAACAGTTCAAATTTCACAACAAAAAAACTTCACGCATGACATCCGAAAATCTGAAGCTTTTTATTTTTTTTAAAGTTACGAAATTGTTTAAAGTTTAAAGAAGATGTATGTACTTAGGCTAATGAGGGCGATGAGTGATGACTATGTAAATTCTTTATCTTCAGTCAATACCTAATTGGAGCCTTTTATTTTAGCATAGATTGTTAATCTTAATAATAAGGTTTGTAGATATTGCTAATAATTACTCCAATACAATACATATTAATATGCGAACTTGAAAAAAATTGTCTTTGGCGGGAATCAAACCCGCATCCCCATGCACGCCGGTCTCGGTGCTTCGTCCATTGACATAATGTCTCAGTAGCTTAAATAAAAAAAGTACAGCGCCCGTTATGCATGGGGATGCGGGTTCGATTCCCGCATGAGACAAAATTTATCAAGTATAAACAACTGAAAGTATAATTGCAATTAAATTCCTAAATTACGATTTAAACAATCCACATTATTTACATTTGAACTTTTGATGTAGCTTATTATTTAGAAGACACGTATTAAAACAAGACAAGACCGTATATAGTTTCTAACATAAGTTTGAACAAAAACTCCTTTATTATATAAGAACCAATGGCAGCTCCATTCATTCCCTGTAACATTTTACTACGCTCCATTTGCGCAGCGAACTTTATGATTATCCTCTACGAACAATTTAATACAGTACGCGCAGCGGACATTTGAACTCGCTTTAAAATTCACAATTTCTTCCTGCATCTACCAAGTAGACATTGTTTTCTAATAAGTCTATTGGAGACTTCAAATTGAAAAATCTTTGACCAAATGCTTACATTATTTGTCAAAAGACTGAGGCGGAAATAATAAATGGTAACTCGTGGTAACTATTACATTTAATGAAATGGCGGATTGTACTTAACGTATTTCTTTGAGTTTGATAGGAGATGAAAAAATTAGGAACATTTTGATAGGAGATGAAAAAATGGAGCAAGTGAAAGAGTTTGTTTATTTGGGATCAATGTTTACAGCGGATGGAAGGTGTAATAGTGATATTGAAAGGAGAGTAAATGCCGGCAACATGGTCAATGGAGCGTTGCACGCTTTTATGAGCAGTCAGAAGGTGTCCGAAAAGGCCCGCCTGGCTGTGCATGGAGGGGTGTTGGTTCCAACACTGATGTATGGGAGTGAAAGTTGGGTGTGGCAGAGAAAACATGAAAGCAGAGTAAATGCAGTGGAAATGAGAGCGTTAAGAAGTATGATTGGAGTCAATCTGAGTGATAGGATTAAAAATAGTGTGATAAGGTATCGATGTGTGACCAGTATTGAAAAAGGAATGCTTAAATGGTTTGGACATGTTGAGAGGATGAATGAAAGCAGATTGACTAAAAAGATATATATGGCGAGTATGAATGGAAATGTTGGAAGGGGAAGGCCTCGACGAACTTATGTTAATCAAATCGGGGAAGTTCTAAAGAAAGGTCAGGTCAAGAGTACCCTAAACCGGCGAACATGTATGAAAAGATTAATGAATGTGGATGAAGCGAAAGTAGTCTGTAAGGATCGTAGCAAGTGGAAAGATGTGGTCTCTGCCTACCCCTCCGAAAAAAAGGGTGAGTGTATGTATGTATGTATGTATGTTTAATCATCACCACCAGCCTTATCAGTCCACTGCTGGACATGAGTTCGATAAGGAGGATTTTGCCATAATTGCCACGCATGGCAGGAGGGTGGCCATCGCAGTTAGTCAAATGACGAAGAGAAAACGCTGCTGCTTGTGTTTTCCGGCAGTACTCTTTTAGCTGCCTTTTACAACACCAATAGGAAAAGAAGGTGTGGTGCTTGTTTTTTTAATATACCGGTAGTAAACTTAAACGTCCCGTTGGTCTAGTGGGTTAAATACCGGGCCAAGATCTCGGGGTCCCAGGTTCGATCCCCGGGTTCAACCCGCCTTTGGCAAGCGTGGTGATTATGCAGTACCCATCATTGCTGTGGTAACTTGAATTCAATTATGGAGGCCTTTTCCCTGCAGTGGGATGATTATCAAATAGGCTGTTACTTTACTTTAACAAACTTATATATAAGCATATCATCAATTGTAATCTAATCGTAAGCATCACAAGAAACAAACTGTAAAAAATGGAAACTTAAATAGAAAATAAGAACAAATCTCAATGTTCAAAAAAGTCCCTCCACGCAAATGTGTCCAACAATATGATTTAAAGACAGAATATTAATGAAAAACTACGTACATTTAAGTAAAGAATGTAACACCGCCATCTATCCGCAAACTGGCGAACTAGCGCGCCCGAAAGCCTACTTTGTTGTCGAAATCGCAACCTTTTGGCAGTTGTTGCGATACAGAGAAATAAGTTCTTCGTTTAGTTTTCGGGATTGATTGGTGGCTCAGTGTGTTTTGGTACACACTCGAGTTATAATATAGCAAAATTGTACGTGAAATAGGTATTATGTTTCAATAGCTTTTTATGGAGCGGATTCGTTAAACTTTATTTTTTTGACGTCTTACGAGTACATTTTACGTGGTAACGAGTAGACTTAGGTATTATTAAGCTTATGATAGGTATTAAAAGCGGTTTTAACATATTTTATTTTAATATATTTAAGAATAAGTTTGAGTGACTAACATAAATATGACGTGTGTGGACCATACTAGAAGAAAAATGAGACAAATAAGATAACAGACTAATTTGTTTTGTTTCTTCCGCCAAAAAATAAATCTGACTAAAATATGACTTCAAACGCAAAAAATATCCTAAACAGACTTTTTTTTTGATTCTCTACATAGGTACTCATGACAAATATTAACCACGATGATATCAAGTGTTGGGAAAAATTGTTGTGATTGTAAGATAAATATAATTACTTAGGCTTAAAACTGCTTAAATCAAATTCAAATTGCTGATCAAACATCTATGTATTTATAAACTAGATGCTTACATATATCGCGTGATTGGTATCCTCAAAAATAACGCATCACCCACGTGCCAGTGCCAACCTCGATTTCTTCCATAACTATTACAATGGCAATAAAATTAAAATCGTAAATGTTATAAAAGCTTTTTACAATAAATTGCGGGATCCCATTAAACGTGTCGGCAAAAACTCAGTGCTAGTTTGAGATGATGTGTGGCCCAGTGGGCTGCGTCTACGCACGGCATTGTTTGATAATCCCCACGGGTTCGTATTGCAAAAAATGTGGGAACAACAACGTTGCATTTTAGTGAAGTGACAGATTGTTGCTATATTAGTGGTATTTTAAAGCAATACATACAAAAAGCTTCATAAATTTAATACAAATGTAAACCCTTAATCGAAATAGGTATTAACAGTGACATTATTTTTCTAAAACGAAACAAATACAAAATTATTGTTTAAATTCGGGTGAGCCTAAAGCCGCTAGATGCTGGTGGCGCGGGACCGATCATTGTGGAGATCCTTTTGGAAGGCAGGTCCAGCAGTTTTTTAATGCATTTCATATGTTTTACAATCTTTGCGGGACAGGCATGCTCCGCAGTGCCAGATCGGCGGTGGCTAGTTTCATCAGCGAGCGCACCATTGAGTCTAGTGGAGAGAATAATACACACGTTGTTTAGAGGAAAACAAAAAATATCAAGGTTTTTTACTCTACAATGCTATCCGGAAATCGAACCCATGATAAATCGTCGAAGAGTAACATCAAATCAACCCCGTAAGAATGAATAATATAGCAAACATATTTAAAATAAAGACACTCTAACAACCGTTTCTTTTTTTAGTCAATTAATAAATACTGAACATCGACAAATGAACATCACTAGTTTAACCCCGAATACGACCATCAATTCCATGGCGTAATAATGACATGCCCACCTCCGTTCGCAATTCAGAGCCCACACGACAATGGCTGGCAAATAACCATTATTATCGTCGCAAGAGCTTGCTCTATTAATATGATAGAGCAAAGGAGGCGATTATTGATGTATGCGCTTTGTGCAATTGCACGAAAGAACGTGCAACTTTAGACCTTAATGCGTTTGGTTGAAAATAATGAATTGATATTATAATGTTTTGCGGTGGTCTGTACATAAATTAGTTGTACTTGGTAGACATGATTTAGAGACTCATAAGGCTTTTAGTGTCCAAAAGACGTTGTTGCTTGTTACTTCTGAACATCTACGCGTCGTAATTACGACAATCCTAGGGAGCGAAGGAGTGGTGCTACTTTGTTCTTGTTGTGAGGACCACACGGTAAAATGACATAATTCTACTGAAATGATTAAATGTTTTTAGCGAATATTGAATGATATGTATGTGTGGATAAAAGTGCATACAATATTACTAATAAAATAGTCCTTAATTCAATAATATTTATAGCACATATCATTGTGTGCTAATGGTTTTTGCTGCAATTATAACTTTTCTCAATGTGCTTTCCAAAATTTTATGTATTCCTTGAGGGTGGATAAAAATATTATGACTAACTGAACATCTATGTGGCTTAGACTAGCTTTGTTTACGCTAAGTTTGACTGATTAGCGGGTTTCGTAACAATAAAGTTGAACACACAATACCTACTTGTGTTTTACTTTAAAACCGTTTAATTTTGATGAGAAGTCAAAGTTTCTTCGTATCAAAATCGAAAACAAAGTTACCAATCGATTTTATAAAACAAATCAAATCATGTTATGTTAATGATACTTTGTGACATTATTGCGTAGTTCGGTTACCGAGACATACAAAATGCGAGGTTCAGTAAATGAATGGAAAGTTCTGACAAAAAAGTGCGGGATAAACAGGAACGTCGAACATTCGACCGTCACAAATCACACAAAGAACATTTTTTTCTCGACAATTGTACAGTGATCACAACAGGGTATAAATAAAACACGCCTCTTTCTACACAGTTTTGTACCACGAATAATAAACTAGGGTTGGCAAATCTGATATAGTATCTATCATAATTCACTATCATTAATATTTTGATCATTTGTTCTCAAAATTGTCTGTTTCTCTTATACGAGGTAGTACTTAGGTTGAATGGTTAATTTCCATTAGATTTTGTAAAATTACAAGGTCTAATTGAAAGTTACCTTTCAGCGGCCTCTTCTAGTGCTTAAATACAACATTTCTCTGGGACCAAAAACTAATACTTAAATTCCGTAACAGGTGATCGGCTATTTTCACAACGACCTGGTTTCAGAGTTTACTGTTGCATTTTTACACTTGCACCTAAACTAAAAGCTAAATGATAAATAGTATTAATACTTTTCGATCCTTATACTACTTCCCCGTAACCTTTTTATCTGCAATGTAACCTGCAAAATTTGCAATAGTTTTATGGCAATACATTGGAATTGAATTGAATTTCAAAAAATCGGTTGCAGTAAACTTTGTAAGGTGTTAAATTTTACAGTCTATAAAAGTTAAAATTGCAAATATATAGAATCTATATAATTTTAGTGCTTAAAATCCTTATTCAAAATTATTTTAACAATGTTGTGTCACTTCATTTTATTGCTTTGGTACTTTGTGGACTTACCTAACTCATATTGTTTTCCTAAACAATTACATACATGCTACCATTTTTTAGGGTTCCGTACCCAAAGGGTAAAAACGGGACCCTATTACTAAGAATTCGCTGTCTGGCCGTCTGTCCATCTGTCCGTCTGTCCGTCTGTCCGTCCCTCTGTCAGCTCCCATACAACAAACTCTTGTTTTTGGCCTTCTTGGTACGGAACCCTTCGTGCGCGAGTCCGACTCGCACTTGGCCGGTTTTATTTAATGTGATGTAACCATATGTCACTAAGTACATGATATCAGACTTAAATGTTCCATATGCGTTAGTTGTTTCGTGGTTTCTACCATGTTATGTACCTTGTTTTTTATGAATTTCCGATATGTCTAGTCCTACCGTGACTTTTGGCGTTTGCAAGAGTAACAAAATGTCGGAAACTCAAGAAAAAAGAGAAGAATGTTCAAAATTTTAAACAACTAACTCACAATTTTAGATTTTTTTATTTTCTTAGTTTTATTATTTTAAGATCACTTAATAATATCAGTATCAGCCCTACTTCGCAGATGTCATTCAATTCAGTTATACCAAAGTTCTGTGGACGCAGCGATGGGATGTGGTCGAAGGAACAAAAGCTAACATCCTTTGATCGCAAAAATAAATACGATTTTACAAACAAAACGCCATGTAGAGGATAAGTGTTTTACGTAGTATGAGGACATGGGTTTTTATCGATTAGTAAATATTTTGTTTATCTTACCACAAGTTTTGAAAAAAAAACAATGTTCTTAGTTTTACAGTTTTATAATTATTATGACAGTAACCTTTTATCTTAGAGTATATATTACAGTAATCTATACTTTAAGCCTTTCATCTGTTAGTTATGTATTTGCATAATATGTATTTATCAATATTATACTATATTTAAAAAAGGGTCATTTGCGTATCTCTAAAGTTTTATATGTAATACAAACGACGTCTATAACCATAGTTTTTTATTTAATTTAAATTGTGATGCTAAAATTAGAGTGCACCACTCCTTTTCTCCGTCTTAATCTCTCAAGGAGTACAGCCAGAAGAGGATTTTCTCCACTATTGTTAAGTTTGCGGTTACCAAACCTTATCCCAAGCTTGGCTTTTTTTAGGGGAATCCTATGTCCAGTTGTGGGCATCGTTTTGGCCGGGATAATGATGATGATAATACCGCGGTTATATGAAGATAATGTTTAATCCTGCATTATTAAGACGCGGCGTATACAAAATTATCATTTGTATTAACAAGTTAATTTCAAAAATATATAAAAATGCCATCATTGATTATTATCGTCAGTTATGTCCAATGATATTACAAAGAAATAGATATGTTACTTCGCGGCTTATGTTAAGAAGTCTTTTTGAGTCAATTGACACATGTCCCAATCAGTTTGCGTCAAACAAGCTTCAGAGCGAGTCACAGTGACAGATTAACAAAAATTTTAAAAATGCCGTCTTGTGTATTTCGATTTTGCACAAATTATTGTGCTAAAATGAATAAATCTCAAGGGATCACATATCACATGTAATTTTATAAAAATATTTGTTTTATACTACGTGTTTTTTAATTTTTAAGTTTCTTTCTAAGTGCTAAGACGACGACATAGATTAAAAATTCAGATGCGACAATTTAGGTATCAATATGACGAGTTAATCATACCGTAGCACACATAGTGGTATTCATTTAAAAATAATGAAATTCTTCATAATTATATTTGGTACTTTGATATTTTGAACCACACAACATGGAAAAAGATTAGATTAGATACCAACAAATAAAAGTACTACTCTACGGATTGGCTAATATTGTATTCGAATCAACGACCTCAGCGGACTACGATTCTTGTGATTTGGCTTGTGTGATAGTGATTGCGACCTGTTCATCGCCTAATAAATTCTTCTAAAAAGTCGACGGTGTTTTAACCAGTTCCCGAACCCCACGTGCGTAACATTATATATTTTTATTGCTTTTATACTACAGCAAAACATATTCACCAAATAAAATATCCAATCACGCGCTAGTCCGGGTGCCGCCTGAATGAATCTTATGCAGAATCGTTACAGAGTGTTTCAAAATTTTTTATTGTATAAAAAAAATACCTTGCTTATAATATAAATAAATAAATGTGGACAACATCACATACATTGTTCTGATCCCAATTTGAATAACTATTTAAAGCATTCGTATTTTGGAAACCAGAAACAGCGAAGGTACCACAAACACCCAGACCCGAGAAAATGTATAAAAACACATTTTTTCTACATTGACCCTTCCAGGAATCGAACCCGGGACCTCGGAGCACGCGACACCTTGAAAACCGGTGTGTACGCCACTCCGCCACGGAGGTCGTAGTAGCTAGACAAAAAATTAAGGTTGTCTTGTTAAGGTTTGTTGTAAGTACGTAACATAAAACATACATTGGAATTATGAGAGTTACACAAGTTAGAATTTTTAACAGAAATATTTATGTACAATTTTAACAAAAAGATTTTACACAATTAATCTACCCAATATTACATAGTAAAAATATTTTTTCATATAGCACAAATACAACCTGTTTTATTTCTCTTTATTTTCTACCTTTTTTCAAATATTTGTACTGTCTGATTTTGGTTACAATTCCTAATCTATGTAACTGTCATCGTGCAGCGCCGTGACGTTTTGCGAACGCAATTTAATATGAACAACATATCTATTTCCTTGTAATATCATTGGTTATGTCCTTCTATTGACGCGTTATGAGATACTTTGTCTGTATTTGTTGCAGTATTGCCATGTAGTTTCTAACTAAGTAACTTGAAATAAAGTTAAAGATGATGAAAATCAAATTAAACTTTTGAATGTACCATACATTTGATGTCCACATAAATTTAAGGAAGCCATATTTTCTAGTAGTTTCTTAGAGAGTAGTTTCTTATTACTTATTTTGGCTTGATTAGACTACTGACTATAGAAAGACAACCTTAATTTTTGTCTAGCTACTACTGCTACCTTTATACGGTTGAATAAACCTCTAAGTTTACTTAAGGTCTAAAAAAATTGCGGTCCACCCAAAGCCCGATTAATCCAGCCGATAAGAGTGCCACAAAGACCCACAAATGTGTGCTTAGAGATTTCAGATTGAAGCCGATAAACTTTCAAGCAGAAATGTTTTTGTAACTTATCATAGATCTTTAGAATAGTGATGTTCTGAATTTCAAGCGAATACGAGTAGGCTTAAGCGACGATAAACTGTATTCGTTAATTTGTTTAAAGGATACATTTTTAATACCTACTACTAGACATTTGACCCGGCTTTATTGATTTTTCTTTTCTTAATAGAACTTACACTATTTAAAACAAAAGACACTTGATTTTACTGTTTCTACTTAACACCACAAACAACAATACAAAAACTCTACAGACTATGCGTCGTGCAATTTTTTTTTTCAAAACGTGTATTTATGATGTTTAGTTATGCAAATTTTAGTCGATATTTTATATTATTTTTAAGAGTTCTAGTGTGAAAAACATAGTTAACAAAAAAGTTTACCACTTCGACGAGTTCGTATTTTTCAAACCAATCATTAGTAACATCACTAGTTTGGGGTATTTGCAAGCACGTGTTTTGACTGCTCAAAGTGCAGCCGGCACGCTCAATTGTCTGTTATGAGTTTTTGAAGGCCTTATCTTGGTTGCATCTTAGATCTTGGGCTACTAGCCATATGGGCCGTAACGCTTTCTGCAACAAGTCTGTAGGCATTGTTCTTTGCATAATAATTTTGGGAGCATGTATATCAGTCAGGGCCGTAGAAGAAGTTTGGCGACTGAGTGAGAGTTATTATATTATTTTTGTGCTTTTGCTAAGATAAGAACTTAGTAGTTGTTTGTAACCCATTGTCGTCATAATATCTGCCTAAATCAAACCAAAAAAAGAACATAGGTCTCTCTAAAAAAAGGATTTTTCTAGAATCTCTACGCTTGGTAGGCGGGTTGGCAGTCGTCTACGTCCGGCAGTAAGAGCTCCTTTAGTCGCTTCTTACGACTCATATAATTCGAGAAATGGTGGCACTAAACTATTTTCCACCCATCACCACACAGGAATATTTTTTACTAAAAATAGTGCACGATTATCATTTATTTGCAACTAACGTGTATCATTTTTATAAACTTCTTAAAAAGTGTACGTCACTGCAATTTTTAGGAACTTGAATCTAGGGCATTTGCATATTTGGTCCTAGTAGAACACTAGGATGTTTAAAATACCCATAATGCTATACTTTTTGTATTATGGCATTGTAGAACAAATATTCCAAATATTTGCATTTGTCCTTGTTGTAAATGTAAACCAATAAAAGTCTAATGTAGCTCAGAATGCTTTTTAGGGGCAGTAAAGATATAGACAATTCCACCATTTTGCAGGCGATAGACCAAACAATCTGTATACTTAAATGATTACAATCCTTTGACTTGAATTTAATTTGTTCAACGTAAAGTCGTATCAAGAACACGAAATATAGAGTGGGTTTTATACTACCAAACGTAGATATTTGTAATGATTAATTGTAAGGACACTAGCTTCGTGTGTGGTATGATGCATCGCTGATCGTCATGATAATATCCTAAACCGCGTTATAAAATTCCTTGAGACTGTGTCACGATGTCATTACATTCCAACATTTCCTTTGTTGTCCTATGAGGCTTGATAATCTTAATGTCTCTGTGGTTTAAGGAATTAAAGCCCTGTTGGCCTTAATTAGAGTTGCCGGGTCTGAATGGTATAAGTGCTAGCATCCTTCTAAGAAGGACCGAGTTGTTCAATTACTAAGTCCTTTGAACGATAGGGAGATAGGCATATCTCTATACTTACATACCTTGTTATTATTTGTTTATTATTCATGTTAACAGAAAGGTGTAATGAGGTTAAGGCCAGAAAATGGTAAATCACTTTCAAGTTCAAAATTGCATGATACTGCAAATAGATTAGACCAAAATTGGCCACTGATTTTAGATTTATCTTTTAAACCTGCAATAATTACAAAGTTACCCTAATATAATTCCGCTATAGCTCAAAGGGTTATTTGTAAAACTAAAAATTTCTTTATACCTACTTCGTATAATTCCTACAACCCAAAGTATATACTTTAGGTATTTGCTTTTGTAGTTTGAATTAAGAGTGCAACATCATCCTCGTCAATCTGATCTAATAAAATGGCTTTCATCAGAATAGTTATTTTAGGCGCAGATCCGGAAAACAAACACAAAACGCGAATCCTGTAACAATGGATATAATCCGTGCAAATATAGAAAGATATCGCCGTGACATCAACGGGATGCTCATTCCGTCTTGTATAAGACGTCATTGTCTGAAACCATTTTTGGTTAAAGGGAGGCAGGGGACACATTGTACTGTTTCTGACAGTGTATAAACAGTCTTAAGACCTATTGTGGGAAGTATTAGAGAGTCCTTTAATCCAACGAAAACAATTTCTCGAGTTGTTGTGTCGCGTTATTGTATTCTTCCATCAGATGTTCCGTTGTTTTCAAGGATTAGTCTTTGAAACGATAAGATTTAGCTATCTCTGTGTTTTGTGTGAACGATCGTTTAAGAAGACATTATTGTCACGGTTGAATAAAATTTTAACACTTTGCTTTGGCGGCAGCTTCACAAAGATGAGTATTCTTCGCATTTTACGTAAGCTGTGGATTTAGACTGTTTCATCGCCTTTCGTTTCAAATTCAAAGGTTTACTCGACTATTTATTGGTCTAATAGAAATAAGTACTAGTAAATGATATTTTCTACACAGTACAACTAATAATCAAGCAAAGGAAAAGCAAGAAAAAGAAGAAGAAGGCTAAGGCAAAATATAACAATGAATAAGAATACAATTTTATGCGACAATTAATTTGTTTTAGGCTGAATTATTATTTTATAATTAGTGTCACTAACTTGAAGCTAATTTCTGAAAAACAACTTTTAGCTTCTAAATAACACTCACTGAGATTGCATGCAATGTCTTCTAGTTTATTAATCTATACTAGTTAATATTATAAAGCTAAAGAGTTTGTTTGTTTGTTTGTTTGAACGCGCTAATCTCTGGAAGTACTGATTCGAATAGAAAAAATCTTTTATTGTTAGATAGTCCATGTATCGAGGAAGGCTTTAGGCTACATAACATCACGCTGCGACCAATAGGAGCGAAGCTTCAGTGAAAAATGTTGCAAATATAAAAACAGAAATTGACGCGTACGAAGTCGCAGGGATCAGCTAGTAGTTTATAAAAACTGTTTTAAACTCAACGGTCTATAAACAATAAAATTTCAATAGCAGCTACCAACAAATATAAACGTTTGCATTAAATTTTAAAGGCAAGTGGCAAAAAAATATTTGTTTATATCTTTCATGGTGCATTTAACGAGTCTTTTAATAGTTGGAGAAAAACTCCTAATGGCACGACTTTATGACTTTTTGTATTCGAGCATGCGCCTGACCCAGTTATAAAGGTGCTTCTTTATATCCAAGTTTGTACGTGACTTGAGAATGGTTCCGATAGATTTAATTTGTGCGCGCCGTGTTTTAAGTACCTATATAAAGCAATGGTTAGAATTTTAAAAATAGAAATATGTTGAAAACTTGCTTGTGCCTGCGAATTGGTTTGGGATAAAGTAAAACTACTACTTTAAACAGAAACATTTTTTTTTATCTTAAAACCAATTATATTCATACAAACTTTACTATGTTATTTTTTTATAATAAATAAAGTCATAAAGACACAATACAGAACTTGAAAAATATTATCATTAACTTTTTCTGTTCGATGTTGATGATATCAGCTAGTATTCTGTAAATGGTCGGCTTCAATAGTGCCCGTCTCATATTTGCAGGCCCATCCCACATCATAGACAGTAGATAATATACGTTTTGAATCAATCAATTTGTCTGCAGCACGATTGAACAGACTATGCATAACAGCTACCCATCGTGTACAGGGTGTTATCTACAAAAGAAGCTATTTTCCATAATACCCATGCTTGGTAGATGGATAAGCGATTGAATTTTAACCAAATGGCGAAGAAGAGCCCATTACCTTCTGGCAGTCAGTCTTTTTTTTTCATATAGTAATATAAGAAAGACCTACCTCAAATACCTCAACTGTCAATCCTTTTAAGTTACCAACAAGTTCACATAAACGTAAAAGTTTTAGTCGTTACCTTCTAAAAAGGTAAAATTTTCAGAAAGTTTAACCCTTCACGGGGCTTATAAACGAATTAGTTAATTAAAGGTAAAATATAATAATTTACTTCCCGACGTTCAGTCTGCCCGCAACAATGATTCGTGAAATCTGATCGAAATAAAGCGTTACAAATAAAGAAGAAAATCACGTAATATAATCCTTTGTAAAAACTTTGAAATCCTACCTATTAGCAAAGTATTCAGTTAATGACTATTTAAATGTTAAACAAATAAAATAAACAAACAAAATAATCAAGTTACGTTTGTGCCTACGACACTTACAAACAACTTAAATTCTACCAATAGCTTACACCAAATATAATCAGTTAATAATTATTATCTGTGTTTAAATATGTTGTGCCAGAATATCCTCCCATGTTACTATTTCAAGTTTTTATTAATAAGTAGGTGTTTAGATTCAGGCCAGGAAGTCGTCATTCAGAGATAATAATATAGGCGCTTCGTAGGCGTATTTTGTAGTTATTTTAACATAGTAATTAAGAACATCAATTAATGAAATCAAACTCAGCGAGTTTGTCCATAAATATATTTTAGTAGCTTTAAATGAGCACAAAAATCTTATTCATAATGTCCGTAGTTTAGTTTATATTGAAAAGATATTCCAAAAAGGTGTAGGTAAAAAGTGTTTTTTTTAATCGAGACAAGTTCATTCAATCTTGTATCCGATTACGATTGTGACTAAACTAGATTCTGAAGTCAAACTTTTTTTTTTTCAGAATGTAAAACGCTATTTTCTATGTCTTAGATGGGATTTAAAAACTCAGAAACTCTGCCTATTCTGGACTTTGCAATACCACCTAGGATATTAAGTTGTAATTGTAACACATTTAGTAAGCAATAAGTATCATGATTTTCATTTTGATCCAGTTCATCATAATTATTTAAATTAAGACATTTATTCGAATTACAGCAACACCCTGTGTGTACGATTAATTAGCTTACTGAATAGTGCGTCGTAATTGTGCTCTCTAATGAACCCCGGTCGCAACTCGAATTAATTGTCAAACGTGCTCCGGGTAGCAACACGACCAATATCCGTTGAGCCCTGCGCTATCCTACCAGTCAGCTGGATTTTAAAATGGTGATATTTTTAAACTTTTGTAACACTATAAAAACATTTGGTAACACCATTGATGAAATAAATTAAAAAAAAAAATAGATACACATTCAGCGTAACAAAAAGTGTCCTAACTAAATTGTGCACCCATTTGAAATAAGGGTGTACATTTCGTACAAACCGTATCAATCTAATAGATACAACACAACAAACATACATATCCATGCTATTGAATGTCCACATAATTGAGTGTAATAAAATGGACTTTGACATAAAGTCAACGTCAATCATTCAATCAATTATAGTCTTAGGTGTAATTTTTTTTTCAGTATATCGTTGTTGTAACTTATATTCAATGAGAGAGGCCTTTACAATACTATGGTTAAGTCTTTTTATGAATACTTGAAGTAATCTCCCGATAATTGTTAACCTCAGTGATTTTAGTTTTTAGATTTTAGTAGACAACCAAAATCACTATTCTCACTAACTCTCTTCAAAAGACTTAATATATAAATAGTTAGTTTTTATAAATAGTAAATAAATTTTATAAATTTCCAAAGACAGTAATAACCTACTATCATTACACTCTTTCACATTCAGGCCTACGATTTCATAAAGCATACATTTATTTTTGAGGCCTTTTATGATCGATGAGACATAAATAATGATTATTTTAAGTAACTTTGTCAAAAGACACAGCAGTCAAAACACAAAAGGTAGCTTTTAGGAAGCTCTGAATAAATATGATAAAATATTCATTGAGTAGGTAACTTGAAGCCAGAACAGACAAGCGTTTGACGGGTGTTTCGTTTCTCCTACGTTACAAACGAGCTAAAGCCAGACATGGGTAACACAGCAAATATCCTTCTCGGTAGCACATTGAGTCTACTAAAATATACGAGTACAATATATTAGTGTACAATCAATCAAAGATCAAACTGAATTTGATTAAAAATGCTATTTAGGGTGTTGGGCTAACACAAATAAAAGCTAACTTATTTTGAACAAATAATTACGATAGTGAAAAAACAAGTATTTTTCTACTCCAAAAAGGTATAAAGTTGATAATTTGTCATAATTTATCAAAGTTTTCTCTTTCTTTTACTTTCTATAATATCTGTACTAACGGTTTAGTAAAAGATCCTGCAGACAAATTGTATAAACAGTTTTGCGGGACATTGTAAAAGATATATATTATGTCAATTATTGTATGTATAATAATAAGTAAACAAATAATAAATAAGAGTCTGCAGACTGTACAGCCGCGGACAAGAGTTCTTCTCTGTCTCTCTAGAATATTACTTCAAAAACAAAAAAAATACACTTTCGTTGGTACCATCTGTGTATAAAACAGTCTTATTACATTGATATTTATAAAAACTTTTTTACTAAAACGAATTGTATTTTTTGTATAATGTCCTCAATTGATAGTCGATATCTTTTCTCTTTATCCAGTCTACCTTTGAACGCAAAGGTTCACCGATCAGATTCCTCGTTACCTGGGCAACCAACTTGAGCTTGAATCAACGCTACGTCAATTACCTAATTAATTTGCTGAAATGACTTATATCTAGTTCAGTAAAATATAAAATTACAATTATTTATACTGCGAAACGTTAGGTCTAAAATTTTATGCCAATTACAGCTTGTATTATATAAGCAGATTATACTAAACATATTCAGCGTTAATACATATTAACCTAGGCATATCAATTCCCTTGATAGCCATTGGTATGAAATATGAATTGTTTATGTAAATAACTGACAATTTGACAGGTTCGTACCCAAGCAAAACAAAATATATTAATAAATGTATGGAAACAAGTACTATGTTGAAAAGTAGGCTTATGTAGAACTTTGGAACAAATATAAAGGAAAGTTGGACGTACGCAAACAATCAGTTTGTTGGTTCAACAATATAATCAAGTGGTTGAATTATATTGAATGATACGGTAGATGTAGTATGGTAGGATCAAAAGAAGTAGGTAATTAAAATAACTAAGTGTGTGTACATACAGCAGTAACTGACAAGATGATGATATATACTTGATTGGGTTTATAGTCAATTTTCATATGATTCTGACAATAAATTCTAAAAAAATTTTAGGACCATCATCAAATCTTGTAACAATCACATTCTTATTATGATATCAAAATGTAACCTTTTTAAATTGAGTTACTATTGATACAAACATTAGTCTAAAAAACGACTACAAATAAAGAAGATTTCTCTATCTTCTTATTTACTATTTTCTTCAACATTTTGCAATCTCAATTAAATGAAATAACCACTTTACGTTGTTACAAAATGTCTTTAAAACATTTGTTATTTTGATGTTTTTCATCAAAAAATATAAGAAATATATACACAAACCCATACAAGAATGTCACTTTGAACTGTCGAACTTTTAAATAAGTAATTTATGCAGTTAATGTCATTCATGCGTCATACCTACCGTAATGCAAATTCAAGCTTACGTGCGTTCCGCCAAGAAATTGGTTTATCATACTGACGTTGAAAGTCATTCGCGCGTCAAAGAACACCAGGGTTGATTTTCACATGCAAATATATTCTGACAGCTACTAATACTTAAACGTTATAGGATAGAATAGCGATAGGGATACATACATACACTCACGCCTTTTTCCCGGAGGGGTAGGCAGAGACCACATCTTTCCACTTGCTACGATCCTTACAGACTACTTTCGCTTCATCCACATTCATTAATCTTTTCATTCACGCTCGCTGGTTTAGGGTACTCTTGACCAGACCTTTCTTTAGAACTTCCCCGATTTGATCAAGATAAGTTCGTCGAGGCCTTCCCCTTCCAACATTTCCATTCATACTCGCCATATATATCTTTTTAGTCAACCTGCTTTCATTCATCCTCTCAACATGTCCAAACCATTTAAGCATTCCTTTTTCAATACAACACATGAAAGAAATTACTGACACATGAAATTTTGTCAAAACTGGTACACCACTTTCTTGGTCGACCGTACATGATTCTGTTTTGAGACCTGTGAGTTTCGAAAACAGTCAAAATTTTTTTATTCAAGCAAACATATTTATTGTAACGTACAATGTACAGACAACAGCACGTCAACCTACCACAAAACGTTAAATTTTCTCAATTGATATTGATCTCTACTTGCTGGATTTAAAGTTTAAAATCAATTCAATGACCTTTAACTTTTTGGGTAGGTTGACCTGTCGTTGACATAACTTGAAAATAAACACAATTTAGGTTCTTAAAAACACCTAAGTATATATTGTGAGGCCGTTTTTCTGTTACTGAATTTATTTTTGATCGACTTATTTTACATTAATGGATAAATATTACGTAGAATATGATATATGTCCGTTCATTGCAAAATAATTCAATGTATTTATGGTATAGCAGAATGACAAGACTTTCATTATTATTACTAATATTGAGTTGCCCACTCAAAGTTTGTTTAGGTCACTTCCGATTTCCTCGATATATTATTTCCCAAGTTATGATTACCTGACATTATAAGATCGAAATAAAAAAGAGTTTTTAGAGATCTGTAGTCAAGACATGAGATGACAGAGATTTTTATAGATGGATTTTGTATTTATTTGTCAAAAAATAGTTAATAAAAATGTTGTAAATGATTTGTTTTTTTATGGTAGAGATCATATCATACCTTACCAAACAGTAAAGTATTTTAAGTAGTTGGATTAGTTGCAATTTTGCAATAAAGATGTGTAGTCTGATGTACAGGCTACAGCTGTACCTTCCACGTAAGTAAAATAGAGTTGAATATTTTTTTCACATCAATTCCATAGTATTGGGTGTCGTTGAATAGGTCTTTTAGAAATGGATCTGGAATTTGTTGTATAAAATCCTTATTTCCATTAGTCAGGTTTTTTGTTAGTGTCTAGTGTCAACCAATTTGTAATTCTACATTAATTGTATTGAAATTCGAAACTTAGATATTAATTTTAGTATTGTGTTTTGTGTTTTTATTTTTGTGACTCTGTGGGGACTGACTATTAACTTATTTTATAATTATTATTGGATTTTGACATTATTGAGATACTTTGCAATTTGTCATTGCTTACCAATAGAATTATAGACAAGACAAGTATTTGAAGCGGTTTAGAAATATATATTCTGTTAGCTTTATATCTATATCAAGATAATTTTGAGCCGAAATGAATACCACACGCTACCAAATAAAGACACGGGCAGCAGATAGTTTATAATTATTACATTACTAAGTACTTAGGTACTAATTTAATACTTAGGTATAACAAGGCCTTTATGTCTTCTCTAATCTTGTTAATCATGAAACCCATAATATTTATTAAACCTTATCAAATATGTTACCTTAAGGTTAGGTTCGTCTTTTTACAACCGCATCCCAATATCTTCACAATAAACCAATATTTATGCACGTGTTTCAGTTCATAATAGTCTGCTGCCTGGGAATTTGTATCCCAAATCAAAAGTCTGGAGTAATCCTATTAAGAGATGCTTCAAAGAGACGCACACTTACGTTTGTGCTCGGTTGTTGGGTTTTGAGTTTTGTATTTATAGTTGTGTAGTGTTTGTGTCACACCATTTCATATATTTTATTTATGAATTAAAATTTATTTATTGCTCTGATATTTCCGAGGTTCTAATTTCTGATATACGAGGTATATACACAAAGACATACTGTTAATACCTTTTTATAGGTATATAATATACGTTTAGTGGAGTACCATTTTCTTGTCCGAAATGTTCTTGTCAGAATTCTATTTCGACTGAAAACGTGCCGCGACAGTAGCCGCCGATCATCATATTCAGTCTAAAAAATAAACTAAATTTTGAAATACATGTAAAATTTGTCAAATTTATGCCATGTGCTAGCCGAACATAACTTCTGTAATAAGGTAAACATATTTTTAATCAAATTGAAATCCTAGCAACGAAAAAACAACGAATTGATATACCTAGGGTTCAATGATAATGTAGCAAACGTGATTTCAACGAAGTAAAAAAAATAACTAAGATAGTCGAGAAGTTTTCCTTCAAATGGAATTCGGCTGTCAAATTTTCGGGCTTATGATAAGTGACCAGTTTTATAAAATCACGAGCGCTATTAACGCTAGTATGATCCTCAGTTACCTGAGTCAGAGTCTTCCCATGGATGATCCGTCTATGTACCTCATTGTTGGTACTTTGAAAGGCGCGACCCAAATATTGTTACAATGGCCCGAGAGATTCTGTACAAAGAGCTACGTATAATTAATGACTGAGACTACGAAATGTCTTGCGATCGCGATGAAGTGACACTAGGACATAGACGTGTATGGAGATAGCATTGCCTACTAAAAGTATGTGTCATAAAAGTGTTAAAGTTAGTCTCTATCAGTGAAAATAGTATAGTGTTTTGAAAGAAGCATAGCCTATAATCTAATTTAGTCAAGAATACTTCAAACTTATGTTGCCGAGTGTGGTTTAAGCAACAACCTAAACATTATGCACCTACACGGTGCATTTTCAACCACCTGGAAAACGAAGCCCACGTTATGTGACCATAATGTTTGAATAATTCAAACAAAAAAAATTCAAATTCAAACAAAAAAAAAAAAATAACAAGCAACAAATTATTTGTTGCTTGTTGTTTTTTTTTGTTTTTCTGTTTTTTTTTGTTTTTCTGTTTTTTTTTACTCTTGTTTCTGTTTTTATTTATTTATTTTTGTTTAGTTATTTGCATGTGTTTCTTGTGAAGTCAAATTATTGTCTTGTTATATTATGTACTTTTTTTCCCTATTTTTATGTTTATATCTTATTATTTCATTTTATTTTATTTATTTAAATTCTAGGTCGTGGCACGCCTTAAGCGGCCACGACATAATATGTCGTGGCCGCTTATATATTATGCTAGCATATTATGCTGAGCGAGAGTCCTTTTTGACACTTTTTTATTTGTAATGTTTCTGTGTGATTGTTTAATGTGTATCAAATAAATGTTTCTTTCTTTCTTACATAATAGCAGGGTTCATGTGGTTATTTTTAAATAAATACGTTTTTGAACAGGCAATAAATAGAGATGGAGTACGACAACTTAGATACAAGTATATTCAATCGCGACTACTTACAACAACTTTTCTTAATAAGCACTCAACTTTTTTAATTTACCTCATTTTATCGTTACCGTCAATAAGATATTTGAAACGGAACTAATCGTTTGACTGCTTTACTTTTTGACTTTATTTAGCAGCTATTTCCTTTTTTGTGTCTTTTCTCCTTAATTAAATCTGATATTTAATTAACGTTGACAAATGTTTCTAAAATTTGGCGCTTTTTGCTAGTGTTGGTTCGGTTACTTATCTATATATATAAAAGAAAGTCGTGTTAGTTACACCACTTATAATTCGAAGATCGCTGAACTAATTTTTAAAATTTTGGTGTCATTGGATTGGTCTTGGTCAGGAATAGGATAATAAGTATTAAGAACGTTGGAATTAAAGCAAAAATAATTAATTAGTAAACTGTATTAAAATTTCTTCATACATTTTTCCAACCCCGCCAATTTAATGACAATGACATTTAAGACGTCAAACTTCTGAGAGCGATACGAAGTTCGCGGGGATCGCTAGTTTTACATTAAAAATTATTAAATATGCAAATATTCTAAGAAAAATAACCAAAAATATGTAAAGTAATATGAAATGTTAATTTAGAATGTGAAATGTAATTTTTTTTCAGATGTTTTTTTTTTAAAACAAGTTATTATGCACAATTTAGTGACCACTCAATTGAACCGCTGTTCTATCTCGTCCCACCGCCGCGTATATCATCAGATTAAGATAAAACTAAAACAATAATGCTTTTCATTTCGTCTACGGTCCTTTATTTCAAGGCACTATGAATGGGATAGACAATGTCTTCATATCGCGAGAGGAGATGACGAAAAAATCCGTGTGGGACGCTTTACACTCATTTTTATGTCTTTTGTTGCTATGTGTAGCTATTAAGAGAGAAATAAAACCTTAGTGAGATATGGTCGTTTGCTCTCATTATCTTCGGGCTAGTGCTTGTCGAGTTTTATAGCGGCCATTATAAACAAAGCTACTTTTACGATGATCTCTGATTGTTTTGTGTTTTAGCGTACAACTAATAAATCTAACTGGACGGACTAGGTTTAACAAGCGAAGACTTAAGACAACCCTCAAGCTTTTGATAGAAAGTTTTCCATAAAACTTTATTATCTTTTGATCACATGGGAATTTAACTTAATCTCTCTATCTTTAAAAACAAAGTAACTTTAAACCATAGTAAAATTTATATAATCTGTGGCTAAATGCAACATGTATATTTAATTAATAGTTAAATTTTGATTGTAAGATAATCTATGGATACAATATATTTACTCGATAAAAAATAAAATAAGTAAAAGTAGCCAACCCTAATTTGGTTAGCTATTGCCGGATACACTGTTAAACTTGAACTATTTGAAAAAATAAAAGAACGAGACGATTCATTTTAATGTTATAAAAATACAAATAGACTTTAACCGTATTTAAAGGTATAAACAAAGTAAGAGGTATAAACAAACGTTTAATTGTACTGCAAAGCAATTCTGTGCGGAATCACCTTGGTTTATATCCGTAAGAAGGCTATTGTTACATTACGAGACTATTATTAAAGTGTGAAACAATAATGAGAACGTAAAACCCTTAGGCATGATTAAGATATAGCCTTATCTTAGGATTGTACAGGAAATCTCTGAGGGCCTACTCCACAACTAGATGTCCGTATATTTCGACTGCAACCGTTTCTTTTACTTATGCGTATTATGACAGAGACAGTTAAATCCGTATTGACTAATCAGACGAGAAAAGGTATTGCTTGTCCACTTTATGACACCACACGGCAATTGTATGATTTATAAAAAATAACTTAAATCTAGTATATAATTAAGACCTAAGTATTGTCACGATTACAGGAGATCATATCAAGCGATAAATTTAAAGCAATTATTAGTTAAAAATTAATAGAAATTTGATATATATTGGTTTATTATTGGAGCTTATTAAACTAAGTTCTAAGGTAAGTCAGACTCTCTAATTAATAGATAAAAAACTGTGCAGAAAGATCATACAGCCGAGAAAGGTTTCATAATAATTTGTGTTCCGCACATTCATGGTCAGTTTTGTTTAGGTCTTTGCTTATATTCTGCCTTGTTTCCTAGGTTGTGAGACTTATGATTGTGAAAAACGCTTGTTGTTAATTTTTACTAAATAACTACAAAATTACCAAGAATTAAATAATAAAATTTGTGGATTGAAAATCCAAAAATACTGATTATTTCATCCCAATTTGAAATACAGCTAAAAGAAATCAAAACGAAGTCCTAAAACTTCAAGTAGGTATACTATCAAGACATGAAAACTGTTCGCACCAACAAGTAAATTACTGGATGATACCTTCAACCATATTTTGAAAGTCTTTTATATTCGTAACGAAGTGATTGCTTTGAAATTACTTCCTTCCTAAATCAAGGTGGATTCAGAAAACCGCAGAGATCTTACAAAACACCTTTCCAAGTATTCTAGGTCGGTACGAAGTCTTCAGTTCGCTATTTACGGACCCTCACTGCGGCTTCTTAATAAAGCAAAGGTGTTTAATTGGCTGACAAACTGCTTGCGAGGTAATTACGTCTTGGCTGGCAGAGGTTCAAACAACGCGTCAATCTAAGAAGCAGTGGTTGGAATGTATTTATCGATAATAAAGACAAATTCGATTCAAAAGTTTTTATGTTTATGTTTTTAGGGGTGCGTAATACATTTTCCATTTAATAACAATCTGATAACTCTGCATCTAAATAGTTTTCG
The DNA here is from genome assembly GCA_949315895.1 of Anania crocealis. NCBI lineage: Eukaryota > Metazoa > Arthropoda > Insecta > Lepidoptera > Crambidae > Anania > Anania crocealis. Next base: position 15,654,136 of record OX438862.1, read on the forward strand.
TAAATTCGTGAACCTAGTTTCGTAATAGTGTCATGATAATTTAATAAAGGAGGTTTTAATGAAATAAAACCTCATTTTGAAATCTAAGATTTACCTGTTATACTTAGTTCACCCTGAAGTGTGAAGAAAAATCATTATACTTTTAAGGAGGATGATCTATGTTTCTTTCATTTAGACACTTTTATTAGCCTACTGTGAGGAACAGTCATATACTTGATATTGTGATTGCTCGGACAGACTTGTAAAGATAGATTGGCATCCGGTGCCAATAGTGACACGGAATGAAAAATATTCTGACGTGAGCCACATCATAGTACTTAGACTAATTAGAGAGTTTTTGAATGTATTCATTATTTTACGTTGAAATATTCAGTCACCACGACGTAAATATTAAGGTTGGAGTACGGTTGCAAACAACAACTGTAAAAAAGCATAAATTGTACGCTAAGAATGTTGCATTTGAAACTATTCCACACAAAAATCGTTAATTTTTCGAGAAAAACTGTTGTTTATGTCCAGCCCAATTATCTCTTTATCTATTAACGTTAAAATTCACAAACATCTATCCAAATTTTCAGATTTATATATTAGTAAGATTAGTGTGGTTAAAAGATTACTGGATTGACTCTTTAATATTTTTGGTATCAAAAAACCGCATCCTACGCCTCAGCTATTCTCTCTCGTCGGTGTTTACTGAACATATTTTGTTTGCAATATTTATATTTCAAGTTTTATATCGATAGCGCCTTCCACCGCACTATCTGCAGGTAAAATTCGCGAACACTTCAAGTGTCAAACAAGTTCATAGAGCGCGTCTCGTGCGGTTAGTCGCTATTACGGCGCGCTGTAAGCAGTCACTCTGCGATGAGCCAGCGCTCCACTTCGATTAGTTCTAGGGCCGAGATATCGCTGAGTAAAACTAACATCTATATTGCTTTGGTGGTTTCACATTTTTTAAACGGTGTCAGAGCGGCAAATAGCTACAACTTTTTTTTAAGTTTATACGGGTCTCCTGCCAGTCTTTAATCTTTTCCTATTATATTCAAAACTTATCATTAAGGAAGCATATCAGATAATTTCATTATGAAGAGTAATACAAAGATGCTCATAAGTTTTTAAGCTATTTATGATATTTCATTAATGAAGTCGTGAATGTTATATTTCGATACCTTCAGGTTCAATTGTCGTATAAACCAAAACCGTACTTTTCAGGAGAGCCAAAAAACGTTTTTTTTTTATAAAAAAAATCATATTTTTTTTATTTCAGAAGCTATTAAAAAATGACCAAGAGAAAACATTCCTAAAATTTTGCGATGAAAAAATCTAAATATTCAAAACATGCCTACCTTCGTTAGTTTTAAAGTTAGCTTGGATTTACGTCTTTAAAAAATACACTCGGTGGTTTATACGACGTCCTATAATGGATCTAAAAATATCTCTTTACGTCGTATTTGAATTTTTAGTAAACATGATATTGCAATTGCTGACGTAAAGACCGATAGATGTAGATTTTTTGGTTTTTACAACCATTGATTATAGTGATTTATTTAAATGAATTAATAAAACATTGTATAAAAATAATGTGAAGTTGACTATAAGCAAACTTATATTGTTTCGAGAATGTATAGAAACATATTTTTAGTGTTATAACTATATTTGGTTGATGTAGATAAAATAAAATTGCCCGAGTACGAAAATAACTTTCTTTTATTGTTTTTATTTTACAATTTTGTAGCAAAATTATGGCACAATATTAAGAATTTTTAATAACTCTAATTAGAAAAAATCAACATATATTTGAACTTAAAAGACGAAACTAATATTCACTTCTGTGGACCATGCTTTTTTCAGCTGATGACCGCCCAGAAAATCTTGTGGTTCAGAAGGAATGGGACGACATCCTCTGTAATCTATTGTATTCTCGTTTGTTGAGTGGTGCCGCAGGAGCTGATTTGGCGCGTCTGAAGGCTGTCATAAGGCCTGAATCTGGTGCGTGGTTACATGCCTTTTCTTCTCCTCAATTGGGCACACTGCTCGATAACGATTCTTTAAGAATAGCAGTGGGTCTAAGATTGGGGGGCAAGGTGGCTCGTTTTCTTTGTTTTAAAGTCTTGAATTTATCACATTTAGTCGAAGTCGATAGGCAGCAGCACTGGACCTGAAAAACAGCCTTATAGTTATGAAAATAATTCCAAGTAGAAATAATCAACTATACGTTTTTAGTGACTAATAAAATAACATATTAATAACAAAATAAGCCTAGGCCTATTTAGAATATGTGAAACTAAATACTAGTCAATCCGCTCTTACTCATCTTCTATATACAACCTACTGAACACGTGGACTTACGACATTGAAATCTTTGAATGCGTCTTAACACTCTTAACGTAAAAACCATTTGCAATTGTCATAGAGTTTTACGCCCAGGTTTAAAAAAACGTATGGTCATCGCACAACGCACATCTTAACAGAAATACCAAAAATAACCACTCGGCTTTTACACTGTTTTTATGGAATTTGTTTAACTTTTCGGCAATATTTTTTTAGGGTGTATAAACATTTTTTTTGCGAATTTAAACATTTCGAATATACAGATCGATAGAGAAAAAAATTCTGAACAAAATGGTATATTTAACTCGATTTGGCCAAAATGGTTTATACGCCAATTGAACCTGAAGGTATCGATTTGTTTGTTGGCCAGATAAAACTTGCAGAGATGAAGTTGAAACTTAAACTGAATTCTCTTAAAATTTAATTGTATTGTTTTCGCAATCATTATTTTGACCACTTTGAATGAACTTGGTCCTTGTGAATGAAGTGGGTCCTTGAAAAAGAGTTTTGCCCATCTCGACAAATCATCAGAGGACCGATAATAAGATTACTAATATGGTTTCAGAGATTACATAGTGTTCCTCATCGGTTTGTAAACGAAGGCAGATTTTTATAAAACACATCACACCGTTTTGAATCAAAACATTGGCCAAAGGATAAAAGAATTACTCGGGTTAATGATGAAAACCGTCACTTTGACCAAATCAGGACCACAGTTGTCAATCCCGTAAGTTGTACGGGCGACTTGTCAAAACGTTGCGAGGCGCTGTTGCGTGATATGACGGGTGTGGCGGCTTTGGCGAATTAACAGTTTAATTAAACTTGCAACAGCTTTAGGCGTAGTCCTAAGAGAGAAGGTTGAACTTAATACTAAAATGAATTTAAATGTATTTGACTTCAGGAATAACAATAAAGAGCACGTAATTTTCGGTAACAACTTTTATTACAAGCTTACTAGGTATCTGTTGAAATGTTACTATCACCATTCTCCTGTTACATAATATTATTAATTTTTATAGCTATACTTAGGTACATGGAGACGATTTTATAAAATTTTAAAAAATTATAAAACATTTATCATATTTCAAATTAAATAAGTAAGTACAAAAAAAATATGGACATAATGTTTTACTGCTTTTAACAATAATATTTATGAGTGCAAAGGATTTTATTCATGTTTAACAATAATTTGATTTTTTTCTTATCATATTTCTATTAATTATCCATAATTAATTACTGCATTACCCATACTTTAGTCAGATTACGGGGACATTCCATAAACGTCCCTATAATCCAATGAACGTCTGTTTACAAACTGTTTGTAATGAACCCTACACCTGCAAATTGGTGTCCTGTATCAACAACCGCAATATAGCTGCTCCACTGCTGTTGACTCAAGATTACGTTAAAATTGGACCCGAATTAATAACTACCTGGGACGCTAGATAAGGGCAACTTGCAACAGGTTTGGTATTACTTAAGGCTAAATTAACACCTTGAACATTTTGGGATGTGTTTGTGTATATTTGCATATATTTCATATTAACTTTGCGGAATTGTTTGAAATTTTATGGTTTGCTTTATTTTTAGTTAAGTCAAGTAGGATTGAAAAATCTTTTTGTAAGTTATTTATGAACCAGGGTGAACTAATAGTAAAATAGCTATTGAAAAAGAAAGTGCACTTCAAAGTATTGCAATTGGTAAATCTGATTTATTTTTATTATTGTATTCAGCGACCTCGGTGGCATAGTGGTTCTCAAGGTATTGCCTGGTCTGAGGTACCGAGTTCAATTTTGGAGTTCAGGTGAACGTAGAGAAAAAAATGTTTTCCTATATTTTTGTGTTTGTGGTTGTTTTTGATTTCCATAATACGAGTGCTTTAAATAGTTACTCAATTTGTAAATAATATCTTAACGTAAACCATTTCTTAGGAAACTTTTATTGTTTTTAATCAACCGTGTTTTCGTGGATTGTTTCGGTTCTTGTATTTTTTTAAAATTATTTACAATCAAAAACAACGAAGGTACCACACCTTCGTCGTTTTTTATTTCCAAAATACGAGTGCTTTAAATAGTTATCTACTCACTTTGGAATCATAACAATGTACGTGATGTTGTCCACATAATATTTTATTGTTTTTGTTTTTTATTCCTATTTTTAGCCCATTCCACGAAACTTCGATATAATTTAGGAATTCCCAAAAACCATCGGCGTTATGAAATAGCCGAATTAATAACGGCTAGAGTTTGAAACATCGACTCAGATTTCCAATAATCGACCGGCAGATGTCAACAAAGAAAGCAAACTTCCGAAAGAGTTGGAAAGTAATATCGCTCCCACGAGTATACAGTCAATAATAAACAAGGGGCCGTTTGATACACTTGTAAACTAATAACCCCGCCCTCCAGACCCGCTATATATTATTAAACAATAGTATATGACAAATAAGCTACTGACTGTAGCTAAAGAATAAAGTATAGATTCCGAATTTGTAGAAAACATCTTTACGCAAACTATATCTTAGGAAATTTTTATTGTTTTTATCAATCGTGTTTTCTTGGATAGTTTCGGTTGTAGTTTGAAGGTTTTTTTTATTATATTACAATATTTTATATAAAATAACAAACTGCGGAAGGCTTTTAAGTTCAAGTATAAATTATTGAATCAAAACTATCTTACAAAAATGATTCGATGAGAATCGTATAAAAGAACTTGCTTTAGTAGATATAAATATACAAATATATTATTTTCTACCATTCCCCAGCGTAGTTTTAGAGAATGACCGAACTTAACGGTGTCAAGTTAAGAAAATACTAAATATAAACCTCACTGAAATTAAGACCAAGTGCAAAAAGGTAGACGTTTCTATGCTTTTACTATTCGTCTTATGTTTGACACAAGATGGGATCAAGAAGGGTAGTTTAATTGAATTTTTCGAAGATGTCAGTTGTCCTTAGCAGGCGAGAGGGTATCGTTTTCCGCGTAGACTGTTTTATGTCTAGCCCGACAGTTATTTCGTTACACTTTATTTGTTTTGTGTGCTGGTTCTTGTTGCAAGTTAGAAATTGTTTTATTTCCTTCTACATTATACATGTACAATATAATACCATAATTAGTTCTAAATTAGTTAAATAAAAGTAGATCAATACTACGTTATTTATTAGTACTAGTGCCTGTTTAAGTTAAGGTTTTAAATTATAGATTTTATTAGTCACCAGAACCTAACTTATAAGTTCCAAGCCAAAAACTAGTGATAGTTGATCATCATTACCAGTCTGTATTAGTCCACTGTTCTTTTGTTTACATGCCATTACGAACTACATTTACTATCTCTCCTAACATAACCTAAAGCAATGTTTTTTGAACGTAGTAGATCTCAACTGGTTGTGTTTATTGATATGTTCACTGTTACGGTTTCTTGTTATCTGACTTTCTTATGCATGATTATGAATTCAAGTGTTGTAAATATTGAAATAATCATTGAGTCAAAACGGCTTTTCTGATATAATTCGTATCACAAGCACAGGCCAGTCCTCTTTTACCATTGCTAATGCACTTCATACAGCCTGATATAATAGTCATTATTTTTCAGTCGATTCCACTAATAATATTATTATTGCACATATAAGTAAAAAAACGATTTTATTTTGAAATATATTCAATCTACGCTTGAAATGATGAATGAATGATTATAAATGAAATAACGTTATATCAAGAATAAAATAAATTAGACTATGATAGTAAATATTCACTTATCAGCAGATATCAAATCAAAAATAATAATCACATAAGCACCACAGCTATTAGTATTACAATACCACACACAAGTCTTATAATAATGTCGTCTACGTAACTGACAAAATATATGCCGGATTTTTACCGCATTTCCAGAGACCACCAAACCGAAATCGGGCCTAATCCTACCCAAACGCAACATATAGGGTAAGAAAGAAACAACTGTGCCCAGGGTTATTACGGTATTGCGGACGGTAGGATCATAACAGTAATTCACATTTGTGTGATATACGATGTGCGACACGCTGCTGCTGGCCACCTTCTGGGTCCTTGCCATAGCCTAAATAATCTAAGTTGTTTATTTTTTATTTTCGATAGAAGTCAACAAGAACTGGGCATGATATTTTAGATTAGATTCAACATAAAAGCCATTAATAACTACATTAATTTCGCTATTTTAGCGTTGCATGACTACTGATTTAAAAAAAACGAGATTTAGACCCGATCAACATATATTTTTGAAAAATTTAATCCTAAGGCAACTTTTTGAGAATGATTGTTAATAAGCTAATAAAGTAACTCTTTTTTCTTGTATACCATGTAAAGAAGGAACAATTTTAATTAATAAATGAAAAGGTAGCGACGTAATACTATTTTAACAAGTAGATACTTTACCTGGCAATAGCCATTGCGAAAATTTAAAGTGGTATCCAATTCACGATATATTCAGAACTAAAAGCACGGATCTATCCAAATTTCATGGGAGTGATGTCGTGGTGAAGAAAAAGTGATGAATAAACTGTTTCTTTGTTAGCCTGTGTGTTTACGGCGAGGCCACCTGACCACTAATCTTCGCAGTATTGGCTTGTTAGCGCCACTCTTGCTTTGCCAAGATTCAGGACCTTTGTTTATCAATTTTATAGCATGAGGGAAGAAATATTACAAAGTGTGAGTAATGAAATATAGCAGAAATGTGTTGCAAGGGTTTATTGAAATCTTTTAAATTTGAAAATAACCTAGCCAAGAAAACAAACTAAATGCTAGCACTATATGTTATATTTATATCCTGGTTTGCTACAGTTTTCATTTATGGTCTGTAGTAGCAATTTAAACAATAATAAAGGAATCCATGAACTCGACCTTCGAAAGGAAAAGGTAAAAATTTTTATACGAATTAATGTAAGACCAAGCATATTTTAAAGAATTTTACCGAACTCGTTTGATTATCATTTAGGCAATAAGGTTAGCTAAAGTTCAAACTAAAAGTTAGTTCTATCTTATTTCCACTTGTTAAAATTTCAGATCTACAAAACATATTTACAACCAAAAATAAGCCAAGAAACCTTAGTCTCTTAGTCACTAATCAAAACCTTTGCCATTGCGGGATTGGAACCCACAATCGTTGTTTTGTCAGGCTTGGACAGCACCCCCACTTTATGTGATATGTGATATACAAAATTTATTTGATTTAAGATTGTTCATCGTACTTGCATTGATCAAGTGTTTCGATTTCTTTGGGTACTTTTGTGGAATGATAGACATCAACTGCATCGTTTGCTAAACACATAGGTAAACTATTCTCAAATATTCTCCCTATATAACCGCCACTGTAAATTGAATCTAAAGTTCTTGCAAAACAGTTTTGGTGCCATCAGCCATGATTGTCGACTTAAGTCTCCAAACGCAATATCAAGTTTCTAAACTAATATTCCATCGCTTAAAATGTTGTCTTTGTTAAGTTATTGTAAATCAATGAAGCGACAAATAAGGGTCTCGAATATTGCTAACTTGTCGTACTTGTGGCGCTGCCAATTAATGAAGAATTTGGAAATTACTAAGTTCTAGTGATCCAATAAATTGGTCCTTTGCTTAAATTCTTGCCAGAAGATTAAATTTGAAGTTTTGCTAGCTTATTAGCCAGTATTAGATACATAAAATTGTTTGAACAAGATTTTGGAACCCGGTATCAATATCAAAGTTAAAAGTTAATTAAGTTGCTTTAAATAATATCTCGAACATAATATCATATTCTAATAAATGTATAATAATAATTATGTCAATAATATTTTTTGTTATTTTTTTCTGCTTGCCTATTTAAGCAGACAGAACAAATCATATTGTGCTTTAAAAGAAACAAAAAAGCACAATAAACTAAATTAAAACGTTTATAGTACATATTTATTTAGATCTACGGTATTAATACGAATATTATGTATAAAATACAACATTCATAACTTTCATATATCGAAAAATTAGCAACTGATGCTACTTTTAACTCTTACGTAATCTTAAATAAAGGAAAACATATTTTTTCCACAATTTCTTACTTCTAAATAAACAATAGGGGCGATGGCTTCCCGGTGGGCGCGGCTGAATGAGCTAATTATTTACAATCCGACACGCAACCAGAACTTTGTTCAAAAAAACTGTTACGTGAAATCTCATTTCCTAAGTTTACTTTGTCCCAAGCGACGAAAAAACAAAACCCTCTGGCATGTCTTGGTGAATTGATAAACTCTTTCAATCGTGACTTTATAAATTTGCATACTGGTCGCTAGCTATAATGATATTAAAAAGAATGCTCAGTTTAATTTCAAACTGAGAACGTGGTATTGTTCCCGACGCGACGAGGGCCGATGGGTTTGGTCGCGTGATCGCCTCGCGTGTCTCATGCCAGCCTCAAATTAAAACCCGGGCGATAAGACACCATGCACCTCACGACTGTCGCACGACGCGTCTCTTTTAATTACGCACCCTACACCATATTTATCTACCCTTTTTAAAATTCAAATTCAGAACGTCGAAAAATAGGTATGATCCTTGCGGGAGTCCTCGAGTAAGCGGATTAAAAAGGTTTGACAGTTGGAACTGCCACTATAGGTTAGCTTGTCGTTTTCGCTTCATTAAAATACCGGAGAATATTTTCTGAGCAAACATCCGACAGAATAAAATTAATGGTATCGATTAACAGGCGTCGGTGTGGAGATCGCGTGCTGGTGATGCGAAGTGCGACACCTTCTGGGAGCCCGTCTGTGTCAATTTTAATTGGAGCTCTTTTGGTCTTGTTTCGATCCGGAATGTGATTGCCCATCCTTATTTATGTGGGGTCATGGACTAAGTTTCGGACCTATTGGTGCGTGTTCGTTTGAAATGAAACGTTTTGAGTGGTGTCTGATTATTTGGTGTAAATAAGTTCAGATCGTCTATAGATAAAGTTTTCCAATTACTTTTCGCAATGTATTTTATCTGAATAATAAACGAGCGCGTCTTGCTAAATAGCATTTTTTTGTTTTAATAACTAATATTGAAATTGTATATAAAATATTCTTAGAAGCATAATTAAGTAATATTTATTGAAAATAATTTTGAAATCTAGCAAAACCGTTATCTTCAAATACTTAGTATAAGTCATAATGAATCTTTGCGAGCCAGCAATCACGTCATTCGACTTTGCCTAATTTAATTACAGGCCGAGAAATAATTTAGCTGAAATCGTTTGCAAATTACTAACTGGATGCCCATTTTGGCATTTGATAAATTAATTTTTAACAAATTAGAGCTTATTATAACTTTTAAAGTGCTAAATGATAACTTGATAAGTTCAATTAGTACGTTTTTATTTATTTATGGACTCTTGACCTTTGTGTTTGATTTGTCTAGAGGACGATAGGTGTAATGCAGTAAATAAAATAAAAACTGCTTCAAAACTTAGACATCACGCTAAAGGAGATTTTGCGGTCAATTAAAAAAAATATCTCATTTGACTCGGGCACGAGTCATGACGTGTTTTAGCCTTTCGTCATATGTCTATCTTTTCGATCCTAATAAGAGTAAAGTGCAACAATTTAAAAAAGCTACAGAGGATTATACCTATATTATAATTTAAAAATATTTTTTAATTGTCTGACTAGTTGGTTGCTTTCAAATCCCTCACTTTTAACAATTCATTATTTTGGCAGAATAACATTGTTTGTGGAAGAGAAAGAGTTCTTCAAAAGGCAAATATCTGTAAGTAAATGACAAATCGTTGACAAAAACAGTATTAAGACAATAACAAACTTATCTAATACCATGACAAAACTTTCATCTAACCCTACTCAGATGAATTTATCGTATAAGAACTACATTGAACTACTCTTAACACATTGCGGGACACAATACTAATTACAAAAGAAGTTTTATTACATCGAGTGAACAGGACTACTATACGTGCTTTAAAAAAAAAGATATTATTATCATGGTAGTGCCAAATCCAGCTTCGGGAACATTATGGATTTTCGACGGAATAAATTATCTTAAAGCCTTTAATGTGTCCAGCAGACCAAGATATTGTCTTTAGGACACGATCACACACAGAACATTGAAGCTGGTCCGACGCCTCATGGCTATATCTGCTTGAAGGAGGCCTAGGTTGAGCCCCCAAAAGGCAAGTTTAACATGTAAATTCTGGACGCTCTTACCACAAAGAAAGTCTCAGATAGAAAAAGCAAAACAAGGTAGAATAAAAACTGCTTTAAGAGATTATAGTAAGCTCACTCATAATCAATCACTTAACCAATGTCAGTGCCAGAAAAAGTCAGGGTCAAACCTTTAAAATGCTATTCTAATGCAATAATTCTTCATATGTGGAAAGGTTTAAGAACAAATACTCGTTTATAAACCAGTGTAATTTGACACACCGTGCTATCTATCATTGTCATTCACAAGTCTGCATATGACAAGAAATATAATAATTACTATAGATTGTTTCATGAGTTACTGATAGAACTATCTTCATTATTGACTGTATTACAACGAATTTTTAAAATTACCAATGCATCAAGAAAACTGTATTTTAAAAATTGCAGGTGCAAACATTTACCCAAAGATTTTTCGTCCGATTTTTTATTTTTAAACCTTTTACAGTGTTTGTAAACGTTTAAAACTTCGTGCAAATGCAAACATTGTGGTTGTTAGTTATGTCAACTGTTTTTATTGTATTGTTTTCAACCTAAAAATAACGGTGTCCTACGTGAACCATACCAAAACTTAAAATTGTACTGGTATTGTAATCTGTTTTTTTTTCTTTAGTGAAGTCTCTAACATATTTTTTTATGTTGAAAAAGGATACCGAAAGTTTAGAGCAGCAAGGTAACAAAGCTATATGCATTTTAAATGATTATTTTTACGTTTGATATCATGGTTGTCTTGTATTGCCTGATAAAAAGAAAATCACTACCCCTTCTCTTTCTATGGGTAAAGTTAGAACGTCTTTAAAGAAGTACTGCCAGAAGAAGACGGGTAGTAGTGTCTATTCTCTACCATTAGCTGAACCTGCCAAGCGTAGCGATCATAGATTTATTATAGATGAGCTTATTAAATCTATGGTAGTGATTATGGAAAAATCGCCTTTATAGAAAGACCTGTGTCCAGCAGTAAACTGAAAGGCTACTCGTATAATAAACTGACTAGACTCATTGTTTAAATATTAGCGCAATATAACATTTGCATAAAAACAAGCCTTGTTTTATCGTGATAGCTTACTGATTTTTTTTATAAATAATGGGCTTGCTCTCGACTACATGCTTAACTAAACGGTTAAGGAGAAGCATAAGATGGAGCGAGCTTACCCAGAGGTACTGGTTCTCCCACACAACAGCGGAACACAGAAAAACTGTTTGGCGCTGGACTCCGGCAGGAGGGTGGTAGCATCCAGGCAGCCTCTTACGAAGCCTACCACTGCAGAGGGATCTGGTCCCTTACTCTTGAATTTGATTTAAGCTCGATCTCGATTCGACCTAGACAAAACCTGAACAAACTCAATCGAATCGAAATCAAAATCAAGCCGAGATCGATCTAAAATGGCGATCCGTTAAACATTTTCGGTTGATAACGAAATCACCATCGACACAAAAGTTTAGGTTCACTTTTTAGAGTACCGAATCACTGATTCTCGACGTCGATTCGATTTGATCGTAACTCGAACTTGTCAAGAGTAAGCCTGCTGTTAGCCGTCATCATTGATTAGAAAACCAAAGATGCCGTTACCCAGGGTGGACCACTAGGAGATAGATCCCACCACCCCAAAATGAAACCTATGTGCTCAATATTTACCAGCATTAATGTAATATTATACATTTTCAATTAGCAGCAGCAAGACACTCAAGTTTTGTTTAATGTTTAGTAGAAACACTGATTACGTTTGGTATTTTTTCCGCTATTCCTGTAATTCAGATTTCAAAACCACAAAAGGTAGCTTATTATACTAACATTGTACAGACGACAGCAAATTAAGCCATACACTAGGGCGTCTTAACTTACTTGACATAGATGCGAATTTGCAACAAAAATGTGCAAGCAACTGTACATAACCTCACACTGGTTACAAAGAGTCGTAGATTAAATATGGCGTGCGATCATCTAATTTCATGGCGCTTGGTCCGTCCAATGGTCGATTACGGGAAGGCAAATTGAACCATTCATTGTCGGAGCTAGCATTGGGGCTGCCAACTTTGGGAAATTCACCCATGCTTCAGGGAAATTATGAGGGAACGGGTGTTATGGTGGAGCAGTTTATTGATACTATGATACAATTGAACATAGGACCTCTAGTATTCTACCTTATGAAAATGAATGACTGAATTAACATTGATGCGAACTTAGATGTGTAAGAGAGATCAAACTATTTTCGTTTTAAATTTCTACACAAAATACAATATCTTTGACCACCTTTTTGAAATTGCATTTCAGTTTGCTACTTTTGATTAATAACACCTAAAAGTTAACAAGCTGTGCGGAAAATATTTTTAAATCGTGGCAGACTAAATTCAAGAGACGACAACACAGTCTGGCTCCGTCTTTTATCTAAATGAGACTGTTATCTTAGTGTTACGTATAATCCCTTCAATGAGATTAGATTTGCAATAATAACTAGAATGTAACGAAGTTTATTCAAAGACCAGTAATTTAATTTTTATTGTGCAAAATATATTTAACAGAATATGTCTGTTAATTTTTTATTTCAGAAAGAATCAGTGAATAATATGTACTGATCTTAAAAACTCAGTGATTGTATTCTCATGAAATCTTAGTGCAAAGGAAAATCCAAGACCAAAGAAGTATCGATTAAAAAAGAATAACAGAAAATTTATAGCCGTTCGCTTTTTAAGGCTACTAGATCAAAAGTTCTTCATTGACAAAATTTAGTAAATGTTAGAACAAAAACTATTGAGATAGAGTAGATGAAAAAAAAAGCATAAACTTATGCGCTTGTTTAAAGTAGGATTTTATACATACCATAGAGGGAGCAAATAAGATTATCGATTAATATAAACGTGAATCTAAGTGATAAGTTTTCAGTGAGTAAATCATAATAAAGTTTTAATACGTTATAGATAAATAAAAATCCCAGTCATTCCACTACCTGCAAATAAATTGCAACATAAAACAAAAATCCTAGACCCAAGAAATATTCGCTATAAAAATGACAAGAGGGCAAAAATTTACGCTGCCCCGTTTTATATTTTAAAATTACTAAGAAACAACACACCTCTGTGCAATAAAATTTAGATTTACAACGACGAAAGTCAATAAAGTGTTGTATGAACCCCAGAGGGGCGGCAGCACTTACTGAAATGAATGGGAGCTCCATTGCAGAATTAGAGTACCATTAGAAAACGACACTTCACCTACAGAACGCTTGTGCAAGAATTTCCCAGGAGGACACTGTGCAATGTTGGAGATCGAAGAAGGATAGATCACTTTTGAAATCTTAAGGATACTTTGAGAATTTTCAGAGAGAAGGTGATTTTGTAAAAAAAAGTTATTTTCAGTGTTTTTTTCATTTTTTTAACTCAATACAGCTTTTTTACCACATCGAACAAACTAGTGCTAAGCAAACGAGAGATTAGATAATCATTTATTTAAATCACAACATCATTGTTTTTATTTAAAGTATTTAATATAGTTGTTAATTAATATTCAAGAGATAAAGTGATATCGGTGATAAACATCATCTTAATATAGCAGCAGTTAATCATATTTATTACACTAAAATAATTCCAAACAAAAGCTGAGACTATTAACTAACAAAGAGTCGAAATCAAAAATGTTTTGATACCACATTCCTCCAATCAAGACGTTGATTGACTTATATCCGTAATCACAGTTTTTATTACTATCTACAGACAACTTACAAAAAAAGAAGAATTTTGTTCAACTTAATAAATAGACCCTTAGTTCAATATTAAGTTCGTTCAAAATTTAATAAAAAAAATTCGTTAGTTACGTAACACTGGTACCTATGAATGGCCCGAGTGGCTGGACACTTGGGCACACTTGTTTTTTTTTTTTAATACGTTATTAGATATGTAAGATCAAAAGAGGAAGATATGGTAGGTACTCGCGTTCCATACGCGGTCTTAATAGAGCTCCTAAGTGTCATACTATGTTTCAGCCCCCAACAGCTCAGCGCCGGGTCTGAAGCTTCGTTAAGTATTTTAGTGCCAAAAAGCGTTAAATGCCTTACTGTGCATTTATTTAAAAAAAAATACTTAAGTCACCATAATAAGACTCATAGAATGAATTTTCCAGTGTACCTACGCATCGGTGTACCTACACCAAACATATATTAGTATTTTTTTTAAAAACTAATATAATTTCGGCTTTTTTTGAGTAAAGTAAAGTAACAGCCTATAATCATCCCACTGCAGGGAAAAGGCCTCCATCATTGAATTCAAGTTACCACTGCAATGATGGGAACTGGCATAATCACCTCGCTTGCCAAATGCTTATATTGAAAACTCAAGCAAGAGACACTCGTCTGTTTTTTCGTTTAAATTAAGTTTATAATAACCATTATTATAAGACTTTTCCATTAAAAAAACGCTCCCTACAACCGAACTCTCTATACAGCTAGTTTGTCTGCATTGTTAGTGGTCCAGCGTGTTTTGATTCACTTCTAAAACAAGTTCCTCGCTCTGCTTATGATATTTTAATAGGCAGTCTTGCTTCCGAACTGTAAGTTAAACGCGTAATTAGGGATACCGGTCATAAACAGTAATAAACTTATCTGGCCGTAAAAACGGTATCTAGTAAGTAAGTCGTGGTGCAACTATCTCAACACTACTGAGGTTGGTCGCTCTGAGATTAATTTTGGAAGATAGAAATAATCCGATGCTGTTTGATCTGTATAAGGAACAAACAATGAACTATAGCAGAACCAGTGAATTGTTAAAACACCAGACAATTCAACAATTGCAACGATTTTAGGAGGTCTTTTTAAAAAGAGTTAAGTTCCGTAAGTCATCCACGAAGCTATCCAAATACGTGTATTTTAAGAAAAATCCAGTTTAATACAGGCATGAATACGGTCAGAAATAAAAAAGGATAAGCAAGATTCAGTATTATCAAAGAATAGGAAGTGTAAGTTTGCTCACGTAAATACTGGTCAGTTGTTTTATAGTTCGGAAATCGAACCAGTACGAGTATTTATATGAAGTTCTGGATCAGGTGCATTAACTCATAAATCCATTAAAAATGAACAAACATGAAACGAATTGAAAATGAAATTGATAAATTGAGTGTTTGGATCGTGTCACAGTTGAGATTTATTTTTGTTCAGTGAACGAGAGCAAATTAAACTGGCAAATATAGAGAGTTCGTTGATAAACATCATAGGGCTCACTACTTGTTATTTATTCGGCTTATAAAGTCGATCGCAACTGATGATAGAGATTTGATTTCTTTTCACCAATGAAAAAGAATAATCACTAACACTTTGCTTACATAACCTCATGAATAACATTTTGATAGAGTTTTCGGTGAACAAAAGAAATTTTTATTGTTGTTGTTACAATGAAGTTATTTTGTTGGCCTATTTTATAAATTGAATGAAAATGCCACCATTCGTCATAAATATCATCATCTTCGTCATCATCATTATTATCAAAATCATCATCATCATCCTCTTCTTCCTCGTCATCCATCTCCACATCATCTCAGCTCAACGATACATAGGCTTCCTACTTGTTAGTAGTTGCAAAATCGGTTTAAATTTAAAATTTAAGGAACTTTTATTTGTATTATACTATCAATAAAATATTCAAAGCAGAAGTCAATCACGAATTGCTATTACAGTTGCTGGTAGGGGCACAATGAGATTATATAGGACAACATCAATGAAGTATCGAATTGTAAACACACTCTCAAACTTTATACGGGCGAAATAAATCAAAATCCCCTTTGAACCTCTATCAAGGGACTTGGCAACATCTGTTAATAGTTAAAGTACATGTTTTCTAAATATACGAGTTTCTTTCAACGAATTCCAATTTTTGTGCGTTTGTGCGCTAAAAGAAAGGCGTATAGTGGGTTTACATCCTTCAGTCTCCTATGAATACCTCTTCACAAGATAACGCTATTCCTGAAGCCAGTGTAGAAAACAAGCAATACAAGATGAAATTTTTACCACCTCCCAAATTTTAATATAACAATCTACGAGACAAAAAACAAATGTCGTATTTTTTCTTTTGGTTTAGCCCCAGTACAAAAATGTCAAGATAAGGCACCTAGAAAATGTCCGCCAAAAATCTAAAATTTTAAGCAACACTTTTTTACGCGATTCGCATTTCATTTATTAATCACGATACTATTCATAAGTTTTTGATTTTCCTTTCATACCTTAACAGGCTTAAGACAGTAAAAATTTAAAACTATGTTGCTTAAAATATTTTCGGGTGAATACTTGATTTACATTTTTTACTTCATAAATTTCTCTAAATTCGTTACTAAACGACTATCAAAAATTTTGAAGCTGATTAAAAAGTTATCCTGTACTGTCTTATGTCTGGGTGATTGTGGTTGCTTCGTCATTTCTGATTTCTACAAAACAAGTTCTATAATAGTTACTCTATCTGTCTGATGTTGTTTATCATCGTGATCACCAGCCTGTATCAGTCCACTGCTGGACACGGGCCTCTTCAGAAGAAGGATTTTGGCATAATTGCCACGCTTGGGGGTCATCCATAAATTACGTCACACGATTTTTGAGATTTTCAGACCCCCCCCCTCCCCCCTTGTCACGCATTTTTACGAAAATTCCCATACTTATTTGCCCAATGTCACCAAAAGTAGGACCGCCCCCCCCCCTCCCTTCATGTGTGACGTAATTTGTGGTTGGTACACTTGGCAGGCGGGTTGGCGGTCACAGTTTGACCAATGGTGGAGAGAAAATGCTGTTGCCCGTCTTCTTCTGACAGAACCTTATAAAAGAGTTCCGTCCTTAGAGGAGGAATATAAGTATATATTCATCCTCTAAGAACAGAACTCTTTTAGTCGCCTCTAGATACCAATAGAAAGACAAGGGTGGTGCTTTTTGTGTTCCGGCATATTTATCTATTTATCCATGACAACCATAAAACGAGAAGTCGTAGTACTAATATTTGACGACCTCCGTGGCGGAGTGGCGTTTTCACCGGTTTTCAAGGTATTCCTTGCTCCGAGTTCCGGGTTCGATTCCCGGACGGGTCAATCTAGCAAAAAAGTGCTTTTCTACATTTTCTCGGGTCTGGGTGTTTGTGGTACCTTCGTTGTCTCTGGGTTCCAAAATACAAATGCTTTAAATAGTTATTAAAATTGGGATCAGAACAATGTATGTGATGTTGTCCACATTTATTATTATAATTATGTTTTAGTTCAGCACCACACGGCTTTCTGAAGCTTTAGGTAAGTAATCAGTTATTTAAATTAGATATAATCACACATGTATTATGACGAACTATGTCAGTGTGCATACAATTATTGTAGATAGTATTAGCTTTAGACCAGATGTCCGAAGAGATTGGCGTTTAAAAAACACTCGTGAATTATGAGTGTTGAAATGAGAGCGGAAGGCATTAATCATGCGACAGGAACCTGGGGTGATGCCACTTCCAATTCACACGTCTTTATTGCTCAGGAATAAGCACTAGAATTGAACGACAGAATCATTTATGCTTTTAAATGAGGTGTTCGTTTGCGACAGCGTATGAGTCTTATCGCGCGGTGATAGAGTTTGGATTCGAACGGTGTGATAGGATGGTGTTATACAGAGTGCGTCAAGTCTATCTAGGAGGGAATTATGCCGGAATGCATCATTAAGCCGCCCTTCACCTTACCTACAGCAGAGCCCGTCATTCAGTACGTCTGTCGTCAGACCTTTTTTTGAGGACGAAAATATAAAAGTTCATTAGCGAGACATCAACACAGTGTTTGCGTTTTTTTTTTCTCTTATTATACATTCAATTACGATAAGAGGTATACTCTTGTAGAAAGCGGCTCGTGATATCACCATTAGCCTGTCCTGTCCTAATATAATATGTGCTGAAAAAAAGGAGGATTTGGCCATAAATGCCATGTATGGGTCTCATAAGAAGGCTCAAGGTCACACAGCGGGCAATAGAGAGAGCAATGCTCGGTATTTTCCTGCGTGATAGAATCAGAAATGAGGAAATCCGTTGGAGAACTAAGATAACTGACATCGCTCGGTTTTTCATTTCAGTATGGTATTGTTGTATCTCGTATAATACATTTAAACTTCTACTAGCTAATATACACCTTCGTAGTTTTCAGTAACTATTTGTTGTACGTAGGTCTGTATGTGAAAATATTCTTTGAACAAACTCTTTCGTAATAAAATAATATTATATTTTCGACACACTTAATAACGTTGGTCCAGTCGTTTAAATACCGGGCCAAGATCTCGGGGTCCGATTCCCGGGTCGGACAAGCAAAACTTTCGAATTTTCAAACATTGCTCGGGTTTGTGATCACCAACCCGCATTTGGCAAGCGTAGTGATTATGCCAGTACCCATCATTGTTGTGGTAACTTGAATGTAATGATGGAGGCTTTTTCCCTGCAAAGGGATGATTATAGGCTGTTACAGTACAGTCCAGAACACTTAATTATGCTAATTACAGTTAACCTACAGTTATCACAATTAGATTTTTATTATTAATTTTAAATATTAGATGTTTGCTTTTTCTAAGCCTGGATTTTTTTTTTGTAAATAAATCTATGTCATATAAATACTGGCATTTTTAAACTTTTTTTAAGCCTACCTTTGTTAGCAAACCTAGTAAGTTCAAATTCCTGTAACCCTCAAACATAATCGAATTTCTCAACCAATTAAATCTCGTTTACTTCAGCCCATTAGCACTATAAATCCTTGCTCAAACGCTGATGTGAATTAGTAAACCAATAGTAGTTGAGTCAATAATCCTGGCTCAGAGCTGACTAGACTGGTGTTAGACAGATTAAATACTAGTTTAATAATTGAATTTGTTTATTTAAATGTGAAGTGACCAACCCTTACTTAAATAGTTTAATGGAATTTGCATTTCAATACCGTAATGATCCTACTGCGTCTATTCAAGTTAAGATTACGAGAAAGGCTTAATAAAAATTTAATTTATGCCACTAATTTCTAAGGAGTCATTTAGAATGAGTAGTAACTACTTTTTCGGTTCGTAGCTTAATAAAATTTACAGTAAGCTATTATTATGGCAGCCTCAGATTTTCGATTCATCTTTAGATATGCACTTAACAGTATACTACCCTAAATCTGTCAAAATGTTGTAATAGGCCTTTTAGTAGGCTTACAGACTTTTACTCTTTTCTTACGTTTGTTACTTTACTTATTTACCTATGAAACATTTGTTTCGTAAGTGAAGAATATCCATCGCTTCAAAAAGATAAGGTAGAAAGTAGAATATGATTTTCCAAAATAATATAAACATTAGATACCTACTCGATATATTCCAGTGTGTAGGGTCAACTGCTGGGTTTTTGGTCCATTGTTGATCATACGACTTTCTCACAAATAATATGTCTGATTTTAAAACGACGAAAAGATGGGGCGGTTCTCAATTCGACTTATAGATATTACTAGCTGTTGCCTACGACTTCGTCCACGTCAGTTTCTATTATTATGATCGCGATTAATATGAATAATTTTCCCCGTTTTTGCAACATTTTTTAGTGATGCTTCTTTCCTATTGCTCGCAGCGTGATATTATATAGCCTAAAGCCTTCCTCGATAAATGGATTATCCAACACAAAATTGGATTTTTTCAATTCGAACTCTTACTTCCCGAGATTAACGCGTTCAAACAAACAAACCAACTCTTCAGCTTTATAATTAGTATAGATATTATGCAAAAAAGTAAATTTAAGTGGACCATTCCTATCAAATGCAAATAAAAATAATAACACAGGTCAGAGAAAAGTAAAAAAAAAATAAACATGTGTGATAGCTTGGGAGCAATTATAAAAATGAAAAAAATATTTTAGAACATCCTTAAAGCCTAAAAGGTGTTGGTTCACTAAATTTGAATCAGCGTCAAACAAGTAATTATTTTACCAAAAGTCGCCATTAACCAAATTAAATTTGGTTTCCGATTTGTTAGCATTTTTTTGGTTAACATACTAAGCAGTAGGTAACTCAGCAGAAATAAGGTATGAATCCCTACAATCTAGTCGAGTTTACTTAGCTCAAGGTATATAGCGTTGTAACCTTGACCGTTCTGCCTACAGGCCTCTATTATTCACGAAAAGATCGCTATCTATCTTCCAGAGCCGTTCCTTTATATGAAGCTGTAATTTGAAATATCTCTGGGCGTTCTAAGTTCTTGAATCAGGATTAAATCTTGAAGGGCAAGAATCTCAGTGTTTCGGATAAACGTTATTCTTACGTTACACAAGAGATACCTACATTATTTATCTATTTTACAATAGTACTTAAATTAAAATATTTCCTTACCAGTAAAGTATGACAAAATTTGCTACTTCAAAATAACAATACAATTTTATCAATGTAGGTAAAGGAACTTTAAAAAAAACTGAATGCTACAGATGGTAATTAAATCAGTTAAGCTAGTTTTTTAGATGGCGCTGAAGGTCTGTTAATTTTTTTATTTTTTTTAACACATAAATTATTCGTTTATCTCTGAACCCACTCGAATGAAGTCGCAAGCAAAGCTAGTTGTCCATAATTATGTTTTCTGCGGAGTCCACGTAGGCAGGCTTGTTTGGGATTTTATCAGGTGTATCTTGTGCAATGCGTACGTCTGTCACGAGCATTGCGTCACGTCCGCGGCACGTGCGAGGCCCGTTGCATAGATATGGATTGTTCAGAGGCCCTCAGCCTCCTATCTTTATCCTGAGGGCTACATTCTGTCAATAATCACTCCATCATCATCATCATCATATCAGCCGAACGACGCCCACTGCCGGGCATAGGCCTCCCCCAAGGATCTCCACAACGATCGGTCCTGTGCTGTCCGCATCCAGCGGCTTCCCGGGACCTTGATCAGATTGTCGGTCCACCTTGTAAGGGGGCCTGCCCAATAATCACTTAGACTACTGTTATTTAAGTTCTTCACTTTTATCTTAAACAATCCTAGGTTATTGCTTTTCCTGCACTGCCTTGCGACTGCTTCTTCTTCAAATGTGACCAGCCCTGGATGTGACCATCACTGCAAATTCACTGTTTTCACGTTTACGACGGCTTAGGAAGCGGCTACATCTCACTGACGATTCCAGCTCCACCCCCTCTAAGGGGATGATTTCAAACTAAGATTTAAATTATTATTATTTGTCAGTAGATTTCTTGGTCTCAAACTTTAAGCTACCGTAAGAAATTATTGCTTCCTCAAACAAACCTCCCCTTTTAGATATCTGGGATGTAAATATATATTTCATGCAATTCGGTTTTCAAGGTATTTAATTACCTATTTGCTCTAAACATACAAAAAATACAATATATTATGTTAGAGCCGACTAACATCCTAAGAAATATTTTTATAAACTGATTTTCATGAGAATTAGTGATATCATTAAAAGCGTTACGCCATAGGACAAGAGATGTGGTTTCGATTTGTAATCAGTATTTTTTTCTATCACTAGTCACTAATATAGGTAATACAAAGAGTTTGCTTACAGTTCCAAAGGTTCGTTACCAAAATAAAATTTGAACATAACTTTAACTTTTTTAAATTGTTATCTGATTGTCTTAAAAAAATATATGTAGAGTTCTCTAAAAATTTACTCATCTGACATCAAAAACAATCAATAAGAATAATTAATACTCATATCAATAAAATTTTTGTGGTTCACTTAACATTTTATTCAGTTGTTTAAAACAGTAAAATAAAGGTAGGACACAACAAGTAGCTCTAGAGGACATAAGGTCTATGGAAATGTTATTTTCCTTAGTGAGAGGTCGACATAATGATACACTTTGATGTAACAATGAACTTTCACCTCAGCCGTTACTAAGCCACCGTTTAAGTTGGGTTATTTTTGTTTGTGAAAACAGTACAATAATAAATATGAATATATAGTTTATAGTTGTTATTTTGCAAAATTTTTTTACGAACAAATTTTTATTCTTATTTTCATTTTATTCCTAAAATAACTATAGTGTCTGGGCTATCCTTTGGCCTCTAAAAGGTCAAACGTAACTTTAATTATGTTTTGAATATATTGACACATTCATGTATGACCTTTGGTAAAAGCTGTCGATAAATCTAAAATATGAGGCTTAAATACTTTATGTTTTTCTTATAAATGAAAAGGTAGAGAATATAGAAATAGTCGTTTTGAGCAATATTTATTTGACATTTAATTTAATAATCGATGCCGCCCACGGCAGTTGTTAAAAGGGTTTTACTTTAAGGTCAAGACAATTAATTTTATTTCTGTATTTAAAACATCGGATCGCTGATACATGTCTTTTTTGGTTATTTTTAGTTTTTGTGTGATTTTTCTAGTCATTTAGAATAACATTATTTACTTTAACGTTCTCTAAATAATGCCATAACACATTAGAAACCTATAAACCTTGTAAGATGAAATTTAAACTCCAAATTTTTATTTCATGCAGAACCTGTGCGGGTTGCAATTTATTTCAGAAATTTTTATTTATGAAACAAAGTCCTCATCAAGACACAAAGTCACAAAACAGTACAAGTTTAAAAAGGTTTATATTTTTAAAAACTCAACGAAAGAAACCTCTACTGATTAATTTAAATCAATAAAACAATGACAAAACTCTTTTGTTTTGAAAACAAACAGCTGATCAGAAGGGGAGAGAAATAAATCAATTAATCAAACAGTCACAGTGACTCTAGATAAAGTAATTGAAGATGTTATTAGTCTCTTGCAACCTATCGAAGGGTGGAATCAATTTTATCAGCCAACGAAAAAAAGAAGGTTTTAAATCAAAATTTACTCATACATATTTTTGGTTTGAACTCATGGTCGCAATCATAAGAGTTTAAACACGTGATGTTTTTAGCATCTTTTTAGATCCCCTTCTCCCCCCGATACGTGGTAAGATTTCGTACTACCTTGCCCTTCCCCATCTAAGGCAACGTGTTTTATTTTGCTACATTTAAAAAAACCTTAACTTGATGAACAGTTTCATTGAAATAAATTTTGGAAAATAAAGCAACAGTTACAATTTCAAATTTTAACTTTTTTTTTGAACGAAGTTCCTTATCGCGCGTTGCGAAAGGGGGCTAAACGGGAAAAATTAAGACCAAAAGTTGTAACGACACTTTTTGCTATTAGTTGTAAGCCGTGCGGCGTGCGCGTGTTTCTCTGTCTGTCTGTCTCTCTCTCTCTCCGGGTGTCCCTTGACACTTCTCAAGTTTTTTTAAATATCGACAGAAGCATCAAGTACTCCATCAATTTTAAGTCGATGAAAAAAAATATCAGCGACAATAATCATCCATCGACACTTAATATTTTCTACGATAGTTTTTCTCTTGTTTTTCGTACAAAGGCTGTTTATTTGTATGAAAAGTTTTAATACTACAAAGGGAAAACATAAAACAACATTATTCATTACTTGCTACAAAATAATAAATTTTTCATGTTTTTTAAATAAACATTGAAATAAAAGATACCATTATAAACACGAATGCCTGTCACACGAAAGCAAGATAGCTATTTACAAGATCATTCTTAAGCCAATTTGGACCTATGGAATCCAGCTGTGGGGTACTGCTAGCAATAGCAACATAGAGATCCTTGAAAGATTTCAAAGCAAGACTTTGAGAGCCATGCTAGATATACCCTACTACGTGAGCAACAAATACATACACGAGGACCTAAAGATCACTACCGTCAAACAAGAGATCGCTAGATATAGTAAAAGCTATCAGACGAGAATCATTAACTCACGTCAATGAACTGGCATGACAGAAAGTATTACACATTCCCGATTAAAACGGCATAGTGTGTCTACACTTGCCGTGAGATTTGGAGAAACCAGATGAGAGGGATACATAGATATTCCTTCTGCTAACAAAACATAAATCGAGAACCCCATCTGAAAGGCTTATTGTGTTAGCACAGATTGCCAAGTTACAGAAATAAAAAAAAAAATATAAACGGCTTTCACTTAAGTTTATTAGGGTTTTTTATTTTATTTTAGTTTATTAGACAAGTTCGAAAGGGGCGGGTTAAACTGTAAATATATTTTTCATATCTTCATTATTATTCGCAATTAAGAAAAAACAGTATATATTGTTGTTAAATACTTGAATACAGCAAATTTTTGAATCTGGAAATCAACCGCTAAGTGTTTATTATTTTCTACAAACGAATGGCGAAGTCTTTGAAAAAGTAGCCAAATGTGCTTTTCTCGCGAAACAAATTACAAAAATTTGGATGTGGTGCCAAACTGTTAGCCATTAATCTTGATTAATTCAACTTTTGTGTTCCTCAATTCCATTTTACATGAGAGCTTGTTAGAATGTCTTTAGTAATTAAAATTTCATCACAATAAATTTATCGAAGAAAAATATTAAATTAACCACAAAATTTGAGTCAGTGCTTGATTATTCTTGGCGATTTTGTGAGTTGTGTAAGTAAGAATAGATTTATTTTAATATTTTGTAGCTTGTGAAATCTATTTTCAACCAGTTGAATTTTCGTCCCAACTTTTAACGGACCCATTTTAACACAGTAAAAAATTATGACAGTGGCAGTTTATCTGGTCATGGGCCACGGGAAAAATAGGATGGCACCTCATCTTCAGCTCACAAGTCTATAGCTGGATAAAGGCCACGGTCAAAAATAGATTAGCATAACCAACATCACAAAAAATTCGAGTTATTCCCATCTGATCCCCTGCATCTGATCCGCCGTCAATTTAAATTCCCAACTGATCCCCTAACATTTTTATGGTGCCAACGGGTCCCCTAATTTTATGTCTAAGGTAGGTGGTTAAGGAAAGGTGGGCAAGTACAATCAGGAGGAAAAGAAGTTTTGCGATCACATACCTATTCATTTTTTTTTATTATTATCAGATATCTTATGAGAAGTCATTAATTTGCTAATTGACATCTTTAAAATATGAGATGACAGTTTTGTGATGAATGATTTCAAACAATGATTGTGTTTGTTTGGAATTGTAAATAACCTTATTTCTTAATAGACATAAAAACAAATTGCACCTGTAATAAGCCAGTGATGCCCAATATTTTATAAACAAACTAGGAACAAATGATTCTAAAAAACATAAGATATCAAACGATAATTAATAAAAAATAACAGTAAATGTTTTTAAAATCACAGTTATTATTTATTGCAGATGTTTGAAAAAAGGTAATTCTTAAAAACCACAGATGACATTTTGACTTAGATTAGAAAATAGTTTTAAGAAGTAATTGGTCATTTCTAATAAACTAAATAAAGCACAGGTAAACCCTTTAACGTATTTTATTGTTGAATGTACGACGTTACAAACCAAAAACAGGTTAGTAAGTATTAGGGGATCAGATGGGAATAAAATATTAATATTTATTTTCTATTCCCTTCTGATCCCCCTACAGAGTGAAACAGATGGGAATAGAAAATAATTAAAAATAAAAACCGATTCACCAGGAGATCGGTAGCAGGGTATCGGATGGGAATAACTCAAAAATTAATTCACCACAGTCATCATTACACTAGTCCACAGCTGGAAATGGCAAAGATCAAAAATAGAATAGCCCCCACCATCTTCATTTCACTAGTCCACAGCTGGAAATGACAAAGATCAAGATAAGATAAGATAAGATAAACATTTATTTCCAAGAATATGGTCACAAAATGGTTACAAGTTCAGGTACCAGTTTTACATTTCTGCCGTTGTTTGTAGGCGTCAAAATAATAACACATTACATTCAATTTTAAATAATTGAACTAAATTACAGTATGTTTTCCGAATCGCAAATTATAATATTATTACTAGGACATGATCATGCATCAAAAATAAAATAGCCCCACCATCTTCATTTTACCAGTCCATTGCTGGGCATGACAAAGGTCAAATAGAAAAGCACCTCCAAAATCTTCAGTACACAATGGACTTAAGAGGAAATACTACGGGCGAGAGAATTGAAAAATAGGTATTCGTAAAATTTATTGCTGTCGCGCAGTACCAAACGCCTTCTCCGCAGAGTGTGATAGAGACAACTGCTTCTTGGACCGAAAATACCTACTAAAAGCACACCTAATCAACGTTTCGTAGTCCCCCGATTACTTTTCCAAAACTAGACCGATTTAAATACTTTTTTCATAAAAAAATTAAAGAAAGGCTTTAGCCGTGTTCGTATATTTTCCTTTTTTTCTAAAATTCAGCCAAATTATTTTTTCTGGATGTTTGAACATAGCGTAAAATCTGGCGAACTTTTTCGATTTTTGAGGGCTCATATCATTTTTATTAATTAATTTATGAAAAAACAGAAAACATAGAAACATGCTAATAGTGGCCATAGATTTATTTTTGAAATAAAAATTATTGCTCTACTGGCTTTATCCAGGGAGGAAACAGGGGACTACGTTTGTATGGAAAAACGGCCTTTGTGTTTCCTCTTAACTGGACAAACGGTCAAATTTAAATAGCACATCAACATCAGATAAAGCAACTGCAGTACAGCCGATGGTAGAAAGTAGGTAGACACTGATTACTATCTTTCTGGCTATTTTTTACTGGCAATTCGTTTAATCGCGTCTTACAATACCTTTAAGAAAAGAATCGCTAGTTCTTTTTTTTGTCGTGCAAGCACCACACGGAATAGTTTTCGATTTTTGAGGGCTCATATCATTTTTATTAATTAATTTATGAAAAAACAGAAAACATAGAAACATGCTTATAGTGGCCATAGATTTATTTTTGTAATAAAAATTTTTGCTCTACTGGCTTTATCCAGGGAGGAAACAGGGGACTACGTTTGTATGGAAAAACGGCCTTTGTGTTTCCTCTTAACTGGACAAACGGTCAAATTTAAATAGCACATCAACATCAGATAAAGCAACTGCAGTACAGCCGATGGTAGAAAGTAGGTAGACACTGATTACTATCTTTCTGGCTATTTTTTACTGGCAATTCGTTTAATCGCGTCTTACAATACCTTTAAGAAAAGAATCGTTAGTCTATTTTTGTCGTGCAAGCACCACACGGAATAGTTTAGTGTAAGTCGGCCCTAATGGAATGAATGAAAAAAAATACATAACTTTAAGACCATGGTCCATACCTATTGGTGTGAGTGACAATTTAACTTAAATGGCTCATGTGAGTGAATATAAAATTTTAAAAAGAAACAAATGAATAAGGTGGTCGATGATGGCACATCAAGAGCAGCCTTCATACCTTTGATGGCATACAGATTACAGACTAATCCAGCGCTCCAGCATCGGCGAGTCCCACCTTAGCCAATGCCGTCAGGATGCTATTCGTGCTACCATGAAAACGACCTAATGAGACAAATAGATACATATTTCACATTGCTATAATCCGCGTATAATGTATGCAAATTAATCCTACGCTATCTCGTTCGGGGACGAATATCGCATTACAATAACATCTATCATCTATCCATATGTTACGTCCGGTTCCGCTACTTCCGCCCGCCATTGATGTCGAACTCGTAATGGAAATGCGTATGCGATAACATTGGTTAAAGGTCGGTTTGAGATTTAGGGTAGGTATATTCCCATCTTTCGCAATTAAAGATGGGGACAATTGTATGTTCATATTATAGTATCAGTATAGTATCATAATAATTAGTATAATACTATCTCCAAATTAAACAAAGCTTATGTATGACTTATGAGACTAGAAAACACTCATAATCATCAGAGCAACAAACTCGATCATAGCAGACGGCTGAAGGTTGATAATGCCAGCCAATTTTTAAACAATTATGTCTATTAATAAATTCATGCCAATGTGAGCTAGAATAAAAAAAACCGGCCAAGTGCGAATCGGACTCGCGCACTGAGGGTTCCGTACCAACTTTAACTGAATTAAGGGTCCACTTACTTCCACTTAGCCAATATACCACAATATTTAATCGACTGCAAAAATATGCTTTGTTTTTCATAGTGTTTGT
Source organism: Anania crocealis (assembly GCA_949315895.1). Classification (NCBI taxonomy): domain Eukaryota; kingdom Metazoa; phylum Arthropoda; class Insecta; order Lepidoptera; family Crambidae; genus Anania; species Anania crocealis. The sequence continues at coordinate 15,682,607 of OX438862.1, forward strand.
ATGCAAGACAAAGTTATATTTGCGGTTGTTAAAATATGCTATTTCTCAAAAACTATCGGTTTGATCTCGTTCAAACCAATATTCGTTGAAAGTACTTGTTAAGATTTACACTATGTATTTTTTTCAAAATTTTGACTTGCTTCGTTTAAAAGTTAGAGGGGGGGAGGGCACCGATTTTTCCACTTTGGAAGCATCTATCTTCCAAATGTTAGACCTCTATATCATTTTAAAAGACCTATCCAATTTTTTTTGTTTTAGTTCTATGTACGGGAGGCCCTTAAATATCATTATTTTTTATTTTTTGCATGAGAATCGTAAAGCGGTCAACAGGATACACCTACATACCAAGTTTCAACCGTGTAATGCTAATATATACTTTCAGAATAAAGTGGCTGCGACATACGGACGGACAGACATACAGACTTGACGAAACTTTAAAGGTTCCGTTTTTTGCCATTCGGCTACGGAACCCTAAAAAAATATATAATCATTAATGTTATGGTAGCCACTTATCAACGAAACTAAATACTACGAGTACATCTATTTTATTGTACTATTTAATTTCATACAGGTACTTCAGCAATAGATTGGTAATTTGTTGAAAATGTAAATGCAATTTCCCATGAACGAATTTCCTACTTTACGCAATCTGTACGAATGCATTGGAAGAAGGGATGGAAACATACAGCATCTTTGAAGCGCCGGAAGCTCTTCCAAAGTAGGCGCTGGCATGCTCAGGAGTTTTAAATATAGAGAAAGATTTTTTATTTTCGACGAAAAAATTTTTTTCGATTTTGTTAAGGTTAACCAACTTAACCATCTGTTTAGAAACAATTAAAAAGGAATAAATATAAAAAAATGAATGCTTTATTGAGAAAATGCGATATAAGCGAGTTACATACTTTGAATTATTTGAATTTTGTCACGTCTTGAATCAGGATTTTTAGCTTCAATTAAACCGTCCGAACTTATAAGATATTTAAAAAGCTGCATCTATTATTATCTTAAACGATTGTTACTATATTGTGATTTTTTCGTAGTTTAATAAAAACATGCATGAAACTACACCGGCTTGAAAAACAAAGCATTTAAATAAGTTTCACTGAACAGTGCAAATGGAAAACCAGCTCACCTCAATCACCCATTTTCACTAACTCGTAAGTTCAAATCTCATCTGTAACAGTCATTTTTTTTTACATTAACGGCCGGTCAAATGAGTGTATTCTTTACTTATGGGTGCCGTCATAGACTAAAAGAGTGCTGCCAGAAGAAGACGGGTAGCAGCGTTCACTCTCCTCCATTGACTAAACTCCGATTGCCAACTCGCCTTTCAAGCGTGGAGATTATAGCAAGGTCACCAGGCTACTGTCACGGGCTCCACTAGCTTAATCCACTGATTGATAAGTTTGGTGGCACAACTCGCTCAGAAGTAGGGGTAATTCAGAGCCTTACAAAGGACTAACGCCTGAGATTTCTGTGTAACTTTTTAAGAGGTGGTGAGCTTAGCCGGAGTAAATAAATATTCTGTTAATCCATGCTCGTCTCTTCATTTACCACCTCATTCCGTTCATCTTCATTACCCCTAACACCCTCTCCAACCCCTAAACGTTGCACTGGTGATGATGATGATGTAAAGTAACAACCCATTTCGCTCACTGCACGGGTCTCTCTCCTTTATATGGAGAGCAAGGCCTTAATTCCACCACGCTGGCCTAGTGCAGGTTGGTAGACGACAAGAGCGGCGCTGTGGCAACATCACCCTGCCGCGCCGTTGGACGTTTCTCAAGCCGCCGAAGGCCTCCAACAGGGCTTAACAATTGTTATGTCGTGACAACAGCCGGGACCGACGGCTTAACGTACCCTCCGAAGCACGGAAGCACTTATCGTATGATGCCACAAACGATCACCCATCCAACTAGTGACCGCTCCCAGCGTTGCTTAACATTAGTGACAGAGACGAACACTAAAAAACATTGGGCTATGAGCGCTTCAATGATGATTGGTAATTGGTAACGGGCTCCCTTTTCCGCATTTAGGCTCCACTTGGCCCATTATGCGTAGGGGGGATTGGGGTGGTAAGTCCAACCACCCCAACTCCTTCCAGAAGCACAGAAGTCTTTTAGGACGTTTACAGGCTTCTAAAAGGGAACTCGGTGTGCCGAGGATAGATGCCCGGTGGGTGTGCTTCAATGATGATGATGATAACGGTTTTTTTTTTATATTTGTAATATATTTTGTGTTTTTTTTTGTGTTTATTTTACATAACGTGGATGAGCAATGGTTGTTTCCGGGGAGTAGGGGATTATTGGGCATTCTAAAACAGTTTTTTCACATCATCGATCTCACTATCGTTCGATCAATAATGTTAAAAAAAACTTTTTTAGAATCCCCAATAATCCCTACGCATAAGCGTATTATGGCGATAAATACGTAAATCTCACTGCCGATCAAGACCTCACTCTGTGCGATAGATTGCTCAATAAAACAAATGAAAGTACATCGCGCTTGCAGTAGGTAAATGCATTTGATCATGTTTTGAGCTACACTTTTTAATCATCGACGCTAGAATACTGTAATCAGTTCGTTAAAACCCACTATTCACGACGGTCAAGTTAAAAAATCTGTTATGAAATTTCTAAAACAAAAAGATTCACTTAAATTAGAATGCATCTGTCCTACGACATTGAACGAGGCTAAGCGTCATGGGAATTTATTGCCAAACACTATACGCAGTATTGTGTGTGGTCCATCAAACTGTGGGAAGACCAATTTGGTTATCAGTCTTTTGTTACATAAGGATGGACCACGTTTTCGTAATCTTTATGTTTACTCTAAGTCTTTATACCAACCTAAGTACGTATTCTTAGAAAAAGTATTGGAGAAGGTTGCAGGCACATCATATAACAAGTATAATCATAATACTGAAATTTTATCTCCACATGAAGCGTTGCCTGACTCAATTATCATATTTGACGATGTTGCTTGTGAAAACCAAAACAATATACGTAGTTATTTCGCCATGGGTCGACATAAAAATATTGATTGTTTTTATATGAATCAAACTTATACTAAAATACCCAAGCAACTAGTAAGAGATAATGCTAATCTTATTATATTGTTTAAGCAAGACGATATAAATCTAAGACATGCTTACGATGAACACGTTGGGTCTGATATGACATGGCCACAGTTTCGTGAAATGTGTTCAACTGTATGGAGTAAACCTTACAGTTATGTGGTTATCAATAAGGATTGTGAACGTAACAAAGGCTGTTATCGAATGAACTTTGATACATTCATAGTAATGGACTAACTAAACCCTTTATAAAGCTGATAAGTTACTAACCATTCAGTTTTATTAGACAAGTCAAACAGAGTGGAATTCTCAACAATGGAACGGAACCTCAAAGAACAAATTGTAAAATCTGCTGCAGCTGTAAAAAGAAAGGTAGAAATGATTAAAGACGTAAAAAATACAAATGAAATGACTTTGGATACAATATTTAAACCTATCGTTAACCCACTGACATTGTTGACAAACAAAACTGATAATAAACGTGTTACAAATAAAGAATCGGAACAAAACCCTAAAACTGAACCTAAAAGAACTAAATACGACGAAAGCGAAGCATTAAGTACTTCTACTGAAGATTTTGAAGAATCTGGTGATGATGAAATCAACTCGGATACTAATGTTTACAAAACATCTAACAAAACCCTAACCACGTCGTCCTCGGTGGATCACGATGTCCATGAAAACTCATTTAAATCTCTTCAATCTTCACCAAGTATAAACAACGACTCTTTAACATGGTCGGTCTCATCTGAAGTGATGAAAGATGTACCTTATGGTGTTAGAAATGAACGAGGGAAACTTTGGCTCGGCAAAACCCGTGTTCATGATGATGACCACATCCTGAAAATTGGAAATCGTAGTTTGAAAAAAACTCTAGGCTTAAAAGAATTATTGTATAAAAAGGTACCTAATTTAGATATTATTACAGAAGAAGACTTACAAAATTATAAATTGTTACTTACGGATACTAATGCACATAAACGTAGTTATGATCCATCCAAACCAATAAACAGTAACAAAGGATTTAAATATATGAATATTATTAAACCTTTGTTTAAGTTTACAAGACATCATACAAGTAGCTTAGAAAGTCTTCCAAGAGGAGAAGGTATCGATGTTTTAAAAGAAGTTAAGAAAGATACTGATTTAGTCTACTGGAACGATCCAAACGAGTTAGTGGAACGATTAAAACTACTACTTGGATCCTGGGCAGCTGGTAACACCGGGGTACACAATGAAATTTATGCAATAATCGAAGAAATGCAAGAAGCTGGTATTATAAAAGACAAAAAATATATAAAGCTTCCATCAGGAGGATTAGGCAGTATCATTTCACTACAGAAACAGAGAAGACGGCAATGAATATAGATAAATTTGGGCATCACGTTCATAAGCGTTTACGATTGTCTGAATTCACAGATATTCTTACAAATACATTAGTAAGAACAGATGCAGGCGATTTTGATTTAAAATCATCAAGATTAAAAGGATTACAATCTCCAGAGAAAAACGATGAGGCTGTGAATAAAGAATACGTAGATAAATGTGTTCAAGAACTAAAGAATGAAATGAAAACAATTCAAAGTAATATCAAAAAATACCTCAACAATTTAGAAAAATTAACTACTATCAATCTGAGTACATTGTATTACACTAAAAAGGACATCGATCTCATGATTGCAGCGAAACCTTTCAAAAATGAGTAAACAAGACATCGTAAACGAGCTTCACAAAGCAGCGAGAAGAAATTTCTCTCGTAGGCATACTATTATAAAAGGAATAGATGATTTATGGCAAGCGGACCTAATGGATTTTCAAAAATACTCATCATTTAATAAAGGATATAAATATGTTTTAGTTGTAATTGATGCTTTATCAAAATACTTATGGGTTAGACCATTGAAGTCAAAATCCAAACAGAGTGTCACAAATGCAATGCACAATATATTAATAGAATCAGCACGAAAGCCTAAACATTTGCAAACTGATTTGGGTACAGAGTTTTATAACGATTCTTTTAAACAGTTAACAAACAATTATAACATAAATCATTATTCAACGTACTCGGTTAAAAAAGCAGCTATTGTGGAACGAGTAATAAGAACGATAAAATCTCTGCTCTACAAATTATTTAGTTTATGCGGTCGATATCAATGGTTTAGAAATAATTTAGATACCGCTGTACAGCAGTATAACAACACTTTGCATCGTATTACAAAATTCAAACCAATAAATGTTAATAGTTCTAATGAGACTGTTGTCAAATCTAATATTATTAAAAGCCAAAAGCAAAAAACGCGTCAACGAACAACATTTCAAGTTGACGATTTTGTTCGTATAAGTAAATACAAAGGAGATTTTTATAAGGGTTATACACCCAATTGGTCTACCGAAATTTTCCGTATCATAAAAGTCAATCAAACAATTCCTGAAACGTACCAAATTGAAGATAAACATAATCAAATTATTCTTGGTTCTTTTTACGGATATGAATTACAAAAAACTAAATTGCCAGACCTTTATCTTATTGAGAAAGTTATAAAGAGAAAAGGAAACAAACTTTTTGTAAAATGGTTGGGTTTAAGTGATAAGGAAAACAGTTGGGTTGACAAAAGCAAATTAGTGGTGTAGGTATATAAGTAGCACATTATTAACCTCTAAAACTCACTTTATGATTATCGATGAAGGAAGGCAGTGGTATAATTAATAGCTTGATAGATCATTTACCGTTTGAGTTACATTTACCTGGGTACCAATTTTGTGGTCCTGGTACAAAACTTCAGAAACGATTACTTCAAGGTGAACGAGGGATAAACAAATTGGATGAAGCTTGTATGCATCACGATATTGCTTACTTGAATAAAGATTCTGGTGCTCGACATAAGGCTGACTTAGAACTGTTAAATATGGCTAAGAGAAGGCTTAAATCAAAAGATGTTGGGAAAGGGGAAAAAATTGCTTCATGGATAGTTAAAAATGCGATGAAAGCGAAAATCAGAGCAGGTCATGGCATAACAACATTTAAGAAAGCGATAAAGAAAATAAAATCAGGACTAAAAAAAATTAAATCCAAAGATAACCACTCTGCTATAAAATATGCCTATGCTGCTGCAAAGAAACTTTTTGGTGATAAAAAGGGAATACGTATACCTCGATTTATTCCTCTTCCAAAATGTGGAGGACTTTTACCACTTATTCCCATTTTTGCGGGGTTATCAGCTTTAGGTTCTCTTGCTGGAGGAGCGGCAGGTATAGCAAAAGCTGTTAATGATTCTAAAGCCGCACAAAAGAGTCTTCAGGAATCTGAAAGACACAACAGAATGATGGAAGCGGTGGCTCTTGGAAAAGGGTTATATATTAAACCTCATAAAAAAGGGACAGGTTTATATCTGAATCCCTCAAAAAACTAATTCAGCGGCTACCTAGACGTGCGCTCACTAATTTGGATATATTAGAACATGCCAGTAACATTCCATTCTTTCGTGGTGTATTCATGAGAGATACATTACCTTCGAAACCTAAAAAGATGGAATGTGCAATCATGAATTTGGACAGTAACAAAAATCCTGGTACGCATTGGGTAGCCTTTGTAAAGCAAAATAATTACGTGGAATATTATGACAGTTTCGGTAATTTAAAACCACCGCTGGAATTAGTCAAGTATTTGCGTAAAATACCTATATACTATAATTATGTACGACATCAAGCCTTTGGTACTGTAAACTGTGGTCATTTGTGTCTAAAATTTTTAAGGAATTATTGGAAAAAGCATTTATAAAATGAAAATAATTAATAAAATTGTCAGTATAATGATGTCTTTCACTGTGTCTATAACCGGGAGAGGAGCCTCCCTAACAACAAATTATTCACCAACGTTAGAACTTCGAGGAGACTATGAATGTGGTCTTCTATATTTTTCAACCTTTAATTCCATTCCTAACATTGATGAAAGAAACAACAAGTTCTATTATGGTGAAAATGAAATCATCGAAATTCCTGAAGGGTCTTATGAGCTTCAGGATATTTGTGACTTTTTAAAAAATAGCATCAAGAACACTGTATTGAAATTAAACTGCAATAATAACACATTGAAAACAAATATTTATTGTTCCAAAGACATTCATTTCGAAAAAAGTGACTCACTTGGTAAAATTTTAGGTTTTGGAATGGAAACAATAAATGCAAATATAAGTACCGAATCGCAGTATCCTGTAAGCATTCTATCTACAACCATAGTGCGGATCGAATGCGATGTAATTAGTGGTTCATTTGTAAACGGGAAGGCAAGCCATATAATTTATGAATTCGTGCCTAATGTACCACCTGGTTATCGAATAATTGAAATACCTAAAAATTTAATTTATTTTCCTGTTAACCAAAGTTCTATAAGCGCTATTAATATAAGGCTGTTGGACGCTGAAAACAAAGAGATAAACTTACGAGGAGAAGAAGTACAACTGTATTTACATTTCAGAAAAATATGATTAATTTCAATAAAAGCCCTTCTTCATCATGTACTCTGCTCAGTTCTAACAGAACATTGAACAAAGACAGATCGCTTCAGCTTAAAAAGAAGCTAACTAAGACCAATAAAGAATTTCTTAAGATAATTGGTTTAATAAAATGAATATTTTAAATATTTCTCAACAAACATCACATGATAACAGCATTGAAAGTTTCGAGTATCATTCATACAAACCATACGTAACAAGTTTTAACAAGAATGATGAAATACGAATACCTATCAACCAACAAGACCTGTACGTGTTACCTTCACTTAGTAGTTTATATATCGAAGGCAAAGTAAATGTGTTTAACAGCACCACTAAAGAAAAAATATCCAATGTACATTTCGTTAATAATCCAGCACTATTTCTTTTTCAAGATATTAGATATGAACTGAATGGAGTAGAAATAGATAAAACTAAGAATGCAGGTATTACTACAACAATGAAATCTTACCTATCCTTAAATGAAAATGAATCCAAATGTGCTCGAGTTTGGGGTTGGTCAACCGCAGGAACAAAGAATGTTAGTGGTGGAACATTTTCCGCGTCCATTCCGTTAAACAAGATATTGGGATTTGCAGAAGATTATGAAAAAATAATTATCAACTGTAAACACGAGCTAGTGTTATTAAGAAGTAATACAAATCTTAATGCAATCAAGTTAAATGCAGGCGAAATCGTAGAGGATATTATAATCAATAAAATCATTTGGCGAGTCCCACACATTAAAGTATCAGATAGAGAAAGAATTAACCTATTAAAACATTTAGAGAAAGATCGAGCTATTCCATTAGCGTTTCGTAATTGGGATCTGTACGAATACCCTTTATTACCTAAAACACGTAAACATACTTGGTCTATAAAAACGTCATCACAAATAGAAAAACCACGATTTGTTGTCATTGGCTTACAAACCAACCGCAAGCATAACGCTGCATTGTCAATGGCAGAGTTTGATCATTGTCACGTACGAGATATAAGAGTCTTTTTAAATTCATCATACTATCCGTATGAAGGACTAAATGTCAGTTTTTCAGAAGACAAATTTACTTTATTATACGAACAGTATGCAAGATTTCAACAGTCGTATCACGGACGTCGACCAGAGCCATTGATGAGTTTAAAAGAATTCAAAGACGTTGCTCCTTTATTTGTTATCGACTGTTCACGACAGCACGAAACTTTAAAGGGATCGATCGATGTTAGAGTTGAAATCGAAACAGATCAAGCAATTCCAGATCAGACAGCTGCTTATTGCTTGATTTTAAACGATTGTATATTTGAGTACAAGCCTTTGAGTAATATTGTAAGGAAACTATCATGAATAAAAATTCAATAATCGTAGATCTGCAAGGATTTAAAAATAGTCTGAATGAATTTATAGTGAAAGAATTTGCTATAGCTACTCAAGAGCATACTCACATATTTTTAATAAAGCCTCCATACCCTTTTACTTCATTGAGTGCTGAAGAAAAGAAACAGGTTTGCTGGATCGAAAAGAACAGAGGCTATCGGTGGAGCGAAGGATACGTCGACTATAGAGAATTTCAAAGAATTATTAAATCCTATTTAAAAGGTAGAAAGATTTTTGTAAAAGGAGATGAAAAAATTAAATGGGTGCATGATCTATGTGATAACGAAAATGATATTTCAGACATAACTTCTTTAGGCGCTCCCAATTTAAATACTCTTTGTAAACTTTATTGTTTAAGCAACCCTATATTATATAACTGTTTTAATCATAAGAAAATATGTGCATTAAAAAATGTAATATGTATAAAGAAATGGTGTGCTGAAAATAAAGTAACTGTTTGATTTTTAAGAAAACTATTATGTTATAAATAATGATACCTAATAAATACATGCCAAATAAAAACTCTTTTATTATGAGGATTCCTTTTAGAAGTAAAACAAAGTGTTCATATAAAGTTTACATTTATTTAGAAAACAAACTTATCTAATACATAAATACAAAAAACAGATTTCTTACTTAATAAAAAATTATGCATAATATTATTTATTTAAATTAAAAAAAAAGACTTTTCGGTAGGTTATGCGTGACTAAATACCTGAGAAAAATTATTTAATTTATAAAATATGACATTTTATTAAAATCCGTAACTGTAACCACATAATTTTTTTGAAATGTTATTTACCACATTTTCTGTTTGATCCAATATTGGATCGATGTCATCGGTCACTATGTACTGTGCACGAAGCCGGTCTCCATCTTCCTCCTGCACACCAGTTGACTCTAAATTAATTATTTCTATTCGAATCAATCGTCGTCCAGTAGCCGGTTTGCTCTTAGCCACAAACGATGTGTTTTTGTTGATTCGATGATGGATGTACGTCTTTTTCTCACTCGTTTTCTTCTTATTGATTGCTCGCCGCACTTTGTGCTGCAACGAGTACATTTGGTCAAACCCTTCCAGAGGGTCTTGCGCATCTTGCAAATACCTTAAAGGTACCTCTTCACTGGAAATGCCGTAGTAAGGAGTGTTGACTTGCTGTGTATTCTAAAAGAAAAAACACATACCTAATTTAGAAAACACATAAATGGATTTAAAGCACTTGTGATAACAACAACAAAAAGACAACGAAAGTATTACAAAACTTGTCTCAGCAACAATCATTTTGCTACACTTTGCCGGAAAAGTGAAGTTGTTGTCATCATAAAAAATTCATACTTTTACTTACCATTTTGCTAGTTGCAGGAAGTTGACAGTTGTCTATAGATCGCTGACTCAAATTGAAACTAGTATAAAATAAACAAATTTTAATAGCTATATATACGTGTTCTAAATGCTGATACAGCAACAAATATTTGGATTTCATCATGTCACAGGTTTCTACAAGTTTTTAAATAAAAATGCTTATTAGTCAGTAAAGTAATTTATTTTCATAAGTATAAATATCTGTCGAGTACATGAAATCTGAGGCTCTTAACCTAATTAAACTAGTACATTATTACTTTAGCCACTCATACAATATTGCTGCCTAATAATATATTTATTTTCACAATCACAAATATGATGAAATATCTGTTATGTACAGGAAATTAGTTATTAAAACCACTGATTAAATAATTTCGTATTTACAAAAAGTGATCAGGTATCTACTGAGTATAGACAATTTAAAATTGTATTCCTACATGTTAGTTATACAAAAGTTGTCTATTAATTCAACCACTATACATCATATTACTACCCATGTTTTATTTTATTAATACCATCACCATTAGTATATAGTATCACAATGACCCCATGACATAGTGGAAATTTTGTTTTTTAAAATAATACGTTTATCATCATTCGCTGACAAAGCTATCTTGTTCTGTTCTTGTGTAAATATTTCATGTTTTAGAGATTTAAATATAACATTTTTCTTTCTTAAGTAAACATTTTCATTTAATATCCTGTAATAATCTTTAAAGTGTACATTTCTTAAAACTTGTTTCTGTATACCTTTTGCTTTTTTATACTCATCCTGAGTTGTTTTGATACAGTACAATTTCGACCTTAATCCGACAAATTCAGAAATTATATTCCCACCTAGCTCATCTTTGAATAGTCCTGGTACCTTTTTATTTAGACGTGGAATATTAAAGATGTTGTTATCAGGATAATTACTAGTGTCAAAATAGGGAAGGAAATGTGACTTTAAATCTTTGTAAAAGTCATTACATTCTATTGAATAAAGAAAACTGTCAGTATCCGTATAACAAAGTTTTAACTTTTCCCCATAAAAAGGTTTCATAATAGAATAGTGAAAATCAAACATATGACTTTTAGATATTTCTAAAACGGTAAAACCAATGTATATAGGTTTATCTAGAGTAATAGTTTCAGGTTTCATTTGAATAGCTACAAAATTTTCTGAAAAAATTGAAGCACTATGGAAATTTGGTCGAGCAATTAATTGCTCAGCACAGTAACTTTTTTTCGTTTTATTTTTATCATCACTCCATTTATTTACCAATTTAATACTAACTCTTTTTTCAACGTCTTCAAGAGTTTTACCAAATATACTATTATTTAAAAGTTTGAAGAAGTCTTGTTCAAATGTAGATTTTGCCTTTTTACGTAATTCAGTATTCATGTCAATGTATTGTTTTAAATATGGACTTTGTTTGAATTGAATCACTCTATGTATTTTCTTTAACAATAATCCATGTTTAAGACATGTTTGCAGGTGAGCAATATGAATGACATAAAAAAATTTATCGTACAAATTTGGAATTAATTTTGAGGTTTTAGAACCTGGTGGAGTAAATTTTTGCACACAAAATGGAAAATCGTTATGAACATTATGCAGATGTTCGGGATACTCTAAGTCTACTTCTAGTATGTAACCAGTATCCCCGTCTATCGAGATATTTTTGAAATCAATTCTAGCGATTTCTAAATTGTTTAATAACTTAAAATTTGAATGAGGTAAATAAGCGCACATTGCATAACCATATAGATTATTACAATCAATATAAATTAAAGAGTTATTAATTTTTTTAGAGTCATGATTCTTTAAGTATTTGTTATTAGCTTTTGAATACCTTGTGGAACACAAACATATACCACCACGTATTCCTTTTTGAATCATTCTTATTATTTCCAAGTCATTTATTAACTCTAAATTAACACCCGTCTTTAATAACATCGCGTCAAAGCTGAGACTTGGAGCAGTAACGTAAAAAGTTGGATCTAATTTATAATTTGCCTTACAAGTTCGACGGAAACTTTCAAAAACGTCTGCTAGTAAAAGTACGTCAGATTTAAGATACAAATCAGTGTATTCGCCAAGGTTCGATAGTTTAAAAGTTTGCCAAACTTTTCTCGCATGTTCATAATCCATGTCTGATATTTGGCAATTGTGTAATTTACTAAAAAAACAATCTTGGGAAGGAAGTTTATCTTCTTCATATGAACTCCAAGCAGTCATGTATTCATAAGGATACACTCCTTTGCGTTTTAATAAATTCAAATGCTCATTAGAAGGAAAAAAATATGGTAGATGTTTGAAATCATCGTTAATAAGGTTTGCTACCAGTTTTTCTAAACTGGTACCTAAAAATTTATAAGAATCGACAAATCGAACAGGTATTATGTCCTTTACATTAACTTGAAAAAATTTTGTAAACGATATATAATTTTCCTTATTTTTCGCGATCACTTGTATTCTACCAGGTAATTCTCCTAACTGACGTATAAAAAGATGACTGTCATAACCAGCTAAATTATGAAAAAAAATCGGTACGAATTTAGGCAAACGGTATTTTATATTGCAATAAGAATGAGCTGCACCGCGATACCGCCCAGTGAGATGGCAATGATCTTTTACTTTATCATCAAATAATATTTTATCACACAGAAAACAATTTTTAGCTTGAGAAAAATTGACAATATCTTCGTCTGTTAAAGATATTGGCACTGTTGACTGCAAAATGTTATGAATATCAGTTAAATCAACTAACAAACTTTCGAAAAACTTATCTACACAGTAAGGACCTCGATAGGATACGTATTTATTCCGCGAGTTATCATAGGAACATACAATATAATAAGCAAATGCAGCGGGTATGTGTTTTTGCAACGATACTGTGCAAGTTGTTCCAGTATTGGATTCAGTTGGCTGTAACAATGACTCAAAGTCTGCGTACAAGACAAAAGGCATATCTTGCATTCGTTCGTAGTGATTAAAACGTATATAAGCCCCTTCATTGGGTAAAATGGTTGCGACACCACTGCAAACATGAGCTTCTAATTTTTTATTGTTATCGAAAAATATCATACAATCCTCGCAAAAATATATTTTTGAGTGATGCCTAGTTAATTGCTTGCGTATTAATTTAGATAAATCTTTAATAAGGCAGTAATGAGTACGATTTCCATGTTCAAGATAAAGCATGTTTATGTGATGTTTTTTTCGCGATTCACTTCGGTATAAAGGGCCAACAACTTTGTTTTTTTTAAGACCGTAAACGTTGATACTTAGACGAGGGTTATTTTTCTCAAAAATTTTAATGTCCGCGAAACCCACTGGGAAGCGCATGTTTTTTACGTTAAGCACACTTTCAAAATGTGGATAAGCTGATGTTCGATGAGCGTTTTTCTTTGCGGGAAAAAGGGCTGCCACTACACACCACAAAAAGCAATAATTATCAGAATTTTGTATGTTTATACACGCGCGTTTATATTTAATAGTGTCAGGTAAATCTACGTAGCCCGAGGCTCTCAAGGGATTGTATTTATTTATATTAACTTCTAGATATAAGCTTCGCAAATAAGCCCAACCGCTATCTCGCTCTTCAAATTCTTCAATTTTTTTACAAAGCAAACGTATAACGTTTGAAAACATATCTTCAAAATTAAAATTTTGATACAAAATAATGTTTTCAGTTGCAAAAGATTTAATTGAAATCATATTATTCTTATGCTGAAAAAATTCAGAAAATAGCTCAAAGTTAACTTTAACATTAGTATAAGTTTCTATTCGTGCTGAAAGTAATAGACGTACGCGTGTGCGCAAGTGCGATAAAAATTGAATGGGTAGGTTCGTGACAGAGTTGTTGTCCTGGCCGACGTCCACGCCTCGAACACGATAAGATGCGATACGACTGCGAAAAGCGCTATGAATCTTTTCAATGCCTTCGCTCTCAACAACCGAACTATTATTCTTGTGTAAAATACTTTTTAAGTGGGCAGAGAAAACTTTGTTATTTACGGATATATCGCAAACTGAACAGAAAGTAGACTTAACCATGATAATAATGTAGATAGTAAAGCGGTTTAAAATTATTAAGTAAGATCTACCTTATTAAAAGATATTTATTAAACTAGCTAAAGCATATTTTAACGAAAAAAAAGGAAATCATTAAAAAATGATTTATTTTTTCTTTTTGTGAGCTAAATAAACCCCGTCTTCGTTAAATTTTGTTTTAGCTAATTTAACAAACTTTTTTAGCGTATTAAATTCTGGTGAGTCCTCTTCGCCCTGCAAGCGGACCCAAACAATCGCCTTCTCACACCTGTCCAGACCTGTTAAGGCTCGTACCTCGTCCGCGTTGTAAAGACGGAGTTCCGCCAACAAACCTCCGTCTAGCTGTGCAGTCCGACGTGTCACTCCACCAGGAACTCTACGAGTCAGGCAACTGGTTGTTGTGATGTTAGCCGTCGTGTGTTGTGGCGGTAACTCGTCGTCAGATTCCGAGTCAAATAACCAATCTGAGCCGTTACTCGTTGATGGTTGATTTTTGACTGTCTTTTGGCGCTTGCTTGATTTTGCAGGCTTACTCGTTTTCTTGGAACTGAAAAGATAAAAACTTACTTCATTAACCTATCTTTAACAGACATATTAAGAATAAGTAATAACTTAACATAAGTTAATTTGTAATAATAATCAATGTAAATTGTAAATTACCTTATAATTTCCTCATCTGAATCAAAGTAAAGATTTTCACTGCTGCTCTTTGCAGACCTTTTAATTTGCTTGCTCTCAGCCCTGCAATAGATAGACACACCAGTACTGTTAGAGTACCAAAAGATAATTTTCACAAGAATATATACATAAATATGTAAAACATACTATAAAATGCAAATAATAAAGACAAAATAAGGTAAGAGTATGTTAGTAAAATAATTAATATGATAAAAAACTTACGAACATTATTTGGGCAGCGTTGAAGTTCCTGGTGATTTACTTGTGAAGATTTACGAGCAGTACCTTACTGCGGAGAACTGATACAATGCCAAGCATTTTTCACGTTTTTATTATAGAAAAACGCAAAACAAGCAATAATTTTTCAGAAGTAGTCAACCTAAAATTATGTTATTATCATCTATTATAGGAAAGTAATTGAAAAAAAATTCTAAGTAGAATGTGTAAAATTTCAATCAGCCGTTCAATAATGGTGTTAATTTAACTTATAGTTAAATGTATATAATAAATAGGTATTCACCACATAATAAATATAGAATAAATAAAATTTCGTTTTAGTTTCTTTTACTTATCGTTTTTCAGAATAGTATGTGTAAACTTATTTCAAAAAACATTATTTTGTAGAAGAATCAAATGCTATTATTATATAAAACCTCTCAAATATAACTATCATGTTTAAATCATATTAATTGCTAAGGCATTGTAAGTATTTGAATAGCACTTATGTACATTAATAATTAGGTAAGTTAGGATTCAGTTCGTATCTATAATATTAATAGAATAATTCATAATTTCATAAAGTTGACTACTTCTGAATTTTACAAAATTCAGCATAATTATTTGTTTAGTTGTTCATACTTGTGAAACTAACCCCATTTGTAATAATTGTAAGCATTATTTGTATCCGCTGACTTACGCAACGCGAAAAAAACTCGGTTTACACTGAACATGAAAATTATTCCATAAATATTTTAAAATATCAACCGAATAAAAATATATAAGTATTGCATTAAACATACATTTATATTTACAACTACTAGAATCTTTTTTAAATAAACGTAAACTGACTTCAAGACTACATCTACGCACAACTGTTTTGTACTTAAACTATACTAAAATGCGAACTATGTGTTCAAAGATTTTAGATTTTCTCGAAAAGTATTGAATCGATTTCAACAAAGTTCATATGGGACCGCTTCTAAAGTAGTATGTCTTATCCAACGAAAAAAAATCATCAAAATAGTCAGAACAATCGCAGGATACACATTTAAAAAACACACTCACGAATGGAAAACCCTCATTTTTGAAGTCGGTTTAAAATATAAATATGAAAAGACAACAATTAACATGGTTAAAATATTTGCATTACCCCATGGCTAACGGGTAGAGAATTTGTTAAGGCATTAAGTCTGTTATTAGTAGTTTAAAGGCGTAATAAAAATTTAATTCATTTATTTATCCAATAACGATAGGTAATACCGATAACATTTTGTAACTTCTTTCATAACCATATGAACCAACCTTCATGTATTAATGCCTAGTCAGACAACTCGTAACCTAATTAAGATGTATTGCGAATAATATATTGTGCAAACCAAATACAAAATTCAGCAGTATTTATTTAATTTTGACTTGATTTAATTTGATATTATTGATTTGGGGTACATTTAGCTTATATAAAACCTTTAGTAGAATGAGGAAACTATTTTATGATTCAATTAAACATAATGATCTACTATAACGTCAGTTGTTTTTTAAGTATAAAAAAAAATAACTTTCATAATTCACGTTTGATACTAAGTAATACTTAACTATAACTTTCCTATTGTTGCTTCCTAAATTTGCTTAAAATGTATTCGGTTTGTTATTTTATTGTTATACAAACGAGATTAATGATAGGCACTTAGAATATTATATAAAGTTAGATTGATAGTTTCATAAGTAACCAATAAATAAAATTATTACTAACTTCTAATAAAAAGAATAATTTTTTTGTAGAAACTTATAAGTAGATACCTATTTGAACGTTTGAGACATATGGTCTATGTACCTCATTACGTAAGGTAAATATATTTTACAATATAGGTATTTTGCAGGCATTTTTTGTACAGGCGTATTTTTTTTTATTATAATAGTTAGAACAACACACTTACAACACACACAACACACAAGCTTTATTTCCGTGTGTAAATTAACTATGACAAATTTTAGTTGCGTTAAAACATATGGAACTTTAATAAATATTTTTACTTACGAACTTGATGTGTGGCGCGTGACGTAGCTGTCGCATAGCGACAACGGGTATATAATGTTTGAACATTCACATTTAAAATCGGAGAACAATGTGTACCTCTGTATGATGTGCAACTTATTCGGGGATCCAGTCCTGGGAGGCCAGGAAGCCCCATCCAGCTTAAGTTGTATTATCTATAGGCGTATTCTGTTTCCCTACTTTGAAACGAAGTGTTAGCGCAAGTTGTACAGATTTTATTCGGGGATCCAGTCCTGGGAGGCCAGGAAGCCCCAACCAGTTTAAAATCTATATTCATATTTGTGCTGCACAACGTCGAAAAGTTAAAAACGTTTTATGAGTTTCAGTGAAACCGATTTACATCTTTTTGATGTGCAACTTATTCGGGGATCCAGTCCTGGGAGGCCAGGAAGCCCCATCCAGTTTAAGTTGTATTATCTTTTGGGTGTATTCTGTTTTCTTACTTTGAAACGAAGTGTTAGAACAAGTTGTACAGATTTTATTCGGGGATCCAGTCCTGGGAGGCCAGGAAGCCCCAACCAGTTTAAAATTTGTATTCATATTTGTACTGCACAACGTCGAAAAGTCAAATATGTTTTTATGAGTTTTACTGATACGGATTTACATCTTTTTGATGTGTAACTTATTCGGGGATCCAGTCTTGGCAGGCCAAGAAGCCCCATCCAGCTTAAGTTATATCATCTTTTGGGTGTATTCTATTTTCTTACTTTGAAACGAAGTGTAAGAACAAGTTGTACAGATTTTATTCGGGGATCCAGTCCTGGGAGGCCAGGAAGCCCCAACCAGTTTAAAATTTGTATTCACATTTGTACTGCACAACGTTAAAAAGTTAAAAATGTTTTTATGAATTTCAGTGAAACCGATTTACATGTTTTTGATGTGCAACTTATTCGGGGATCCAGTCCTGGGAGGCCAGGAAGCCCCAACCAGCTTAAGTTGTATTATCATAAGAGTGAATAAGGTTTCCTTACTTTGAAACGAAGTGTTAGCGCAAGTTGTAGATACAGATTTTATTCGGGGATACAGTCTTGGGAGGCCAGGAAGCCCCAACCAGTTTCAAATTTGTATTCACATTTGTACTTCACTACGCTAAAAAGTCAAATATGTTTTTATGAGTTTTACTGATACGGATTTTCATCTTTTTGATGTGTAACTTATTCGGGGATCCAGTCTTGGCAGGCCAAGAAGCCCCATCCAGCTTAAGTTATATTATCTTTGGGTGTATTCTATTCCCCAACCCAACCAGTTTCAAATTTGTATAAATTTTTATGTACTAAACTACGTTAAAAAGTTTAAAACGTTGATTGATCGGCAGTGAGATTTCAACTTTGCGAAGGGATTATTGGGGATTCTAAAAAAGTTTTTTGCATTATTGATCGAACGATAGTGAGATCGATGATGTGAAAAACTGTTTTAGAATGCCCAATAATCCCCTACTCCGGGGATTTATCTCAAGCTTTTGTCAACTCTGATAAAATTATTTTAATGTACCCAACTCAAGTAACTTCAAGACAAAGTTGACATGATGGGTTCTTCATCCAATTATAACGAAGGGTGTTGTAATTTCGTTCTCATATTTCTATTTTATTCACAAAAGTCTCCTCTACACAACGGACCCCTCGAAACTTAACCCTCCAACGCACAAACCGTGTTTGGATCTTATCTGCATTGTCGTGCTCTTATTGCGGCAATAACGATGTCAACACATTACGGGCGTGTCTGAGGAGCTGGTACAATAGACCCGAATGCATTTTTGGGTTAACTTATACCACCGCTAATGGTTTGATATTGTTTGGCAAGACATTTATGCTGAAAATAACTGGGGTGGTTTAAGTGGAAGGCTATGATTTACAAAATTGCTTACTGTTGGTTTGTTATGTTTGGATCGAAGTTGAGATTAGTTCGTGGACATATTAAATGCTTGGTTTACGAAAAAAATAAAAAACGAATTACTGTTATTTACAGTTGTTTTATGTTGTGATGTAATAGCACAGATGCATTCCTATGACTGGAAGTGAATCAGAATGTAATATATCCAAACATTTAGTTACCAAATGGATATCTAGTCAATAACTTTTAATGAAGGTTATCATAGACTTTTAATCGGACAAAACGGTTTTACAGTGCCTCCATATATAATATCAAAATGAGTCAAAATGAGAATAAAATGAAATCAACAGATAACTGATTATATTCTCTTTACTTTTTAATAATAAACGCTACTGTACGTATGACCACACCATGAGTTTACATAAACAAGATTTGCTAAACTGGTGTAAAGTAATGTCAAACAAGTTTAAAAATTGTAAGCAGGTATTAACTTACACTTTTTTTCTCTTGGCGATATTAAACATAAACAAAAAAAAAATAGATTGTATTAACTGCTAAAATAACAAGATGTTTGGACACATAAAATTAAATTTATTTCGTGTTTATGACTTTTTATAGAACAGTTCTCTATGGAGCAATTGGAAATCCCAAAAAGAATTATATTTTTCAACACTTAAGAGTTGTAATAAATAAATAAATAATAAATAAATACTCTTTATTGCACACCATACAGGATACATTTTTAACATGAAATACATTTTAAGCTGTACAATTTAGGCGGTCTTATCGCTATAAGCGATCTCTTCCAGACAACCTCAATAAAGGACAATTTATTTATTTATTTGTTTTTTGTTTTTTACTCAATCAATAAACATACACACAAATGCAAATATTAAATACACATAAACAAATAAATACATGTAAAATATGATCCAACAATACTTTGAAAAGAACCTTGTTACTAAAAGTTTGAAAGGAAAGAAAGATAAATAGGAATACTATAGAGATAAAAGATACGAGTAGGTTTTGAGTTTGTATTTAAAAATAGAAAGTGTTTCAGACTGCCGAATAAACAACGGTAGAGAGTTCCATAGTCGGATGGATTGCACAGTGGAAGACTGTGAGTAGGCGTGAGAAGAATGAGGAGGAAATGAGAGACGAAGCTTGTTGAATGACCGCATTTCATGACCGAGAGCTGACTGCAGAAAATGGAAACGCTCCTTTAGATATTGCGGTAATGTTATTTTAATTTATTTTCTTGAATAAAAGTTCAACTGCTATAGGTAGATAAGACTTGAACCCACAATATTGATATTCCGCCAAAACATTAGTAATTAAATTTCTGATAAAACCAAATAAGCACTTGTTTCAAGATTTCTACCGTATACCGTATTGGTATAAATTTCCGTTATTGTCATCAGTTTTTTCGTGATCATTCAAAACAATCCAATTGTTTCAAAAGTGCCGAAATATCCGTTAATCGTATAAAACAATGTAGATTGTGAAAATATTGAAGCAACTTACTCGTCTGATAGTTACTATGAAATTTAAATCACTTTTAAAGTTATTTAAAAAAACAAACCATGAAAACACAACAATAAAGAGAGTAACAAAATGACCACAGGGTCTTAATATTATAAACTATGTACCAAAAAGTACATTTATTCCACCAACCACAATGCGGTAGACCAGTTTAGTGAAAGTATGACTCAACTAGTGCGCAAACGAGCAATCCACAGACATTGTTTATAGGGATTATCTCTACTCAATACGCAACACCTTTCCAACTGAGATAACGTTAAAAAAACTTTCTCATGGTTATGTATAAGTGAATCATAACGCAAAGGGAAATATTAAGTGAAAACAATTGAATTTCGTAGAAGTGTTAACCAGGGGTCAGATAAGCCTCGCCTACCTGAGGGGTTTATTAGTGTAATACCGGATGCATCGCTAATGGAGGGTTAACAACTATTACGGATCGGGATGCAGACAATAGACGTTTAAATACCTGTCGCCACGAGTTTTTTAAAGTCTGGCTTTCGTTATCGCAGAACTGGAAAGTGTTAATAAAGAAATAAATTAGATAAGTGAACAATTAGTTTTCTTCCATTCAAATGTGTTTCTCAAATCCCAGAACTGACTAAGATAAGATTATGTTTATTTTGCATGTAAAATTTTCTCAGAATTAATTAATTATTTGTTATAATTTAAGTTAGTTTGTTTCAGTTAGTATCACTTAATACACATGTCATTATAACCTGATTTGATTTTTTATATATTGATCATAGTTCAAATTCGACTGATGAATATCGTAGACTTAAAAATAGCAGTAGTAGCAAAGACAGCCTTATTTTATGTAAAAAGAAATTACCCTAAAATATACATTTTCGTTTGTACAAGATAAAACTAAATACATTAATGAATTTATTTTCTCGCTTAAAACGCATTGAATTGCCCTGCATGCCTGCGTAGTTTTAAAATACTAAGAATAGTACAAAAAAAGATAAAGAGTCATATTTTTAAATGAATACTAAATCTATACTAATATTATAAAGCTGAAGAGTTTGTTTGTTTGTTTGTTTGAACGCGCTAATCTCAGGAAGTACTGGTCCGATTTGAAAAATTCTTTTTGTGTTGGATAGTCCATTTATCGAGGAAGGTTTTAGGCTATATAACATCACGCTACGACTAATAGAAGCGAAGCATGAGTGAAAAATGTTGCAAAAATAATCGCGATCAGAACAACGGAAATTGACGCTGACGAAATCGCGGGGAACAGCTAGTAAATAATATGGCTAATTCAAATGGAACCCAACATTTCGCTACGTGTACAATTTTAAACGAAATTGTCGATTGTATCAACTATCTATAAAAAACTCTGAAACTTGTCAGTACGCAGTAAAACTGTTATTCCATACAAATTGCAAAGGCAAGCTAACAATGTGAATGCATTGAACCCTAATTGGTAACGAACAACATAAAGTACATAGCTAAGTAAGAAAGAACAACTCTATTAAGTTTAAAATTAATGTTTCAGACTTAATATAAGATTTTAGAAATAAATAAATAGTTGGATTGAACCTAAAGTATATACCTATATATCTGTGATTTAAATTAACGACTTAATTGCTCAACACGGATCAAAAAGCATATAAAAAGCAACAGATTTTTCTATGCTTTCTCATAAATATGACCACACACTCACAAATACCATCTAAGCGATTTATAACCTTTGTTAAAACGATTCCTTTGGATGTTCGTGGTAACAGACTATCAAAAACATTAATAAATCTCCGCTGGCTTACAGGATAAAGCCTTTAACAAAGTCGTCAATACAAATATGTCTTCGTAGCTCTTCAACGTCAGTTGCTTACCACTGACGTTGAAGAGCTACGAAGACATATTTGTGCTATATACTGCTCTTAAGCAGTAGCGCAATGAGAGTAAGGTTGTGGGTTCCGGTCCTACTTAAGTTAGTCGGCGTTTTAATTAAAAGAACTGTTATAAAATACATTATTTTCAAATTAAAAAAGTAATAAATTATTTGTAAGAAACTCGCTGGCATTTAACATCAAAATGATTTTGGTTGGTCTCAAATGAGAAGAAAACCAACCAAGAAATATCATTATTATTATTTTTTTGGTTTGATATTAAATTTACATTCAACTTTATGAATCATTTCATCTGAAATTGACTTGAATCAGTATAAAAACTTTATTTTTATTCGGAATGAATAGCCATTTAGGGAATCACTGCATGGTACAAGTAAAGTTAAAATGGTACTATTAAAATGAATCAGTATACATTGCTTAGTGAATTAGCTGTTATTATTGTGCTGTATTACATGATAAAACTGTACTGTTCAAATTCAAATGTTACTCGAATGTTTGTCTAAATTTTCGCATGACCGATATTCTGTGACATTTATGCAACCGATTGAAATATACGGATTTTGTATGCTATAACAGATTTATCAAATCTACAAATATTTCGATGTTTTTTAATAATTTTCCAAACAAATGTAACTGTTTGCTCATACTGTCTTTGTTACATAATTTATTTCTATGTTTACACAACAAGCCTCTTGATAAGCCTATTTAAAAGGAGGGTTTTGTCATACTAACACGCACACAACCAATCGCACTCGCAGACAACCACGAAAGTGGTTTGCGGGGCACAAATTTAATACGAAGTTTTTTTAATAATCTTATATATAAAATTCTCGTGTCACAATGTTACCTTACTCCTCCGAAACTGCCTTACTGATTTTACCAAATTTTATATGCATATTCAGTAGCTCTAAGAATCGGCTACTATCTATTTTTATACCCCTAAGTGATAAGGGTTGTTCACCCTTAACATTTTTATTTTAATTTTTGGACAATTTTTTTTGTTTTTATATTTTTATAATGTGACAATAAAAAATACTTACAACCCTAAATTTTTACTTTTTTATCACCAACCCCTATTTTTTAATAGCCATTTTAGTAATTTAATCATTTTTATGGCAAAACAACGTTTGCCGGGTCAGCTAGTAATTAATAAAAATAATAACGCTTTATTGGTCTAGTGGTTTAGGTACCGGGACAAGCTCTCAGGGTCCTGGGTTCCAATCCCGTGTCAGGCGACAAGAGTTTCGAATGTTTCTCAGGTTTGTAATCACCAACCGGTATTTGGTGAGCGTGGCGATTATGCCTGCACCAATCATTGCTGCGGTAACCTGAACTCAAT
Organism: Anania crocealis; assembly: GCA_949315895.1. Lineage (NCBI taxonomy): Eukaryota > Metazoa > Arthropoda > Insecta > Lepidoptera > Crambidae > Anania > Anania crocealis. The sequence continues at coordinate 15,706,458 of OX438862.1, forward strand.
AATGGAGGCCTTTTCCCTGCAGTGGGATGGTTAAGGAGTAGCTTTTAACCATTCCACTGCAGGGAAAGGCCTTAAGTAAGTAAGTAGTCTGTAGTACTTACTTACTTAACTAGCCACGTTTGCCAGATGGGGTGGTAATAGCAAACTAATAATAATTTATAATGTCAATGATGCAAAGAAGACGCTACTCCGTGTAATTTTTAGCAGAAATTTTTACGTCGGCTCTCAAAGCACTCATAGAAGGAACGAGATAGTATATAGTATATTCTGTTTACCATACGGCAATGTATTATTTGCTTTTTTTAAATACTCATCTAACAAGTCACCTGTATAATAAATCATAAATGATTAAAAATTATTGTTGGCTTAAAATGATTTAGTGTCGTTATAGACTATTGAGGCAGTACTTACAGCTAAAAAAGTATTTGCACCAGTTTCTTGCCTTTATTATTCATAATTAAATAAATTATTAATAAATGTGGACAACATCACATACATTGTTCTGATCCTAAGATGAGTAACTATTTAAAGAATTCGTATTGTGGACATGTGGACTTTAGAAACAAAGACTTTGACGACCATTTGGATCAGCGGTAGTTAACGCTGCTTCTGAGCCATGGGTCGCGGGTTCGATCCCCGAACAGTACAAATATTTGTTTGCATGAACATGTCTGTTTGTACTGGTCTGGGTGTTTTCTATGTATTATAAGTATGTATTTACAAAAAACAAGTATATAAGTAAGTTTATCGGTTGTCTAGTACCCCATACGACAGGGTACTTAATAGTACCTTAATTTGGGACTAGATGGCTCAGTGTGGCCCAGTGTGGCATGTCTGAAATATTTATAAAGAAGGTATCACAAACACCCAGACCCGAGAAAATGTAGAAAAATACTTATTTTCTACATCGACCCGTCTGAGAATCAAACCTGGGACCTCGGAGCAGGCAACACCTTGAAAACCGGTGTGTACGCCACTCAGCCACGGAGGTCGTCAAATTCAAAATGCATAGTCCTTCTTTTTGGCAGGCCCGTATGTAGCAGTGGCCTGGTATGGGCTTATGTCATTATTGTGTCTAATTGAACAATATAAAATATCTTTAGGGTAGAGTTCACCAACAGACGTTTAAGTTTTAAACAGCGTTTAAAATATTATTTTACATATTTTGTATGGGAATTGTGTCAAATTAATCGTCAATCCATGTTTACTGGCTGTTTAAGAATTGGTGAACTCGGGTTTTAGAGTTAGAGCTCTGCTATCAACGCCATCTCGCGGTGATTTTATGTCTCGAACGGTTATCTTATAGCATTAACTTTAAGGATCGTATTTTTTTCTGTTAAAACTTTTAAATTTGTAATATAATCAAAATGAATACAGATAACGGAAATAGAGTTGATAAACCAAATCATAGTTAGTAACGCCCTGATTTAAAATAAAAATATTAGCAGAGTTTTGCATTTTAATATCCTCGATTACTCTCACCAATGTTGGTTCAAACATTTGGTAGCAAGTTGGTGTTTGTGGTTAATCTAACTAAGCTTGTCTGCCCATGACTGCGGTTATCTGGACTTATGCCTTGATTTAATTAACAATATGTAACAAGACACATATAATTTAATTTATTTAACATTAAAAAAAGTAATACACAAGTATGCATTTTTTAAAGCTTATAAACTTTTATACCTTATTCGATAACTTTGCAAAGTAACAGCCTATTATCATTTCATTACAGGGCAAACGCCTCAATCATTGAATTCAATTTATTCCAGCAGTGATGGGTGCAGGCATAATCACCACGCTTACCAAATGGTGATAACAAACTCGAGCAATGTTCTAAATTCAAAACTTTTGCTGCCCGACCCGAGAATCGAATCCAGGACCCCGAGATCTTGGCCCGGTATTTAAGCCACTAGACCAACGAAGCGTTAGTCCAGGTATAGTATATTCGATAATTTATTTCTCATTAAACCCTTAATGGGACCACCATTTAAGTTTGATAAGTGTTAGACATAATACTACAATAACAAAACGTCTTCGTCTTGTTGACGCTTTACTTCTACAATTTACTTCTGCTAAGTACAGCACTTAATAAGCAAGTAATACTGATTATGGATCATATCCATTGTGGAACAAAACCTGACTTTTTGTTGTAAAATTATATACCTGGCTTCTGTCACGCATGATATTAAAATTGAAGTTTAACTAAATTGTTTTCGTTAGCTAAATTTTATTTAAAAAATTTTACTCTTGCTGATTACATGCAAAGTAATAATATACATATAATATTATCTCGTTACTTTAAATAATAACTCTTACTATGAAGTTTATTTTTTTTACGTCTAGCTCTACACTTAATTGCAATTGTTTTAGCGTTGAACATATAGTATACCGTGCTTGAAAGACATTTAACACTCTTCAATATTCCAAGTAAGGTACTTACGCAACAACTAGTCTTTTTAACACATATTTTCGGGCTTCTTATCAGATTAAATCATTTATTCCAATCATAATCATAACTACGTTTCAGAATAGCAAATTGTATCTCAGATTGCGCTACCAGCCGCTAGATGCCGCTACATGTCTCAACCAAACATAGCGTAGAGCTTTCGGCGGGCGGGGCGCGGGGTGCCTCAAGTCGAGGGGAACGAGTCAAGCACTCAGCTTGACAGTCGCAACGCGAACGCGCCGCGGATAGGTCGTGCCACACCTCACGCCACCTTCCGCCACACGCACCAAATATTTATCACACAAACTATCACCAAACTTAAATATAAAACCAACAGTTTATCAAAATATGCAGATGTGCTAAAGGGACTCACAACACAACAAGGACCACAGTGCAGTGAAATGCATACTAGTTTTTCTTCAAAGTGTAACACGTACTTTGTTTCGGAAATGGTGATATCGACCCACGGAGAGTGTTTATGAGACAATTTGTAGTGAAATGAAAGATCTGTGATAATGTATGCTGTAACGACTGTTTTTTGTGCGCTACTGCACATCGGCGCTGCGGTGCTTCCCTATGGTTCGGACAAGTGCGTCCGGGAAATGGACTTGGAAAGTGTTGTTTGCAAGACACGGACTCTTGACGGAAGTGGAGACAGTATTGCATCGGTGACTTCAGACACGACCCGCCTTACCATCGAGTGCAACCATTTACTACTCTTCGAAAGCTCACTGCGAGCTCGCTACTTCAGTCGGGTGTCAGGCCTAACTGACCTTTCTATTACCAACTGCAAGCTCCTACATGTGCCTGATAACACGTTCCAGGATCTCGGCAAACTTAAAAGGCTGAAACTACGCTCAAAGAACTACGAATGGATTCCTACCAAGAATTTAGAGATATCTTTAAACGGTTTCAATGGATTGTCCAAGTTGGAATCGCTGGATCTCGCCCAAAATAACATCAAATTTATTCCATCCGGCGTGTTTTGTCCTCTAGGAAATTTAACTACATTAAACTTGACAAATAACAGAATAAAGACGGTTGGACAACTGGGGCTCGGGCAGGGTTGTGGAGTTAATATTCGAAGTCTGGATTTGAGTAACAACGAGATTAAAACACTGCCGGAAAATTCGGAAATACTTAAATTAGGAAGTTTGCGATATTTGTACTTGCAACATAATAATATCACTGACATATCAAGCGATATTTTTAATGGCCTACTGATACGTGTTTTGAACATATCACATAACAAACTACAAATGCTACCGGAAGGATTGTTTGCTAATGCAAGAGAGCTAAGAGAGCTATATTTGAACGACAATTCACTCTATGAATTAGGAAAAGGCGTGTTCCACCGCCTAGAGGAGCTTATTGTCTTGGATTTATCAAGCAATCAACTTACAAGCAACCATATCGACGATGGCACATTCAAAGGATTGATACGCTTAATTGTTTTAAACTTAGCAAATAATGCCTTGACGAGAATCGGAGAGAAAACATTTAAGGATTTATTCTTTTTGCAAGTATTAAATCTTAAAAATAATTCCATTGGTTACATTGAAGATAATGCCTTCTTGCCATTATACAACTTACATACATTGAATTTGGCTGAAAACCGACTTCACACAATTGATGAAAATCTATTTAATGGTTTATTTGTACTTAGCAAATTAACTCTTAATAATAATTTGCTAGTGAATATCGACCGGAAGGCGTTTAAGAACTGTTCCGATTTGAAAGAGTTGGATTTAAGTTCTAATCAACTAATGGATGTTCCTGAAGCTATATGGGAGTTATCAATCTTGAAAACACTTGATTTAGGCGAGAATCAGATATCAAACTTTAGGAATGGCTCCTTCAAAAATCTCAACCAATTAACTGGACTGAGATTGATTGACAATCAAATTGGAAATCTCAGCGTTGGAATGTTTTGGGACTTACCGAGCTTACAAGTACTCAACATCGCTAAGAATAAAATCCAATCAATAGAACGCGGTACTTTCAGCCGAAATACACAGCTGGAGGCAATACGGCTTGATGGGAACTTCTTGTCGGATATCAACGGAGTATTCTCTTCGCTCGCAAGTTTACTGTGGTTGAATCTGTCGGAAAATCATCTAGTGTGGTTTGACTACGCCTTTATACCTAGTAATCTAAAATGGTTGGACATTCACGGCAATTACATCGAGCATTTAGGAAACTACTATAAGTTACAAGATGAAATTCACATAAAGACTCTAGACGTTAGCCATAATCATATAGTGGAAATTTCACCTATTGCAATACCTAATAGTGTAGAATTGTTGTTTATAAATAATAATTTTTTGAATAATATCCATGTGAACACATTTTTCGAAAAGAAAAATTTAACGCGAGTGGACATGTACGCAAACGAGTTAGTGCATTTAGAATTGAATAGCTTGCGTTTGTCAACAGTGCCTCAAAACAAAAGTTTACCTGAATTTTACATTGGTGGTAATCCGTTTCAGTGTGACTGTTCTATGGAGTGGTTGCCGATTATAAACAATATGACTGCTATGCGGCAGTACCCGCGTGTGATGGACCTGGAAAATGTTTTGTGTAAAATGACAAATACTCGTAGTGGAACTCATGTGCCCTTAACTAATCTTAAAACAACTGACTTTCTTTGTAAGTATGAGACTCATTGTTTTGCCATCTGTCACTGCTGTGATTACGATGCGTGCGATTGTGAAATGACTTGCCCTCAAAACTGTACTTGTTATCATGACCCTTTATGGAATACAAATGTTGTAGATTGTTCTGGACAGTCATCAACGGAAATCCCACATAAAATTCCGATGGATGCTACTGAAGTATTTTTAGATGGTAATGACATAAGAGAATTACAAAATCATGTATTCATCGGTAGACAAAAGATGAGATCTTTGTATGTAAATAATAGTAATGTAGATAGTATTCAAAACATGTCTTTTGCGGGATTAAACGCTTTACAAATTCTTCATCTCAGTAATAATAGGTTGAAAGAACTGAAAGGTTTTGAATTTCATCAATTAACTAATTTAAAAGAACTGTTTTTGCAAAATAATCTAATTAGTCATATCGCAAACATATCATTTCTTTCATTAAAATCATTAGAAATATTACGTCTTGATGGGAACAGATTAGTAGATTTTGGTGTTTGGACATTTAACAATAATCCCAGTTTAAAAGCCCTGTCGCTTGGCAATAATTTGTGGTCGTGCAAATGTCGCTACCTGCAGGAGTTAACTGCATACCTGGCAGAAAGTGCGCAAAAAATTATCGACATAACCGACGTCTGGTGTTGGAACGGAGACGCCAAACCGCCACAGAAAAAAGAACTTAATTTGAACGGCACAGCCTGCAGCGATTATTACGCCGATAATTCTGTAATTGGAAATATGTTGGTATCCAACTATGTTCCCATGATGGTGTCCACTCTCACCGGGTTTATGTTAATTTTATTGGCGCTCGTAGTACTATTTCTTTTTAGAGACACGTTAAGAGTATGGCTTTACACAAATTGTGGTATACGAGTATTCTCGTTTGCTGGAGATTTCGAAGACAGTGAAAAGTTGTACGATGCTTATGTATGTTATAGTCCGAAAGATGAAGAATTTGTAATTCAGTCTCTCGCGCCTAAATTGGAAGGTGGGAACCCCTCGTACCATCTTTGTCTACATTATAGAGACATTCCACATCACGGGGCTCAGTATATGCAATGCGCACCGCCAGTGATAGAAGCCGCGGAAGCATCGAAACGAATAATAATAATCCTGACGAGAAATTTCATGCAAACCGAGTGGGCCCGATATGAATTCCGCCAAGGGTTGCACGACGCGCTCAAAGGGTGCATTCACAAACTAATCCTAATAGAAGAGTGCACTGTTGTGCCAGATGCAATGTGTGACCCTGATTTGCGACCTTATTTAAAAACAGGGTATCGACTGAGATGGGATCAGAAAAAGTTTTGGGAGAACCTTAAGTATGCTATGCCTAATTCAAAAGGCCATAAAGGGCGAAGTCATAATTATAGAAAGAGTATAAATACTTATACGTTAGACTCATCAGTGCCTAATGGGGGGAATCGTACTTTGCAGTATCCTGATAAGTCACCGGTGTTAAGTGGGCAAGGGGCGAGTGCTCCGCCGGAGTATAGTAGTGAGGTGCGTCAGTCGCCGTCTGCTATGAGACAAACGCAGGGGGTTGTGTACGGTCCCGACGGGAGGCCTATCTCAGATCACATTTACTCCTCTATAGACTCAGATTACTCGTCGCTAGAGCACGGTATGGCACCCGGTAGACGTCGCGATATGCGCCAATGGCCCCCACCACCGCCTTTAGTAGACACAGGAAATTCTGTGCAAGGTTACCTAGTCTAAAGGGCGCTGCTCGCCCACCTTCCAGTCACTGTAAATATCTAGATCTTAGTCAATAGTCTGCTGTAAATATTGTAATTATTAGTTAGTAAGTGCTATACCAAATCTATGTAATTGAACTATTATTGCCTGTTCGTTATCCTGTGTATAGATTATGTAATAAAATTTTAAAGACTGCTGTAGTATATGAGTATTGTAAATAGCGAAAACAAGTGATCATAGTATATTGATAATAGTAATAATGCGTTATTTATACAGATAAAAATAAAGTGATGAAGATTTATAAACTTGAATATTATTTTTCATCCCCGTATCCCAAGAAATATATCAAATAGCTATAAAAAAGACTAAATTACTTTGTGTACTTTTTCAATTCAAATATTAAGCTCAATCACTAAATTATCAGATTTTATTAGTAAATCAAACATATTCTTTGTATAAAGCTTATTTACATTCACTGTTTCAACAACAAAGCTCAATATTGTCATTGCTAGTAATAAAATAAAAGGTGAAAACTGATAACAATACATGGTCGACTGCCAAAGACACAATAATGGCAAAAGTAACAATAGGAGCAGTTGTATTGTGGAATACAATTAAACAATAGGATGGTTTTGTCACAAAATCAATGTAAGTTTGCAGACACAGTCAAAACACAAAATACACTTAAGAGTGATGAAAACGGTATCATAGTACTGATAATATATTTTTGATAGGTTTCTAGTTTTCAATCTTAGAGAATCGCTATTTTGATTAAACTTTAGCAATGAACCAATATTAGTGTTGAAAAATAAATGTGGTCCTGTTTTGTTTGTTACCTCTTGTTCTTGTATAAACAGTAACAGAAGTATCAAATAAAATAGGATTACTATTAATTAAGATAACAGCTTATGACAACTTTTACTATGAGACAAACACAGTCTATCAGCTGTTAAGTAATGCGTAACATTTAACTTTGTCTTAAAAATTCATCGTTGGTTCATTAATAAAAGTAATCACTTGTATTTGGGTATTAGAATCACTAAAAATCATGTTCACCAATAAAACAGGATCAGGCGTATTAAAATTAACTTGGCATCATGGAACTGCAGTTTTGGTAACGAATCGTGATTACAAGGACGTCCAAGTTGAAATTTAGATAATAACAGCAAGCGGATACTTTTGTGAGTATGGTACTCTACGATATCCTTATATTTGCAGTGTCATCTTGCCAGTAGGTGCATTGTTTTAAAAGAATTTTGTTACATATCCGTAACTCAATATTTTTAACTACCTATCTTGTTGCTAGTAGAAAGCTTTTACTAGACAGAGGCAGGCGTAGAGCGTAACTAAGAAATGCAATAGGTATACCTATTAGGATTTATTATAAATTCTTCTTCTTCTTCTTCTTCGTGTCGATGACGAACTCTGTCATATTTTACAGGCCCAGTACTCTGCCACTTTGATGTTGATGATGATTATAAATTAAAACATACTTTAATAAAGTCGTAAGTATATTTTTTTCGATTCAGATAATATTACTTATTATTATTTGAATCTAAGAAAAAGGTCTAATCTGAAAACTTATTAAAACCGATAAATAAATTTATGCAACATAATTTCATGAGATACTCGTATTATAAAATACATTCATTACAAACAATTTTATAACGATAATAAAAATTAAAGAACATACTTTTTTTTGTATTATATAAGGTCTTTGGTTAGGGTATCTTCTTAACACATAAATAGTACTCTTTGTGTGATTTGAAACAATTGAATGTGATTTGAAATGTTTGTGCTGTTGATCATAATTTTTTTTTTATAGATAAATTTAATAAAACCTTACGATTTTGTTCAGAAAATGTTTCATTTTAATACAGGATTCTGAATCTATAAGTCGTAAACTTTAACTGTTACCACCCTAATTACATCTTAATATCTTGGCCTTAATATTAAACTTTTAAAACTATTGAATGTGAACTTTCTGCTATATATTCGTATTTTGAACTACTCGTACTTTACCTACTGGATATATCTTACAGTGGTTGATAAATTATATAGGGTGGTCACTTATTTAGTATAATCGGAAATTCACTTTGGAACAGCGCCAAAGGCTTTAGTCTTCCTGTTTCATGGGAAGTCGTCGAAGATTCCCGACTATTATGTCTGAGTCACCCCCATCTATTAGTAAGCTTGGACTAGGAGAGGGCTTAATAATGTAGCAAGTTGCATATAGAATTTAGCGAATCATTTAGTATAGTATACATCGCTATGGTTGTCTGCCCATATTCTTGAAAATATATGGATGTTTTAGGTTTTGACACTAATTGTTCAGATACTCAAAAATTTGTATTGATTCATTCTATTATCACAATTTGAACCTTAAAATTTAATTTCTTATACATTTACTCTCTTTCAGATGCAATGATGTAACTTCTACGGCTAAGCGATATATACTAAACCTATAAAAAAGGAATCTTTATAGAACTGCGTATTTAATATCAGTATACAAGAACCTAAACTATACTAGGTAGGTACTATTAATAAAGTGACAGGCAAATTGAAAAAAAATATAGACTAACGTTTTTAACTGATAGGTATTTTACTATAACCTTTAAAACACAATTATGCTATAACCCTAATCTGTATAAAAAATTTGGCATTCCATCTTATTCGTCTTATTATATCTTCTTTTAGCCTATCTTCTTTTATCTGTACACCTAGTCACCTATTTACGACATCCATAGTAAAATATGGATCGAGTTCGCAATGTTATCCTTTTTTTGTGAATCAAATGACGGAAAATTGACTGACCGTATGACAATCGTCCTAAGTTGACTCTACAATTGTGATAGTCAGTATTTTTCTCGCAAATTAAAAACAATTGCTAAAAAAGATGTCAACCATTTTTCAAGCTCATCCACCGGATACCGCATCCGTCTCGGCACGTGATTCGGGTAGCCCGCGCGAGGCGGCTTAGTACAAACTTACTCCTGGACCTGCATACTTAATACACTATTAGCTCATACAGTCTGTGCCCGGACTAACAATGGACGTTATAATAACGATTTATGTCTGCGCCGTTCAGTCACAGCCTAAAAAGAAGAGCTTTACCTTGTAAGATGTACATGCTAGGGACACCATTTTTAAATGTAGTTTCATATTTGAATCATGTGATTTATATGTTTATAAAAAAATAACCTAAATTATCAATATTCTATTGGTGATAAGAACGGACGAATGGAACATAAAGATAATATCACTAATCCTTCTATTTCTATGTATCATAAGAGGTGACTAACGGCCGGTCCCAATAACCTATCTATCTTTAGTTTTGGCATATCGGAGATAGAAAAAAACTTCTGTCTTTGTTTCTCTGGACGGCAAAATCAGAGACAGAAGATGTTTTCTAGCAGTACTGAACTACTGACAGTAGACGAACAGCAGCATGTTTTCTCGACTATACAGGGTGTTAGGTAAAAGATATAACAAGCCGAAACCAGCCTATGTTAACATTCATATAAATACTATGGTGAAGTCAGAAATTTGATTTCATCATTTTAATTTTCTTTATTTTCATACAAACCTGTCATCATTCAACTTTGCAGATTTTTTTAAAGATCAATCCCATTTTAAATTAAATAAATTCAATTGTTTACTAAAAATGATCTGGCTGTTATATCCAGGTTGTGTTTAAGTTGCCGAGCGAACGCTCGCTGCGTATTATCTTTTCATGTGCGTAACACGGCTCGCTCGTGTAGTATTGTTCAACTTATGTCAGATCTCTAATTGTACTAAGCTCTGCAATTGTTTCAGTATAATATACCTACTGGTATTACAATAGTTAGATTTGAAAAGTTAAGGCAAGTACAGAATATAATGGCTGGAAATACGCTTAGGCTTCAGGCGAAATACACATGGTATTCAGTTTATAAATATTGAGAACTCGAATTCTATTTTTGTTGAACAAAGTTATAAAAGTTTTATTAAACAACTAGCGACCCGCCCCGGCTTCGCACGGGTGCAATGCTGATACTAAATACACTACAGAAAAACTGTGAACGTTGTATATAAAAACATAGCGGCCCGCTCCGGCTTCGCACGGGTATAAAATATATAGCCTATGTGATTAAAATCGATCCAGTAGTTTTGATTTATTCATTACTGCCCGTGGCCCGCACGCGTTAAATTTGGAGTAAAACAATCCCCCTTTCCCTATACCATGAAGATTTCCTGCTATCTTTGGAATATCTAAATTCATACACTACATTTTTACTTATTTACTTTTTACATTTTTAACTATTTATTTTATTTTTACAACATATTACAGAATGTCTTTATAAACAACGTTCACAGCTTTCTTGTCATTTGACAATACAAACATGTTTTCTCTGGAGGTCACTCTTGAAAGAGCGACATACAGTTGTCCATGTGAAAAACAGTCAACGCTCAAATCTAAGCCTGCAACGTTGAAGGTTTGACCTTGCGATTTGTTAATGGTCATTGCAAAAGATGTCTTTACCGGAAACTGTAAACGTTTAAATTGGAAGGGTAAGTCCGATGGTATCAGAGGGATTCGGGGAATCAATACATCTTCTCCGGTATCACATCCTGTGAGTATTGTGCACTCTATTATGAAAGTTTTCATAATTTATATTTTAAAACTACTATCATACAATTATTTACTTACTTATAATTACTGATACGTTGTCGCGCTGAAAAGCACGTTTTTATAATAAACGCGTCCGATCGCTGCTAAATTCAAAGTGCAATAGAGAAAACCGTTTTTTTTTTTTGTTTTTTTTTGAAAGGACCTATGCTGTGGCAGAAGGCCGTTACAGCTTCACCGGGCGGGTTGGGGAAAACCGCGGCCTCAGACGCGCTATTTATAGGCACGCTCTTGCCGCCCCGGCCGCCGGCCGGTACCGCCGCGAACGCTACGATCTTCGAAAATATTCACTTAAATCATACGATGTAAAGGGCCATATAGATCTATATTAAATGAACAATGTATTCAAGGTATTAAATTGGTTAAGAATTAATGCTGTATTGGTTAAAATCGCTTCGAAAATTAGCCATTATTTGTCGTAAAAAGTAAATGACAAAAAAAGTTATTGTGGGTTATCCATAAGAGATACACATATACCATCATGGACTTTTCTGTAGACCTTTTTAATGTGTACAATACTTAGTACATTATTTTGATAAAACTGGTAGGGTTCAGCCTGCGTTTGCAATGTAAGCGGGAAAAATGTAATTATTTACGACATCACATTAGAAACCTCAAAAATAACAGTACTTCTCCACTATTTAATGGATGTTATTATACATATAAACCTTCCTCTTGAATCACTCTATCTATTAAAAAAAACCGCATCAAAATACGTTGCGTAGTTTCAAAGATTTAAGCATACAAAGGGACATAGGGACAGAGAAAGCGACTTTGTTTTATACTATGTAGTGATAGTGAAGTTAAGCTGCATGACCAGCATCAGCCTCGATGTGTTTCTTTTGTTAATAAAAATAAGTGAAAACGTTTGTAGTAATGTTGTCATTGAAGACTGTTCCTACATGGTTAGTTTATTATAAAGAAAATAAAAAGAAGAGTACAAATCACAGAATCAGTAAACAACTAGCATCAAACCGTTTATTGCATTCTTGCAGTCTTTACCAGATCATAAGTCAGGTGCGAAAAGCTTCCAAACCTTGTCTTAAGCAATGTCCGCTCTATTCCATCGATTATTTTCCACAAGCGATCACCACTGCCACTGCATCTTGATAAACTGCAGACTTACTCTTTAGTGGATCTTATCATGCAAAATTGAGTTTTTAGTTCTTATTTATAAAGCTAATAGTCCAGGTAACCAATCGGTTCAAAATCAAAGCGTTAATAACCACCCATTACAATCAAATGTGAATTTCCACCTCTTAGCTTAGTAGTAATTGCGAGTTTGTGTAGCCAGTCATTAATATCCGCATGACAGGACAATTTCATACGACTGTGTTTGCTGTGAATTACCATTGCTAATATTAGGCCGGTAAGCAAAATTAGTGATGTGCTTACCTGTCTATCGATGCATCGTAATATCATTTCTCAATAATATACCGATAACAATGCATTCTAGACACAATGCAAATAAAACAACAAATTTGACAAACACGAACTTTTGTACTGTTGATACAGTTTTTTGTAAGAAAAGTAATTGAATTTACAATATACATACCGCAATAATATAATATAATAATTATCTAATATCTTAATTCATTAACAAAATCAATATGGTAACTATAAATTTATATTTTAGGGCATTATTAATGAAGTAGGTACCTTTAGGTTTTTTATAAGGAATAAAGTAAAGGTACATATAAGTACCATTTACTATAAAGCTTGAAGGAATGTCGGTTTACATTTAATTTAAATCTATCAATTATAATAAATAAACTTTAATAAAACTCAAAAATAGTTTTCCTTGTGTTAATGTGGTAAAAGAGTTACACTGGATCTGAATAATTCGATGTATTTAAAAAAAAAGGTTGTGTCAACCCATAGAACCATTAAAATTACCGATGCGAGATGTTAAGTAACAATGCAATAATGATAATATGACCCTCACGCTCAATTTAACACTACGTCTAAATACTGAAAGTTACCGAATGCCAAAGCATATATTTTTAAGTCTTTACTAAATAATATGTTGATATATCGATAAGAAAATTTACCAGCAAGCAGGACATCCTTAAGTTAAATAAAATTGTTGCAATAGCCGTGTCTGTTTGTTTAAATTTTGACTTTCCGGACTTTCCCTGTTTAAGCGGTTGGTATACTTTAGAACATTTTGATATTGTAAATTTATCATAAATTATCATTATGCTGCTGGAAAACATTCTACAACAGTATTAAAAAAAAACTAATCAAGTAGGTAACTACAGAAAATTTCCTATCTCTGTTTTTATTTATTAATAAATTTTCAATTTTTTTTCTTAGTTATTTGATAAGATTAATTTCGGCTTCTTACCCCGCAATGTTTATTTAAAAAAACAATTAGCCGGTAAAAAGTCATAAACTTAAATAAAAAAAACATAGTTTGAAATTAAAAAAAGGACTGAAGCGGGCCACCAAAAGTAAAATTGCATCAAATATCTTAAAATTTAGACTGCTGTACCAATTTATTTCTCGATTTACGTAGACAGTTAATTAAAAAGAAAAATTCGTAACTAATCTACGAGACTGTGTTTTAACAATTTGTTTTATTTATATTATGTTTATTAACTAATGTTTAAGTAGGTAACATTAAAACTTGTGTAGAAACTTTAAAATCTAATAAGTTAATACCTCACGTATGATACATGCAAAAACTTCAGTCCAAATCGCGACAATCGACTCCTTATCGCTACACTCACATGCATTAGTAGTACCACATGTCAATGTCCGTCAGAACTTTTTAAACTTTCACTTGCTTCTGAAACTCAATATGCATTAAACGTTACTGATCTGTCATGGTCCAATAGTAGCGTGCATAGTGTGACGACTTTCACAAATTGAATGCCAGATATTTACCACACTTTCCTCCAAATTCATTTTTTGTTGAATGAACTCTGTATAGGTAGTTCATACAGTTTTTCCATAAGAGTAGCCTGAGTTAGCGTAGATGAAAAAAGGCATTTTCAACGAGTCTGATCTATCACGGTGTTTCTAACAAAATCTGATAATAAACTTCAATAAAACGACTTGTTTTTATCCACTTGCGCAATTCAGCTAGACGCTGTAAAAAATCTAGGATGGTTATGAAATCTGTAATCCGTTTTAGGCTCATGAGGTTTTAATTTGTCGCTAAAGTTAGCTTAAAACTTCTCTGTATGAACATGTTTCGATAGGAATTCAGGAATTTTGAACTATATCAGATAGTTTTTGAGTAACTTTAAGATATAGTTTTATTCAATGTTCAGATTCAGTTCAATGTCCCAGCAGAAGCAATAACTCAAATAAATGGCAAAATGGGTGGCTTAGCTCCAGCAATGGACTGCTATGATGATGATGACCAATCTGGCATGCGTGACAATTATAGCAAAGTCTCCTTCAAGGCATGGACTAATGTTGGTTGATGCTGGAGTGTTGATTCAAAATCCTATCTAAACATAGACGTGATGCCTAAAGGCATTCGGCTTTCACAAATTTGAAATCTAATACTTTAGAGCAAAACATTAACAAATGGACGGTGATTATTACGTCACAACAAATAGGGGTTTTGCATAACGGCCATCGCTGTGGGTACAACATGAACAGATAAAACAATTTCAACCTTAAAATCATTATAAATAGGGATGAACAAGTTTCGCCCGTTGTTGCTAGCTGTACCAATAAACACTGGTGTTATTGTCTATTTGCTACTATTTCGGAGTTAAAATAGTTTATAGCTACTTTTATTGTTCGCATGAGCACTCTCTTTGCTCTAGCATTCTGCTACGTAACAACAATCGTAATACTGTTACCAACTGTTTGTTTTTAGATGTTACAAATGCAGTGCAACTTATTTGACCAAAAAGAGTGTCTTTTTTATGTATGTCATGTGTACACTGGCTGCACATCCGAATTATTGTTTTTGTTGCAATTTTGCACAATTTTCAAGATGCATCAGAGCTTAGCCTTATGCGTGACGCAGAACTTGACAGTTAGGTGACTATTCGATTAAAGTTTAAATAACTATAATCCTTAAATACTTTATTGCTTTATGATAATAAAAATTTTATTAATTTTCAATACAAAATTTAAGAAACGAAATGGAAATTAGTCTTCAGGGCTTTGCCAAATGTATTGCGAGTTAAAGGTTACTTTTCATACCAGTAAAAAGCTATCAAATTGCTTAGCCACTATCTTAAGTTAGTGACAAAAATCAACAGATAAAACGAGTAATTATAATGATCAATAATGAAGTAACCTTATATTAGTGACTACCTTTTACAAAAGATACAAATCATAAAACAAATTATTTTAAATCAAGCCATAAGCCATCCATCTTTTTGTCGCGTCAACAACTAACTGAAACAATTGACCATAAAACGTTCCGTACGTGACCCATACAAAAAGAGAAAGCCGGGACCATTCTAATGTCCTTTTCTAAGAACATTACGTCTTATTTAAGACATTACAAAAAACGGCAAAGCTCCAGGAATCAAGCGAAATGGCCCATAAACATTGTCAAAGACAAAAGTTGGTAGCCGACGGTACGTTTGTCCGTCGTAAAATGCTACTGAGTTTATAACAATGTTGTTACATATCCCATTTTTTTGCATTTAAAAGTTTTGACAGGGGAACAACAGTAATTTTAGCTTCTGTCCTTAATGAGGCGGTGACAATGGCTACCCAAGATCCAAGCTATCGTTAACCTTGTCAGTATTGTAGTAGCATTGTCAAAATTGTCCACTTAATTGCTCAAATTTTTAAATGTAACAGCATATTTTTTGAAACCAACGCAGATATTTAGACATGAACTCCTAAAGTTAATTACTTAAAGTTAATTTCAATTTGTTGTTGAGAAAAGCTATCGGTGGCATTCCTTTTACATTTTTATTTTTGCGATAAAGCTCTATTGAAGATATGCTTACGGTATTATTTAAGGCCGCACATTTAAATTTGGTAAACATTGGTTATTGACCTGGTCTGTGATTTTTGTTTCTTACTTAGTATAAGAATACTGTCAATACATTTAACATCATGTTTTAACCATGTAAGCTATTTGTACATTAAATTGTTAGCTTTTTTGATGAAGTATGATGGTAGCATAGCTACAGTAAAACAGATAAGTGAAGAATGTTGTTATGACCACAAAAATCCTACTGACTACTCAATATTTACTACGAAAACATCATACCTTCTTATATCAACCGACGAAATAAATATTTCATCGCGATAACGCCAAAGGGTAAAAAGAAAGAGAAACAAATGATGTATTTGGTTCATAGATTTTTAACGTAGGTACAAGGATTCTAATAATGAATGCAATATTTTTACAAAAAAATACAAGCATGAGTTGCTATTCAGCTAATTGTTTATGATACTCCATTAACATCCATTAAATCTCTATTTGGTCTCATGGTTGACTGATAGAAAATGCTTTTAGCATTAAGTCCGCCATTTGTACTATCTTTGTATAATGCAATAAAGTGTAAGTGTAAATAAATAACATCTTCAATGGCATAATTAGTGAATGTCTTTGCATCAAATACTCTTACATTAAAAATAATATCTGATAAAATTTCAAATGTAAAAATAGATTGTATTACTTCTTTCATTCCGGTGTTTACTCTCAATTTGTATTCGTATCATCAAGCGGACGAAGTCGTTATGTGCTTCTTGTTTAAATTAGCAACATCCTAGCTCACCATCAAATGAATCACCAAGTGTGGCGTTAGACTTGAAAGATAGCGCCCGATAGCTACAAAAAGATGCGTATGTGTTATTTTTAAAAAGCTTTTTGCAAACACATGCATAACCGGTAGACCAGAACTGAATGCGCGCTGCACAAGTTGATGTTCACTTTTTGTAATCTCATCCAGTATGTAATTACGTTTGGTTTACTAAACATTGACAAAACAATGTAATTTAAGATTATGCAATTTGCACTTTTTTAAAAATGATAATCGTCATTATATGGTATATCATAAATATCATAAATATGGATACCTATCACTACAATTAGCGCAACAAAAACTTACAGGTATTTCTAATGATGATAAGAATATTGCATATTATTATATACCCTAGCCGTGAGATAACTGAGCTAAATAAAAATAAAAAAAAGTAGTTTACAGAGTTAATACATATTAAATTGCTGATGAATGAAAAGGAAACAAAATATCCGGTGCGTACTTATGACGGTTAAATTAAAACGGGAAAGTCAAATAGGTTATAAAGTATTTCGAAGTCTTGAATACTTTTGCCAATCCAATTTACTTTTATGAGCACCGAAAATATTCCAGTACCTTCTGTTTTCAACCTGCTCTGTAAAGTTTGGTATTCGGTTTCCAAATCAATAGCCGAACACAGACCAACTTTTATTGCGTTGACATCCTGTTTTCGCCAAATCCCCTCGCAAACCGATCGGTAGTCAGTCTAATAAAATTTAATTTGCCCATTGTCTGTTTTTTCCCCATCTCTGCAATACGCATCTCTCATTATAACGACATTTCTAAACAATACGCGACTCAAACAAAACACATGTCTGTGTCTATTCACTGCTAGTTTATTCAAAAACTTTAAGGCAATTGTGTCCCAGTATTGTCGTAAATCATTGAAGTCCTGTTGCTTGCTACCGAAGTTCAGCCGTTCGTTTTATGATTCTTTTGTTTAAAACTTTTATTGGTTCGGTATGTTCCGAAAACTAATTTATTCAGGATCTGAGCAGCCTTGGAAGTTGACTACTTTGGCCGGCCGTTTGGTTTTAATGTTTTATGATATTTTCGGACTTCATTGAGAGTTGTTAAGTAAATGGTTCTATTTGGTACGAGTGGAAATGGAAGTAAAAGCTTTTTATGGTACAATAAATATATTATTGAAACACGGCTTATGATACAACTAGGCATATCTTTGAAAATTTAAGATAAAATGTTGTATTTTTTAACTACTTTAATAATCATCATCATCAAACCATTTAAATGCACTCTTTGATGACACAGGCTTCTCCAAAAGAAGGGATTTTGCTATAATCGCTACGCTGGGCAGCTTGGCGATTTCAGTTTGGCCAACGGTCGAGCGAAGACGCTGATACACGTCTTCTTTTGGCAGTTCTTCTGAGGTGTCCCTCTTACGACACACACAGAAAGAGAAAATGCTTTTATTTTAACGTGCCGGCACTACAATACGAACTATATCGATTACTTACGACAACAGAAAAAAAAGAATATTGGACAGCACTGATAAGTTTGAGTAAATAATAAATTCCAACAAATTAGTCACGCACAGAAGTGTCTCTTGATACACGGGCGCTAATAAAATTTTACAACCTTAAGTCACACTTTTTACCATAACCATAACATTATAGATAAACGAAACAGCTTTATAGGTACATAACTATACGGATTACTCTCTCTTCCTAATGGGTTTCAAACGAAATCTTAAAATGGGCTTAATGAGTTTTTGAAGTTATTAAAGCAAATTACCGAGGGAATGGTGCGAGCGGTCAATATAGTGTGTAATATGTTTTGGTACAGGTTAAAAGTATCAGTGTTAAAATACACAGAACCTTTTTTATTTTGAATAAAAATCATCTTTTAATTAGCTATAGGTAATATTATTTTTACAGGAAAAAACATACTCAAATAAGTTTTAAATTAATTTTAGGTCGTCGCATGACAAGGCTTTTGCCTTAGTTTTGAATCCAAATGACTTACTTTTATGTTTACTATGGTTTATATTTAAAACGATTTTTAGTAATTTATTTAGAATTCTTCAACTGTTTTCTACTTAAACGAGCTTAATTTTTTTTGAGACAAATTTAAACGAGATGAAATTTTTACTTTTCATTGTTTTAAAAAGAATAAAAAGTTAACGACATTAAAAATATAGGCATTAAAATAACATTTTTGTAAGAATCATATTAATTGTTACAATCCTTTTTCGTCATTTGATAATAAGAATTAAAAAATCTGATAATTACGTTCACTTTTTTCACTATCGTCTACACTGTGGCCGCTGCAGCGAGCTGGTTCGGTAGGCGTTGGCTTTAGCTACTAGAAATTGCAGCTTCTGTGTTTCACCCGATTAGTCTTATGATTTATTGGTTAAACCACAGATCGCTTTTTTAAAATTCATACTTAAGTCACGTCATTCCTACGAACGATTTGTCAAAATTCAATAGATCGTTAAATCTTTATCTGCTGATTCCGATTTAGTTGTGATAAATTGTCTGTGGATGCTGAGACGTTTTATCAACTCTTTATAATATTAGATGGAAGTGAAAACAAGAGTCAGTAACAATACTTTAAAAAATTATGATTCATATTTTTTTATATTATTAGGGGTTAAAGTATGAAATTGCCGTTTTGTATGGACGAAATTGAGAAAAGTCATTTTTCCATACTAACAATTTTTTAGGTTTTTCAAAAACGCCTGAACCGTTTTCGATTCAATTAAAGGTGAAAGTTAGATGGTTATAAAGCTACGCATTATAGTATTTAAATCTCTGAAAATCAAAGTATATTATACAAATATACTTAATTGAAGCAAGAAGGCCAGCTGACACATTGTAAGGGGTCTTTTCAACGACTTCCTTTGAAGTAATAGGCACTAGTATTGCATTTTTTTTTAGTCAAAAGTTACTTTATTTAGTTTTTGATACAATACAAAAAGAATTACGCAATAATATGACTATACTTAAGAGCTATAAACAAAATAAAAAGTGGGAAAAAATCGGCTATTTCATACTTTAACCCCTATTATTTATGCTTAGATAAAGATCTATACTTTTTGACTTATTAATACACAGAATAGAACGTCCATGATAATCCTGGTCGTGTTGTGATACTTATAAACCTTCATTATAAGATAGGTAAGCAATGATGTTACAAAATATTCTTTTATGAGATTGTGATCAAAATAAGAAGTCAAAAAGCGCTCTAGTGACAAAATTCAAGGAATTCCACAATCGCAAAAATGTTACTAAGCAACACACAATATAAGTCTTACGGGTCTTCAATCTCTATTCAGCTTTCTATAAATATTTCCGTAAGCCGTAATGCGTTCGTAATTCAATTACGAACAAGCAAAAGACAAACCGTCATCACAGTATTGGTACACGATTTAAATTCGGTGATCATTTATAACCTTACCATGTACATGTCTCGAAGAAGGTTATCGAATGATCGTTTAGACCGCGGCACATCCGAAATGGTTATTTAATGTGAAAAAAATATAGAACTCTTTTACTCCCGAGGTTCTGGTTATGACTGAGTTAATTACTGGTTTACTATGATTTATTATATAATGCGGGAATAATTTTGAGCGGTCCAATGACGTATGACTGCTCTCTCCGTGGAACAGGTTGGGTTGCCGCCGGCGTTACGAGCAAAGAGGTTTAATTGAAGGTAAGACGCGAGTGGTACGGTTTATGTCTTCTGGTAGTTGGATTTAAATGACTCCACATAACACAGACATTTTGAGCTTTAGAGAAATGAAGTTTTATTCACATGGAATGGGGTTATGTTCTGAGAAATTGTTTTGAGTCCGTTGAAGGGAATTTAAGTGACCTCTATTTTACCATGTACTTGCAGTATTGTGTAGAGTCAATTATAAAATCACTTATACATTTAATGTATTGTGCTAAAGAAAATCTTCGTACCCAAAGATTATGTGTTTTTTTTAATTCACGTCTTACTACGATTACATTTCATCTGTCCATCTAAAAATAGCAACCGATTTTTTTACACCATAAATGTCATCGGTAATTTACAAGAGAAGACGCTACAAGTCTAATTAAAACATACCAAGGTCGCGCATACAACTTGACGACACCTGTCTGGCTGAGTCCTTGCGCCTGCGCAGCGTGCAGTCTCCGCTGCCACGCGCTTCAGCCTCAGTTATAAATAACGCTATAATGACAAGGAATTACTGTGTTTCACTGCCACTAGCCGCGCGACAGAGGTTCTCAACCTATTTAATGTAAGCGTACTGCTGCTAAGCCATTGTCGGGCGCGTCAACGTGAATTGCTTGCCAAAGTTATGTAAATTAATACCTTATTTTAGTCATTATATTTGAAGTGTTTTATCATAATTGCTGTTAAATCATTGCTGAACGCGTCAACGTAAATCGTTTACCAAACTGTTGGTATTGAACGTCTAGTTTTAGTCATAAACATTATCAAAATAAGACCACACCTATATTAGTCGTAAGGACTTTTTTCCTCCGTCCGTGCAGGAACTCCGTCCTCCGACTCCTCCTTGTAGTGCTCCTTTAGTCACCTCTTACTACTTTACACTCCTATCAAGAGAAAGAGTGGATCCATTCATATAATGTTCTGTGATCGCACTATTATTAAGAGTGTCTGAATTCGTAAGAATGAGTTTGATGATGATATATTATAATAACATAACCTTTAGGTTCAAGCCAGTGGAGAACAGGCAGATAAAGAAATAAAAAAACACCAATAACCACGTATAGTTGTTCAGAACCCACAATCATAAAAATACAACAAAAATGATCTATCCAAAAGTGTACGTAAATGATTGTTAATCTCAACAAATATTCTATATTTAAACTTTAAATTATTTCAATTTTATTACTTTTGACAGTAAAAGGTTGGGAACCTCTGTTCTGGACTATCCCGTTCTACACACTGGTTCTTTTGAGGTCCTCGAACCTACTTTAAGTTTTATAATGCCAGGTATTATTTGTTGCATCTTGAGCAACGAGTTTTCTAGATAGACTGGTGTCATGTTTAATTTAATATTCTGCGTAAGATTCAGGCTACAATTAACAATTATCCGCTTTTTTTAGTTTGAACTTTTAAAATTTATTCACTTTTGTAATAACAGACAGCTACCACTTTAATGTTGCCTTGCCATGGTCTATTTATCGATATTAATAGCAAGATAATATATTGTTTTATCGATTTCATCATCATCGTCATCATCATCAAAATTAGACTTGTCATAAGGCTCCGGCAAAAGGAGGCTTTCCAATAATCACCACGCTTGACCGTCGGTTTGGTGGTCGTAGATGAATGGTGGAGAGACAACCCTTTTGCTTGTTGTCCTCTGGCGGTTTCTCTTCAGTCAACTCTCACGACGCGAAACCCATAAGAAGAGATGAGGTGGTGTTATCTCATTTTTGTGCTGGCTCTAATATAATCGATATCGATATGATATACTACTGGCGAAGAGGAATACTATTACAGTATTATTAATCACTAATAATAAAATTTTGAAAATGTCAAGTAATTTTGAAACTCGAGTCTTTAACGCGCGTATTTCTGTAAAACTCGGAAAAAAAGCAAAAAACACGAACCAGCAAAGTGCATTTTCGTTTAGCATCATAATAAAACGAAAAGTCCTTAAATTACAAACCTATGTTTCTACCAAATCCTTTTTACAATGTAGCTCTAATTGATTTATGTCTTTTACAATCGAATAGAGCCGGCCAATGTGACGTTAAAAGCAAAGAATGCCGTGTTTTGCGTCGTTGCTAAACACAGGTACCGTTTTGTTAAGCCTGCTGTTTGAATATAGGCCTTATGATGTAGTAGCTAAAGTCTACAGAATGGTGTTGGAGCTATAACAATCGACGATTGTCCGCTTCTGAAAGCTCCTTGCATGACGTCAAAGATCGTATTACCACACAAGAGGAGATTATTCCGAATGCTAACAGCTATCACAGATAAGTGACCTAACTCGATAATCAAATATTTCAGGTTTGTTAGCCATTAATCGAATGAAATTAGTAAAAAAATATTTTATGGTGGTGGCAAGGTTACAATGACGCTCAAATCTGTAAGAAATTTTTGTAAACTTTATTAAACTATTAAAGTTATGTTTAAAAAAGTCACTTAACAACGTTAAAAGTTCAAAATATAAACAAATTAAGTAATTCAACAAATTATTCCCATAAAGTGTCTTCGTGTAAGAAACGTTTCGCTCCTTACGTGTTTTCGTAATGGAGATGTGAAAAGCTATTGCCGTTGTGTTATATATCACCAATATACTTATCACTACTTTTTAAATATGAATAAACAGAAATAAACATAAGTTCTCATAGTCGACATAATGGAGTAAAATGCCAGATTACAGAGAGACAAAAAGAAAACTGAAAAACCATATATAGGGACTGGCAATAGCATTAGGTGACAGTTTGTTTTCAGTGAGTTTTTAGGTGTTACTTAAGGCCAGCAAATGTAATCAACAAATTTATGATACATCAGAAATATTCTGTACTGACATCTAGACCCGACAACTCCGTCGTATTCGACGACGAAGAGAAAGCCGAATGTCTGGCCGACAGCCTAGAGGCCCAGTGCTCTCCTAGCACGCTTCCTATAGACGCTGCCCACCTTAGTATGGTGGACAGCGAAGTCGAACGTCTCTCGGCCCTCCCTCCAACCTGCCCCCTTGCACCCACCACCGCCGATGAGGTGCAAACCATCATCAAAGGTTTCCGTCCAAACAAGGCTCCCGGTCCGGACCGGATCTCCAACAGAGTCTTACGAGTCCTCCCCGCCCAACTGATTTGCCTATTGGTTGCTATCTTCAATAGTGCCATGGCAAACTGCATCTTTCCAACCGCGTGGAAAGAAGCAGACGTCATAGGTATCCCTAAGCCCGGCAAGGACCGCTCCAAGCCCGCCAACTACAGGCCCATCAGTCTCCTCAAGACTATGGGCAAATTATACGAGCGTGTTCTCGTCTCCCGCCTAAGAGATTACATTTTCTCGAACAATCTCTTAATCAACGAACAGTTTGGCTTCAGAGCCTCCCACTCTTGTGTCGAACAGGTGCACCGCCTAACGGAGCACATTCTCGACGGCCTCAACAGATCCAAACCGATGGTAACCGGTGCACTCTTCTTCGATGTAGCGAAAGCATTTGACAAAGTCTGGCACAACGGCTTGATCTACAAGCTGTACCAACTCAAAGTGCCCGACAGTCTCGTGCTCATCCTTCGAGACTTTCTGTCAAATCGTACCTTTCGCTACCGCGTAGAGGGGTCCTATTCATCTCCCCGCCCCATCAGGGCTGGAGTCCCTCAGGGCTCCGTGCTATCTCCTCTTCTCTTTTCAATTTTCATTAACGACATTCCCAGGTCACCGCAAGTAGAGCTAGCTCTATTTGCGGACGACACAGCCCTCTATCACTCTGGCTACCATGCCGGTTACATCATTAAGGCACTACAACGTGCAGCCCAATCCCTAGGTGACTGGTTTAGGATGTGGCGAATAGAGGTAAACCCCGAGAAAAGTGCAGCAGTGTACTTTACTCGGGGTATCTTCGCTTCAAAACATCCTAAACGATGTCTCACACCAATCACCCTATACGACCGTCCGATCCCTTGGGAGAAGACAGTCAAATACCTAGGTGTCACCTTAGACCGTAGAATGAGCTTTAAACCTCACATCAAACGCGTCCGTCAGACTGCAGCCTTTTACTTTTCAAGGCTCTACTACTATATCGGCAGGAAGAGTAAAATGTCACTTAGAAATAAGTTGACAATTTACAAAGCCTGTATTCGACCCGTGATGACTTACGCTAGCCCAGTGTTCGCTCATGCCAGCCCCTCAGAACTAGAAAGACTCCAAATCCTCCAAAACAAATTCTTACGCTCTGCCTCGGACGCCCCGTGGTATGTGCGTAACGACAATTTGCATCGCGACCTTAACATTCCGTCGATTGCCAGCTTTATGAAAGAAGCGTCTCAACACTTCTTTGATAAAGCCGTCAATCATACGAATCCTCTTATAGTCAAAGCCGCCACCTACTCGTGCCAAAAAGATGTCGAAGCCCGTTTCCGCCGACCGAGGAACGTTCTCGAAGATCCCGACGACAAAATCACATCGTTCGTAAAACAATTCACCACTCACAACAGTACACACCCGATAAGCACTAGATCGAATCAGCGCACTCGCCGGCGAGTGCGAGGACCCTTGCATCATTTTGGCAGGTACAGACATGTACCTGGCCGCTTCTCACCAGTCCGCCCTTCGGACGACGGCCCAAGCCGAGGTCCGAGCCTACAGAGGCGCCCTTGAGGCCTAGTCTGCCCCCCTCGATCGGGCCCACTAGAACGGGGCTCGCGTAGATCGGTCTGTATGCACAGACCAGTCTGTGTTGCAGCGCCGAGCTACGCGATGCAACCACTAGTCGGGTTGACCTCCTGGACGGGTGCCTTCAGCACCCGACACGGTCCGATCGCGCCGCTAGTACGGGGCCCCTGCGCGGGCGAGCCCTAGGCTTCGCTACGCGAAGCCTAGGACTCGCCTCGCGCTCGAGGTACCCGCTAGCAGGCCGCTTTTGGGCTGAGTGCCTTCCGCACTCGCCTAAAACCCGCCCGGTGAAGCTGTAACGGCCTTCTGCCACAGCATAGGTCCTTTCAAAAAAAAAAAAAAAAAAAAACTGTACTGACAATGACAAGAGCTTAAGCCTATATAATGTACGTAAAGTGCGTAAAAACAATGGCATCGATATTTCAATGCTGTATTACCGGCTACTAATATCATAAAAATAAATATTTCAAGTTACATCACTTTTGCCTCAGCGCTATTCAGCGGAACGCACCAAGACAATGTTCTTGTTCGAGCACGCGTCGTTAATAACAAACACGATCGGTTATGACGGGTGGCTAAAGTTAACGACGTCGTTCGATTGGGCATGTGTTGTGATAAAAAATAATGTTTTTTGTAGGTACCATGTTTTACATTTCGCCCGTTGGAACGGTCGCTAAAATTATTCAGTAAATCGAATCAAGACAAGGCATCGAATCAATAAATTGGGTTTAATATTCAGGACCTCCATGTAATGAGTAGCCGTCTGGACTTGCTTTGACGTATAAAAAGTCGTGGAGGTACGCCACGAATAAAAATTAAAGTGGTCACTCGACCCTTTAATAAACAAGGTTATTTGGCTACTAACGTTGTTTTGCGACTTAACGAAGTTCTGAGTTACCAACCATAAATATAGATGAGCACTACACTCGTGATTGATATAAATCGTCATTATCATCATAAGATAAGTCTTTAAATTAATACAATTTGATGTGAATTATTTATCATAGATATTTGTGCTTTGCCTTGACTTTGAATAATAGATACGAAATATTTTTCAGTGGATTAAGGCAAAGCAGAAGAATCTGACGACCATTTTGTATTGTCTCTACAACTTTTTGTAGGTACTTAACGTTTTGTCATGTTCCTGTAATAAGTAAGTGATTGTCATCGAAATATAAGTGGGTACTCAGATCAGTCTTAGCTTAGGGTCTATCACACAGCGTGCTATGGAGAAAACTGTTTGCGTGATATAATGAGCATTATAGATGTTTGGAAAGGTATTAAAGTTACCGACATAGCAACACCAAGCAACCGTTAGCAAAACTGTGATTGGCAACCTGCCTGCCAAGCAAGGCGATTATCATGGTCGCCTCCTCATTCTTTTAGAGGAGTCTGTCTCCTCTAATCTAGAAATATACTGATGTGGGCTTATGAATATGATGATGAAGATGATGTTGGATGCCTTAAGAAAAAACACGAGTTAGTTTCAGCGTAACATGGGAGGTGCGTGGTGTTTAAAAATTAACGACTAACGGCCGGTCCCAATAATCTATCTATCTTCAGTTTTGGCATATCGGAGATAGAAAACATCTTCTGACTCTGATTTTGCCGTCCAGAGAAACAAAGACAGAAGTTGTTTTGTATCTCCGATATGCCTAAACTGAAGATAGATAGGTTATTGGGACCGGCCGTAAGGGTCGACGACTGATATAAATTTTGCAAAAGGTTAAGTTTCCACTGTAGCTCAAAATAGTTTTATCGTTAAACTCTACCCTGCAAAATACCTATGAACTTTCTCAACACTGCCACTGGCGAGCTCGTATTTAATGGATATTGGCCTTACATAAAAGGCGACGATTTAGCTTTACGCCTGTAATAAAGGGTTACCTTAAATGGATATTGTGTCCCTTTTAGATATTTTTCGAATAGACATTCCATTTATAGGACGCAGGTTACTCACTTCTAAATTGAAATTGAAAACTGTCAGTTTTTATTTTCATCATGTCTGCCGTATTCTTGCCGGTATAGGTACTTTATTTAAATTGTAATCATTCGCAAATCGGGGATACTTTTAGCTGATTGCCAATGTGTTAGGATCGGTATAGCAATTGTTTTTTTTATAGGAATCTCTTCGTAAAGGCAAATAACATTGTATTGTATTAAGGTGAAATAGTACAAAAACTAGTTATAAATACTAAAATAACCAAAAAACTTAGAAAACCAAAAGTCTAAATCAAATGGAAACATACTTAATTGAACTCCCTTATCTTTAAGTATATTATTCGGAGATTCTATACGACATTATGGTCAGTTAAAAGCAAATCTTATAACAACAATTATAGCATACTAGCTGTTCCCCGCGACTTCGTCCGCGTCAATTTCTGTTATTATTATCGCGACTATTTTTGCAACATATTTTACTCATGCTGCGCTCCTATTGGTCACAGCGTGATGTTATATAGCCTAAAGCCTTCCTCGATAAATGGACTATCCATCACAAAAAAAAATTCAAATCGGACCAGTACTTCCAGAGATTAGCGCGTTCAAACAAACAAACAAACAAACTCTTCAGCTTATATAATATTAGTATAGATTACGACAAATTATAAAAATATCATATTCTCTAATGTTACCCACATTTGTAGTCATTTTTGAGTAATTCTTAAAAATGAACGAATGGATAAATATTTGCTCTTACCTGCCTTACTTCACTACTGTATAAGGCGTGCATCAATCAAGTAATGGTACCAAACCAAGATTCATAAACAATTGTGCGAGAAAAATATTAGCAGACTTTACTGCAACCCGGAATCAAACAAGGCAGCTCAAGTCTCTTCAAAACGGTACTTAAACTACGAAGCTAATGCTGAACAATGTGTAAGTATTGCACCACAATATTAACAGGGTCTTCAGTCTCCGCCAGAATTGCCTCGTTGGGTCTCACTATGGACATAATCCGGTATGACGCGCACTATGCAACACTGCAATACCATGACCCTATTGTGTTTAGAATAAAGTTGAAAATGGCTACGAATATTGCTGCAAAGCCGCACAATCTGCGCAAATGTTTTACATGCTGGTCAGTATAACGGTGGCTATCAGCCCGAGGTTACCGTTTTCAAGGGAAATATATGTTTTATGAATTTATCGGTCCAATGCTTTAGAAGTTAGATCGCCGATACAAGTAATCTTTGATGTGAGGAAATAAGGAAACGGACTACTAAATACATGCATTTTATCGATAGAAAACTAAATATCTAATTAAGAAGAACGAAAATTACTCTGCTTTGCAGTACACAGTACAGTTCTTTGTTGATGCACCTATTGATAAGTTAAGTATGTTATGTAATTAAATTAAGTAGAAATAAAAGTGGGCTTAGTACGCTTCCTTAAATACTCCTTAAAATTGATTTGATATGGACTTAAATTTGTGTTATTGATGCTAAAACCGACGAATAGAGGTTATGATAATCTGTCTATACACGGAAGTTTATGTGGAACCAATTAAGAAATTGCTTATTAAATTAAATAAAACCATTTTATTAAATAAAAAACCAGAATGGGACATCTTATTCAAGGTTATCTGTTAAAAATATACGCCGAAAAGTTATTTTTTGTCGGTTTTATTAATGTGCAAGGCGAAACATACAATAGTAATGTCAAAATGTGAAAGCCAAAAGTTTCGCTTGACTCATTATTTTATTTTGTGGGAAAGAATGCTGAATTTCAAACCACACTCATTTAATAAACTTTCTTTTGAATTGTATTAAAATGCCTCGAATGACTACAATCGCTCCATTTCAACTAACCCAGTTGTGAGAATTATTATTTTACGTGTGAATAGTATGAAGGACGAAAAGTTATATAATCTGGTCTGTAAATATTATAGTATGTAGGTTATTTGTTTTTTTTTTCTATAACTTCACTTAATAAATCTTAGTTAGTTATTTACTTCTATAATATTTACAAATATAAATATTAACTATAGTCTAAATATTATAGCATTTATTTTTAAATGAGAATCTCGTCTCGGGGTGGTGCCGAAAGTTTTTTTTTTATATATCTTTAGTTTTGTAAAACTAAGTTTACTCTGTTATTACGTAAATTACTTTGAGACTACAAACCTGTTGTTCCATGGTGTGATGTTAGAAAAAAAAATCGTTTAAAATAACGCCACCTCTTCTTGACCTACATGAGGGCGTAAAAGATAACAAAAGGAAAACTACCAGAAGAAGACGGGCAGCATCTTAGCTTTGCCACACTTGGCCGTTATGGCACTATTCGTTATTTATAATTGCCTATGTCTAGCCATGGACTTCGATTTTTTAATACACTTTTTTTCTTCGGGCCGTAGGTACATCTACACTCTTTTGTCACCTTTTCCATCATTCAGTTCTACGATGGTTGTACAACTCATGTAAACCATGTAAAGTTGTATTTCAAAAGTGTTGTACACCCATCATGCGAGAAGGGGCAGAAGTCATAGTAAAGTAGCGGCCAATAATCAACCACTGCAAGGCAAAGGCCTCCATCATTAGTTTGAATTCAAGTTACCACATCAATGATGGTTTCAGGCATAATCACCACGCTTGCCAAATGTGGGTTGGTGATCACAAAACCGAGCAATGTTCGAAAACTTAAAGCTCTAGCCCGACCTGGGTATCGAACCCAAGACCCCGAGAATTTAGTTCATTACCAAACCACTAGACCAACGAGGCTTTATAAGACCAACCAATTTTATTATAGGCTGGCATCACATTCCAACTAAGTCCAGAACGCCATTCGTCTACTAATAAAAAGAGCTTAAGCCTTCTATGTAAATAGTAAAGCTAATAAAACCAAGGTGGTTTTAAAACTCTTTTGTTAATGCTCTTAAATAGCAAGCCGATCAGATAAAAATAACTAAGTAAACTGAACGCAATTAATAAATTAAAAACTAATTGCAGATGTGTATCTAGAATTCTAGACGAGCTCAAGAACTGAACAACAAAATTAAGTTTCCTTCTAAAGGAAATGCTCTGGGCAATCTGATGGCTCTCTATAAAATTCCGCTTACCTAGAAACTCGCAGCTTCTAAACT